>OX382248.1:12559333-13839000 GCA_947507525.1 Apamea epomidion
TTGTACTGCCTCCTGAGAATAAAACTTTTAATCACGTAGAAAATTGTCCAAATCACGAAAAAAATGGTAATCCTTTGGAGCAAAGTCTGGCGAATACGGTGGGTGACGAATGGGTTCTAATTGCAGTTCCTGTAGATTTAAAACGGTTTCTCCTGCTGTATCAGTTCTCGCGTTATCATGGAGCAATAATGGTGAAGATCAATTCATGAGTCGGGGCTGTTTCACTGCTAGTTTTGCTATCATTGTTCGGAGTTCGGCACAGTAGACATCTGCCGTTATTGCTTGACAAGATCGGAGAAAGCTATAGTGAATAACACCATGCTGAGACCACCAAACAGTTACCATTACCTTTTTATTGGTAAGCTTTGCATTAGGACACTGTTGCGGCGTTTGACCTGGGGTCAGCCATTGCATTTTTCGCTTACGGTTATTGTAAAGAATCCACTTTTCATCACATGTCACAATTCGAAGGCAACACAAGTTTCAACACGCGTTTCTTTCTGCAGATCAGTCAAATCATGAGGCACCCATTTCTCATATTTTTTAATTTATTGATTTGACGCAAATGAGTCAATATTGTAGGTAAGGTAACGTTAAACCATGCCGCTAATTCCTGGGTAGTTTGGCTCGGATCGGCTTCCACTATCTCTTTCAATTAATTGTTATTCACCTGTGTGGGCGATCTTCCACGTGGTTCCTTCTTCAAATCAAAGTTTCCATCACTAAAGCGTTTAAACCAAAATCGCACGGTGCGTTCATTAGCAGTCCCCTCTCCAAACGCAACATTGATATTGCGAGCTGTTTCTGCCAGGTTAGTTCCGCGTCGGAACTCGTATTCAAAAATAACTCGAATTTTCGAAGTATCCATCTTTCTTGTCTAAGCTGAATAAAAAAAACAACTGAAAGTCTATAATCGAATGTTGCACATTTTTTAAAAGAAGAACTTCATAGGTACCATTTGAAAAAAGTTTTACTCAAAAATCTAAAACCATGAAGGTTCTATGTCAATTCGAAGTACCTATTACAATAAAACGGCAGTTTCATACTTTAACCCCTATTATTAACAGAATCCTGGCTCAATAATTGTATTCTTTGCGGCGAACTTTTTGATAAAAGGTACATAGTTTTCAGACGTGACAGAGAAACTTCGAGTTTTCATCCTAAAAAAGATGGTGGAGGTGTCTTGATCGCTATATCGAGAAAGTACGCTGCTAACAGACAATGTTCTTGGGAGAGTGGGTGCGAAGACTTATGGGTCACTGTGAGTGTTGCAACAGGCTTCAAAATAGCTATTTGTGCTCTTTACTTGCCCCCCACCTGTGCATTATTCAACTTTGGAGCACTTCTTGGATAGCTATAATTCCGTAGCCGAAAGAATTAATTATTGTACTATTATTATCGGTGACTTCAATATGAACAATATAAATTGGAATCAAATCATTAGCAGCGGCGTTACTCACTCCAACCCCACTCCCTCAAGAACTAATTCTAATTCTAATTCTAAACTAAATCAGGCCCTTCTAGACTTTATCCACTTAAATAACCTCAAACAATATAATAATGTCTGTAATGTTAAAAATAGAATCCTGGACTTGGTTCTTGTAGACCTTCTTGAATGTAAGATGACTGAAGCTCTTAATAGTCTGACAAAGATAGATCCATATCACCCTCCTCTTGAAATTTCCCTAAGCTCTAAAGTATATAATTGTTTAAAACCTGAACCTAACATTAGATTAAACTTCAAAAAAGCCAACTACTCTGCTATTAAATCAGAACTAGAAAGTACCGACTGGTATGCATTACTCTCGGATACAGACGACCCCCGTATAATGCTGGAACGGTTCTATACGCTACTTTATCAGATCATAGACCGGCATGTCCTCATGTCAGGTACACAAAAAAGCTGGAGAGATTGCTGCGTGAAAAAAATAACTTAAGAAGAAGGTATGGTACGTACAAAAACCCTATGGATAGGATATCCCTTCGTTGGTGTAGTAAGCGCTGTGACAGATTGGCAAGAGAATGTTACAACTCCTATATAAATAGTATAGAACAGAAAATAACAACGAATCCCAAGTTTTTCTGGTCCTTCATTAAGTCGAAACGGGGTGTTGCTAATGCCTATCCAGCCTCAATGTCAATGGGCATCAGCAAAACTGGTAATGGCAATAAGATGTGCAACATGTTCGGATACTATTTTTCTTCAGTGTACAGTCCAGCTACCCCTGCCTCCAACGTAGTTCAAACTTCGCCTTTCTTTGAAAGCCTTCTTTGCCACTCTGACAGCTTTTCCTTGATTCAGATTCCATTGGATAAAATAGCCAAGTCTCTCAAAAGCTTAGACATATCCAAAGGCTCCGGCAGCGATGAAATTCCCCCTTACTTTATCGTAACTTGCGCTGACCAACTGGCAACCCCCCTATGCATGATTTTCAACAAATCTCTTAGCGCTGGTATTTTCCCTACACAATGGAAGCTGGCCAAAGTAGTACCAATTTATAAATCTGGTGCTGATGATGTGGTTGGAAACTATCGTCCTATATCTATCCTTCCGACATTTACCATGGTTTTTGAAGCAATAGTATGTCCTGACATACAAAACTATTTTAAGAAATATCTGTCTGACCACCAGCATGGCTTTACTGCTGCAAGATCCACCTGCAGTAATTTAGTAACTTTCGTTGAGGTTATTGCAGCTTCACTTGACTTGAACCAGCAAGTCGACGCCATATACACTGATTTCAGTAAGGCTTTTGACAAAGTTTCCCATGAAGTGTTGATTCAAAAACTTGCTGCGTACGGCTTTGCTGGGTCTCTTCTTAATTGGCTGCACTCTTACCTAACGGATAGATCCTTTTATGTCGTGGCCAATGGCTATAAATCTGAAACCATGAACATAACCTCCGGTGTTCCGCAAGGTTCCCATCTGGGCCCTGTATTATTTATTATCTTTGTGAACGACCTTCCTTATTGCTTCTTCAACTCCACGCCATTCTTGTTCGCCGATGATTTGAAAATAGCACGCGTTATAGATTCTCTAGCCGATTCAACATTACTTCAGGAAGACCTCAACAGACTTTTAAACTGGTGTAACGATAATAGCATGCAACTTAATGTAGAAAAATGTTTCCAAATTACGTTTACTCGCAAGGCTAACTTTATGGATTTCAATTACAGTATGAATGGTTCGGACCTCAGTAAAGTTGATGTGATCAGAGATTTGGAAGTCCTTCTTGATCGTAAATTAACATTCACCCCTCACATGGACAACGTAATTAAAAAAGCTTCAAAGACACTCGGTTTTGTGTTGCGAAATGGTAAATGTTTTCGTAAGCCTAAAACTAAGATTCATCTTTTTAACTGTCTGGTGCGTACTGTATTTGGAACACTGCGCAGTTGTGTGGCGTCCCCATTATACAACACATAGTCTTAGGTTTTAGAAGATCCAGAAAAGATTTTTATACCAGCTTGCCTTTTCTGCTGGATTAGACAAAAAAGTTCCGAGAGCTACGCAAAACGGCTTGATAAATTTTTCATGACTTCACTCGAAAAACGAAGAGATGGTATTGATCTAGTTTTTCTTTATAAAATACTTCTTACTGCGTAAATTAGACTGCCCCCAGTTGTTAAGTAACTTAAGTTTTAACCTACCCCACAATTATCCGCGTCACCCTATCAAACTATTACGTCCCCCATTCCGCAAAACTGTTTCAGGATCAAACTCCCCCATCCCCAGAATTTACAAGCTTCTTAATAATTGCGATGAATCAATAGATATTTTTTCCACATCACTTCAAAAATTCAAGCGCCAAGTCCATAGAAAGTAACCAACACAATTGACTGTTTCTTTTTTTTCATTTTGTATTTTTTTTTAAATTATTATTATTTAATTTTTTTCTCCTTGTCATGTTTTCCAAAACTACCCACTAGTGCTGTAAGTGTTATTTCTGCACAATTATTACAATTTTATTGATGTTATCATTTTGTTTCTGCATGCTGTGTCTATCGCATCATATTGTACACTATGCTTGTATTCTTGTATTGCTTGTATTTAAAAGATAAACAGTGTAACAATTGTAGATAGACCAATAAATAAATAAAAAAAAGAAAAAAAAAAGAGGATGTTGATTGCAGAGTGAGATTCAGTTTTGCAATAATTAACACGCTTACTAACAACAATAATAAGCAGAAAACTGCAGAAACCTACAAAATTGTAGTTGTAAATCTAAGTTCCATAGACAGACCTCCCAGCACTGCTAAGACACTACTCGGCTTCTTCAAGTTTGTGTTCACTAACTTTCTCGGTTTCTTCGACACACATAGATATAGTCTGATACCGTTCTTCAATTAGGTACTAACCCAACTATCTCATAGAACGGTCGAACAGAAAGTAACACCGACACTGACAAGACGAACGATATAATAAAAAGGGGTGTCCTAAAACAAAGAAATGGTTCCATCGCACTGCTATAAAATCAAACGACACGGTTTTACGAAACGATGTTCTCTTGGTCACGAAGTACCTACCCGTTTTTATTGTACGCACTTTCAATTTATCTCTACGCTGTTGTAAAACTGAACGGAAATGTCGGTTCATACAAGATATTTTTATAAAATGTGAACCGAGGAAAGAGCGACACTATCTAAACGGGGGTGGAAACTCTTCCTTAGAAAATATTTATTTTTAGCACTATGGCTAACACAATTATGGTTTCTGGGAAGCGTAGCCGTCAGTGCTTTAATAACTCAATACCGAGAAAAATCGGATTATATGCCGATGATAAAGTCTACCTATAAGTGCATTATAAAACCTTTTAACGGCACCCGCACACATCGATATACCTGAGAATCCTTTTATAAAATATATTTCATGCCGGTAAATAACATCAAAAACGACTAGCAGGGAAACATCAGAAAAAGACTTGAATGCCGGTAAATTCATCTAATTTTCAAAAATACTTTCACATTGAAATGTAAATTCTCGCAAATCTAACAACACAAGGATCCCTAATGGAATATTTGCTGTAGGTTAAAAAAAAAATCATCTTGCATTTTTTAATAACTTTGACAATACTTCAGCTCGTTTTTGTTTTTGAAGTTTTTGACAATCTTGATTCGTGTTTTGCACGTCTCCAACTTGGAGTATTCAAAAACTTTCTCTTTGTCTCAGAGGTTTTTTACGATTTGAAATTGAGAAACTTATTTGGGATGGTCCGTCTGGCGGTGAAATATACACCGGTTGCAAGAATGAAATGAGTAAAAAGGACACTTGCAAAGTAGTTCCTGGTATAAAACGAGCTATTTCATTTCTATAAAGGCGACATTCTTCGGTGAAGATGAAATTTGTATGATTGACACACGCGCATGTCCTTAGCTGTATACGTAAGAATTCCTTTCAAAAGTAAAAGTACCTACCTACTCGTCATGAATAGATTTCTGGTGCTAAGAACACATTAGTTTGCGGATGACAACGTTGTGGAGGAGTACTTCGACGTCTAAGTGTCCTTTTATTTTTGTATAATATTTGTGAAGAATAAAAGAGATAACAAAAAAAGAGAGTATCCGTGGAGTTTCTTGCCCGTTCTTCTCCATAGGTACCTACTACACTATACATAGATATAAGAAAGAACATGGTGCGTGGACACAGACCACCTTGCCCCCTTGCCATTTTTTAGGTTTCTATGACGCTATGGAATGGGCAACTGGGTTAGTCTTTCTGACTGACCGACTTCTTGACAGTTCAAAAGTGCCTGTAATTGGTTAAATTGGAACAAATACTTTGAGTTTGAGTTTTGATAGTTATTTAATTTAGTACCTAGTGTAAATAGTTAGTTGTATAATAATGTACTTTTGTACAGACGCCAGCAGGTCAAGCTACCCGAAACTGTCAAATTTTCCCCATCAACCTTGAACCTTAATGCTTTTGCGATAAAGTTGAAAATCTATTAAAGACATTTGACAGATTGTAGTAGCTGGATGTGCTGGCGTCAGTATATGAGCATTATCTGTTATTGTATGGATAAATATAATTATTATCTAATGAATATGTTTATTATGTATTGTGATTATTGAGATCAGCCTGGTACAGGTTCTGCACGATTCTACGTTAAATTACAAACCACTGTCATCGTTCTGTTTCCAAAGGTAAATTGAAAGAAGCATAGAAGTTATCATATAGTTATACACCTGGAAAACAGGATTCTGCCTGAATTCCAGATATATTTTCTAAGTCACATTTCAACGACACCCACGGGAGGCAACTGGTTAATATTTTTGTAGCCGAGAACTGGAAGGTGGTACTTATGTAAGTGTCTGAAATTGTTTTTCGGCTTATATACACCACCGGGGAAATAAAGGCTGTAGACATAATTATAAACGACAATTTTTCTCCATTATTTACAAGAGGCATGCATATATAAAATACGAATACATTTAATACAAGCCCTTATACTTTGGGGACTTGGCAGCGCTGCTTGGCAAGTAAGTAGCAATAAACTGGTCGGAAACTAACCGCGTAATGTGGGGTACATTAATTTTGCTGCTATTTTGCCCCAGCTTGACGCAAGCGACTGAGGCTCTGCAAATGAGATGCAAATTAATCGGACTGCGCTTGCGTTCTTAGTCATGTCATTTTTTGCACTGATGTAGTCTTAGTTTTGTAAATTGCTGTTGGATGTTGTTAAGTGGTTGTTCTCTGACTCTGTAATTTAATAAGTTGATGCCTTGCAAGGAGTTGGAGATAACTTTAATGGTAGTGGAATGTCAGAATTATTCGTAAGCGATGAGTTGGCGAAAGATGATTTAAATAGTTAATAGGTACTCTTTAGTAGATCGCGAACTCGAATGCCACGATGTTATTTTGGACTAAATGACACTAACATCGCTATTACTGGTTCCTCCTATAAGTTTATGAATTTTGAGCGTCGATGCGTTCGAAGATATTTTTAATATTATTATTAGTATGAACTAAGAAATAGAAAAGCGATGTTATAAAGAAGCGATGTAATCAAACGACAAGAATTTAAAGAGCCGTCAGAAATTATTCTAAGCACAGTAAGTCAGTCTCAAGAAGTTAGGACGTTCACGCCTAAAACCGAACTGTTTCGGCAACTTTTCATAAATAAGACGAAAGACGAACTTACTCAAGGTGAAATCGTGATGCGAATAGCCTGTTATGCCACGGCTACGCTGGGAATACGGGATGTTTAGAAACATCTTTAAATTTTCGGGGTACTTGTATATGTTTTTTTTTTCGAGATATCGCCGAGCGGTTAGTCGACTCTTCACGTGACCAGAGGGCTGGTCTATTTCTTGGCCGAAGAATTAGCATCGCCATACAACGTGGCAATACTGCCACTTTTGGACACTGTTCCTGTTGACAGCGATGCAGACGAATTTTTTGATGCCTTATGATTGTTTTGGTTATTTTTTCATGTTTACAGCTAAACGAAATAAAAATTGTTTATCAATACAGATTTCAGAAATATCAAAATGAATTTCTTCAACTTCACATCTAAATCTCCTGCGTTACATCGAATGTTTGATGTTTTCACTGAAAGCTTTGCAACGATATTTTTTATGAGAGATTTCCTTATATCGAACCTTTTACCATCATCATCCCTCTCCTGCTCTTATCACAATTTGTTCATGGTCGGCGCAACATGTCTTTTTCTTCTATACTCCTCTATTAGCCGCCATCTCGACAGTCACCCCCTTTCTAACCATATCATCATTCACACAGTCATTCATCGTTTCTTTGGCCTTCCCCTACTCTTATAGCTATCGAAATTCATTCTCAAAACTTGAAGAATGAAGTCAACTACATACATCCATCTTCTTTTTAAGCACTTCCATACTTCTATTGGTATATCATTTGGGCCCATAGCCTTCCCATTTTTCATACCTTGAACTGCGTGTCTTACTTCATCCATGCTAATTTCCCTCACCAAACCCATTACTACTTACTTACCTCGTTTACTTGTACCTCTTTAAGGACACCATTCCATTTATTCTCTTCGTTCATTAGCTTTTTAAAATAAACCTTCCATCGTTTTTTTATTTTGTCATCTTTGTTCAGAACCTTACCGGCGTCGTCTTTCATACGTTTAATGTGAACAATATCTCTCGTTCTCCTCTCTCTTGCTTTTGTAATCCGGTAGAGTTCCTTTTGGCCTCTAGGGCTGTCCAGTGAGTCATAAAACTTCTCCTGCGCCTTAGCCCTCGAAACTGCTACCGCCTTTTTTGCCTTTCTCTTCCATTCTTCATAAATCTTCTTCTTATCTTCATTCAAACTATCATTCCCGTTTTCTACACCCTGCCAATCTTTAAACGCAATTTTCTTTTCTTTGAGCATCTTTTGCACATCTTCGTTCCACCACCATGTATCCTTTCTATCATACCTTTCCCTTTCGATTCTCCAAACGCATCTTTTGCTACTCTGCTTAAGCAATCCGCCATCTCTTTCCAACATTCATTTGCAGATTTTCCTTCCATATCCTTCATGTCAATCGCTTTCTTTTAGTACATTTTTCATCGCAGGGGGTGTTGAAGAATCATGTGCTGAATAGTGGAAGGAGCGTTTTACTAATATAACGTTATTAATGCAAGATAATGGACAATGACCACCTACTATGAATCATAATTTGATAATAATGTTTTTGGCTTCCTATATCACTAAAAAGAAAACTCATGGACATGGGCATCCTGCCCGTCCTAAGCTACGGTGCACAAAGTTGGTCACTTACTGAACAACAGAAGTCCAAACTCAAAATTTGCCAACGGGCAATGGAGCGCAACATAATAGATGTTAAGCGTACAGATCGGGTTTAAAACACCACGGTGCGCTCCATAACTCAACTAGCGGATGTTGGAGAAAAAACAGCCAGGCTGATGTGGGAGTGGGCTGGACACGTCTCGCGAGTGCACCCCGAGAGATGGACTAAGATCGTCACTCACTGGATGCCTGAGGGAGGACATCGCTGTCGAGGTAGCCCACGGCGAAGGTGGTGTCACGATCTGGTAACGTTTGCAGGGCCAACATGGCCAGAGATCACACAAGACAGGAAGGTTTGGAAGGAAAACAGAGAGGCCTTTGCCCAGCAGCGGGACACAAAGGCTAACAAAAAAAAAAGTTAATATTTAAATACATTTTGAATTAAGCTAGAATATTGTAGACTATACTATAGGTGTATTACAGAGGATCCTGCCGTTTTGCCGAAAAGATTTTGCCAAAATTTCACTTCACGAATTTTATCAACCTTTTTTTATACCAATGCAATGTTTGGAATGATTTTAGTAAGCACATTTTCATTTGGTCAAATTTATACTTGGCAGAATATTATCAACGATAATGTCATTTAGGCATTTGGTCTTTAATCAAATGATTTATTACAGCAAACAATCTTTAGACAGTAAACGTTTGGTGAAATGATATGTTATGGAAAAAAATAGAAAGGAAAAATAAGATTTTTTGGTAATGATATAATTAAAAAATGCAATTCTATTTTAATATAATCATTTATTTAATACAAATAAGGAAAAAAAGAGATTATTGTTAGCAGGCTATCAGGAACCAAACTAGTTAGACGAGGTTAATTTAAAAAAAAAATGGTTAGGTTAGGTTAAAACTGTGACCTCCTATGCACGAGTCGAGCGAGCGAAGCGAGCGGTGCCGCGGGAGCGGCCGGCGAGTGGCAGAAATGACTAGATTGTATAGAAAAAAAAATATGGAAAAAAAGAGATCATTTTTAGCAGGTTGTCGAGAACCGAACTAGTTAGACTAGGTTAATTATTAAAATAAAAAACGCTTAGTTTAGGTTAGGTTAAAAGTTTGACGTCCTACGCACGAGACGAGCTAGCGAAGCGAGCGGTGCCGCGGCAGCGGCCGGCGAGTGCCAGAAACGACTAGATTATATAGAAAAAAACAGGCTACCTGAGACTGAACTAGTTAGACTATAACAATTGACTGAATAGAAACGGTAAATTGAAAACTAACGATACTAAAATTTAGCATCGTCAGTTTTCAATTTTATTTATATTTAGCAAATTTTATTTTGCGTAAAATGAGTTATTCCAACTGAAATATTTGACTACATAAAAATTGATAAGAGTACTAGTTGGTAAACAATTCATTGTTTAAACGTTCACTTGCAAACATTAGGTTTGCGTTACGATTATTTGTGAAGAGATTTTTTGCTAAGTAATAATTTGGCAAATGAAATTATGCGTAAATTTTTTTGGGAAGTGATAATTTGGCAATTTCTTTTCGATGAAACAATAAGGGAGACCCGTATTACAGCGATCCTTTACGTAATAATTTAAAGAACTGAATTTCCACCAGTGACAAACTTTAAATAAATTGGAATTCGAATTTGAACATTATCATTTTCTTCCGCATCAACAACATTGCCATCTTCAATACCTACAGCTGCAGTTTCAACATGTGCAGCATTACATAAATAGAAACATGATACAATTCGTATTCACACAACGTTCTCGCAACGTGTACACGATACGGGAAAAACGTTTTTCTATACTAATTGCTTTTACGCTGACTATTCTCGACACTACTCACGAGGAATACCAATCAAAACGAAGATAGTTAGTAAGTATTGATTAGACGAAGTTTGGATAATTATTTATTCACTTCAAAAGTGTTGGTTCCCTATTCTGAGTGCTTAGGAATTCTTCCTAATCTCTATGGGGAAAGAAAGTAAGTACATATATGAATTGAAAAAGGTCACATTGGTACTTGCTCGGGTTTGAACCCACAAGAGAGGCGAGGCCTTCACCACTGGGCCATCACGACAATCGACTTTCTGAGTTTATCTTGGACATTGCTAACATCGGTAGAGAAAAACGTCACATAAGTCTGAAATCGCCAACCCGTCTTAAGCAAGCGTGGTGATCAATGCCTTGAAGTGGGAAATTAATAGGCTGGTATTATCGGGAAAACAGTAGTATGAATTTGGATAAGGTTAATAGGAACCACAGGTTCTGCATCACACAGCATCTCATGATAATTTGCCTAGCTTTTTTCCTACCGGTCTCTTTGCCTTCGATCCCTTCATCGGTCTGGCATTATTGCTTTAAATAGACTTACGAGTATTTGACGCATCACTGAGGATCACATAGACCTAAATATAATTATTTTAATTTCATGTCAATCTTTAATTGACATCGCGCAGACCAAGACGAAGATGGAAGGACGAACTTGACTCCTACCGAAAGGATTCGCCCGCACAGACGTGTGTAGAAAGGGGGAAAAGTACCTATTGGGAGATTACGGGCTAAATAGACAAAACAATCAATCAATCAACTCAGCCTATCGCAGTCCACTGCTGGACATAGGCCTCTCCCAGGCTGCGCCACAACACCCTGTCCTCGCCTTCCGCATCCAGTCTGTCCCAGTCACCTTCTTGAGGTCGTCCGTCCATTTAGCTGGGGGGCGTCCCACACTACGCTTACCGATACGCGGTCGCCACTCCATAACTCGTCTGCTCCACCGGCTATCGCTCCTTCGACAAACATGGCCAGCCCAACTGTGCTAAATAAACTTTCTTCTTATAAACTCCTATCCACACTTTAGTCATTCAAAATGTTTCGCGCCTGAAGTTCACTATGGGAGTTTCAGGAGGAAGAATAGCCATAAACCGTTGTGTCAGTAACGACAAATTTTGACCACTTTGTTTGAATTTTTAATGTGGAAAAAACTCAATGTCGTAGAACATTCATCTTAGTTGGTACTACGGCCGCTTTGCTTTTGTTTTCCTTGACTTCTACGTAACCGTGTAAATAAATAATAAATTACCTTAAAGTAAATTGAATTTTGATGTAATCATTTTAAATATTATTACAAATTCTAATATGATAACAGTCACTTGAAATATGTAGCATTAAAAAAGAAATAGTAAAAACGAAATCTTTTTAGAAAGCTTCATTAGAAATTCAAGATGTTTAGGCCTACCAAAGTTTTCATAAACAAGAACATATCCTTTGGCTACCAGTTTCAAAGAACCTTTTAAGTATAAATCAGACTTAAGAAAATATAAATAATTTAGGTTGCCTGAAATGGTTCTTTGTGCTCGTAAGTTAAACTTACCTTAACTAATGCCCTCCGGCATTCGGTTCTGATAGCGAAAATGGGTAATTAGTAGGTATTTTTACTTTACTTTTTGTTCTTGCACATCCAACATTACGTAATTGACTTAAAATTAACAGTCGGTATATTCTGTAAAATCTCACCGTGTAACACATGCTTTTATTGAGAATTTAGGTTCATTATTTCCATAAGCCTACGTCGAAAAATACAGACATATTCCTTAATCAGTTCCAAAGTTCAGAGTTCAAATCATTCACAGTTGCTACCTTTATCCCGAAGGCAGCAACAGAAACCTTTTTCAAGGGAATATAATCAATACAGTCTATGTTTTGCTTTCATTCCACGATAACAATAATGAAACAGGTAACAAGAAATAAAACACTGCGAAGCGTAGGCATCTATTTTTCTAAAAATACCTGAAGTAAATATTTCGTTAAGGTAGGTTTTTTTGGAAATACTAGATATTTTGTACTAGCTTTTCCGGACAAATATTCACCGCTTACAACAAATTGATAGCTAAATTTTTATCAAGTTTATTGATTTATTTTCTAAGAAGATTTTTTATCTGATATTAATATGACGGCTTGTTCCATTAGGTTAAACTACAATACCGAGGCCGGTCAGTAAATGGGTGACCATTCCCCCCTCCCCTCCATGTCTAGAAAAATGTTAAACCGTTGGCTCTGGCTGCATTCGTGGATCTTTGACAGTCGTTTTGGGTAGTGAAAATCCCGAAAGTCTGACAACCAGCCTTACCAAGGGGTATCGTGTTACCCAGTCACTGGTTTGCGGAGGTCAGTTAAGCATTCGCTTTTTATAAAATACTGGTATTAACCAGCATTCGGTTAGCTCTGGAAGCCGACTCCAACATAGTTTTGGAAAGGCAGATGACGATAATTATCTCTGTAAGAAATATTACTTAGGATGAATAAATTGAACATAGTAATTATTAAGTGAAAACTTCTTTAGCGGCGTTGTGCACTTTTTTTGTGATGGGTAAAAAATGTTAAACTCGCGTCAGAACACGTGACCTGATCGATAATTCGTAAGACGGAGCTCGCGTCAGGACACGTGACCTGATCGAAAATTCGTAAGACGGAGGGAGAGTAGACCGCATTCCAAAATATCAAAAATGCACAACGTTAATATTCAAGTTTTCACTTCTGCCGGCACTCCCGGAGTGCAACCCGTTTTTTATTAAAATACGAAGTTATTATAACCTACTTAGGTAGGTTATAACAACTTTGTATTACCCGTACCATTTTGTTATTGCTCATCCGTATCCAGGCAATAAATCTTTTTTAGCTCCGAGCAACACCTACCAAAAAACTTAATCAAACAAACCAACTCAATCCATATAATTTTATGAATATTTTTGCTATAATAACAGTAGACTGTTGACAAGGGATTAATTTTTCATACTTCATTATAGCGTTCGACAAAATAAACAAAAGACTTAATTTCGCGAAAGACAATTTCAGCAAGCCAATGTTTTTTCACAGAATTTTCGGCAGCGAGTTTCGATCTTGATTTAATAGTAATCACCTTTGTGTAACATCGATGGGTGAGTAACGAATTAATGATCGAATAATAAAGTAGGTCGTCATAATGAGAATGTATCGGTATTCAATGTCGATTAACGTCTAGTAACTGACATATAATAGTACCAGCTGCGCCCCGCGGTTTCACCCGTATTAGTTTCGATCCCGTGGGGATTTCGGGATAAAAGTATCCTATGTGTTAATTCTGATTAGAAACCATCTGTGTACCAAATTTCATCTAAATCTGTTCGGTAGCTTTGGCGTGAAAGAGTAACAAACATCCATCCATACAAACTTTCACGTTTATAATATTAAGTAGGACTAGCTGCACCCCTCGGTTTCACCCGCATAAGTTTCGATCCCGTGGAAGTATCGGGATAAAAAGTTTTCTATATGTTAATCCTGGTTATAAACCATCTGTGTGCCAAATTTCATCCAAATTCGTTCAGTAGTTTTTGCGCGAAAGAGTAACATCCATCCATACAAACTTTCACGTTTATAATTTATTATATGTAACATATATACCTTTATATAGTAGGATAAGATAATACTACTATATATCAAGCATATACCTATCCGTTATAGTCGTTGTTGGGATATTGTACTTATATTTATATAGGCTTTTTCAATCAATTCCATCGATCCGCTTGCCAATTAAGGTTGAGAGATACGTTACTAAGTATCTTATTTTTAGGTGGAAATTTCCATTACATTCAACCTCAAATACATGTATGATTTTTAAGTTAAAACAGCTGCACGGGTTGACGATGAGGTTAAGCAACGTTTGCCGCGGTTGGTCCGTGGATGGGTGACCATATTTATATACCAAGACCGCTCCGTGCCTCGGAAAGCACGTTAAGCCGTAGGGCCCGACTATCATTCGTGGTTCATGGATCTTTGATAGTCTTTACGTGTCGTCAGAAGCCCGAAAAGAGAGATAGGAATCCATGTAAAATACCGGTACTCAGCTGCTTCCGCTTAGACTGGAAGCCGACCCAACATAGTTGGGAAAAGGCTCGGCAGATGATGTGTATTGTATCAATGTGTAGCCTCAAAAGACTCGGGTACTTAATTGTAGCTAATTATTCTTTAATTATAATACATTTGTAGGCCTAAAAATTATGACATTAATACACGTACTATGGCAGGTCTGAGGGGCAATTCATGTAATTTTAAGACCGTTCACAGTCTGATCTCAGTCTCAATCTGTCAAAAAATACTTCTAATTTCCCTAAATTTTGACAAGTTTTTGACATTTGTTTGTCGCTGAGATGAGACTGCGACTAGATTTTGAACGTTTTAAATTACGAGAACTAGCCTTCTGGTCTACAAACAATATTGTGTCGGGCCTAAATTTGGAAATTTAGACCCTAAAATCTCGCTTAGTTAGTGTTTTATTTATAAATCAAATTATTAATGCTAGCATTCCGAAGTTTATTTCCTTCTTCCTTCATTACGTGTAATCTTATTTCGCTGTGACTCTACCGATCCTACATATCAGGTTTATTTACTCTTTCGGATTTAATAAAGAAATCAGATCCTACCTCCTTCCATTAGTTCCGTAAAATTGTTAAGGGATTTCAACCCTCTGGGCAGTTTATTAAATTAAATGACGTCTCTACGTTTACCCCCGTACTAATAATGAACGTTACTTGTTGTTGTGATCTGGTTTTCGTAGCTGCAATAATCTATAGTCGTCGTATATTTCCGTTGTTTATATGCATATTTTGTATGTATCTACTAGCTTTGCCCCGCGGTTTCACCCGCATAAGTTTCGGTCCCGTGAGAATATCGGGATAAAAAGTATCCTTTATGTTAATCCTGGTTATAAACCATCTGTGTGCCAAATTTCATTCAAATCCGTTGAGTCGTTTTTGCGTGAAAGAGTAACAAACATCCATCCATCCATACAAACTTTCACGTTTATAATATAGTAGGATTATACTTAATATATAGGCTGATTCTTTAAAGACCAGCCAAATTTAAGGATGTGGTACAGACCATCAAACTGAACAACTTTCTCCATGGGACAAATAGCGTAATCGCGAAAATTTTATCAACTGTCCCATAGAAAACTTCAATACCTACTCGACCTAAATGTATGGGACGGCTGAATTTTTATTCGCGATTACGATGTTGGTACCATGGAGAAAGTTGTTCAGTTTGATGGTCTGTACCACATCCTTAAATTTGGCTGGTCTTTAAAAAATCAGCCTGTATATATATATATATATATATATGTATCTATTATAGTATATTATTTTTCATCGCTGACAACCCCATTTTCTATGTCCACGCAGTCACTGTCCATTCCAGGGTTGCTTGGAAGAGATCGCAGAAAGCGATAAGGGTCCCATTGTATGTTTTGTTTAAAAAAAAATTGTTGATGTTATGTATTTCTTGGTGTACAATTAAGTATATATAAATAAATAATATACGCGGAGTAAACAGACAACCAGCATGAGCTTCAGATTAACCTTACATTTTCAAGGTTTATGGTTGACATAACTTTACTCCGCGTTTATTAATGAGGGAGTTGGGCAGTACCTAAATATGCCGTGGTTGGATTGGATTGGATTAAGACCTTTTCTTATTAAAATCAACAGAACACAATACGGAGATTTTACACATTTTTTTTTTTCATTTCGTGAACCTTTTTTTTTTGTTTGTTTTATATTTTTATTTTATTTTTTAAATTTCAAGATTTATTTATTAATAAACATACATAACACACATACTATTTAGCCTGTAATGTTCCCATCTTCTTGCTGGGACACAGGCCTTATCTATGCGAGAGGGCGTGGGTAATGTAATTGACCACCCGGGCATAGTGCGGGTTGGTACTCGTAGTCATGTCTTCGAATTTTTTCGTTGATTATTAAAACATTTTCAGCATTAAAACATCGTTTTCTCACGATGTTTTAATAATCATATTGTACAAGAATAGATAGGACGGTGACGCCCAAACTGGGCATTTGCCTGTATCTAGAGTTATTCGAAATATAAGCACAATAAACGAGGCGAACTTACTATCGAGTTGGAAACGAAACGAAATATAAGGAAACGCTACGTTCAGGATTTTCTACACTTTCTCAGAGGTAAAAGGCTCGAGTTTTATTAAACCCCTTTTAACATAATTAACATTTTTTCAACACAAGATTATACCAATTAATAAAATTTTATATTGTTTACTTTTTATATAGGCAAGTTACCCGTTTTAAGGGAATTCTCAACCCATTTTAAAGCTTCTTGAATATTCAGAAAAGATAAGCTTACGAACGATTATTACGTTATTCGTTTACTCAAGAAAACATTGTTAATGAAATGGAATTTGCTGATGTTGTTCTGTTTTTGTTGTATTTTTGTTCTTTTGTTTTCTATCAATGTTTGACGGGATTATACCCTGTCCATTAGGTAAACCGTTTTGTGACAGATGGAACTAGCGATGGTAGCAACACACAAGACATTGATTGATACACGTACGGTATTGTAATGTCTGTAAGAAGCTATAAATAAGATAATCCAATATGATAAGGCAGTTTATATATTTATTTTATTACGCATTTTGAAGTGAACTTTTACGTTATCAGGAATGTACGTTCTAAGACAGCTGTCAAAAAACGGTTAACCTAATGGACAAGGTATAAACGAGTTCTTTTTTGAATAAGACAGTAGGTTTAAAAAAAATTGTAAATAATATAATTGAAACGATTTTGTATTGATGATGACACAGATGATGAAAATGAGGCTTAAAAAAGGGAAGATACAGACCGATGTGTGTGTTAGAATATTTATTATTTTTGGAATGGACAAACTTCTAATAGTTACTAAATAAACTAACAAACTATTGTGTTAGATGAAACAACATCAAAATAAACAAACATTAAAATAAATCATCCTCCTGCCTTTTCCCGAATTTACCTTTTCGAGTCGATAGTATTATAATAGATGAGTTAGTTACATTTCCCGAATTTATTAAGGTATATTGTTCGGAAATTCATACATTTTAAATTAATGTAATATAATAAAACACGAATGAAAAGGAAATTGCAGACTAATTTACGAATTTAAAAAATGAATCTGACGGGAGTTGATAACTCTCTCACAAGCATATTTTACGCAAACCCATCGGAGCTTACATGAACGCACTCGTGGTTGCAAATAAAATTGCAATCAGTAACTGGTTGTTCAATATTTTGCGCCTGAAAAATACTTGGCATGCGAGAAAATTGAGCGTCGAGCTCTGGAGTTCAACTCTGGAGTTCAGTTGTATCAAGGAAACTTTGACAATTGACAGAACAGCCCATTTGTCAAAATGGTGCCTGGCTCAGTCAGTCCAATAATCTTTTATCTCATAGGAATTGCTATGCCTGAAATAATCTTGTTATTTTATACATACTACCAAGCTATTACAGTCGTAACTGTTAAACAGAAGACGTCAAACACCGTATCACAATTCAAGTAACCTACTTAGCACATTTTTTCCTTTCTCTGTCACACAACTGTAAAACTATACTTAAAAGATAAAGACGAGAATGTATTAACTAAGCCAAAGCACGTGTTACGTGTGCACGTGTGTTATCTATAATATTTATGTATTTAGAAATATATAAGTATGTATATCAGTTGTCTAGTATCCATAACACAAGCTCTGCTTAGCTTGGGACTAGATGGCGTTGTGTGATAGTTGTGGAATATTTATTTTATTTATTTATTTTAAGTAACGTTTATCAGTGTGGGCCTGAAGGTTGACACTCGGGTAATATCTTAAAATATATCTTAAGATCTAAAGGTACCTGGTTCAGTCCATGGTTTCGGCCCCAATTTTGTTAGACATAAGCAAAAACAATCGTTAAACATAAAACAAAGTCGGGTTTGTTACACCATCAAGAACGGCTGGACTGATTTTTGTCTTTGATTTTTATCTTTGATTTGTTGGATTTGTGCTCCGAATAGCAGAATAACTACAAAATTCACTAATCAACAATAAACAAGATAATTAATTTTCTCATACATTCTGTATGGAACTGCTTTTTTGATTACTAACAGCGCCCCACGGTTTCACCCGCATAAGTTTCGATTCCGTGGAAATATCCTGGTTATAAATCATCTGTGTGGCAAATTTCATCCAAATCCGTTGAGTAGTTTTTACGTGAAAGATTAACAAACATTCATCCATCCATCCATACAAACTTTCATGTTTATAATATTAGTAGGATAATTTCTCGAGAACGCATGATTTATTGATTCTGACTCGGTACGAAGTACGCCGGGATCAGCTAGTAATGAAATATAATAATATTGATTTATTAATTTTTTGTGGATATAAGAGATGTCACATGTAGAACTTAAAAACAAAGAAGACGTAAAATATTTAAAATTAAGAATAATAAAAATAAAGAGAGGTTTTATACATTCTTGTTGGCTCTGACACGTTGCTAGTCACGGCTGATATCAACAGAACTGTCATCTCCCACCCAGAAACCAATTACGGCAGAATCTCGTTAGGCTAGAATCTGACACCTCTATAGTTGGAAAAAATGGCCGGAAAAGTGCTATAATCACTTGAAACACTATAGCAATTTAACCTGAATGCGAGGAGTTGCTTAATTGCTGGGCGTATGTCCTTCTGGCTCAATTTGGATTTTAAATTTGGTACTGTTTTTATAGTAGAAAATAACATCATTTGTTGTGAAAAACAATCTGGACTGTTGATAAACCAATGCACTAATGATCAAAATAGGGAAGAAAGCAAAACGAAAACGCAAAAATGTATTAGGATGTTGCAGAAAAGTAGCAAACTATTTTGGTAGTGAAACTTCTTTGGCGGCGATTCGATAATTGAACGAGAATTTCAAGGACGTGTCACGTTTAGGCAAATTTCGTTACACGAGAGAGAGAGTAAAGATATAATTCTCTCTGTCTCTCACACGAAATCTCTCCTAACCTTCATTTTTTTTAAAGTTTCTCCTCCATCATTGTGTATGGTGCTGCACGTGCCTTTTTTGCGAAAAATGGCTTAATTTATAGTCAGATAAGTTTTTTTTTTTTTTTTCAAAGTATTTATTAGTGTGTTTTTTGGTGATACAATAGGTCTTATAATTAGGATATGGTTACTCAAAAAACTACCCATTAGGACATACACTATTTAGCAATTTAAGAATATAAAATCAATATTACATACAAATTAACATAAATTTCAATAGGTAGGTACTTCGAATACAATCTATTTTTATAATAACCATTTTGAATACAATTAATAAGCCCGGTTTTTGAATTGTCAAGCATAAATACATAATTATCATTTAGTTTACTTATTACATTTTGTCAAAAAGGAATTCGTCAATGGTATAATAGCATTTTTCAGTCAATAAGTTATTTAATCTCCGTTTAAATTGTGTCAAGTTAAGATCTTTAATATTATTTGGTATTTTGTTGAATATCTTCGGGGCCATACAGAGGATGCTTTTGTGCATAAGAGCGGTCTTTGAAGGTCTTAGACATAATTCATGACGATATTCTTGTCTTGTCGATCTATATCGTTGCTCTGAAGCTTTCTTAAACAGTTCGCTATTTTTCTTGACAAAAAATGCTGTCTCGTAAATGTAAATACACGGTAATGTTAGTATTTTAAGTTGTTTGAAATGCGGTTTGCAACTTTCCGTTGATTTGAGACTGCATATTGATCTAATGCACCTCTTCTGTGCTTTAAAAATGTTCTCTTTTTCGCAGGAATTTGCCCAAAAAATTACTCCGTAACGTAATATGCAATTTACATAGCCTTATTACGCAGCTACAACAGCTGCCTGATTAACTATTTTCTTAAGTTTATATAAAGCAAAGGCGAACCTACTTAATCTCGTTATGATAATTGATGCATGTTGTTTCCAAGTCAGTTTTGAGTCAATTGTCAAGCCTAAAAATTTTATATGTCCTACTTCATCAATTCTGGTATCGTCAAAAGATATATTTATGTCAGGAGCGGTCAATCTTTGTCGAAATTGCATAATTTTAGTTTTATTTAAATTTAATTTTAAATTATTATGTTCAAGCCAGTTAATTGATTGTTGCAATGCGTCTTTGATGTCACATTCATAGTTTCTATTTTTATTCATTCTTACTATTACCGTGCTGTCATCAGCAAAAAGAACCATAGGAAAAGCGACGTGTTTTGGGAAGTCATTTATATATGCTAAAAACATCGGCGGACCCAATACGCTGCCCTGTGGGACGTCAAAAGTGATTTTACGTTTTCCTGAAATATATTTAAGTTCTTTTTTATCCTTTTTAGAAATCCCTCTAATTTCTGTGCACTGCGTTCTATTGTCTAAATAAGACTGTATAAGAGAAAGTGCATTGCCCCTTATTCCATAAGCATTAAGTTTATGTAGAAGTATTTTATGATCAACTAGGTCGAATGCTTTCGTCATGTCCATAAATATGGCGCTAATAGGAGTTCTTTCATCAATATCTGTCATAATAGTATTGAGAAAATCATAGATAGCCATATTTATAGATTTGTTTTTTCTAAAACCCTTCTGCTCCTTTACCAAGATGTTGTGTTTCGTGAAAAAGGAACACATACGGTGATAGATAGCCTTCTCAAATATTTTTGATATTACTGGTATTAGGGCAATGGGTCTATAGTTATTAATATCAATTTGGTCATTCTTTTTAAATAAGGGCTTAATTATTGTTGGTTTTAGTTTATCGGGATAAATTCCAGAGCTGATACTAACATTAATGATGTGGCAAATGGGGCCAGATATCACAACGGAGACAAATTTTAATACTCTTGTAGAGATAGCATCATACCCTACGCTAACTTTATTTTTTAAATCCTGTATTATTCGGTATACTTCATTTGGTGTAGTTGGGGCCAAAAACATTGATTCACAACATGTATTCGGTATCTCATAGCTCGCAGATCTTGAAGCCTTTGAAAGTAATTCTGCTTGATTCACAAAGTGATCGTTAAATGTGTTACCTATGTCACTGGGGTTTGTTATTGTAACCCCGTTATTCTTTATTTCTGTTATATGTTCAAAGGGAGGACAATGTTTATTTTCATTTATGATCTTCCATGTATCTTTTGATTTATTTGTTGATGTCATTATCTTATGGTTATTTTTTGCCTTTTGCGTCAGTTTTATTATTTTCTTTAGTTTTTGTGAGTAATTTTTAAGTTTAGTTAAGTTATTGGTATTAGGTTTTGCTCGTAGTTGCCAAAGAAGTTGTCTTTTATTTTTGCTACAGCGTCTTATACCGGGTGTTAACCAATTCGGATTCCTTTTTAACTTAATTTTTTTGTTGATCAAGGGGAAACATAAGTCATAAAACAGCTGGAATACTTCCATAAAATTATTGTACGCTACATTAGGATCATCAGATTGATAAATATCACAAAAAGTTATTTAGACTGTATTTGTTTATGAAATACAATAAAAAAAGATAATACTTATGTATGTGTATAATAAGCACCTGAGATACAGGTTTATTTCTAGTGCAGGTAGAATCCAATTACTACGTACTAGTTTAAGGCCCTATACTGTAAAGATTTAAGATAAACCAATTATTCCAATAAACAATACGAAAAATAATACTTTTTTTTTTTTTTTAATTGGGTGTACCTAATGGTTTTCAGGTCAACGATTGGCGATACCTAAATATACGTTCGGCACACTCCACTTATATCAACCCCGTTACCACCTTATAATATTTTACCTCAGCATGAACTATTTTGTAAAAATGCCAACGTTAAAAAAAAAGCCAGCTTTTGGTTTATATAGGTATGCCGATTTCACTAGAATCTTACTGTGACTAACTTATTTTATTGAAGTCTGAATTTATAATTTTTTTTTTAAAACGTTGCCCCACACTAGGAATTACTCCTGTATCGTGGGTTCGTTTACAAACATTTAAACTCACTTACACAAACAGCCAGACCAGGAACAACTACCTGTAGGCAATACAAATATTTGTTCCGTGCGGGAATCGAACCCGCGACACGAAGCGCAGCAGTCGATCGCTCAGCCACTGCGCCAACCGTGTCCTCGATTATCTCAAACAGTCGAGGCCTTGTGTTACCACGTCCCTAGTGTAGGCTTAAAATTGTACCTATATGTATTCAAACGCAACGCTACCTTTATCTTTCTTTTTGAAAAAGGTACCTACAGCCTCGTAACATAAACATAGCATCACGCCTTGTTTCCCCGAAGGGTTAGGCAGAAGCTATAGTACACCCTCGAAGCCACCTAAAGCCTCAGATTATTCAAATACCTTAACAAGACAAGCGTTTGCCATTTATTATAGGAATGGATACAAACATTACTCAAGACCTCCTTGATGGGTAGCGGGATCGTCAGAAAGGGTTACCGCTGCCCTGGAACATAAAGGGCTAAGGAAGGAACACGGGTGGGTTTTAGTCAGTAAGAGTCTGACACTCCCTTCCGCTCCACCCAGAGCGGGAGGGGTCATTTGATGATTTCCCATACTAAAAAACAAAAAAAAAGACCTCCTTGATTAAACCTCTTTTTAAAATGAAGGCCCCTTTCATAAAATCATTAATCGAAAATGAGGATAGAATATTTTACCCTATTACGTTATTGACATTGTTAGCTGATAAATACTAGGTAGCATTATTTCAAGTCTTAAGCTGCCCGCCCACGTCCGACTTTTTGTACCACCGATAATCGGACCGATTTTTCCTTTAATAACGTATACCAAGCGAATAACACCACTTTCAGAGGAGAATAAGCTTAAAAGGCATACATTTAATCTAACCTCAAGTAATTCCCATTATGCTATCCTCATCATCTGCTAAGCCTTTCAACTATGATGAGCTCGGCTTCCAGTAGAACCGGATGCAGCTGAATACCAGTATTTTACATGGAGTGACTGCCTTTCTGATCTCTACAACCCATTCACTGGGTTATACGATACCCCTTAATTCCCATTAGGAATTCCTATTATGTTATCCTAAAATATTTTTGAACACTATAATTTTTTAGAACAAAAAGAAAATTTTTTTAAAATCATTGCGCCTCTTTTTGTAAATCTCAAATCATTCCTATTTGTATACTTCTACTTCTTAGCGTCGAAGATTATATAATAAATAGTCAAGTAAGCGCGACCAATTTGGATGGAGAGTGATGAATATACATGTTGATGGATGGAGAGGGAGAGGAAGGCCGAAGAAAAGATGGATGGATTGTGTGAGGAATTATATGAAAGAGAAGGGAGTGAATGATCGTGTGACGGTTGACAGAGGAGAATGGAAGAAGAAAACGTGTTGCGCCGACCACAAGTAACATGGAAGAAGGGCAGGGAGATGATGATGCTCGCTGGCCGCTGCCACGGCACCGCATGGTTCGCTTCTTATAACCTGTGTAGTGGGGGCCCTAGCTGTTTTTGTGAGAAAAAGTCAGAAAATTAAAAAGAGAGGCTCGTTTATTAAAAAAGTCTACATCATTAGAAACGCAAAAATTTTTTAGAGGTTCATTAATTTAAAAAGGTGTCCACCATTAGAAGGTAAATAAGATTTTAGAGAATTAGTTAAGTATTTCCCGAATTAAAATCACAAAAATAATTTACTATCGGAAGAAATTGTATAGTTGAAAGATACCTTCGAAAAGGGAAATCAAAGCAGTACCGTAACGAAGCAAAGTGACATTTGTTTGAAATTTTCGAAGTTACGCATTTCGAAACTCGAAATTCTGAACAGATCCAATTGTAAAACAATTCTTCCCTTTATCTTTTGTTGTTAAACTTATATTTGATTTCGATAGGATTCTTTGGAAGTAATTTTCGGTACTTTTGAAGTTATTTGTGAAAGTAAACAACAGGTATGGAATCTAACAATAACATGAGATATTTCAACTTGGAGAAAACATAAGAATGCAATTATGTTCTGAAAGACAATCTTAACTTTACCTTATTACCAACTTTAGGCTGCCCGCCCACGTCAGACTTTTTGTAGCACCGATCATCGGACCGATTTTTCTTCCGATTCTTATGACCGATTTTGTAACTGACTCAATGTACACGTCCGTCACTTTGTCTGTGGAACAACGTCCTTCCCTAGCAAATGCATGCGGCCGACTGTCGGTGAGTAGTGTGCGTTAACGCATACATTTACGAACGTTCCATTTTTCACCGATAATCGGATCGGTCGGGATGCACCGATTTTATTTCTGACCGACTTTTTGTAGGACATTTGCGTTGCATTATTGCCATCAGTGCGATCTATTTTTCTCCTACAAAAATCGGTCACCGATTATCGGACGTGGGCAGCCTAAGGCTTTAACAAGATTTTTGCCTGTCATCATTTTCCACGAAAATATGTTCAAGGAAGTATTTCCCGGAAAATCTGCCATAATCAACTTAGCCTTTCACAGACCACTACTGCAAATAGGCTTCTCCCATGCTGCGTCACAACACCAGGGTGTTGTGTGGAAGGCAAAGGACATGTCCTTTGCCTTCCGCATCCAGTTTGTCCCAGGCACCTTTTTGAGGTCATTGGTCCATCTAGCTGGGGGCATCACACACTACCGACTGCTCCTTCAGCCACCGGTCCTTCGCCAAACATGGACAGCCCACTGCCACTTCAGCTTGCTTACTCTGCAAGCTATGTCGGTAACTCCGGACAACTTCCTTTTTGTCCTTCAAAGGTTCTGATTTTATCCTTCAAAGACACTCCGAGCATAGTCAACTCCATAACGCGCTGAGCAACCATCAATTTGTGGACCGCCTGACTGTCAGTGTCCACGTTTCGGCACCGTATGTTATAACGGGCAAGATGCACTGGTTGAAGACCATTGCGGGATTGACGACGAGAAGACTTGACGAAGTTTTTCAAGCGCTGTCCACTGGTTGACTTCTTTCAAAAAGTCGTGTCTACCGATCTTGATGACTTGCCCTAGAGAGTGCCTAGGGCAAGTCATCAAGTCTCAAATATAAGCAGCCAATATTTTGGCGCGATACGTTCAAGTGCAGTGTAAATACCAGACCGATATGCCCCATGAGCAAAAACATCTTCGTTCCGAAAAATAATAACGCTGGTGAGAATTGTCATATCTACACTTGACCCATATATAATATTAAGAAATGTAACATTATTATACGATTTCGGAGTAAGAACACGATCCCTCAGGGCTGATTTTACCACAGTCAGATATCTTTTATTCGTGGAATAAAATTGACGTCTGACAGTTCTAGTATGGAAATACTGTCAATATTCAAAATTTATTAGATAAGACTTATTCCAGTCTTATCCTGAGAATAAATTTTGAATTATTATCCTGAGAATAAATAGTGAAAGAGATTGGTGAAATTCGCTCTCAATAGTATGTAATTACTCGTGGCGAGTACAATACTTAACTAGTATATTATATTTATATTTGATTAGAAACGGTAACTTCTTAGTCGTTGGTTTTAGCGGTAACTATGCGGGCTTTGAATTCTGCTGTTACCTTTGTTCATTGTGAATTTGACTTCCTTTAAAACGGCTAAAATAGCAATTTTGCCACAGAAGTACAAAAATATACGATTCGATCTTTATTAAAACGAACCTCTTTTTGTAATGTAGGTATGGTATGAAGCATCCAATTTGAATATCAGGTCCCTTTTTGTTCGTTCGTGGTTTCGTTTGTGAGTTCCGGAAAAATTGAGGCTTAAAATTTATTGTTCGCGATATCAGTTATGCTCACTATAAAATGCTTAGTACTAGACAAATATTTTGTCGATTTTATTGCGATCAAAGAAAATCGTGTAGGAAAATGTGTAAACAACACACACAACACACGATCGGTATGGAATTTTCGTAAGCAAATATGTGAAAAGCAGATAGATCTTATTGATCGTCCAAGCACAACATATTGAGCAAATCTGTAGGTACTTTTAAGTATAAAAGCCACAGTAGAATTAAAAATGCACACGTACATGAAATTAAATTGTACCAACTCACTCGCCGCGGGATGAAGACCTGGAGTCCTGAAATACAGGGCTGCCCTTGTTTAGGCTCCAGTCCACTCCATTTATTCTAATAATGTCAGTACTGTGTTTTGATTAGTGTGGAAAATCCATGAATTTTTACTTTACTTTTACTTTTACATTGTTGAATATGGATTTACCAATACATAAACAGCCTATAATGTTCCCACGCTGGGACATAGTCCTCCTTTCTGTGACAGGGAGGGGGCCATTATCTACCACGCGGGCCCAGTGCGAGTTGGTAGATGTCATGTCTTTGAATTTTTGATTCTAGGACATGCCAGTTTCCTCACGATGTTTGCCTTCACTGTTTTGATAGTGCTGATGAAATAATTTAGACAAAGTAAAGCGCCTGTCAGGGTTCGAACCTACGACCGAAGTTGGGGCCGATACAGTGATATGGGCTCCGACTAACCAGTGGGGTTACCACTGATCTACGAATGACTTAAACAAATATTGCTTGATTGATCATTACAGAATAAAGTCAATAAAAAAGAGGAGGCTACATTTCCAGCCAGTATCTCCCCCATGAACTTGACTTCCCCGAAATGTACCCAATTTATACGTTCGAGTATTAACCTTCGTGAGCTCTCTCGAAACGGGACGTACTCTTTATCCAATTACGAATTACATGGTGAAAGAAAAAGGGAAGAAATTTTACGAGTATCTTCAAATTCTACGAGGCCTTGGACTTGAATTTTTATAGGGAATGTGTTCTTCGTTCTAGCGTTAAAATAGACGGTTTACATATACCACACTAATGAGCCAATGGGTTCTTGCAAATGGAATTGTAAACATTATAAAACTACATTTTGTAGCTGCATTATCAAACTTAAAAAGCGAGGAAGGAAGGCACTATAAATACATTAATAAATTAAGGCGAGTAAGCACGACAAACAAGCTCAGAGTAAATGTTTATAGTGAGTACACAAACATACTGTTACTAACAAAAACAACAGCTCCAATAAAAAAATGTTTTTACTGTGGCAAAAATGACGTCGACCACAATTCATGATGACCGCTGAAACATGCTTTACCCCACTTTCATCAACCAATTTTTACTCACAACAAAATAAATAAAATTTATTACCTGTGATAACAACATGATATATTTAATGCAGACAATGTTGGAATGGGGTAAATTAATATACTAGGGATGTGATTTGTCTTAGTTGACTAACATGACATAACGGAACATCACGACTATAATATACACCGTGTTCTTCACGTTATCGATAAACTTTGGCAAACGTTTCTATAGATGTTACAAATCAAATATAACAAAGGAAGTTGTACTTAAAAAGGCTTTGTTAAGATATTTGTAATTTCATTTAATGAAATTTAATTGAGCTATTCAGTAAGAAAGAGTCTTAATTTGGCCGATGTGGCCGCTTAGTGCAATGTAAATGATAAATCTATCAAATGCTTCAGCTAAAGAGATAAAGAGGCATGCACATGGGGTGATTTACGTCAAGGTATTTAGTTTGTACGAAAATTAACTAAAAAGAAAAAATAAGAATTCATTAATGTGTCCATAATGAAAAATGCTTATTTCCATTGTCTGAACATCTGGTCGAAGTTTATGTATATCATCCGGAACACGGTGTATATATATACTTTCAGGAAGAAAGTAAGTACTGCTTGTGTTGAAGACTACACGGAATAAATGATATCCAAATAAAAAAAAGAATTCAATATCTATTTATATTTTATAGATCACCGCGGAAGAAATCCACTCTAATCCCAGACTATTTCCATTAGATCTCATACGCAGTACAAATAAGAAATCAAATATATTCGTCGCATAAAGCTAACATCATATGCAATTCAAGGCATAGAGTTTTCAATATCGGGGATATCGTATCGCGAGGTGCAACCGGTACAGTTTGCATAAATATGAAATTTTCCACTGATATCCGATTCAATTCCCCCATTGGTGTCTTCGATGTCGGCATTTTTCATATTGTGCAGCATTTGATTTCGTTTCGTGAAAATGGGAAAGAGTTTTGGCATGTTTCCTAAATGCTTGGTTTGTCTAAAGTTAAAAGTGTTCTAGTTTGACAATTGCTGTTCAAGGTGCTTTTCGTACAATTTTCTAGTACTTTTGCATATATATTTATTTAATACCTACAAAC
Source organism: Apamea epomidion (assembly GCA_947507525.1). Taxonomy (NCBI): domain Eukaryota; kingdom Metazoa; phylum Arthropoda; class Insecta; order Lepidoptera; family Noctuidae; genus Apamea; species Apamea epomidion. The sequence continues at coordinate 12,588,100 of OX382248.1, forward strand.
GCAAAATTGAAATATCGTCAAAATTACAAGAACACTCTTTTCCTGGTACCTAATCAGAAAAAAAAGTTCACTAAAATTAAAAATTAAAAGAAAATGCAAAAATTAAACAAAATTTATTTATTTTGTCCTTCAACAAAGTTTCATGCGCTGAAATGAATTTGTCTAAAAATATACTAATGAACAAACACACACCATACAGTTCAATACAAATAGAATACAAGAAACTACATTCGCAGCATCTGTCAGATCGAGTGGAAATTGTGTCAAAGTGCAGGTGTGCACTTTAACGGCTGCTTGCTTGTTCATAGCTGCCTGTGCTACAATAACAAGCTTCCCTTAGACTCGTCTAACAGCTTGCAGGCACTAAGTAGGCTGACTCAGTAAAGATTTTCCTGTTAGGCCAAGTTTAGGATGGAAAATATCATTATGAAACCTTTTTTGTGGCATATGTATTTGCCTCTGTGTGTGTGTAGCATAGTTAGAGTAACACTGTTTTATTAGTTTGATTACGAAATTTGGCGTCTTAAACTAAATGCAAACTTTAGCGTGAAAATGCATTTCATTGCTTAGAACCCAGTAACAGGTGTGAACAATGACATACATACAAATAAATAAGATTGAAGTGTCTGCTTGTTATGTCAAAATAACAGCTTTTTCTAAATGCATATGAAAGTAATATACGGCACATTATAACATTTTTTTTTATTTGTGTCTGTCTGCCTGTTTGTTCCAGCTCATCTCCGAAGCGGCTGGACTGATTTTAACTGGACTTTCACTGTCAGATAGCTGATGTTATAAGGAGTAAGGTAAGTAACTTTTATTTTAGAAAAAGAATTGGGTTCCACGCAAAAATATATCCTATGAAGTCCAATTTGTTTTCCGACATGCACACGAACGAAGTCTCGGGCACACCTAGTGTTAAAATAGGTTTAGAACATAAATTACAGATTGCGAAACAGCATTTTGTTACATTGATCCACAAAAACTCGTTCCATTTTGACATAAATTATGTTCAAACAAGACAAACCCCAGTTCCAACAAAGCCAAAAACACAAACAAATGAGAACTCTCAAAAAAGTATTTGCTTCGCTCCACACTCGAAGGAAACTTCATACTGGAATTTCAAACCCATGACGAAAAACTATGTGGCTTAACTAAACGAGCAAAAATTATACCCGGAACAAAAAGTTGATCAAAACGAATAAACATTTTTGATTGGCTCTCCTATTTTTGCGCTTACGTAACAGACATGTTGATTTATCTCGTTTATACTTTCTGTTCTCTCTCCGTACGTTTGTTTAGGATAAGGAAAATAGTAATGCCACAGAATGTTTTTGTGCTGTTCGTCAAACGAGACATATTGATAAAGTGCCATTGTGCGCTTTTATAATTTCTAGTGTGACGATATTAACGTGAACACGTCCATATATGGAAATACGTAGACGTTGTAACGTTATCGTGGACAGTAATAAGTTTCCGTACATTTTATTTATTTTATTATTTATGCACACACATTACAGTGTATTGTTTACTTTCCTGTACTATAGCGATGCCGTGGGCATCCACAATAATATCATCACGTTAGGAATTTATAAAAGCGTTCATTTTTTATCGAGTTTGTAAGCTGTGGACCAACCCTAAATTCTTAATATTTCTCAAAATTGCCCAATACGTAACTCAAAAATAAAGCAGGTGGTAGATTTTTAATTACATATAGTACCATGGACACTGTCAGACATCTGCCTATAGGTCAGGTAGTATTTATAAGAATGTGGTGACCTCTTATCAGCTAACAAAACTACCAAAATAACCAAAAAGACCACAAAATGGGATGAAAAATGTGTTTACATTTTGTCGGCATTTTTCAGCACACATTGATAGACATTATTTTGGCAGGCCTGTTGGTCTAGTGGTTAGTGACCCTGACTGCTATGCCGGAGGTCGTGGGTTCGATTCCCACCCAGGACAAATGTTTGTGTAATGAGCACGATCATTTGTTCTGTGTCTGGGTGTAATTTATCTATAATATTTATATATTTAGAAATATATAAGTATGTTTATCAGTTGTCTAGTACCCATAACACAAGCTCTGCTTAGCTTGGGACTAGATGGCGTTGTGTGATAGTTGTGGAATATTTATTTATTTATTTATTATGTTATAAATAGCCTCTCTGCCTCGTTGGCGTATTACTGGCGAAATGTGGGTATTAAGTATTGATATACTTCTGCTTAACCCTTCGGGGAATACAGCCGCCAATGTTATCTATACTAATATTATAAAGAGGTATTTCGCTAGGACCCTAAGGGCCGGCGCCCACTGGCGGCATGGCACGGCAAGGGATTTTTATGCGACGAATAGAAAATATAACTTAAAAGTATGACAACAAAATTGAAATTTCATCGGCAACGATGCCGCGGTATCCTTAGGCATGCCGCGACGTCCTTTAGCATCATCATTGGAATTTAAATTTTATTGTCATACTTTTAAGTTATATTTTCTATTCTTCGCATAAAAATCCCTTGCCGTGCCGTGCCGCCAGTGGGCGCCGGCCCTAAGGAGCCGATCAAAAAGAAAAAAAGTCAGAAAAAACGCTAAGCACGGCACGGCACGGTTGGCGCAGTGGTTAAGCGATTGCGTACTGCTGCGCTGCGTGTCGCGGGTTCGATTCCCGCACGGAACAAATATTTGTATGGCCTACAAGTAGTTGTTCCGGGTCTGGCTGTATGTGTATGTGAGTTTAAATGTTTGTAAACGCACCCAGAATACAGGAGAAATTCCTATTGTGAGCACGTTTTTTTTTTTTTAAAAAAAAAGAAAAAATTAGCTGCTAGCGGGGGCAGGCGATGCGATGCGACGGGGTGTACCAAAAATTCCAAACTTTAACGAAATCAAAAAGAAAACTAGATTTTCCAACTGTTAGAACCTACTCTGTGGCATGACTTCAAACATATCACTGTTTACATTAATTTCCTTTTTTATATATCTCCCGTTGAGTCGTCGGTTTGTTTGTCCGCCCTGTTTGAATGTTATTTCACTAAACACACTATAGTGGGGGCTTTTAATTGTGAAACCTAATTTCTTTGGGTTCTGAAATTTTTACAGTGTTTGCTTTTAATTTCAAAGTTTTCAGGTTACTTTAGCTTATTTAAAAAGGTCAAGGGAGGAACAGACGAAAAATAGAACGGGTAAGGATTATAATTTATTTAAATAAGAAAAAATGTTGGATGGACTGGTGTGTAACATCGTATAGAAAATTATGCTTTAAGTCGCTAGCAGTAAGTACATATTTCGCTTCAAGTTTTTTTTTAAATTTTCCGCCTACTTACCCTTTTTTTAAAACTTTGTGCATATATAATTGTGACTTAGAATGCCTTAGCCGTTAGAAGGGCGTAAGGAACATTTTCGCTTAATTTTTTTACGTTATTTCAGTATTTGGAATGGCAACGTTTGAACTATCTCCGTCGGTCACGGGTCGTTAACCTATTAGTATTCGTCGGGTTATTTGTCTATTTTAACATACAAACAATGGTATATTTATAAAACAATAGGGTTTGGGGCGAAGATATGGGTTCGTAAAATATTGTACACTTTCGGTGCGCAGTCCAGTTGACGGATGTCACACGACTTTTACCAAAAAGGGGTGCGCGTCGAATGTTTTTAAAGGAAGCTTCTAGAATGTTCTAGAAGCTTCGACTCGCTCTCATTGGCCGGGAGGGAACGAGAGGCGTTTCCGCCAGAAGCGCGTGGATTGTGGCAGGACCGGTTAGAAATAGCTTCGCGTTTAGGTACTATGCATTTTTTATTATTTTTTAAATTATAAGGCAAAAAAATAAGTACCGTGACTAGAATTATTATTATTGTTTTAACCGACATCAAAAAAAGGAGGAGGTTCTCAATTGGATTGTTTTTTTATGTTTGTTACGTCGGAACTTCGTCATTTATGAATCGATTTTTAATTATGTTTTTGTTTGAAACTCCTGAGATGGGCCCATATTTTGGTCAAGTTCTTGAGTTAGCTTCAATAATACGTATTTTTTTCACTAAGTGTATGTTGATGTTATAATAACTTTCTGTCACTCTTATACTTATACATATCTAGTGATATTTGTGTGTGGTTAGGCACTTACAACTAAAAAGTGAAAACTAAAACATAAAAAAAATCCGGAGGTTTTTTCGTTTTTGACACCGACTTCCGAAATTAATGTTATTATTCACCATAAAGTGTTGTTTTTTTGGAAGTCGATAGTTTTTTTTAACGGTGTTTGTTTACAGAACGTTATATAGGATACGTCATTTTCATTTAATGTGATAACCTCATCGCCATTCTGTATTTGTAATTGGTATTGGACACCACTCGTTCCAGACATAGGAAAACATAGGAAGCAAAAAGAGTCCGTATCAGGATCGTAGCAGGTAGCGTTCTCTAGTTTCTATCTACCCCTATTTGACAAAGGCGTGTGATTATGTATGTATGTAGTTTTGATACTTTTTGTAGCGTAGGGCAAACTCGTAATCAATAGGTATGCTGGAAACTGTGTAAGTACAACGGTGACAACCAATTCCCTGTTACAATTGCAAAATTCTTTCCAATGTCAAAGGAATTCTCAAATTGCGATTCAACCGATTCACCGTTCCGTCAATTTTAAGAATCCTTTGAAAACTGAAATATTTTCAATTAAGCGCTTAACAAATCCGCATCAAGTATTCACAGCGTGAACCACCAATCGGATTCGTTTGGAAAGTGACGAGTCGCTCGCCGGACGACATTGGGCAATTTTAGGAATTCAATGCCCAATAGACCTTTGGGACTGTTCATTTTTCATTTCAACAAATAAGTATTACACGGAAAACCAAGTTCACTTAGCTTAACGTGCTTTCCGAGGCACGGGGGTATCACACCGCCAACTTCCAAACCCCGAGCTGTTACTAAGTAATTCCTAATGGAAAAACTCATTAACACTTTGCCCGATTCGGGAATCGAACCCAGGACTCCACGCTCAGCAGTCGCGCTTGCAACCACGAGACCAATGGGGCAGATCTGTCTCGGGTCGTGTTGGACCGTCCCATCGGACTATGAGAGTGAGGGAAGAGGAAGTCGGCCTGTGTCTGCGCACACACACTTGTGCACTTTAATTAATATCTCCTGCGCCGAAGGCTAGTCTCCGTTGAGATTGGCCGTCGTGGCTGAAATACGGTCGGGGGGACTTTATTTATTTATTTATTACACGCAGTCTAGTCAGACAGTATTTAAACTGATACGTAGGTAACTGGCATTTCATAGATATGAACATAACATTACAAGGAAATGGGCATGTAACCGTTTATAAAGTTTTATAATAGAAGTCAGTATCCATACTAGAAAGCCAGTATGTTTGTCGGTCGGTCTATCTGTGTACCTTTTTACGCCTAAATGGCTGAGAAACAAAAAAAAAAACATAGACAAATTAAATACACAATCACTTTTTTCTTTCTTCGTTAATTAATTTTCGCCTCAAAGCCAATATTCTTTCGGAATAAGTTCAAATGCTCTGGCAATGACAAAATCTAATTTAAAAAATATTGATGTTTAACTAAAACTGTCGTTCAAGTAATAATTCGGCCTTTCCGCATAATTTAAATACTTTAACTGACTTTTGGCGAATGAAGTTCAAGTAGGTTATCAAATAAAAATTATAAACTGTAAATATTTTTTATATCAGTATATCCTTATTATAATATGTTAATCTACTATTATACTACATTGTTAGAACTTTTATAACCATATTTATCTGCAAATAAATCTTTGACTTTGACTTTGATATCGTAGACTAGTTTTGACAAGTAAAAGTAAACAAGAGATTGTCTTGTTTCTTTTGTATAAAAAAGATAATTATTGAAAACCGTACTAAGTTTAAATAAATTGGTAAATGAAACGACTTATGTTTATGTATAATCAAATTACGTTCTACAATTATTAGTAGAAGCAAGATTGACCATTGTTCTTTGGTAACGGGCGCCGTCAGTAGGGACTGGTCAACTCTTTGCTGCCATGGCTTATTTTGATTTAAATTAATATTTGAATTGTTTTTTTTATCTTTTCATTACGGACGCTTTTAACGTTCTGCATCGTTCTCACATGCATAATTTTGAACATGAATGATGTAACCAATACTTTGTAACAATATTATTATGATTTAAAAGAGTGTCCATGGAGTTTCTTGCCCGTTCTTCTCCATAGGTACCTACTACGCTTTGGAATGGGCAACTAGCTTCATCTTTTTGACTGACCGACCTTGACAATTGAAAAGTGCCTGTAATTGGTTTATTTGAAATAAATAGTTTGAGTTGAGTTGAGTTTGAGTTTGTAAACTGATAGGCCATGACCTGGGTTAGGATCTTAACTTTTAATAAGTAGGTACATAAGGCGGTAAGAGTCCTAATGTACGTTTTTATAACATCCAATCTAGGCAAGGCAAAAAGGATGTATCTTCATCAAAGATGTGTTTACAAACCCGTAGTCATGCAGAACACACCAAGCCGTAAAAGGGCTCCGTAAACCATACAAATATTTGTTCGCTGCGCCAAACAAAGCCATCCATCTTCAGTGAGTCATGGGTCGCTTCACAGGGACAGCCATTCAAGGTATTGTTAGCTTTTCTGGTGACTTCAAACAACATTGTTTGATGCAGGATCTGTCACTCTCCCCTAAATTGTAAGCACCTATGGGGAAAAAGAAGATCAGATTTATGTGATTTTATTATTTAGAAATTTCTCAGTACGTCTCGGTGAATGGCAATAGGCTCTGCTCTTATTACATGGCTCTTATAACATAACTCACGAAAGGTGGGAGCATTACCTCTGCCTAACCTATAAGTGAATACGGTAATGGAGCTAAACAGGTACTCCTAGACGCAAAATCAAAATTAAGGGCCAGTGTCCCGTGTGAAAAATACGGAAGTAAACATTTTAAATGCACAATTTTAGGACATGTAATAAAGTAATATCATCATCATCATTTCAGCCCAAAGACGTCCACTACTGGACATAGGCCTCCCCCAAGCACCGCCACTTCGACCGGTTCTGTGTTTCTTACATCCAACGGGTTCCTGCGGCGTTCACAAGGTCGTCGGTCCACCTTGTGGGAGGCCTTCAAACGTTACGTCTTCGGGTACGCGTACGCCACTCCAGAACCTTTCGGCCCCATCGGCCATCTGTTCTGCGAGCAACGTGCCCTGCCCACTACCACTTAAGTTTGGCAACTCTTTGGGCTATGTCGGTTACCTTGGTTCTCCTGCAGATTTCTTCATTTCCGATTCCATCACTAACTAAAAAGTAATATAGCAAACTAGATCTATGGTAAAATTGACTGATTGATTTTTAAAATCAAATCAAATCAAATTATTTATTTGCTAGAATGCAGGTATACAAATAAGGTCGTGAAGTATTCAGGTTGAGCCATACATTTTGCCCTCTTGGGTAGAATGTATGCTTTTGACATGCAAAATTTAAATGAATAGCATCGTATTTAACGATGATATAATAAAAAATAAAAAAAATAAGAACTTTAAACACAATTATCAGATAAAAATTAACAGTTCAATACAATAATTTTTTTTTTAACTGTCCTTGTCATAATTATCACCATAGACAACGATGTTCTTTTAACTTGTCTATTTGTAAAGTTTTATCCACATAGAGCAGTGGTAACGGCTATGACTTACGAGTCGTAGGTTCGAACCCAGACAGGTGTTTTACTTTGTGGCAATAATTTCATCACCACTGCTCTCAAAACGGTAAAGGCAAACATTGTGAGGAAACAAATTTAAAATCTTAGAACAAAAAAAATCGAAGACATGTGACATCTAACAATCCACACTCGTCCCGCGAAGTGGATTCAGGGAAGCTCACTCCTCCTCACTGAGAGGAGGCCTGTGAGTATCGAGTAAAGTAATATATTGGGCCTGTGACCCAGCAGTGGGAACATTTTAGGACTCTTTTATTTTACCGAATGGTGTCTCTTTTCGCATAATAGAGTACAATTCAAATTCAAATTCTTTATTTCAGACGTAAGTCCATAGTGTTAGTGGCAACAAAATAACTTAATGACTAGTGTTAGTAATAAGGAGGAGATAATAGAATATAATATCAATTGGTATGGTCAATTACTAATCCATCATTTATTTAGGTTGGTGTTTAATAACAGACCCGTGCACAGAAACCACAATTTAGTTATTGCAATCACAAAACGTGGCTGGTCCGATAATCCATATTGAAGGTTTTTGATTGAGATTCATTGAATTTAATGAATTAGTCAGTTTGTATCACAGAATTATTAAAATCTTTTATTAATGTCCGCTCAAAAATTATTCACTATAGGTAGATTTGGTGGCTGAAATAAATCCTTATTTATAATATTCAATTGTTTTGACTAGGTAGGGTAGGTTAGGTAGGTAGGGTAGGTTAGGTAGGTAGGGTAGGGTTTTATAACCCCATTAGGGTTTAGTATTGTTGGGGAATTTTAGGTGACTGGTCAAAAAAAAACTCCAAATATGCTGATAGTTAGTGAACGTACGCAAAATACGCGCATTGTCGTGGAGTTGCAGACACTAGCCCTCTGTATCTATTAGTTAGCGAACCATGTATTGACTTGACGACGAACAAAATGGAAGTCGAAAAAACAACAAGTGAGTAGGTACACATACATAATCCTTACATCTAATTACAAACTAATTAGCCCAACGTTGATTTGCTCATTCTTAACGAGCAGGCGTTTGGCTCGAACAAGTATTATATATACACGAACACGGATACACCGTGTTCCGGACGAAAGAAAGAAAGAAAAAACATTTATTTAGCACAGACTAAAAGACACACAATACACCAGATACATACATCAGATAACAACTAATAAAAAAACAAATAGAAAGTATAAAGACCGATGTAAGAAGTTAGCAGGTAAGTGTGCCTCACGGCTGCACCAAAAAGGCCCAGTTCAGCAAAAATGCCAGACAATAGTGCCTGACGTTGGTTTTCAACTGAACCTGATGTGTCAGGTGACGGATGTAAATCAGTTTTACACTGCGATAATATACACACGACGATATACATAAACTTCGACCAGACGTTCAAACCTTGGACATAAGTATTTTTCATTACAGACACATTAATGAAGTCTTATTTTTTTGTTAATTTTCATATAAACTAAATACCTTGATGCAAATCACCTTATATGCCTGCCTCTTTATCCGAAGCATTTGATAAAGTTATCATTTTAATTAAACTAAGCGGCAACTTTTTTTTTTGCGGATGGGATATCATCAAATGACCCCTCCCGCTCTGGGTGGAGCGGAAGGGAGTGTCAGACTCTTACTGACTAAAACCCACCCATGTTCCTTCCTTAGCCCTTTATGTTCCAGGGCAGCGGTAACCCTTTCGGACGATCCCGCTACCCCGGCAGGCTTCGGCCCTATCGGGCCCCGTCACTTATGCTGACATCTCTTTGAGGCGCGCGTGGAACACATACGCGCTGTCCGGCACGGGTCTGGTCCTGATCGGACGGTGAGCTACCCATTACTCTCCACCCGCAGGCCCGCGCCTACGGTGGCCGGGAGTCATCTCGCGGCTCCCGACGCCCGGAGCGTCTCCCGCGGCGGTTTAGGCGTGAGGTTCTTTCCCTCAGCCATCCCGCCACCTCCTTCGCTAGCATGACTGCTTCGCAGAAGGAGGTGACTGCCTCTACCTCCCTCTCGCCCCGGACCATGGCTTGAACCAGAGCCGGACGCGAGAGGTCGCCGCCGCTGCCGATCGCCTCTACGAGGACACGGCGGTGCTCCGCCCTGGCGGGGTAGACCTCTACCGTATGCTCCACCGTGTCCTCTGGGCGATCCTCACAGTGATGACACCCGGGCGTCTCCTCCCGCCTGATGATGTGACTAAGCGGCAACTTAGGCCAAATTAAGACTCTTTCTTACTCCATAGCACAATTAAATTTCATTAAATGAAATTACAAATATCTTTGTAACGAAGCCTTTTTAAGTACTACTACTTCCTTTGTTAGATTTGATTTGTAAAAGCTATAGAAGCGTTTGCCAAAGTTGATGGATAACGTGAAGAACACGGTGTATAATGGGCAGGGTTACGTTTATTTTATATATAAAAAATCGAAATTTTGCATGAACATAAACTCAAATAAAAATTTTTTTCGCCAAAATAATTCAAAATTTAAAATCAAGTATTTATTTGCATAATCATTACAAGAACTAACTATCTATTGATCTATTCTAACATTGTGGTTGTTTCTATGTCTTCATGTTTTTGCCTTCGGTCATTTATGACAATATTGTGGATACTAAAATATCTTTCGGCGTTTACACTGTTGACTGGGCTTTTTAGTTAGGTTCGTAACCAACTAAATCATCTAAGATTTTTTTAAACTCAAATTTTTTTTTGAGTTTAAAAAAAAACTTCAAAATTTCGTGGTAAAACACAACATTTCGATAAATTTGTAAATACTGCATGTATCGCATTTAGTAAATTTCGCACTTATCCCATCTATTTCGTAAAATACATAGAGCTATGGAACGGAGTATTCTGAGTATTAAAATTATTGTAGAATGGGTTAAGAATACAACAATCCGTTCCATCACAAAAATAACTGATGTCACTTGAAAAGCTGCCACGCTTAAATGGAATTGGGCTGGACACATCTGCCGCATGTCAAACGATCAATGGGCAAAACTTACGATCCAGTGGGTCCCGCTTAATGGCAAACGATATCGCGACAGGCCCAGACTGAGATGGCGGGATGAGCTGGACTCCTTTGATAAAGATCGGTCTTCGGCAGCTCTTGACACAGAGAGAGGTAGATGGAAAGAGAGTATCCCGGCCTTTGCCCAGCAGTGGGACATTAACGGCTAAAAATAAATAATGAAGAACGAAAATTACATATCCCTAATAATGGCCCTGTTTTGTTCGGGCGTGTTTGTTTGTTATAATAATACAATTAATAACTACATTATAATCGTGATATTAGCACTGGTCACGGCTTAACCCCCATATTATGCGAGATTCATTTGTGGTTGACCCGGTTCGGTTAAAATTCGTAATTACTATAATATTCATCTGCTTGCGGGGAGTTAGTCCTAAGTGAGGAAAGTTTTAAGTATAAATGTTGATTTTTGTGTGTGTGTAGGCGAAGCCAAAATGGGGTAAGGGCTTTGGTTGGACTGAAAGTCGATCCAAATCTTGTTACCATACCTACTGATGTCTCTCTCTCTTCCATGGAGAAAGAAACTACAAAACGAATAGCTGACGGTATCGTTATAATATTATAACTCCTGCAATATTTGTCAATAGTTTCAAACACAGAGAGGAGGGGCTTGTGGCTAAGTAATAACAGCCGCACGGGTCGATCGATCAGGTTAAGCAGCGCTTGCCGCGGTTGGTCCGTGGATGGGCGACCATCTTTATATACCAAGACCCCTCTGTGCCTCGGAAAGCACGTTAAGCCGTTGGTCCCAGCTGTCTTTTGTAGATCTTTGACAGTCGTTACGGGTAGCCCGAAAGTCTGACAACTAGTCTTACCAGGGGGTATTGTATTACCCAGTAACTGAGTTGTGGAGGTGAGATTGGCAGTCGCTTCATGTAAAATACTGGAATTCAGCTGCATTTGGAAACCGAGACTGAGACTGGAAACTGACTCCAACATACCTGCTCTGGGAAAAAGCTAAGCGGATGATGATGAGTTTGAATCACAGTAAAGTCCGAATGTGCTGGCTGTCAACCTAACAAAACACCGCTTCCAAATAACATGTCGCTTTTATGTAAATAGTGATTTGGTTCACCATACTTGGTTGTTATTTATTTATTTAATCACTTACAACTATTAATACAGTTACAACTCAATGCAATAGTGAAGTAAACCTAATAATATCAACTTACTTTCTATAACTTATTACCTGCAATATTATCCTTGTGAATTCACTCAGTGCACAGGCAAAAATGTCCATCTCCTAGCTACAAGGTTATGAGTGCGAAGTAATAATATTGTAATATTATATTTCAGAGTTTATACTGTTATTTACAGCAGACTATGTGGACAGTCATGTATGAAGTAATTTGCTATGACGTCAAATTTCATATCACATCAACGTTACTTTCAGCCTGTCACTACCAATACCTTCCAGTGATGTTTCACTTGGATTAACGTATGCGGATGTTGAGTCGAGTTGATTTACCGCCGCGTATTCCCAATAGCGTATGCTGCAATGCGGTAGCTTACTGTCACAGCACATTGTTTGAAAAAGAACATTTACATATCTTGGCTGATGGAGGGAAGTAACTGCTTGGCTTGAATAAAAAAATTGTTGCAGATATTTTATAGGTAAACAGTATGTTGGTAATCTCGAACGCAAAAAAGTGATTCAGAGCAGAAGATTTTCTTACGCAAACATTAAACACCGCGTTCATGTTCACCATGTAAGGTAAAATGTATTGCTATCTCTTACGAACATGTACTGTGAGAGAGAGACAGTGACAGTTAAGAGGTGTCAACTTCACGTCAGAGTGTTAAAGCGGCAGGTTCAGACGTCTCGTTAAAGTTAAGCCAGATTATTTTAAAGGTTCTACTCGCTTCCGTGTGTTTCTTGTTTTGTTGTCGAATATGGGATAGTGATGGATTAATTTAATTGGTTCGATGAAGGCCCAGAATGTATGAATAAACCCACAGACAGTAAGCACCATTGGTGACATACATACTGAAACTGCCGTGCCTGATGTGCGTAACTCCCAAACGATTCTGTGTTCTGCCATCAAATTGGGCCTTCTGTCCCAATGGACAGCAGGCCCAACTTGATGCCAAGTCTGTTGATCTTGCCTTGATGTCAAGTTGGGCCAACAAAAACGAAACACTACTATATATCAATATATATAGTAGTGTTTCGTTTTTACACCACTGCTAAGTTGGTTATCTCGCCCTTCGTCATGTAGGGAGCCAAAAAACCTGATGAATCGATGGGCAAAAGTCAGATACCAAATTCTATTACTTTCCAATAGTAACTGAACATGGCCTCGAAGCCCCATTCGAGGCAAACCTACCTAACCAAACATCTTAAGGAAGTCTAATTAAAACCCCATCAAAGTTTAAAAAATATAATTGATGCGTAAAAGTGCTTGTATAAACCTACTTACAGAAATAAACATAATCATCATTTTTATTCCCACAAATTCTTTAAAATTTCCAAGGTATCGAGAAAAACGGGCCATATAAGTGAAGGTAAGCATTAACGAAACAATTAGCTATCTACTTTGTTATGTTCAATTCTGAAAGATGTAACATACAAGGTCACAGAAATTAGAGGCAGTCTTCCATCTTTTAGATAAATTCCCTCTTACGCCAAAAAAATATGCAGATAAGGTGTAAATAATATTATTATGATGAGAAAAATATTTTTCCTAGGCCTCTGACAAGAGTTTTGTTTTGATGAGTCCAGTCAAGTTTTAGGGTCAAGGCTCAAGAAAATTTCTCGTAAAAACAAGCTTTATTTTTCAGTTCAAATAGCTTCTCTCAAAATGTGTAATTTACGACTTTAACGTGAATGAAAAACTCGTAACTTCTTAACCAGTAGGTTATTAAGTTCAGTTAATTACTTGACGTGTTAATTATCAAACGTCGTTCAATCGGAAAGTTCATTAAAAACTGAAGGGGCCTTCCGAGGTTAGTTAATTTTGTTTTGATTGAGTTAGCTATGTCAGTCAGGCAAAATTATATTATACACTGCGGCGACGTGCAAATTTATCTGTTGCTGTCAAAAATCTGTCAGTGAAAATCTTTTATCTTTATTTTGTTGCTATTCTTACACAAAATCTTCGTCATAAAAAAGCAACCAAAAATTTAAACAATAAAGGTAGATTGGTCGTGATTTCATTACAAACTGATCTAGTTTTCAGTTCATTTTATCCTGAAGGTTTTGTTATGTCAGGCCTCAAAAAAGTGCGTTGGGTAATTATTTATTATGATTGAACTGAGAAGGTAACATAACCCTTTACCGTTTCAACTTTTTAATTTTTATTCGTCATTCAACTAGACAGGAAGAGAAACATACAAGCGTAAAGGCCTAACCCTTGTTATAATAACATCGTAGCGTTTGTTATATTCACAAGGTATTGGATAGTAGGAGGAGAGCCCGAGTGGAAGGTAAGCCCGGAGCTTTCTAAGATTCCAAGAACCGGAAGGTTGTGAGCAGAATTGTTGATTGAGGTGTAGTTGGGTTTTTCCATTAAGAAATTCTCAGTAATAGCCAGGAGTCAGGTTTTTTGCCTAGCTAGCGGAGAAAGGTTTGCTTACGTTCCATGGGGTTTAAAACGCAACTTGCAAAATCTGAATGTACTGAATACACCTATGTCTACGATATCATTATTATGTCAATACTCGTATATTTGGGGTCGGCGAAACATGTCTTTTTTTCCACATTTCTCTATTAGTTGTCATCTCGGTAGTCACTCCCTTTCCAGCCATATCATCTTTCACACAGTTCATCCATCGTTTCTTAACACCTTTGCCGCCTGCCTATTCAGAGAAAATAGGAAAACTCCCTTATATCTTCCACTATATTATTATTTTAGCCAAAACATCCTTCCAATTCCTAAACAGATAGCTAGCAATAACAGTTTGTCTACGAAACGTGTTATTTTCCTAAATTATTCTGAATAGGCATTACCTAAACATGTTGTGAACCAACTCCCTGCCCATGCATAGTAACATGATCATATCACATAATAATATGAGTTGTTTCATTGTAGTATTGTTCTAGGTAAAAAGGTTACATATTGTGCGCTTTTATAGTTTCTTAGGTGAGGATATTATCGTGGACGTCCACGTCCACGTCACGGCGTCACGATAACACAGGAAAGTAAAATGTAAAAAGAAAAAGACGCTTTTAAATTTCCGTCCACAATAGCGTTATAACGTGCACGTATTTCCATGTATTCTATGGACGTGAACGTGGACACACTATTGATAGCACAAACAAATGGCCGATTGACCTTAGGAATAGGAGGCGAGCGTTGCCATTGATCGGGCACAAATCCAATGTTCGTACTGCCCGCCGCTCGCGAGCCACTTGCGAGCTGCGCGCGTCTTACTCGCGTGCGGTTACAGCCTACTTTCGGTGCGCCACTCTAGTGCAACTCCGGCAATGCTCGAGTGGGACGCGCGTGCAGTGCGCGCGCAGCTCGTGCGCACATAGCTTCTTTCGCGTTTCAACTATGAGCCTCAGTTGTGAATTTGCTTACGAAGATGTCGGACCATACGACTTTAGTTAGCATAAAAAAGCATCGGCTATTTTATTGCTGACAAAAACTAAAAGGAAAAACAGAAGACTAGCGAGAATAGCAGAAAGCAGAACGGCACGCGGCACGCGCGCACCTCCTGCGCCGCTCGAGTACGGCGCGTAGCTTGCACGCGAGCGGCGCACGGACGGCGCATGGGCTGCGTACGAACATGAAATGCACGCGCGCAGTTCCCAAGCGGCTCGCGAGCGGCGCGTTCGCGGCACATTCGCCAGGTCTGGACACACCTTTACACTCGGTAGACGGCTTGCAAACACTAGACCAGCGAGGAGATTATCCTAGTTCAAATGACATGCAAGTTAAAAAGCGTTTTTTTTTATCGTTTCCGTTTTTCTTAAGTCCTAAATCCCATTTGTATTTTTAGCTAGCCCAGAATCAGAAGCCTGTAGCAATCAAGTACTTAAGTTAATTAATTAATGTAAGCCATGTTTACAATTACCGATTAATTTTCACTTACACCTAACTGTGGAGTTCCAAACAATGTTAAAGTTAGGTGCATCTCAAGTATTGCTTGAAGCTACGACGAACTAAGGTGCTGAGTTTCCAGATCAAATTTAGCATAAAGTTTACCCTGTAGTTGGTCGTGTAATAGACCGCACAGTTAAAGGAGTAAGTGACGACGAGGGATAACATGAATGGAAGTAATTTTGAAAGTAAAACAATGGAAACACTACGGGTTTTTGGAATGAAAACGATAGTAGGAATAACGAAATCAATTTCCTGCAATTATCATCCTGCTGAGCGGATATTCCGAAACTAGAAACGATTTAAAAATCGATGGGCAAAAAATAAAAAGAACCGTTATTTGGGGTCGAATCTCCTCACTTTTCTACTTCAAGATTTTCTGTCTTTTGGGTGGTCGGTTCTGGCAATTGTGCCTCTTGAGGTCTCTTTTATATTTTACCACCAGGTCAATGGCGGGCAGCCTCTGCCTCTCTTTTGTTCTGGTAGAATTAGTGTAATTTGTACCACATGATCTTCTTTGCATCTTTTAATGTGTCCATGCCATCTTAGGCGATTTTCGGTAATTTTGTCAGTGATTGGTGCGACTTTTAAGTTGGCTCGTGGTAAAGTCCGCAATGTATTCATTGCGGACTTTGTCAAGTCTGGTCACACCTTCCGCCCATCTAAGCATCTTAATTTCATTGGTAAGCAAGAACTGGGTTATAGCGAATATATTGAGTACCTACCTACATTTAACCTTTTAAAAATTATTTGATAGCGTAGGCTGCGTTTAAGCTTATTTATTGCTTTATATAGAAAGTGGAAAGAGAGTTCTTTTTATTAGTTTCATAAATTGTGATATTTATAACAGCTTCACGGGTCGATCGATCAGGTTAAGCCATGCTTGCCGCGGTTGGTCCGTGGATGGGTAGCCATCATTAATAATAATAATAAAAATGTTCTGCAATAGTCCTGCATCAACCGGGGGTTGTCTTTAAGTGCACATGCATGGTGCATACAGGGATAATCGTCGGTTGGTGCCTTCTCATCATTTAGAATTGTGTAAAGGGCCTCTACGAGTTGGCTTCGGCCCCTAGTACGCTTTTCAAAGGTCCGGGTCCCGAGATATGTCAAAATAATAGTAATTTATTTGCATCAAGTTTATTATATTACATAACAAGACCCCTCCGTGCCTCGGAAAGAACTTCAAGCCGTTCGTCCTGGCTGTCATTCGTGGATCTTTGACCGAGTTACGGGTCGTCAGAAGCCCGAAAGTCTGACTACCAGTCTTACCAAGGGGTATCGTATTACCCAGTAACTGGGTTGCGAAGGTCAGATAGGCAGTCGCCCAATGTAAAATACTGGTATTCCGCTGCATCTGGTTAGACTGGAAGCTGACCCCAAGATAGTTTGACAGTATCGGGTAGCTTGCTGGCGAGGTAGCTGGCTAGGTAACCTGCTGGCGTCTGTACAACCGTCGTGAATTAGGAGTAACCTATTTTGCTCAGTTGAGTGTCACAGGCTGTAAATGACACGCAGCCCGTTCAACTCGCTACTTGTGTATTTTGTATAAATACATTCTCTGAAATTATGACTAAACTATTTACGACTAACAAAATTTAGTTGAACAGCAATAACTGGAATATGGATCAGGAACCAGAAAACAGGAGTTAGTAGATAGTTCTTACTGTTAATTTGTAAGGAAGATGATGATGAATATCTCTAAATAGACTTCGAACCCAAGTCGGCCGGAGCGATGACAATCTCCACAGGGGGGGTTCATGGATGGCTCAGATCTCAAATGCGTATGCAGCGTTCGCCACAGACAATGGCCTACCTTCCATCTTGCGCCGCATGATGATGTTTTGACTGTGTCAGTGAGTGCAGTTCGCGTAACTAAATTTTGAGCCGAACATATATTATAAAGTTTTTGCCATCAATACGCTAAGCAGAAGAAAGAGATGCTCAAGTCATTGTAGAGGTTTGAGCAATAGGGTGGAAAGTTCCTCATCCTCTTTTGGCAAGGGAGGATCATCCGACTAGACGGGTATTGTGTATAGTGGACTATTGCCCTATTGTTGCTATCGGGCTGTTGTATAATATTATGTTCTAATCTCACCGATAACTTTGCGTACAGACCCCAGCAGGTCAAGCTACCCGAAACTGTCAAATTTTCCCAATCAACCTTGAACCTTATTGCTTTAGCGATAAAGTTGTCAGATTAAGTAAGTAATCTATATAAGAATTTGCAAATAGGCAAGTACATAATTTTAATCCAAAACTAATTAAATGGATTGAGTTTATGTGTGTTCGTGAGGGTGTGTTTGTGTGTGTGTGAGTTCGTGGTGCGTGCGAGGGTGTGTGTGTGTGGTGTATGTATATGAGAATGGAGAGTGTGTGTGGTATATAATTATGTATGTAGGTGTGTGTGTGAGAATAATTATGCGGTGGGTGTGTAGGTGTGAGTATGCATGAGTGTATGCGTGTGTAGGTGAGCTATGTAGTGAGTGTATCTTGACAGCTTGATGAGTAGTAGTCTGTACCTATGCGATATGTGATTTTTGGGTTGTCAGGACGGTTGTTGGAGTTTCTAATGTAGTTGTATAGCTGCTATCACATAATCATTCTCAATGCCACATACCCTTATCGGGGACTTATCATGCCTTATCGGTTGGGTTAGCATGTCTTCTTGCATGTATATCTAAGCCTTTATCTCAGTAGGCAACCCAAGCCATAGTCATAAACATCGGATAGATGGAGGATGACCAGAATACTAAATCCTTGATTGAGCGTCTTCTGCAAAGAAGAACTACCACTAGTACTTTTTTTTAGTATCAGATAATTCCACCATATACCTATTTAATAATAACAGCATGGCCGCATATTTTTCGGAACAAAAGAAGCCAATACCCAATAACGGTTTATTGAATTATTCACTACAATATTTTAAATTCTATAACTGCACATAACAATGTAATGAAGTATAAAAACTGATATCAATACCAAGCTATTTATGATGTATTATTACATTATAATAAATAGTTTGGGTACTGATATCAGTTTAATTAAAATTATTTTAGCATGATTCTTATTATTTTAAATACATTTTTCTTTCTTAGTGAAACAGGTCTCGGGGTTTCGATCGTCTAACCCTTCAACTATCTAAGTGCAGAGGGCTAACTTCGTGTAAGTTCGATAAAGTTCGCTTGCGTTGGCTCAAGCTTGCTTCGATGAGCTATATTGTGCTATTCCTAATTGGACAGACTTCATTTCTTCTTCTCTAAGTGTTCTCTCGATACCTTTGTCACGAAGACAAGAAGTTCTTAAAACTACAATGCTGCAGGAATTCCAACTGCCCGAAAGCAGACGTTGAATTTTAAACTAGAAACTTGATAATGAATTGATGGGAAACGAGTAAAAAATAAGTATATTTATCTCTCCAGCACAATTTTATTACCTATAAAAGGCAGAATTCAAAATCACCTACGCCTATCTATACCTACTGTCGATGTTTTAAAACTCTTAAAAAAATCTGGTAAAAAAGGGCACTCAATACTACAAATATTAAATTGAAATATGAATTTTTATAATAATTATATTGTCAAGCGAAGCGTAAAAGAGTATGTTATACTATTAAAACATTGGAAGGCCTAAACAAACAAAAGATTTAAATAAAGCCTGTCCTACCCGGGCGGGTTGGTGCGTGTCGGAAATTGGGGACGAATGGATTTTATATGTGGTGAGGGTCGACCGTAGGTTATTTTAGGGTTACATGGAAAAGTTTTGTGGTCATCCTCATATGGACATGGATGGGGTCAAAAATTTTATTTAAATACGCATCGACGACTTAAATGTGATAATTAGTACCTACGAGTAAATGATGAAATAACAGATATAATTTCTCGATAAAATTTAAACATGAAAGAAAGAAAATACATTTATTATTTAAAACAATAACAGTGTTTTAGTCTTGCCTTTTTTTTCCTAAATTAATTTGAGTGACAATCACTTTCAAATTCACAATTACTAAAATTTTCTATCACTTTTTATCATTAACTTCTCTTCTTTTTATCTTCACTTTTGGTAGTTGAACCGATCAACTTGTTAGCCATGCGTACAACAACGATTACTCCTAGGAGTATTAAAGCTAACAGATCTAGAAAGAGTTTCTGGTATAATGGAACGTGAAGGGCGGGGGAGCGAAGATGAGGAGCTCCTTTGGTCTCAATCACATGTTCGATCCAGTGCACGAGTGATGCACCAGGCTTGGTTTGACGATGGTGGTAGATAAAAGACAACTCTTTGACTTTAAGTCTGTACCTGTAAATTCGAATAAAAAGTATTACATAATGGTACACCACTGACTACCTGCAGTAATTCCTTCTCCCTCTAATCCATCCAAAGATTGTCTGTAAAATATTGCTTTTAGCGATTAAACCGCCCATTGTGTAACATTATGTAACATTTCTACGTTTATTTATTTAATTTTTATGCTCTACATTAAAAAGAGTTTTATACCTACCTATCTACGAGTGTTACAAGTATATTGAATGATTTGATTTGTGATGATGTTATTAACTTTGTATGAATAAAAATGGTTGCACTAACCGAGAACATATAGAGGTATGAGGAACGGGATGTAAAGTTTACTCATACTCTATAGAAAAGGGAGGATCCTCCGACCAGACGGGTGTTGTGTCTGGCGGGCAACTGCCCAACGATTGATGTTGGGAAATTGTATCTATGCTAATTGCGCGGTAAACTCTGCTTGCGAGATGCAGGATTTGCGTGACGTCAGTATGACGCGTTGTTCGCATGTGGCGTTGTAGATACCGCTACAAACAAATCAGGACTTATCTTGATTTGTTTTCGGTGCCATGAGAACCACTGTTTTCGATGTCCTCAACCTTGCCCTTAGGCAAAAGGATGATGTCATCATCATCTCTTGCAGTATTTATTGTTAGCATAAGAATAATCAGCCTATAATATTCCTACTGCTGGGACTAAAATGATGATGATTTATTAAATAAATATCCAATTCTTGTTTACTTACTTAGGGTTTGACAATATTTCATCAATGGCCACCTTCAGTTTAGCTGGAGTATCATAACCAAGGTCTACTTGCAGACCAAACCCTTTGCGGACAGCTCTCAAGACGTTGAGGAACTGGTCAGCAAACAATGGTATGCCGATAATAGGAACTCCGTAGTGTAAAGTTTCCGTGGTTGAGAGGAGACCTCCGTGGGTGACGAAGAGTTTGCAGTTAGGGTGAGCTGTGAAGAAAAAACTGATTTAATAGCTGTTTTGTTCAATAATAATAAAAAAATAATAAAAAAAATATTACAGACCAGGTCCAGCTTAGACTAGATGTCTAGAAAGTATTATTTTGTTAGGGTGAAAAGTCTAAACGATAAGAAAGCTAAAGTTAATTTAACTTACTAAACATTTCAATGGTAGCTGACATGAACAACAGCTGTGCCTATAGTGCTACTTCGACCAGTTAGAACTTACTAAGAGTAGATTTATTTATTTATAGTTAATTAAAATGGTACAACACCAATTACATTTTATTAACCTAGAGACAATTATTAAGTTTACAATAATTACATTGTATTGTTGACTCCCTAACATACATTCTCTCACAAAACATCAGACATATTTACCTAGTGTAAATATATTAGTTTATGACAGAATAAAACATAATTTCAAAGCAAAAAAAAGTACCTAAATAAATCTTCTCATGCAAAAAATATATAACACAGATCAGATATTATAGTGAACCCGTATCATGTGAACTGGATAATCTTCGCTCTGTATACAACATAAAACAAAAAAGGAGTATCGAATTATAATGACAAAGAAATAAATAAAATTGTTAAAACGGATCGGCGTGTCATATCCCCTATTAATCCGTCTGATACATCGGATACTGACGGCGTTGTTGCGGTTCTGCGACCGGTGTTATCGACAGACGTGTACGTCAGTAATGTTATTGTAAAAGGTTTAATTGTGGACGGTTCGAATGAAATGCGGATGGTTTTTAAACTTGAAGTATCGTTAAATTGTGAGGAGTTAATTTTCGTGAAAAAATCGACCATTTTGTTAAAATTGGTTTTTCTATGAACAAATGATTTGAGATCACACCTACAGTACCTACACAGTATCAAAGTTTCAGTCATCGATTTCTAAAATAATTCAATGATTTCTCAAACTTCTAAATTACACTATGGCATTAAACTCACCTAATATACTTGGCTGAGGAGCCCATTGCACCATATGAACATTCTTCGGTATATCTGTCAATTCTTCTTCTAACTTCCAAATTACAGTCTGCCTCAATGTGCTAAACATGTTCAAGAAATCTCTTTTTAATTCCATTGGCATAGTTTTACTCGGCATCATAGTGCCCATGCTGAAGTATATAACTCCATGGGGTGCACCGTCCAAAAGCTTTTTTAAGTTCTGAAAGGAAAGTTTAATACTTATACCCTGTCCATTAGATAAACCGTTATTTGACAGATGGAACGAGTGATTGAAGCGACACACAATATATTGATTTATACACGTACGGTATAATGTATAAAAGAAGCCATAAATAAGATAAATCAATAAGATAAGGCAGTTTATATATTTATTTTATTACGCATTTTAAAGTTAAATTTTACGTAATCTGGAATGTGTACGTTCTAAGACAGCTGTCAAAACATGTTTTACCTAATGGACAGGGTATAGTAAAAACGTCGCGGGTGATTTTTGTAATATTCATAAATTCGGTCATACCAAAAAAAAATGTTTACCTCTGGCAATGGTGGAACTTCATCTTGAATATGGTATCCAGCAATAGGAATGTAATTAATTGGCAATCTGTGAGCTTCACCCGAAGAAATATGGGAGTTGCCCAAAATCATGGAGCCGTTATATTTTACTTCTTCTAGAGTGGGCAATGTGTTTCCTCTCTTGGCCGCTGCTGGACCGAAACAGTCTAGGTATGCTTGCTGTTCAAAATCTTTCAAAGACCTGAGGAGAATTATTTATTGTTTGTCATTTGTTTATCTACCAACCCACACTGGGCCCGCGTGGTGCCCACTCCCTGACACAGAGAGGAAGCATGTGTCCCCGCAGTGGGAACGTTACAGCCTGATTACTGACTGAGCCCTGCAGGATAAGGTTGGTTAGTCGCCACTTCAACCATATCAGCTCTAAACTTTACAATGACATAAATACAAGAATTAACATTTACCCTATGACTAAAAATCTACTGAAGAGAAAAGTGACTGATTGGCTTAAATCGTTGTCCTATGTAGAAACTGAGCAACTTATGGTGTCATAGACACGGTAAACACACACACACACCCCCCCCCCCACACACACATACACACTTCACCCCACCTCCACTCTACATGTATACTACATAGTAACCTCCACATGGTGTATATTCTCTTTTTTATTCCTTTTTTGTTTTCTTTTTTTTTTTTTTTTTGTAATTCTTCAGTTAATTATTAACTAACTTTCCTTGGGAAGTCTGGAACAATTTCATTTTGAGTTGGGCGTTGATAGCTGTGCCACAGTATTTTACTTTTGTGGCTATCTTCGTTTCCTTTGTAAATTGTAAACTTAAGTTGTTCCAAATAAACTTTATTTTATTTTTTATTGTTATTATTATGCTTCAAATATACACTCAAAATACTTACCATATGACCTTGTACAAGTAGAGTACATTCCACAGTTCACCAATACGCTGTGAGAATGACAGAGGTGGTGACAAAGGTGACATATGATCCGGGAAGTAAGCAGGGTTCCCGATCTCATCGATCAAACTCAGGATTATTGGATGAGGCTCCATTGATGACGACCAGATATAGGGACAGTTGAAAACAGCAGAAAATCTGGAATTGAAACATTTATGAAATCAGGTTTCTCTAGTTAGTATGTGATATTGAGGGCAAAGACATTACGATAACAAATTACGATTTGAAATCCCAATCTTATAAAAATACATAACTAAGTCCTGGGATTATCAAAATGAATACCTATACTTAGGTATCTGTTATAAATTTATCTTTTTCCTTCATGTCAACAGAAGCCCAATTCTCGTAATTTAAAACGGTCAAAATCTAGTCGCAGTCTCATCTCGGCGACAAACAAATGTCAAAAACTTGTCAAAATGTAGGGAAATTAGAAGTATTTTTTGACAGATTGAGACTGAGATCAGAATGTGGACGTTCTTAAAATTACGAGAATTACCCCTCTGTTCGTTTTAAATCTTTTTAATTTATATTGTGGCCGTCTGAACAGCACTAGGACTGGCCACATTGAGATCATCCCGTGTGCTAGTTTAATGTTTGAAGACATAGTAATATAAAACAATCTCACCCACTATACATGTGATGGTACAGCCATTCAGCAATCACCAAGTCATATTGCTCATTTGTGTCCAACAAGAATTTCTGTATGTTCTCATGAGTCAGCGACCTGTTGGCTACTACTACCATCGTCTTGTACATATTGTACATATCTTTTAAATCCACTTCCTTTCCTATCACCTTCTTGAAATCTAACGATTTTGCTGTAGAAAATAAAATAAAAGTAAATTAAAGTATTTTGAGTTGGGCTACTCTTTGCCACGAATTATTTAATTTGCGCGGCATTCGCCGTCGCCATCATGGTTTCTGCTACATAAACTGGACGTCATGGATGAAGTTAGCCTCATCAAGAGAATGATCTTGATCATGGTACCGTAATTACTATCCTTGGCAAGATCATAAATGGATGATCTTGCTTTAATTTCGGTTATTACCTATAGGTACTTGATTCATAGTTGTAATCGCTTGGAAATTTCATTTATTTATTTAACCATTTATGTACACACATTGTATATGCTAGTGCACCCAAGGATTATTATTATTATTAAATGTAGGCTGTAAGTCAGTTGTAACGAAACCAGTATAAGCTGGCCTCCCATTCTATTCAAACTCCGTACTACGTTAGGCCAGCTGATGGTCAAAGTGTTACCATCGAGGTCTACTGTACAGAAGTGATTAACTAGTTTTTTTTTTCAATTTACTTTCTGTGTCATTTTTGTAAGCATATCCTGCAGTAGGAGCGCAGCTCAGTTAGCACGGCACGCCAGCATTAATGACATCATCCGTCGTGCTCTTGTCACCGCCGGGGTGCCAGCTGTTTTAGAACCCAACGGCCTGACATGCGACGATGGGAAGAGACCAGACGGAATGACCATAATGCCCTGGAATAATGTGGAATGCAACATGTTTCAACCATCTTCCTAGCACCGTGGGCTGTGCTGGAGCGGCTGCTGCTGGTGCAGAAAACCTCAAACGGCGAAAATATTCCAACCTGATTGGGAGTTATATGTTCGAGCCGTTTGGGGTTGATACACTAGGGCCATGGAGTCCGAGTGCCCATTTGGTTTTTCAAGATATCGCCAAGCGGTTAGTCGAGTCTTCAGCAGAGGGCTGAAAAAGAATTAGAATCGCCACACAACGTGGCAATGCTGCCCGCCTTTTCGAAAATTCATCCGTATCGCTGTCAACAGGAACAGTGTCCCTGTTCCTGTTGACAGCGATACGGACGAATTTTTTGATGCCCTATGATTATTTTGCTTATTTTTTCACATGTACAATGTACACATTATTATTTTAAATGTTAGCTTATATAATGTAAATCTTATGTTATGAATAAACTACTCCTTTATTCATAAACGTTGATAAAAGTTAAGTAGTAATTAGCGACTATTTAAACATACATTTGTAACGTTTAAACGTCACTTAACTTAAATAATCGTTTATAAATAAACCCCCTAATACTCGTAGTATAAGATTATTGTATCACACAAAAACAACAGACACTGCGGCTGTTTTGCACAATTTTTGTTAAAATCTTAGTGGTCTCATAGTATATTTATGATGTTTTCTATTTTATCAGAAATATGACGGTATAATTGTGTAACAACATCATATATTTACTTTTTTTCATATATATTTGCTCTTATAAGTATGTCAATTTAAAACGAACCGTAATTCTTGTAGATAAAGTAATAATAAGGTCACACGATGAGCGTGGTTCCGAAAGATAAGGGTTTTTTCGGGATAATTATTTATTTCTAATATAACCTATTTTGTTGGTTCTCTTATTACTATCATCGTTATTACTTACTGAACTCGAACTTGTCTATGACTCCTTCCGCCACGACTTGCCGCAGATTTGGGTGAGGTTTCTTGTACGGAATTGCTGTAACGTATGTCACCTGAAAGTTGTTAACGTTGTTAAGACGGCAAAATATTGCAGTTTCAATCTTAATCTATTCATCTACTGCTGAGTACCTAGCCTGATTCTCTGCGGTTGCACCACTCCGTATTTCAATAACTTCTTAGCTAGCTTTATAACATCAAAAGGGCTGCTGGTCTACCCGCATTGCTTAGCCTCAGTCTCAGACTCTATTTTCATCTTAAACAATCATCCATCCTATAAAGTCAATTTTGCTACCAGAAATAAACTAAGACATCAAAACTATGAAAGTGATACCCGAATCCCCAAACTTACCATAACCCAAACCGTATCATATCCAGAACAAACTTATAAATTTTCATAACAAGAGACCTCGTCAAGTTATTCAGCGGAACGCATAGGAAATTATTCACAAGTGAAATTATACCTCAGAATGGAAAAGTTCCCCGTACGTTTTCCGAATACGAAATTTCTGGAGTCACGGGGCAAGCCACTTTTTATTCATCTACCATTTGTGTTACCGTTTTTAGAATTTCCCTGTACCGTGTAGTACAAACTGATGGTTAGGGCCAAGCTGTGCCTTTGGGCAGTGTCATTATAAGTTATTTTGGCCCTTTTTGATGTCCCGGACCTTGAATTTAGGTTAGGAAAGCTTTGAATGAGTTTTGGATACTGCCAAAGATATGTAATAAGGAACTTGAACTTTTGGGACAGTTTTGGTTATCTAATTTACTTTGAGAGAATAATATTAAGAATTAATACTATGGTTTAGCGAAGGAACTTGTGAAACATAAACTTGGAGCGCTTGTTACTTTTATAAAAATAATATTGGACTATAAAAAATGTAGCATATCTTCTGGGATCTTAGCATTTATCTGCAATATCTACTGCATCTCAAAGTTCTTGCATTATAAAGAAGCACATTTGAAGTAAATCATCTAATGACTTCTGAGGGGCAATTCTCGTAATTTTATTTATTTATTTATCACAAACAACTAACATTACAGAGAATTCCTAATGCATTAGCGTGGTCTTTAATTAAACTATATTATTCATATCTATCACATTCAAGTCGAGTTAAGAGCGTTCACAGTCTGATCTCAGTCTTAATCTGTCAAAAATTCCTCTAACTTCCCTACATTTTGATAAGTTTTTGACATTTGTTTGTCGCCGAGATGAGACTGCGACTAGATTTTGAACGTTTTAAATTACGAGAATGGCCTACTAGCTAAAAGGTATCCCATTTGTCATGGTTATAACAGATACTTCAGTCTCAGATAAGATAAATATAGCACGTGTTAACCATCCATGCATATTAAATCATTTTCCTCTCGACAGCTAGTTGACAAATACCGCAAATGGTCTATAACACGTCTTTTATGTCTGAAGTTAGAAGCCAGTCTGAATATGAATGAACGTGGGCCAAGTTGTTAGTGGTACCGCTTGACCGAACCTGAATATCACATGAGCTCAACTTACGTTTTGACTGCGGACTAAATTTAAAACAGGTAAGTCTGAATTCTGACCTAAATAGTCAACGATTTGAATGAAATGTTGTTTCGTTAAGTATTCATGAAGACGAGTGGTTCGTTTTGGTATGTAAGTACAGTTAGATATGATTCCAATTATAAGCTTGTTAGGTATTCTAGAAATTTGATAATAGTGTTGGAATAAACTTGATGCTACAAGTTGACAATTATGATATTTGAATCTATCAGACATACACGAAAAAATAGGTAGATAATCAGAAAAACCCACCAAAGCTGCAAGCTGGGGCAGATGATGCTGATATTTGGAAAACCATGGGTTTCGTAATTTATACGAGGTGTCGTTTTGCATCCTCGTCAAATTCAAGGAGGTAACTATGCTACTAATTATCGACACGAATCAATGATAAAATAAGTAGGTTTTTTTTTCTAATTTTCGGAAATCGGCATGTGTGGGACACGCATTTTAAAACGCCGCCTGTGTGAGACTGCACTGTATCTACCCTTTTTACACACACATTTATTACTTATTTAATTATTTATGTATTTCATAACAGCCTCATGAAATTTGACGAGGATGCAAAACAACAGCGTATGTGCTCGCGTGGTGGATTACGGCCAAAAGAGGACAGTATCCCAGCAGTTGAATCGTTATAGGCTGATCATAATTTTATATGTAGGTAGCAGTTTCTTTTCCAGATGCCATAAGTCAAGGTCACCCGAAGATTGTCGATCTGCGTAAAGTGTACTTTTCCTTCGTGGAAATATAGTATCAGTATAATTATTATATTTATGTCTGAAGATACTGCTTATCATAATAACGATATTTATCTTTGTATATTATTTATTTACATTTATAATTATTACCAATAAGGTAAGTAGCTATAAAAACACTTATACTACGACTATCTTATAATCTGTAAAAGTACCTAATATTTTTAACTTAATGTTTTAGTGAATAACTGTTACTGTCGTTTTTTTTAATAATTATTATAGTTCTTAACCGAATGAATAAGTTATATGGGTTTATTAGAAACAAAAATGTAGGTACCTACTTAGAAAATGATTGTGACAAAAAAAAGATTCCGGAACACCCTTGCTTGCATACCGAAAAATCAACCTTTTTTGAGGTTGATTTTACGGTCAATTCCCTCAATTACTCAAAAAACTCATTTAAAAATAATTCTTAGTCTATACTGTCCCTATTCTGGCCAAAGGCCTCCCCAAAGTTCTTTCAGGGACTCTTTTCCCGCGTCCCCTCAAATCAGCCCTCGCGGTACGTGTCCGGGTCATCTGCCACCTCTTTCTGTTCAATAAATTCTAATAGGAAATTTAAATAAAAGTAAATGACAAACCTCATGACCGGCTCCCAAAAGATGCCTCACATATCCTTCTCCCAATATCGAATGACTTTTCCCAGGATAAGGGAAAGCCACGAGGATTTTGTACGCACACACATTACATAAAAATACAGTCGATAATAATATTAACGTCCACTTATTCATTTTATCTCATTAAACTCAACTGTCTGGCAGAGCACTCGACGCACGATATGTTACTGTAAATGGATACGAGTATATGCATATCAGTCTAGAGTCGGATGCACGGTAGTGGAGAGCAAAGTTCGGTAATTCTTAAGTTTATTTTTCGTTTTTTTTTAATAATAAGATTTGGTACGGTATGTATTTCTACTAAGTTGAACACTTAAGGCGAAATCGTCAGGGTAGTCTGTGATTTTTTTATTTTACGTTTTTTTGTAACGATTCAATTAAGATTACAATTTCGACCTGACACAACTTATAAAATCATTTGTTTTTTGACGTCACATTCTGCGGTATCCGAATCAACATTAATTATAATATTTTTTAATCATCAGCATCATGTTGAGATTGGTGCCTTTTGGCTTTTGGCCTCGTACAAGGATTTCTCCTTTTTTACTTTTTATTAAATATTTTTTTATTTTTATTTATGATTGTGTTTAGTTTAGTTTGTGATCTTCCTGTTCAGGTCACAATAAATACGTTTTCTTTCGTTCTTTATTTTTTTCCGTATCCGTAAAAAAGTAAACCAATAAATAATAAATAAGTTATTATGAGAACTTGGCTCATCGATTGTATAAACATTGCACAAGTCATTATCATCTTCACGATAATATCCTATGACATAACGATATTTGTTCGCCACTAGGCAATGGTAAGCACAATTAATTAACAAACAATGAATTTGCATAATGTTAACTTCTGTTTGGTTAGGTAGGGTCACGGCGGGGTCAAGTGGTTTGGAAAGAATAATGTGAACTTTTTATTGCCTAGAATGCACCATTGAGTTCACAAGAATAAATAATTGTGCAGCATATTAATCATTTGATAAGGTTTTTATTCATGTCTGCGAGTCGAAGTTATAATATTTCAGCCTGTGATTTACTTCTTTAGCGCATGCAGTTGGAGATAATTGTGATTTTGTACATCATCTAAAAAAATTATTCGATACATTGTATTTTAGCATCAAATCATTGTTAAGACATAACAAATGATTGCTAAAGTTTTCAATATTTTACTTTTGTTCAGATTTTAACTAGGCAAAGATTGCTATTGGCAAGATTTGCTTTGATTGATTTGCTCAATAAATATGATTAAATAAACCACATTGTAAATAGACTTTTATCGCTGACACATGGCGCTGTACGTTTCAAGCTAACTCATGTCAACAAAAAAAAAACAGTATTGCTGATAAGACCAATTAATGCAACAATCTTTTAATGATTCGAGTAGATAGGTACCTACTAGTCGGAAGTTTTATTTTAGTATAGAAACCTATTACATTTACGAAGGCCAGACTAAGCTGCTGATGTCATAACGGCTTCCGGGTCTTACGTTGATTTGCACATCGGAGCAAGACAATATACTTAGTAGGTAAGCCCAGGGAAATTGTTAAGCGTATATTCAAATTACAACTGTCATTCTTTGACAGTCGTTTGAAATGGCTACAACATGGAAAATTGACGTCGGGTGTTAACTCGCTTAACAATTTATTTCCATGCCTGTTCCATTAAAACCGAACTCTTAACATTGTAGGTACCTGCACTATCTGCACAACCACACTTTCACCTTTGAAATACCATTTATTAAATAAAATAACTACGATGTATTAAACCGAACTGTTTTAATCGATCCTTAACCGAACTGAACCGTACGAATTATAAACCAGAACTGACGTATCTGAATCCGCACAACAAGATGGTTCAGCGATTACGAAAGCAGGTTAGCCGTAACCTGTTTTCATAATCACAGAACCAGTCTTTGCACGGGACACACAATAATATAACATTAGATAAACGTATGGAGTAAGGACTTCCGTACGAAGAGTCGTACGGACATTGCACTTGTGATAAGATTCTGACGCCCTTTTAATGAATACTAGCTTCTGCTCGCGATTAGTTCATGTCGAAGTCGTAAGACACCACAATATACTAAAATAACTACCACATTTTTATGAAACTTCCTTGTGGGTTGCGGCTGGAAATCAGCGTCAGGTGATACACCTTGTGTTGTCCTCTGACATTATGCTGAGCTGAGGCCCTTTGGCATTATAATCTTTGTTTTCTATTTTATAGGTTTAAAGTGTATTTATTTTGCTGTAATGCCAATAAACGCATTTTTCTTTATTTCTTTGTATACCATTAGGCATACAAAGAAATAAAGAAAAATGCGTCACAACAGACCTTTTTTTTTTTTTTTTTTTTTCGGGGGGAAATCTTCGAAAGGCACCCGACCTCCGGAGAGGGGTCGGGGAGTGTGGGATTTTTACCTCACTAAAACCACCCCGGTGATCACCATCCGCGCATAAGGGTGGTCCCGGTTCCTCTTAAAAGACCAACTCCGGAACCATCCCTGCGCAACGCCTGTAAGGCACATCCCTGGGGAGACTGAACAGACCTAGTGAAACTAATGAAATCAATAGTTACTCCCAATATAAAAAAGCAGGACGGGAGATAACTCAAACGCAGGACGGGTATCAAATCTAATTATAGGCCGATCTCACTGGCCATCGTTATTGCAGAATTTGTACACCTACGAGTAGATGATGCTCAGTTTGGTTTTCGCGCTGGACTTTATACTGAGTCTAAATCACACTCTTGAGGATTACAGGAGTAGAAAAACACCCATTTATGCTTGTTACGAGTATTTACGTCTGTCACTCTTGGACCTTTGACAGTCGTTACGGGTTGTCAGAAGCCTGAAAGTCTGACAACCAGCCTTACCAAGAGATATCGTGTTACTCAGTAACTGGGTTGTCGAAGTGAGATAGGCAGTCGCTTCATGTAAAATATTGGTATTCGGCTGCATCTGGTTAGACTGGAAGCCGATCCCAAAATAGTTGGCAAAAGGCTAAGCAGATTGATTGATTTAGACCTCTCTAAAGCTTTTGACCTTGTTACGTATGATAAACTTTTGGATAAGCTTAAGGAAACCAATTTACCTGGTGAAACAATTGGTATCCTAAAGTTTGGTATCACACTCAGGTTAATTATGTAAAGTGGGCTGGCATCTTATCGGATACATATTTTATGCACTACGATGTGGAATACGACAGGGTGGATTGTCATTCCCAGTTTTGTTTAACCCGTATATAAATGCGCTTTTCGTTGGGTTCAGCGGCATGCATTTTGGCTGTCACATATAATACAATATTTGTGTAAATAATCTGAGTTAGGCAGACGACATAGTGCTGCTGAGCCCAACGATCGGTGGACTTATATTAGGAAATTGGTAGGTATATGTGTGTGAGACGTACGCGACTAGTCATTGTCACAAAAACTGAGCTTATGGTATTTAAAGCAGGTATCATGTCACTAGATCAGGTTACTCCGGTGGCTTTGAATGGAACACCCATGAAAGCGGTCACCTGTTTTCAAAATTTTGGGTACATAGTCACTGATCTCCCACGCGACGATGAGGACATGGACAGGGAGCGTAAGGCGCTGTCGATCAGAGCGAACATGATAGCTGCGGGCTGGTTTACGCTGTAATGTTCAAGTGGAAATAGCACTATCCAGAGCACATTGTTCATCACAACCGACTTCTTATCTATTGGTTTTTAGTATACATAGTTTATTTAGCTATTAGTTAATAAACGATGTAATGCCAATTTTTCAATCTTCAGATAAGTTTTATTTTAAGATTCAATATGGCGGTTTGATATGTTTTCGATGCAAAAACTGTCAAACGGAAATTTTTATTCCTCAGACAATATTATAGTTATCTGAAGATTTAAAATTCTGCTCTTGATATGCTAAAACAGTTTGAATATCTCAGGTGCGTCAAATTTTGCTTTAATTTAATTACGTGGGTACATATTTACTTAACAGTAACACGTCGTGAACTTGACCTTGGTGTGTGAACACTGTTAAACGTTAATATTATTCTTTTCGAACTGAGTAGCTTACATATTAATAATGACTGAAGTTTATGTAGATACCTGAAAAATACTTATATTTAGCTGCATCCGGTTAGACTGGAAGCCGACCCCAACATAGTTGGGTAAAGGTTAGGCAGATGATGACTTTACGTAGATACCTTAAGTTATTTAAGTGGTAGGTCAATGTTTATGAAAATTAATTTATGTAGGTAATACAATAAATACTCTGTATTATCTACACCACGTAAATATCCATGTAATCAACTAATGATAATGTATCTATAGTCTATACTAGTAATAAAGCTAAAGAGTTTATTTATTTGTTTTTTTGAACGCGATAATTTTCGGATTTGAAAAATCCTTTTTGTTAGCCTAATTCTTGAGGAAGGCTGCTTATCATCACACTACGCTACGACACTTAGGAGCCTAGCAAAAGTAGAAGAATAATTCATTGAGTAGTTTCGGGCAGGCGATGCGATGCGACGGAATGGGTTAGGGGAACAAAACATTTCACGCGGACGAAGTCGCGGACATAAACGAGTTCTGAACACATTTTTACTTTTTACATTTCTTTTTCCGAAGAATCATCAATTTATTTTCGGGGCATCAGAGTCCATTGATTGTTTTCGTTTTAAAAATACTGGTATATTTTTAAAACGAAAACAATCAATGGACTCTGTTTTGTCCAATAACACATGAAGTCTACTTATTCATTTCGTCTCATCAAATCTGAATGCCAAGGACACCAAACGACGCACACAGTCCGTATCTAAATATATTAAAGGTTGAGGTTGGGAAGACGCATAGTTGTGGCGAGCCAACTTTGGTTTATAATACCTACTTACAAGACGTAGGTACGTATGTGTACAAAACGTTTACAAATGAACCGTTGAGAGAACAACGTTTGTCTTGGTACGAACATGTGATACGACAGCCTTGTGACATGTTGACAGCCATTCAGTTAACTGCCTAGCCTTTTAACTAAACGGCGCCGTTCAACTAGCGGCCAGAAGGATATTTAGCCATTCAATCAAACAGTTAGGCACATGCATTGGATCGCTAACGTTTAACTAGCCTAGCCCAGACATTTAAATTGGCGTTTGGTTGACTTAAATCGGCAGGTTGCTTATACACAAGCGTGTGATATTTGTACATTTTGATGGCTACACGTGGGAGACCTAAGAAAAGGATGGATTATTTGAGAGATGATGATGAGATAGGGATCGTAATGAGGTGACAAAGCAAAACATAGCGTTGATCCTAAGACATGGGATCTTGGTTGGCATAAAAAGAATGATGTGGTAGCTTGTGGGAAAATTGTGGTTGGGAGCAGAATCTTATCTAAACTGAAACAATAAAACGTATCTGTAAACTGCACACGTGAGGACCTAATAGCTGCGTCAGCAACTGGTGTACTCATTGCTATATTTGGTCCAAACACATTAAAAAATAATTATATATTTTGTGTTATTTTTGGCACCAATATGCTTAGAAGAATAATAATTATTATACAATTTTCCGGGATTGTCCTGATAGTCGTGGAATATCCATTCCTCAAGCACTTTAGGATATGTTGCTCCCTTATACTTTATTGTACGCCAGAAAAAACATAAGAAAAAAAATACATACAAACATTTAACATTACAAAACATACAATGGGCGGCCTTATCGATTTCCGCGATCTCTTCCAGGCAATCTTAGAATGACAGTGATAGCGTGGACATAAAAATGGGGTAACTATGTACTAGAGAAAGTTTTCGGGGGCCCATTATTGAGAGTGCAAGTCACTCCCTGCCATTTTATCTGTGTATATTAACTATAGCCACCCAAATCGATAGCCCAATATGTCTTGTTTCCATAACTGTAAAAGTCCTGCATCAACCGGTTATCCTCGGGTGCACTTGCATATACGGATAATCGTCGGTTGGTACCTCATTCCATTAAAAAATGTCTAAAGGGCCGTTGCAAGTTGGCTTCGGCCCTTTGAATGCCTTCCAAAGGACAAACTGTGGCCTTATGGCCCCGAGATGTGTTAACATATATTTTGAAATAATAATAATAAATCATTATAGCGGTACTCCTGGACACGGCTCGCATTGTCGGGAGGTTCCTCTCTCTGGTGCCCTGACCACCGGTAGCTTGGACGCTGTTCCCGATACCGGTGGGCTACTATTTTTTATATTTTCAAATGTTTTTATACTTTTTATATTCTAATATTTAAAAATGTAATTTATATGTTTACATTGAAATAAAAGAAAATCATTTATTTCAGGAATACACACGTATAAAAATTTACATCGTTTAAATTATTATAAAACAATATATCTAAATTAAGAAGCAGTATGGCAGAAGAACGGGGAGCCTATACCCAGGAGCGGGAGATTCCGGGCTGAAATTAATATTTAAATTGTATTACAACGAAGCAATAGATTTGCATTATTGTAGCTGGAAAATTAATTGCCATGTACGAAGAAATAGTTTACCTCGTATATGGCCCTCAATATTTCATTGCCAGATTTATGTATTCGGCAATATACGAAGAAATAGTTTACCTCATATATGGCCCTCAATATTTCATGGTCAGATTTATGTATTCGGTTCATGAATTATATTCCTAGTAAATTTTCCGAGACAGTTTATGTGGAAAATTCATACAATAATGGACATTTTCCAACTCACGATTTCTCCCGAGATAGTTGCTATACACAATCCAAAGTAAAACTACTAGCAAAGTAAACAACTCCAGCAAAATAGCAGGAACACTGCAGAGCACCGTTGAATCGTGAATTTATAGCGTATGCATCGATGGCAATATACTGCACCGTGCAATCTGACATTGTCGTACTGTATTGCAACATATTTACCTAGTTGCTTGTTTTTGAGGATGAATTGAAGCCATTATCGGGAATTTTCTATCTCTTTATGGAGATATAACGTAGCCAGTATCAAGGGTATGGGCAGCAGGATCTTACTGTGTTATATAAAGTAAGTCACCCATTTGTCTATCCTCAGTTACATTGTCGTATCGTTATAAGCAAGTCTATTCCATGGATGTTAATTCATAATATTATACTAGATACTATATAGCTCCCTTAATTAACTCTATTAATAGTGATATCTTTACCGATATTCTATCGGATATTTCCTGTGCCTGATCTCTCCCCAGTAGTGTCAGATTGCCGTCTCATCGGACTATGAGAGTAAAGGAACAGAGAGTGCACTTGTGTTTGCGCACACACTTGTATACTATCATAATTTTATTATCTCTTGTGAACCTCGCTAATCTTCGTTGAGATTGGCCACCGTGACCGAAATCGGTCAGGGGATTATTACCGATATTATAGATGTAACAGTGAGTTTCAAATTGAGTCTCCTATCTGTTTGCGTAGTGATAACAAGATCTGTAAATAATGATACCATAATGGTATGATAATGCAGGCACTTGTACATACCCACACGCTCGATACTTTACACGCTGATATAGCTGCTACGGGTACCTAAATATAGCACTTGTGCCATATCAGCGTGTAAATTATTCTCCAAATACCTACTAAGAAAACTACGGCAGCCAAAAACTATCAGTATTATTTATTTATTTAAAATTACATGCACAACATTACAAAATTGAATCCCAAGACATACTTAAACAAGCGGGATCGTCCGAAAGGGTTACCGCTGCCCTGGTACATAAAGGGCTAAGGAAGGAACACAGGTGGGTTTTAGTCAGTAAGAGTCTGACACTCATACTGTGTAGTATATATTAATTATTAGCTAACAGTCCAAAAGCTGCAATAATTAGTATATTTGATTCACTTTTCTTTCAAGAAAATGTTGAATTATTTTATTTAAACGATGAATTATTTTACACAAACGATATTATTATTGTTGAAATATTGAATGTAAGTATGTGGAACTACTCTGTTTAAGAAACAGAGCGGTCCCTTATCCTATCAGTATTTGGCTCCTGTAGTTTTCTTGTACCAATGTGCTATAAGAACAGGGACACATCATTTCGCATTATAAATTTTTGGAAAGCTTTAATCAGGTTCCCTATCCATTTGCATAAAATTGTAAAACCTAATATAACTTGGCATACTTTTGTTTCTCCTATACTATATTTTCGCATAAAATTATTTACGCATAATTTTTTTAAGCATAAATTTCTCTTATCATAATAATGATTAAGCATAACATTCTAATGCATAAATTTATTTACACATAATGATATTAAAACATATTTTTAGAGGCATAACAAATAAGCAAAATAATTAACTCCTAAAACGTTTGACACTAATACATATTTTTATACAATGTTGCTCTAATAAAATTTGTAGGCACTTTACATTGTAGGTAGAATAAATCATTTTTTTATTTTTCTAAGTGGACGGTGGTGTCATAAAACTATTATGTCACTAAGTGTATTATTGCAAAATTGTAATATAATCCTTAAAAATAAAAACAAAATTCTGTAATGAATAAGTAAATATCAGGAAACATCTGTAGTGACACAGAACCAGTCACTTACCTCCAGTACCAGAACCAACCATAACTATACCTCCAGTACCGTACCACCTACATAAACCGATACCTACCCTGCGTTGTTTGACAAATTAGTTAAAGAAACAGAGAAGAAGACCGCCCTGAAAAGGACGTACGTGACTTTGTTAAGAAACAAGAGGTTCGCTCTGAAAAGAACGGTTTGGGCTCAAGGCTGACGACTTGCGTGAAGATCTCTGCGTGTCATCGCGTCGTGTGTCGCCGTGTCGCGCCGCGTGGCTTCTGCCGCGTCGTGTGTCCACCTCTGCTGCTTCGATGATCTTCACGCATGTCGTCAGCCTTGAGCCCAAACCGTTCTTTTCAGAGCGAACCTCTTGTTTCTTAACAGAGTCACGTACGTCCTTTTCAGGGCGGTATTCTTCTCTGTTTCTTTAACTAATTTGTCAAACAACGTCTGTTCTAACCTAACCTAACCCATATGATTCAATAACAGTAGTAAATACCAGGAAACATCATACCTAATAATTGTATGCCTAAATAGTCATTAGGCCTAGTAACATTGTGCGAATTAAATTTATGCCAAAACAAATTAGCCTTCAAGATAATTATGCCAACATAAACTGTATGCCAAAAAAAAATAGCAATGTATTATTATGGCAAAAGAAATTATACCAAAATCGCCAAAGTATATCAGGAAAAAGAATAATATGCGAAAAGAAGGGATCCCCTTTAATCATTCGTAGTCTGTTTTTTTCCATAGCGTATACCTACCTAGGATTAAAATATTGTATTTTCGTAGTCTTGACATTTTATAACTTCCTGTTACTGGTGTCATAAATGTTTTCAATTGAAAGGATTCTGTAGTCCAGCTTTGTAAAAGCAGTATAAAGGATTCAATTCTGATTTCATTGAAACATCCCAATTCCTAGTCTGTTGAATACTAAACACGGGATCCAATATAAAAGCAGTATTCTGTAAATATATTCGCCATAAACTCACATTCGAGTTCCACTGCGAACTCGTAACATTTTGCACTGGCTGCCTGTCCTGATAAAAATAAAAATTTCTACTGTTTTTCTATGTAAACCAAGTCAGTATGGACTTGGTAGTGCAGAAAAATGCAATATTTTAGAGTGGACACAGCTGCAATAAGTTACCGATACTATAGGACTTTGAAGTGACCAGTTAAGGCACGCTAATAAGCAACATTTCAAGTAATCGACAATACTTAGCGCATCGCGGCAATAAATAAGGATCAAAATAGCGATGCGTTTCATGTTAGTTGAATCGAATGACCACCACAATGAAAGTAATTTTGCAGTTTTAATTCAATAAAAAAACGAATGCACGGCTCAGTGGAATAATCTTTTAGGTATTTCTTTACTTGATTGAATTCCCTATATTATCATTACATAAAATATATAGCTTAGGCTCAACATTTTGAGAATTCGGCGACGAAAAATATTTTTTGGGCTCTGTTTTACGATTGTTTTATCGTGATACTAATTTATTTTTAGGAAATATTTTTTGTATAAGTCTTTTGCTTGAACATTTTTTGGCTTGTAATTTATGTATCAATATGCCTACATGTGCGATAAAAAAAAATTGTGTTTCACGGGGTCTACCTTTGGGCAGCGCCTTAAGATATTCCTAAAAAAATATTTTAAACACTGAATCCTACTCTCGATGATGTTTAGGTTTACAAAGTACAAGCCAGCTGCATCGGTGGGTTCAAATAAAGGATACATAAATAAAAATGTAACTACCGTCGCGTCCCTGCCTGTCCTACCAAAGCGAGAGGCAGTTATTCTGAATTGCTCCTTAGTCCTTAAAAATAACGTCATGAGTTTCTTTTTAAAATGTTAAACTTCTAAACGTGCATATTGCAGCAAATTTTTAGACGCGAACGAAGTTTATTCCCCTCGTTACGACCCAGCTAACGCGTTTAGTGTTTCAAAAAGATGCTCATGCTGCTTAATGCATGGCATTTACATTGGATGCTTTACAAACTGCTCACGTACGCAAAGTTCGGAGAAAATTAGCGAAAAGGTAATAAAGTCATAAGGCCCTGCTGAATTCTCTTCAGTCCTACGTGGGAGGCAGACGGTAACAAACGTGATGCGACAAAATCAAAAATCATAATTATGGTGCTACTGATTATAAACTTACTTACTGTTACTTGTACTAAGTTGCGTTAATGTCAGTATAGACACTTAGGCACAGCAGATAACATGTTTTTTTTTAAATATAGTACTGTGCCAGTAGACCTTTGTTATTGTTGCTATCCACCTTCTCTCCACACGTCTGAATTCCCGAGTTCATACAACCCGAATCTCTTCATGGCGAGAGTGAATAGGCTTCTTCTGGGCAAGCTCGTTTCACCATAGATCTCATCCCTGGCTCTGGGCTGGATTGAGGTCAAGAGTGAGCCCATTGTCAATAAAAAAAAAACACATGTTTATTTAAGTTTCCATGGATCTTTGGATCAACAATAACCGTCATGATATCATAAAACTAAGTTGTGTTGTGTTGAGGAGAGCATTGGTGGCGCTTTACTTTGTGAAAATTATATTGGGGGTTAAAGTATGAAATTGCCGATTTGTACTGAAAAATTGAAATTCGTTTTTTTTTTAATTTAACGTATTTATTTAATCAAAATAATTACCATTATTATCTATACATTGCTGCCATCTAATGGGAAGGTAATTTATGCCTTTGCGATAGAACTCTCGTGATCTAGATTCGATAAACTGTGTGAAAGCATTTTGTACTGCTTCCTGAGAAGAAAACTTTTTATCACGTAGAAAATTGTCCAAATCACGAAAGTCAAATCAAAGTCAAATCAAATCATTTATTTCAAATAGGCACATAATTTATTTATATAGGCATATAATTTTATTTTTGACGTTCAAAAGTGCCTTCACTTTTGAACGTCAAAAATAAAATTAAAATAAAATTGATTCTAGTCGCCCCTTCCAAAAGGTAGTTTTCGTATGGAGAAGAATGGGCAAGAAGCTCCACCGTTACTCTTTTAAACTGTTTTACAATATTTTGCATACATTATTTATATAATTATATGTGAAGACGATGCACCTAAAAATAAAATTACTATACCACAATATGTAAAAGAATTAAAATGGATAAATGAAACCATGACATATAGATTAATTATGTGATAGATACATGGTGCTCACACATTCACAAATATTCCAAAATCCAAAATAAATAAATAAGGAGCAATAAGTCCGGCTGTGACCCCAAGTAATTACAGAATGTAAATCAATGTCAAAGAAAAAAAAAAAAAGAATAAATTATATACATATTACATCAGCAACCAGTTTGATTTTGTCTAGACTCTAGAAATTGTCCTATGGAGCAGGACCAGCATGTTTCCAAGCATTCCAAGCTTATCTTGGATATAATCCTCTAATTTGTAATATCCTTGCCTACAAAAATACTTGCCTACTGAAAAAAATAGTAGTCCGTTGGAGCAAGGTCTGGCAAATACGGAGGGTGACGAATGGTTTCTAATTGCAGTTCCTGTAGAGTTAAAACGGTTTTTCGTGCTGTATGAGGTCTCGCGTTATCATGGAGCAATAATGGTGAAGATCGATTCATGAGTCGCGGCTGTTTCACTGCTAGTCTTGCTATCATTGTTCGGATTTCGGCACAGTAGACATCTGCCGTTATTGCTTGACCAGATCGGAGAAAGCTATAGTGAATAACACCATGCTGAGACCACCAAGCAGTTACCATTACCTTTTTATTGGTAAGCTTTGCTTTTCCATCACGAAAGCGTTTAAACCAAAATCGCACGGTGCGTTCATTAGCAGTCCCCTCTCCAAACGCAACATTGATATTGCGAGCTGTTTCTGCCGCGTTAGTTCCGCGTCGGAACTCATATTCAAAATTAACTCGAATTTTCGAAGTATCCAACTTTCTTGTCTAAGCTGAATAAAAAAAACAGCTGAAAGTCGATAATCGGATGTTGCACATTTTTTCAAAGAAGAACTTCATAGGTACCATGTGAAAAAAATTTCACTCAAAAATATCAAACCATGAAGGTTCTATGTCCATTCGAAGTACCAATTACAATGAAACGGCAATTTCATACTTTAGCCCCTATTATTATCACCACTGTTCTTAAAACGGCGAAAGAAACCGCCATGTCCTAAAACCAAAAAAATCAAAGACATGTGACATCTACCAACCCGCACTGGGTCTGCGTGGTGGATTACGGCCCACTCCCTCTCATCGATAGGAGGCCTGTGTCCCAGTAGTGGGAACAATATAGGCTGATGATGATGTTCTATTGAGTTGAATGTTTACAGAACGGCTCTAAATAGGCAACATGTTGGAATATGTTTACACTAAACTTTATGAGACTGCCTGCAGTGCGATTCTGTAAACATCTCACCGTGAAAACTTAGGTGAAGTGAGCGTGGAGTGAGCTGTCATTCCAAATAATGCTAGGGATTGACACTACTGACAACTTACATCAAGCTCACTTCACTTGAGTTTTCACGGTGAGATTTTTACAGAATCGACCGGCTGGTCTACAAAGACTTAGTACAAAAATCCTCTTGTTTTCACTTACGTAGCTTAACGCGCGCATACGACAACGGTTCCATAGTCATTAAACGAAGCGAAGTTTTTGGTTTCAGTTCATCAAAGAACATGCCCGTTAAACAAAGAGACTTTAGCGTGTTAAGATTATTATTGTTGTTAGGGGAATAGTTGCTAATGAAACCCACGCAACGTTATTAGTGAAAGTACGTAAAGGAATTATAATACAGTGACTGAAATATTCCACCAGTATCTTTATGTCAAGATGAGCATGATGAAGAGGGAGTTTGTACACTTTGTTCCAACTCAACACGAACGTTAATGATGATTGTTTTCAAAAGTGCTTTTGAGTTTTGTTTTTTCATATAATAATAGTATTTAATAGTATTTATTCGTATCAACAATACAGCTATTTAACGTTACATACTTATGTCTTAATTGTGAATATTATAGCACTAGAAGTTGTCGTAACTTGCACCCTTGCTAAGTTATCAGGATAACTTGTATTAAGGACACAAGTCCTAACCCTTTTTTTTTTTTTTTGACGATGGGAAATCATCATATGACCACTCCCGCTCTGGGTGGAGTGGAAGGGAGTGTCAGACTCTTACTGACTAAAACCCACCCGTGTTCCGTTCTTAGCCCTTTATGTTCCAGGGCAGCGGTAACCCTTTCGGATGATCCCGCTACCCCGGCAAAGTCCCAACCCTTGGTTCATATATTTTAAGGCATTGCAAAGATACAATAAAAGCAAATAATGGTAACTTTTACATAGAAAATTGAAAAAAATAAAACCAACGAAGAGAAAACAGATGCCAAAATACAAGCGAGAGGGTGTGTAGTGTGGTGGTGAGAGGTGTACGTGACGTGTGTGAAGTGTGTGTGTTATGTATGAAAGGGATAGTTTCAATTTAGTAGAACTTTTCTCCAGAAAGAAGAAGCCGTATATGGGAAACGAATTCAAAGATTAAAACTACAAAAGTCCAAATCCCTGTATCCGCTAACCGATCTTCTAAAATGGTTACCCATTCGTCAGCGCAGAGAGGTGAGGGCTCTGTCTATGTTGTTCTCTATTCTTGACAAACACACTTCTTCTTCTTCCCTGACTTCCCATATTCAATCGAAATGGCTCTCTTAATTGAGCAATTTAATAACAAAAGTCTCAAATCACTCAACTCAAATCCCCATTTCACATAAATTAATAACAAGAAGTATAACCAAGAATAAATTAATAGTACCTCAGACTAGAAATTATTATGGCAGGCGAACAGCAACATTTCTTATTCCCACAATAATGAACGAAATACCAAAATCTATAAAAAAAAAAAAAAAATGTGAAAAACTTTAAAAAAATACAAAAAATACTATTACAACTACATAAACAACTTAGTTCAAGGAAATACTGTGCAAAACAATAATACAATTTTTTTTTTAAAGTAGCAACCTGTATACAGGCTGATTTTTTAAAGACCAGCCAAATTTAAGGATATGGTACAGACCATCAAACTGAACAACTTTCTCCATGGGACAAGTAGCGTAATCGCGAAAATTTTATCAACTGTCCCATAGAAAACTTCAATACCTACTCGACCTAAATGTATGGGACGGCTGAATTTTTATTCGCGATTACGATGTTGGTCCCATGGAGAAAATTGTTCAGTTTGATGGTCTGTACCACATCCTTAAATTTGGCTGGTCTTTAAAAAATCAGCCTGTATATCTCACCGGAAGACAATAAGATCCGCAAGTTTATAAATTTCCTAGGAAATTTATAAACTTTCGTAGAATTCTAAACGAGAGATAAATTGTATAATTTTACGCCCCCTTTTCGCTTTATCAATTTGCGACGTCTCGTGGTTATCGGATATCCATTCGTAAGATCCTAAACGGTTCGACCAATCACAGAAGAGCTTTTAATTTAACGCTTTTTTAAAATACGGCAAATAACACACTGCTCTCTGATTGGTCGATGTTGACAGTGGCAATGCTTGTCCGCAGCTTCTAGGTCGCTCATTCCATAATGAACTAGACCCATGTCTAGTTTAGTAACCTTAGCAAAATAAAACTATTTTCACAGTTCCAACACAGTTACAACATTAAAAACTTTACAAAAACACACGAGCAACCGGTTTGTTTATGTTCCGTGGCGAATAATGGCGGTAGAGGGGAAGGTGAAGGAACACGTGACTTATTCAACCAATCAGAGCGCACATGGCGTTTGGTTATTACTTACTTTTTATTTTACGCGTGAGTTTGGTAAGTTTATCAATTTGCGAAAATGTGGGCGTAAAATAATACAATTTATCTCTCGTTTAGAATCCTACGAAAGTTTATAAATTTTCTAGAAAATTTATAAATTTGCGGTTCTTGTTATTTTCCGGTGACATATACATCGAATAGAACCGGCTTTCTAATGAGCGGCCCAATAGCAAGCAGCTCAGATTCAAAACATTACTCGCGACTCGCGTACTTACTGATAGATGTTTACGGATAAAACAATTATGTGCAAAATATTTTTCATGTACCTACATT
Organism: Apamea epomidion; assembly: GCA_947507525.1. Lineage (NCBI taxonomy): Eukaryota > Metazoa > Arthropoda > Insecta > Lepidoptera > Noctuidae > Apamea > Apamea epomidion. The sequence continues at coordinate 12,632,617 of OX382248.1, forward strand.
TTTGCTTATATTTGTTTAGTAGTGATTAAGCAGTGTTGTTTTAGCGAATGTGAGTACCAATACTGTAGTGTATGGACTAAAGTGTTGGTTGTCTCATGCGCCTATGTCACGTGAGTCGCACTCTGGCGGTCGTAAGTAAGCAGGGTAGTTGGGTAGTGCGATTGTATGCGTGGTGTGGTGTTGGTGAGCCGTAAAATACTCCAAAGGCAGTACAATACATGTGGCGACGAGGACAAAAGTGAGTACACAATAATAATAACCATTTAAAGAAAAAAAAAGATGGATAAAATAGTTACGTGATAAAATGAAGTAAACAAGTTACGTCATTCTCAAGGTACCCACACTATTATGAACCGATTGTTATAAACGCTAGTTATTGATACCAATACAGGTGCATCTCGGCTTATATAACGACTGTCGAATATTTTACCAACATTTTGCTAGTAATGATAATTGGATAATAACAACTATATTTATATACCTACTTCAAGTGTATAATCAGTTTTGGGTTTAGTAAACAACAAACCTTTAGGAAATTAAATGAAAAACATATTTAGATCGACTACCTACCTTTATGCGATATTATACCTATCCTGCTTAATTATAGAAAGTACGAGTACCTAATTGTTTTGGTTGTAAGGATAATTTCGCTTGTGTTTAGTTACCTATCCAGGTAAATAGCAAGAGTTACAATAAAACCGTTGACCAATAAGTCGGTACCTACCTAACTCACGCAGATTAGAATTGATCTGCTTCACTAAATTGATGCAAAACTGTGTGTGTGACTAATGAGATACAAGTGTTTACATACATTAAGCAGATTAAAATCTGATCATTAAATTGATATTAATTAAATAAAAATAGTACCTAATAAGTTATGAAGTACATACACTAAGCAGATTAAAATCTGATCATTAAATTGATATAATTAAATAAAAATTGTACCTAATAAGTTTATGAGGTACCTACACTAAGCAGATTAAAATCTGATCATTAAATTGATATAATTAAATAAAAAATTGTACCTAATAAGTTTATGAGGTACCTACACTAAGCAGATTAAAATCTGATCATTAAATTGATATAATTAAATAAAAAATTGTACCTAATAAGTTTATGAGGTACCTACACTAAGCAGATTAAATCTGATCATTAAATTGATACCATGAAGCTAGTAATAGTGTTGACAAGCTTAAGCGAAAATACTTGGACATTAAATTGATACATTTGTTGATATAAACAACTAAGTATTAAAAATATAGCGGATAAAAGTAATCCGATCATTAAATTGATATGAGAGAGAAAACGTGTTCAATACAAACACACAGCAGATGATATCTATCTGAATCATTAAATTGGTTATTCCAGGTCGCCCCAAAGATGTCACTCCTTTCATTGGAAAAGTTCGACTGTAACGGTGAATCTACCTCGGTGGGTGTACGATGGGAGCGATGGAAACGAGCATTATATATATATTTGGAAGCGTCCAACATTGATAAAGACGTAAAGAAGGGCCTCCCTTCTACATTTCGGTGGTTTCGATTTGCAAGAAGTGTTTTACAACGTTCCTGGAGCTAATATCGAACCAAGTGAAGGCGTAGACGTGTTTAAAGTAGCAATATCAAAACTAGATTCCTACTTTGCACCGAAACAAAGCAAAATTTACAAGCGACATACATTCAGGCTTCTCAAACAAGAACCTGACGAAAAATTCGAAAAATTCCTTGTGAGACTGAGAAAACAAGCTGATAAATGTCAGTTTGCTGAACGAGATGAAAACATTATCGACCAAATAACGGAAAAATGTTACTTACCCGAACTGAGGAAAAAGATACTACAGATTGGAGATGAAATTACATTAGACCGAGTAATCATAGAAGCAAACACACTAGAAGTTGTAAATAAACAGTTAGAAGAATTTAAAAATCCTACAAAATCAAATGGAAATGAGGAAGTTAATAAAGTGTATAGTAGATATAAAAGAAATTTTGATAAACCAAAGAATGTACAACATGGATGCGGTAGATGTGGTAATCCCAGACATGCTGCATATGATGCCAAATGCCCAGCAAGAGATAAAGAATGTCTAAAGTGTGGTCTTAAGGGACATTTTAGACAATATTGCAAAACTAGACAAACTTTGAAGAGAAAACCAGAAAAACAATATAGTTATGAACGAAAGAAAGGTCGAATCGATAAAGAGAAGAGTGAAGTAAATCAAATGCTTGATTCTCCAAACAAGACGGTACAAAAAGAAGAAGAAATCGAGTATGTCTTTCACATTGATGACGATGTCGAAATTGACTGCACTATTGGAGGAGTAGAAACTAAGATGTTGATTGACTCGGGCTGTAAGCACAATTTGATTACGGAAGCAACCTGGGAACTATTTAAGAAAAATAAAATTTATTTGTACAATCAACATCCAAATCTTAATGTATCATTTATGGCTTATGGTAGTACTACACCACTAAAGATAAAAGGATCATTTGAAGCTCGGATACAAATAGGACTGAAACCCGAAAACTCAACCTTCTATGTTGTTATTGATGGCACGAGAAATCTCTTGGGAAAGACTACTGCAATATCATTAGGCGTACTGAAAATCGGATTGAATGCGGAAGTTAATCAAGTAGATATAGAAAAACTTCCCAAATTCAAAGATGTGATAATCCATTTACCGATTGATAATTCAATTCCACCCGTGTCACAACCTTACAGGTACTTACTGATTTAATAGTTATAAAAAATTTAAAAAAAAAAATTGTGTTTGATACCCTAATACTATATGAATTAATTATGTTGCTCTGATTATCCAATAAAGCATTATTACTCATTAATTACTTTTGGTCATTTCATTTTTAGAAGGATCCCGATACCTTTAGAAGCAAAAATTGAAAACAAAATTGAAGAGCTTAAACAAAGGGATATTATAGAACCAGTCGTAGGTTCTTCTAAATGGGTATCTCCCGTAGTTCCGGTGTTGAAAGGAAATTGAGAAGTACGTCTTTGTATAGACATGCGTCGAGCTAACAAAGCCATCATACGTGAAAATAATTCATTGCCGACAATGGATAAGTTGTTACCTAAAATGAAAAATGCGAAGGTTTTTACAAAATTGGACATAAAAGACGCATTTCACCAAATTGAAATACATCCGGTTTCGAGACATATAACCACCTTCATAACCAGTAAAGGCTTATTCAGGTACAAGAGACTTATGTTTGGCATATCGTGTGCTCCAGAAATCTTTCAGAAAACATTAGAGCGCATGCTTTTAGGCTGTGAAGGGGTAGTAAATTACATTGATGACATTTTAATACATGGAAAGGACTTGTGTGAACATGATTCGCGACTAAAGAAAGTAATGTCTGTTCTGAAAGATAATAATGTAGTTATAAGAAACGACAAATGTTCTTTTAGGATGAGGAAAGTGAGTTTTTTAGGACATGAGTTGTCAGCAGAGGGAGTTAGGCCACTGAAAAAGTACATTTCCACAATAAAAGAATTTAGAGCGCCCAGAACAACTGGAGAAGTACAAAGTTTCTTAGGCCTGGTTAATTACGTAAGCAAATGGATCCCAAGCTATGCAACAGTCACAGAACCTCTTAAAACACTGCTGCGAAACAAAAACGGAGATCGAACTGATATTACAGAACACTGGGGACCAGAACAACAGCGATGCTTTGAGTTATTGAAGGAAATCATGACAAATATATCTAGTTTAGGGTTTTACGATGTAAACGATCGTACGATAGTCAGAGCAGATGCAAGCCCAGTAGGTTTGGGTGGAGTATTAGTGCAAATCAATTTTGAAGGTGATCCCAGGATTATTGCATATGGTCACAAAACTCTGACTGACTGTGAACGCCGCTACTGCCAAACAGAAAAGGAGGCATTAGCCCTCGTATGGGCAGTAGAACATTTTCACATATTCCTCTATGGTAAAGAGTTTGAACTTATAACAGACCACAAACCGTTGGAGGTTATATTTGGTACTAAATCCATACCATGTGCTAGGATAGAGAGATGGGTTATGCGCCTACAATCGTACGACTATAAAGTAGTTTACCAATCGGGGAAAACCAATATCGCAGATTCGTTGTCTAGACTCAGTAAAGATGCAGAAAAACCTCTAATACGGTTAAAAGACCAAACATACACAAACATACATAACACAAACACATACACAAATACAAATACAAACACAAACACACACACATACACACATACAACATACACACACAAACACACATACACAAACACACACAACATGACAACATACACAAACACAAACAAACACATACAACAACACACACATATGCCAAATTGTAGATTTTGCCCGTCCTCGGGCCGTTTCACTCAAAGAAATAAGAGATAGTTCAATGAACGATCAGGAAATTTTAAACGTGAAAGAAGGTTTGTATCACAACATATGGAACGACGACGTGAAACTATACAAAATATTTCAAAATGAACTGTGTTTCCATGAGGGTATATTATTGAGAGGAACAAGAATTGTGATTCCCTCGGCAATCCGTAAAAGAGTTTTAGATGCAGCCCATGAGGGACATCCTGGTATCGTGTCGATGAAGGCAAGACTTCGAACAAAAGTTTGGTGGCCTAGATGCGACAAAGATGCCGAAAATATCGTGAAAGCGTGTAAAGGATGCACTCTCGTATCTGCACCATGTCCACCAAATCCTATGAAACGGCGTGAGTTGCCAGAAGGACCCTGGATTGATATCGCGATTGATTTGATGGGTCCTCTCCCAAGTGGTGACCACTTATTTGTTGTAGTCGACTATTACAGCAGATATAAAGAAGTGAAGATTTGTCGCAAAAACACCTCTACAGAAATTGTAGAAAAACTTAAAGAAATTTTCAGTCGATTAGGAAACCCAATTTCAATAACTGCAGATAACGGAAGACAATTCATCAGCGAAGAATTTAAATCGTTTCTTACAGAAAGAAACATCACTCTTTTCAATACAGAGCCATATTGGCCACAACAAAATGGAGAGGTCGAACAACAGAATCGTGACATACTTAAACGACTAAAAATAAGTATAGCTGAAAATAAAGACTGGAAGGGGAGTTTGCTAGACTATTTAACTATGTACAATAGCACACCACATTCTGTTACTGGTAGAACCCCATCAGAACTTTTCTTCAATAGAAAATTTAGAGATAAATTACCTATGGTTAGTGGTACAATGGAGAGCACATCACAGGATACTGAGGTTAAGGATAGGGATCAAGAAAGAAAAGAAAAAGGAAAGGAATATGGAGATAGAAAACGGAAGGCTGAAGAATGTGATTTAACACCAGGAGATAAAGTGTATATCAAAAACATGAATAGAGAAAATAAATTAAGCTTGGAGTACAATCCAGAAACACACACAGTTGAAAATAAGAAAGGAGGAGATATCACTGTTCGAAATGATGAGACTGGTCAAATTCGTAGAAGGAATGTAGTGCATTTGAAAAAAATTCAAGGAGAATGGAGTGTGTGCCAAGATCGAAATGAAATCAACGACGAAGAAATGGACGTTGAAACCTAACTATATTTCCCCTAAATAATGTTAAGTTTTGATTTACCTTTATTGATACATCAATTATATTTGATTAATTTAGAAAACAAATAAACATTAATCACACTTGATGAAAACCTCATTACATACATAAAAACGTCTTACAATTTAGATTTACTAATAAATAGATAATCAATAAAAAATAATCAAAACAAAAAAGGGATGTAGTGTATGGACTAAAGTGTTGGTTGTCTCATGCGCCTATGTCACGTGAGTCGCGCTCTGGCGGTCAAGCAGGGTAGTTGGGTAGTGCGATTGTATGCGTGGTGTGGTGTTGGTGAGCCGTAAAATACTCCAAAAGGCAGTACAATACAAATACAAACCATCTCTGGTTTAAAGCTAGAAAACAAAGATTAACCTGTACTTATTAAGCTTATTATTATGATCAAATAAAAAATATAAAAAATGATTATGCTCTGTCCATTGTAAAAATCTTCATTCCACCAACAATCGGCATCTATGGTGTCCTTCGCACCGCTCTGGTTTCGTTTACTCTTCTTTCTTTATCCAGGCGAAATGCGCTCCCTCTGAACATGACGGCAACCAGTCGGTTGTCTTTTAATGTGAAGGTGCGTGAACATACACGTAAAAAGTTGTCAGAATCATCCGATCTGGATTAGTTTTCACCTCTACTGATCATTATTTTTCTCCACTACCGATCGTTATATGTCCGGGCAAAGTTTATTCTGTTTATATTTATGTATGTATGTATTTATTCTAGTATTTTATAGATATTTTTGCGTTATCTTATGATACATCTGCCTTGTTTCTCCACTGCATCACTCTAAGGTTGACTGATAAAAATTGCCTCAAACATTGAGTCCGTCTTTGTACGGTATTTTTTTTACTTGTGCCTAAAGTGTTAATAAATAAATAAAAATCGTACTGTTGTAAACGTTTTAAGTTCTTGACTTGCAGGGCTGCAGTTTTTCAACATCAGATCAGGTATTTTTTTACTTCATACTAACACTTACAAAATCTATAAGTAAAACAGCTTCTCTTCCCAAAATATAACTTCGACTTTACACCTCGTAATTCTGAATTAAAACTCAACAACTCTCAAAACAACACGCTCCTTCCAACCTCAGTACAAAAAATAATGTCATTACCTTCTTATACATAATTTACATACAAAAATAACTTCGTGGCAATTAATTAAAGCGCTGAGAACAGCCGCATAAGTTTCCCACTCGCGGTACTCGAACTTTGTTTGCCGGGTGTAATGAATGTACCACGGCACTTGTTTCGACTATACTCCGCATGTTCGAGGTAGGGCTTCCATGATATTTCGATGGGTGCTTTCAGGACTTGTTTTGTAAACTATGATAGATAGATAAAACTTTTATTCAGTGCAACAAAAGACACACAACAAGTAATAAAAAAAAACATCAAAAAAAGGTGAAACATAAAAAAAAACAAAGATTAAAAAGCTAAATTGACCCATAGACACCTCGTACAAGTAAATAACGGTAGTCTATAACGGTCGATCACTACTGGGCGGTGTGTGTCTCATGGTTGCACCAAATGGGAGTCCAGCTCAGCATATGCCAGGTACAATACCTGACGCTGGTATTCTGCTGCATCCCGACAACAACCAACCAACTATGATCAAATTTTATTTATATACTAGCATCTGCCCGCGACTACGTCCGTGCAAAATGGCCCCCGACCCACCGCGTTGCATCCTATCGCCTTTTCCCAGCTATGTTGGGGTCGGCTTCCAGTCTAACCGGATGCAGCTGAATTCCAGTATCTCAACTCCACAACCCATATACTGGATATTACGATACCCCTTGATAAAATTGGTTGTCAAACTTTTAGGATACCCGTAACGACTGTCAAAAATCCACAAATGACAGCCGGGATAAACGGCTTAACGTGATTTCCGAGGCACGGAGGCGTCTCGATATGTAATGAATGATCACAAATCCACGAACCGACCGGGGGAAGCGTAGCTTTAGCTTTTTGTTTAAGCACGAGCCTGATTGCTTTCTTTGTCCCTAACCAAAACCTTGGTTGATATTATTTTACCAGGCCAAAAGGACTATTCATAGTGTATATATAATCTGCTCCACACAATTTTGTCAACCGTCCCTTACAAAACAACGTCCTTATTGAGAAGAAACTTAATACCCTGTTGATTCAGCAGTATTTTAGGTTTTCCTATGAAATGAAATAGACAAATTCAGGAAAACGGTTTGTTGGTAGATTCAGTAGCTTTTTGTTCAGCTTCCTGGCGGGGAAGCCTTTATATAGGTCCAGTGCTCTTTGTTAAGCCTCTTACCTATCTTTATCAAGCCAGCAGTTTTTTAGGTTTGGTCTTAAAAAATTATGTCGATGCGACCTACAAGTTACCAAAAATATGATCTCGAAAATAATATTAGTGTGAATTTTTCAAACATTGCGGTTGAGAAGATTCTCTGACAAGGGTTGATAAAGGCATACTTTCGCAGTCCTGTCATGTGTAGGGATGAGTGAAAGACGATTAGCTAAAAGGATTTATGGTGAGAATTTGAGTGAAAATCCGGGAAAGGACACTGAAAAAGACATACACTTTCCGACTAGCCGTCGGTTTTATTAATTCGAGTCACTGGTTCAAAGTGAAAATTGTTATACCAGATTGTACCTAAGAGTATTTTATTGCGGCTTAAAACTACACATAAAACACATTTTAGACTTGGGGAAGTCGAAAAGCAAAAATTATGCTTGTTTACGTATGCTCGCCTGCCTCCCCTTGTATGTGCAGAAATCATTGTGTGACCTTCAATCTACAAAATACATTCTAAAAATATACTGGTAGGCACGTGGCAACGTGCAACGTTGGAAAATTGGTTAAGTTTTTTTTGCCGTCTTCGTATTCACAACAGGTTTTGCGGTGGAGTAGGACAAATACTATTACATAATACCAACGAACCTGGGGGCCTACTCCGAAGTGCAAAGTGCGAATGTTCGGATCGGACCGACACATGGCCGAGCCGAATATTATTGACAAATGCGAAAAAACGTTCGGATCGGCTCAGTTGGGTCGGTACCATAGTCAATATTCAAAAGAGTGTAGGAGTGTAGGATCGGAACTGACCAAACCAAATAGTAACTTCGTAGCAGGAAACGGCCGAACATTCGGCCGATACTACTTCGGAATAGACCCCCTGATCTCGTCTTATCCGAAGTACTTATTGGTTTTTGGAACAACGTTCTTTAACGCTGCTTGCGTGCGGTAGGAGTAAACTGGTAGAAATTGTCACGTAACGAAAAAACGTTAAAAACTCACACAGAGAGACAGAGAGTGAGAGAGTTTTTTGAAAGAGAGAGAGTGACAGCTTTCATGGTTTTCGAGGGTGCTGAAGGCAAGTACGGTCAAAATTAATATCCAAGATGACGACATTATGAGAGCTTTTAAAAACTTATAAATAAAATAAAATCCATTTATTTCACGTTCTCCCATATTACAATCACAAGTTACGAAACACGAGATAAATACAAATCACATTAAAAAAATAAATACAATGTCATCAAATCATAAATACAATGTCAAATAAAAATAAGCAAGTCTGACATTTCAAACAAAAATAAAAATTTAAAATAATTGGAAATTAATAATGTAAAATACAAATAAAATAAAAGTTTAGCAAATTTTGGGTAAAAATAATAATATAAATGAATAAAACACAGCAAATATCACGTCGCTCGTTAACACATCCTCAACCTTTAATGTTCCCACTGCTGGGACACGGGCCTCCTCTCTGTGAGAAGGAGTGGGCCGTAATCCACCACGCGGGCCCAGTGCGGGTTGGTAGATGTCACATGTCTTCGATTTTTTGGTTCTAGGACATGCCGGTTTCCTCACGATGTTTTCCTTCATCGTTTTGAGAGCACTGGTGATGATATAATTTACACACACGCTTTACGCTCGTTAACATGCCCTGGCTATATGCCTACTGCAACACTTCCTATTATAAGGGCAGTCCAATCGTCCAGCAATGGACAGCATTGGAGCTGACCCGCACCCTGCGCAATACTTACACCTTAAACTAGATGGTTCTGTATTAAAAACTTGTATTAAATTCACACTTTCCCCCTCTCTCTGTGTCTCTTTCTATTATATACGAGTACAAGTGTGTGTTCATGCGAGTGTCGCGTAAGGAACTTCGTTCCTGACGGGGCCCCCGAACGCACACGTTTTTTTCTATGCCTTCAAGCAGACACTTTATCTCTCTCATTACCCATCGTCGAATCAATAGCTATTGAGGGTTTAGGTAGCTAAGGACCAAGGTATATCACACACAAAGCTAAGCCGAAGTGAGCTGTCGTTCCACTAATGCTAGGGGTTGACAGATCACTTCAAGCTCAATTTCCCTAAGTTTTCACGGTGAGATTTTTACAGAGTAGATTGGCAGGTACATAGTCAGCCTTTAATGTTCCCACTGCTGGGACACAGGCCTCCTCTCTTCGAGATGGAGTGGGCTGTAAACTACCACGCGAGCCCAGTGCGGGTTGGTAGATGTCACATGTCTTCGAATTTTTGGTTCTAGGACATGCCGGTTTCCTCACGATATTTTCCTTCACCGTTTTGAGAGCACCACTGGGCTACCACTGCTTGATTGGCAGGTACATGTCGCAAATAAAGCTAAATACCAAATATATGGACACCGCACCCGTTACTTTAAAATGTAGACGAGTTGAGAACATCTTTACACCAATACATTATGTATACCTGGGACATAATTTGGTTAAATTGTATAACTTCAATCGTATGTTAGCTTGTGGGCAACATAATTCTAGGCTTTGTTTCGACTTTTTGACGCTTCAGAATGGGTATTAAGGGTTTAATAACTTCCGCCAGGGCCGCGGGTTGTTCGAAAGAGATACCGTGGCCCCTGGCACAGGCAACTGAAGGAACACGGGTGGGTTTTAGTCAGTAAAAGTCTGACACGTCCTTCCGCTCAGCCCAGAGCGGGAGAGGTCATTTGATGATTTCCCACCCAAAAAAAAAAAGGGTGTAATAACTTTTAGTACTTTAGTTTTTTCTTTACTTATTCGTTGTATATGCGCCCAGATTTTGCACTGGCAGCACTGGGCCCGCGTTGTAGATTACAGCCCACTCCCTCTCAAAATGAGGAGGCCTGAATCCCAGCAGTGGGAACATTATAGGCAGAATAAGATGATGGTTTTTGTTAGTGCGGTTTGTACCTATATTATTTCAATGTTAGCTCTATTTTTAATAACACACTGCAGCAGCTGCTTAGAGAACCTACAAATAAATGTTTATGATAGATTTTAATGGCATTTAGTTATGAGTTTAACTGGTAACAGTAAAACGGGCGGGCACTAGTTAAAGTTTGGGCATAGAGCCAAAAAGCGGCTGTAACGAACAATGGCCATTAATAATAATTAATTAGCTACATTCACATATGCTCATAATAATATTTTATAGGTCTTATTGTTTTTAATTCTAATTTAATTATTTTAGGTAAACTGTAATCAACATTCTTCTGCCCTTCTCCCAATGTAGTTGGGGTCGGCGTAACATGTCTTTTTCTTCAATACTTCTCTTTTAGTCGTCATCTCGGTAGTCACCCCCTTTGTAACCATATCATCATTCACACAGTTCATCCATCGTTTCTTTGGTGTTCCTCTACCCTTATAGTCATCGATATTCATACTCAAAACTTTCCTCACGACATTTTCCTCATTCCTTCGTGTCACATGTCTATACCATGATAACCGATTTCCACAAAATTTTTCAATTACCGGTAACACTTTTAGGTAAACTGTAATAGAGTACTTTATTATAACTAAGTGAAATTCTTGTTCTTGTGATTCCATCGATGAGAAGATAATGCTGAGTTCCCCTACACCAGAAAGTTCTATGGTCCCCAACCCAACATACACATAATCAAATTAAACTGTGTTATACCAAATGAGTCCTAAAACCATAAATTGTGTAACTAAACATACGTACACAAAACTTTTCAGAACTCGAATAAATGAAATCGACTAAACAAATATCTTGACAAGAAGTTCTATTAAACAAGTTATTTGGCTGACAGTATCGTCAAAGATTAATGAAAGCGTATAGAACTGATACTCTTGTCTTACCAATGGGGATAATTATATCGTGTTACACAGTAACTTCGTTGGGAAGGTCAGATAAGCATAAGGTATAACACACTGGATGAAAAGCGAATTTCATTTCAGTCAACCGCAAGAATAAAAGAGTTTAGTTGTTAAAGTCAATTTGTTACAATGGGTTAAGAGGAGGTTGCATCTCATACCACACAATTCGTTTAGCACTGGACATTATTTAAAACATCATTCTGTCTCTGTCTTCTTTAAACGATTGGCAGAAACAGAACGATGTTTTTAATTTGAGCTATTCCCGTCGGATCCCATAATTTATTGTACCCACAACGTCAGTACACCTGACAATATTCATCATCAGCTACAGCAGTCCGCTGCTGGAGATAGGGCTCTCCAATTGCACGCCATTTAGCTCGATTCTCGGCATCTCTCATCCAGCTGCTATCAGCCACCCTGCAAAGATCGGCGCTCCACCTAGTCTGATGGCGTCCTACCTTACGTTTACCGATTCGCGGTCTTCACTCAAGAACACGTGTACACTAACAGCAGTGCTGCCAGCTCTAGCATTGTCTTGTCATATGGAGATGTTTTATATTGGGCCAGCACCATGTACGGTATATAGAGAAATAGGGAAAAAATAGAGGACTTTCATAAAATTAAAATAAATTAATTTGAATAAAAGTACAGGCGTACAGATATGACAATTTGTGAAGTTTTTTTAAAAAGACCCTATTTTATGGTCGCCATGACAGTTGTTTGACATGACGTTTGGCGACTTTGACAGTTTGACTTGGTCTTTGTCGGTTTTCTTTCTTGTGTTGTTCTTTCAAAAGTCAGTCATAATGATATTTCGCATATTGCTGATCCGCCATGTTTATTTTGTGTTGCTTTTCTTGACCAAGTTAATTTGAAATTACATAAAAACGAAGTCAAATTATAGAAAATTAACATTAATAAACGGTTACTGTATTGTATAACAATATTTACATTTAGTGTACATAGTGCTGGCCCAGGCTCCATACATGGCTGAAACATCTCCTTTGGGTGGCTTAGCCTAGTGAAAAATAAACAACACGCTTATAACGTGTGCGGACAGGCCGTTGACATTCTCCAAATTGTAGGTATAAAAGTATGCGTTCGTAGCCGGAGTTTCCCTTCCATTCCTCTTGTATTCTATGGTACCGTCTACGATAGGCATTCCGAGGCACTCACGCATTCTCCCCGCAATTCTATTAAGTTCTCACTCGTTATCCGAAAGGGATGTAGTTTATTATGCTGACTGTACTATATAATGTGAGAGGAGCACATTTTTGTCAGGCTTCATTGCTGTACACATTCTTACTTACACCCTTTGTTTAGGTGTTTAATTTCGGTCTTGTACTTTGTGAGGGCGAACTGGAATTCTATTCAGGTAATAGGTCTTGCGTTATATGGAGAAATCTTTATATAGAAGCTGGGCTGTGTACGGTGCAACCGCACATCCTGCACTTCAGCAGTTCACGCCACACATCCATTTCAACTCATAATAATTAGTTCAGTTCGAGTTGGGCTATCAATTATTCAGCCAGGCGTTCTCGTTACAGCCAACAAGGGCCGCGTCACTCACTTCATTTCCACACCATCAGTCCATTAAGCTCATTTTACCTTTAAGTACCTTTGAGACAATACAGTAGTGTTTTAATACAAGGTAAGTATTATTCCATTCATCTCTCATCTAAAAGTAATGTATGGTCTAGCAAGGGATCGTACAGGCTGTTTTTCTTTTCTTTCTGGTTTTTTTTATCACTGATTTTCACAGATACAGATTTGATCGTCATAAACAGTCAGACTTCGCCCTTTGCGTGACATAGGCCTCCTTCTGTTTGTGCCAGACAGGTTCAGACCGAGATTCAGGTTATGCCCTAGATGGCGACGATGTCCTATTCGTAATAGTTTTCGGAAATGCATGTCCACATTATTCTCCCCTCGTCTGTTAGGAAGCCGTATTATGGTCGGTAACAATAGAAAAAGTAATTGTATCCCTTTAGTAACAGTTGAGCTCATATCAAATTATCAACTTAATAAATATGGATTACCAATATTAATGAAACCGTCTTGCAAAATTAATATCGGAAAACATTCAGCGGTTAACGACCCGCGTCTTTGAAACTAATCAAAAGTAGGTGGAAAATTTGTAAGCGCCTATAGCTCGCAAACCAAATTCCTGGCAGATTAATTTAATACAGTACTAATCGTGCGAAGTTATCCTTTGAAGACGTATTATTTTTGCACTGTATTTGAGGGATATTGTGCCACAGGGCGTTTTACGTCGGGAGTCAGAGTGAAATAAAATACAAAAATATGCTCGACCGGATACAGAACAAATTCTTCAGATTTATTTATTTAAAACTGTATGGGAGATACCCGGGATACCCATTACTGTATCCTACCTTATTCTGTCTCGGTATGGTGGGCTACTACAAACTAGAAATTAGGCGTGAAGTGGCACTGGCAACGTATATTTTCAAAATTTTAAGAGGTTGTATACAAAACTCAGGTGTACTATAAGAAATGCGCGCACTAAATAGACATATTCACCTGTACACTGGGTGAGTTCACAAGGGCCACGTGCTGTGTAGCATGTAAGGTATTATATAGTTAAGTATATTTTAAGTTACTTTGTCGCATTAGATTAAATCTCTGCAATGTCAGAGGAAACATGTGATAAATAAATAAATTTTCACCGATAAGTAAGTATCAAGACACATTAGCATTGGAGAAGGTATGTGAAATTAAAATTAGTTCTCATTAAGAAAGAAAGAAGAAAGAAAAAAAGAAAGTGCATTTATTTGCGGCAAACATGACGCATGAAAAAAGGTCATAAACACACATAAAAAAAAACAAGTTGGGGGTAAACATGCGTCACATTCATGCAAAACGGCCATTGCTCAGCATAATGCTAAGACCCTATACGAGACAGAGCCCAAGCGCTGGTTTTTTTTTTTTACGCTGATTGCCATTATTTATTCCTAATCAAATGAACCTTTATTTATGTACACACAAAACACTTAATACATGAATATAGAAGAGTACAAAGATACTTTTTGATATCTAATTTTAATAAAAAAATACGTGTTCACGATTCAAGATCAAAATATTCTAAAATGCCTTAAATTACCTGCAGTTAGTTATTTTGTTGTATATCACTACGTGTATTCTACGAAAAACAAATTAAACAGTATTTACCATGTCGTTGTTTTTCATGGGAAAATAATTTACTGAATAAATGGTAGTCAAATATTTAGTGTCAACAGATTTGTAATACCAGCATCAAATTCACTGAATTGCCGTGATAAAATTCGGCGCATGTAATTCGAGAGCCAATCGACGCGCTGTTCAAAATAGCAGCTATTTTTGTATGTAATAACGTTAGTGTTTTACCCGAATTTTTTTTAAAATTATTTTATACATTCATTGAATAATATGGGAATGGTGGAAAACCTGTATATGAACGTAAAAATAAACCTTTATGTTAAAGACGAGAACATTATTTACCTTCCTCTAAAATTGGGTGCGAAATTCCAACTATAGGAACACTAAATAAATTATTGTTACATCCGACAAAGTAGAGATCGTCTAATTTAAAAATGCACGCCCCCCCTGCTTGTTGCATACACATTTAAAATGTTTGTATAGAAATGTTTGTGAAGGGGCGTGCAATTTTAAATGAGACGATCTCTACTTATGTACCTATATTCAAAAATATTTTGTTTAATTGCTGTTCATTTATTTACATTATATAAGCTAACATTTTAAATAATAATACATATGTACATACATGCGAAAAAATTAAATATTGTTTGTCTTTTGTTTATGAAATATTTTGTTTTAGTTTTGTTTTTGTTTTGTTTTTTTGTTTTTGTTTTGTTTTGTTTTGTTTTTGTTTTGTTTTTGTTTGGTTTTTGTTGTTTTGTTTTGTTTTGACTGTGTGAATATGGTTAGAAAAGGGGGTGACTACCGGGATGACAACTAATAGGGAAATATGGAAGAAAAATACATGTTACGCCGACCAAAAATAAATTGGGATAAGGGCAGGAGAATTATGATGATTATGATGATTATCAAAGGTATTTGGGCTACTTCAATAAGTAGCCCAAATACCTTTGCCACAGGTTTATTCCTTTTCAGGGTCAATGACCCTGAAAAGGAATAAACCTGTGGCTTCTGCGATTTCATGTCCTACACTTAGGCCGTTTGTACACACACGTTTTTCGTGCCGTGTAAAACTACGGTTGAAAAACGTTAAAAAACACGTATTTTCTACTTTTCTACGTCGCGGTTTATAAACCGTGACGTGTACAAAGGGATTTAATGATTTTGTTTCCTGAATGAATAAACTTCAATACATTGAGAAAACCTGTAATTAAAAAAGTGTCCCATAAAGATGACGTATGGCTCAGAAAACTTGATCTATTGTCTGCGTATCCATAACGGTTTATTGTTACTAACAGGAATCCTACCTTTTGTTGCTTCCTCCTGAGCCTTTAATTGGGTCTCCTAGGCAATAATACAGTCTGTTATAGAGAACAATAAGGATTTCAGTCTGTATTTCCAGGCAAACAATAAAATAAATACCACCGTGAATCCTGACAACAATGACTTTACGTGCCTTTCATTCGTGACTTTTCATGGAACTATTTCTAATTTTGAACGAAGATTTAATTAATACGGTATAGCCTAAAATCAGCCATTACTTTGGAGCCAGCGGCAGCGTTTCAATTTAATATTTTACAAGTCTACACTGTGTACCTAGATACTTTAATGACTACCAATTGAAAGTAAGTAAAGCTATGGTTGGCGGACACCGCTCTCACCACTTGCCACTCCGCTCTCTCCACTTGACGGCCGTAGTCACCTGTCATAAAAATGATGGCAACCGCAAAAATTTATATCATAGCAATAGTCAAAAAGTGTGCTCTGGCAAAACAGATCGACTTATTTTCAAAAATAACGTTTTAATGGCGTAATGCTGACCAAAATGGCTGCCGGTAAATTGCAGACCTTATGTGGCGGCCGCCACTCTTGTAGAAACCATAGCTTAAGTACCCACGAAAAACCAACAGGCCTAGCTTACTCCAGCCTTCTAATTGTATCGATTTATTTTTATCACGTAGTAGACGAACCACAATCCATGACAAAAATAGTACGACAGTATTTGCACAAAGTTTCTTGAAGTAAACCTAAAAAAAACACTCGTCTTCAGACTATTCCCTAGACAATTCGGTGGAAGTTTGAATAATGTTTCTTAGTTCGAGTTGCGAACATCCACGGAGAGGAATCGTTCTTGTTTCGTTAACTAGAAACATGAATTTTACATGTTATTCCATCTTTTACAGTGGTGAACTTTTCAAGACCTTTTAGTGCTTCGAAAGAGAATAACGTATTATGTTTAAAAAAGTAAAAGCCGTCTGAAATTTTCTCATGGGTAGTGCTAGTGGAAAGGAGATTGGATTCAGGGAATAAAGTGGATAGCGTTTTCCATAATGGTTGTGGCTAGCCACTTTGTGTTGGAAGAGGCTGTCCACAATATTGGTTTTCTAGCAGTTGTTTACTACAAACAACAATGAAATAAAAAAAAACTGTCGGCTTTTAATTTCACAGCAATCATTTCGATAAGAATGAAACGCTTGCTTAGAATATTTGAAATATAAAAATTGATACCATTAACTCGATATATAATTTGTAATAAAAGGATTTTCCTCTAAAGAAGGCTCAACAAAATGAAGCATTTTTAACACTTCAGTTAGCTTTTAATTTATTCACGGAATATTTAATGGCGTTGCCTTTAAAAAGCTAATGAAAAACATTTTGTTGCTTATTCAAATAAGGCATTAAGAAGGTATAAACAAAAGGCCCGTTCCGAGCATTATTCAAATATTGACGTAAACAGAATGTGCAAATGAAGGAAACGAACAAAGGTATGCAATATTGTTACAATATTGAAATGTTTATGTTGATTTTCTGGTCCATCATTTTTTTAATAAAACAACAGAGGGAACTCTCCCCTGGCCTTTAAAAGTACATGAATATTACTTCCTTTGAAATGCATGATAGAAGGCTTCAAAGAATAATACAAAACAAAGTTGAACTGTTTACTACTTAGGAACGAGTTAAGTAAGTAACGACTTTGTGATCAAACCAACCATTAAAACTTCAGTCGCTTTTTCTATTTCCATATTTATATAATGCATCCCAAATTGTTGACATAGATTTATTTCCTACAAAATTAGTAAATCCACTAGAGTAGTCTTGATCAAGTGGGGCCACAAAAGCCTTACAAAAAGCAAGTACCTACATCCTCGGAATCCTTAGAATTTCAATATGACTCCTCCATTTACATGCGAATAACGTAGACTGGCTCTTACACCGAAGCGTACAATTATTTTACGAGGAACTGTGATCTGTTTGAAGTTCGCTATAAGATAGTTCCTTGAGGACATTGAAAGTTTAAGTGATGATAGTACTTTGACTGACGTAGTATGTCGATCGATATCTCTGACACGTGTTTCATCGTATGACGAGAGTGCATCTTCAAGTAGTATTAAAAGTTTTAGTGTGTCATCTGAAGTCAGAGCTTATGTAGCTTTAAGAGCAGCAGTAAACGCTGAAAGGATGTCTCTAGCATCCAGCCATTATGAGCGATGTCTCGTATTAAATTTGGTTTTTACTACTAGTGCTGATGTAGTGTATATCATTGGAAGATCTCGCCTTCTGCTTTATGCTAAAATAAGTAGAATTTTACAGTCAGGAACATTTCAATTTCATGGCATATTACAGTACGGTACAGTTAGCAGTCATCTTAAAACCTAGCAGAAGGAAATCCCAAAAGACTGTCGGGTTATGTGCAATCCGTCCCGACGTATATTCCAGCTTTTTATTTTCAAGCTAAATGTCGGATAAGGTTTGTTGTATACCAAAGTATACCAAAGGAGATTGAATTAGGTCGATCGCGTAAATTCATACATCTGTGTGCGGTTCCATATATTTTGCTTGCAAATATTTTCATTTACATCTGCATATCATTTGTTAAATTTGTTCGCGAATACTTGAGGCGTTCGCTTGATGAAATGCTGGAAATGTGGGTAATCTACCACTTGTCTCGTTTCATATTAAGCTCAAACTCATTTTTTGTATGAGTGTCGCATTGTGTGTTGTTATGGTGAATTACTTAGCGAGTGGTGCAAGGTATTAATAGGTTGCTGATTTTGACAATTTTGAGGTTTATTTAAATTATTTAATGTTTTAATTATTTTGGTTTGAATGTTATTAAATACTTTATTTAATTATACTCGATATTACATATATCCAAATGTTTTGTTCTACAAAATGCTGAATACATTACAATGTATTCAGTATTCAGCTTTCAAATAAATTAACCAATGCACTGGGTATATTCAGATTGTTGTTATCCTAATATGAAATTTAGGTTATACGCTTCTGGCGTCTGCCAGAAGCTTTAAATTTGGACTGGGGTAAATATTATAATGTGCTAGCTGTCTAGCGAGCATATTATAATATTTACCCCAGTCCAAACACTGAATGGACACAACAATGCATTTCTAGGGACACGTTGGCATCCCATCACAGCCCAGAACTGACCTTCCCTCTGTTGAATTGAAATCATGTATGCAGCCATATATTCTGCCCGTCTTCCATTTCAAAGCTGGTTACAGATGAGATTTTACATCTTTACCATTAAGATTTGGTACGACTGTAACGATTATTTTCATGCTCTATGGATAAAAAATCCTTAATAAACGTATGGAATCTGTATTAGCTAAGGGGAATTCAGAGTGATACATAAATGGGTTGCTAAATTGACAAATCGCTTAAGTAACACAACTTTGCTCTTCATAACTTGGTATTAAGGAAATAAATAAAGGCACATTAAATGTGTTCTGTAGATCTAAAATCTGTGTTCAGAATTTCAGTTTTATAGAAATCTACCTGATATTTTAATCTAGGACCTAACCAGCATTATCAAAAATGTATCGAGCAAATTAAAACTCTACCACTCTCTCTGTCTCTTTGGATTTGTTTAGTACTGGAATCCTTTTCCAAGATGTGTTACATTACTTTCTCTAAACTTCCCACCCAACTTGAACTGTTCCAATCTCATTCGTCAATAAATCTCACCGTATCATTGAGCTGCGGTGGAAGTAGGCCGTGTCTCGTGCCTGCCAGGTAGCTGTTAACTGACACACAAATTGCCTGCCGAACTTTACGGCACCTACGTGAGTATCAAGGTCAAGATAACTGGGTGAACGGAAAGTTATGGCTTTTCTTGATAGTGTTTCAGAATATCATGGTTTATTTATCTATCTATCTATACTAATAATTAAGCTAAAGAGTTTGTTTTTTTTGAACACGCTAATCTCTGAAACTACGGACTACGAAGTACAAACTCGGATTTGAAAAAATATTTGTGCATTTAATAACCCAATTCTTGAGGAAGCGCTTCTTTAAGCTAGTTGCTATATACAACGCTTCTTTTAGCTAGTTGCTATATACAACGCTTCTTTAAGCTATTTGATATATAAAACGCTTCTTTAAGGTAGTTGCTATATAAAACGCTTATTTAAGCTAGATGCTATGTAAAACGCTTCTTTAAGCTTGTTTCTATATAAAACGCTTCTATAAGCTAGTTGCTATATACAACGCTTCTTCAAGCTAGTTGCTATAATATATATGAAACGTTTCTTTAAGCTGGTTACTATATAAAACGCTTCTTTATGCTAGTTGCTATATAAAACGCTTCTTTAAGCTAGTTGCTATATAAAACGCTTCTTTAAGCTAGTTGCTATATAGAACGCTTCTTTAAGCTAGTTGCTATATAAAACGCTTCTATAAGCTAGTTGCTATATACAACGGTTCTTTAAGCTAGTTGCTATAATATATATGAAACGCTTCTTTAAGCTGGTTACTATATAAAACGCTTCTTTAGGCTAGTTGCTATATAAAGACACTGTTACCAATTCCATAGTCGTGTGGTTTTACGTATTAAAGAAATAAAAAGGACAGTAAAAATAAGAACGATGGAACGAACGAAATGAGAGACGAACGTGTATAAGAGACCAAAGAATTCGAAGAAGAAAACTTTTTCACTGTAAGAATCCTGAACACGTAAAGCATTAGAAACCAATTGATTGCAAAGAAATTTCTTTTTCTATGTAGCCTGTAGAATAACAAACATTGTAATATTTTATTGAAAAGAATCAGTCGTCAAAAGAAGAGGAAATGATTCTTGGTTTCAGCGTTTCGTTAGCACGACTTATAACAAAGACGAAATTACTTAGAAGGGTAGGACAAAAAATCATAATGGGCATAAAATATCATCTGACATACAATAAGAAATGTTGATACCTTCATAATATTATTTTATCTAACCATCAGCAGATCAGATTTCTGTTGCGCTGATGCGCTTACAACTTGGTAACCACTTGTCTGATGTGCGTGTTTATTTAGTTATTATCAACATCTGCCCAGCTTTTTTCCAACTATGTTTGGGTCGGCTTCCCGTCTAACCTACCTTACTGCCTACCTGACCTCCACTACCCAGTTACTGGTTTACCCCAGATATTGTTGTTTTTTTAGTCATATTATATTAATTTATGTGTTATATTAATCTGGCCAAATTTCAGCATTATATTATTAATCCCACGGTCGGGGGTCACATCCAGATTTATACCCAATTTTCTTTCTTTTTAAATGCTCACCAGAATAAAAACTCGCATGAACATAAAACCTTCCGTGCAGCTAGTAGGTAATTCTAGGCTTCCTGTTACCCCTGTGTGTTACCCCCACGTTGCTCCGGCCGTTTGGCGGGCAATTTGTGGCTCCGTTAGCTGCAGCCTCGGTACGTACCCGGTTTGCTTACTTCTTAGCTCTGGTTAGAATGTAGATTAAAATGTTTAACGTAAACGGTAGCCTGATTAAAACTGGGTCTTGGGATTTTACTGTTGAAAGCTATAAATAAGTAGATAACTGTCCATCTTTTAACTTCAAAGGACGAATACTGCTATAATGTAACTTATCTTTGTTTGCAGTATAGCATGATATAGCTTGACTTCTTAATGAGATCTTATTTTAAACAATGCAAATTAAATTATGACCAATAAATTATAACAATATGGCGCCATCTCAAGCCAACAAAAGAAAGGATTTATTGTACAAAAAACCATTTCATTATCTTATTATGTTGTTGATATTTTTATGTCATCCCTTCTCAAAAGCCAACTTTACTGGGCACTTGAAACTCGGACAAAGAACAAGTAAGTTAAGAGTACCAACTGTGAGTCAAGAAAAATTATGTTCGGCCAACTTGGTAATGTGTTTAATTTTTTTAGTTGTTATGACAGAATAGCATTTATTTTTATATTTACTGTATTTTTAGTTTTGATGGAAACATTTTCTATGAAAGAATAAAGTTTCTAGTTTTTTTTTTTAATAAGTGTAAACGATCCATGTGTTCGATTTTTTTCAGATTATAGTCGGAGAGAGAGAGAGAGAGTTTGTACGTATGCAGTAGTTTAAAATCACGTGAACTAATCAGTGATTCTGACATCGACTGCGAGTACTGTTTGATGTTTTGGAATATTTGGTTAGGTACATCGAAAGATTTCTGAAAGTATCAAGTATCCAATGGAATAGCAATGAAGGCATCCATTCGAGAGTTTAGAGAAAAGTGATATTTAATGACGAATTTTGGGATTAAAAAAAAAAATAGTTTTCTCGAATCTCATGAATTTTCGCCTATGCTTTATGGGGTGCTTAATTGTTGCAAATGAATCACAATATCACGTCCTAAAAGGAATACGTCAAATTACAAGTCACCCTGTCTAACTTAAGTTAAATGTCATGCCACGGGACATTTTGTGCTATTTTCAATCATTCTATTCATAGAATGATTGATGAATGATACCATAGGGAATGATTCGATGCTATATCTATTTATAAGAAAGAAGATTCTTTCTCTTCGTATAATGGATGTAAAATACCCTTAACAAAGTCGAGAGTCACTTGTTTTTTCCGTTATTATGATAATTTTTTGTAGTGGACCATACCTGGGATAATTTTAGTTCGGGAGATATTGATGGACAAAGTTCCAACTTTTTAAATATTTTTTACGAAACCAAGTTTTAAACATTATAACTTAAATTTGAATACTCCTGATATCCTGATCCGTGTAAAGATACATGCAAACATACGTACAATGTTTTGCGTGCGTTACTTTGCGCACTACCGTAAAGCAGTGAATTTTCACACCTAAAATAAAAGTTGTTTCACAACAATTATTTTTGCACAAAGTAACTCAGTTTGATGTATGATTTGTTGTCTTAGTACATGGCAGCTTCTTTCGATGATAAAACATTATTTCTACCTCAAGTTATTATACTATTGTGTCCAGCCTACGCAATTTTTCCATAAAGAAATTACTTTTAATGTGAATTGTAATGTAGGTCGTTGTTCTTAAATTATTTTTTTCCGCTTTGCATTATTCATAAGTATGCGTAATAACAAACTCAGCGGAAGCGTTCTCATCATTTTTATTAGCTTCACGGACCCTTCAATATCCTATTTAGAATTCTAGCCAAGCGTGAGTTCACTTGAGAGTTATTTTCGCAAATATCAAAGGGATAAATTATTTTTAGACTTACGTATAATAATAATAATAAACATTTAATTCAGACCAAGTCCATAATTTGTTAGTAAAAATGTACTTAAAAAACTAATGTTATTTACAATTTATTATTTTTTATTATTATTTTGTTACTGACAACAAAATTAAATTATGACATGTAGTCGCACCCCCCTTTGCAGCATGGGGGACTCCGACCGATCGGTTAAAACACCCAGTATAGCGTTGGTACTGCCACGAACGGTATATACCTAGGAGTTATTTCTATCACAGACATTAAAGAAACGAGACGGGCTTTCATACATTCCACAAAAAATACAACTGACTTCCAAAAAAGCACTACAAAATTAAAACCAACTTTTATTTGGCAGATTGGTGGCAGAAAATGTAAATACATAACCGAAGACACCAACTTCCGAAACGAAGTCGGTTGTACTTTTTACAGTCCACTTTTGAGCTGTTGTACCAACCAAACACGAATACGTATACCACTACTTGCTATGTAAATAACAGTGACAGGAAGTTTTATAACACCATCAACATACACAAAGTTTATTAAATACGTATTATTGAAGCTAACTCAAAAACTACTAAAGGAAACTTAATAAAATTCATAATTCATGTAGCTTCCTCTACCAAACTGAATAATAATTTCCATCAATTGATCACAATATATCGATGACCATATAAAAATACATATAGTCGAACAAAGATTCTCCCCCTTTTTTGAAGTCGGTTAAAAATGTAATCGAAAATGCACTTATAACACTTATATAAGGCACTTATAGACTTTTTTCGTAGATTTTCTAGGACGCTTCAGCCTATCATTAACGTACCTTTTTAATAAATAAATAAATAATAAATAAATAAATATTCCACAACTATCACACAACGCCATCTAGTCCCAAGCTAAGCAGAGCTTGTGTTATGGGTACTAGACAACTGATAAACATACTTATATATTTCTAAATACATAAATATTATAGATAAATTACACCCAGACACAGAACAAATGATCGTGCTTATTACACAAACATTTGTCCTGGGTGGGAATCGAACCCACGACCTCCGGCATAGCAGTCAGGGAAATAATATTTTAATTTTAATCGCTTCATACTTGGCTCATAAGCCACACTATCTGTCATTTTCTGCCTATTAAGAGCCTATTGTAATAAACAGAGTCTCGTTTTTCTCACTTCATTGCGGAACCCTAGAAGAAAAGCGTCGACGTTAATGGTTCTCTCTAATATAGCGATTTAAATTAAAATGAATATATTTGGTACCAAGAGAATAGACCCCATTATTTTGAAAGTACCCTTAGATGTACCATTGAAAGAAACGAAATATGACACTACCTCTTGGTAATGATGGAAAATGATAGCTGAGGAAAATTGTTAAAAAAATACAAATATAGGTTGTTATTTTTTGGTCTTTTTGTCCTTGTTAATCTGAATAAGTTCTGTCATAATTGTCTTATTTGGAAAAGACCATATATATATAAAGCTGGACATAGACCTCCCCCAAGCATCGACACTTTGATCAGTTCTGCGCTTCCCGCATCCAGCGGATTCCTGCGGTCGTCTTTCCAGAACCTTTCGACCCCATCGGGCATCGGTTCTGCGAGCAATGTACCACTTAAGTTTGGCAATTCTTCGGGCTATGTCGGTTACCTTAGTTCTTCTGTGGATCTCTTCTTCTGCATTTCTAAATTTTCATGTATTGTAATTGGTAGTTCACTTACTATCTATCTAAGTACCCTGTACTGTCCCACTGCAAGGCAAAGGCTTCCCTCTCCTTTTCCACACAATTCTGTATTTGCGAGTGCCGACCAGTCCCTACGGTAGGAGTTCCACTCGTCCCGCCATCTTCGTCTCGCCCTGCCGCGATGGCGTCGTGCGTTTAGTGGGACCCAATCGGTGGTTCTCTTTATCCAATTATCATCTGACATGCGGCAAACCTTACTATACTTATTACTAACTGTGCCCGCGACTTTGTTCGCGTTCTTCACTCATTTTACTAATATTATAAACGCGAAAGTTTGTATGGATGGATGGATGGATGGATAGATAGATGTTTGTTACTCTTTCACGCAAAAACTACTAAACGGATTTAGATGAAATTTGGGACACACATGGTTTATAACCAGGATTAACAAATAGGATTATTAAATAGGACTTTTTATCCCGATATTCCCACGGGATCGAAACTTATGCGGGTGACACCGCGGGGCGCAGCTAGTTTTTTTTATAAAATTGTAGTAGCCTATTTTACTCCTTGTAACATAAGCTACCTGCCAGTGAAAGGCCCGTCGAAATCTGTCCAGATGTTTTTGAGTTGAACAAATAGACATAAAAAGAGACAGACCTTTTTTTTTTAATTGTTATTCAGTTATAAATACCGTATATACTTTCATAATCATACATTTAGAAAAAAAAAAAAATTGAGGATACAAACAGACACTTCAATTTTATTTATTTGATAAAATAATATTATAGATATAGATTACTTTACCTCGATAAAAAATTAAAACAGTAGAATATTATTTTACAAATCGCTATACTTTGTTCTTTAATAATAAAATTTTAACGTTACTAAGGGTTTTCGCTTTCTATTTTTGGCAAAAACAACAATTACCCAGTGAAGTCCAAATTTCCCCATTTGTTAACTTGAAAAGGACTTCAAAGTGCTATTGAATTCAATTACTGATTGTTTTAAATATAAATTACCAAACAATTCAACAGACCGCGCTATATTGCGGCGAAGCAATCAAATGTATTAATTGTGGATTGATTGAAACATCCGCCAGTTTTTAGCACAGGTTTAATTTTAAATGCGACTTTATTTCAGAAAATAAATTAAATAAAGATATCAATTATTTCACTTTCATTCATAGATATTATTTATAATTTATATCTATATTCTATAAAACTTATATTATATATATATAATATAATCAGAATACATCATCATCAGTCTATGGCAGTCCACTGCTGGACATAGACCACTTCAATTGCACATCATTCAACTCGGGTCTCGGACACTCTCATCCAGCTGCTAACAGCCACCCCGCGAAGATCGTCGCTCCACCAAACCCTACCTCCCTCCCTACTTACCTACCTTACGTTTAAAATACGTTCATTAATAATTATTATGGCTTTTACAAGACCGGATCATCATAACGAGAAAAAATATCGGTTGAGTAGTATATATACACAGTCTTCAGCGTTTAAGTAAGTCTTTATTTATATTTCATCACCGTTCAACCCTCTATCGATTTTCATTCAGACTACTGCTAACAAATTAATTGCGCCTCTATGCTATGATTTCCAGCCATTAGCAGCAGTAAACACAAATTGCCAGTTAACACATCTAAATTTATGAAGCGTCCCATGCATAAATTTTGCCCGATGGCGCAGTGGTCAGACTTTAGAGCGTTTACATCGGTGATATAATAAATGGAGTGCTCCTTCTTGTTTCGTGACAGGCCAACAGTGGTTCAATTGAAATATTCATCATCCACAGCCCGTTTTGCCCACTGCTGAGCAAAGGCTCTTTTGTTATTTATATTTTTTCACGCTCCTATGCTAGCCTCAGCCAGGTTCATATTCATATTCATATATTTATTTGCATTCCATAATGTTGTAGAGGTGTTACAATGGCTTAAAGCTAAGGTACAATTATGGACCCTGTAGGGCACAGCAAAAGGTATAAAATTAATGATTAAAATAAAATAAATTTAGGAAACAAATTAACAATAAGCAATCTTTAAAATATGTTATTAACATTAAATTTTAAATTATTTTTATAATTATATTACAATTAACATTAAAAATAAATTTAGGAAACAAATTAACAATAAGCAATCTTTAAAATATGTCATTAACATTAAATTTTTATAGGTAAATATGACATTTTATTTCATTGAGATCAGTCTGTTATAGTTGGTACATAATAATTATTTGGTAAGGTCAATTAAACATATATCTATCATATTATAATATTTATCTATGTATGTATGAATGTATCTATACAACTAACTGTGTGTGGTGTCTGTTTGTGTTCAATAGATTTTTTTGTCTTGTATGTATTCGTTTATCGTGTAGTATGCTTTTTTAATGAATATTTGCTTGAGCTTATTTATAAATGTCATATTGTTGGTTTCATCCTTTATTGCATCTGGTAGTTTATTAAATATTTTTATGGACATTACGTAGGGCCTATTGGAATGTAGTTTCATGCGCGAGGAGGGTAACATTAACATATTTCTAAATCTGACAGATCGCTCGGTATGTTTATCGCCGCGGGTTGTGAAAAAGTTCATGTATTTCCTGACAAATTTCCATATTTCAAGGATATAGATAGATGGTAAGGTGAGTATTTTATGTTTTATAAAAAAAGGCTTACAGCGGTCGGTTTGTTGTATGTTGACTATAATCCGAGTTAACTTCTTCTGGAGAATAAAAAGCGTAGGCGCATCTGTGCTATTTCCCCACATTATAATACCATAGCTGAGTTGTAGTGCTGAGTTGTGTAGTGAGTAAGTGCAGTTTGCAAGTCGGTAGTTTTTTTCACTTCTCGAAGTGCGTAGGTGAATTTTGCGAGTTGGCAATCGCGATGGCAATAATATCGTCCGCTGCCGGACGACCAACACTTAATCGTCCAGTCCTTGGACGCCACTCGGTCAGTACCTTACTCCACCTGCCCAACACCATTTGAGTTCCATAATTTAAATATGTCTAGAGTAAAATTAGGTTGGATGCTTCAATACAAGAGATATTTTTTAGAACAACAATCAACGACTCTCAAAACTTTTTCTAAAGCCAGCTTGCCATCAATATTTTAATGAACTGCCAAACAACATTGCAAAAATTTAACTTTAACTAAGGTAAGGATTCCAGGACAAATGCCGCTACTTGACACCTATCAAAATTCGTTTAAACGCTCACTGAAGTCAGTTGACATTGTTCGCTCGTACATTAGTGCTCCATTCCTTCTTACTTTATGTCACTTTAATATACATGCAGTTAATACAATTATTTCGTTCAAAATTGAAATCATCCGCGTGAGCGATAGCTGTAGTGGGTTGCTAAAAATTGAGTTTGAATTTCTTGCGCTTCATGCTGTTGAACGAAATGAAAAAACTTTGATTACTGAATCAAATAAAAATATTCAAGTACAATACAATCTGATTTAAAATTCATATCGGGTAATGATACACATAGATTATTGGACTAGAAGCTTAGTCCCGACTTCATCGAATCCTGATTCAAATCGAGATTCATTCGAATAAATGTCAATTTGACATTAAATTGTTGAAATGCAGAACTCGGAAATGTCGAGAGTAAATAGCTGATTATTGAATGAAATAGAAATGAGGTTAAAGTAAAAATAAAATATATATAAACTTAAATAGTTAATGCTATAAAACTAACATTGCTGATCTGAACTAATCACATATTTTAAGTTCTCTACTAACTTTGCTTTTCAATGTTATGTTTGTTTCTAGTGAGGTAGATTCCTTACTCGTGAAACCTAGATAATAGATGGTTTTACTTTGTTCGGTACAAAGTAAAACCATCTATTATCTAGGTGTACTGCTATATGGGTACCTAAATGCCGTCCTCCTAGAGTCTCTTTATAAGTTCTTGCAGTCTCTGTTTACCCTACATCCAATAGCTTGAGCCATGAGCGTTTCAAAGATATGAATTTTCTTATCATTCCCGCAGTTTTATCGAATCGTCTCGAAATAAGACGGCTGCCTCATGAATAATCAATTGCTACGAGCACATCTATTATTATTTATATGTACTGCGGATTTGACGATCATTATCGAAGTTTTTCCTTAGAGTATTTCAATATCTTCAAGCGTTTGTACCAAAATATTTGTAAGAACTAATAAATTAAGCCTTATTGACAATTGGCTTAGTGAATGGAACTAAGAATTTTTATTCGTAAACATAGTTCTATTCATCGAACGATGGTTTCGTTTATTAGCATAAAATAGAGACTTTTATTATGTACACCATACAAACTGCAGATATTAATGTAGAAATTATACTTTGGGTTTGGTAATGTGTCTTATCGCTAAAAGAGATCTTTTATAGACAACCTTTGGATGGATTTTAAGGCTCTTTCCCACACGCGCGTTATTATCGGTCAATAATATCGGATGCGTTATTGCGATATCTGTTACTGTAGTTACACACTGCTGCGATAACAACAACGCAAAATAAATAGGACGCTTGGGTCCCTCCGTCCTACGATATGAGTTTCTTGAACATTTTGTATTAGGACCATAGAAATGTAAAAAACAGAAGTGGCAAGGAGGCGTGTCTGTGTCGTCGCGGTATGCCCGAAATGACCATACACTAGGCAAATGGCTGTCTCCGCGAACGAGTGCGTTTTCGACCGCGATCGTGAAAAAATATCAGAATGCCGTGTTGTTCAGTGGTTTCTTGTAAAAACCGAAGCCAAAACCAAAACTTTGTAAATCACGGAATCACTTACCATATACAAATATAAGTATTTTACTATATTTTTCTTTAAAATCATGAAAAACAACAAATTGTAAAATATTTCTTGCTCTTACTACGTTAATTTTGTTTTCAAATATCGCAACGACTGTACTCAATGCAGATTCATTTGCACCATTAATGGTGCAAACGAGACTAATTAGTCTCCTCTGCACCATTGATGGTGCAGGCTAGTGGTGCATACGGTACAACGGGCTATTTTCGCAGTCAATACATTGCTCCTTAACCACTGCCTAAGTATGTGCCACTGCCTATGTGACTAGGCAAGCAATCACAAAACGATGCCTTATTTATGCGGTGCATCGCAAGGTACGGCCGCTGCTGGTTGCGGCCAGTTAGTGATGTGGCGTGCAGATCCGCTAACGTAGGCTATCGACAACAATGTCGATTACCTAACGAATATATAGGTAATTTTACAATTTGTCAACCGTTTTAACCCAGTTGGAAGACCTACAAAGATGACGTTTAAATCCGGTTGGAAGACCCTTGAGAAGATGTAATATAATGTTAAAAAAATTATTTACTCATTTTTTTTTTGCTATTTTTATTGATTTATAATATAATATTTTCTGGACATATCGTTTTTTATTTATTTATTTTATTTTCAGAACCCCAATTTTTTTTAGTACAATAATAAATGGGAGAATCGATAACTTTCCGATTTAGTCAATCACTAGCGTATATGTAAAATAAATGGCTTTTGCACAGCACAACGATAGCGACAGATGTTTTTGTGTGAGTAAGTTGTACGGTGCATGGTAAATGCACGCTATGTTTGATGAGTTAGGTTTATAATTGACTGTGTAGTACGTTCTGATTTATGAATTGCAAGTGTTTGCGCGACTTTGTATATTGCTTTTACTGAACTACAAGTGTAGTAGTGGCGCGGTAGTGGGATCGTCTTAACGACATGGAGTTCTGATACATTTTCAACTATAGGGCATATCTCCTCCTATCTATGATTAGGACGCATACGACCTTACATACACCTTCGTTAATAACGTAGTAATGTGTAGTGCCGGCGTGGGGCTAGTAGTGTAAGTTACACGCACACGTTTTATTTCGCATGGCAAAGAATTATCGCAATAACGCATCCGATATTATCGACCGATAATAATGCGCATGTGGGAGAGTAGTCTGTGGTGTACAAGTGTGTGAAACAATACCAAAAAACTATAGACAACGATGGAGGTTAAGGAGAGCGAAAGTGTTTTTTACCATAACTTTGAACATGGACAAAGATTGAACACGCCTTACCGACACAGGCAAGGTATTCCATAATCGTACTGCTTGAACATGGTAGATTTGTCATAAAATCTGATTAAATCCATCACCATCTCTAGTCTCAAGTCAAGTAATCTCTAGTCTAAAGTTCTTTTCAAAGGTGTGTCGAAAACCACTGCAGCAATAATAACATTCTCAAAAATCGCAAGAAGCTGGCAGTATCATCACAACAGAAGAGAAATCTAGTCGCAGTCTAATCTCGGCGACAAACAAATGTTAAAAAATTGTCAAAATGTAGGGAAATTAGAAGTATTTTTTGACAGATTGAGACTGAGGTCAGTCTGTGAACGTTCTTAAAATTACGAGAATTGCTCCTCTGTAATGTTTTCTCTTTGTTTGTCTTATTTATTTTTAGTATATACGTGAATTTATGTATATTTATTTTTTCATATATTATATGTAATTAGTTATATAAATATTATATTTATAGTTTTAATATGTTTATGCGTATCTTTATATTTAAAATCAAAACAAATCAATCAATCAATTCATCAATTTTCATAATGGCACCTACCACTGTTTGTATCTGCATCCCCCAAAGACTACATAACATATAATCAGCCCATAATGTTCCCACTGCTGGGAAACAGGCCTCCTCTCTGTGAGAGGCACCCAAATGTTGGCTGGTAAAAAATGCCTATGGCATTAAGTCTGCCTCTGGACATTTATGTGCTTGAAGTATTTAATAAATAAATAAAAATGTAGTAGGTGTGTTTTGCGATAAGTGTCGTTATTAAAATCCTTTAATCACTTTTGGCAAAGGTTATATAGGGCGCTAAAACACGTCACTGATATAGGTACCTAAACCTGTTACAGAGCTGACACGTTAAAAATAATTAACTACTCTAGATTACCTATCAGATTGCCACTATAATTATTATTACTGACCCCAAAACCCGTCATAAATAAAGGTAAAAACAGCTTCAATAAAACTGCCGTAAACTCAATTTAAAGGAAGTCAGATTTTGGTATCATTTATCGCTAAATTAACCTGTCATGACTGGATTTTTCTGTATGAAAAATGTCGGCATACTCTCCTTTGACTTTGTTAGTTTACAAACTAGTTATTTAAAAATGGTTAAAAATAATTTCAAGTGTGATTTTCTTTTGTCACTCTTGTGTAATACGTTAGTTAAAATCTGTGCCCATGTTTACTTGCATGTAATTATAATAGGGTAGTTGCCTGGGCAAAAAAATAATAATTATATTTAGTCCATCAGTTAGATTATCGAAAAATAATGGACACGTATTTTTTCTTTTGTCAATGAAACAAAAAATGACAAAGATAAAGCGCGTCAAAATTTGGGAGTGGGGGGTCGTGACGTCACTTGCTTGCAAGAGTGTCGCAAGCAAGTAACGTCACGCGGAACTTTAACGGGCGATATCTTCATCATTTTTTTTATATAATTGATAAAAGAAAAAATACGGGTTCAATATTTTTTGATACTCTAACTGACGGACTAATTAGATTTTTTTTGGAAAATAGCCTATTATAAAACATTCAGCATAAATGGTAGACATGAAGATTAATATGCTATAATCATCATCCATCATTCCTTACCCTTATCCCATTTTATTCAGGTTGGCGCTTACTACCTGTCTATTAGTCGTCATCTCGGTAGTCAGTCCCTTTTTAGTCATATCAACTTTCACAGAGTCCATCCATCGATTTTTGACCTTCCCCTACGCTTACCTATAATCATTTACACTCATATTCAAAAGACTCAAAACATCCCTCACGACATTTTCCTCACTTCTCCGCATCACATGACCAACTTTTCAGTCATCAGTGCCACTTTTAGATACAATACTTATGATACAAAATAAAACTCAAACCAGAGTCACCTGATGAAAACATAAACTCAATGGTACAAAAACGTATTCCTAAACAAATTGTTCAAAATGAGTGTTGGGTCTATTCAGGGTGATGTATAGGTCGATTTCAGCAAATGTTTGTTTCCCAAAATATTTGTAGGCCAAGGGACGGGGTCGGCCAAACATTATTGAAGTGACCTCGTGAGATACGAGAGTGGGTACCTACCTAACTGTTACTAGGACCAAGTATAGCGTTTATTTAAAATTTTACCACTGTACTTCAGTTATTGGGAAATTACATTTTCATAAGAGTTTATAAAATCCTGTTGATGAAAGTTTTAATTGGTAAAATCTAATAGTACCGATGATATCGGACGGCAATTAGCAAGAACGCCTTGTTCTATGTTATGGGTGTGGTTTCCGCACTTAGTCCTTAAAGTGGACCATTGTGCGTGGGCCATGGCGGCCGTCGGTAGTTATTGCAAGAACGCCATAATATTAATACTTATTCGAAAAAGAAAACCGGAACAAGAAAAAAAATCAATACAAAAGAAAAGAGAGCGATGAAGAAAATGAAGATAGAGTGAAAGAAATAGAAAAGAGTGAGAGAGAGAATACGTAGAATGAGATATTGAACATCAAAATCATCGACCAATAACTAAACTCTTGTAGTATTCAAGTCAGTTCCTCCTTACGACTGGCGTCTGGAACATGTTTACATGATGTTAATTTATAGCTTTGTTGATATAAAAGATATTCTCTCAAATAATATAATTTACAACCGTCTCGCTGAAATTCGCTGCAAACGAAATTAAGTGCTTTGCAAATTGTCATGACCCCGCTCTGATATTGAATTATTTATTGTACGAATCCCTAACATTACTCCGAAATCAGTGTGTTTGAAAAATATATAATTTACGTAAGATTTGCTTTGTGTTTTGCTTCTTGCATTATGTCAAATCTGCGTATAAATTATCTTTGGATGATTTTAGTATATTTTTTTTCAAGAATTTGGATGATTTTGGGTGTTCGTTATTATAAATAAGTACTTCACGTTAAAGCTAAAAAACTTCGTTAAGAATCATGTCTTTCTAGACTGTGGCACAATTTCAAAACAAAGCGTTTTCACCTCCATCAAAGTCATTAACTGCATTTTAATCCTAATTTAAAACAGCAATTACATTAACTTCCAATAGTATTGCGGACAAACAAACAGTGATTAAACTCGTGGAACCCATTACATTAAATAAGAAAATTCCAATTGTAAATCACAATAATGCATCGAAAATTCAAATGAATATAATTTTCCTGTATTTCGTTACATAAATTAAGTACTCCAATGAACAATATTGGCTGCAAGCCAGGGTGGGATAGGGTCACCCCTCATTTGCTTCCTCCGCTGTATGGGTGTAGGGAGCCAAACATATGTTAATGCTTGAATATGCGTATGCACGCATGGTAATTGGTGGGACTGTTCTTCTATCCAGGTTTTTAATGATTGAATTATTTTTTTATTTAAAACTTTGATGTCAGAGAACAAAAACATGTTTAATTAAACCTCTTTCTATGTTTGGTACGTAACGTAATCAACCTACAATGTTCCTACTGCTGGGACACAGGCCTACTCTCTGCGAGAGGGAGTGGGCTATAATCTACCACGCGGGCCCAGTGAAGGGAGCCTAAAAAGGCCACTTTGGCAGAATCATAATAGCATAACAATATGAATCATCTTAAAAATTGTAAAATGGTCACAAACTGACAATTCATAATATGATCTGTGTGCAATTCATATCACAATGAAATGACATTTAAACTGTAGAAATATAAAACTAATTTGATTAATAAAAACTGTAATGAAAAATTTACCGATAATTTTTTTTCATGCGGCAATGTTTACACCAAATCTGAAATGATATTTTACGAAAATTAGAGGAATTGCTAATGATCTGCGGGGAATTCAGGAAATGAACAGCTTTTAGAGGTATTGCTTAAAGTGGCCCTTTTAGGCCCCCTGGTTGATCGATGTCACATAGTTGGAACCTTTGGTTCTAGGACATGCCGGTTTCCTCACGATGTTTTCGTTCACCGTTATATATGTTTGGTAAATAACAATAATTGCATGTAAATGTACTCCCAGATTCCTATTATACTTGGAGGAGATGGTGCGATTCCTTTACCTAGAAATAAAAGTTCATTGAAAGATTTTTCTTATAAAATGAACGTTCGACCCTAATAAAATTTCGCTGTGCAAGTTTCAGTCGTTTCTTTGGTAAGTTAATTTATAGTAAATTTTGTGAAAATTACCGCTATAAGACATTAATTGTCACTGACTGAAGGACGTGTATAATATAGTTACTTGAACTTACTGAATTTGACGTTGATTTTGCGAAGTTTTACGTTTTTCAAACCTGACAAAACTTTGTTAAATGATATTCTGGTCCTAAGGGTTCATTTTTTCTAGCTTTCGTTTGTTGAGTAGCTTTTTTTAGGGACACTGAAATATTTTACTGTCGTCTAATACAATTTTCAGAATATTTTGAGCGAAATTGTATTCTTTTCTGTGTCTCAGTTTCAGTGCTGAGTAAGTGAAATATAGCCTTGGCATGTTCTTAGATGCCTAAAAATATACCTACTTGTACTTGCAAAAACAACTTCAGTTTTTTTCTAACTAAGAAAATAATATTTATTTTATTTAAGGATTACCAACGAGATACATTACAATTATCTTTAACCACTATATAACTTGTATTATTATACATTATCCTGTAATGCAAACTCAATTACAGGTAACCACAGCTTACAATTTACCGAGTACCTACACATGCTCTGAATAAATAATTAAATTATAAATATATTAAAAAAAAAACAACAACAATAACGTGCTAATAAGAGATTTACATGCTTAAGAAGATTAAAAATTACATTTATAAAATACAATAGAACAAAACAATTTTTTTTAATAGTACTTAATAAAAAAGTCATAGGTACGTAGTTTAAAATGAAATTTAAAATGATAAATTATTTAATTATTAGAATAATAGATCAATTAATGTCCTCCAACCGAAAGTGCTTGTACAGTTTACGTTTAAAAGTGTTAAGGCTGTCATGATTTATATCTATTTCAGCTTTATGGCGTATACCATTGTACAATTTGGTAGCCCTCGTAAGGGGAGAGTTCTCACCTAAATTGGTTTTGTGCAAAGGTTGTCTGAAAAGATTGTAGGTATGTGACCGTGGTAATCTGCGAGGAACATTATAATATCATTGCTATGTGTGTCAACTGGGACTTAAAAATTCAGAGTAAGCTTCTCTTAAATTAAAAAACTAAATTAAAGTCGACTAAAGCCTAGTAAAATGCTAGTAAAGCATAAACTTTATGGTAATTGCTTGATGAAATTTTTTGTCGAAAGCTAGGTAATGAGAACTGCAATCAACCGCTCGTTGAGTGAGCGGAGACTTCAAATATACGGAATTTGCTTCATTTTACTAGCAATTTAGTATCATTTAATCGTTACGATCGTATCTCTTCATTATCTGCCTCGAAGACTGGCAATGAGTTTGATTTTATCTCTTAAGTGGTAGATGATTACAATGGTTAAATCTGTCTGTCTGTCTGTCTGATATT
The DNA here is from genome assembly GCA_947507525.1 of Apamea epomidion. Classification (NCBI taxonomy): domain Eukaryota; kingdom Metazoa; phylum Arthropoda; class Insecta; order Lepidoptera; family Noctuidae; genus Apamea; species Apamea epomidion. The sequence continues at coordinate 12,669,226 of OX382248.1, forward strand.
TTACTCGAAAATGCTTTTGAGAACGATACTATGACTTTGATGTTCAGACGCGGTTGCCATTAACCTGTTTATCGTGGAACCGCTTGCAGATGGAGTTTACTTTGGCATAGCTGGGGCGGCTCCCTTTACACTCCAACTATAATACAGCCAACCTAAATCCTAGATTTTATTCGACAGCACTACAATCTAAATGCACATTGCTACTTATCCTTTAATTTCGTAAACTTTAGCTTTAAATTCCACTCAAACTGTGACAAAAGCAACGAAGCACGAAATAAGAAAACCACAATCACAGAGAACGACAGTTTAAGCGGTTTCAAACTAAAGCAACAATATTGAGATTGTATTTTTAATATTCAAATAAAAGGCAGATAACTTCAAACTAGAGAACTGAACTTTTGCATAATTCAAGACGCAAGCCTGGCTCGGTTTGTTGCGATAACAGACAAAACGTATTTACGAGGAAATGGCATTTGAAGTCTACCACAAACGGGGCCATTTCTCGCTTATCTTCGCTTTGCTTCGTTCAACTAGTTGTCTTTGGTCTTACAACAAACTGTTTAGCTTCGGCCATTCCATTAGTAGCATCGTTTCTAGAATCTGCAGTGTTGCATATTTTGTTTTGTTGACAATTTTCGCCTTTGTATCAGAAACTGATGGAGTTCTATTTTAACAGATTACGTTTTCCAAAACGGGCATAATGGATGTATGAAAGAAGGCTGCAAGGCTCAAATGGGATTGGGCGGGTCATATCAGCCGTAAGCACGATTACCGCTGGGCAAAAGCGTCCACACAATGGGTGCCTGAAGATGGACGGCGCCGTCAAGGCCAGGCCAGAAAGAGATGGCCAGAGAGGACTGGTTCGACGTGGCGCGGGAAAAGAGTTCCTGTAAGGATTTCGGAGAGGCCTTTGCCTAGCTAACAAAAAAAAAAACTTTTTAACATTTTCACTTTGCTTTTATTCCGTTTCTATCTTCCTATTACATAAAATATTAAATTTTGTCGCTAGAATAAATGCATTTTAACTTAGGCTACCAAACATTGCTGCATATTTTCGTGGTTAACTCATTCGCGAATGAAACTATTTCGAATGCAATACTTACATTACTTATTCTTTGGCAGCATTAACCTTTTTCTGGCCTTTTTCGTTAGGTAACTAGATGTACCTTTGGTGATTTTGTAGAATAGAATTTTAATAGCTTTTACTTAATTTTGTGAGTTCTATTTTCTGTGTTGCGTATGATATGACGTCACAAACGCTTGGTTATAGGGCAAATATCTGGCTGTGTAAATTAAATTATACATACTTTAGCATAATAGGTACTTGTGTAGGAACCTGAATAGATGTTTATTTATTTTCCCGCCCATTTGTGTAACCTTTCCTGTATTTTGCGAACATTCTTACATTTTTATATTTTCCGTTGGTTTGTTGGGCTAAGCTACAACATTATCAAGTTACCGTATTATCCCTCGTAGGTCCTTACTTTATAAATTGTAAACCAATTTCCAATATTGTGTCTAAATTGTAAACCAATTTCCTCCGTAGCTTTATCCACAAATATCGGGAATCATTATTAACAACTTAAGTGAAGAGCTCAAACGCTTCTTGTTCAAAACTAACGTTCGTTTGTTCTTCTTGTACTAATTATGTTATGCTTACTGTCAGCAAAGAATCCTTATATAAAATAAATAAATAAAACTGCCATCTTCAAGCTCGTTCATTTCTCGTTTAGCTTTACGAGAAGCCTTATAGCTCTCTGTATTGAGAGCAATCTCCCTGTTTAAATAGTCATTATCATTGAGTTTCTCAAAGCAAACAATGCTTTAATAGCTTTACAGATTCGAAAGCCCGTTTAATGACATTCCATGGTGGACCGATTATCTTTGAAGATAATGTGTTAATTTTCTATTGTAATGAATCGTTGGTCAGATACATAACTGCTGATGAAAATGTAATTATTATGTTGGCGTTTTCCACGTCCCTTATCTACAAAATGCTACTTTCATTTCAATTAATGTAATACATAATCAGCCTATAATTTTTGCACTGCTGGGACACAGGGGCTGCAGTCTCGACATTCATAGCGATCGCTTTACGACCGAATTCGGTCGCAAAGTCCCGTCACTCCATACATTACACCTGTCAATCCGGGACTTTGCGACCGAATTCGGTCGTAAAGCGATCGCTATGCATGTCGAGACTGCAGCCCCTGGCCTCCTCTCGGTAAGAGGGAGTGGGCCGTAATCCATCATGTGGGCCCAGTGCGTGTTGATAGATGTGGCATGTCTTCGAATTTTTGGTTCTAGAACATGCCGGTTTCCTCCCGATATTTTCCTTCGCCATTTTGAGAGCAGTGGTGATGACGGCACGGTTGGCGCAGTGGTTAAGCGATTGACTGCTGCGCTGCGTGTCGCGGGTTCGATTCCCGCATGGAACAAATATTTGTATGGCCTACAAGCAGTTGTTCCGGGTCTGGCTGTTTGTGTATGTGAGTTTAAATGTTTTTAAACGCACCCACGACCGAGGAGACATTCCTAGTGAGGGGCAACGTTTTTTTTAAAAAAAAATATTTAAAAGAAAATAGTTTGCACAAATTGAAGCGCCTGTCTGGGTTCGAACCTCCGGCCTACAACTGGTAAGTCACGGTTGTTACCTCTGGGTTACCACTTCTGCCCCTGAGCCAGCACTGCTCCATTATATTGTTGTGTCGAATTGTATTCGTCAAATCAAATCAAAACAAACAGTTTATTTGTAATACACAGGTTGCAATATATAAAGCTAACATTTAAAATAATAATATGTAATGTGAAAAAATAAGCAAAAGAATCAAAGGGCATCAAAAAATTCGTATGGAACTGCGCCAAAAAATAGCGCAAAGCTTGCACTCTAGCAGACTTAACATTGTCATCGGAAAGCTATGGGGGTTAGCGTAGCAGTACTATTGGCGTATAAAGGCATACGCCGCTGTAAGTATATTGTAAGTACTGCATTTCTCTACAAGCCATTGTTATTCAATTCTACCAATGCTATTAGTTTCAATCGAATAGTAAAAAAAATTCATAAGTTATATTTTAAATAGGTAGTTTGTGATCTCTTTCTAATCAACCAAAGTCACGCCACACAGTATAACCTTCAGGCAACCTTAGTTGATATGTTTTCTACAGATTGGGACAACTCTTCAGTGTGTAATAAGACTCATCACGAAGACGTCATCTACCTACGCATTCAAATCAATCAAACTAAGTAACTTGGTGTAAACATAATAGTTGGGAAATTACTATTATTGTTGGAGAGAAAATTAGCTGCTCACCGCTAACATTTAAAAAATTAAAACTTTTTCGTATAAAGACGTCAAAATATGTTGGAACCAGATGGTTCCAACATATCAAGAATATAAGAAGACTCAAGTAAATAGCAAGTAACTCGGCTTCGTTAAAGGTAATTGACTCCTGTTATATAAAACAAGAGTATATGTAACAAGACGATCAGGGCTGGCAGTTCGAATAGTGCTATCTCCGAGGCATGAAAAATATCTAGATGTCCCAAGTCTTGGGCAGAAACAAAAATCGTTAACGTCTCGATCTGTAGGAAAGTAGGAAGAAATTACTTTAAGGAATTATTGCTGGGTAGCTGTGTCTCCAAGCTGTGTATACATAAGTCCCTAAACCGTAAGTTAGATCTAGATTATGTGTCTCTGAAACAATGTTTTGGGATGCTCATTCCCATGACATACATCTTGGCTTCCCAAGACATATTATGAGAAACAACTATAAGTATATTATCAAATGTAAATGTAATAACATACACTATGGCACCTAAAACAGAGCCACTTTATTTCATGACGTCACGTGTCTCGTCATTACCATGACGGAAGAGCCCATCTCTGCGTATAGGTAAATACGACCAATGAATACTAATCCATGTTACAGGAAGATGCAGATGTTTCTTGAATGTTCCGTTGGCTCAGTATCTTTTTGGGGCAAGTCGAAAAGATGAATGTTTTTATTGCCGTGGTTAGGATGGTTTGACTATGAATTCAAATGAGTTCACTCACTTCGTATACGACGTGACTATCATTAATTTTAAGTGATGACAATTTCAGATAATTACTTAAACGGAAATTTCGAAGAAACATACAACCACCAAGGTAAGTGAAGTGTGTATCAATTTGTGTAAATTACTTATCAGTGTTATCATGATGCTTCAAAAAATTCAACGTGATGGTTTTGTTGTTCAATGGCATGTAGTTAATCGAACCTATGATAATTCCCATTTTGAGCTCCTATTAATATTGTTTCCTTCCCTACATGTACCCTATCAAATATCGTTTAGGGACGTTGGGCTTTAACTCGTTGGAGGTGAGAAGAGGTTTTGATCCACTCCCTGTAGCCTGTAAGACCTTACGGGGACGTATCGACTGCCCAGAGCTCCATGGTCTTTTCTGCCGACTATTTGTGCCCGACAAATACATCGGACACCGTCAGAGCCGCCGGCACAATATGTTTGCGCTACTCCCAGCGAAAACTGTAGCCAGAGGCGAATCCCCGGTCTGTCGTACTCTAAAGGTGCTGAATGCCTTTCTGACTCCCAACCCAGAATGTGGTGTGTTTGCGGATGAATGGATTAAAATTATGCGTATATATCTGGTGCTCTGTAAGAGAATGTATGCAAGGGAGTCGACTGTTCCATGTTAGTTTTAAGTTATATTATTGTCAACGTAATTATTGTCTCTATGTTAATTAATGTAATTGGTGTTGTACCGTTTTAATTAACTATAAATAAATAAATATTGTACAGGGTGGCAGGGACATCGACGTGCAAACTGTAACCATGGATTCAGGACATAAGTTTAGACCCCATAGCGTCGTATTATATATATATTTAATATATTGTTTGTGACATCCAAAATAAAACAAATACTAAATAGCCAAGTAACGATCAACTGAGATGAAGCTGCTGTTGGGCGCTGTTAACTTAACCCAGTTGGTCAGGGTGCTTTAGCTCAGTTACTGCGACAAACTGGCTGAAAAATTCAGAAAGTTAAAAAGGGGCCCAAATATTTCAAAAAAAGTGTGCCTCATTAAAAACGCAGTAAGGTTTCAGAGATTCGTTCATTTAAAGTAGTACGACTTATGAGTTGTAGGTCGAAGGTTCGAACCCAGGTAGGCGCATTACTTTGTGTAAATTGTTTCATCACCACTGCTTTCAAAAAGGTGAAAGAAAACATCGTGAGGAACCGGAATGTTCTAGAACTAAAAATTCGAAGACATGTGACATCTACCATTCCGCACTGGGCCCACATGGGAGATTATGGCACATTCCCTCTCACAGAGAGGAGGCCTGTGCCCCAGCACTGGGAACATAATAATCTGATTATGTATGTTATGTCATGTATTCATTTGAATTATTCCTGGTTATTCAATCAACCACAATAATAATATCAACTCATTTGTCTCCCCAATTCCCAAAATGCAAAATTAAAACCCGTACCTCAATTCATTACCACAGTTTTTAATCACTACCGCTCCTATACGAGTAGCTACTTCGAATGGGCAAATCTGAATCACAAATTACAGCTTTAATCAAAACATTTATGTGCCCTTATAAAGGCTATGTCCTCAGCAATTCGCTGATTGAATAGCGGGATTTTATGGAGGCTTAATTAATTGCATCTATCTGCTTTGTTTGTAAATTCTGTATCGCGCATCGAAATTGTTTAAATCGGTTTTATGGTTTTACTATACAGGCTATTGGGCGTTTAATTTGTTCTCATCCAAAATGCGTTTAAAAAGGATTATGGAGTCTTTGCTGTAGTAGATATAATGTGCACTTCACAAAAAACTTAATTAAAACTGCTAACGACGAATTTGTTGTTATGTTGTTTATTATGATTTATTTTTTTTATAAATTCGTATGTCCATGAGGCTGATCACAGCATGAACTCACTGTATATTATGAGACCTATATTGTAACCAATACTTGGCCAAAGAATTAGCATCGCCATACAACGTGGCAATGCTGCCAGCCTTTTGGGCACTGTTCCTGTTGACAGCGATGCGGACGAATTTTTTGATGCCCTTTGATTCTTTTGCTTATTTTTTCACATTACATATTATTATTTTAAATGTTAGCTTTATATATTGCAACCTGTGTATTACAAATAAACTGTTTGTTTTGATTTGATTTGACGAATACAATTCGACACAACAATATAATGGAGCAGTGCTGGCTCAGGGGCAGAAGTGGTAACCCAGAGGTAACAACCGTGACTTACCAGTTGTAGGCCGCAGGTTCGAACCCAGACAGGCGCTTCAATTTGTGCAAACTATTTTCTTTTAAATATTTTTTTTTAAAAAAAACGTAGCCCCTCACTAGGAATGTCTCCTCGGTCGTGGGTGCGTTTAAAAACATTTAAACTCACATACACAAACAGCCAGACCCGGAACAACTGCTTGTAGGCCATACAAATATTTGTTCCATGCGGGAATCGAACCCGCGACACGCAGCGCAGCAGTCAATCGCTTAACCACTGCGCCAACCGTGCCGTCATCACCACTGCTCTCAAAATGGCGAAGGAAAATATCGGGAGGAAACCGGCATGTTCTAGAACCAAAAATTCGAAGACATGCCACATCTATCAACACGCACTGGGCCCACATGATGGATTACGGCCCACTCCCTCTTACCGAGAGGAGGCCAGGGGCTGCAGTCTCGACATGCATAGCGATCGCTTTACGACCGAATTCGGTCGTAAAGCGGTTCTAAAAACTTATAAACCTTCTAATGATGGACACTTATTCAAATGAATACATGACATAACATACATAATCAGATTATTGTGTTCCCACTGCTGGGACACAGGCCTCTGTGAGAGGGAATGTGCCATAATCTCCCATGTGGGCCCAGTGCGGAATGGTAGATGTCACATGTCTTCGAATTTTTAGTTCTAAAACATTCCGGTTCCTCACGATGTTTTCTTTCACCTTTTTGAAAGCAGTGGTGATGAAACAATTTACACAAAGTAATGCGCCTACCTGGGTTCGAACCTTCGACCTACAACTCATAAGTCGTACTACTTTAAATGAACGAATCTCTGAAACCTTACTGCGTTTTTAATGAGGCACACTTTTTTTGAAATATTTGGGCCCCTTTTTAACTTTCTGAATTTTTCAGCCAGTTTGTCGCAGTAACTGAGCTAAAGCACCCTGACCAACTGGGTTAAGTTAACAGCGCCCAACAGCAGCTTCATCTCAGTTGATCGTTACTTGGCTATTTAGTATTTGTTTTATTTTGGATGTCACAAAATAAGGCGCAATATATTAAATATATATATAATACGACGCTATGGGGTCTAAACTTATGTCCTGAATCCATGGTTACAGTTTGCACGTCGATGTCCCTGCCACCCTGTACAATATTTATTTATTTATAGTTAATTAAAACGGTACAACACCAATTACATTAATTAACATAGAGACAATAATTACGTTGACAATAATATAACTTAAAACTAACATGGAACAGTCGACTCCCTTGCATACATTCTCTTACAGAGCACCAGATATATACGCATAATTTTAATCCATTCATCCGCAAACACACCACATTCTGGGTTGGGAGTCAGAAAGGCATTCAGCACCTTTAGAGTACGACAGACCGGGGATTCGCCTCTGGCTACAGTTTTCGCTGGGAGTAGCGCAAACATATTGTGCCGGCGGCTCTGACGGTGTCCGATGTATTTGTCGGGCACAAATAGTCGGCAGAAAAGACCATGGAGCTCTGGGCAGTCGATACGTCCCCGTAAGGTCTTACAGGCTACAGGGAGTGGATCAAAACCTCTTCTCACCTCCAACGAGTTAAAGCCCAACGTCCCTAAACGATATTTGATAGGGTACATGTAGGGAAGGAAACAATATTAATAGGAGCTCAAAATGGGAATTATCATAGGTTCGATTAACTACATGCCATTGAACAACAAAACCATCACGTTGAATTTTTTGAAGCATCATGATAACACTGATAAGTAATTTACACAAATTGATACACACTTCACTTACCTTGGTGGTTGTATGTTTCTTCGAAATTTCCGTTTAAGTAATTATCTGAAATTGTCATCACTTAAAATTAATGATAGTCACGTCGTATACGAAGTGAGTGAACTCATTCGAATTCATAGTCAAACCATCCTAACCACGGCAATAAAAACATTCATCTTTTCGACTTGCCCCAAAAAGATACTGAGCCAACGGAACATTCAAGAAACATCTGCATCTTCCTGTAACATGGATTAGTATTCATTGGTCGTATTTACCTATACGCAGAGATGGGCTCTTCCGTCATGGTAATGACGAGACACGTGACGTCATGAAATAAAGTGGCTCTGTTTTAGGTGCCATAGTGTATGTTATTACATTTACATTTGATAATATACTTATAGTTGTTTCTCATAATATGTCTTGGGAAGCCAAGATGTATGTCATGGGAATGAGCATCCCAAAACATTGTTTCAGAGACACATAATCTAGATCTAACTTACGGTTTAGGGACTTATGTATACACAGCTTGGAGACACAGCTACCCAGCAATAATTCCTTAAAGTAATTTCTTCCTACTTTCCTACAGATCGAGACGTTAACGATTTTTGTTTCTGCCCAAGACTTGGGACATCTAGATATTTTTCATGCCTCGGAGATAGCACTATTCGAACTGCCAGCCCTGATCGTCTTGTTACATATACTCTTGTTTTATATAACAGGAGTCAATTACCTTTAACGAAGCCGAGTTACTTGCTATTTACTTGAGTCTTCTTATATTCTTGATATGTTGGAACCATCTGGTTCCAACATATTTTGACGTCTTTATACGAAAAAGTTTTAATTTTTTAAATGTTAGCGGTGAGCAGCTAATTTTCTCTCCAACAATAATAGTAATTTCCCAACTATTATGTTTACACCAAGTTACTTAGTTTGATTGATTTGAATGCGTAGGTAGATGACGTCTTCGTGATGAGTCTTATTACACACTGAAGAGTTGTCCCAATCTGTAGAAAACATATCAACTAAGGTTGCCTGAAGGTTATACTGTGTGGCGTGACTTTGGTTGATTAGAAAGAGATCACAAACTACCTATTTAAAATATAACTTATGAATTTTTTTTACTATTCGATTGAAACTAATAGCATTGGTAGAATTGAATAACAATGGCTTGTAGAGAAATGCAGTACTTACAATATACTTACAGCGGCGTATGCCTTTATACGCCAATAGTACTGCTACGCTAACCCCCATAGATTTCCGATGACAATGTTAAGTCTGCTAGAGTGCAAGCTTTGCGCTATTTTTTGGCGCAGTTCCAAATGCAGGAAATAAGTCTTTTGGAAGAAGGTGTACTGCGAAGTTACTTGTACCCTGTGCTTTTTTACCATCCTGTAAATTGTCCCTGGTTCACTTTACTAGTAAGTTACAGGTGTGTATAGGTTGGTAGGTTTGTTAGGTTTCACTTTTGACCCCGGTTTACTCCTCACTTCTCACTTCTTGTAACTCCCCAGATTCTGTTCAATTATGTATATACTTCAACAGAACGTGTTCTTAAACAACACAAAATGAATGTTGTCAAAACTGCCTCGCAAAACTATTATTCTTCGCAAAATATTAATTCTTAAAACGAGATAAAATATTATCTTCAGAAGAATTTTTATAACAAATTGTCTGAAAAAAAAACAAAGACAGACAATCTCATTGAAAGACTTAAGAAGCGTTTCTTTTTCCTCGCTAATGTCCTTTCTAGAGATGAATTAACACTTTCAAGTTTTTTAATTAATCCATTTTTGGATTCTCTAGAGGTTTATTGCTTAAATTATGGCATTTTTCTAGTTGACAGAATAATTGTGTAAATTGTCTCGCTTTTATTTGAATTTATGACATAATTATGGTTAGAACTTTATTTTTGTATTAGATTTATGATTTGGTCGTCGAGAAATAAAATAATACTTTGTTTATTTTCATACATACTTTTATTAAAAATCTTATTATTATCACAATATTGCACACGTAATAATTAATATGTTCATTTCATGATACTTATCTTGTATACATATATTATAATTATAATTACGCTTAAATCAACAGTCAACGAAAGCACCGATATGTTTAAACATTTGATAAAAATATTACAATCTATGACGTTTGCATTAAAATATTGAAGTCGGTGTAAAACAAATGATATCCACAGGTTACATAAAAGAAGGCCGTTTTTACTTTCATAATTATGTTGGGCTTGAAATAATGAAGCATGTTTTAATTAGATTAGCAACCCTGGCCAAAGAAACGAGTAGGATTCTGGCACCTAAAAATATTTTGCAAAAATACGTGCTGAAATTATTATTATTTTTATAAATTTTTCGTTATATTTGAGTAATACATATGTGTATTATTGAAACATGACCACAGATTGTAAATAATAAATTACATAACGCATTTAAAAACTAATCACAAATATATTTTATAAATATTAATTAACGACAACTGAAGTATTTCAAATACTAACGATTATATTGTAAATATATTTCGCATTGGCTACAACATTATATACAATAATAAATGCCACTGTTTGGTTTTACTGCCTTAAAATCTTAGCATTTATAACAAAAAAAAAAACGCATCGTGTTTCTTCAATTTATATACCATACACAGGGTTGTAAAAAAACAACAAGGAAGTTTTTATTTTTAATCTGTTTTGCATGAGTGTTTTTTTGTAACAACTCTGTGTATGTGCTAAAAAATGTCATTATATAATAATTCCTTACATTACTAATTAGGTTTTAATTTCCATATTTTATTTATAAGTTAAAGGTACATATCGTGAGAAGTAGGTATGTATACATTGATATGTTATGTATGAGTTATGTAAAACAAAAGTAAGTAATATTTTCGAAATTATTTTAAACATAATAAGTACACTATAACAAGATGTAACTTTCCTAGGAAATATTTTAGTTTGGTATTAGTTCATGATATGAGTGAGATTTACAATAAATAAATATTAATGCAAAATAATGATGTTAATGATCGATGTATGGAAGAAGACGTGCTGTGCCGACCCCAAATAAATTAGGATAGGGGATTAATGATATGATATGCTGATGAATGTGAAACATAATTACGAGTATAATAATTTATATCCGATATAATTTAAGCTTGGTAGTAGATTAGAAGAAGTAAATTTAAATGAAAAGTTTTCCAAAATATTTTGATATCAAAGTAAATACTGTAAAGTATGTTTTTTTTTTATTGGTTTAAACTTTGACTGGCATGGGAAGTCGGACGTACTTAAGAGTAGGCAAATAGTTATGATGAAACTATGAAATAATAGTTCAATTATTAGGTATGAAAATCAATTAAAAGACTAACATTGAAACGGAAGTAATAAAATTAGTAAAAATAATTGTATATTTGTGACAGTTATGCATATTATATGAATATGTACATAATTATATTATGTTTTTTGGTTAAGAATAGAATATTTGTAAGATTTTTGTGCACCTAGCGAAGTAATTATTGTTATATTTACAGGAAAGTGCTTTAACACGAAAGTTACAGACAAATAACGTTTTTCACTAAAACACTTACTAGTGATTATTCCGTGGCGGGCACTGAGTTGTACCATTTTCTCAGAAAGAAATAAATATCTACATAATAAAGTTAGTGTATGGTTTACGTTTAAAAAAATGCCGATATTGTTGTCACATGATTACAGTAACTTTATATTTGTCAAAAGATTACAGTAACTTTATATTTGTCAAAAGATTACAGTAACTTTAATTTCTTAACAAATACAGAATGTCATGACTTCATGAGACATAAAAATAAACTTTACAAAAAGGAATAAAATCATATTCGTTTGAAGAAAACATAAAATAACTAAGGTCGAATTAAATTAACTTGCGGAATTTCACAGTGGTGATGGGTATCGATATCTTTTCATGATGATGATTCCCATCACGTCTCAACGTCTTTGAAGCTTCAAAATTAAACTAACAATTAATTCTTAATTAAATTAATGGGCGAAGCTCCGCCAAATAATGCGCGAAGCTTCGCCAATTTATTCAATTCGAACATATTTTTATTATTCTAACCAATAATAACAGCAAAGTTACTTCATATGTTGAGGGCATAAAAAAGCTGAAAAAGCCGTCGAGATTGGAAAAGTTGTAGATGGCAGTCGAATACAATGTTTTCAAGATATAAGCAAAAAATTGCAAAGTCTACATTCCATTTGACCCAAATATCGTTCTGTATTATCGCAGCATTGGGAGCAAACGTTACCCTTTCTACAAATAATACAACACAGTCCCCAGTTGTGTAAAATACCATTCACAAATTGATGCATAAAATTAGTGGTTTCACTGACCCTGAAGATCTTTTCAGAATAAAAAAAGTTATTATACCTGAACGACATTTATATAATGATATACATATCTAACAAAAGTTTTCTCAACAAGCTAGCTATACATCATTTTATATATTTTTTTAAAATAAAAGTTGAGTTCAGTTGAATTCCAGTTCAAGTTGAGTTCTAATGAAATGTTATAAATACTCATCTACTTGTCAAGTCAAGTTGTGAATGACATTTTGATAACAATATTATGTTTTGATATGGTTTCATCGAGTATATCACCTAAATGAACTTATAGTTCTTAAAGATACGAGTATTCAGATATTCTGCGAGTAAAATTAAATCTGTAGTAAAAGTGATAGTGCATTCAAGTGATATGAAGAGATATTATTGTGATATGTATCCTCTAAAGAAGTGATTTCGAAGTCAGTCAGTATCCCGTGGTTAGATGTCAAAAGTAGTACATAAACGATGTCCTAATTATGGAAATGATGTCCAATTGTGGTAAAGACATTGTATTCTAGGTGCATTATCTTCACATACAATTATGTAATTAAAGTATATAAAATATTGTAAAACATTTTAAAAGAGTAACTGTGTAGTTTCTTGCCCACTCTTCTCCATACGAAAACTACCTTTTGGATGGGGCGACTAGAATCATTATTATTTTATTGTAAAATATTTTGACGTTCAAAAGTGCTTTTTGTGTGCTGTTTTGAAATAAATGCTTTGACTTTAATGAAATATAGGGTTATTCATTGGAACTGTCTACAGTTCCAAGAGCTCATAAAACATTAAGATTGAAAAATCACCAGACATCTTTCATGCCCAATCTTTATGCTGATCAATTTACGACCAAGAATATCTAAAAGACATCTTGACATAGTGAGCTCTTGCTTGACTGGCCTTTTAGTTTGTAGGTCACAATTTTAAGGGGAAAAAACAGATGAATAAATTTATGAAAAAATTGAAGTTACTCAAGGATGAAATTGAATTTTCTTTGATACATTAATAGGGATTGGTAATCTAGTCAACGTCATAAAAAATGATCTGCTCCATTTAGCATATACATCAATACTTGGATACCGACTGACTTCAGTATAATATAGGTACTGTTATTATATAATTATTTTACATATATATTTTTTACAAAGTATATACACTCTCACTAATGGTCCTTTTACCCAACGATCCTTGGACGGTTCAAACTTCATTTAAGGATCTCACACCAGGACTGGATAAGCAAGAATTAATTTTTAGAATAACCCATAACAGTAACCCTTCACCTTAATTAAACTTTCGGTACTAAGATTAAAACAAATTCGCACGGAATTAGGAAAATTTTGGTAAGTATTCGATGGACTGACTAAATTAAATTATCATTTGCTTAGGCATTATTTTTAGTAGATAGATGTAATCAATTAAGTTTCTTTTAGTACAAATGTTCTGTTAATTAACCATGTTTTAAGAAAATAAAATTATGTTGAATGAGACACAATTTCAATTCTTCATCACAGTATGCAGTATGTATCTTAAAGTAAGATCGAACTTCGGAACTTGCTCCACAAAAATGCGAAATAAAGGTAAACTAAAAATTAAAGAGTTAAACTTCGCTACAGCGGATGTTACATAGAATATAGTGATCAATGTGAAAACCAGTGAATATTTAAGAGCGCTTCAGACAAAAGGTGGTTACGGACCGGAACGGGGCGTTAATGGAGCAGGACGTTCTTTTGGCCCCAACTGGCCCCACGGCGGAACACCTCGTTATATAGTCTAACGTGTTTCATAGAAAGATGAACAAAAACCATCCTAACAGCTTTTTGTGCGACGTACTCTGAATTACGAATTTCATTTCGGTACGACAACATTAAATTAGGGCAATAGACGCGCTGTTGCAAATGTGAAAATATAATAATATTTCACTTTGTTCTTCTTCTAGGTACAGTTTTTTTTTTTAAAGACCGACGCTCATAGCTTTTTTCAATTGTGATAGTTTGTCTAACACTGCTGTTTTTACTTTTTGTGTGTTGTTAAAGGCACTGACACCAATTATACCCTGTCAATTAGGTAAACCGTTTTTTGATAGATGGAACTAGAGATTGCAGCAACACACTATACATTGATTGATACACGTACGGTATTATAATGTCTGTAATAAGTCATAAATAAGATAAGGCAGCTTATAGATTTATTTTATTACGCATTTTAAAGTTGACTTTTACGTAATCTGGAATATGTACGTTTTAAGACAGGTGTCAAAAAACGGTTAACCTAATGGACAGGGTAAACAAGATGTAAATGTATTGATGACGAAAGAGCGTCCATCAAGATCCCATCAATCTTATTAAAAAATAACTAAAATGACTTAACGGTTCGACTCCATCTAGTTTTATTTTTATTTAAATGGCATGTAAAAGCGATTCCGATATCCTATTTCAAGAATAAACAATTTCATTTCATTTCTATCCCCAAACACAGCTGTCCAAAATTAGTATTTTAAGTTCAACATTACGTAAATACCAAAAAGATACTTATTACGATAGTTCAATTCTTGCTATCCAATCCTTCAAAACGAATTCCCTATATCATATAATTAGGTCACCTTATGTCTTCATATCGTGTACCAAGTGCTACCAATAGTGAAGTTAGTAGCAAACTCAAGTAGCTCGTGGTGGTTTTCACACCGCTTTGTAGTTCTGCCAGGCTTGATCCTGTGAACAAAAGAGGTATTCAGAATCGTGGTGCAGGTAGAATGTATGGTATCAGGTGCGCTAGGAACGGGTTTAAGCCGTCCAATGCAGGCAAATAGTATTGCTAAGCTCCTTATAGAGTACTGTAGAGGTGCTGATAAACTTTAGCTTCCTCTCAATAGAACATGGACACATTTATGTTGCTTTATGTTTTGTCGAAGATCGAAACGAATATTTCGATGAGCAAAAGCTAAACACGTCGAAAATTTAAATCAAGTTTTTGTCGATTCGCAAAAAGCTCGTTAAAATGCTCTTGTTCGGCGAAATGATCGTAGCGTTTAGTTGTTATGTACCTTTTGCTAGAATTCTCACTATATGTGAATGCTCAGTTTGGTCAACTCTAGTAAAATATGAACGTATGCAGTATTATTGAATTTGTATGTAAAAAATTGTGCGCGGGGGCGCGTTGCCTGCGCCCCGTCGCGTGCGTATTGTAGCGTGTGATCCGCCTGAATATCACGGGGATTGGAAAGACCAGAAACGAGTCATTTCAACCAGTGATTCTAATATGGCAATCATCATCATCAGCTTATAGCAGTCCACTACTGGACATAGGGCCTTGCACGCCACTCAACTTGATTTTCGGCAACTCTCATCGAGCAGCTACCATCCATCCTGCGAAGATAGTCGCTCCACCTAGCCATTGACAGCAATCGGTCCCAGGGTAACGTGTTCATTGAACATAACCTGGGTTTTGCCCAAATTCATCCGGAGACTAAAGCGTACAGAAGAATCAACTAGGTCGTTCAACATTTGCTACAAGTCCTGCACCGATTCACTCAATATGACGATGTCATCTGCAAATCGCAAGTGTAAGATGTTCTCGCCGTTGATGTTAATGCCGCGTCCTTCCCAGTTTAGCGTCTTAAACACATCCTCCAATGCGTTAGAGAACAATTTCAGGTAAATTACGTCCCCTTGTCTCATCCCTCGACGCAGGGGGATATGTTCAGTTCGCCGGTCCTGAGTTTGGACTACTGGTTATTATTATCGCATTTTCATAAAGACATCTCAGCACTTGGGTGTATCGCCAGTCGACTTGGTATCGCTGCAGAGACTCCAAAACAGACCAGGGCTCGATAGAGTCAAAAGTTTTCTCATGGTCCACATATGGCCGATGTGGCCCATGCAACATGTGGCCGATTATATGGTAAACCCTAGCACTATTACGACTAGGTAATTATGGCAGTTTGGGTAAATAACAACGCTTTCAACAAACTGAAAAGGCACTCATTAACTTTTCAGGCTTATCCAAAGCCACGTGTATAATTAATTACCCTTAATATAATTAAGCCTTTTAAACTATACATGAAATCAGCAATTAATAATTTATCAACACCTTATTTAACGTTTCTGTTGCCAAAATTGTTGAAACACTGGTAGTGTCAGGAGCAATTATAGTTATCATATGAACATAACATTACATTGGATGGGTATTTAAATTCTGATTAAATCGTAATAAATTAATTCTTGACGTAATGTGATTTTATTCTTATGCTAGAATTACGATCATTAAAGGTAGATTTAAAAGATTTTTTGCTTCATATTTTCTTGCATCGAGTGTACATAATATTCCGGTATGTTCCAAGCTCAGCCCGTAAATAAAATAGGCATAGTTAATTTATTCATACTGAAATAGCTAACGGCGACCAAAGAGGAATTCTTTCAAAGAGTTCATGTAGGCGTAAAACTACAAACATTCCTTCGGATCTATTACGAGTAATAGCTTGTTTTTCTATTCTATTCACTTTTGCTAGTCTGTATTAAAAAAAAACTTAAGTTTTTTTTCTTTGACGAAATAGCTTTCGTCAAATTCAGTCGGACATCACTTGTCCCGGTGGTGAAACGTCAGGAGACAATTTGTAAGAGTACTGAATTTTTATATAATACATAATTACTGAATTTCTGAGTACTGTTTTTTTTTTTCTTTCTGTTTTTATAGTTTTAAGGTGTATTCATTTTGTGTTATGCCAATAAACGCACTTTTCTTTCTTAAATAATGTTGAATTCACTGCACCACACACTGTACTAAATGCTTATAGTCCTAAACGTATTTAACAAACGGTTTACAGAAATAGAACGATGTTTTCAGTTTATACATACATGACTCACGCCGTCCTTCTATGGGCGTAGGCAGAAATTATAGATGCCCGTCTGCTATGATCCTTTTAAATTCGTTTAGCGTTAATGCATTTAATGATTAATTGCGGTGCAAACGGGACTTAGAGATTAGAAAAGATTTACAAAAAATGAAGACTAAATACTGGTTCTGCTCATGCAATAAAAAAAAACATAATAATTAATAGTTACTGAAAGCAAGGAAGAAAATTAAAAACATAAACTTAGTTCTAGACAACCCGATATTTTTCAGTCGTTAATTACTTCGCATTCGATAAAATCCTCTACTTTTAACGAACTAAAGCGCAAAGGAAATCAACTGTCAGTCGAGAAAGAAAACAAAACTAGTTTAATCGATCACCAGCAAAGATACAATGCAATGTTTAAACTTCGAAGCCACGTTGCATAGGCACAAACAGACAGACCTAAATCAAACATTTGTTATACTTATTCAAACATTTGTATAGCCTCATGATTGCAAATACTAGCATATTGCTAACTAAAGTACTGAATACAGTCCAGTTGTTTTAGTTATGAACACATTTCTACCTAATCTAAAATGGAGTCACAAATTACCATAATATTTTATTACGTAGCAGCATGACGATAATATTGTGGCTAAATGATAACAGCCGCAAGGGTCGGTCGAAGGTTCCCATAGGCATAGGTGCCGAAGGCACCCCCCATCCACGAACCGACCACGGCAAGCGTAGCTGCTTGCCGCGGTTGGTTTGTGGATCGGTGACCATCAATTACATACCGAGACCCCTCCGTGCCTCGGTGAGGACGTTGAGCCATTGCTTAGTCCCAGCTATCATTCGTAGATCTGGTCCTGGCTGTCATTCGAAGTGCTCATATTACTGGATCTGTGCATTTTGAATGACTTAGATCTCTGACAGTCGTTACGGGTAGTCAAAAGCCCGAAAGTCTGACAACCAGTCTTATCAAGAGGTATCGTCTTACCAAGCAACTGGGTTGTGGAGGTCATATAGGCAGTCGCTCCATGTAAAATACAGGTATACAGCTGCATCCGGTTAGACTGGAAGCCGACATCAAACTATGTGAGAAAAGGCCTCCTTTAGCATTTCATCTGTCCATCTTTAATGTAACCCGATACTTTAACATCTTCCACTATTTTCTCGCATTTTAGCTAAAGTAACATTGCGTTTAGCGAGTTATCTGGGACACAGGAAATTCTATAATCTAAATTATAAATTTTAGCTAAAGTTACATTGCGTTTAGCGAGTTATCTGAGACACCGGAAATCAGAAGGCCAATTCTCGTAATTTAAAACGTTCAAAATCTAGTCGCAGTCTCATCTCAGCGACAAACAAATGTCAAAAATTTGTCAAAATGTAGGGAAATTAGAAGTATATTTTGACAGATTGAGACTGAGATCAGACTGTTAACGGTCTTAAAATTACGAGAATTGCCCCTCTGGTGTCAGTTCCAACAAATGGACAGTGCTCTAAATAGAGGCGGAACTAACTGAGTTTAATCGATAGAGTAGCTGATTGCCTCCGAAAGAATTCCGATCCTGTCCCAAATTCTGACCTGGAACTTAGAAAATTAGGTCTGGATCAATTTTTATCTTTTTGCTTGGCTTTCACTTCTAGAATTAATGGAAAGGAATTAGTAGCATAGGTCCCCGAATTTAGGGACTAGGGACACGGGTGATCCTAAATACTTTTTCTTCATAAAGCACTCAAAATTAGAAACTTTTTGTTCGTTATAAAATAATAAATCCTGGGTTAGGGTGGGGCTTATGGCTAACTAATAACAGCCGCACGGTTCGATCGTTCAGGTTAAGCCGCGGTTGGTCCGTGGATGTGCCTCGGAAAGCACGTTAACCCGTTGGTCTCGGCTGTCATTCGTGGATCTTTGACAGTCGTCACGGGTCGTCAAAAGCCCGAAAGTCTGGCAATAAGTCTTACCAAGGGGTTTCGTATTACCCAGTAACTGGGTTGTGGAGGTCAGATAGGCAGTCGCTCCATGTAAAATACTGGTACTCAGCTGCATCCGGTTAGACTGGAAGCTGACCCCAACATGGTTGGGATATGGCAGGCAGATGATGGTAAAATAATAAATCCTGCTTTTCACCACATCATTTAATATTAATATTAAACCCGTTCTGCCTTCTACTGAACACATTTACCCTCATGTTAAACGGAAAACTAAGAACTGACACTTTGCCCTTTCCATTTGTTACTTTAAGTAAAAGAACAAATATTACGAAGCCCTCTTAACGTCAATTCTGATAAAACACAAAAGCACTTCGATACAAATCCTGTACAATATGGACGTTAAATACAAAAAATGTCGGACACAAACCTTATTGAACCTTACATTTATCGACTCTCAAACTATTTGTTCTACAAAACAATGTAGCTGAAAATGAATTGTGTTGTCTCGTTTAAAATTGACGAGAACGGAGATGTGAGTACCTATTCATATTGTCACCAGTACAGACGGTATATTAATATAAAACTGGCATGTGGCTTATATTTGAAAACTAGACACAAAATATGAATGGCCAAATATTTTATTGTAAAAATACATATTTCTACAATGTTTACTTACAAGTTTTAACTTTAAGTATTTTCTTTTTACATACATAAGCGTGTGTATCTAAAGGACCAATAGTAATTTTGTCTTTCACATATATTTTCCTCCACGTCAAGCGCTTTCCAATCAAAATATAGATACGTAAAAAGTAAAAAAAAATAAAAGAGCTGGTACCTGCGGTATTGAAAAGGTGCAAATTCGAAATATGCACCGTACATTGTGATCACGAGAAATCGATATTTGCAATACACTCCACCGCGGGTTTGATTTTCAGGACACGATAATGTTAATAGGCCGATCGAACAAGTTAGTAGTCGTCCATAATGGCACAGTTGGCGCAGTGGTTAAGCGATTGACTGCTGCGCTGCGTGTCGCGGGTTCGACTCTCGCACGGAACAAAATTATTTGCCTACAAGTAGTTGTTTCGGGCTTTTCGTGGCTTTTTCTGGCTGTTTGTGTATGTGAGTTCAAATGTTTATAAACGCACCCACGATACAGGAGAAATTCCTAGTGTGGGACTTAAAAAAAAAAAATTACGTTACAATGGGGAATAGGTTTTTCAAACTCAAACTCAAAGCGTTTATTTCAAATAAACCAATCACAGGCACTTTTGAATTCTCAAGGGGTCGGTCAGTCAGAAAGATGAAGCTAGTTGCCCATTCTAAAGCGTAGTAAGTACCTATGGAGAAGAACGAGCAAGAAACTCCACGGACACAAAATTGCACATAATTATGTAGATGCTAAAATTACTCGAACAAATGAGGCGACTACTAGAGTCCACGTTTTGGAAGATTAGACACCTGTGCCAAAAGTGAGCGATAAAATAAACAAAATGTTACTTTGTTGTAAGGAATTTGGTCGAGTTCCAAACGATGGAGTCTTTATGTTACTTTTTGTCCTTAATAGGGTTGTTCAGAACAATAAATTGGTCCTTTGTGTCGTATTTACAAATGAGGATACAAAGAGTTTTTCTTCAGTTTTTGTTTGTGTATGCATTACTAGCTGCGCCCTGTGGTTTCACCCGCATAAGTTTCGACCCCGTAGGAATATCGGGATAAAAGGTATCCTATGGGTTAATCCTAGATATAAGCCATCTGTGTGCCAAATTTAATCTAAATCCATTTAGTAGTTTTTGCGTGAAAGAGTAACAAACATCCATCCATCTATCCATAAAAACTTTCGCATTTATAATATTAGTAGGATTTTGCGAGGAAGTGGGGTTGTTTTATTTAGTTTCGCGTTAAATCTACATCATTTGCCTACTCAAGCAATGTCTCTCTCTGAGTGGTTAATTCCTCGTCTCTCATTCACGAGGTTGTGGGTTAGATCCGGGCATCAGCAGCATCAGGAGGAAAAACATCGCGAGGAAACCTGGTCTTATAATTAATATACTTCTGAACTCGCAAACCTATCTTGAGCAACCCTGGTGATCAATGCCAGTGCCATCTCCGTATGAGAAGAGGCTCTTGCCCTGCATTAGGACAATAAAAGGCTGGTATTATATTTTTCCTGTTTTGGACTTTATCTTTATATTTGCAATTATTGAACTATACCTGACTAAATGCCCATGAGTTTCAACACTAAGTCAAGTTGGATAAATAAGCTATACAATATTTGTTATGCGATAAATCAAGACAGGAAAACTCCATCAAGTTACGGAAACAAGGACCAAAATAATGTTTGTATTTGGTCCTAGTTTCCACTTAGTGGTTGTAAAATGTTTTACAGTTGTTCCTCTTCTATATAGTCTTTCCATGTGAGAATCTATAAAATCGTACTTTTCTGTAAATATGGCGCAGTATATTTGAGTACTGCATGCTACGCCACATTAGCTATGCATTAGTACGACACGTAGATGTAAGTCGTCATGGAAGGATGCCAAGGCGCAATTATTATTTTAAATAAACTTGTTTACGTAAGAACCTTAATAATATACGATTGTCTTTAGGCAGTTTTTCAGTCTTGAGCTAAGGACCTCATTTGGAAAAATAATGGGGCATACACTTCTTAACAAATGAACGAACCTTCTCCCATTACATTATAACAACCAACCATTTATCTAAGTCGTGATGGTTGTTTAGTTGTGCGTAAAGTAGTTTTACGACCTTTAATCACTTATGGTAGGCCGATTTTCAGCAATGAGCTAGGTAATGAGCAAACATGTCGTAATTTAACAGGGTCAATAAAATAGCTACGTAAAAAACTAATAACGAAAGAAAATATGTTTATTTGCGGTGAATATGGCGCAAAAACAGAATACAAACACAAAAAAAACAAATTGGGGGAAAATATGCGTCACATCCACGCAAAACGGCATTTCTCAGCATAATGCTAAGACCCTATGCGAGACTGAGCCCAGCGACAGTCGGCGTCACCACGCAGCACCGCTGCAGCATACGATAAGATAAAAAAACAACAATGAAAATAAGAAATAAAATAAATATTCAAAAACTAGTTCAAAATGTTTTTATAAAATGGCAACATTCCGGTCAACGACACACGCGCCGCCGGCCTTTAAGAATCTGTGCGCGTAGCTTTCACAAAGCTATAGGTTTGACGTTATGACATACTGATTATGTAACAATTAACAAAATCTCAGAGGCTTCTAATATTTAAGTAACCCATGCGACTCTCTAGTAAAAGGCTCTGAAAATACTAAAACAACAAAAATCAATACATACAAGAGGGCAATTTTAATTAACCTCACCTCATATTCAGTTGATTTCAAGGCCGAGGAATATCCATTTTGTAATACTGTCGAAGTATCCAAACTAGGATTGCGGGTACTTTGAATTTCTATAGGCTATTGTGAATGTTCACCGTACCGGGCTGTTACTGCTCGTTTCACACCATTTAAGATGATATTACAAGATAAATTACAGAGTCGAGCAAAACTTCAAAGTGTAGTTCCTTTGCTAGACGTCCCTTTGTTATTCTATAGCTCTTTGTACTAGAACTATCAGGTAGCTACAACTAGCTTGCACTTTGCGCTGTACTCAGTTTTATTATTTTAAGCGTAGGGTTGATGTTTATCTGAATGAATAATCTTTCTTGTCATCATATCCTTCCTACGAATACTTGCAAGATTTACTGGTGAAATCAGTGCAAACGACCATGGTGTTATGTGGTGTCATCTAATCTACGCACCATGCCTCTGAATGTTGCTCGCCGATGAACTACTGACCTAGATCGCTGGAGACAACTAATGGACGCCATTCATTATCACAATCCTTAATAAACAAGACTACAGTGGTGGAAAGTACCTACCTATTCTAAATTAAATGAGAGAAAATACTTGCAAAACAAAGCCGATGCCAGTTGTATATTTGGACTAACTTAATGACATGATATTAGAACTCTCCAGTTATAAATGACTGCCTTTATTACGGAGTATTACAGTCGAGTCTAGTTGGAGCCGAATTTACATAGCATTAAAAAGCTCATTAAGCTTAGACATTTCTTAATAAGGTCCTCGATGAACCATTTTCGTTGTACGTTTTTTGCGAACTAATAAAGTTTTAAATAATGCAGTACGTGACGATTCGTAATTCTGTGGTCTTGAATATAAAAATATTGACTCTAAAAATGATAGAAAAGTAAATACATTTATTTGCGGCAAACATGACGCGTAAAAAGAACATAAACGCACAAAAAAATAACAAGTTGGGGGTAAACATGCGTTACATTCACGCAAAACGGCTATCGCTCAGCATAATGCAGACCCATACGAGATAGAGCCCCAGTGCTGGTTTTCAAAATAATGTTCCTCTAAGACTTGAAGTAGTAGAGAGGATTATAAAGGGAAGACAGGCAGGGACTGGACTACCACTCAAATTGCGAAGCAAGGTGATTGATTATGGATAATTAAGCAACCTCCCACCGTTAGTTGTGGCTGAATTGATAGGAGATCAACGTTGAGTTATAGATGACGCATTAAGCCACCATCTTCAGGTGAGTTGGTACTTAATTAATAGCTTTATAACGTTTTGTTCTAGAGCCATACATTTGGGTCGGGTAGGTATTGAAGTTTTTTATGGGACAGTTGATATTTTTTCGCGATTACGATGTTGGTGTCATGGAGAAAGTTATTCAGTTTGAGGGTCTGTACCACAACCTTAAATTGGACCGCACCTTTCTGATACAGGCTGTATAAGGCCCATTTCTACGAATGACATTAATTAGTACCGATCCTACACAACAATGGACTACATAATGACTTCTACTCGGACAAATTCGAAATGTAGGTATGTCATTGCGATGAAACTTTTCCAATAGTATGTACGTATGGACAGAAATGAGAAGCAGTATAGTGAATACGCAGTAATACTGTCCAGTTATACACTCTACCATTCAGCGAATATAAGCATGAAAATACTTTATGACTCAATCTTGGAACAGGTGCACTAAAACTGCAGAACGTACAACCTTGTAGCCTTGTAGCTATCATTTGTAAACGCGAATTCCGGACTCAGATGGCATTTTCTGTCGCTCTTTAAGGGACTACTCACACTTATTCAGCTCCATTCGCGTTTCGCTGAACGATTTTGGTCACACTTATACAGTTCTGCTTTTATCAGCCGCGATCAGCGTCGTAAGAATGAGAAAAGCCGTCATAGTGTGTTATCTCCGCTGAAACGCTTCTCTCGTCCCAAGCATTTTTTTTCTTTGTTGATAGCTATAATGTGACAAACTAATATTGTACAAGCAAGAATATTTTTGCACTAGCAATATAAGTTTCTCTTCGTTAATCATTTTATTTCGTAAAAATAAAATAATTATAATTGCTTTATTTTTAAAGTCTGACGTCCGAACTCTCTCAATCCTAAGTGCGTAATGATAACGTAATAATAAATCAAATCTATGTAGGAACTATGCAGGTCGCAACTTGTCGATAAGGAGTCGAGAACCATCCGTGAACAGCGCTGAACGCGGCAGAACAGCGCTGAACTCTATCTATAGCACTCGCATAATAACACATTTGTCCTCATTTAAACTTGTTTGCCGCGAAAACTGAATAGACGCGGAAAGCTGAACGGATGCGTACGCGTCTCCATACAAAATCGTTGTTTTCTATGGGCATAAGCTGAATAGAGCTGAATAAGTGTGAGTAGTCCCTAAAGGCAACACATCGCATCACTGCTCTCAAAACAGTGAAGGAAAACATCGTGAGGAAACCGGTATGTCCTAGAACCAAAAATTCGAAGACATGTGACATCTACAAACCCGCACCAGGCCCGCGTGGTGGATTACGGCTCACTCCCTCTCACAGAGGAGGCCTGTGTCCCAGCAGTGGGAACATTATAGGCTGAATATGGTTAAAGGCAACGAAATAAATTATTGCTGTTGTTGTCTGTCGCTGTCTAGTACTGAGAAAAGACCTTTGATTTTAAGTTTTACGGTTCTGTGCTGATGATGACCAGTTCAGATATTAGTGCTGGCTGGTTTAATAATAATTATCAAGGATATGAAATAAATGAGGGTTGTAAGGTCTTGGTTTATATTTCCGAATTGGGCGTGGTGCAGGGGATTTTCATGGTAAACTATCGTAAGTATAGAGTTAAAATAATAAATTGATTGACGATAAATTTCATCAAGTTAAGATTAAAAACTTTTTATTTTAGTCGTTCTCTTTGAATAAATATTCTTTTTTATACTTCCTACTAATATTATAAACGTGAACGTTTGTATGGATGGATGGATGGATGTTTGTTTGTTACTCTTTCACGCAAAAACTACTACATGGATTTGGATTTTTTACTAGATGGCTTATATCCAGGATTAACACATAGGACCTTTTATCCTGATATTCCCACGGGATCGAAACATATGCGTGTGAAACCGCAGGGCGCAGCTAGTAATGCATACACAAACAAAAACTGAAGAAAAACTTTTTGTATCCTCATTTGTAAATACGACACAAAGGACCAATTTATTGTTCTGAACAACCCTATTAAGGACAAAAAGTAACATAAAGACTCCATCGTTTGGAACTCGACCAAATTCCTTACAACAAAGTAACATTTTGTTTATTTTATCGCTCACTTTTGGCACAGGTGTCTAATCTTCCAAAACGTGGACTCTAGTAGTCGCCTCATTTGTTCGAGTAATTTGAGTAATTTTAGCATCTAAATATGTGCAATTTTCTGCAGTGTTCTATATTTTTATTTACCTTTCACGGTGTTTGATATTTTTAAGGGAGGAGGCTCGTGGCTCAATTACAACAGCCTTATGGATTGATCGAAGGTTAAGTTATGCTTGCCGAGGTCGGTTTGTGGATGGGTAACCATCTATTACATATCGATAATGCTTCGGAAAACGGGTTATGCTGTTGGTTATTACAGTCGTTACGGGTAGGCAGAAATTCCGAAAGTCTGACAACCAGTCTTAATAAGGATATTATCGTCTTGCGCAGTAACAACTGGGCTGTAAAAAAAAATGCAAAAATAAAGGATTTTCTTTTCTTTATTTCTTTCTTCTTTGTGTAAAATACTGGAATTCAGTTGAATACGGTTAGACTGAAAGCCGACCCCAACTAAAAAGGCGGGAAGAGGCGGTTGTTGATGGTGTCTGATATTTTTTTAAGTGGCCCAGCTTCAGTAAAAAATATGGTATATTCGATATTATTTGTTCTAGTCGTTTATTTGGAACATTCATTAAAATATACGACCAAACAGAGGACTGCGATGTTTAACTAAATAGTTTTCTTGTTTGTTTTATGACCTACTTTCGTGTCAGGTGTACTAACCTTGCAAAACATGTACTCTTGCAGTCGCCTTCATCTGGACCGGCGATACCAGAGCGCAGGTGTAGTTTCCTGCATCCTCCACTTTGAGACGCGCCACCTGCACAAAGATGCATCTTTATGTCTGAGAAATCGAGCGTATTATGTTGAATGTCCTTTATAGTAGTTGGAAACTTCAATTAGGTGTTTTACTTATACTTTTGTTTAGTATTCTGAGAAAGTGATGCGAGTTCACATAATTTACAAGTTTGTGCAAAATTCGTAAAGGAAAATTTTTGCAAATGGCGGCAAATATCAATTCTACTTTGACACTTGTGAAGTAAACATACCAAATTCACGTCAACAAGAGATGAATCGCTATAATATACCTACTCATAAAGAACGCAGAATATTTTTTTCGGGTCGCCTAATAAATAAATGTATTTTTTTATTTTCTTTCCTTCTTTCTTTCTTTCTAATATCTCTTGTTTTGGGGATTTGCACTGGCCGCCAAAATCACCTGATTTAACCGTTCCAGACTTCTATTTGTGGGTTTTTTTGAAGTCACGAGTCTATCAACAGACTCTTGAAGCTCTCAAGGAGAATGCGAGCACCTATCGCCGGAAGTTCTGGCAAGAGTGATGGAAAATGACATAAACCGGGCCCGAATGGTCAATAATTCTGGCAGCGGCCACTTAGCCAACATTATTTTCTCGACTTAATGAATAAAAAATTAAGACATCAAACAAACATAATCAAAAAGCTGAAACAAAGTTTTTCATTCATAAAAAAATTACAGCCAAAGAACATCGGGTGACAACTTTTGCCCCACCTTGTATGTAAAGCACACATACAAGGTGGGGCAAAAGTTGTCACCACACCACACCACATACTACTACTAGCACATACAGATGGATTCAATACCATCCTGCGAAAAACGATGGCGTCCATGATGCACAGAATGCGTGGGAGCATCAACGGCATTCTGAAGGTCATCAGTGAGAAGCCATGTTGCGCCATTTTGGCGCATTGGGTGCTGGTATGTACGAGCACCTAATGCGCCAAAATGGCGCAACATGCGCTCACCTGACGCCACGGGTACATGCACATGTGTGCATGTACCCGGTGCGTCAGGTGAGCGCAACAGAAATATGAATTAAAAACAATAATTGTAAGACCGACATTTGTTCCTAACATAGTTTATAAAGTGTGTTACTAACATCATAATTATGGATCAAGGTCTGAATTAAAGTAATTTTATTTTTTATTAAAACAGAAGGCCGATTCCCGTAATGAAAAACGTTCATAATCTAGTCGCAATCTCATCTCAGCGACAATCAATGTCAAAAACTTGTCAAAAATGTATGGAAATTAAAGGTATTTTTGACAGATTGAGCGTTGAACGTTCTTAAAATTAGGAGAATGGCCCTGAGGTCTCTTGCTACGGCAGAGCTAACAAGACATACAGACAAGTAGGTTAAAATTATTTTTGTCCAACTTGATTCTTAGAAGATCAAAAGTAAAATGCTTTTTATTTCTTTTGTGAAAATCAGAATGAATAATTATCATTATGTTCGTGGTTTTTTTTTCTACCTACTTATTGTTGTTATTACATGAAAATATAATAAATCAAGGAGAATGTACAGTCAACAGCAAAAGTAGATGATCAAAATCAGAAATTTAATACTAATGAACGGAGTTCGCGTCAGAACTGTGTGGCGTCGAAGTGATTCAAAAGTATGTGATTGTAAATTATACCAAACATTTACTCCTAGTACAGCCACAGTTCTGAACAGTTCGCGCAGAACCTAGATAATAAAACAGAACCCTACTAATATTATAAACGCGAAAGTTTGTATGGATGGTTAGATGGATGTTTGTTACTCTTTCACGCCAAAACTACTTAACGGATTTGGATGAAATTTGGCACACATACGAGTATAGTTTATAACCAGGATTAACACGTAGGATAATTTTTAACCCGATATTCCCACGGGATCGAAATTTTTGCGGGTAAAACCACGGGGCGCAGCTAGTTGTGTAATAAAAAAGTTATTGTGATTAAAATCGGTGAACTGTAACAAATACTTGTTGTGTAAATATTTGATAAAATCAGGCAAAATTTACAAATATTTAATACGGGTCGTTGAGCAGTTGATTATTTACAAGCCTCCAAAAACTGGGATTTTACGTTAGGTATTATAAAATGAGCTCAATAAATTATGTATTCCGTTAGACATATCAGCAAAAACTCATGATCAACTTATGTATCTGAACATAAGTTTATGAAGGAATATGATATTTTACTTTGATACATATA
The DNA here is from genome assembly GCA_947507525.1 of Apamea epomidion. Classification (NCBI taxonomy): domain Eukaryota; kingdom Metazoa; phylum Arthropoda; class Insecta; order Lepidoptera; family Noctuidae; genus Apamea; species Apamea epomidion. The sequence continues at coordinate 12,698,097 of OX382248.1, forward strand.
CGATCAAAGGTTCGTGTTGAAGCACTATTATAATCTTGTAGGCATCAACATTTCTGACATGTGATTAAACATAATGATAATTTCTATGTTAATTAATTTTATCCACAAGCATATAGTATATTTTGGAAATATATTAAAACTCACAGGTTTTCAAAGCAAGTCATCCTTGAAGAAATCCAGAAATAGAAACTAGTTTATTGTCCAGCATCCTAATTGCGTAACACACTATCAATCAATCTGGATCATTTTCAAGGAAAGAAAGATAGGAAATAAGTTTATTTGCGGTAAACATGACGCAGAGAAACAACACAACTACCCGACTACGGCGAAGCAAAAATGAGCTTTTTGCTTCGCCGTAGTCGGGTAAAAAATAACAAGTTGGGGGAAATATGCGTCTCACCCACGCAAAGTGGCCATCGCTCAGCATAATGCTAATCCATTGCTTTATATGTTCGAAAAAAATTGTCTGCTCAACAGCGTAAATAACGCAATGAATGTTATTGAACTGTCAAAATGAAAACCATCCCTACTATTAGTGTATTACGTAATTACCCCCAGGTAACACAGTAAGCAGGTTTACAGGTTAACACCAAGTTGAGAAACCGTGAGTAGCTTAACATTTTAAGCTAGGTTACAAAGTATTCCTTACCAGTGAGCCCCAAGCTAGACCATTAGCTGTGCCGTTAGTATGTACCTTGGGCCTCGACGGAGACAGATACTGAGTTATCATCAATCTCCTAATAAAACTTTAACAAAATCAATTATCCATTTTTAACAATGACTTGTATTCTATACTTTAACAACACACAGGGTAATATATTTTCGTTGACATACAAATACCCAAGTATATATTTACTTGCCATACTAGTATTTGTATTCCAACCAAGCACTTCCTACGAATAAGGCATAATAAATATACAGAATTTTAGAAATATGTGAATATATTTTGAAGAAGGAAAACACGGATGATCCTTATTCGATTCTTCCTCCCACATGTGATACAAATGGTAAATATTACCAAGTTCGTACGAGTATATTGGGAAATATCGAATGTTATATTAATTTCGTACTAGAAATATCATATCCCATTTCTGACTCTCCAATGACTCCTGTAGCTGTTATAACAATATCAATTTCCGCATCTAATTCAGTCAGTAACTTACCGGTAGTGGTCCTAACAACATATTAAAAAATCAGAACTAGCCGTTAGTTTGCGATTTTGATGTTCGATATGACTGGCCTATTTAGTAATATCCTGTTGCTTATCAAATTGGTACATAACTTTACGCGTGAGTGCGCGCGTGGGCTTGTAACCCACTCGCGTTTATCTCATCTACGGGACAATTTCGGACATGACCAACGGGACAAAAAAAAAATTGCATTAAACAAACCCTGAGAAAAAGCCAAGCTAACACTAACACCGAAAAATAAGATATACGACTAATTTTACTCATTTCGGAGCAGTGTGGCCAAGTGGTAACTACCGTGAATCACGAGTTCTAGGTTTCTCTCAAAACGGTGAAGGAAAACATCGTGAGGAAACCGGCATTACCTGGAACCAAAAATTCTAAGATCTATTATGCCATCTACCAACCCGAACTTATACGCGCGCGTGGTGTATGGTGGAAATTAAGAAGTAGGTTAGTAAACCTTCTGTTAGAGAAAGCCTACAGAACTGACGATTTTCTGACCGATAAATTATTCTGACTTGTGTGAAATATCTAGATTTTCTTCATATTTACTTTGACATTTAATTGACTTTTTTTAATGTACATACATAAATAATCAGCCTATAATGTTCCCACTGCTGGGTCATATGTAGGCCTCTCTATGAGAGGGAGTGGGCCATAATCCACCACGCGGGCCCAGTGCGAGTTGGTAGATGTCATATGACTTCGAATTTTTGGTTTTGAATTTATTAATATACATTTTCTATTATGAGTTGATGACACTGCTATTGAAATGCATATTTTAAGTTTTAATTTGTAATGTTAATTGCTTTTAATAATGGATATAATCATTTGATGTTTACCGTTCACTTATTTATATATTTGTACGCCGTTGAGGCAAAATATGACGGTGATTTAATTTCATGTTACATCTTGCACGCCACGTTTTTGTACTCATGTTTTGGATATAAAAAATATTTTTATCGTTATCTTTATTAAAGCCCACTCCCTCTCACCGAGAGGAGGCCTGTGTCCCAGCAGTGGGAACATTATAGGCTGATTATGCTACTAATTTCACAGATAAGCAAATATAAAAAAAATATATAATGCTTTTAATAAAACACCGTATAATTTGCGAATATCTTAAGGTTAACCATTACGTTTTATCTAAACATTTTTTTTCAAGATTGCATTTTTGTATCACCACTCAGGCCGAAAGTAAGGGAGAATATTTAAGTCTCACTTACACTTTAGCCCCCAAATATATTGCGGCAATTTAGACCAAACGGGGAGGTAGAATTACTGGGCCTTGAGGGTGTAGTTGCAGGTTGGGGTGGCACTGATAGCTGTGTGGATTTAGGAAAATTAATAGGCTAGTCAAGTAACCTAGCCAACCTTTTAAATAGAGCTTTGGCAATGGGCCCGAAAAATGCACGGAAAAGGCACTTATGATGAAAGAGCAGGCTTCATAAGACTACTAATGGTTTTATGGAGCTCTTTGATTAAGCGAATGCTTGACTTGAGTGGTTTTACTTCAATCACCCATTGCACACAATATTATTACCTTCATCATAATCCGCCTGTTCCCACTGCTGGGACACAGGCCTCCTCTCTGTGAGAGGGTGTGGGCCGTAATCCACCACGCGGGCCCAGTGCAGGTTGGTAGATGTCATGTTGACGGCACGGTTGGCGCAGTGGTTAAGCGATTGACTGCTGCGCTGCGTGTCGCGGGTTCGATTCCCGCACGGAACAAATATTTGTATGGCCTACAAGTAGTTGTTCCGGGTCGGGCTGTTTGTGTATGTGAGTTTAAATGTTTGTAAACGCACCCACGATACAGGAGAAATTCCTAGTGTGGGCCAACGTTTAAAAAATATATATATATATATCTCTTCGAATTTTTGGTTCTAAGACATGCCGGTTTCCTCACGATGTTTTCCTTCTCCGTTTTGAGAGCAGTGGTGATGAAATTATTTACACAAAGTAAAGCGCCTGCCTGGGTTGGAACCTACGACCTACACCTCGTAAGTCGGGGCCGATTATTACCTTGCTTTTGTTTTATTATGAGAGTAAGGAAAGCGAGAGTGCACCTGTGTCTGCCCGCACACTTGTGCACTATAATATCTCCCGCGCCGAATGCTAGTCCCACTGAGATTGGCCGCCACGGCCGAAACTTAGTCTAGAGGACTATTATTATTACCTTCCTGTGATAATTATACAGGTGACACATGATTCTGCACCCTAATTGCGTAACACACGATCAATCGGAATCAGTTTCATTTTGACAGTTCAACAACATTCATTGCGTTATTTACGTGTTGAGCAGACAAATTCGAACTTATGAAGCATTGGATTAGCAATTTGCTTCAAAATGATTCAGATTCCGATTGATCGTGTGTTACGCAATTAGGGTGCTGAACCCGCGTAAGGTTTCGTCGGTTATTACAAAAAAAATTAGCTGTTCAGTACCCAATGACCGCGGAGGTATTGCAATTACGTGCTGAATTCATGGTTATAGTTCGTGCGACGATGTCCTTGCCACCATGCACATGTGTGTCTTCCTATTGTTTTTTTTATTAGTTGGTATCTGATGTATGTATCTGGTGTATTCTGTGTCTTTTAGTCTATGCTAAATAAATGTTTTTTCTTTCTTTCTTTCATGTATTAAAATACATAGTTCCATTTATCTTCCATTAACATCACACATGTTCTGTTGACATCAACACACATTGATGTAACTATTTTTATTAAGGAGAAGCACCAGAGTAGCCCGCAAAAAGCAAATTTTCTTACATTTTTTTGCCATTTGCAGGTCAGTGTCATGTTGAATGTTGATTAAAATATGATTCGCGAGAGTGACAAATATGTCTTTACAGAATAATAATCATTAACATCATCAATACAGCCCTCTAAGTTCATATAATCCTATTGAATGACTATTTCATGTCAGTATCATAATGACCTGCAAATCGCAAAAAACGTAAGACAGAGACTTTGCGGGCTACCTAGCGCATCCCCCTTAACGCTAATACTGCGCCCCCACCCCGCCGTACCACTTAACTCATGGCTATCATACGGTAAATATCATACGCTCTGTTATCCCCTTGACTATAAACGTTTACAGACGTAATTACAGCATCCTCGTGAGGGACAACCTCACTAAGTAACCCTCATTTGGCCCGTTAAACACAATTTTTTCTAACCTCCCCAAAATTTAGGAAAAACAGTTCATGAAATGTAAATAAGCAATGAGATTTTTAGGAAAATATACCTCGCCCGTAGGCTTTTCGTAAATGGAAAATGGGCACGTCGAATTAACTAAGTTATTTTTTACTGGTTTAGAATAGATAATAGGGATCTGTTCTCGGGGGTGTCGTACGAGGTAACTTATTTTTTCTTTTTCAGAAATGTTGCTATTTGTTGTATAGTGTTTTATCTTCTTATAACAAGGCAGGTGATTTTTTTTTGCGCATTTACGTCTTTACAGGTATGAGGAACAGGGTGTAAAGTTCACTCATACTCTATAGAAAAGGCAGGATCCTCCGACCAGACGGGTGTTGTATGCTAATTACGCGGTAAACTCTGCTTGCGAGATGCAGGATTTGCGTGACGTCAGTATGACGCGTTGTTCGCATGTGGCGTTGTAGATACCGCGACACGTCCAATCAAATAAAACTAGTAAAAAACGTTTACGTTATTTACATTAAACACAACCCATCATCATTATCATTTTCCGGCCCTTATCACAATTTATTTGGGTTCGGTGCAACATGTCTTTTTTTTCCATTCTTCTCTATTAGCCGCCATCTCGACAGTCACCCCCTTTCTAACCATTAGCAAATTAAAAAGCTTTATAACCAAAATAAAATACTAAAGGATTTTTTTGGCGGAAAATTATCTCACTATTAACTACAACGCCCCGGGGCATTTTACCGATCTTTTAAAGCATCGTTCTCAATTCTTTGCAAGTCTCAATGGTTTTTCGATATTTTATTTATACCGTGTTGCGAGAAAAGCCTATAAAGTCTCGTTTGGAAGGGAAACAATGTTCCCTGAAACACAATAAACTGGAGATTTCCTACAGGTGCTCTGGAAAGAGGTCGAGGTCAAAAAACGCTTTACTTTAGGCGTTACTTCAATGCGGAGTTGGCTAGAGGCAAGATGTAGAATGGCCGTAAGGTTGGATGTGAGAATTTAGATGGCTTCAAGGGAGAAATTGAAAACGTATTTAAAGTACCTATTATTATAAATATTCAGGATAATATTCTTAAGAAACAGGTCCACTCCAGAACTACTTATATTTTATAGTAAAGTACAAAAAAACTTTAATTTAAAGTGAATATTGTTAAGTAACCATATTTTTGGACGAGGCCTACAAGCTACATCTGTCCAGAAAACCTTTGACTGGCCTGTTAATTACCTAATTATGAGACAGGAAAATTGTATTACACCATTTTATTTTTAAGTCATGTTTATTTATTTATTTAAACTTTTGCACAAAAAGGTACAAAGGCGGACTTAATGCCTTAGGCATTCTCTACCAGTCAACCAAGGGTGGTAAAGAGATTAGATGGGAGGTGCTTTGGTTGAGACGGACAATAATAAAAAAAAAGTCTTAAAACTAGGTACACAAATACATAAATAGGTTATATACACATACATACTATTACTATGATATACTCGTATATATATATATAAAATCAAGGGAGAGAGGTGTTGAGATGACTACGCTATTTTTTTGAAAATTGTTTTAAAAATAACTGCTCTCTGTATGTTCATTGACAAAAAAGACACCAAGTGACACTGATGATAGAACTAGGATTTCTACGATAAGATTAGCTGTTTTACTGTTCTAGCGGATTTCTGCCCTGTTCATGGCAAAAGGCTCGCCCGTTATATATATATATATATATATATGACGAAATGTGGGTGTATTATAGGTACACCTCTATCTAACCATTCGGGGATTACAAGCGTGATGTTATGTTATGTGACTACATCAATAGCTTAGAGTGATGAGATGTATAAGTCCAAATTACCTGTAAATGACTCGTCAAAGTCAATTGATCAGATTCGATGAGCACTCCTCCTCGGATTTCATCCAGGGAAACGGTGCTGTTCCCTCGATACCAATGCATCTCTGGTATCGCATCACCAGGATGCAGGTGCAGAATGGCACATTTGAGAGACAACGTCTCCCCAGTTTCTAGAAAAGCTTCTTTACTCATCTTGATTGAAGGCGCTGTGAACAAAAATTCTGATGTAACGCTTGATTTAATAGCATGTAGGTATATAGTTCTCAAATGGCATGACTATTGTTTAAAATCGATATGCATTTCGACGTCATCACGTCAACGCCGGCTGCCGCTGAAAAGCAGCGCTTGGGCTCTGTCTCGTATAGGGTCTTAGCATTATGCTGAGCGATGGCCGTTTTGCGTGAATGTGACGCATGTTTACCCCCAACTTGTTTTTGTTGTGTGTTTATGTCCTTTTTTTCATGCGTCATGTTTGCCACAAATAAATGCATATTCTTTCTTTCTTTCGTTCCCTTTCAATTTGTGGCATTTGCCAAAAGCGAAGTTTTTGATGAGTCCCGAAAGGCAACAAATAAAAAATGTCCAAACTAGTTTATGATAACGGGGTTTATTTATAAACTTTGCTTAAAGATAAGAGACGTTTAAACGATGGTTAAACAATTGCTTATCACTACTTAACTTTAAGCAATATTTATAAATAAGGGGGAACAACTGAAGTCGCTACTGAGCTTGCAAATAGCCGTTAACTTTTATGCTATTTGAATAGTATTTTAATAACAGTTTCCCTTTGTATTTTCTTTTGTCAGTCGCTAAGCTAAGTCAAGAACTTACGATGCACAGTCAACTTGTACCGCCTCAGCATTGGAGGGTGTGTAGAAACATGACAGCAGTATACACCAGAGTCTTGGACCTTGGCATCTGCTAATGCCAGCTTCCAATTTTCACCAGCTAAGTCTACCCTGTACCTGAAAAAGAAATAATTTAAAACAAAACGGCAAATAATCAGAAAGTACTTGTTAAGAAACATATCCAACTAAGAAAAAAGCCGGCCATGTGCGAGTCAGACTTGCACACGAAGGGTTAGTACCACAAGGCATAAAACGCCGAAACAAACTCGTTTCTTGTATGGAGACCCTTTTAATTTTTAACTTAGATGTTAGGTAATATGGGCTGTTGTCCGCAACTCCACGTCAATGCGTGTATTTTGCGTACGGTAACTAATTATTTTTAACTTTATTTTATATTATTTGTTGTTACAGCGGCAACAGAAACACCAACAGAAAATATCAACTGTGTACCTCTTACGGTTAATGAGATACAGACCGCTAACAGACAGTCGGACGAACGGATGGACAGCGGAGGCTTAGTAATAGGGTCCCTTTGGGTACGGAACCCTAAAAATAGCAAATAGCTGCATAAAACTCTTGACTTTAAGATTAAAAAAACTCTCATGAGTGCTCGTTGCTTCTGGAAATACTTTATTTTATATCCCCATCTACTTCGGAATTTCATTTTTAGATCCATCAAAATCAAAAGTAATATATTCAAATTAGGCTGGGAATCAGCAAGCACTCTTTGAACGTTAAAAGTCTCCAAGCCCTTCAGAAAAAGAACATATTTTTGAGCTCAGACATACCTTCAGTTTAAGTAAAACTACGACAAAACAATGTTTTTTTTGCAAAAGATATTGATGCCAACGAGCCATTCCGAACGCAAACAATATTTTAGCACAAACACACACAACCTATTCGGATTGTGGCATGCGTAAATAAGAAGTTATATTTATGGACGAGTCCTCCAATGGAACCCGCATTGGTATTGTAAGTTCGTGAATGGACCTCGGCTTTTAACGGTACTGTATAGGTAAGTGTTAAGTAAATTAGAAGTGAACATGAATCGGGAAACATTGCTTGATAATGAGTGATGTCACTTACTGACATCACTCATTATCAAGCAGATATGTTGTTGTAATTGAGACAGAAAATCTTATACATTTAATAAGAAGAGGCTATTTTCCTAAAAAAAATCTAATTAGTCCGTCAGTTAGATTATGAAAAAATATTGAACCCGTACTTTTTCTTTTGTCAATTATATAAAAAATGATGAAGATAGGAAATGATGAAAATATGAAGGCCCGTTAAAGTTCCGCGTGACGTCACTTGCTTGCGACACTTTTGCAAGCAAATGACGTCGCGACCCCCCACTCCAAAATTTTGACGCGCTTTATCTTTGACATTTTTTGTTTGATTGACAAAAGAAAAAATACGTGTCCATTATTTTTCGATAATCTAACTGACGGACTAAATATAATAATTATTTTTTTACCCAGGCAACTACCCTATTTGCTTAATAGGTGGACAATGGCATAATCTTAATAACAGCAATGTCTGTGAATGCTGGCCAGAAAGTCGTTTCTACAGTACTGTAATCTAAGTTTTTTTTTATTATTTGTTTGCCTATATTGGGTAAGACTACAAAGGCCTCCCTTTTTATTTTATTGCTGAATAGGCCTGCTCTTGACCTCGATTACGCCTGATGGAAAGCGATGGATGATGTCTATGATGAATAATAGATATATTTTCCTTCGAATCCTCCCATGTCTTGTTAATATAAGGTACCTACCTAAAATCTGTCGTATGTGTATCAAGATCTATTGTTAGAAGCTCCAAATTTTCATCTTCAGATACTCTTATCCACGAAACCTGTAACAAAATATCTGAATAATTTTCTTTTCTTTATTATGCAAATTATAATCCCAAAGTAAGAAGATTTGTTACCGTTTTATCTCTTAAAGCAGTCACTTTGCAATCAAATATGACAGTTGAACCTGTATCAGCGTCAATTATTGTATCTTCTGAAGCGGTGCCTTCAAATGATGGCGGACGAAATCTGGATCAAAAAGAAATGAAGCTAAATAAAATGAAGTCTTAGCGAGGAAGTATAAACTAGGTTTTTTTGAAAGGAAAGAAGATGTATGAAGTTGAGTATGAATCGGTAGTTTTTATGCCTTTCATAGACTGTGCTGCAGTTTTTGACATAAATGCGATTGCAGAAACACAAACACAAAGCTATTGGGGAAGTAAATAGCAAATCAGTGCGACTTATTACTTGAATATTTTTTTCCTACAATGTCGTCCCATGTAGATTTGAAGTCTAGACATTCCGCAGCATTTACATAGGACAATTCAAATATTTCAGAAGCTTCCTGTGATAATTTACGAAAGAAATAATTCAACCGTTTAAGGTTTTTTTTTTGTTCGTGTTTTAATGCTCAGTGACCCATATGCTGCGTATTGTATATTTTATTTAAAAAAATATCAGATTTGGAGAAAATACTTGGAATTGAAACAATATTTTTCTGTAGAACTGCTTTTTGATCGAATTCTGTTTTTGAAGAATTTCTATGTTTGAACCTCGTCTGCCTATCTAGGGTTGTTTAAAGGTTAAATAAATCAATCAATCGTTCCATCTAGTGATTTCGACAGCTGAGCAAATAAGGGTGCTTATTCTACAACCCAATAATAAAATATCGTAAAACCATTTAACATTTGTAGGGATTAAAGGTCCCTTTCTGTTAGGCAACCTAGCTCTTGTTTATTCATCTAAGTGTACGAAAGATCCTATTCAGTTCGGATCAATATTTACATGCATAAAACAAGGATTTGTATAGGATTTTGGCTTTATACCAGGATGTATTGTCTCAGACATTACGTATGAACGCGTTAGGGAATTCTCGTTAGATGACAATATATTTTGTTTGTCTGTTCCAATTCCCAATGCTGCTCTGATATTATGTTTTACTGTGGTGGATGGTTTGTCAATATTTTAGTTTATATATATATGTGTGTACTAGTGTTTTCTAAGATAGTTTGGTAAAACGCGAATGATAATATAATGTGACGGCTGTCCCACGATGGAAGAGAAAAACGTAATTGTACCGACGGGTTTTTGACGCTGTGACGTAGCAATAGTTAGGTACCTATTGGAGATACAAGTTTTGATACAGGCTTAATTTTTGGGCCTATAGCAAGGCAATGTTCAAGACTTTTAATGTTAAATATTGTTAAGAATTTTACTGTCCTACAGTTACCATAAAGTAGGTATGCTCATGCCGCCTGTGATACAGGTTTATCCTAGTACAGGCATCTACCATTATTATACCTTTGTAAATCATTTCTAAGACTTTATGTAAATATTTTACCAATTTTAATACTGAATAAAACATTTATTTATGTTCTGTAAAGTAGGTAGGTAATTCAATAGACAAAGACATGATAGATAAACACATAAATATATTTCATTATTACACCAAAAAATTTCCTTAATTAGCAGTCTGATACACGTAGGTACAACTTGCAAGACCACACTAAAAGTAAAACAAGGAAGGATCGAAACGGACCTTACGCAAACCGTCACGAAACGTCAATAATTTACTTAATAATGTTTCTACTCAGTTATTCTAAGGTCCAATAACGTAGGAGCAGAGATCAGGCCCCAATTTTAAACTCCACATAAATTCTGTTTAAGTTTGATGATTAAAATCCCGACTTTAGCCCAGGAATTTCCTTCGTTAATTTTCGGAAAATTAACTAGTTTAATCAGCTTTCTGGATCCCGTACTGTCGGTTAGTAAAGCGAATCAACAACCATTAAACCTTTTTTATAAACAACAATGTTTGATTTAAAATATTTGCACTACATGTTTAAAATGTAGACCAGTAGGCAGGTTGTGCATAAACACTTAAACACACTTGTTATATTACTTTTGTTGGTGAGTGTACCTCAAGTAATTATAGCAGGTGACAACCCCGACTACTCCCGCACACGCACGTGCCAGTTTCGCTAGCTAATTAGGTTGCCAACCTAATATTTAGGATAAAGGACGGACTCCACAAAAAGGAAATTAATAAACAAATTCGTCCCACAAACTTTTCTTCTTGCATTAAAACGTAAAACATGTAATTTTATTTATATTTAAAGTGTTCTGATTGTTACAAATGTTTGTGCTTTAATTCTTTTTGTTAATTGAGCTTTACGCGTGGCATTATAATAAAATGGTTTTATGAAAATTTTATGTAAAAATAACGACCTAATTATATTTTATGATTAATCCGAACGTTCGAAGAAAGAATACAGGGTTATTTTTCAAAGACCAGCTAAATTTAAGGATGTGGTACAGACCATCAAACTGAACAACTTTCTCCATGGGACAAAAAGCGTAATCGCGACAATTTTGTCAACTGTCCCATAGAAAACTTCAATACCTACTCGACCTAAATGTATGGGACGGCTGAATTTTTATTCGCGATTACGATGTTGGTCCCATGGAGAATGTTGTTCAGTTTGATGGTCTGTACCACATCCTTAAATTTGGCTGGTCTTTGAAAAATAACCCTGTATAAATAACCTAGCTGCGCCCCGCGGTTTCACCCGCATAAGTTTAGATCCCGTGGGAATATTGGGATAAAAAGTATTGTATGTGTTAATCCTGGTTACAAACCATCTTTGTGCCAAATTTTATCCAAATCCGTTTTGTGGTTTTTGCGTGAAAGAGTAACAAACATCCATCCATCCATCCATCCATCCATAAAAACTTTTACGTTTATAATATTAGTAGGATTGAGCTCAACAATTCATACTTATTTGATTTATTACAACACTAGCTTCTGCCCGCGACTTCGTCCGCGTGAATTTTTCTCCTTTGACCCATCCCATCGCATCGCATCACCTGCCTGCGTTATACCTTCATTTTCGCTTAGCGTTCTTTATCACTTTTTTCTTTTTGCTCAACTCTTAAGACTCATAGCGTTAAATAGCCTTCCTCCAGAATCGGGCTATCAAATGCAAAAATATTTTTTTAAATCCGCCAAAAAACAAACAAACTCTATTTACAACTCAACTTTATAGTTAGTATAGATAGATAGATAAATCAGTAGAACATTATTATTAGAACAACACTCCCTATAAAGGAGCCAATGGTATAAAACCGCTAGTTTAGTCTATCGCCAAGTCATGTATTTAATTTTAGTGCTTTTACCGTTTCACTGACGTAAAACGTTGAACGCGTCCCTTGGTCGATCCGTGGATGACCATCTTTACATACGGAGACCCCTCTGTGCCTCGGAGAGCACGTTCCCTGGCTGTCATTCGTGGATCTTTGTCAGTCGTTACGGGTCGTCGTAAGCCCGACAGTTTGACAACCAGTCTTACCAAGGGCTATCGTATTACCTAGTAACTGGGTTGTGGAATTTAGATAGGCAGTCGCTCCATGTAAATGTCTCCATGTATCCAGCTGCATCCGGTTAGACTGGAAGCCGACCCCAACGTACATAGTTGAGAAAGTACAGGCATGTGATGTCCGTGAAACGGTAAAAGTTCACTGAATGTTATGTACTAGGTACCTCTTACCCAGCTTCATGGATTCGACAGAATATTAGCTTCCCGTCATCATTATTAATTATGACTAAATAATAATGATGAAAAAATTGCTTTCCTGCTGTCAAAATTTCCGCTGCTAATGCCAGTTAAACTTCCCAAGGACATATTTAATTATTTGTCGTTGACTACCTTGTGGAAAATTGAGATAATATTTTGTTACGATTCATAAACTAATTGGAATAACGACTAGAGGAAATACCTTTAAATTGGGCTATTTAAGTTAAAATGATAATTTTGAAGGCCTTGAAACTTGGTATCGTGGCTTTTGAACAAGGTTTTAAAATGTTTGTGAGCTTTTTACATGTTTTATGTAGTAAGCTTACTCGTGTTATAGGCTTAGAGGTGCCACACCTAAAGCTTGCGTTACAACCGAAAATGCTTTTACGATAGGTACCGAGGGCGGTAATATGTTCACTGTAGAACTGGCGATTTCGCAAAATTTGTGGTTTATCTTTGTTATCAAATTGTATTTGCCTACAAATAGGTATCAGACATGTTAGAGCATTCCGAGTTAAAACATTATGGAAAACTTTATAACAGTTTCATATCTAAGCTTGGCCCTCAAAAAGAGTGATAACAAAACATACAATCATACGATAAAATCATCTAATCTTAAAAAAAAAACTAAACTTATCCGAACAAGGTTTTTCCCGTTCCCGAACTAAACAGCAGAGAAAGAGAATCGGCAGGCGGATATAAAGAGAGTTATGATGTTATTCCGAGTCAAATTTACAAAAAAGGAACAATTCTAACATACGTTAGTCCGACACGCCGCATATTTACTTACAAAAGAAAAAGTGTGACCCGGCGAGGCTCATTTTATTCAAACTGGGTAACTTTTGTATGGACGTGATACGCTTCCAAATTAAAGCGATGCACGTCACACCGACGCGAACCGAAAAGGGTGTAATTTGATTATTTTCGGGGACCGTTTTCGTAAAATAATTACAAGTTTTGCTTTGACGAAATATTATTTGATAGTAATTATACGTACGTCTCTTCGTAATAAAGCAAGTAATATAATATTCGTTACTGTTTAAATGAAGCAGTAACTCAAAACACGAGTCCTGAGTAAGTTGCAAATGCTAGTGACAGCAGTTTGAGTTCTGTGTGTACAGTTTACATACAACTTGGAGCCCAACAATGTGCTATGTATGTATGTTTGAGAAACGCAGTAATATATCAAGTTACATATTGTTCTAAATAATAACAGCGAACTGACCGCTGATAATATTATAGGCTATCTGACAGATCATAGAGAAGAGAATAAAGAAACATGACAAAATTATGAACAATTAAATGTATTTTTTTCTATATCAAAAAAAACCTTAGCTGGATTCCGTTAAACTTGAGTAATTAATTTAAACATTGAACTAAACTATCCCGCAAGCTTATTATTTTTGTTAATATCTAGAAATAATACGTCGCCTAAGACAATTCAATAAAACTAATCTTCAGCTCAGTACAATGAAACTGTTTTAGCCACAACGGTTTATTTCTACAACAAAACTAAACTGAATACACACACAAACAAATAACAAACACTGAATCACTTCATTCATAAACACGTCCCATATCACTTCAACAAACAAAACACGAGCAACGAATTCAGACTCTAACAAGATTAGCGTTTGGTGTAACAAAAGCCTTTGACTTGGGCCTGAAAAGGATCTTCATTAGGGCGGACAAATGAGATACCGTTGGTCGGGACTCCTGAAATTAGTTTCAGTGTTTAACAGAACGTGTTCCTTCACACCGAAATGTTTTATTTGATCGGTATAGTGATTTTTGGGAGCTCTTTGTTGATTAGTGAAGTTTTTTGTTTGGGATGTGTTAGAGCTTTAGGAGCTTTCGCGTTGTTGCCCTTATAATCCTTTCCTTAAGTGAAAATGTTTGTTTGCTACAAATATTGTAAAATATTTATTTAGAATTTAGATCGAGATTTGATAAATTAACTATAGGACACAGCAAGATGTCATAAAATATAGGTCTTGCGACAGAAGCAAATGATTGAATGATGAGGGTTCGATGAATTCAAATCTGCAATCCAAACGTTGACACCCGGCAGATGATTTTTCGTAATATCGATTATTATGGATAATCATGACAAAAACACGGCACAAACACTGCGTGAGCCACTTTATACTAAGATTCTAAGATAAACAATGATTTAAAATAAAATTAATGATCTAAAATAATTAAACCACGAGGTCGTTTTTTCAAGAACTGTCACCAGTGTAGCCAGCGCTAAAAAAAATCTTGTAAGAAAGCCATCAAAAGAATATTACTGCAGTATCTAAAAGATTTGGTCTTTGATCAGCGCTTAAATTCCAGTGTAATGTTTGATATTTTTAGGATTAGCTTTCTTTTATCCTCAAAAATGTCTTTGTGGAGAGTAAAAAAAGAATTTCTTTAACGAGACTGCTTTGTACATCTACAAGGCCATGAAAACGTATCTGAAAAATATATTTTATGTACTGGTTAAAAATAGCCGAAATGTTTGGCCAGTTCTAAATTCACGACAAGAAAAGTACACTAAAATAGTTCAAAAAATATTTGGAAACCTAACATCTGCGCCACTACTTTTTCCAGGCAAAAAAACGCTAACTTTGATCCTAAATCACATTTACATATTAAGTGCTTATTTTCAGCCAAAGCATGCCTAAAAAGTGTTTGAAATGAGCCATAAAAATTCACAATGAATAAACTTTAAAACTCTCTTGGTATCCATAAAACAAAATGTCTGCAACAAAATGCCTTATCATGATAATTTTGTTTATTGTAATCACTTTTATTGTGCAACTTAATGGCAAAGATGTACTTTTATGGTGTTTGTTGGTGTCGTCCTGCCAATGAATCTCGGCGAAAATTCATAAAAATGGTAATTGTCAAGTTTCCAATAAAAGCGTTTGATAAAATGGTTGATAAGATCATAATAAATCTAATGTATAAAGTGAAAGTCAATTTTTATTGGTTAGGTAGTTACAGACTACGGAACCCCTTGACCGAATTTCCTCATTAGGCGTTCCATTTTGTTCTTATGATTTGCAAATGCAAATTTTCTGGGCCAAGGAATGAGAGCATCTGAGAATGCAATTTCGTGAAGGATTTATGAATAGAATTGTAGATGAGGCACGATTTTAATTAAATTGTACGATGCTGATTAAAAATTAGTATGGAAAAAAGAAAATGAAAAAATAAATTTGCTGAAAACAAGGCTTGTTACAGTGTTCATTTAGAGCGAGATACTTTAGAATCATTATGAAGTGACAGCAAAAATGTGATATATATTCGCACAGACAAAACAGAATGAAGGGCCGACCTCCGTTGTTCAACATTGTAGGGGCTTCAGAAATGTTTTCATGTTTTTATACTACTTTAAGAATGTTTAGAAATTAGCTTAATAAAAAAATCCAAAATGAAAACTTACTTGTCATGAAAATGCTTATTGCTTGTCGCATACGAATCAAATATATAGTTGAGCATAGGAGAGTCCACTTTCCCATGCTTCGTCCCTTTTCTTGGCTTGCTGGTGACCCTGAGGTTCCGGAAGACTGTGGGGGGTGGCGTCATCACTGTTGACGATGGCGGGTTGCTTGGTTCAGTGCCTGGTGAACCTAGGTGGAAAGATTTTCTATCAGTCATGGTCCTTCAAGCATGTAGCGTCATACAGACCATTTTCTGGATTCATACACAGTTGTTTAAAGTAGTTTGTTTTATTGTTGTTTGTTTATTGAGTTTTTCTCAGGCACAAATCCGGGTTGGCAACCCGGATCTGTGCCCGGGTCATGGCAATAGGCTCGCCCCATGTAATAACATGGGACTAAAACTCAACTGGCATAATGTCGGTGTGCTGTAGGTATAGCCCTGCCTAACGCTGCGGGTATAACAGGCGTGATGTTATATTATGTGTTCTTTAACAAAAGACCTAGACTATTTTGACTAGTAACTAAACTAAAATATATAAGTAAATAACTACCTTTTTGTAAATGTGTAAAAAACCATCTGAAGTTGAAAGGGACAAATTGAATGTCTCTTGCAGAACCTTCTGATTTATTACTGAGTATATTTCTACTGTGTCTTTACACCGCTTAGGTTTTAAGTAAATTAACATTGTGTGTGTGATTGGTAATGTACGGCTTCATTTCGCTATTTATTTAACTTTAAATAATGCATATTGAAACAGTTATTGATTGATAAGAAACAAAACCGGGAAGTATGGCAGAAGAAGGGGAGGTCTATTCCCAGCAGTGGGTGATTCCGGGCCGAAATGATCATGATGATTGTTTGATATTTCATTCAATCGAAATTAATTTCACCGGAATTTTAACTGTAAATGACTGTGTGTAAACACAGTCATTCACATTTGGAGGTATGAGGAACAGGGTGTAAAGTTCACTCATCCTTCATATAAAAGGGAGGATCCTCCGACCAGACGGGTGTTGTGTCTGGCGGGCAATTATTGATTTATTTTGTGCTTCGTTTGATTTGGTGTCAGTTCAGGGTCTTTATATTAATTGTTCCGAGTCATCATCAGTTTTGCAACATTCAAAAAAAATGTTTTGCAACTGTTGAGGTAGTATTTTTTAATTTCGCAGAGTTTTCTGACTTTACTGTATGTGTTAATAAAAGATTAGATCGGGGAACGTGTAGCTGGCGATGAGGTGATGTCAGGTGTTGTGATTCTATAATTTCTGATGTGTAGTCGGGTTTGCTTTTAATATTTTTGTGCGTTTTAAATTTTTATTTACTTTTATGTATTAATAATCTGTAACCGTAATATGAAACTAAGGGCTGATTTTTCAATCGACCGATATTTTTTATTTGTAGAATATAATTGACGTCTGACAGTTTTTGTATGGAAGAACTGTCAAAAATTTTAACATATTCCTTGGATAAAATTATCTGGCGTTTAAAAATTTAGCCCTAAAACAAGTGAATAAAACTGTGATTTCATTATACTGCCACATAGTTTAATCTCAAACATTATTTTATACTGTCATCGCATTCAAATGCAACTGATCGCACTAAACTAAATTATCAAACTCATGTAGCTATTATTCTGCTAACCGCTGTTATTAATGAATACTAGACAATGGCTGTAGCATTAATATTATTGTCGTGACAATACCATTAATTAATCATAATATTCAGTATCATAGGACTTGGTTAGTTGGTTGGATGTATTGTATTTTGCTATAAGTTGACACAGAAGTACTTGCTTCGGTTTTCTTCGAACGTGTTTGTGATCTAGGTAAATAAGATAACATTTATTTATGTAAGTACAAACTGCGCCCCGCGGTTTCACCCTTATAAGTCTCGATCCCGTGGAAATACCGGGATAAGACGTATCCTATGTGTTAATTTTGGTTATAAACTTTAAGTGTGCTAAATTTTATTCAAATCCGGTCAGTAGTTTTTGCGTGAAAAAGTAACAAACATCCATCCATCCTCACAAACTTTTGCGATTACATTGTATGTATGTAAATATTTTTATAATACATATTTAGTAGATCATTAGTCTTGTGACAAAGCACCTAACACTATAGATGGCTTAGTTTTATATTTTCCAAAAGTATGGCTTGAAATATTATACAAGTATTTACTTGTATCGGAAAGCACGTTCAATAACGTCAACCACACTAACAACCAGTCCTACCAACGGGGTATCGTGTTATCCAGTTACTGAGTTAGGCAGTCGTTCCATATAAAATACTGATATTCAGCTGCATCCGGTTAGACTGGAAGCCGACCCCAACATAGTTTGGAAAATCTAATCAAATTGATTTATTTACCTGTAACGTTCGCATGGGGGGCGATGGCCCTCGTGAGCACCGCCATTAGCAGCACGATGCGGTGCATGCCGCCGCATCCTACCCGCTCAGCAGGTTTCCTGCAAACAAAACAATACAATAGGTAACTTCACGTCTCAAAATCATCTTCCTGCTCTAGTCCCATGTTACTTGAGGTTGGCGCAACACGATTTCTTCTGCCATTCTCCCCTATCAACCGTCACGTTATCATTCACTCCCTTTTCGTTCATATCATTCTTCACACAGTCCATTCATCTTCTCTTTGGCCGTCTTCTCTCTCTCCATCCATCAACATTTACGAATATATTCATCACTCTTGTAATTACAGGTGTATCATCCCTCCTCATTACGTCTAGCAGTGTGACTCTGAGTTGGAAACTATTTTTTTTTAATTCGTGTAATTGGTTATTAATTTTTCTTATGAATTTTTTAAATGTTGACATACATATACAAGGTCCTTGGTCAGTGGATACGAAACGGGGCATTATAAAAAAAGACTTTCAAGAAAAATTTCATCAAAAACCATCGCCTAATCAAGCCTTTGGGACCCGGTGGGATGTGGGAGTAGTAGGGTGGTGGAACACCATGGGATACTTCAAGGACATTAACCTTGTGGTCAAGGTCAAAATTCCGAAAGTCAAGATCCGTGATTCTCCTAAGGTCACTAACTTTGACCTCAGGCTCATTAGCCTTGGCATCATTGACCTTGAGGTCAAGGTCAAAATTCCGAAAGTCAAGATTCGTGATCCATCAAGAGTGCATAAACAGCATTTTTTTTCCAAATTTGCTTTTATCTTTAAATCGATGTATCCGATTTATTTATTTTATTATTTATGTACACACAGTAAACAATTAAAAAGTTTTTTTTTATTTTTTTTTCTATATCTATTTAGATATAGAAAAAAAAAGAAAAAAAAAACTTAAAAATAATGAAAAAATTGCCCCCTTAATGCTCCCTGCCGCGTAATTCTCAACTATATTCTCAAGTATGAATAATTTCAAATGTTTCATTATCCATACAAAAAAAAAAATGTAGGTATATATGTATAAATTTCACATACGTCGTCCGAAAGTCAAAGCTTGCATGCGGCTCTCAATAAGGTAAAGTTGTGGTTGTAGTACCGGGGTGCATAACTCAATGAAATAATTCCGATGATTCGCATTTTCGCTTATTTTGGGGTTACTGGATTGATTTCATAGTTGTTTAAATTGTTGATAAGTTGTTAGTTTAGTTTATCAGTTTTTTTTTCCTTCTTGTAAAATTTCATTGTTTGTTTCGTTTCAGTATTTTCGTTTTATTTAGTATTTCTTTATAGATTTTAAGTTTAAAAAAAAAATATGGACGCCGTCCAATTAATTCTGGCGCGTAATTTTAATGTCTGGAATTATGGCGCTGTTATCAGCAACGAAGAACGAGCGGTAGAAGCTGCTGGTTCTTGGTTGTTAATACCTAATAGGGTTGCTCGCTGCCCGAACTGCAGGCAGAACATGAGCACAGAACAACACTCCGACTATAAAATTGGCTTTCGCTGGAGATGTCGCCGACGGGGCTGTAATATAATAGTGTCGCCAACAAAAAATACATTTTTTGACAAATCGAAAGTCTCAGTGCTAAGTACGCTGAGATTAATTTTATACTTTTTTAGAAAAGATAAGTTTTCGCAGGCGGCTAGGGATGTAGGTGTAACTCGCAAAACTGCAGTTCAAGTTTATCACTACTTGCAAGAAGTGTGTGAGGTGGCGGAGGCTCATGACCGTGAAATTTTAGGCGGTCCTAACATTTTACAAAGTCTTAATTCTGATGCCGCCCGCTTTCGTCGTCTCTTACGGGATATTCACCGCGTCTACCCTGGGCGTGGCAGACGTGGTATCAGGCTTGTCAATTGCAGGTGCCGATTCTGCCGCTAGTAAGACGAGGTGAGGCCTCATATTTCTGAATCGCAATAACAATAAGGCGTAATTTACTTCTGAATGATTAAAAAAAAAATAACCTGAAGGGGATAGCGGGGTCTTAGTACGCCCGCTTCACTCGCTCGCTAGACCTAGCCATCCCCTTCGAACCTAACCTGACAAGTCCGGGTGCCCCAAGTCCCGAGCTCACTTCGCTCGCTCTTGCATCCTAAATTCTCACATTGAGTTTTGTACCGATCCCTTCGACATCATTTTTATGAATGAAACGGCTGATCGGAGCCAAAAACAGAATATATATATTATTATCTATAGAATCGAGAAAGTAACGTATTGAGAAAACCAAAAAAAAAAATATAAAAAAAAAATTAAGCCCCAAACGCGTTTGTTAAAGGATCCCTTCGACCTCGTTTTTACGACAAACGGCTGGTCAGAGACAAAAAAAGAGAAAACAAACAAAATAATTATCCCGATAGCGGGATAACTTAGGTTGATCTTTATAAGATAATATTCAATTTAAAGTTTCCGTAATTTCGTAGTCACGCACCGATTGCAATCGATTCCCTAGTTCGGAAAACAAATAATGCGTAGCATACATTTTCCATTTGATGGACCTAAGTTTTCTTCTATTCTCATTTCATTTAGGTCAAATTAACTGAAATGGAACTATTTAATGATATTTAATTTAAGCTTATTATATTTTTGGTTTTGATTCAAGTTTAAAACAATATTAATAAATTATTATGCGTGTTAAAGCGTTGAAGTTTCATTTTCATTTCGCTACAGTCTGTACCAATTGATATCGTTGCTGACTGACTTCTTTGTTTCTCTATATTTACTAGCTGACTTATTAGCATCATTCCGCGGGTCTAAAGTTTTCATGAATGCGGAAATAAAACAAAGTGTTCCATATTATTTTGAAACAGTATACTTAGGGGAGACCTTTGCTCAGCAGTTCCCACTGCTATCGATCTGTTTTGCTTAGTATTTTCCCCAGTACAGAAAAACAACAGTTCCATGGAACAATTTGTTCATTTTCATGACTATTATCTCCTCAAAGTTAGCTAATGAATTCCAAATCAGCCTGTATTGTGTGAGTAACTTACATTAGCTTATCGTTGGCCACCACCAATTGCAGTTCGGTGTCCGTATCAGGCTACATAGGAACGTAGTGTTGACATTTTGACCAATAGGTCATCCGGCCGACCCAGTTCTACTGATTTGGCAGCTGTCTGACCTACGTGTCGTTTAAGCATTAAAAGTCATCTACTAAAACACTGAACTTGCTACATTAATATAAAGTTTACTTCAGGTACATTTGAAGAAGAAGGCAGGATAAAACAATGTATCTTAATTCGGCGTAGGCGATGAGAGAATCAATTATGTACCTGCTTACTATCTTTTGACAATATTTTCCAAAAGTTTTATAGGTAGTTAAATTAGGATTACTTGAGAGACTAAACAAGCTACAAACAAAACCCAAACAGTCCATGAAATAAATAATTAAAATTTTAAAACAAGTACCTCGTCGAGCGCAAAAGGAACAAAGCAAAGTAACCCGTAGGTATTCCTAGGGATCTGCTCGTAAAATTGGGTATTACTCTGTCAGAAACTGTAACTAAATATTTAATTTGTTTACGCAGAATAAAATTTTAAAAGGGCTAATTGTTTGTGAAGAGTTGATCCCTAAATTAAGACCATCAATTAAGAATTTGAAAGTTCTGCATGAATTTATAAAATGTCGGTATTTTGTTTGGAGTGGAGGGTTATCGTTGAGGCGTCGCACTTGGCCCTTATTAAATTCTAATGGCCTTAATTAAGCCAAAAAAAGGTAAATGTTTTAATTTATTTTTGGCCTTTTAATAATGTAGCATAAAAAATACTTAGTTAAAAAAAAGAAAAAAAAATAGGGCTAATGAATACAGGATTTATGATAGCATAAATCCTGTATTCATTAGCCCTATTTTTTTACATTTTTTGGTTTTTTTTTCTAATAATAACTATTTATTATTAAATAAAATAACCAAAAAATGTTAGTATAGTACCTAACTACATAAGTATACTTTTCTCCCGCAATAAATTGTTCATTATCCATCATCTTTCCTAATTACAGAAATATCGTCACTTAAACTGAAGAACTTATCAATGGACTAATCCGCACGTTTATTATTTAGCCTTTAGCCTTTAGCCACAAGATTGAAGACCTAAATATCTATCCAATATTCCGTTTGAAAGCGTTTATCGAAGGCATGTACTGTCTGCGTCCTTCAAAGGTTGATTACTATCGACAATTGTACTCGAATAACTCGATGAAAGGACAATGCTCAATGGCTCATATCTTTTGTTCAATTGTCACTCATTCTTATTGATATAAACTTATTTTTAAGTCATTTTTTAATCTTACTTTTGTTACTTCAAAGGAACACTGTTTCGCAATTTGGGCTTTATAAAAAGGCTTTGTACGTCTTCGTGTATGTTAATCGCCATCGTTAAAATATATTTTTTATTATAAAAAAAATTGCTGAACTTTGTGCGCCTCACACAAAAATAAAAATTATATAATATAAACATAATATTATATTTATCGCTGGATTTGTAGATATAATAAACGAAACGTGTATGTTTTCCCACAATTTGCGTAAACCAAACATAAGCTTGTTTTTCTTCAATTCTACCATCTTGGTTCAGTAACATAGTCTTCACAATAAATCATTTACATACAGCTTCTAAGTTGTGTCTTAGAAATGGTTCCAAGTTACTCGGTGGTTAAGACTAGTTCAATTCAAATGTAGGTACTGTTATAGTTTGTTACTGAGCCAGAATTTTAGATGAGAATTTGATGACTCGGAATGGTTGGTGGAAATTCAGATTTTGCGTTTCTAGTTTGGATATTCAAATCAATATTAACCGTTTCTAACGAAAATATACAATTTTAGTGACCTTACTGGAAATAGAGGGGTTTAGGTATTTATAAACGTTGCCTAAAAGTAGTGATTACCGCATACATTTTTGACGTTGAAACGTCTCTTAAGTTTAAGCAATATATATAAATATAGAAGCTTAGCTTACAGATCCTATAAAATAATTTTTAGATGGTAATATTTTATTCCATAGGTTTTATTGAAAACGATATCGCATTCTGGTTAGTTAAGTTTTTATTTCGATTGTGCAATTGATAACAGTTAAAACTGATGGTATACCCGGATATATCTTCACGTCACTTTTTCTTTTTGTTAGCCTGTACTATCCCACTGCTGGGCAAAGACCTCCCCAAAATCCCAATCCCGCCTGGTTCGAGGTGGCGCGGGAAAACATACGTAACTTACTTTGCCGGTACACATAAGCTTTGCGGAGGCACTTAATCTAAGTTGCAAAGATCAAACTTTTAATTACTCGTCGATAGAATTTTGCCGAACATTCATAACAATATCGCCAACGATAGAGGTAGCATTGTTAGATAATTTCTAGGTGCATGCAGACGAGCAACTCAAGTCGGCGGGACATAATGAGCCTATAATGTTCCCACTGCTGGGACACAGGCCTCCCCTCTATGAGAGAGAGTGGGTCATAATCCACCACGCGCGCCCAGTGCGGATTGGCGTATGTCATATGTCTTCGAATTTTTGGTTCTAAGACATGTCAGTTTCCTCACGATGTTTTCCTTCACCGTTTTGAGAGCAGTGGTGATGAAATAATTAACAGAAAGTAAAGTGCCTGTTTGGGTTTGAATACACGACCTAAAACTTCGTAAGTTGCAACCACTGGACCACCAGTCTAGATCTACATTAATTTATGTTTGTTGAATTTAGAATAATCGCCAGGTTTTCAGCTTGCTCAGTGATCGCTTGATCTTACATGGGGTGGTCATAGGAATTCGATGCAATGACTTAGCTGAATACCTGCATTATTTTTAAAATACAAGATTTAATAAGAGCATAGTGTGACTGTTCCTAAATTACCCTAGGCTGATAAAATTTTAGTTTTTCGTAATTAAGTTTATTTTAGTGTTAATACCGGCTTTCCCTCTAATCACCATGAAAGTAAATATCCTGATACAATCCTTTTAGCTTTACAATAATTGGGTAAGTGTGTAGCTAAGTAATCAATGGTTGTAAGATCCCACTGATTTTAGTCAACTGTGTCGAACACGAAACGTTGACTGATTAAATCCCACGTCTGCACAAGGCCTAACGGTAAATATAATTCTATATCTATGTATGTACGGAGCTCCCTTTGTAATCCCTTAGGAACTGATCACGCCCTGTTCGTTTAATTAATCCTAAGTTCTTGCGTGTAGTTCTTTGTGGTTAATATTTTGATGGACTGTGGCCGAAATATGGTTACAATGAAGTTTTATTATTTGGTGTTTTACTAGGAACAGAAAGCGAGCGATGTTTACTTTTTATTTCTTTTTTACATACTTCATTGACATAATCTTTTTATTATTTGATATTATATAAATTATAAATGATTTTATTTTGTAAGTAGGTTTGTACAAACACTTTTACACGTCAATCATAGTTTAAAACTAGATGAGGTCAGCGTTTTCTATATGACTAGTCTGAGAAGAAAGGCCGAAACAAACTCAGAGATCACAGTCTGTTTTAAAGTCCAGACATAATCTTGGCCAGATCATATGAAGACCATGTAGATCGATGTCTGAGATGGTCTTTTGAGGAAAGAACCACACAGCTTCAGAGGCTCTGTCCAGTCAGTGCACGCATTTGTCAGAAATCGTACAGCTCAACTCAAAACTTAAGGAGCTCGACGATTCGACGAACAATACCAATGAAACGATATTTGGGTAGGCCACATTATTTACTCAAACTGCCAGACCATGACAAAACTAACAGAACAAAGAGAAAATAAAATGACCCACATAGTCTTCATATTCACAATCATTAAGATAATAGAATTATTATCTACTATATTATTATATCTATATATATATCTTATATAATACTTTACAAAGTAAGCAAATATCATTATGTATATTATAAAATTAATTAATGTCAAAGTGTATAAAAAAAAAAACAACAACAAAAGAGAAAAAAAAAAACATTCGATATGTAAAAATTGGAAGCAACTCAATCCCAAGCCTTTTTGTCCTTGATACAATCCTTAACGGTATAAAATGCTTTCTGGCACAACTTACGTTTAATGAATGATTTGAATTTATTAAGGCTTAGATCTTGAACGGGGCTTGGAACTTTATTGTAGAAGCGTATACATTGGCACCTGAACGAGCCACCTATTTTCTTGAGCCTTGTTGTAGGTACAACAAATTTGTGTTTGTTCCTAGTATTTATATCATGGATATCACTGTATTTTTGAAACAATTTTATATTTTTATGGGCATATAAAAGATTTTCATAAATATACTGAGAAGGCTCAGTCATAACATTAATCTCTTTAAATTTATCTCTGAGCGAGACAAATTTAAAGAGATTAATCATACAGACAATTCTAATTTCAACTCTTTATTAGTGGTTGTAATGAAAATCATATCACTTGGTTTTAATAGGTTTTTATATTTTATTTATGCTTTTGATATGATTCTTTCATAATTTGTAAATGCGAGGACTTTAAATCAGTAGAGCATTTTTTATTTTATCAAGTAACTTGTACTTGTTGACAGGCCTACGCTATCCTCCCTTACCTACAGTAATTTGGAAAAACATTATGAAAACCAAAATCATTGTAAAAACCAATTATTTTTAAAAGAGTAACCGTGGAGTTTCTTGCCGGCTGGCTCTTCTCCATAGGAAACGACCAATTGGAACCGTGCACCTAGCTTCTGACGTTTCATAAGTGCCCATGTAAATTTATGTGAAATAAAATATTTTTATTGATTGATTGCAAGGTCGTTTCTTGAAGTAGGAAAGTTGTTTTTACTACCGATTCAAAAGGTAGGTAGGTAATCAATAAAGTGAAAATTTTCAATATGATTTCCATAAAGCTAATTTCAGCTTTCAGAATGCTTGTTGTCTAAACAGTCTTGTTAGAAAAACTTATAAACATAATAAAAGAAATGAATGTGAAATATGCACATATTAAAGACATGTTATAAACAAAAAGAAAAAACACAGATTTTCTTATAATCCTTGTTAGATCCGCGAGCTACAGGTAACTATAGTATGACTTATTAAAACCCAGGATATCTGAGTTCCATAGAAAGAATAGTCTTTTAGTTTAAAATAAAATAAAAAACGTAATTATTATTCAAACTAGTCTGAGAATCGGCACTTTTACACAATTACATAAGAGTGTCCCTAAAACGCCTGCCCTTCGCCACCTCCAGTGCTTTAAGTGGAAAAAGAATTAATGCAACAAAGTCCCCAGCAACACGTTGTAAAAACACTTTGAAATGGTAATGAAAAACATGCTACGCGGGTTCTACGCCGTAGCAAACGTAACTGCTACGCTGTCTTAGCAGATATCGATAGCTACGCGCTTCGATTTTCATTACCAACAAATAAAAATATTTGCCTACAATAATAATACCAGCCTGCAACTATCCACAGCAGGGCAAATGCCTCTTCTCTTAGACAACAGCATTAATCACCGCTTGACACATGTCACACTCAAGGCGGATTAACGATTTCAGACTTATATTAATTTATAAGTCCAGGTTTCCTCACATTGTTTTCCTTCACTGATGTCTAAGATAAATTTAGAAAGTACCTACATTTGAATTGAAAAAGTCACATTGGTACTTGCCAGGTAATGCATAATCATTATTTTCCAACTGCTGCTATAGTACTATGTATTAAAGCATTTATAAGTTTTTGTTGAAAAAAGTTATAATCTAATATTGTAATTGACAGGGCAAACAGACACTAGATAAAAACTTTTACACTCATTCCCACACAAGTTTAGAAGCAAGATACCGGGGGCCTATAGATAGGCTTTATTTATAAACACTTCGTATTCTGTAGCTATAAGAGGGCATCCCGAAGTTACCTTTGAGACATTTTCAGTTTTGGCGACCTATTTATAACTGTCGATCGTTTTAACCGAAAATCTTTTCAGTAGCTTATCCTAAAAGGTTTTCAACGAGGTGAGAAGTTTGTATGTTAGGTAACAACTTTAAATAGTAATATTTTATAAAAGGATCATTTTAAGTGCAAGTAGCCCACGACTAATGCTTGGTTATTCCCAAACCGGGCATGTACTCGTAAATAGATTCGTAAGTCACTTTTACCTAGATATGTCAGCACGAACTGACGGGGTCCGCTAGGGCCGATGCCGGCGGGGCTGCGGGTTGTTCGAAAGAGATACCGTGGCCCCTGGCACAGGCAACAGAAGGAACACGGGTGGGTTTTCGTCAGTAAAAGTCTCACACTCCCTTCTGCTCCGCCCAGAGCGGGAGAGGTCATTTGATGATTTCCCACCCAAAAAATAAGTCACTTTTACCTGTGATAGCTACATCTATATGGGAAGGTCTACTATGCAATGCTATATGGGCTTTGCTTCATTATTGGTAAAGATACATGAGTGTTCATTCTAAACAATAACAGTCCGTAAATTATAATAATAGACCTACCAAAAAATTAGGTCCTGTAAAGGTTGTCCACCAAGGTCATGTAGTGTAGGCTGGCGATAATTTAGCGCGGTTTCCATTCGAACATTCAAGCAGTTTTAGAACGGGGTGTCAAATATGAAACTAGGCTGACCAGCGAAAGAATGAAGATGTAAAATACGTACCTAGTACATTTGATAGGATTAATTATTTATTTATTTATTTTTAAGAAAACTTACAGCTAAACAGATACAGTAAGTATTAGATTATACAAAAATAAGGCCAATTACAAGTTTCCACGTGTAGTAAGTATATACGTATATATAATTATATATAACACAATATAATATATAACTATATATAATACAATATAATATATTATCATGTAAACAGAAAATTAATAATAGACTAATTAACTATATAAGACCGAACAGTAAATTACTATTTACGCTCGAAGAAGCACAAAAGACAAAACAGCGGCAGACAAAATTTTCTTCAATTTAGCAACACTAGTGTTGAAAATGTCGATATCAGCTTCCCAGCAGGTTGTGTTGTACATACGACTCGATATTGAACGAGATAAACCGCAGTTTGATATTATTCCTCCCTGTACTGTGGAGCTCGTAGAGAACTTCACAGTACCTACTATTTTTGTATTATAGAACTATTGGATAAACTTGCTACGAGAACAGTAGCCCCAAATAAAGTATGTTTTTGATAAAAATTAACACAATATTGACAGATATTTATTCAATGGTCGATTCTTATGTACAAACTTTTCAGTTTATTGTAATGGCTTAAGATACTTTATTTCACTCAAAAATAATATAATAATTCACTCGTTTTCAATTATTTTATTTATTTAACATACATAGATTAATTACTATTTTTCAAGCTAACACTAATATATACTATATACAAGTATATAATACGAAAAAATATAGAAAAAGGCAGGAGCTCATTGGGCATCAAAAAATTCGTCCGCATCACTGTCAATGGGATAAGTGCCCAAAAGGCTGGCCGCATTATCACGTTGGATGGCAATGCTGATTCTTTGGGCCAAAAATAGGCCAGCCTTCTGGTCACGTGAAGAGTCAACCAACCGCTTGGCGATGTCCTGAAAAATTCTATGAGCACTCGGACCCCAAGACCCTAGTGTTTCAACCCCAAACGGCTCAAACATATAGCTCTCAACAAGGTTGTTATATTTGCGCCATTTGAGGTTTTCTGCTCCTGCAGCAGCCACCCCAGCACAGCCCACCATGCTAGGAAGATGAGATGGCGCGAGGGTGGCGAGACAAGTTGCATCCCACATCAAAGGCCTACCCAACTTCCAAGGCATTATGGTCATTCCATCGGGCCTCTTTCCATCGTCGCGTGCCAAGCCATTGGGTTCTAAAACAGCTGGCACATCGGCGGAGACAAGAGCCCGACGGATGATGTCATTATTGCTGGCGTGCCTTGCCATCCATCCAGCGCTCTTGCTGCAGGATAGGCCATGGTGTCCGAGGCAGTCGACTGCTTCACCGCATTGACAGCGATGTGGAGCTCCGCAAGGAGCGCCCAGACGCAAACATGTAGCGAGCCGGAATGTGGTGTTACCAAGCATAGTGCCTATATTGGGTGACGGTAGCGCCTGAAGCCAGAAGCCCGACTCCCATTCACCCACAGCCAGCAGGCGGGCACGCTCAGCAGTATTGGTGGACGTTTATTCCGTACCAACCTGCAGAGCGGCTCATTCCACTGTTTCTGGGAAGACGGGTTCTCGGGCTGAACCTTGTCAGGCAAGCCACTTTCCAGGCGTTTACCGCGTCAGTTAAACACGGCTTCAGAGTCAACCTGAGCAGGAACCAAGATTCGTGTGGTTAACTTTTCGCTGCTGTGGACCGAGGATAGGAACGCCGGTAGGCTTACACTAGAAATTTTGCGGACGCCGAGCCCACCAAAACGAATGGGTAGTATGGCTTGCAGCCACGCGCGGTCGTCCAAAGCCACATTACAAATGGATGTGTATTGCGAATAATATGATCGATTTTGTCCAAAAGGTGTCGGATGCTTCCATAAAGAGGAAGAACGGAGAAAATACATAAAATTTGGACCGAAACAACAATATCTGATTAGGGTGAATGCCGAATGTAAATTAATTTTAGAAAGTCTATCCGAAATATCGTTAAAATGTTTAATTTTTCCGTCGACGAATGGTGAAAAACTGTCTTCTAAAATTGGGGAACCTAAGAGGTGCAATGAACTTTTTTCCAAAACCTTGATGTCTGGGGCTACTAAATTAAATTTCTGTATAGTCGATAGTCTGTCAGTATTGTCACAAATGTAAATTTCACATTTTGTGTTGTTGAGGTCAAGGCCGATGGATTGGAACTGCTGCTTTAGGAATTGAAGATCTTTTAGAACGGTGTCTATGTCACCTCTTAGTGTTCCGTCATCTAAATACCTATTATTTATGTACACACGTAAAATGAAAATAGTAAGACATATTATGAGCTAAAACATAATAATTAATAAGTTAAGCGACAGTTTCGCCGGATGATAAAACAAAAGTTACAGTTAACAGTTGGTAAAAAGTACACAATATTTTTTTTTTTTAATTGTACTTTTATAGCCTTTCAAAAGTTGCTGTTACAATTTATTGTTACTGATTCGATCACAAGAGCAACACTATCACTATAGTACTAACTGATACTCTTAATTTAAAGGGAACATAGCATTTTCTTTGCCACTGTGTTGTCCAAACACTCTTCACAATGACTGTCGCTCCTTGTTCCGTATCGGACAATGCCCAATTTTCTTACATTTTTAGCAATTTGCAGGTAAGTATCTGGTTGTATTTTGAACAAAATATGACTCGCGAGCGTAATAAATATGTATTTACAGAATTATAATCATTAAAATCATCAAACCATATATATAAATCCCATTGAATGATTATTTCATGAAATATCAATCAATAGGATTATAATATATTATTATGAACTTAGAGGGTTGTACCCTGAAGCTTTCCCCTTAACGAAAGCTCATGTATCTAATTTTAAGTGATACTTCTGCAAGATCCAATAAAAATACATATAATATTTCAAAAACAAAACTGCAAGAAATAAGCTTAAAAGCACAACCATATAAATCTGATAGTACGCCATCAAAAACTACAATGTTTCGAAATAGAATTGTTCGGAACAGTTTTCATACTCATTTTGCCGAGTAGCCAAAACGTAAATTAATATATGGCAACGTTTTAAAACTTCGCTGGCAACTTGTGCAGGCGAATATGAAGTTTAAAAGCTCTTGGAAACCATTCGCTTTTCATTTAAACGCGAATGCAGTCGTGATGTGTATGAGGAAGTTTTTGACTCGTTTTTAATGGAAAATAATGTATTTTCTAGATTGTTGTTTGTTTAGGCGTGGTAGGGTGTTTTGTTAAATAATTTTGAAAATGGATAAGTGCACTATTTTCTTATTTATAAAATCGTAGGTAGGTAAGTACAGGAAACTGATTTTGACTGTAACTGACTATTTAGGCAATACAAGGCTATTTCACTCCAATAACAATAAATCATATAAACTCCAAAAAAGAATACCTCCAATTCGCAATATATAATTTTTATTTTATTTTGAAATATGAAAGCCTATTCACGAGCGCCTCCTTCTGCCTAGCAATATGAATCCCGGCTTTTGCTAGGGCCTACCTGTTTAGGATTAAAGGTAAATAAATAAAAGTGGACCTCTCTAAATACATATACGAGTACGATCTGTACTGACCAAGTCATCATTCTAACCCGCTTCAATGTATCTACGGAGAACTATTATTTTGGAGACAAAAAAAGTCTGACAACCAGTCTTACCAAGGGGTATCGTGTTGCCCTGAAACTGGGTTGTGGAGGTCAGATAGGCAGTCGCTCCATGTCAAATTCAGCTACATTCGGTTAGGTTAAAAATTCATAAACCAAAAATCTATCAACCCATTTTATCAACGATAAACTCAAAACATTTATATTTTCGAAGTAACAACCCTATTCGCGTCGATCACCTACCTCCGAGGGGTCGATCTCAATCCATTTTATTTATCAAAACTTCATCCTTTCACAAGGCAGGAATCAGGTCGACAGCTTCTCTATTAAAAGGTAAAGAAAAACCTTACAAAGTTTTTAGGAAGTTTTCGCGAAGCAGATTAACTTGTACATTTATTTATTTAAAATTTAAATTGTATGGCTTGCCATTCTTGTGGGATTGAATAACTTATAATAGCTTCGATAGTTAGCTATGATTGTTCAGGCTTCTTGTTGTTATGCTTATTTATTATATAGGCATAGCTTATGCCATTGACTTTGTCAGCTTGAAACTTGTTTTAACATAAAATATATTCTTTGACAATCGGCAATACTGTAGCTTCCCATTAGTGAAAGAGTTTTCGAAATTGGATTCGTAGTTCCAACGATATCTTCTACATAAAAACTCACTAATTTAACCTCTTTGTAATATTATTATTACAGTAGAGATAGATTACAAACTGATAGATTACGATTCGACTTAAGAAACATCGAGATTTAAATTAAATTTGGATGCATTATGTACACAAACCTTCCAGATTTTTTTTTTCAACCACAACAAAACCTGTTGCGTAGTGCAGAAGTACAACTCGTTCACACAGACAGGGACGAGGAGCGACTTTAATTTATAATATGTATAGATATAGATAATCTGGAAAAGAACCAGAGTTACCGACATAGCTTGCAGTGTAAGTAAACTAAAGTGGCAGTGGGCTGGCCATGTTTGTCGAAGGACCGATGGCCGCTCGTGCAGACGAGTCCTGGAGTAGAGACCGCGTATCGGCAAGCGTAGTATGGGACGGACGACCTAAAGAAGGTGGCCGGGACAGACTGGATGCGGAAGGCGAAGGACAGGGTGTTGTGGCGCAGCCTGGGAGAGGCCTATGTCCAGCAGTGGACTGCGATAGGATGAGTTGATTGATTCATAGATATAGATAGATATAGCTGGTTGGATTTAGGCTAATTGCGTTTATTTAAAATCGTTTGTATTCGTAAAGTGGGTTATTTACTTTGATATTCTTATGTTTTTTTTTTTAAAGTGGATCCAACTCTATGTAAGGATGATGTTTCTTCTGTGTGTCGATTACTAAAATAGTAATTGGGGACGCTTATAATTAGTGAAATTCTCGGAAACAGAAACACGAAAAAAAATCTATGAAAAGCTTATTCGCACATACATTTATGCGTCTCGTTTACTCTTATAATTGAAGGTTTCATTACAATTCCGGTGTCACGCTCAGAGCGTGACCTAACCCCCTAACCCCTATTACACTAATGTGCTCGTAGCGTTTAAAAAGGTTTCTCTTCCCCTTTTTTGTTGTGTAGCCTTGTATAAAAACCTTTTTACTTTACAAAGCACGATTAAAAAGTAATTCAATGTTTAATGGAATTGTGTTTTAGATTTGGAAGATTTAGATTGTGACTTTGAATTTTGTTTGCGTGAAATTTTTAGTTGAATTAAAAAAAAAAAAAAAATCCTTTGTGTTCATATCCTCTCATCTACCAAAGAAGTCGTATGCGCACTTGAGATATAGGGTAGGCTGGTCTATGAGTACGCATCCATCCGATAAGAGTACGCAATGCCAACCATGACGTTGTTTACGTTACGCGGCTAACTTCAGTATTATTTTGAAGTGTAAGTACTTGTACTAATATATAATCTGTGGTGTAAGGTAGTGGAAAGTGCGTGAAGAGTTTTATTTTGGAACTTTTTGAACCTTAAGTGCGTACTCCAAACCTATAAACAAAAAGCCGATTCTCCTAATCTCCTCTACGACCACACAACAGCTCCGGGTAGACTTAAGACTTGGAAGAACTTCCTCCGCTGTACCGTCGACAACACCAACATCAACAGTCTAAGGCGAGAAGAGACCTGTGCTCCATCCACCTTCCATACGGACGTAACCTACAGTGGCCTATATGGAAAGCAATCAATCGACTGCGGAACCAAGTAGGCCGCTGCAAGCACAATCTAACGAATTGGGGGATTATTGACTCAATCGACACCCAGTGTGAATGCGGTGCTCCTGACCACACCATGACCCATATGTTGATGTGTCTAAAGTGTCCATATACCTGCACTTCTGAGAACCTAAAAAAAGCCACAGATAACAATTGGCGTGTTCACCCACTGGGCCCAACTCATTTAATAATTTACCATCGTAACGAAAAGGAAAGATTCTCAAAAATAAGTACAGTAAGTAAAAATATTAGCCAGTAAGAAAGGTGATAGTGGAACTGACTACCGAGGGAGTGCTTGCCGGACAATTTCTTTTTCTCGGCGAGCCTTTTTATACTTCTTTCTGTTCGCATATCCCTTTTTTCTTCTTTTTTATCCTTTTTTTTTATCACGCACCATTATTACGGCTTGACTTCAACGTTGCGGTACCGCTCTGTTGTGCTTCACCCTAATATGCCGTTGCTCTTTTTTCGACATACAATGTGAACGTGTAAATAAAATGCTCAATCAATCGGCAGCCATTCAAAAAGTACAGTCATTGTGTACTCAATGTATTTGCAATATTCAGCTGCCCGCATGAATAGGATTGTAAAATGAATCTATGACGTACTAAAAGCTTCGATGCTGCATATATAGCGGCTAAAAGAATGACTTAAATTCGGTTACCCATTTGTGTGACAAGTCAAGATTTACATTGAAGGTACCACCATATAGATTATCATACGTGTTTAGCCTATGGTCTTGTCTGGTCTGTGTAATGGCTTTTAAGACTGGAAAGGACACAACAAAATAAAAAAAGGAATGGTAGGAAAATAGTCAGGATGCAATTTAAATTGCCATGTTAAATTATAACGAAACATGTAAATAGGGACCTACATTGAACTAACTGTTGTCCACGATATCTTTTGCATACAAACT
The DNA here is from genome assembly GCA_947507525.1 of Apamea epomidion. Lineage (NCBI taxonomy): Eukaryota > Metazoa > Arthropoda > Insecta > Lepidoptera > Noctuidae > Apamea > Apamea epomidion. The sequence goes on from OX382248.1 coordinate 12,732,918, forward strand.
ATAACCCTCGTTTGACCCGTCTGGGGGTTGTCACTCAAAAAAAAAATCTTACAATATGCGTGTTTTTGTAAGTCTGTAACAGATTTATTTAATCGCATGTTGCACAATTCTTTTTTTAGCTGGTAAATTCAAAAATATTTTACTCAAAATACTTAGTCAATAGTGATTTTAATTTTAATTAAGATTTGCATGCCTGCCGAGTTTTGCTTTGTTTGCTAAATTTACTTTTATTTTACTATGTATTTAACACAAGAAATATTTTCTTAACTTAAATTGTAGTAGTTTGTAGGTTTTAGTTTAAATAGCATGGTTTGTAAAGATTATTATTTTTATGTGTATTCCGTGGAAAATGTTGTTGGTTAGACATTTGGCCGTATCTTTTTGTATTTCTTCCTATAAAATATGCTGTGTCACTGTTTGTTTTCCCTAATAAATAAAATAAAATAAAAATAATAATCCTGTACACATCTTTACCGCAAAATGACCGTTAAATTAAATAAGAAACAAAATTAAACAACTGTTACACAGCATCAGTATGCAAATACTTTGGCTGACGACAAAACTTTGCGAAAACATTTTTAATAAAAGACAAGATTTATCATAATATTCATAAACTTCTCGGAAGTAAATAGAAATACGTTACGAAATAAATCACTGCGTGAGTTCATTAATGTTCATGAAGCATTATTTTACGCTCATTTTACGCGAATGCCTCCTAAGAATTCCACTGTTTAAGTAACTAGTCTAGTTTCTGTAATGGTAACCAGGGAGCAGGTAGAAATACGCCTAAAAAACAGACAAAGTTGGCTACAGGGCAAATAGAAATAAGGTCAAGAATAGACCCTAATTTACACGGTCCGATTGAATTACCTGTGGCATAAAAATTGAATTACCTGTGGCATAAAAATTGAATTACCTGTGGCATAAAATAACATTTTTTTTAAAATTTATCCTTTATTAAAGAGAACCAGGTTCTTAATAATCTAGCCTCTAAGGGCTGATTTTTCAATCATCTGATAACTTTATTCGAGGAATAATTTTGAAATGTTGACAGTTATTAATTCATACAAACACTGTCAAACGTCCATTTTATTCCTCGAATAAAAGTTATCTGACGATGGAGAAATCAGCTCTAAGACTAATAAGCAAGATTAATCTAACTTAATTTTTTAAATGATAATTATTTTAAAACATAACATTTTTATAGTTATTTAATGCTTCTATTTTTTTTGGCCACAGGCAAGAATCTTGCATCGTAGAAATGGAGCTTTGGAAATCGTCATTTCATTTCATGTCTCACACTAAATAAGAAACAAGAATTTACTGTAAAATGAAGAAACAAGGGCTGCAGGGAGGCCGTTATCTCCTTCTGCGAAGCAGTAATGCCCACAAAGGAGCAGGCGGAGCGCGTGAGGAAGAGGCAATCTCTGCGCCCTCACGCCCCTAGTCGCCGCAGGAGACGGCCTGGAGTCAACAGCCGACTCCCGGCCACCGTAGGCACGGGCTTGCAGGCGGCGAGCAATGGGCAGCTCGCCGCCCGGTAAGGACCAGGCCCGGGTCGACAACGCGTTGTGTTCCACACGCGCCTCAAAGAGATGTCAGCACGAACTGACGGGGTCCGCTAGGGGCGATGTCTGCCAGGGCTGCGGGCTGTTCGAAAGAGATACCGTGGCCCCTGGCACGCCTGCGCCTGAAGGAACACGGGTGGGTTTTAGTCAGTAAAAGTCTGATACGCCGTTTTGCTCAGCCCAGAGCGGGAGAGGTTCTGTCGTGTTCTGTTCGGGAGAGCGTCTGTCACAGGCGTTTATCTTTGAACCGTAATAGGTAGGCATTTGAAATTTGCATAGAGTAAGTATCTACTACTACGGCCGCTATAACAAGTAATAATAAAAATAAAATAAAATTAACAATTAAAGGTGTTAAATAAATATGTAGATAGTGTTAAATATTATACCGTGGTACAACCGTTCGTGTGCGATTCCAACTCGCATTTGGCCGCTTTTTTTGTGAGATGAGCTAATAAAAATCAGGGCAAATTACATTATTTAAGGTCTGATTTTTCCCGCGCCAGATAAATTTATTCATGGACTAAAACGGATGTTTGACAGATTTTGAATAGAAGAACTGTCAAAAATTCAATTTTTTTTTTTTTTTTAAACGTTGCCCCACACTAGGAATTTCTTCTGTATCGTGGGTGCGTTTGCAAACATTTAAACTCACATACACAAACAGCCAGACCCGGAACAACTACTTGTAGGTCATACAAATATTTGTTCCGTGCGAGAATCGAACCCGCGACACGCAGCGCAGCAGTCAATCGCTTAACCACTGCGCCAACCATGCCGTCAAATTATTCCTCGGATAAAATTATCTGGCGTCGGAAAAATCAGCACTGATTCAAGACAAATCTCTCCATTTACTCCCATGAAACGAAATGTAATAGTAAACCAACTTCAAACGATACTCTTGTATAGTCATCCGCACATCAGTGGTAACCATCATCTGCCTAGCATTTTCCCAACTATGTTGGGGTCGTCTTCCAGTCTAACCGGATGCAGCTGAATACCAGTATTTTACATGGAGCGACTGCCTATCTGACCTCCACAACCCAGTGACTGGGTAATACGATACCCCTTGGTAAGACCAGCACACCAGTGGTAACCAACATAGCATTTATTACACTTGTACAAAATTATCAGATCAAGCGGAGGCTCATTTACAGTATTGTTTGACAACATTTTACCAGCCATAGAAATTAAATTTTATGAAATAACGTAGCTAGTTAAATTAACCCACTGTTGAAGTAAGACTGTAATTACCTAGTCATAATTATACAAAATGTAGGTCATGATATTAACTAGAAACATTATTTAAATTGATAGTTCCTAGGAGTTTGTTAATTATTCTAATTGGACGTAGGTGTTACATTCGGCACGATAGAAATACGAAAAGAAATGATTATTTATTAAGTTACACTAAAATACTAATTTAGTATTCGGATCTTGATTAGGTACCTACCGGTAGAGTAGGTACCTTTTTGGTGTAGAGCCCGTCGCCAAAGGGATTAGAAAATTGAGGTCAGTGGCCGGATTGTCCCATTGCGAACGAGCTTTTCAGGTAGAATACCACACGCAAAACATATAGCCTACAAAATAATAAGTACTATTTTCAAAGCCTGGAATTAGTAGTGTCATTATCATAATCAAACCATAGTTGCTTATGATACCCTTGGAATATCTACTAAATAGAAGATATATGATATATATAGCTTTTAGAGAACTTTACTTTACGATACATATATGAACCTAGTATGAAACACGAGTGTAACGTCTTTACTCCGAAATTACTGCCATAACATGTGCCGAATAGCAAGTAGGTAAGCAGACACACTTTTCCCTTTTCCTTAACAGTCTGGAACATATTCTTTAACAAAAGAAACAAGGACGTTAAACATACACCATTTTTTTTCTTCCATAATCGAAACCCATTTGGTTCCATCTTGACATGTTTTTCCAGTCCACTAACGTTTGTCATCTTGAGACTCCTTCGCGCATACACTCGTAGCTTTTAGTCTACGACACAAATTGAGGCATAAGTGTAAGGCTCTCTTGTAGCAATTTGTCTCGCCTTGCCACACTAGATGTGAAGGAACACAGAGAGTCAGAGATATTAGCAATAAATGTGGCATAAAAGCACTAGAGACTACCAATTCGTGTGTGATTTATAATGTTGAAGTGAAGATGTCTTACATTCATTGCAACCAGTCCCTTTACTGATAAACGTGGATATTTATGGATTCAGAGCAGAGATTTATTTTTGGGCAAGATTTTAGCCCTAGAAAACGTATATTATACACACTGATAATATGGGGAAAGAAATGCAGAGAAAAACACTATCGTATTCTAATATTAATGTGGACGTGCACCATCTTCTTTTTGCCTGTTAAACCTCCCAAACATACAAATCGAAGAGCTTTATACAAAGCGTTCCCAATTTTTTAATTTAGATAACGTTCCGCGGATCTTTTAGACCCTCCGATGTTTGCGACCAAGTTCTACCTCAAGGGACGGAGGTACCCTTTTAACTTCATTTATAAGAAATGGAACATTGCCCTTTGGGACCAAGTTTTGCATGACACTTCGTACCTTTACTTTTTTTTGCGTTTTCCTTCAAGCATTTGCTGTTTACGTTGGGATTGGAATGGCTTTGGTAAGTGTTGACAATTTGCTGTTTTTTGGATGATAACAGGGAACAGGAAATAAACATGGGCCTAATGTGTATTTTTGGGCGTTTTTGTTGAAAAGAGACTACGATAATGACAATTAGCTACAGTCGTCAATTTGACCCCTTCTACTGCATAGTTAAGCTTTACACAAAGAAAAAGATTTTTACAACACTATGAAAATGAAGTGAGTTGATACTTAAAAATAAATGAACCCTACACGACTGTTAGTAAGTGTAATTTTACTATTCACTCAAGCATACAAATAACAGCAATCAAACAGTCAGTGGCGATAATGATACTCATTACTTACTTAAGTTGAAACAGAGTCATGATATTTCGAAACAGAAAATACAAATACTAAAATATAGCACTGAATTCTACTAACTCAATTCACTGAAGCATTGAATTTACAAAAGTGAGACAGCAACGATAACGTCAATCAAGACTAATGAATCGTTGGTCGGTTACATGGAATTAACTTGAAATAATTTCTTACTATTAAGTCGTTGAAGAAGAAACCGGCAATTTACTAATCAAAAGGGTGACTTCGCAACTTTTGTTTAAAAGGACTGGAATTGGTTGATGGTTGCGTTCCATTAAAAGATTGAGTCGTTGCTCTACTGTTTACAAGCGTTACTGCTAAGCACGAGGTTCTAGGTTCGGTTCCCAGGTCGTGTAAAGTGTTAATGGGTTTTTCCATCAGGATTTTATCAGCAGCAGCTCGGAATCTGGATTTGTATCCGGTTCATGGCAATAGGTTCACCCCTATTACATGGAACTTAAATATAACTGGCGAAATTAGGGTATCCATGTATGTACACCTCTGACTAACCCTTCGGGAATTACAGGCATAATGTTATAAAATCATTTTTATAAAATCGTTACTTACACTGGGCGAAAAAGTCTCATGCACGCATGTGGGTGGTGGGTGTGTGTGGGTATAAACGTTCACTGGAAAGTGCAAAAATATTGTAACTGTGTACCTATCTCTTTAATATAGTATGATGTGATTCTCTAGTATGTTTAAAGTTTCCCATTTTCAAGAATGCTGTCATATTCTTGGCCTGTTTCAAGACACTGTATACTTAAAATACTACAAAAGCTTTTTTTTCTTTATTTTCTCAATCACCATTCCATTATCTGATATAGACATTAAAAAAAGTTGCAGTTCAATTTTCAACCGTAGTCTCTTCCCCAAGTTCTCCCGCGATGACACAGCACTTCATTCCAAAAGACGCCCACTCCATTTGGAGACAACCACAAATCAACTAAATAAGGCCGATCAAAAACGATTTTCGACATGGCTGACTCCTAAAATTTCCTCTATTTAAATGACTTTTGTAACTTTGTCGTTGTAATTTGACAATTGTGAAATGACAATTGACAATTGTGATCAAATGACAATTGTGTCTTTGTCATTATAAATAATTACATGATCCAGGAATAGAGATTACGGAGTTGTTAAAACTGCTGAAGCGAACAGTCTCCGGTGTACTATGATGAAAGGCTAAAGTTAATGTAACACATGCTCTGTCAAAGACTAGGCTTCTGTCTTTGAAGTCAAGCAAGATTCGACAAATTTTTTATGTTATTAATTTTCAATGATTAATTATATCGGAGTCTCTTTACTCCGTCAAAAATGAATCTTTCGATGAAGATATACCAGCAGCTACTTCTGAAATTCAATAATTTTTCCATTTATGTAAAGATAACATATTCAACATTTCGGACTGCGTATCCTCATAAGTGCCATGGAGATGTCGCAGGCAACTGGTTAAATTAGCCGTTTAGTCAACCGCCTGGCCTTTAGAAGTAGTGCTCGCCTCGCTTCACTCTCTCGGCTCGCATGCGGTTTATCACAGTTCTAACCTAACCCATTTGGTCTGGGTACCCTGGCTTAGTTACTGCGACCAATTCTGCTCCCGCATGATTGGTTACAGTTCCAACCTAAACTATAATTTATTGAACATCATTCAGGTCGTTAGTTGAACAGCCGCCGTTTAGTTAAAAGGCTAGCCGGTTGAATAAACAGCTAATTAAACCAGTTGGCTGCGACAGAGACACTGTTACGTTTAATACAATATATTCTGATAGACTGATTATTCCTCTAATAAAAAACCGCATTATAATAAATGCTTGTATAACAATTGTAATAAAACTCCTTAGGTAGATAGTTATATTATTTAATCACACCAATCTACTACAATTACCTGGTTACACTAATTATTTATACACTCAATACACTTAATATAATATTATTTATTAATCTTGACGCCGTTACTTTAGTTTGTAATATAAGATAATTGTTCTGAATAATCGTTGTGTCAGTTTAGTCGATTTTCAAAATACAGATAAATGAACCTAACACAATTATTTTATAACTATCAATTTTATTAGATTCACTTATTTAAATTAACGTATTCAATGATTTTGCATGCTAGTTTTAGGCAACTATTTTATATAGAAACTAAAAAAACTCGTGAGCTTTCAACTATAAGATTTTGCAAAAAAAAAACATTTTTCACGTTTGTGTGATAATTATTTTTTGGTATATTCCCATTACTACACTGGAAAGGATTATAGATTCGGTTAATAATTTTCAACACCTACTAATTAGTGTTGTTAATTGCGTTACATACCCACACAAAAACCACGCTTACATCAGCAAATTAAGCTAGAATATTATTAATGTAATCCCTTAGAGTCCTCTCATACGTGGAAATGTACCAAAGGTAATTCCCATTAAGTGAGACTGTACGTCACCTCGACTTCTTAATACATACTAGGGATCTACCGGACGCCATTTTAGCGAAGGTAGAGATTGTACAAAAAAGAAAAAAGAAGATGGATAAATCATTTAAAAAAACACAGCCGCCGTCTTGGATTTTCATTTTGACCTCACTATTGGTTTCAACGTCATCGAAACCATGAAAACGACACCCATGACAAAAAAAAAACTGCCTCCATCTTGGATTTTATATAAATAATAAAAAGTCGCATGGGGTAGTGTATAACGCTTTTTCGTTAAGTGACGATTTCTGCCAGTTTACTTCTACCACGAGCTCCGTAAAAGAACTTCGTTCCAAAAATGGATCTGTTGGTGATCAAAATTTATAATAAGCAAACTGTATTTCACAAAAAACCGTATTGCTGCTTGGTCATTTTCTAGGCAACATTTTTTTTTAAATTTTGACGTTCGAAAAGTGCTGATTCTCAGCCTAATTTGTAATAAATGCCTAATAAATATCTTACTTGAATCATTGCGTACATACGAGTTTACATAGGATTAACTCTACTATGTTAAAATATGGTCTCGTTCCTGTTTCGTTTTGACACCTGAGACACACACACTCAATGTCGCAAAGACTTGACTTGAAAAAAAAAATTGTATGTCTGTTTTTTAAATGTAAAAAATGAAGGAATAGTTTTATTTGAAAAAGTGTCATCATAAGAGAAAAAAAGTATTTGTATTACAAAAAAAAGGAGCTACGTCTGCTAACAAGAGGCAGAGGCAATATACTCGTATGTGTTGTAAAAAAATATTTCTGTAATTTTTTTTTTTTAATTGCCATGGAAACGCCATTATTATTGTGTAAAGTTAACTTTTCCCAGTATGGACACTTTTTCACGTAACTGCGTACGGTGGGGGCATATCTAACGATTTCAATCTTTGCTTCTAGGCAATTTTTTAGGGGGTTCATAAATTGAACCAGCGGTAACTTGGGAGCCAGAACTTGAAATTTTGAGTTGTATCTCCACCTTAGTTGGGGCCGATTATCATAATTAGCCCTCCGATACACCTACAATTATAAACTTTAGGAGGTGGTTGTGGATTCGGAGATACGATTTCTTGCGGATATGCCGCATTTGCGTTACAACCCTAATATATAGCTACTTAATATAAAATATTGACTACTTCACTTGGTACCTACTTAATAGCTAAGTTCAGTGTTTCAAACTTAGTGAACTTCACCAATCGCTTACCTACAGAGCTGACTTTATGAACTGTGATTTACCGCTTCATTGGACGCGATCGGGCCTTTTGCTGACTCATGCATAATATGTAACTAATGAAATCGAAGTTTAGGTATATTAATTTCATGAAAATTAAGCTAATCCGACTGCCTCGTTGGACTGGTGGCCGCAAGCGTTACTGCTGAGTCTGAGGTCTTGGGATCGATTCCCAGGTCGGGCGAAGTGTTATTGAGTTTATCCATCAGAAATGTCTAAGTAATTGGAGTCTGAATTGGTGCCCGGTTGATTGCAATAGGCTCGCCCCTTATTACATTAGACTCAAACATAATTGAAAAAATGTAGATGTACTATAGGTACATCTCTGCCTTACTCTTCGGGGATTGCTGGCATGATGTTATGTGTGTTGGTATGTGAAAATTAAGTTTTAGATTACTGTGTCCAACGCAGCAATGGGTGATTCTTGATAAATGAAAAGACAATGTCGTATTCCCATAAAAAATCTTCCCGAACTATAAGAAACAGCATTCGTACTAACAGTACGAGAGAACTTTCTTGTGAACATTATATTATGTATGTAGATAAACAGACAAACGTGACCCTAAAAACCTCTGGGGGCTAACCACCAGCTCTTATAGCAGGGCAGAAGTTGAACTGCACTGCTTTTTTGTTTTATGACTTAGTACAAAAAGGCAGTGCAGTTCAACTTCTGTCCTGCTATAAGAGCTGGTGGTAAGCCCCCTGTCGTTCATTCTTGCAAACTAGAGTTAAGCTCTTGATTTTATATGTATACGAGTATCACTACTTCAAGAGCTATTTGCCGCCTCATTGCGCAGATCCACTTGTTTTTTGCATACTAAGTGTTGAATATTTTCCTAGGTCGGCCATTTTAAGCCATATAAGTCAAGTGTTGGGTCTTTTACGGTATCTACCAGACATTGAGTCAGCACTATTTATTATAAAACTATAAAAATGGAACCTACATAATATTGGGCCTTCATTAAATCCAAGGGTTTATTGAAAAATGACAAAGTTAAAGGGTTATATAAAAAGTTTCAAAAGCATAAAAATATGCTGCACACTGCGGGCTATATATCAGCAGCGTTTTAAGTATGATAGCCAGTAGACGTGACTGTCTGTACATGAGTCGATGTATTAATGCTCACCAATGCTCTCATTGATACCTCGATTCGTGGGTCAGGCAGGAGGCGAGTAGATTAAGGCTGTATTACTAATACTAGTTATAAGTTATTGTACTACTAACACACCGGATCCTAGTTATCTTAAATAAACGTTTTATTATTATTCGTCTTTGACATATCTCGGGACCCTTGGGTCCCGGACCTTTGGAAGGCGTACGAGGGTCCGAAGCCAACTCGCAAAGGCCCGTTAGATGTTTTCAATGAAATGAGGCACCAACCGACGATTACGACCGACGATTATTATTATTATTGTATATATATATATACAGTTTCTGTTTATCTACTAACATGGATATAAATTTACTCACACAACACAGTGTTTAGGGTTCCATAACCCTAGGCTTCACTGTCCGTCCGTCTGTCATGTCTGTGAAAACAACACGTTTCTTGCATGGAAGAAAAGTGTGTTCTTCGGCGTTATTTGTCTTGTGGTACGAAACCTTTCGTGGCCGCGTTTTGCACATTCACGTTCTACATTTATATCTATTTAGATACAGATTACATAGTAAAATGTGCTGCGATGGTTACCTTACTTTTAGAATACACTATCAAAGCATTTCGTTACAATCATGAGTCACGTAACATAGCTTTTTCGAAAAAATAAATAAGAAAAAAAGACATATTACCTACATGCATAGTAAAATAACCTAACAGAAAGAAAGGAAAGAAAGAAAAAGAAAGAAAAAATAAGAAAAAGAAAAAAAAGAAAGAAAGAAAAAGAAAGAAAAAGAAAGAAAAAGAAAGAAAAAGAAAGGAAAAGAAAGAAAAAGAAATAAAAATAAGGAAAAAGAAAGAAAGAAAATACATCAGCAATTCATTTATCAATTCATCCACTAGATTCTGCCCGTACTTCGTCCGCGTGAATTTCTTCTTCACCCGGTGCACCCCGTCGCATCGCATCGCCTGCCTGCGCTATTACTTTTTTTCGCTCAGCGTTCTGACTTTTTTGTTTTTACTCAGTTTCTAAGTTATAAGTCATTTATTAATTTGTCTAAGAATTAAGAATCTTTTCTCAAGAATTAGGCTATCAAATGCAATTCGACTAGTAGTTCCAGAGATCAGCGCGTTCATCAAACAAAAAACAAACAAACTCTTCAGTTAAATTATTAGTATAGATATTATATAGACATAGACATTCAATCCCTAACATTCTATTTAAAATTTAAAGTCCAAGATATATTGATTACCTGTAGAGGTAGACTTCTTTTTTAAATCGAGGTGACTGAAAACTTATTATAAATCCGTCCACCGTGGAAAGTGACCCAGCTGCTGACGGAAAGGATTATTTTTCTATCCATCTTATAGAATACCAGTCACAGTTTACTAACTCTACATAATATTGGAAAACCCGGAGGATATTACAGTGCCTTGCAAATAGCAATATGATCCATATTTCTGGGGAAAATACAAACAGTACGCTCCTATCAAATCCTTCGAGAATACAAACCTGACGTCATGCATGGAATTTGGCCTATTATTAGCACAATATCAATAAACCTTCCAACTCGAGCCTAATTTCATATGCCTAATATAATTACACGTTGTAGGGCGAGGTTGAATACAGGGTGCGTTCGTATCACGCCATAACACAATGGCGGATAGTTAGGTGACAAATAAGCTACGTCACGTCAATTTCGTTGGTTGCGTCCATTGAGGAGATAACTAATGGAGTTACAATGAAAAATTATGCGATAGACCGGCACAAATACTGCGTTTACTGACGTGGATTTGAATGCTCGCCACAACACCCTTGTTCTGGGCCGAAAACAGTAGCGTTTTCGTCTACATTTCGTTAATATAAGTGCCACATCATATAGTATGTGTTGAGGTTTATTAATTTACCGGAAGCAATTTTAACTGCAGATTGCTGCTAACAATTCCATAAAGGTAAAATAAACTAAATGACTTCACATGCAAATGAAGCGAAAGAAACCATAAAATGAATGAGGTAGTAAGTTGAATATCTATATTAGTAAGAAATGTGAGTTGGCACTCTATGTGCTTGCTACTCTATGACTTCAAGTTGGCTCGCAATTAATGTTATGTTTGTTTATGTGTGAATGTTGTTATGTTTGGTATATATTGATATTGAGTCGGATTAAGTAAGTAAGCCATGGTATTAAATAGATAGGCCTTTTTTTTTTGGGTGGGAAATCATCAAATGACCGCTCCCGCTTTGGGCTGAGCGGAAGGGCGTGTCCGACTTTTGCTGACTAAAACCCAACCATGTTCCTTCAGTTGCCTGTGCCAGGGGCCACGGTATCTCTTTCGAACAACCTGCAGCCCCGGCGGCGAAAATAGTTAGGCCTTAAGCTGTGAACGAGATGCCTATGCAGTGTCATGTGCAGGTATTTCGCAATAAGTTCGCAAACAAAAATATCTAAGTATATATACATTTAAAAAATTGCAACGAAGTCAAAACCGTACATTTAATATTTTTGAAAAAAAGTACGTCCTGCGAGGTCTCTGTGCGAGTCTGAAGTTTTTTCAATTTGTCTGGACGTGTATTCCGGATTGGCGCAAAAATGGCTTAACAGATTTGGATGAAAGGACAATGCCCATGGACGTATGGAATCCCGTACCATGTTGCATCAAAGTTAAACTTTGGTTTTTTTATAGACTACACTTATCATATTAACTCCTACAAAAGTTCTTTTTGTAAACAAAACTCGGGTATCGGAAATTTTCAATAAAATCAAAATAACCTAAACACTAGGTACTTTATTTTGTTTGACACGTAATAAGCGCACGGCCATTATTGCTCTAATAAAATGATAATCGTTTAAGTAAAAATTCTGTTATATCATAATCTAGTTATTTAAAAATGTATAATCTATTTTAAATAATGTATAATCGGAAAAGTATAATTTTTTACATGTTTTTTGAAAGATGTGATCATATCATTTGAAACGGAAAGTCATGTAAAGGGAATAATACAATCACAACACTTTTTTTTCAATCAATCAATCAATAAGCCCTCTATTCTGAACTTCCGTCTGTTTTGAAGTGTTTGTTTTCCTCATTTAGAAGATATCTCTAAGTTCAGTGTGCATTTTGGCAAAGGCCTCCTCTAACATTTTCCATTGTGTTCTATCTCTGGCAACCCTTCTTCAGTAAGGGCCCGCTGTAAGCTTCAACTCATCTTCCCATCTCTTAAGTTGTCTTCCCCGCTTCCTATTCCCATCTCTGGGATACCAGTCTGTCACTATTTTACTCCACTTTTCCTTAACATGTGGCCTGTCCATCTCCATTTTAGTTGGTCTATCTTCGTAGTCTATCTTCGTAAGTATATCCATAACTCTTGTCTTGGCCCTTATAAAGGTGTTTCGTTTCCTGTCTTGTTTCTTGATGCCTATCACGCTTCTCTCCATCGCTCTTTGATAGCATTGCAGCATAACTCAGTGGTGTTTTGAAAGAGACTATGTTTGCCATGGCCATATGTGATGCAAGGTAGAATGCAAGTGTTGTAGACTTTCCGTTTGTACGGATGTTAAGATCGTTGACCTTCATGATTTCTTTAAGTGACGAGTATTTTTTTCAGTCGTTTGCTATTCGCTTTTTGATTTCCTTGTCCGTCTGATCCTTGAACGAGATGATCTGTCCCAGGTATATGTACTCTCCCACGTATTCGAGCGGTTCGTTATTTATTGTTATAACTCGGTTATCAGAGTTTGTCAGAATTTAAGCTTGGTCTTGGTGATATTCATGGATATCCCTATTTTCTCGCTTTCCCTGTTTAGGTCTTGGATCATTTTCCCTAGTTTTTCAGGGTTTTCTTCGGCGACGACAATATCATCTGCGAATCTTAGGTGGTTTAGTCTTCGTCCATCTATGCTTAAACGAAGTTGGTCCCATCCCATCTTTCTGAATATATTCTCCAATACTGCAGAGAAAAGCTTGGGGGACAGCGGATCTCCTTGTCTAACACCTCTATTTTTTTGGGTCTCCCCCAAACTTTCAAGTTGTATTTTTGCTTTAGTGTTGGTGTAAATAGTTTTGATGACTTTTATGTATTGTGTGGGGATTCCTTGGTTTTCTAGACTTTCCCTAGCTTTATGGCTAATGCTGTCGAAGGCCTTGGTGTATTCGATGAAGGCCATATACAGGTGCTTGTTATACTCATTGTATTTTTCTATAAGTTGTTTAATAGTATGTATATGGTCCACTGTGGCAAAGTTTTTTCTAAAGCCCGCCTGTTCTATTGGTTGGTTTTCATCTATTTTAGTACTTATGCGATCTAAGATGATTTTAGAGAAATACACGTTGGACATCAAGCTTATTTGTCTATAGTTTCCTATACCTTCTTTTGGCCCTTTTTTGTATATTAGGATTATATGAGATGTTTCCCACTGTTCGGGTATGAGTCCTGAAGTTATAACGTTGTTGAAGATTTTAGTCAGAATAGGAGCCAGTTCTTCTAGGGTTCCTTTTAGTAACTCATTTGTAATTTTGTCAGGGCCTGGTGCTTTATCTGATTTTTGGCTTAGTATTGCTTTTCTGACTTCACTGGGTAAGATTTCGGGTTCTGGGTCTGAAGGGCATGGCGTAGGTCTAAGGATTTCATAGTTTCCCTGATTGGTGTTATCTTGGTTGGAGTATAGATAATGGTAGAATTTTGGAGCTGTTTTATTTATTTCTTTTCGATTTGTGATATTACAGTGGCTATTTTTCAGGTTTGGTATCCATGGATTTGACCCCCGTAGTTCTTTAAGAGCTTTTCTTGTTCCTCCAGTAGCTAAAATATGTTTTTCTAATTTTGTAGCCTCATGGTTTTCCTATCTTTTCTGATGCCTTCCTTGATTTTCTTACTTAGCTTGGTAATCATTTGAATATTCTGTTTCTTTATTTTGCTATCAAATAGACATTTTGTTTCCTGAATTAATTGTAGTGTTTTATCGCTCAGTATGTATTTATGCTTTGATGGTTTGCCGGTGTTGGTACCTGTAAGTTGGCTCTGTAGTTTGGCATAGCTTGCCTTTACATATCTTTTGTCATATTCCAGTAATTCCTTGCCAAGTATGTATTACCAAGCAACGGACTGTTACTTTGTTGATTTCTGGATAATGGACCGTGCTGGATCGTGTAATGTGCTTTCTGGGTTTTTTGGGTGGTGTTAGTTTGGGGGGTGCTCTTATCATACGATGGTTTGTATTAAAGTTAAGCTTTGATATCACTGAGGTGTTTGTGAATAATTTTGGGTGACTGCACATAATATAATCTATCTCGTTTTTGTATTTACCTTTGCCCGTTTGTGCTTCTTTTGCCTTGGCCAAAGTTCCCCAGTACATATTCATCTTTGTTTTGCTTGGTCCCTACTTGAGCATTAAAATCCCCCATAAGAACAATTATATTTTTTGAATATTTGTAAATAATTTGGGATAGGTTGTTGTAGAAGGTAATGTGTTCTGTTTTGACAGCTTGTTCGGTTGGTGCATAGGCTTGTATTATTGTCCATGTTTTTTCATGACTGGGTATTTTAATAAGTAAAATTGCAATTCGATCAGTAACTCCGATGAAGTTCAGTATATTATTTCTTAGGTGTGTTTTTACCATAAATCCAACTCCTCTTTGTCCTTTCTTCTATTGATTCGCCAGCTCTTCGCATTTCACTTATTCCCAGTATGTCCCAGTTGTGTTCATTTAACGCTTCTTTAAGCTCTAATAGAGATTCATTTGTTCTTAACGTCCTGGTATTTAATGTTGCAATGTGCAGTTTGTTGTTTTTTGTTAGAGGGTACTGGTCTATTTCTCCCGTTTTTGTTTTGGTGTTGTTTTGGTTGTAGAATTATTTGTTGTGGTTGACTTAGTTTAGATAGTTGCAGTTCTTTGGTTCCGACTGGTGGTGTGTTAGTTTTTGTATGTGGTGTTCCCTGAAACGGAATATGATCTCTCCCGCACGTACTGAAATGCATCTTTCTTCTGCATGTTAGAGGTGTTTGTATTCAGCTTGTTGGGGCTTGGAGTTTCAGATCTTTCTCTTGTTTCACTGTCTGTATTTGTATTGAGGTTTTTATTTCCAGTTTTTGCTTGTAGTACTGGTTTTCGGTAGATCATATGTAATGTAGGTGCCCGATTCCTTTTCCTTTTTGTTTTTTTTAATCTGGAATTTTTTCTCAAGGGTTAGCTAGCAAGATTGGTCTGATTTTGGCATCATTTTTTCCTTTTTTACCCAGTCTCTGAAGTCTATCTATTTCCCCTATTTCTAGTTTCACCTCAATTTCTTTCAATGTTGACGTAACGAGAGTAGTTAGGTCTTCATGATTTTCTCCATTTGGCTCTGGGAGCCCATTAATTAATATGTTTTAACGCTTGCTATTCGCCTCGAGATTTATTAACTTGTTGTTTAGTTTATCCACTTCGTTTTTCAGGTTTTCATTCTCCTCAATAATGGGTTTCAGTTTTTCATCCACTTTTTGTAATATGCAGTGATATTTTCTGTTATAACATTGGTTTGTCTTTTTAATTGTTCTGTCATTTTCTGGAGCAATGAAATTTCTGGTGACAGCTCGGAAGACATGATTTACGGAGAAACGAAACGCAATTTCTTTTTGTAGACAAGTTTTCGAACGCAAACTTTGTGTTGTTTGGTTGGTAGCACTACACTATGACAGTTTTGCTGATTGAAATGTAACCTCAAAAACTGAATGACTAGTGTAGCGGTATCTACAACGCCACATGCGAACAACGCGTCATACTGACGTCACGCAAATCCTGCATCTCGCAAGCAGAGTTTACCGCGTAATTAGCATACATACAAACTTCCCGACATCAGACGTTGGGCAATTGCCCGCCAGACACAACACCCGTCTGGTCGGAGGATCCTCCCTTTTCTATGGAGGATGAGTGAATTTTACACCCTGTTCCTCATACCTCTAAAACAAGAATTTTATTTTGAGATTGAATCACTGAATTACTGTTTTTTGTTGTTATTTTAATGTTTACCGATGCACACAAGCACAGAATTTATTTGGATCGGCACTGATTTGAATCAAGGATGTTATTTTGCACTGTTTCTATTTTAATTGTGACGTTTAGTAGCACCGGAACCGGATTCAACACTTTTTTACTTTAAATTAAATTCCCTGTACAAAAATCAAATCCCTGACGCGTAATGTCGTAAAAAATTATGAAAATGGTTACTGTAATACTGATCTTGATGCATGAGATTTATTGGTACGACTTTTGGTCATTCTCCTTTGGCATACAGATAGTTTATAACGATTAACACATAGAGTACTTTTAAACCTGATAGTACGTTCTCGTGAGTAATTTTCGATATCCACGCCGGTGAAACCACGGGCAAAAGTAAAAAAAAAAAAAAATTAATTATACTAACTATAATTTAAATTAACTACGAAAAATATACTTTTAGCTTATACCTATTAATATTTGTTATAAATACACCTTTCAAACGACTTTGAAAGTATAGGCTACGTCATTAATTACTTCGGTATTCATTTTCGTAAGAGCTTTAGAAAGTTCGAACATTCTTTTCGACTAATAGATTGGAAATATTACAATATCTACGTTTTACCGTTATTTAGTAAAAGCAATATCTAATTGGAATTTTAATTTATAGACTGTGTTCGCAATACATAATATTTTAAATTACTAATTACTTGCAGCGTTAAACAAGACTTTGGTATATTGGTTAAAGACAGAAAAAAAAACATATTTCTGTTTCGTCTTGGAAAATTCGTGAAAGGTGAAACATGAAAAGGCGTTCGTTATTTACAATATTGTAAAAAGAAAATCCCTAACTATCAATTTAGGGCTTGTCTTCTTAGGGATTGCATAATATCATTATTGTTTTTACTAAAATGAAACGGATAATTAAGTTTATAAAAATAATCCATTCAATAAATAAATAAAACTAGATATTTTGAAACTATATATTATTTAACGAATTATCATAAGAGTTAAATCAAGTGAAGTCCATGGACAGTATTTCAAACACACTTCACACGAAACTGTCGTTGAGTAAATGACAGTTTCAAACACACTTTGAAGTAATTACGTCTATTCACCGTATGACGGCAGTGTATTTTATTAAGTACCTGGTACTTGTTCACAGGCCTACACTAGGGTCCCATGCCTATTAACCCTTCATACGTGGATCCACGCAAGACACAATGGCTTTTTAATTGTTTCCGTAATTACGTCATTCAACCGGTTAACACTGTAATTTGAAAACATTGTAAAATCCACTTATTTTTAAAACGGTAACCGTGGAGTTTCTTGGCAGTTCTTGTCTGTAGAAAACGACCAGTAGGAACCGTGCACTTGGCTTCTGACGTTTCATCGCCAGAAGCCAGGTGCTAGGTTCCAATCGGTCGAAGCCCCTATGTAGGTTGATGTACAATAATATGTTTTGATTTTGGTGTCCGCAACTCCACCGCAAAACGCGTATTTTACAATTAGTAGATTGAATTTCATCAAAGTTTGTTTTATTTCATACAGAAAATATTTTTAATCTTATGTTCTATTCGACATTGGCGCCGATTCCCTTGTTCACAAACTAAACTAAATTTAAGTTCAATGCATCTTTTTTTTTCTATTTAATTTAGAAAAGGACAGAAGATAAATATTAATTTAGTCCTGTCAAACTAGTCAGCGCCTGACGTAAATTGACGTATTTTTAGTAGCCATGTTTTTAATTACGTCTAATCTGTCTATGGAGTATCTTAATTTGACAGGACTAAACTAATATTTTATCTTCTGTCCTTTTCTTAACGAAATAGAAAGAAAAAGATGCCCAGAACTTAAATTTAGTTTAGTTTGTGAACAAGGGAATCAGGGCCATTGTTCAGGTACTGGTACTATTACTAAATTGTATTCGATACTCGTGTTAGTGAGATAATCGTGTTAAGGGTTTCGAGGCTAAATAATAAAAAACGTGTGGGGTCAGGAGACATCCGGCGGGAACGAAGTACAATATAAAGATCCAAAAGGGTGGCTGCGAACATTTCAAAATGACGAAAAACTTTTAAAAAATTAACTTACCATCGGCTTCAGCACCCTCGAAAACCATGAAAACTATCCCTCTCTCTGTGCCTGTATATGTTATATAATAGACGACACGGTTGGCGCAGAGGCTGAGCAATCGACTGCTGAGCTGCATGTCGCGGGTTCAATACCCGCACGGAAAAAATATTTGTATTGCCTACAGGTAGTTGTTCCGGGTCTGACTGTTTGTGTATGTGAGTTAAAATTTTTGTAAATGCATCCACGGTACAGGAATAATTCCTAGTGTGGGGCAACGTGTTTTAAAAAAAAAAAAATAATAGTAAGTCACATGGAGGGGCATAACGCTTTTACGTTTCGTGACGATTTCTACCAGTTTACTCCTACCGCAAGCAAAGAACTTCGTTACAATAGCCGCACGGGTCGATCTAAGGATAAGCTACGCTTGTCGCGGTCTGTTCGTGAATGGATGACCATCCAATAAGCTAGTTAGTCCCGTCTGTCATTCGTAGCAGTTTGACAGTCGTTATGGGTAGTCAGAAGCCCTAAAAGTCGGACAACCAGCCTTACAAAGGGGTATTGTGGTATCCAGTAACTGAGTTGAGGTGGTCAGATAGGCAGTCGCTCCATGAATTATTATTATTATTTACTGGTATTCAGCTGCATCCGGTTAGACTGGAAGCCGACCCCTACTTAATTGGGCAAAGTAAAAGTTAGGCAAATTGACACGTGTTAAGTGAAATGAGTCAAACGCGACTGCCGATTTAATTACTTAGGTAAGGAAAAAGTTTTATTGAATATTTCTATCGGGAAATTCTCCCGATGCGGCAATCGTGCTCCAATTTATGACGCAGTGAGAAATTTTCATTTCATTAATTTGTTGGAGAAAATTTAATCAACGAAAATACCATTTAATTATTAAAAGTACCTACTTTGGGATTTATCTCAATTACTACGACCCAATAAAAAAACTATAACGAAATAGAGCTATCGCGAACAAGTCTAACAAATTGCGACTAATTTCATTACAGTCGTAACGAGGTTTATTCGGTTGCCTTCGTGAATTTGCCGATGATGGCCGAAGATTGCCGAACATCTAAAAAGATGGCGGCAATTTGAACCAGTAGTCGCAGTGCGGTGTTTATTATAGCTAAATTAGAAGCGACGTGTAAAATATGGTCATTATAAATCTGAAGAAAATAAGAGAATAGTCATGTCACATTGAGCGCACAAATTATCCGTCTCCGAGGCGTGGTCAAAATCATAACCGTCACCACTTTATTTCTTGTGGATCGATGGAAAACCTGATAGTCTGTACTTTCCTTACAACCTTAGAATGATTTATTCGCATTTATTTTCTTTTACCGCACTAATGCATTAAATTATTCTCCAAAACAAACTAAAAAGCATTTTACTATTATAACAGATATAATAATTCAAAGATTTTCAGCCTGACGACGAGTCATTCTGAATTTTATACTTTTTTTATTCTAGTAATTTGTATACAAAGTACCAGAAGATCATAAAATGTGTACGGTTGTCTTTACAAGCTATGCTGCTTTAAACAGTAAAGAGAAAATCGTACATAACTGCGTAGTAAAACGAATGGTTGAATTGATTTCGTGAATGAATTATGAAAGTTGCAAAATGGCTGCTGAAGTAAATTGCTTTTTAATTTGTCCATTTTTTACTTCTATCCTTTTACTTTCCATCACAATGGTCCTCTTCAGTTTTGCTTACATTTGAGTCTTATTTAAATCCTTTTGATTTTTTTTCCAAAAAAAGACGGTGCCAAAGTGGTCTATGGACAATAGCGATACGGTTTTGATATTTGTGTAGGAATAACTTATCCTTACCTAGCGACTTTATCTTCCCTTGTACAAAAGGGCACCAAAATTTGACCCGGAAATTTTCGGAAAAATACGCTTGTGGAATTTCATTTTTTCTCAGCTGCATCCGGTTAGACTGGAAGCCGACCCCAACATAGTTGGGAGAAGGCTAGGCAGATGGTGATAATGATGATGCTTGTAGAATTTATAATAATTAAACTTAATAATTCCACCTGATGCTAGGGATCGACACTATTGACAGCTCACTTCAAGCTCACTTCACCTAAGTTTTCACGTTGAGATTTTAACAGAATAGATCAGAAGGTCCTTGTAAATCCTGTAAATTCTAAAAGTGTATTTGTCTATTGGTGCATAGTCCACCAAGTCTCCTTATTAGTAATTCGCCAAGTCTCCTTTGTACTGTAATCTAAAGTTAACAACTAAACCTGGGGGCCTACTCCGAAGTGCAAAGTGCGAATGTTCGGATCGGACCGACACATGGCCGAACCGAATATTATTGAAAAATGCGAAAAAAGTTCGGATCGGCTCAGTTGAGTCGGGACCATAGTCAATATTCGAAAGAGTGTAGGAGTGTAGGATCGGAACCGACCGAACCATTGCAAATAGTAAATTCG
This sequence comes from Apamea epomidion, assembly GCA_947507525.1. Classification (NCBI taxonomy): domain Eukaryota; kingdom Metazoa; phylum Arthropoda; class Insecta; order Lepidoptera; family Noctuidae; genus Apamea; species Apamea epomidion. Next base: position 12,753,745 of record OX382248.1, read on the forward strand.
TAGCAGAAAACGATACTACTTCGGAGTAGACCCCCAGGCCCCTTGGTCACAAACAATATATATTTCCGTCCATATACCTAAAGGCTACCAGAAGTTTTGCAAAAAAACTTTTCCACACTCTTCAGGAAAAGTTTTCAGGATAATTTTGAGCCCACAGATAGGTAATTATAACGTCATTTTCCCTTCTCCGATACCTCTAGGGAAGCTCACTTACATCATATCGATATTATAGAATACTAATGGATTTTCCTGCTATATGACCCTAGGGAAAATAGGATGACCTATTTTTTGCGGAAAATATTCTCGGACGAGAGGGTATTAGGGATACCAGTTTAAGATTTCCCATGATAGCATAATTATTTTATGGTTGCTTATAATGGTGAAGGATGACATCGTGAGGAAACCGACTGTTCTAAAGCCAAAAAATTCGAAGACGTGGACTCCACTACTGGCTAGACCCGCGTGGTGCACTACACCAAAATCAATATCAAAAGTTATTTATTCAAATTAGGCTGAGAATCAGCACTTTTCGAACGTCAAACTTACTCACGTTATAGGTTGATTATGCATAATATATTTTAATCACCCTTCTATAGTTTTTGTTAACAGTAACAAACTTTTCCAATCTTTGTGTTACGGAAATTCTTTGATCGTAGCTGCTTATAGGAATTCTGTTTACAAGAATGATCGTTTATAATCATTTGATCATGACACGGTGAGTTGACGGCATTAACAACAACAAACTACAACAACGCGTCATAACAAAAACAACGGCAGTACTTGTTTAATGTGGAAACAGTTTCGTTAAAACAAAATAGTGCCAACAGTTGGGTCGAGCCCACTTTAACTCAAAACTCTTTTGGCACTTTCTGCTATGACCAGATGCGGCGCTTGTATGGTTACATTCCAAGTGTGTTTGTAAAATTATTGGTTTTAACGGAGTTCATTATTATTTGTAAAACTATGAACGAAGCTAGCGAAAATTGTTGTAAACATGGTATAGATAATACCAGCCTTTTATTGTCCACCACTGAGGGCAAAGACCTCTTCTTATACAGAGAAGGCACGAGCATTGATCACCACGCTTGCTCAAGACTAGTTGGCGATTTCAGACTTATATTAGCTATTAGTTAGAGATTTCCGCATTTCCAGATTTCCTCACGAAGGTAAAGGAAAACCCATGACAGTCGTCAGTGGCAGCGCAGAGGTCACTTTGACTGCATGTTTTGGGACACAGAGGGCAGGATAGGAGGTGGAGCATGGTTTGCGACATAGCTCCACAATCACACCCTACCGCCGTTTGGGCCAACAAGATATAAAATTTTGCCGTGTCAGCGACTCAAAGAAGAAGATGAAGGCCGATGACAGTAATGTCCAATATAAACTTAGAAAGTACATATGAATTTAAAAAGTCACATTGGCATTTGTTTTGGTTAGTTTTGAACCTACAACCTCGTGCGTGAGCGGAGATCAGGGAGCCATCACGACATCATTAGTATAAATATTTATTTTTATTGGAAAAAAGTATTGATCCGCTGTCCATAAAGAAATTGTTAAAATACGTTAATTTTACGTTAATTCCTGGCTTGATTAAAATACGGAAAGTATTATAAGTGCCAAATAAACCTCTTTCCTTTTATTCTGTTACACGTGCTTCATCATCATAAAATACAAAGAAAAACTTTGTTTCCATACATTATCTCTAACAATGAGCTACGTGCAAACATCGGTTTTCAAGAGCGTTTCAATCAATCAATTTCTGTTTCAATTTAACCTTCAAAGTTGCGTACAACGAAATATTGAAAATTCTTTCCAGATAATTATAATTATTTTTAGTTATATTATCTCATTTAATAAAAGGCAGTACGCGTCTAGGAGCAGTTGAAGGAGTCGAGTCTGGATCTTCAAAGACGTTGTAGTAGTCAGATTGGTCAGGAGTTGAACTGCCAGTAGGAGAAAGCTCTGTCGACGGCTTGGTCACAGCCTTGGCTACTTCGAAAGTATCCTCAGCACCAAATACGCAAAAGTTGCCCAAAGCGTTCATATACCTACACATTCAATAATGATGATCAGTTCTTCTGTACACGATGTCATTAGAGTGCTCACGATAGGAATGAAAATTAGTCTGGGTCGCTGTCGCAGGATACGGTGAAGAGGACTATATCCAATTTTCTTCAGATAGCTGTACATGTGCAGATCAAGAAAAACCCGTTATATATCAACACTACCAACAACACTCAGCACCTTATTTTTCACACACGGCAGTAATGCAACTTTTCTAGCTGCAAAGTATGTCAAGGTTTTTATGAACTGCAAAGTTTGAATATTTTTCAAATTTAAGGGCTCGTAATGTACAACTTACAAGATAACGTACTTAAGTGAAAATGGATACATAATTACGATATTCGGGTTCATAAGCTGATGCTTAACACGTATCTATGATAGGCGTTTTTGAAGGTAAAGATCGTAATCGTCAGCAAAGCACGATGATGACTGCAGTTACCCATCAACCTTCAAAGGAAGAGTGATTTTTCTGGTTGCGCTCCTTCCATCCTAGAATATCGATTATCTTCATAATTCCTTATTTCAAAACCACGTCAATTCCTTAGCTAATCACGTCATCTGTTAATAACATATTCTCTATGACACAATGAACGAAACCGCGCGAAAAAACACGAAGTTGGCGTGGTTTGAACTGTCAAAATACCACGCTTGACAACCGTACGTGGTTTTCATGTGTGTGATTACGCGGGAATAATACACAGAATTGGGGCCCTGACATAAATGGATAACTAGGTTAGGTTAGGTTAGTATTAAATTATTTATTTATTTTACTTCGATGGTCCTAGTTTATCATTTGAGACTTCAAGTGGCAGCTATGTGAACAGAACCCAGCAATGCATAAATATGTAAGCTGTCACGCCCTTTATGCCTGGAGGCTTTTATTTAGGTAGTAAGTTTTTAATTACATTTTAATTTTAAATAATTATTTTTTAGCTTGAGTACGTAGTTTTTATTATATTTGTTGGTATATTGGCGTGGCTACCTGACATATGGCAAATAATTTAATTTTATGTTCTGTGTCTTGTAATGTTAATTACTTAACACCTAGTATTGTATACAATCAAGTATCAAGTATTTTCTAACTGAACAGACAGCTGTGCTGCTGGGGAGTTAGTTGCGTTACTTCTTCTTCCCAGCGATAGCACTAGGAACTGGTGAAGGGTGGGCGTTTTTGGGGATTGTCTTTTGTAATTTTGACGTTCGAAAAGTGCTGATTCTCAGCCTAATTTGAATAAATGACTTTGATTTTTTTTTTTGGCGCACGATAGCCTTTACCAGAAGTGGTAATCGTCTAAGGGCTGATTTATCAATCGACCGATCATTTTTATTATCCGTGGAATATAATTGACGTCTGACAGTTTTTGTATTAAAAACTGTTAAAAATTCAAAATTATTCCTCGGATAATGTTATTTAGCGTTGGAAAAATCAGCCCTTAGTGGTTTAGTAGCTTATCATTAGGATTACGCTGGAATTCAAGATTTAAAGCGTAGATTCATCCTGTCGGCCCAAAAGATGGGCGAGTGTCTGTTTCGTCTTGATACCTCCGACACTGTCACAGAGACTTTACTTGATTGACGTGGAAACGCCGTTAATATTGTGTGAGCTCACTCTTCTCAGTATGGGCACTTTTTGCGCGACTTAATACGATGAGTGGAAATGTAACGATTTAAATGTTTGACTCGAATATAACTGTTAGTCGTGGTACGACATCGGCTCCCTAAACATCATCTGTTACCAGAAGACAGCTGTCAGGCAACCATCGATGCGACGCTCTACTAGAGTGACTGTCACCAGCCATTGTCACTCCCACCCGACCTTCCCAGTGATTCCAGTAACTTCGTAACAAAAGGTGGCGGCGCCACATGCGGCGCCATCAAATCTATTAATTTCAGTTACTCAGAAACGCGCCATAAAACAGAAATGTTGATCCAGTTGCCCCAAGCGTTATTGATGAATAAATTGAGATAAATATTAATTAACATTTTCAAATATCACCCAAAAGCCTTTTCAATAAATTAACCCTGTCAAGTTATTCACAATTCAACTTTAATGGTTTCCTTTGTGAATGTTTAATTGATACTTGTTGAAGTTCTGACAGTAACTTAACTCAGATATAATGACAAAAAAAGGACATAATAATAAATCTTTATTTAGCCAAAGACATACAGAGTTTAAAAGACTGTTTAAAATACATTGAAAGCTTAAGTTGAAAGTTCTGTACAAGAAATACCTAGTACTCTACCTCCTAATTTTTAATTATAAAATATATAAATCATATTTATTAATAGTAAAGTAGACGTCAAAATTTACAAGATTTTATACGGTTAATGGTTATTCTCAAAATAATTCCCTACAATAGTAACATATTGGAATAATACAATAAACTTAAAAAAAATAAAATTAAACAGTAGCTAAGTATCTATTTCGTTTATGGCGTACCTTACCATACCAGTCTTTTTTTTATAAAAGGGGAGTAGTGGTGAATATTGTGGTGAAAATCTTTCACCACAATAGGGTGAAAGATTTTCATAGTTTAGTTATACCTATTAAGATACTGCGCCCAGAAATACATATTTTAATCATTCAAATGAAGTGAGGAAGAAAAAAAAAAAAGGAAAGGGCAGTGTGTGAAGTGGTGTGGTGTTACTGATATGAAAAAAGGGAAGTGATGGCGTTTTGTAGCCTCTGCCTACCCCCTTGGAAAGAAGGCATGGATTTATGCTATGTAAATAAAAGGGAACTATAATGGTAGATAACAATAGTCTAGTTTCTTGTCAACATAAAAAAATAACAAAGTCCGCTAAGCTGGTTAAAAAACATATTTACCACAGGAAAGGATCTCAGGTGCCAAGAAGTGCCTTTGTTCGGCGTACAGTGACGTACAGTAATGAGGTGTCGGGCTTAGTAAACGCAGTCAGTAATAGTACCTCCAAGCGTAGCGTGGTTTTTTTGTGTGCTAAATAAAGCGACGCGAATAAAAACGATGAGAAACGAATTTTGGCGCAAATAAATACGCGTTAACGTTTTCACAATTTAATTGAGCTTAACATTATGTAGGTACAACGTTATTTTGTCAAGTTTATTCGATCAACTGAAATATTGATCTTCAAATCTAATATAAACATTGCTACTTTGATGTATCATTTATAAAAGGGAAATGAGATTAAAAAAATATATAAAAGCAATTTCACGCAGCCGAAAATGTAATTGAACTTTGATTTTCTTAGTAATCTTGCCTAGCAGCCTTATTAAATTGTCAATTTTGTATCATACAAAATAAATAGGCCAGATCTCAACCAAATATGACAAAGATAATGATTAAACATCTCTTCATTATTTTGTATAATTTAAAAAAAAATAGACACAAAAAACTGTAAAGTAGGATTTAAAAACTTAAATCCTACTTTACAGTTTTTTGTGTCTATTTTTTTTTTTTGATACCCCAAAACAAATGACAGTGACACAAGGCATCTTATAAGCTAACTCATCTTCTAAACAGTTTCAAATTTCTAAGCTTGTTTATTGTTGACGTATAAAAACTAAACAAACCACGAAGGAAGTTATTCCGGCAACATTTCAACTGTGCCGACTTTATCAAGTAGTTTCACACGGAAATGTCGCGAATGTTGGGGCTCTAGTTACCCCGTGTCTGCAAGATATAGCTGTAACAATTCAATCTAGCGACACTCGGGAAATTCGATTCCAGTTTCAAAATCGTTTTTATGCCGCGGTATTTTCGTACCCGCGTTGCAGTTGGAGGGTTGGCTTTTATTTATGTTGTTAATCTTCAATATCTTTACTTGACTGCGAAAAAGGGTTACGGGCTTCCCGTATCCTACTAATATTATAAACGTCAAAGTTCGTATGGATGGATGGATGGATGTTTGTTACTCTTTCACGCCAAAACTACTGAACAGGTTTGGATGAAATAGGATACTTTTTATCCCGTTATTCCCACGGGATCGAAACCTATGTGGGTGAAATCGCGGGGCGCAGCTAGTATCTATATATTTATTTATACAACGTAGGCACAATGCTGGTGTTACAAGGTGGAAATTTCGACGCTATGGGGTCTAAACTCATGTGCTGAATCCATGGTTACAGTTTGCGCGTTGATGTCCCTGCTACCCTGTATACTAAGTGCATAGTAAACCCTTGTATCTTTTATGCCACAAACAGAAATGAAATTGCGGGAAAAAAATTGGTCTTTGTAGACGCACAGTTTTTTCACAGAACATATTTCAGTTGCACGTGTATTTCAGTGCAGACGCGAGTGAAACATATTTTGTACATTATTTTTCGTAAAAATATGAATATGCACGCAGTGCGGTAGTTACATTTTCATGGAAAGTATGATCAATTTAGCTATTCTGAAAATGTTATTGCATAAATTAATTATTCAGGTTTAATTATTGTTGTTACAGTTCAGATACTGAATATCTAAACTAGTAAATGATTAAACGAAATAAAATATATTATCCAGGTAACAAACCGTTTTAAAAAAACCGGCCAAGTGCTAGTCGGATTTGACACGAAGGGTTCCGTGCCACCGTACAATGTTTAACACATTTTTTTACCACGTTTCTTAAAATAAAATAAAGTTAAAAAGGGGTCCCTATGACCCCATTATAATTTTTAACTTAATTTTATATTTATTCGTTGTTGTTATAGCGGTCATAGTAGAAGACACAGTAAAAATTTTAAGTGTCTACCTTATTACGGTTCAAAAGATACAGCCCAGTTACAGACAGACGGACGGCCAGCGGAGCCTTGTCGTGCTTTCCGAGGCACGGAGGCATCTCGTAATGTAAAGATGATCACCAATACACAGACCAAACGCGGCAAGCGTAGCTTAACCTGATCGCTCGACATGTGCGGCTGTTATTATTTAGCCACGGGCCCGTAAGACAAGCTAGTACCTGCATTAATTTACACCGACAGCTCGACTCGACTTCGTCTATTTTTTCAAGCTAACAATCTTCAAATATTTTAATAATCGTCCCTAGAAAATATACCATCCATTTCCAATATTCTTGAAAAATCCGGAACATTTTTCATCTCATCAATAAGACGGGACATCAAACAGCGTCGTTTGATTTAATGTCTTCAGAATGAGATCATTTTCCAAATCAATTTAGAAGCGAACTTCAGGCATAAAATACCAGAAAATAGGATAAAAAAGGGATGTGAAGTGTAAAAGAATCAATGAATAATGAAAGTATTCATTTTAATCAAGAAATTGCGGCAGTTTAAAGGTTAGAAGGTAACTTATTAGCATAGTAAGTTGGGGTTGAAGGGTTTGACATGAGCAATATAGTTTGACCGAAACTGCTGTACCACGCCTTAGGAATGCGCGGCTAGGCGGGAGGAATGCGCGGCGAGGCGGGGGGCGGGACACCGTGAGCGATGACGAATGAGCGGCCTGCACTGCCCCCCCGACTCGCCGCACACATACCGAAGGCGCGGTACAGCGGTTTTGGTCAAACTATAGTAGGTAGGCAAATAGCAGCGTTGTGTTGATGCTAAAGGCGCATCTATATGCCTATTAATGGGTTAATGGACCTGCTTTCAAAGTAGATATAATAATCCTTTCAATTCCACAGCTACACATAAACCATTTAAAGGTCTATTCACACATATAGGGCCGTGTCTGGGACGTGGACGGACCGTGCTCCGTCAGGGGCTTAAAAAATATCAGTGTATACATTTTATATGAACTCGTTAACACCATATCCGTGTCCGGAACGGCAACGGAGTTTCAGTGCTTTGTGCGTGCCACGGCCCTGTCACGTTCCGGTCACGGCCCTGATATGTGTGGATAGACCTTAACCTGCAGTAAACATGTGGATACAACCGCCAGCGGATTTTATTAAAATTACATACTTTAGTATATCTAACTCCAACTAGCCGTTATGGCTCTTTTAGTCTTCAGTTAACAATAGTACTAGATTTCCGATGAGTGCATCCAAAGTGGCCGGAAAATGAGACCACTAGTAATGTTGTGATCTTATTTTTTAACCTTATTGCTTAGAAATTATGTTTTACTTTTACATAAATATTTTTGTGCTTATTTAAGAAATACGTTACTTTACGTTTACTTTTCAAAGTAGTAAAAATATATTACAAACGATAATAAGCTTTATGTTTGAAAGCTAAAGGCTTATAATCAAGTTTTATGCAATCGCGGCCACTTAAGCAATCTGTTTTTGTTCGTAATCCGCAATCTAGTGTTATTATTGATCGAACCTTATAACCTTATAGGTACAAGAAAAACAAAGCACACACAACTACATTATTTCTAGAATATCAGGACTATCTTCATCCAAACTACAAACTCCAAGAATCCTTTACGAAAACACGAAAAGTGCCCTCGAACCCCACAAGAGAGATTATCACCCAAAGAAAATAGGAAATAGAGAAAAATGTCCACCGCGTCACACATCGGTAAGTTATCCGGAATACTTTCGTTTTCCTTAGCGTAACAAAGTCGGTACGAGCGAATAGGGACGAGGAACAAGTCTAATCCTGCGACATGGATGACACGAGCCGTTGACACTTCTATTTGGAACTAGGTTCCGCACTGGATTTGTGTTTTGTTTTGTGTTTTCTCAAAATTCTACATACATAACCTCACGCCTTCTTCCCATGGGGGTAGGCAGAAACTACAGAACTCCACGTGCTACGATCCTTACATACTCTTTTTGCCTAGAATGGTAATTACGTAGTAATGTTCGAACCGTTTTGGGTTAGCATTAGAGCAATAAGGTCCGAGTGTCTACCTTGTTTGTCGAGACTTCGCCAAGCGGTTGGTCGACTCAAAATCAAAATATTTCATTGCACATAAACCAACATGGGTACTTATGAAACGTCAGAAGCTAGGTACACGGTTCCAATTGGTCGTTTCCTATGGAGAAGAGCCGGCAAGAAACTCCACGGTTACTTTTTAAAAAATAATGGGCTTTTACAATGTTTTTAGCTGGCCTATTGTTTGGAAAACGAAGTGGCACCCCTCGTGGCAATACTACCAGCTTTTGGCACTTTTCCTGTTAACAACGATGCAGCCGAAATTATACATACCCTATGATTACTTCCCTCTTTTTATTATTTAAGACTGTTAGCTTATTAATTATAAAAATATATTTTTGAAAACCAAAGGTAGCTTCCCACATACCGCAGTGTCTCAAGACGAAAGTCTTTGAACAGTGCGTGTCGCCAGTGATGACCTATAGCACTGAAACGTGGTCGCTCACAATGGTCCTTATTAGAAGCCTTAAAGTCACCCAAAGGACAATGTAGAGGGCTATGCTTGGAGTTTCCCTGCGTGATCGAATCAGAAATGAAGAGATCCGCAGGAGAACCAAGGTAACCGACATAGCCCGAAGAATAGCCAAACTTTAGTGGCAGTGGGCAGGGCACATTGCTCACAGAACAAGATGGCAGATGGGGCCGAAAGGTTCTGGAGTGGCGACCGCGTACCGGTAGGCGTAGCCTTGGAAAGCCTCCCCACAAGGTGGACCGAATACCTTGTTAAAGCCGCAGGAACCCGTTGGATGCGAGAAGCACTGAACCGGTCGATGTGGAGGTGCTTGGGGGAGGCCTATGTCCAGCAGTGGACGTCTTTCGGCTGAAATGATGATGATGATGATGAAAGGTAACTTAAATAAGTGGTAATGGCATTTACTTTTTTTGACTTATCTGAGTTATGGTCATTTATTTATTTAATTGTTATGAGATTAAACTTAATTTACATAATATCATAGTTTTGGAACTACCAGGCTGGTTTCAGATTTAGTAACAAACGGAGTTTTAATGAACTAATTTTCCGGTGTGATCGTGATTTTTCTGTTATGAAATTCTTCAATTGAGCCGATTTGAAACTGATATTTATAGGAGCAGCCAAATACGTGGTCCGTTTTTTACGTTGATTATCATTCCTTGCACGTACTGCGAGTCGATTTGAGAAGAAAGTTACTTTTGTGGGATAAATACTATGTTATAGACGGGTGGATTGTTTATACTATTTATTCCTCAGTCTCTTAAGTGATGGTCGCTCTCTGTGTGCCGCTTAGCCACGCTGGTAGTGGTAAGTATGATTTCTAAATCTTATTACTTCGTTCCCTTCTCGATCAAGGCGGTGGTTTGGTGGCGTGTAACAACTGTCTTTGATTACTTCTCCTCTTTTTTTGATAGATTTTATTTTTACCTAACTCAAAACCTGTCTTCGTAAATTGAGCATTACAAAATCAAGAATGTTTATTTAGAATTTTAGAGTAGTGTAAATTACAAACCCATCTAACACGAAGAAACTTTAACAGCATTACAAAACTCGACAAAACACTAGTCCGGATTTACAGCGGAATCTACATACCTTACCACAAAATGTTAGGCTTTAAGCTTCCAACAGATACATCTAAAGTTTCGTCCGCAAAACCTCCGGAATTTGTTGGGAATCCGGCGTTTCTACTTTTCATCTAGTGTTGAGAGTTGTGGAACGAATTCTCTATGACAGTTTATCTTCTGTACCGATCTCATGTAGTTTATTGGAATCGAAGAAAATGTTATTTTCGTCAGGAAATGTTTATACTTTGTTGAGTTTATTAGATTGGGAAGCTATTTTGTGAATACAATGTACATTTAGAGTTGGTCAGCTGGACCGAAAGGGTGTGGTGGGGTTTTTTAAGGCGGAACATTTGGCCCTATCAGAGGGATAGATTGCCTCGTAAAGCACGCTGGTAGTTGTTGGATGCATGTGGCTTAGAATCATTTGTACCGAAACTACTTATGGTCAGGGAGCTCGAATGAAGCTAATTACTCAAACAAAATCTGTGTGAATTATCATCGGCCTAGTGTTATATTCAATTGTGTATGCTAAGATCGGCTAACAAACTAAACTTAGCAACGAAACTTTAATCCTACTAATATTATAAAGGTGAAAGGTTGTAAGGATGGATGGATGGATACTTGGTACTCTTTCACGCAAAAACTACTGAACGGATTTGGATGAAATTTGGCACACAGATGGTTTATAACCAGGATTAACATATAGGATACTTTTTATCCCGATATTCCCCCGGGATCGAAACTTATACTGGTGAAACCGCGGGGCACAGCTAGTCTTCAAATAAAACAAAGTACAGACCGCTCGTCGTTGAAAGCATCGGGTTTTGTCCAAAATTCAAAAAACAAGCCCATAATATATTTACACGACGAAATTCAGTTCACAAAATTTATGTTTTCATTTTACTAATAGCATATACGTCGTCCCTGAATGGCTTTATGCAACACGTACCGAGTAAAACATCAGCTACATGTTATTATGTCAAAAAAAAGAATTCAATTTTAAAAGTCGAGGCCGACGGAGACGTAAAGCAATTCCAATTAGTGAAAAAGAATGAAGCGTTGGCGTGTTTCCGTGCTGGTATTGAAAAAAAAAAAGAAACATATTTCTTCAGTTCTTATATTTCAGAAGTATAGAGGAAAGGGTTAGTTTGGAATTACATGGGGTAGTGACCGTTTAACAATCAGGTTTTATCAATCTCGTCTAGGTGCTTTGAATAACAATCATGCGTATTTTATTCTGGTTTTTAGAAGAAAATTTCTGGTAATTCATTGAATAAAGTTTTACACGTCTATTATGGTGGAGCAACAATCTTCGCAGGGTGGCTGGTAGCGGCTGGATGAGAGTTGTCGAGAATCGAGCTGAATTGCGTGCAATTGCAGGGGCCTATGTCCAGCAGTGGACTGCTGTAGGCTGATGATGATGATGTCTCTATGCTATTGTCAGAATTTGAGGTACCTAGCTACTTACAGATGAATTTTTATATGAGAGGGAAATAGAACAAGAGCACATCACCTGACGTAATAATTTAATTAGTAGGATATCCAAACGCATTTATATCTACGAGCTTTCTGTTCTGACCTAATTCGACGGCTAGAAATGAAGACAAAAGTCGATACAAAGTGTCCAACCCACAAACCGAACTTATTTCTTTTAAAGAAAACTGGTATAAAGATACAAAAACAGTAAATTCGCCGCCGTCAGAGACCGCAAAGCAATTCCAATTAGACGCAGAGAATGAAACGCTGGCGTGAACGGATACACTTTTTATTTTTGCCGACGCGGCGAAGTCTGGCTGGTGACGTATCGTTTAACACCATTCTTCATCCGTACGCAATTCCAACGGATTTTAGTTTGCAGTTTGTAATGACAGATATTGGATTGTAGTTGGTTTCTGCACGATAAGGTGCTTGAATACGTGGATTTCAAGATGAACGGGTTTTCATATTTTTTTTATTAAAGGTACTTAAATATACCCGCCGGCTCTTCTATACACTGCCTCGTTGGTCGCAGGCGCTACTGCACTGCTGCTTAGGATCAAGCCCGACATTCATTTAAAAAAATTTTTTTCATTCCATTCCACACAATTTTTTATAAAAAAAAAATTATGTTAATAATTATTAGGTACACCATTTTATTACTTGAATAAATTACTCTTCATTTTTGGTTGCTTATCGGGAGTAACCAAAATTTTGCCTAAATACAGCATACATCAGAAAAGTGTGGTCATCCTTTGACCACACCTTTCTAATATATGCTTGTTCTATCACTAAAATCTGCCTAAATGAAGTATGTACAAACGAGGTAAACTCAGGGCTAATTTTACTAAAGTCTAAGTCTAATCTTTTAACCTTGGAATGAAATTGACGTCTGACAGTTCTAGTATGGAAAAAATGTCAAAAATTCAAAATTTATTTTCAGTATAAGATTTATTCTATGCATAAAACTTTAGTGGAAGGCGCCCTTAGTGGCATAAAATATACTAGATTACATGAATACATATTATTATTATTAGCATTTATATATTTTTTATGGTTACCCGGGGGCGAGAATAAAATAACTATTTACATAATAAGAAGCACGACATTTTGGCACTCCATTATTATAAGCACAATTACCTTACTAATTTAAAAAAAAATGTCAAGTTGACGCAGAAACGAACGGAATGACATTTACGAAATAATGTCAACATGAGTGTCAACCAAATGTAACGCAATATACAATAGGTACATGAAGATGTTATTAAAATAATAAAAAATAATTTAATGTATTTTTACTGTATGATTTAGTACACGTGTACCTCGAGGTACATGTTTGGGAAAAGTTGTATTCATGGGCTTTTGTTGAACTCCTTTATGGAAGTGGTACAGACCATCAAACTCAACAACTTTCTCGATGGGGTCAACATCGTAATCGCAAAAATACTATCGACTGTCCCATACAAAACTTTAATACCTACTCGTCTCAAATGTATGGGATGGCTGATTATATTTTCGCGATTGCTTACGATGTGGGCCCATGGAGAAGTTTAGTTTCATGATATGAGTATGTGCCACGCCCCACATCTTTCTGATACACGCTGTTTACCTATCTACAAACAACTCAATGATGCGTCTGAATATTGAAGTTAACGACGCAGACAATTAATTTTTTTCGAAGAGTACCTACCCCTACGCAGAAACCTTAGTTTCCTTGTTTCAATTTAAACCATTTTTTCTGTAGTGGTTTCAAGTAGTACAATGGAATTTCGGTGCCTCGTAAAATTTTGTTAAACACGTTAAAGGTCTAATGCAAAAAATGCTTCAAGAAAATCGTGCGTAAAAGCGAGGGAAAATATAAAATTCAAGTGTAATTTAACAGTTGACGCGAGGAATATTAAAGCGTTTCAGACGAAATTTACCAGATATCTTTTTCGAAAAGCTTTTGTAATACCTGTCCTAGCAACATAAATGTAAACCTAGAATAAATAATTAGATTTAGGGCTGGTTTTTCCAATGCCAGATAATTTTATCCGTGGAATACTTTTGAATGTTTGACAGTTCTTCCATACAAAATCTGTCAGACGTCAATTTTATTCCGTGAATAAAAATTATCTGTGGATTGAAAAATCAGCCCATAGTTGACTATTTTGTGAATTGTACTCTGAATTTTTTTTTCCTAATTTCTATTTCTTTTATTCAAAATCCAATGGTATATTGATATTGTTGGGCTTGTCTATGAAAAAATAAGCAATGGTTTTATAATGCGGTAGTAGATAAAACAAAATCAGCCAGCCCTAAACACTTACTGAAAAATCTTTCTACAATAGCTTTTAATAAAATATGGTCACAAAAGGTTTTTCTTCTGGTAATTCTTTGTTTTTCTGTATTTTATTATTTTCGCGTTCCTCTCATTTTCACATTAGTACCAAGAAATATTTTATTGTAAGAAATTTTAATTGTAAGCAGTTGGTGAAAATTAAAAACATTTCTTATGTTCCTGTATAATGAAGTAGTGTTCTAGGTTTTCTTCAAAGTTTTTGTACAAAATAATTTTCTATGGACTACTTTTTCTAACTAGACGACAAAGAAACCGTGCATTAAGTTTCATGTGCCAGAGGGCTGGCCTATTTTTAGCCCAAACAATCAGCATTGCCACCGACGTGGTAATGCTGCCAGCATTTTGGGCACTTATCCCATTGACAGCGATGCGGACGAAATTTTTGATGCCTAATGAGCTCCTACCTTTTTCTTTAATTTTTTATTATATATTTGTATATAACGACTCTATTAGGTTAAAACATGTGGGATACATGAAAATATAATATGAGAATGTAATGCATGTTTTCTGAAAAAAATACTGTCATCACCTAGCTCAGTTTTTACCGAAAACTTCAAGTTAAACCGAATAATAATAATAAAAAAATATTTAAGTAAACATATTTCACAATTATTATTACCTTAAAATTAGTTTAGCATAATAATTCTGTCTGTACCTGTTGGTGACATTCAATTTGTTATATGCGGTGGTCCCCAAACTAGATCCCCGAACTGAAACTTTATGGATACAAATAGTAGTTTATAAGAACTTCACAGACGTACAAAATTGACTGACCGTCTGACATCTGCCCTTCAGTCCACAGCCCAATTATACTCGAGATATCGGTATTCTAACTTCGCAAGGCTTGTCCAGTATTCTGACAGACAGATTGGACATTGTACTGGCAAACTATAACGACAAACTTACACCTGGATTGAACCAAAAATATTTTAAATAAAGTAACTAGTTTTCTAACATAAACTCATGCTCCATTTTACGAAAATCCTGACATGTTATCTGGGTTGAAGCCACTATATCGAAATATCACAACAACTATTTTATTATCACTCTATACATAACATTATATAATGGGATAAAACATTTCCGAATTAACTAACTTTTTACATTTTTGACTTAAACATAATATACTGGCAAAATGTAGGTGTTCTATACCCAGTCCATTAGGTTAACTGTTTTTTGACAGCTGTCTTAGAACGTACATATTACGTTAAAAGCCAGATTACGTAAAAAATAACTTTAAAATGCGTAATAAAATAAATATATAAACTGCCTTATCTTATTGAATTATCTTATTTATGGCTTCTTACAGACATTATAATACTGTACGTGTATCAATTATTTATACATAAGATTTATTGTTGTCATGTGCCTTCGTCTACCAGTCGATATTTTTCAGCTGAAATGATGATTATCGTAGTCATAGAATTTTACAAATTTCCCACAAGCAATAAGTGTTGCATTGCATCGTGCTGCATTGTCCTACCCAAATTTTTAATAATTCATACAAAATTCCTGTAGAAAATGTACTTTCAGTTTTCCCGAATTTTTCCGACTACTTTTTATTTTTTTCTTTCCACAAGAACCTGACAATGAAATCGGTAAAGCTGTTCTCAAGTCATGCGCTTACCAACGAGCAGCATTTCTTTTTTAGTATATAGATGAGAGCAGTGGTGGCCCAGTGGTATAGCCGCGACTTACGACTTGTAGGTCGTAGGTTCGAACCCAGACAGGCGCTTTACTTTGTGTAAATTATTTAATCACCACTGCTCTCTAAACGGTGAAGGAAAACATCGTGAGGAAACCGGCATGTCCTAGAACCAAAAAATTCAAAGACATATGACATCTACCAACCCGCACTGGGCCCGCGTGGTGGATTACGGCCCACTCCCTCTCACAGGGAGGAGGCCTGTGTCCTACTGTACTGGGACCATTATGGGCTGATTATGTATGTTATGTATATAGATGTAGGTACGTACGGTGCACCCTGGGTAGTCAACCTCAATGCTAACTGGCAACAGCAAGAAGAACCAGAAGTTCTATGAAGTCAAATCAAATGAGATGACAAGAATAAAAAAAAGCAGTAACGAAAACTACCTTTTGGAAGGGGCGACTAGAATCAATTTTATTTTAATTTTATTTTTGACGTTCAAAAGTGCCTTTTATTTGAAATAAATGATTTGACTTTTGACTTTGACTTTTTGACTTTGAAAACATTCACCATATCACAATATGGCCAATGCCCTTACCACAATTTATTTGGAGTCGGTGCAGAATACCTTTTTCTATAGTCACATCTCTATCAATTATCACACTATTCAGTATTCACCCCCTTTTCTAGCCATCTCATCTCTTACACAATTTCTTCCATCGTTTCTTACAAAACATTATACCTAAAATATATTTCAAGGCGTCGGTGGTTTTTCGTAACTACAACCAAAATATTGAGGTATTCTACTTAGAGCACTGATTTGAACAGCACTTCCGCGAACCGCACATGAGCACTTCCACTAATCGCACTGAAACAAAATTTCGTAGCGTGCGATTCGGAGGAACAGTTTAAAGTTGTCAAAAAATAAAAGGCCCGTTTTGACATTTGAGAATGCTTTCTTGACACCTGTCAGTTTCATACAAACGAATAATTGTTTTGCGAATTTGATCTTTATTAACTACTAGAACTGTCAATATCAAAACGAGCCTCTTATTTTTTGACAACTTTATCAATATTGTTTTCAGTTCCCGAACAGCACCTACGTAAAATTGCCTTTCAATCTTGTTGTTTGATTTATTGTAACAGAAATTCTTCTCCGAAATATTTTTATATACGGATGGTATCATCCTCTCAAAGGTGGTGGGGGTAGATCCCTAGGCCTCTAGAAGAAATTGGGTTTGTCACTTCTCGAGAAGTTTCGACTTATGGCGCAAAAGTGAGCTCTCCGACAACCGTTGGACGCGAATAAGGAAATAGACCGAATTAAAAAAAGTCCCATAATGGCATCTAAATTAGGTAAGATATTCGATAAAAGGGACCAATCCAAGACATATGCACCTTCTTTACCTTAATCGGTTTCACGGTTCAGGTATGGAAGTAAGAAACTAGCATAGATAATGTAGGTACATAATGAACATACATTCAGACTTTCATAGCCTATGAGTTTTAGGTATAACCGTACAATGCTTCCCTTGGAAACAAGTGTATATTGTTTAGTTGGAATATAAATGTTATTGTGGATTTATTAGTTAAAGTTTGGTTGTCGTTCATGTAAATATGAAAATTATCGTATTGGCACAATCCGACTACGATGAATCTGTCTAGGTTTAGCCCAACTATGTTAGGGTCGGCTTCCAGTCTAACCGGTTAATACCAGTATTTTACATAGAGCGACTGGCTATCTGACCTCCACAATTCAGTTAATACTGGGTAATACGATACCCCTTGTTCTCAATAACTGGTTGTCAGGCTTTCAGGCTTCTGCCGGGACAAACGGCTTAGCGTGCTTTCCGAGGCGCGGAGGTATGTAAAGATGGTCACCCATCCACCAACTGACCCCGGCAAGCATAGCTTAACCTGACCTGTGTATACCTACACGTGTATAAACTGCTATCTACCAACACAACTATAACGATTGGATGTTTCCAACAGTGATAAAAAACAGCGTATTGACATTTGTAAGCAATATTTGTACGCCTTGCAAAAATAAAAAAATATGTTGTGTCCCTATGTGCTACCTACATAGGGACACAACATATTTTTTTATTTTATACCTATGTGTACAAATAAAGAAATTTGAATATGCTCTACACTCTATGCCTGAGACTTCTTTCGCATACGAAATTCAATTCCATCGATAAGAGATCCATTTCTAAAAACTGTTTTTAACGGAAGGAGCCAAAAATAGGTACCAAGTGGTACTAGGTATTTTTTTGTATCTGTTGATTGAA
Source organism: Apamea epomidion (assembly GCA_947507525.1). Taxonomy (NCBI): domain Eukaryota; kingdom Metazoa; phylum Arthropoda; class Insecta; order Lepidoptera; family Noctuidae; genus Apamea; species Apamea epomidion. The sequence continues at coordinate 12,771,906 of OX382248.1, forward strand.
TGGGGATACACTTCCATACATTATTATAACCACTAGTAAGGTTGCAACCTTAGGTTTTCCGTAAAGAAAATGATATCGTAGTCACTTTTTCCGTTAGCATTCATAACTAAGCGATTTCACGAGTATGAGTGACTGGCAGCAGCTAATGACACAAGACACTTGCTGCCATCAGCATCCGCCTGAGTGGTGATTAGGGATAGAGATATTACGTTCAACTGTGACGAACGTGAAACCATATTTAGCAGCTAAAACTATAGGATGGGTAAGTATCAGCTGCTGTATTTTTTAATAATTGACGGTAGAAAAAATGTAAAATTTCTACGTTTATGTATGTAATCTTTCATCATTATCTGCGTAGCCTTTTCCCAACTATGTTGAAGTCGGCTTCCAGTCTAACCTGATGCAGCTGAATCTGGTATTCAGCTGCATTATGTTAGACTGGAAGCTATTAATGTATGTAATCTTTATAGTTTACATAATAAAGATTATTGTATCTATCTATATAATATGTTTAAAGAAATACATTACAGATATGTGGAACAAAAAATAAAAATTGCATTTTTGATTTCAGTTCAGAGTTGAGCTACAATTTGCTGTCAGAAAGTAAAATAGGTTTCCTAACCGGCTTATAAGGACAACCAAAAATCCTAAAATTCTATTCTAAACTGGGTGTGTCTACAACACCGCGTCGGAATTTTTATACTGTCTGTAGGCCTATGTCATAGTAGAAGACGGTTTAATGGTTATTTTTTGAAAGGATAAAAATATGGGATTCATTCGATTACAGTGGTCATGCTTCTAACAAACTAATATGTATTTTTATACTGTGATCGAAAATCTGGCATCGTATTTGCAAATGAGTTGAAGATTAAGTTCTTTAGGAGGACTTTTTTCAACGAAACAGAATAGATCACGAAGATTTTTTACTGGAAACTTTAAGGTTTGCTATATCGCGATGTAATTATTAAAATAATATGCAGAGATTGCTTAACGTTCTAGCTATTTCTGTAGGGATGTTCAAGCCCTACAGAAACATCAACTTGTAAAATCTAATATGAAATAATTATGTAGATTGTAGGTAATAGAATCTCTTAAAAATCATTAACTATAATATTATAATAGTTTGATGACTTGACAAACAGTTTGAAATGATTCCTGGGGTAATATTGCATTAGTTCAAACAAACATCTTCTAAGTTATAAACTTAGTCACCAAACGAAAAGGATAATTAATAAAGGGTATTTACCTAAACCGGGATACCCCGAAACGTTGTTCCGGGACTCATTATAAAACAAACATTTTTCTTTCATCACTGTTTCATTGAAATTAACAAAACACAAGTCAATCACCACACAAGAAATACTCTTTAATCCATTCACAGTCAAAAATCACTAAAAACTATTTTTTTCCCAGAAAAATACCATCGCGTGTATTGCATTCAAAAGTTTGAGGGACAAAATCGCCTCGTTCCCGCACACATCCGCTCAGCCCGAAAGCTGAAGCCGTACTGAAGATACGGCACCTCTAACCTCCTGGAGGAAAATCGTTGCGATACGAAACCATTTTATAAAGTATCCTGTACACCGACGACTTTATCCCGATGATTTGGGAGGTTTGACGTTGAAAAACGGCAGTGTATTGTGCGAGACGAGTTTTAGTTCATTTCCATATACATCATGTTGTTGTACCTACATAATTTGATAGTGTCCAAATCGGTTTGTTATTATTATGGTTATTGCCTGTTTCATAATTTGGAATTACGTATATTTAATATTTATGTTATTGTCTATCTGATGACTCGTAGTTGAGTATTTTGTTGTATTTACCAAGTCATGAAATCCATTATATTGTGATATCTGAGTTGCAACTACAGGCACGTACGACACATGCTGCAGCTTTGTCTCTGGGATTACAATTAGCTTGTGATGCCTCAGGTATAGCAGATGCTCATACGTGGCGGTAGTAATATGTAAGCTTGTTTGCCAACCAATAAAAACAATGACTTCCGTGTCTACGACCTCACAACACGCAACCTTATCGGCATAAAAAGCACTTCTTCAAAACTGTTATAACTTGAGCTTAATCGACCCCACCTAAAGAAATATCGTCAAGATAAATAAGAACATGGTTTCCGTTACACGTGAGTCCGACAGGTGCATTAGTTCCGCCTGGTTTCTTTACCCCCATAAGCAATTTATGGTAGCTATACAGCTTTAGATAGATGTGTATGTATCGCTGCGAATTTCCGCTTTATTTTTCCTTATTTCTACAAGGTGGAAAGTGTATTACCTGGTTAAGTCTATCGTGGGAATAGAAGGAAAGAAATTAACATATTTTTTTTGTTAAGTTTGCTTGTATGCTTCTATGGTGGCTTTCGAGAAGATAGTATGGATAGTTTTGAAAAATTTCGATTTTAGATCAAGTATATTTTTGATCGGAGATTCAGATTATCTTAGCCTGTGTCAGATCCTGATTGACGCCGCTGTAGAGGATGGCTACCCATTACTAACAACTGGTGATTGTAGTCACAATTTTACAGAGATAATGGCGCCGCATCCCTTGTTCACAAACTAAACTACATTTAATTTCAGTGCCTCTTTTTCTTTATATTTCACTAGCGGCCCGTTCCGGCTTCGCACGGGTGGTTAAGTTTTAGTAAGGATCCCTAATCTTTTCTAGCAATAAAATAATATACGTATATTGTCACTCAGGGTGAATGTAGCTTTCCAATATAGTGAAAGAATTTTTGAAATCGGCACAGTAGTTTTTGAGTTTATTCATTACAAACATACAAATCTTTCCTCTTTATAATATTAGTATTTAGTATTAGTATTTATAATATTAGTATAGATATAGATTAAGGACTGATTTTTCATCGCCAGATAACTTTTATTCGAGGAATAAAATTGACGTTTGACCGTTTTTGTATGAAATTACTGTCAAAATTTCAAAATGATTCCTCGAATAAAATTTTCAGATGCTTGCAAAATCAGCCCTAAGAAAAAGACAGAAGACAAATATTAGTTTAGTCCTGTCAAATTAAGATAGAATAAGACAGTTTAGACGTGATTAATAACAGGGCTACTAAAAAGACGTCAATTTACGTCAGGCGCTGACTAATTTGACAGGACTAAACTAATATTTACCTTCTGTCCTGTTCTTGAAATAGAAAGAAAAAAATGCACAGCACTTAAATTTAGTTTAGTTTGTTAACAAGGGAATCAGCGCGAATCTCTTACTTAGTCGCCTTTTACGAGTGTTACGGTTGAGAATACAGAAATCAGTCAGGGTAAAGTAGTGACTCATTGTAGTCTTCTCCGAAATCAGTCAGGGTAAAGTAGTGACTCATTGTAGTCTTCTCCGAAAACTTCGTGTCGTTTGAAAAAACATAAATGGTTCTCATTAGTAGAACAAGACATTTCAATCAATATAACTAATCCAGTTCACAATGTAACGTAATAAAACTAAATCACAGAAGGTAGTAGTTGCAAATTTACGAGACATAAAGGTAAGGGATATGGGGCAAAAGGTGCCCTGTTTTACATAAATACTACCATTCGTAATTCTCATTTATTTGACTGCCCAATATACCCCCAAGTAAATTGGACCTATCGAGTTGGTCAAGGTTGTCTCTTTCGTCTGATGAACTATTCATAAAAGCGAAGAAGTAAAAATAAATAGACAAATCTCATAATATCAAAACAACTGTAACAAATGATTACCTTACTAAATTAATTTTTAATCAGTCATGGTCAAAAGCAGAGTAAGTAAACTGAAGTGGCACTGGCCTGGCCATGTTTGTCGAAAGACCGATGGCCGCTGAAGCAGACGAGTCCTGGAGTAGAGACCGCGTATCGGCAAGCGTACTGTGGCCCGCCCCATAGCTAGATGGACGGACGACCTAAAGAAGGTGTCTGGGACAGACTGGATGCGGAAGGTGGAGGCACAGCCTGGGAGAGGCCTATGTCCAGCAGTGGACTGCGATAGGCTGAGTTGATTGATGAGGTCAAATCATGTACTTCAAGTAGGGCCATTAAAAGGCATTTGAATTTTGGAATGAACACCACATCTATGAACGACAGTCCGTTTTGGTCAAAACGGACTGTCGTTCATGAGAATTTAAACAAGGAAAAAACTACGGTAAGAACTTAATTCCAGTGACGATACCTAAAAAAAATGCCTGTCTAAAACATAAGGAATGGAATAGTTATTTTGGCTGCTGTAAATCGTTAGTTTATAAATAGCCAGTGAAAAAGTTAGCCAGGTTCCAAAAAAATACGGAAGGAGACAGAATTTACCACATGCTCAGATTTAAGTGCGGAGGTTCTAAGAATAGCTCATCTTTTATTTCCCATGGGTGTTGTAACGGGATATTAAATAACACTGTGCCGTTGTGTTGTTAACGTAGCTGAACTCTTTTGACAATACATATTCAAATGCACACATAATCAGCCTGTAACGTTCCCACTGCTAGGATACAGGCCTGCTCTCAGTGAGAGGGAGTGGGCCGTAATCTACCACGCGGAAACAGTGCGGGTTGGCAAAAAAAAAAAAAAAAGCATATTATTTAAGAACACTGTTTATGTCTATTAGCTGTAAATTTCCCGATTATAATAAAATCAAATAAAATACTTTAAAGATCATACTATGTACGGCTACATAATTACTATGTGTGACTTTCCAAATGTTTATCCGCCAAAAACTTACTTTCTCAACTGCCCAAAAATAAATAAAAAATCACGCCAACCCTAGGGCGGTATTATTCAAGTCCGTGTGTAGCAGAAGAAAATAAAATTTTATGTATTAGAAGCGGCGAGTGCTTTCCGGTTCACGATAATTATGGTTATAGATTCGATGTCGATTGCCTGTACTGATTTTTAGGGTTCCGTACGCAAAGGGTGCCAACGGAACCCTATTACTAAGCCTCCATTGTCTGTCCATCCGCCTGTCAGCGGGCTGTATCTCATGAACCGTAATAGGTAGACAGTTGAAATTTCCACAGAGTGTGTATTTCTATTGCCGCTATAATAACAACAATAATAAAGTTCCTCTCTCTGGAGCCTTGACCGCCGTAGCTTGGACCCTGTTCCCGATACCGGTGGGTACAAATTTTTATAGTTTTTTATATTTTTTTAATCTTTTTGTTTATAAAAATATTTAAAAATTTAACCTATAAGTATTTGAATGAAATAAAGGAGACAATAATAAAATAAAGTTAAAAACTAAAGGGGGCATTATAGTTTAAGATCACCATGTAAACCTACATTCTCGCAAATAAATTGATTTGATTTGATTTGATTTGATTTGATTTTGGGGTATTGCGTGATTTTTTTAAATAAGTTGTATTATAATATATTGTACAGTGCGGCCTTCGTGTGTGAATCGGATTCGCACTTGGCCGGCTTTTTAACGTACTTTTAGACGTAAGTTAACATCCCATGTCAATTTCGTCTACGATGACTGTTTTTGTTTTTGTTTAGGTTTCAAGCGTTTGCTCTTATGTGGCTAATGTAACCTATCTTGGCTGTGAAGGTACGTGCACAGTGCGGACACGTTAGAATACCACTGTGGTCATGAAGTTGTATATTTTTTTAACTCGTGGCTTCAGTAGTCGGTAATCCCCTAGTCGCTCCTTTAGATTTTCATTTGAATCATAGTGCTTTCTGATTAGAAAATCCTGTTTAATTAATTATTCAGCGTGAGTGAGTACGTTCAAAGGTACAAAGAAGATTCATTCACATAATTGCACTAAATCTACTTCAAACTAATCCAGTAAATATATTTTGCATCTCTTCGATTACTTTGTGCATTTATTTACAGGATCCAAAACTTAAAAAAAAAGACAACTGAAAAATATCATTAACTTCGGAAGTCGGTGTCAAAAACCGAAAATGCGGAGCCAACACACCGTCTTGTTTTTTGTAAAATAGTTTTTATTTTTCACTTTTTAGTTGTATCTATCTTTCAAGTATACATATATGGTGTGGGGTGCAAATAAATTCATATATACTTGCAAGATTAGAGGTACCCCAATAACAACTTTGACAGAAATGAGGGTGTACCATGATGGTATACTGAACACATCTGCGTACCCCTTAAGAGGGTACAGGTGTGATGTTATGTTGTGTAATTGCGTAAACAATGCATACATATGCAGCAATCGCGGTTGATTTGCTGGCATTTATTGAAGAGTTCCGTTGTCTGTCTCCAAAACTCATCATCAGATCTTTACGAAATTTAAATGGGACTATTTCGGAACAAACCTCTTTCGAACAAAAAATAATTTTGCGAATTCGTTCATATATGACGGATTTATGACCGAACATAAATAAAAAAAGATATATATATAAACATCCCAATTGAGAACCTCCTCCTTTTTTTAAGTCGGCTAAAAACATGCAGAACCCACTGAATCTTTTATATTGGTTTCTCGCACATAAATATTTTCATTTTTCTCCTTCTTCGTGTCGCTGGCACTACTGAATTTTACATCTATATATCTTTTTTTTTAATATTTTCATTGTATGTAATTTTAAGTGCAATCACCCGATCTCTTTAATCTTCATAATTATATCCAATTGCAGAGTAAGCAAATTGATGTGGCAGTGGGCTGGCCATGTTTGTCGAAGGACCGATGACCGGTGGAGCAGACGAGTCTTGGCGTGGAGACCGCGTATCGGCAAGCCTAGTGTGGGACGCCCACCAGCTAGATGGACGGACGACCTAAAGAAGGTGGCTGGGATAGACTGGATGCGGAGGGCGGAGGACAGGGTGTTGTAGCGCAACCTGGAGCCCTCCAGCAGTGGACTGCGATAGGCTGAGTTGATTGATTATTTGATATCTAATTACTAGAAATCCACTGGACCGCCACTATTCTTTGCTGTCTTTGCCATTATCATTGGACACTAACCGCTAACTAAATGAAATCATGTAGATCTAAAGTCGACATAACTACTGACAGTGGCGCCACCCCCAATATCAGCGGCTGTAATTGGTAGTGTTCATTTTAATTTGTTCGTTTCAACCTTTTTGCAATAGACTTTCTTACATGTTTATTTATTTAAATTAATGCTCGCAGCAGTTGCGGCCATAAAGTTATCAAAAAGAAAAAATAATCGAGTAGGGTGACAAAACCAGTTATCAACTTTACCTATTACTATTTGGAGCTAAAATAAAAAACAAAATACAATAAAAAATTATAGTTTTTATAATTTAATTTCGTTTAATTCAGTTTTGTTTAACCTTTGGGAAAATATTGAAATTACTATCTGTTTAGTTATATAATTTTCATTAATAGGTACCTAATTTTATTCACCAAAACCAAATTAATTTTGTTTTTATTTTTACGTGCACCTATTTCGAATTATTATTCGTTATTGACAGAAAATTTATAAAATTATAAAGACAATCACTATATTTTATTTTCATTCAAACAATTTTTATAGCCCTACAGATCCGATAACTTTTTCATTCAACCTATAGGTCGCGGCCATTCTGATTTATTCTTTATTATTTTTTGATTATGTTGTTCTTTATATGAATCAAATTGTGTTCTGTGATTTGAATTGAATTTGATGGAATGGCGTCTTGGTTCAAAGTTTTTTATTGGAAACGGTCATGAAACGGTGTATTTATCATGACATTATTATTAATTAATGCAAAAGTGTTGAAATCAAAATAATCATCGGCATAAAGTAAGCGAAAAGTGTTTCTCTACGTTTTGTAGTGGGTATTATAATGGTAAACATATTTCATCCTTTTTTTCGTCATTTTTTGCATCGCTTTTTCGTCAAAAAACTTTTCCACAAAATAAATGACCATTTTTTGTTGATTCTCCAAGATATATATTTTAATAGACACGTATTTGTCGTATACTATTGCTCGAGTATCCAGTTTTCCTAATTTCTAACAGTGTTGTCGAACGGAGATAATTCTAATTGATGCTTTGAAACAGTCCGCTCCACTAACTTGATTGTGCGATACACGTGTGAGTATTTTGTTCGTGCATATCAAAATGCATATCGGTTTTCATCAATGTTAGTTAATTCTGTGAATATAATAGTGATAGCGTTTAAAAACCATCATGCATTTTGTATCCGGTGTCGAGTCGAGAGCACAAAATTTAATTTTGAAAAACATGTCGCCCTGTCTGTTGCAAGCGTTATTGTTGTCGTTGTAAACTTGTGCTTTTGTCATTTAAAGATCAATTCTGACCTGATTAGTCTCATGGTAGATAGAATTTTAATTTCGAAAAGATTGCATCATCAGCTCAGGGAATATAACTTCGTTTTTTTTTTTGCAAAGTAACTACGTATTATAAACTATCACATGTACCACAGGTTCTGCTTGACAGAGTACTTTAAACTAGGAAATACCTACATGCTTCCTCCCTTTTGCATGGCTTTCCAATTGCGTACCAATTGCATCCAGATCTGTGCTACGATTGTGAAATTCTATTGTGGCACTAAAGTATTTGTAATCTAGCTTTAACCGCCGCTGTCCAATTCCAACACAGTGTCACTATAAATTCTCGATACGCTGTATAGAAGCGGCACGCAGTGTTGACACACCGCATTGTTGGAACACGCCAATTGAATCCGCACTGTAATCAGAAATGGATTGCGACCTATCAGCTCCACGAAGCTTAGCACCGGGTAAATACAATAGGTAATTGAGTACGATGGATTTTATGTTTGTTTTGTATTAAAAGTCTTCCAGTGATAAAAGTTTTGATTGGCTATCGATGTTCAACGAATTCCGTGGTAGAACTTGGGTTAGTTTGGGTTAGTTCGATATTTGAAGCCGGTTTCTTTTCACTGCAAAAAGATAAGATTGTTTAAGTATTTCCGTGGCATCTATCGTTGTAAGTAGGTATTGTGCTTGTAATCGGCATCGGCATTTGTTTCGTTTGTAAAAGGCATTCGTACTCATACATGTATTAACGAATTTTGGAGCAATATTATCAGCATCTGATGTAGATGCTTTCTACAGATCTGACCAGAATCGGTTTTTCTTTCATCGTGCAATCGGCTTTGATACAATCAGAGTTCTATTTTGATTCACGCATTTGTATAGCTGCGTATTTGCCAATTGTCCTAGTGGTTTTCTTCATAGGTCTTTGAAATGGTAGCTTTTCCTTGGGTTCACGGTGTTGTTGTGATTTTTTGCATCGCTTTTAATAACTGTGGTCTCCATTACGGATTCCGCCTCTTTTAGGTCTTACGAATTAAAAAGGGCCAATTGTGATTTACCAATTGTAAATATGACTGCACACTGGGGTTGCCTGACTCATCAACCCAATCTCTCAAGTATGCGTACTGGCTGGAATGTTCTGGTCAGACCATTTGATTATCATGTACAGCTTTCATCAAACCAACTCATTAATTAAATCCACTTTTCAAAACTGCAATAATCGAAACAACGAGTTAATGAACAGTCGCCAATTACGAGTAGCGATGATGGCCAAATTAATGTAGCCAAACAAACAGCACCGAAATCAGTAGTGACGTCAATTTAACGGGATTTATCAGGAATCTCATTACCGTTATAATCATTGGTATATCTGATCGTTAGTATGTGTTTTACATATAAACGAATTTGTCAGTCATTATCACCTCGTACCTTTGATGGAAACTTAGCGTAGTGTATCTAGTTGATCTCGTAGTAGTTTTACAATTTTTGACAAAAAATCCCATGAAGTTAAACTTCACTATTGTTGAAACTATCTAAATAAATGTCACAAACAAATAAATCTTATATATGGTTTCATCACATGCAACTCATGCGTGACGTCCAATCTTAAGGCTTAGGGTGCTAATGAGTTGAGAACATTTGAAAATAATGCTATATTGATTCCTTTTTTAGTGGCCTCCAAAAGTTAGTTGACATTTTTCAACTTCAGCAGCTGTGATGCCACAATACGATTTAAAATATAAAAAAATAAAATACTCCTAAGGGATTGATTATTATTTTACGATAAGTCAAAAGTAGTTGAATTGGTCAATAAAAATGTTATAGCAGTTCAAACCTTTGGATCACTAGAATTTTCAATAATAACTTGTGGTGTATCACAGCTGAAGTTGAAAAATGTCAACTTTTGGAGGCTACTTACTGTATGTCTCAGTATTGCAACGGTAAAATTATTTATATCGCTGTTATTTATTATTCGTTTTTTTTTTGCTCTGATGCACACCACACATTAATTCTAAATTAATTTATATTTTTATATAGATTAATTCTATATCTATACTTTTCAAAACACGTTGGTTCGCAATTGAGTTAGTGAACATTATCATAAATTGAGTCAATTTTTATCATAACACAGCATTGAGTAAATATTAAAATAAGCAGTACCTTTGTAGGTACTCATATTATAACTATGTCATATCCCTATGTATTTTACTGTGTGTAAATAAATAATAAAATAAATAAATATTAAGTCGTCTAAGGGCCGATTCAAACTCAAATCATTTAATTCAACTAAACCAATTACAGGCACTTTTGAATTGTCAAAGGGTCAGTCAGTCAGAAAGATGAAGCTAGTGGCCCGTTCCAAAGCGTAGGTACCTATGGAGAAGAACGGGCAAGAAACTCCATGGACACTCTTTTAAATCAAAAAATGGTTACAAATTATATGATTACATCATTCGTGTTGAAATTAACCATGTGAGAACGATGTAGAAAGACGTGCACGTTAAAAGCGTCCGTTATAGAAAACATTAAAAAAAATCAGAAATTAATAATTAAAATTAGCCGTGGCAGCTAAGAGATGATCAGTCCCTACTGACGGCGCCCGTTCACGAACATGACGTATGGATCAGCACAATTCAGCTCAACCATTTTGGAGGGAACTTAATGATCCAACACACACACGCCACTACCAGCGAGACATTAGAGTGAGCATGACATACTCATAGCTGCCAGGGCACATTCAAGTCAATGAAAGACGTACCCAGTAAATGGTAGCTTTATAGAAAGTACATCGTGCTCACACGTGTGCTATGCAATTATACAATACTTACAATTGAATTTATACAATGCAAAGATAGTTTTTTTCCAATGTTCAGCAGCTCCAACAATGTTTCCGAATGCTAATTAGTTGATGCGCCTCTGTGGAGCAGGACCAGCATTGAGCCAAGCATTTTTGTCAGCGATGTAATTCCCTAACTTATAATATGCCTGGCTACATAGTGTGCGTTTAATACAAGATTTAAATTTCGTTTCATTCAGTTGGAGTATGTGGGGAGGAATTTTATTGTAACATTTTAAACAATACCCCATGAATGATGAGTCTACTTTAGCCGGTCTGGAACCTGTTTGAACTAATTGGTCCCTATTTCTAGTCCTAGTTGTGTCTTTCACCTCTTTTATTGAAAAGATTTAGATTTTTTCTTACGTACATGATGTTTACATAAATGTATTGACAAGGTACCGTCATGATGTTAATATCTTTAAACAGTTCCCTTAAAGAATCCATATATTGCTCTGATGGCTCTTTTCTGCAGAATTAAAATGGACTCGATATGTGCAGCCCGTCCCCATAGTAAAATACCGTAAGACATGATACTATGAAAGTAACTGAAATTGACTTTCTCCATCAATAGATATGTAACTTTTATTCGAGGAATAAAATTTTGCATGAAACAACTGTCAATATTTCAAAATTATTCCTCGAATTAAGTTATCGGATGATTAAAAAATCAGCCCTTACAATACAAAATAATCAGAATAACTATGACGTGTAAAAATAAAATATAAAAGAAAGAAAATTTAAGAGCAGTGTGGGTTCGATTATGTATGATTTGGGTTTAAGTTTTGTGTTGTAAAAAATATTTTGTTCACTAATTCAGTCGTCCATAGAATTAAATAGAAATGAAATCAATAATGCATGTATTCTTGTTGTTTCAGTTTGAGTTGTTTTGCAAATATCCTTTTTTGTATAGGTGTGGATTGTTCTGAAGAAAATAACTGGAAATGTGGCAAAACTTTTGTAATACCACGTTCTACGAATAAAAGTGTCTTGGCCTTGAGATTTTTACGTTTGGAAAAAGTCTGCTTACAATCTTATACCTATACGTACAGTTTCATAAAAAGATACTGCCGTCCGTCATTTAAAAGATGGTGTGCTATTCTTGTTTTGAAGTAGGAATTGGAATGGAATCGACTCTTAAAGATCGTTTTTCTAATCATTCAAATGTCTTAAAGAATATCACTACGTCCATTTTAAATGTCTGCATTACCCTAAACATATACAACACAGAAATCTCAACTCCAAAGAGTTAATTATAAATGAAACTAAAAAAACAGCTAATTCGATGAATCACCAAAATATTCCATTACTGTTACAGTTAGCCTGCATCATCCCACTGCTGGGCAAAGGCCTCTCCTCATCATTTCTAGCTCTTTCGATTCAGGGCTAAAGTAGACCACTAGTCGTTTCTTTTGTCCAGCTCGTCCCGCCATCTTCAACGGGGTCTGCCGCGACGCCTTCTAGCTGTGTCAGGGGGCTCCACGTGGTAGTTATTTTGGCCCACAGCTTATTGGGCATACGGTAGACGTGGCCAGCCCAGTCCCACTTCAGCTTAGCGGCTTTTTGAGCAACGTCAGTAATCTGTGTTTTGGAGCGCAATATTTTCCATAATCAAATTTAATGCAATGTTCGTTAATAATGTTCCAAATTACGGAGACATTAATCATGTGGCAGGCTGTTAAGACACAAAGAACAAAACTTAGTTTGCTACCCTCTGGATGGTTTCGACTCAAGTAAGACGTAATCCTTTATTGTACCACTACTATTTGCCTTTATATGTGTAAGTTTTTTTGAATATAGCTAGACAGTGTAAACCCATATATGAAATGGGCAACCGTGAAAAATAAACCTTGAATGAATCGACAACTTCTATCACAGAAATCATGTTGCAATTTAATCTGCAATCGCGAATTATTTTCCGAAAATGTAAACAAGTAAGTTTATGGAAAAATAATTTTAACTCCTACATAATAAAGTTCAGTTTACGCTACAACTTCAAACATTTTAATAACTTAGTGCTAGTCACTCTAAGATCAACTTACTTACCATTGAAATAAAGTTTATATTTGTTTAACTTTTTTTTCTTTTTTTTTTCTTTTTTTTTTATTAATATGTGGACAATGTTGTGGGTTACATGTTTATAATCTTAAGATAAGGATTTATTGTATAACTTGCATGTAACTGTTTTTTGTCCCTAATGAATAAATAAATAAATAAATAAACTTGAAGTAACATCAATTTGAAATATTTGGAATATACTTTACCTTAGATAATAATACCATCATCAAAATATTCGTCACCCCTCAGTCTGCTAATCTTGCATTCAGTGTAAGAATAGCAGACTTTTGATACGAATTATATTATGATAAGTTTTTCGAAGTAAGAATGTTTGTTTGAATATCAGTTTTTGTATGTTCTAAAAAAAGAACAGAATTAGACGAATCAAAACAAATGGCTTCAGAAATTGAAAACAAAATGGTTTATACCACTTCTTATTTTTCACAAGTGAATAAAACCCGATTTGGAAGTCTCTTTTCAATGGTAAGGGACCAAAGTAAAATTAAATTTAAGTTGTCACTGCATGGCTTGTTGGCAAATTGTACACCGAGACGAGTTCCTTCAATGTGTTAACTTGTTTTGCTAAGGGCTTAATGACTCTGCGAGTCGTCTCCCCAAGAAACTTAATAAAGACCAAATGTTTCTTTGTTGGATTGAGTAAATAATGATCTTCATATTTAGGACAACGTCGATGGAATTTCCACTTAAGTCTTGTTGTTTTTGGTTTCTCATTGTTCGCTTCAAAGATGGTTAAATGCTTTGTTTTTCTATTGTAATGGCCTCTTGGCTCCTCCGGGAGGGTCTTGGTACACCTAATTACCTAAGTTCATTATTTGCTTAGTCTCTATCTTTTGATTATATATGAATAACATTAGTTACAAGTATTTTTACTAACAAAATAGATTCATTTGGTGTCCGAAATTTTGAATAAATTATTATTATGCCAAGTACGCCGCAGCAAGGACATTGGGGTTCATGGAAGGCTCAGACCTCCAGTGTGTCTGCGGTATCTCTCTACAGACAATGGCTCACCTCCCTCCCATCTTGCACCGCATACCCTGTCACCTGCACACGTGAGGACCTAATGGCCGCGTCAGCGAATGGTATTCACGTTGCTGAATTTTGGGCCATCGACACACTAAGAATAATAATTATTATTATCTCCTTTAGAATTATTTTTTAATAGTCCCGATAGCTTTTATTTGAAGAATAAATATGACGTTTCATATATTTTCTATACAAAAGCCGTCAAAACGCAAACGGTTTGTACGTGGACCCATTTAGGAAATACATATTTAGGTTTGGGTAGGCCTTTGGTGTGGGATGCAACCTTTGTCAACACCGTCGCGCCATCCCATCTTCTTAGCACGGTGGGCTGTGCTGGGGCGGCTGCTGCAGGAGCAGAAAACCTAATCGGCGCAAATATAACAACCTTATTGGAGCTATATGTTTGAGCCGTTTGGGGTTGAAACACTAGGGCCTTAGGGTCCGAGTGCTCGTATATTTCGGGACATCGCCAAGCGGTTGGTTGGCTCTTCACATCTCTAGCCCAAAGAATCAGCATATTGCCATCCAACGTGATAATGCTGCCAGCCTTTTGGCCACGTATCCCATTGACAGCGATGCCTAAGAATTTTTTGATGCACAATGAGCTCCTGCCTTTTTCCTTAATTTTTTTATATAATATATATACAAGGCGGAGACAACAATACAACAATAAATTAAACTGCGTATATCTAATGACGTTCCCAGTCTGCATATTTATAAAATTCAAAGTCCTGACTGACTGACTGAACGCACAGCCTAAGCCGCTGGTCCTAGAGACATGAAATTTGAAGGGTGTGTTTTCCGTAAAGAGTAGGTATCCACTAAGAAAGGGTTTTTCGAAATTCCACCCCTAAGAGGGTGAAATGGGGGGATTTTGTTTGTATGGAAATTCTTATTCCTTGAGTTAATAAACTTGAAACTTGACTCCAATACTAATCCAAGTAAATTATGAAGTTTGCCATTTTATATTTTTCTAAACTAACCCCCTAAAAGGGATTAGGGGGTTTCAAAGTTTGTATGGAAGAATTTTAGCGCGCGGTCCGATTAACTCAAACTCAGTATTTATACCTAGGATCGAAAATTACCCCTGACGGGCTGAAAAGGGGTGGTAAATTTTACAGGGGAGGATTTTACTGCATGGCTTGATTAACTCGAAAATTAGTATAAATAATCTTTGAGTCAAGCTATGAATACATCCCAAACGATTTTTTTTAAATTCTACTCCTGTGGGGGTGAAAAGCGAGGGATACAGTTTATATGAATAATCTTCTTCATTAGGTTCATAACCTTGAAACTTTTCAAGAATACTCGCCTGAGTAAGTAATAAAGTATATCATTATATTTTTTTCAAAACTATCCCTCAAAGGGGGATATAGGGGTGTTGAAGTTTGTGTGGATGAACTTGAATGCGCGGTCCGATTAACTCGAAACTCAGTGTTTAAACTTAAGACCGAAAATAAAGAATAACATGTATCGGGGTTTTTAGAAAATCTACCCCTAACGGGTTGAAAAGCTTCGTTGCCACTAGTACCATTAACAGTTCTATGATGGAACTTCTGATGTTTTTTTTAATCACTAGTTCCATTTTAAAAGAATCTGAAAATAATGGAATTAATGTTGATTTTGTTATCACTATTTCCACATTATTATGTCGCCACTAGTCCACACCATTAACAGTTCTATGATGGAACTTCTGATGTTTTTTTTAATCACTAGTTCCATTTTAAAAGAATCTGAAAATAATGGAACTAATGTTGATTTTGTTATCACTACTTCCACATTATTATGTCGTCACTAGTCCACATTATTATTTTAGGCAGTTGTGAATTTTTTTAAGAGTGTGTGTATCTAGAATAGTCAATTGATAGTAAGGATTTTAAAAATATCCAAAAACTGGCACATATTTTTTTTATCAGACATTTGAAGTTGAAATTCTGAAAAACTAAATAACAATATGAAATTGTAGTTAATTGAGCATTTATTAATAATCAATTAATTTTCAAATTGTTTTGGCACCTCAACTTCATTTTGATCAATTGTGTTGATTTTTTTAACTTTTGCGTTTTTAGGCGGTTTAAGCGACTGTTTTTTGCACTATTTGTAGCTAAATCGAATCCTTGTCTTGTTATACGAAATACGAACCAAACCCCGTTTGGAAACCCTAGGAGCCGGTTCTCTGCCCTGAGCCGCTTCTTGGCAAGGTTCCTCAATTTGAAAATCTACCAAATTTTGTGTTTCATCAAGCTTGCAATTATTGCGAGTATGATTTTTGCATGTTTGACCCTAAAAAGGCAAAATAAAATGAACATTACGAAAAAAGGAAATAAATAGGCATTTACATAGAAGGAACATACCTACATTAAAAAAGGGGGGGCATAAGTAATACATATCTGATTCATCAACACCCAGCTTATACCATTACTCTAAAATATACTATGTAGGTACATCGCTTTATCTAGTAACTAGTAGCGGTCTTAGGCCGATAAGACATTATGCCGCTATAATGACATATATCTTAAGACGGCACGGTTGGCGCAGTGGTTAAGCGATTGACTGCTGCGCAGCGTGTCGCGGGTTCGATTCCCGCACGGAACGAGTATTTGTATGGCCTACAAGTAGTTGTTCCGGGTCTGGCTGTTTGTGTATAATTAAGTATGTGAGTTTAAATGTTTGTAAATGTTTCTTAATGTTTGCACCCACAATACAGGATAAATTCCTAGTGTGGGGCAACGTTCTGTACAAACGCGTACATAACATTAAAAAGTTATATTTTGTTGAATAGTAGTAATAAACTTTTGAGTTAAATATTTCGATAGTATGTACACAGGCCCCAGTTAAATAGTTTACATAGCGCATACATCGGTCATGTCATTATTATTGTGTGGGTATACGTAATATACACACGCGGTTAAAGATAAAATAAACGGGTACACAATGAAGGAATATGAGCCCATATTTTAGATTGATATAACAAGGTTCCATAGCTAATTGGTGTAAGCGCCTGCGATAGCTACTGATGCAAGCTAGATAACGTGAGTTGGATCCTAACTGAGGAATTTTGTTTTGCTGCTTTTTTACTTTTTGTTAAATTAATTTTGTGGTAAAAAAAATCGTTCAGGGGCAAAATGTCCAATTCTCAAAATGTCCAACGGTGTCAAAATGTCCAACGGTGTCAAAATGTCCAAATACCCAAAATGTCCAAATACCTAAAATGTCCAATGGTCAAAATGTCCAACTCCGAAAATATGCAATCTTTGAGAATGTAGCAAATTTGTTCAATAACTCATCAAAAAGCTTTTTTAATACCTACTTATGACAAATAATAAATACAAAATACTGAAAGAATCAAAATATGTTTTATTTATAAATAAAAAATTAAGATCTGAGAAGACCACAACATACCCCAAATCACTATTTTTGTCATAATGTAATATATAAAAATACAGTAATCAACATCATAATTTTTTATAATTATAAATTGAATCAAACATTAAACACAGCTTTATATAACCAAGGTAAGACATAAAAAATACTTTATGCCCTACCTTGCTTAGTCAAGCAAGTAGTAATCAATTTTTTTTTTTTATAATCAACAATATTTTTTTTAAAATATATTAATAATCAAGATAATTATTTTTATGATATATGTAATATACCACATTACGTTTGACTTTTTAGACGAACTCTCAAAATATTTTTTTTTTTTAATTGTTGTATTATGAGATCTGTTTCGTAATTTTATTAAATATTTTTTGTATTTCCGATCAAACTGGATGTCTCGAGGTCTTCTTTTAATTATCACACATTACGTTCGACTTTTTAAAAAAGCTCTCAAAAAAAAAAAAAAATTGTATTGTTGTATTATGAGATCTGTTTCGTAATTTTATTAAATATTTTTTGTATTTCCGATCAAACTGGATGTCTCTAGGTCTTCTTTTAATTATCATTTTCTTAAACAGCGAATCTTCTAAACGACAGTCCCAATATTTACTTTCATTTCTCAATTTATATATAAAGGAAATTAGGATTTTAAAGGGGATTAGGATTTTTTAAATTAGGATTCTTCGGTATACGGCTATTTAATCGTCTGTGCCATCCTTCTAATGCATTAGTAGTTCTATGACGCTGTCCAGCACAGCTCAATAAAGCTGGCGACTTCTTGGGGCACCACGAGTTAGGATTAGTCTCTAAAATATAGTGCCATGCAGCATTAATTTGAGTCGGGCGTCTATGCTAAGTGCAAGGAATTGTGAACAACTACTTAAAACATGATCAGCTTTACAGTGCGGGCACAACTTACTCAAATCAGTGCTGGAATTATTAAAATCATGTGATACAACCATAGATTTAGAACTAGGCTTAGCGGGAGTGGGATTACTGCTATTTCGTGCTGTTTCTAACGTTTCTAATAAGTCAGCGCGAAAGCGAATGAATTGAATAAATGCAGCAAATGTTATAATGCTGTCTTTGTCTATACGACCTTTGTGCTCCTCCCACTCACGATAAGTTAACTGATCTAGTTTCCGAGTTACTATGAATATTAATAAAGTGTCCCAATACTTGATGGGCTCATCTAACGATTCCAACGCACGGAGATTTTTATTAAGTTGGTCAATCAATCCTTTCAACGCAACAGAGGACTCCTTTGCAATAGCGTTCAAGTTAAATAAGGATGACACATGATTTTGAACTAACAACCTCTTGTTATCAAAACGATCACAAATGAGCTTCCAAGCTGTATCATAATTGCTTGCGGAAAACTCAATCGCATGGATTACAACAGCAGCAGATCCTTCCAGAGACGCTCGTAAATAGTGGAATTTGTTAACCTGATCGATTTCATCGTTACAGTGAATGAGGCTAGTAAAAGTGTCACGGAACTCCAACCAATTGCTAAAACTCCCATTGAATTTAGGTAACTGTATCGTGGGCAACTTAACAGGCTTACGTTGACTGATACGGGTACATTTTTCGCTACTCATCGACTCGTTATCATTGTTATACTTACATAATAACATCTGTGACCTAGACAGTGCTTTGTAGTATTGTTGGTCAAATTCAGCACGCTCAGAGAATTGAGCTTTAACATCTTCTGCCAGACATTCCAATCGCAACTGTACCTCATCGTAATGTTCATACAACGACTCGATTCTACCAATCCGTAACTGCAATTCCTTGACCTCACAACTAGTTAACTCCTTGTCACAGGACGCATCAAGGTAATTGATGAATGCAGTTAAGCGTCCCTTGAAGCTTCCTCGTTTTCTAACAAGTTCTCTTTCTTCGGACATTCTGGGAATCGAATGTAGTCAACCTGAAATTTGTATAATAACAACTTAGGTATTTTACACAATAATTAACTTAATTTAAGGTACCTACGTATAACTACTATGGTATAAAATTTAACCCAAGATGAAATAGTGACTACTACTTGTTGTAAATATATGTGAATACAAAATGAGATTTTTAATTTAGACTTTTATTTAAGCTACACAAATTCCTCAAAACTTGAACACGTAATTACCTAACGTCGAACTTTAACGCAATACGAACATAGGTTAAATTTACTAATCCGGGTTAATTAACTGAATAAAGACTAATATCTATCTAACACCAACCTACGACACACCACATGAACCATTAAATAATATGAATAGTTAACAAAAATACTGCTATACAATTATAAATGTAGCAAAATATCTACTGGTCTTTTCACTGAAAGAACGTATAATCGTAATTTTAACAATATAGGTATTCAGGTAAATGAAACACTAACCTCTTGGTGGTTAAATACTACCTGAACGAGTGTTGGGTGGCGATATTTCAACTCTAATATTCTTAACACCGACAATTAGCTTGACGTCCTTTGTTCACAGTCACATTGCCGGTGTATAACCTCTTCGGCAAAACTCCACGATAATAACATCCAAATCCACTGATTTTTGCAAATCTTCATATGATTACCAATCCGGCTCGGTAATGGACCAAAATGTTGGGGAATTTTAGGTGACTGGGTTAAAGAAACTCCAAATATGCTGATAGTTATTGAACCATGTATTGACTTGATGACGAACAAAATGGAAGTACAAAAAACAACAAGTGAGTAGGTACACATTCTTAATCCTTACATCTAATTAAAAACTAATTAGCCTAACGTTGATTTGCTCATTCTAAACGAGCAGGCGTTTGGCTCCAACATAACGACTTCGTAATCTGATTTAAACTTTCGGATCTGGACACCTAACTTAACTTTTAACTAAAGTATTAAAAGAACATTACAAATTGCACACAAATTTGCTACATTTTCAAAGATTGGACATTTTGAGAATTGGACATTTTGACCATTGGACATTTTGGGTATTTGGACATTTTGACACCGTTGAACATTTTGCCAGTGAACGAAAAAAATCACTCAAGCAAAAAACTAGAAAGTTAATTAAATAAAACCAATAAATCATTTTATTTTTTTATTAGGCAAACATTGGTATTGGTTGGAGTGAGCGAGCTTATCGCTTGGGTCATTAGCAAATGATCCGTATCGTTTCTTCCAATATGCCTTCTTTACAATGGTTGTTTTAAGGTTCAATTTAGTATGGGCTTTATTAGCAAAAAAAGCTTGTGTGGCCGATGCAATGATTTAATGCAGACTGGTATGTGTCTTATTCATAAAACTTTAATTAATTGCTAAGCAACTGATTAGCAAAATTCTTATTCATAATAGCTATTTAGCTCTAAGAGGATGCTAAGCAATTGATTAGTAGCTGTCAAAATCAACACAAACACCACCGGACCACTTCTAAAAGGATGCTAAGAGGCAACATGGCGGATTTTATTTGAATCAGCTGATCGGATCATTGCACTTCGAGGTTAGTTTGTTCAAAGTATCGAGTAGTGCGTAAATATGGATTTTGACAATCTTTTACTGGATTTCCAAAACGATTTATCAAAGTTAAATAATTTTGAAACGCCGGAGGGAAGTAGACGAAGAAAGACCTACAAAGCTCTTACAAAACCACTACGAGAATGATTACCTATCGCATATTCTTCATTCCGAGTACATATATGATGAAAGGATTTATAGGGAAAGCTCAATGAGGTGGCTCAGTAAGTGCTCAGGAGGTTTGAGGAGAATGCGTTCGTGAACAAGCTTATCACACATAGTGATTATTCAATGTGTTATCCCATGTGCCCATGTGTTATCTTATGACGCCAGTCCTATGGGACAGAACTATAGAAAAGCCACGTCGTGGCAATCACATACAAATAATAAGAGAAATTTTGTAGAAATCATTTATTTTGATACGTAATAAAACTACATTTTTGTTCTATATTTCTTTTAGTTTTCCAATATACTCTTCCTCCAAAGACATGGGTGCCATTCTTTACTCATGCCACTCTCATTCCTCATCTTTTTCACGTAGCATGGTCTCCTCCATCGCCGTCTTTGCGAGGTTGAATAGTATTGGTGCTAGGTATTTACAGTGGCTTTCATAGCAGCAGTCAAACTTGTATCTGTAAACAAGTATAATAATTATTACTAAAAGACACCGAAACAACGTTACAAAAGCAGTAGAAAGTAACATAATATAGACACAAGTAACCACTTACATATCTAAAAAAGTAAATTCATGTTAACAAGCATAAAGGGCATGAAAATACAGAGCTATTATCGGCTACTGCTTTAACATTAATTTGGTCAGTTTATATTAGTAAGTAGATATAAATTCAGAGATAAATACCTTTTCCTGTTTACTCCAACTATTGGAGTTTATTATTTTCATTGCTACCATCGCAAACACAATGATTTACACATAATACATTATTTTATTCATATTCAAATTATCCGACGACATTTCTGACATTTATCTGTCAAAGTCACGACAGATAAAAAAATCGTAGTTTTGACAAGTTTATTCTAAAAATTCCTTTTTTTAGTCAACTATTTTTATTATAATCTGTGCCGAACGCATAATTTCACCTCTATTTCGTTTCGCTACTAATCACCAGCTAACTAGCGTTTATGAATAAAGAAAAGTTTTGATTAAGAGCTAAATAAATGATTAGCTAAACAGTAGCTAATGAGTGATTAGCGAGATTTTTATGAATAAGGCTGTGAAAGGTTAGTTAAATTGTTGTTTATGTTGAAGTAGGTATAATATCAACGTAATATCAAACTGCTACTCATCCATATACGTTTTGCTCATGCAGAACAACGATTTAGTTCTAACCTTTTTTTAACATTGATAAATGTTGCATGGTTGGATACACAGAAATAAATCTGCACACGAATACGAGCAGCAATCAATAAACTCAGTAATGCAAATACTTGAAGACTGACAACAAAGAATGCTCATTTTTTTATAAAATAGGGTGCTTTAAACAATTTTTTAAATTGTCGCTAGTTATTTACTAAACAGTCAAAATAAAATGGCCTCAGAGTTCCGTGGTTATCTCAAACGTTGCAAACTTCATTACTCCTTCATGAATGGGATTGAATCGTTATAAATTTAACTTTTAAGTATTTTTTAAACAAAATAATGAATACAAAAAGAAAAAGACATTTTGTTGCACACATGGTTTGTACTAGTGGCAACGAAGTGTTGAAAAGGGGTAGTTAATTTTACAGGGGAGGATTATAATGCGTGGCTTGATTAACTCAAAAATTAGTATCAATACTTTTGACAGAAAATAATTATTAATAAGTATGTAAAGTTGTCGATAATTGACACATTTTTTTTTTTTTTTTTTTTTTTTCAGGATGGGAAATCATCAAATGACCCCTCCCGCTCTGGGTGGAGCAGAAGGGAGTGTCAGACTCTTACTGACTAAAACCCACCCGTGTTCCTTCCTTAGCCCTTTATGTACCAGGGCAGCGGTAACCCTTTCGGACGATCCCGCTACCCCGGCAGGCTTCGGCCCTGTCGGGCCCCGTCAACTATGCTGACATCTCTTTGAGGCGCACGTGGAACACATACGCGCCGTCCGGCACGGGCCTGGTCCTGATCGGACGGAGAGCTACCCATTGCTCTCCGCCCGCAGGCCCGCGCCGGATTGACCCCTGACGGAGCAAAAAAGGGTCATTCGATTTTTAAGGGGAAGATTTGAACTTGAAACTGTATGTTACATTTTCACACGAACTTGTAATTTGGCAGAGATAGTTGGCCATCCTGGGGGAAGGACATACTTTTTTATCCTGGTAGCACGTTCCCGTGGGATGATTCCCGACATCCACGCGGGCGAAGCCGCAGGCGGAAGCTAGTAAAAATATGTAATACACTGGCCTGCAAAACTAAGGACACTTTTAGTTTTTTTTTTTTTTGTAATCTATAGAAGTTAGAGATTTAAAATAAAAAACGTTTTATAGTAATTTTTACACTGGCCTGCAAAACTAAGTACACTTTTAGTTTTTTTTTTCTAATCTGTAGAAGTTAGAGATTTAAAATAAAAAACGTTTTATAGTAATTTTTTTCAGCTTACTTTGAAACTAGTAAACTGTACATTAGCAACATTTATATCTTTAAAAAAAAGATAGCAATAAAAATTGCCATTTTTAGCTCAGTGTCAAAAAACTCAATTAACATTTATAAGTATGTTTTACATGTTATTTAGTTTTTAATAACTGGTATTGCCACCTCGGGTTCTGAATACAGCTTCGAGCCGGTTTGGCATACTGAACACGAGGTTTCGGAGCCGATATTGAGAAATATTCTCCCATTCTTCAATCAGGGCCTGTTTTAGTGCCCTGAGGGTGGTAGGTGGTGGTCTGCGGCTTCTGACTGGCCTCCCTAGCTCATCCTAGGCGTGCTTAATTGGGTTGAGATCAGGACTTCTTGATGGCCAAGCCATCACGCTGCTACCAACCTCCTGATCTCTTGCATGACCTGAGCCGTGTGTGGCCGGGCATTTTCGTCGTTGGTGTTAGAGCCCTATAGTCCTTGGTGTTAGAGCCCTATAGTCCTTGGTGTTAGAGCCCTATAGTCCTTGGTGTTAGAGCCCTATAGTCCTTGGTGTTAGAGCCCTATAGTCCTTGGTGTTAGAGCCCTATAGTCCTTGGTGTTAGAGCCCTTAGTCCTTGGTGTTAAAGCCGAGTCCTTGGTGTTAGAGCCCTATAATAAATTTACGTAAATATCTGCTACGCGTCGGTCACGAACCGTTTGCAAACGATCCTATAACTCCCGTAACAAAATAGATACCTGCACCCTAATTGCGTAACACACAATCAATCAGAATTGGTTTCATTTTGACAGTTCAACAACATTCATTGCGCTATTTACGTGTTGAGCAGACTTTATGAAGGTAACCTTTTTCGAAGTTATGAAGCAATGGATTAGAGATATCCTTCAAAATGATTCAGATTGAGATTGATTGTGTGTTTCGCAATTAGGGTGCTGGTCGTCTTAAAATGGCTAACTTTGCACCAAGTCGATCGGTTATAAGGCAGCGAGGCAACTATTTATATCACTGTTTTATCTAAATTGAGACAATAGTAACTACTGAAAATAAAAACAAAGCTACAAATTATACGCAAATCCGGTCGTAGGCTTCACGCTGGCAGTCGGAAGACTCCTCGCCGGCAGTCGGAAGACTCCTCGCCGGCAGTCGGAAGACTCCTCGCCGGCAGTCGGAAGACTCCTCGCCGGCAGTCAGAAGACTCCTCGCCGGCAGTCGGAAGACTCCTCACCGGCAGTCGGAAGACTCCTCGCCGGCAGTCGGAAGACTCCTCGCCGGCAGTCGGAAGACTCCTCGCCGGCAGTCGGAAGACGGTGGGGCGAATTCGAGTTCGCCTTACGATCTTCGGACAAATCTCATCGAGACAAGTTTTTAATGCTGTAAAGTTGAGTTATACAATTCTAAGAAACCCGACTCCCCTTGAGACAAGTTTTTAAAGCTGTTAAGTTGAGTTATACAATTCATTTTTCAGGGTTATACAATTCGTTTTTCAGGGTTATACAATTCGTTTTTCAGGGTTATACAATTAGTTTTTCAGGGTTATACAATTCGTTTTTCAGGGTTATACAATTCGTTTTTCAGGAACCCTGCCCATACATAAAGTGATTGACCACACAAACCAAGTCGTTCAAACCATTATAATTTATTCACACATACTTTGGTTGTAAGTCCAAGAAAAAATATATTTTTCACAAATGTCGTGTGTCAAAAAATCCTTCAAATGAAAAATATCGGTAGGAGAAAAGGCATGACACTTTAAGATTCAAAACCAAAATGAAGAAAAAACCTTTCTGGTTACAAATAAGGTTGGATTTGTTATAAAAGAAGGTTGTTCGTGATAATATTATAATATAGCATTTGCCAATGCTGCAATGTACACTGCCTCCACCGTACTGGACTCAAAGGTATCACTCATCAGGCCGCCTGTAGACACTTCGCCTTCCATCAGAAGTGTTCGAGACTCATCTGTGAACAAAATTCTTGACCACTCTTCTTCATCTCACTGTATGTTTTCACGGGCGTATCGCAGTCTCGCTACTGGATGCTCTCTCTCGAATTTGGGACCACTCGCTGCACTCGTCTTCGGGGTTTCAGATTTGCTTCCGCAAGTCTTCTTCTCACTGTACTGTCACTAATGCAGTCCCTTCGGATCTGAAGAAGCTGTTGCTGGACTTCAACTGCATTAAGGTGGCGATTTCTCAACACAGTCGAAACAATATAACGGTCTTCTCGGGCACTAGTACACCTGGTACTGCCATTACAAGGTCTCCTCAGATGGTTTCCAGTCTCTTTGTACCTTCGCTTCATCTTCTGGACCGTTCGTAACGTCACACCCACCATTCTTGCAGTACGACGCATACTGATGCCTGGTTCCTGAAAAGTCATGACCCTAGCACATTCTTCAGGTGAAAGAGGCATGATAAATACAATTTACGTTCTGTTTTATAACTTAGCTTTTGTAACAAGACTCATCGATCAAGAAAAAAATTGAAAATGAAAACAGAAACAAAAAAATTAAGGGTAAAATTGTAATTCGAAAAGGATTATTTTTGTTTTTAAAGCCTTTTTTCAGCCATTTCTTTAGAGAAGGTTCTCGACTATGAAGTTTTTATATACAAAATTAAACTAGTCCTTTTTTATTCGAAAGTATATCTTGTGTACTTAAAAAGTTATTCCAATTTTAAAAGTTATTCCAATTTTAAAAGTTATTCCAATTTTAAAAGTTATTCCAATTTTAAAAGTTATTTCAATTTTAAAAGTTATTCCAATTTTAAAAGTTGTTCCAATTTTAAAAGTTATTCCAATTTTAAAATTATTCCAATTTTAAAAGTGTGATACTTAGTTTTGCAGACCAGTGTAGTTTGGTCGTTATAAGATTGGCAGAACCCATAGTCGGCACATCACTACTAGTTACATAACATATACATAATCAGCCTCTAACGATCCCACTGCTGGGACACAGGCCTCCTCTCAGTGAGAGGGAGTGGGCCATAATCCACCACGCGGACACTGTGCGGGTTGGTCTAAATATAAAAATCGCCGGTGTTGGGAGCAGAGTACAAGCTACCAGCGGTCAGGCCTCTAAAGAGAGGAACCTCCTAACAATGTCTGGATAATTTCCCTTGGTACAGCTGCCCAACGAGTACCTCCTCAGGTACAGCTGCCCAACGAGTACCTCCTCAGGTACAGCTGCCCAACGAGTACCTCCTCAGGTGTTGATCGAGGTTCTTGGCTATTATGCCATTAGCTGTCACTACTATTGGCACAACGATCACTGCTGATACTGCCATTTTTGAAAACTGGATCGGTGCATCTTAAATTTAATTTATATTATTTAGATTCGGAAAAAATATATCCACGCCTTGACAATTCCAGAAGAACAGAATTTGCCAGTTTATTCCGTAGTTAATATAAAGTAACAAAATAGTTTCTCTAACAATGGCGCTGTTTGCATTAAGTTTATTATTTTAACAGCGCTACTGAAAGTTTTAGTTACCTTCAGTAGCTCCATCAATTGCAAATTACTGGGGGGCAAAGAGTTTCATGTCATCCATGTAATGGAGATGAGATATAACCTGACCACCTCTCCTCAAGCGATAGCCTTAACCTGAATTCTCCAGCAGTGTGTTCAGGCGATTCAAACCTAAGCAGAAGCAAAGCAGACTCAAACTATCGCCTTGAAATATACCTCGCTCGATCCATATCGGTTCGTTATTTCTCTGGATATAATTATCTATATCCTGTATAGCAACCACAGGAAGGCAGGGAGCAGGGGAGAATGGAAGAAGAAAACGTGTTGCGCCGACCCCAAGTAACATGGGATAAGGGCAGGGAGATGATGATCCTGTATAGCAACCGTATAGGACCGTCTTCTAATACACGACAACAGGGATGTGTGCAGCGTTATAAAACTACTATATACAACGCCAGCACACCCTCATTTCATGAGCCATGTATATGGCACCGACTCCATAGGCCTTCTTATAATCTATCCAACATGTCGACAAATCCCTTCGGGAACGACGAACGTGTTGGCCATATATCGATGAGGGGCAGCTCCACAGACACGAGTTAGTTTCTATAAGTTAGTTAATTATAGCTCTCAAAATGAATGTAAGAATTTTATAGACAATCGTAGACACCTGATCGGACTATAATCAAGTTTTTATTATTTTAGAACGTCCAAAGGACAATTTGTTATGGTGGGCCGCCCACCTCAGAATAGAAATAAGATAGTCATGAATGAATAGGTATTTTTATGCAGAATAAAACTTAGTATTACGACTGAGGTTGAAAGTACGGACGACTCAAACCGGATGGCACGGTTGGCTCAGTGATTAAGCGATTGACTGCTGCGCTGCGTGTCGCGGGTTCAGTTCCCGCACGGAACAAATATTTGTATTGCCTACAGATAGTTGTTCCGGGTCTGGCTGTTTGTGTATGAGAGTTTAAATGTTTGAAAAAAAGTATCGTGTATAGTCATTGCATAACTCCCCCTACCTGCTCCCCTCTCTGCCTGCCGCGTGTCGGGCAAATCTTTTTGTTAAAGTGAAATACATGTATTATTATAAATATCCATAAAGAACATGTTAAACTGAGATAACTTTAAGACGTCGTATCTCCGAAAGTACTAACATTTGACCATAGTTTTATTAGTAACCAATGTTTTTAAATTGAAGGGTGGGCCCAGACCCTATACATTTGTTTCCCACAAAGTATACATTCATATGCAAACATGGCGTACAACAGTTGACTAACATTTGACCATAGTTTTATTCGTAACCAATGTTTTTCAATGGAAGGGTGGGCCCAGACCCCATACATTTGTTTCCCACAAAGTATACATTCATATGCAAACATGGCGTACAACAGTTTTGTTCGTTGAGATGCGGAACCTCCAGTGAAACTCTTTACAATAAGACGTGGCACGGTATATCTATTGTACACATGGGCCCTGTACACTAAACATGAAAAGAAACTGTGGCGCGCAGCACTTGATTCTCATGTCCAACATCAAAATATCGTTAAATATCTCATTCGAAAACGCAACTGTGACATTTTCGAAAAGAAAAATTTGTCGACGCATGTGACGATTCCCCAAAGCTTGAGTGCGTAAGGCCCTGCGTACAACGGTTCTGCCGGGAAAGAAAGTCTCCGCTGCAGCAAGTGCAGACGTCTCATCAGGTCGTTGTCTGAGAAGAGCTTGGTACCTGAATCTTTCTGAAAACATGACGCACTGTTTACGTTTTGTAGCGAAATAAACACAGGTCTTCACTTGTACACGTTTAATTTAGTAAAATAAAAAATATTGTAATTAAAACTTAATGAAGGACACAGCACGGTTCCTAATATTTCAAAGGATTAAGTTATAACTCTGACGCGACGTCCTTGGTGTTAGAGCCCTATAATAAATTCACTATTACGCGTCGGTCACGATACGTTTGCAAACGTTCCTATAACTCCCGCAATAAATAAATATATGGTAATCCTAAATGGGTAACTTTGCACCAAGTCAATCGGTTATCAGGCAGCGAGGTAATAATTGATAACACAGTAGAGTAACTACTTACTGAACATTTAAAAAAAATATATTATACGTAAATCCGGTCCTAGACTCCACGCTGGCAGTCGGATGGCTCCTCGCTGGCTGGTATCAGAATTCACCTGCGTTCGGTTCGAGTCCCAACAGGAAGCTTGCAGTCGCCGCCGTCTGGTCCTAGGCTAGCGGTGGGGCGAATTCAAGATCCGCCTACAGTCTTCGGACAAAACTACAGAAAATAACGAAAAATGATAATCCGAGACGCAGGCAGAATCTTTTATAACAAAAGAGATGAAGAAAAGTTAAATTACATACCAAGTCTGAATGAAGAAACCTGACTCGCCTCGAGACAAGTTTTTGATGTTGTATAGTTCGTTTAATTTCGGGAACACTGCCTATTACAAAGAAAAGAATGGAATAAAATTTAGGAAACGATAAGAACTTTTGAATAATCAAAGCAAAGCAAACATACCCTTAGATAAATTGGATGACCGCACAGAACTCGGTCGTTTAATCCGTTATACTTATATTCACACATAATTTGGTTGTCCAAGAAAAAATATATTTTTCACAAAATGTAGTGTGTCAAAAAAGTCCTTCAAATGAAAAATACACTGACACTTTTAGATTCAAAATTCAAAACCAAAATGAAGAAAAAACCTTTCTGGTTACAAAT
Source organism: Apamea epomidion (assembly GCA_947507525.1). Taxonomy (NCBI): domain Eukaryota; kingdom Metazoa; phylum Arthropoda; class Insecta; order Lepidoptera; family Noctuidae; genus Apamea; species Apamea epomidion. The sequence continues at coordinate 12,801,705 of OX382248.1, forward strand.
AAGGCTGGATTTGTTATAAAAGAAGGTTGTTTGTGATAAAATTATAATGTAGCATTTGCCAATTCTGCAGTTTCTTCATATTAACGAAACTAGTTTATCTCTTCTAAGAAGTACTGTTTAAGGACTTAGCTTGTGTTGCTTAATTCCTAGTCTTGAGCTTCCCTTTGTAACTTTTGTTGTAACAAAGCTTTGCATACGCCTTTGCAAATATCATAGTGTCTTCGTTTTCTCTTTGTACTTTGAAATGTATGTCAGAAGATAAAAAGAGTCAATCGGGAACGAGATTTTGCAACATGACTTGTTTGTTGGCAACGAATTTTAATTCGGGTACAATTTAACGATATTTAGAGGAATCGTCAGGTGAGGCGACAGGGATATCACATGACCATTGTGACACAGCGAATGGAAGGGGCGACACGATGTAGCGCATACGCACCTCTGTCTCGTTCTCGCGACGGACGTGTATTAGTAACTGTAGATTTCAATTATTTCCTATAGATTTCAATTATTTCGGTGTCTTAACGGTTTCACGCTGTTGAGATTTATTTTCCATTTTATTGTTAAATAAATACTTTTAGGTACGATACTCGTACAACCGGGCCCAAGGTGGTATAGGATCTCCAAAACGATTTTCCGCTATTAAAGGGACAGAGAAAGAGTTAAGTCTAACAGCAAACGAGCACGTGGAGTGGAAATCCAAGTGGTCAAGAATTTCAACTGAAAACATCTCGTGAGGAGGGCAGACCATCTACCTTTATTATGGCTTTTCACCAACTTCTAGCTCTCAGCTTGGTTGCATGTTGGACAGAACACTTGGAAACCTCCCAAAGTGCGGGCCTACCATAAGATGCTAATATCATACGAAGTATTGAAATAAAGAGCTCCTACTCATTTTTCCAGTCTTGTGTATAACTCGCCTTCTTCGAGTCTGGAGCGGTCGGGATCTTCTACAACATACCTATGATGTCTAAGAGCTCTAGATTCTGCTGTTGTTTTAAAGAAAGGGATTGCAGCCTTTAGATGGACCTCATTTCCTCCCTCCTGATAAACTGTACTCATCCTGGTTTTCTGAGTAACCATCAATCAACCTTGTAAATTCCGTCGAATAAGGATTCTTAACTTGTTTTTAGAAACTGTAGCATCATTCCTTTTCTGGGTTCTAAAGGGGATGAAACAACTTCCAGATTTACTGCTTCTCGTTGCGAAATAAAAAATCCCTTATTTAAAAAAGGAATAATGCATTTAATAAAAACGTATAATTTTTAGGAAAAACCAAATATAAAATGAAAAATCTATATAAATAAAAATGAATCCTTATTTCCCTTGGTCACGCCATAACTTGAGAACGACTTTACCGATTTCATCCATTTTTTTAAAAAGTTTTTTAAAATCTAAATACAAAACGGTTATTACTAGACTATATGGCAACAGGAAATAGATTACTAGGATTTCAATAATATTATTATTAAATTATTTCAAGTGAAGAGCCAGAAAATTTGTATCTATCAAATATACGAGTATTTGCTTGTCATGTCAAAAATACGAATTACGCAGAGGTAACGCTGCAGTATATAAGTAGAAATGGATGCTGTTCGTAAGTATCACTTGAGAACGATTGGACCGATTTGGCATTTTTATTTTTTCAGTAAGAGTGAATTATTGGCACCGACATTTGACCGATTGTTTAGTGACATGAGTTTTATCTAATTATCTTAAGCATCTGTCGTTATTCTTCATTCCAATTTGTTCCTGGTTTTGCTTGGTCTTAACATGCACACAATAGGGTTAGGGACGAAGATAAAGATTCGTAAAATATTGTAAACTTTCGATGCGCAGCCCAGTTGACGGACGTCACACGTTTCTTGACAAAAAGGGATGCGCGTCGAATGTTTTTATAGGAAGCTTCTAGAATGTTCTATAAGAATCTTCTAGAATGTTCTATAAGAATGAAGAAGAAGAATGTTCTAGAACCTTCGACTCTCTCTCATTGGCCGGGCGGGAACGAGAGGCGTTTCCACTGGAAGCGTGTGGATTGTGGCGGGAAATAGCTTCGCATTATAATGTCCATTTGATGGATAGGTATTTTGGTCTCACCTAATAGGTACGTATCTTTTCTAAAGTATCGATAGTCTCCCATCGTTTGTCTGTACTACTTACTGTATTTCAAACGGATAGGTACTATGAATTGCTTTAATTTTTGTTTGCTGACATTAATAATTTAGAAATTAAAGAACCTAAGATAGCGTGACGTTTCTCGTATCATTTTGTATGCGTGTTTTTTTAAACGACCATTACTTTGGGAATTACTAGATGCTTACATGGTTATGAGCAAATAATAAACACACAAAACAAATTCAACACAAGGAAGAAATTTCATAATGTTTTCACTGATGTTTCCATATCACCATTTGATATCAAAACACCATTGCCACCGTAACAAAGACGTCTGTCTATAACAATATGTCAAAGTAATTGTGTGGTGGTGTACGCTTTCCCACGTACTGTATTGTTTAGCTTGAGTTGATTGTGGCGCCTGCTTGGTTTTAAAAAGCTACTGATCTCTGCTAAACTGGATTATCTATTCTAATTTCCGACAATGCAATCTTAATGTTATGTCTATAATACACTTTTTTACAACCTACGAATAAAACAAGGCTTGCCAAGTTTAAGGTTTTCAATTTACCAATCAGTAATTGGTATATTCCGGAATTCGGTCGTGGTCCACCTGCTTAGTTCACGTGAGTGGACATGGGCACTTTTTCTTGCCTAAATGACTAATGAAACCTAAATGATGAGGAATATGCAAATAAAAAATGTCTATTGGCCATTGGTCCACCTAAAATTAATTCTACGGTAGTAAAATCCTCTTCCTGATCCTGATCCTGATACTGTCATTTTACTACAATGGAAAAATGAATGCCGAAAGAACAAATGAAAATCGAAAAAACTAATTAATAATTTTTTTATTAATAACATAATTTATTCTAAAAATAAAATAATTCATAGCGAGGAAGAATGTCATAGTTGAAATTATTTTTTAAACTCATCGTCAATCGTCATACTATCCGTTAAGACCGATTATCGGAAGATTCTTAAAATTGGCAACACTGTTTTTTACTAAAATACGCCATTTAAAAAACTAAGCAATAAAATCCAATGAATAACTAATTAAATACAAAATATTAACCGATTTCGATAAAGTGAACTCGAAAATATTTTATAATTTAGGAATATATTTTTAATTACTCTATTACTTTAAAGCGATTTTAATTTTGGTCAATGTCCTTTATTTAAAAAAGAAAAAAAGAAAACGTAATTGTTTTTGGATAAAAGTACGTTATATTCTGCACACGTGACGTATGTGGGCTAGACCGAAATAAGTGTTAACATTTTGACTGTCACGATACTTGTTTTTTAATTTTTAGTTTTGTTTTTTTTTATCACTTCCACCCACCCGGAGGTGTCCCACAACACCTCTCGACTTTTTTAAATTCTTAAAATAACATCAGAGGAGCAATTCTCGTAATTTTAAGAACGTTCACAGTCTGCTCAGTCTCAATCTGTCAAAATTACCGCTAATTTCCCTATATTTTTGACCAAGTTTTTGACATTTGTTTGTCGCTAAGAGGAGACTGCGACTAGATTTTGAACATTTTAAATTTGGCCTTCAAATGTCTTGTCACCGTTACAAACAAATTATGTCGAAGCATCAATCAAAAAAGTATACCGCGAAATTCGGCTACCAAACTCTACACACTGCGCCATTTAAATAAGATAAACGGGGAACCGGATCTCAAAATATCGGGTTTCGTTGGTCTACCGCAAAAGCTGGTTTATCATTATAACGAACGAAATAACTTTGTAATCCAGTACTGTGCGTGTCAAAATAATTTGTCTATTTATATGCGCAATTTTAATTGGGTCTGCTGATATACCTCTGTTTCTTTTGGGGGTTTTCATGCTGATTTCGGAATGGAAATTGGTGTTGAGCTCGTCGGTTTGCGCAAGTCAGTTCAGGTTGAACGGCCCTTTCGGAGATTTTCTGGTGATATGAATGTCATTTTCGTTATAATGTGAACTTTAATAATCAAGAGTGTCATTTGTGACGATAAAATACTTTCTATGCATCATGTTCTTTCTGGCCGATGGGCTACGCCTGTTTTGCACCTGGAAGAAAAAAAAGTCTTTCTTGATCTATTATGGCATTCAATTCAAATACCATTTAAAGTCCACGTACCACTGTTTGTCTCTGCATCACCCAAAGGTTGACTGGTAGACAATACCTGGTTACACTTATATCTATTGGTGAAACCTAATAGAAATTCATACCTGAGGGGCAATTCTCGTAATTTTAAGACCGTTCACAGTCAGATCTCAGTCTGTCAAGAATTACTTCTAATGTCCCTACATTTTGACAAGTTTTTGACATTTGTTTATCGCTGAGATGAGATTGCGACTAGATTTTAAAGGTTTTAAATTACGAGAATTGGTCTTCCGATCATCGATTATTCTTATGCTATGATTTCATTGGGTGTTGCATTGACCTATGGAGCAATAGTGTAATACTTCTTTACTCAGGTTACCTGTATATTTCATCTTCTTCATCAAGCTTGTAAACTAAGGGAGTCACTATTAACGAGGGATTATACGATACAACTCAGATACGGATCTGGAAGGAAGGAGGGGTGTTTCATCTGGATGTCGGTTTTATTGGCCTTGACTGCCTCTGAATTCAGGACCCGCACTGCCTCTTCCAACCTCTGAACAGAGGTCTCTATTCTCAGGAGCGCTCTGTTCTGATTATTGCTCTCATCCCGCTGAGGTCCCTCTCCCTTGTTTTGGGATTGCCCTAAATGTTCGTTCAGTGTCTCTATTATGGCCGCTTTGAGTGAGTTGACATTGTAACAGTCAACTGCAGTTTCTTCGCATCTGATATCAAGCCCTGCCCTTGTTCACCCCATCTCTTAGTCCATGACTTTAATAACGGTTTGGTTGAGAGAGTGCCATGCTTGAATGGGATCTTTTTTGACAATGCGTATGGCATTAATTCCGCCTCTGTACATTTGTGTGCTTAAAGTATTAAATACTCTCTCGGTGAAAGGGAGTGGGCTGTAATCCACCACGTGGGCCCAGTGCGGGTTGGCAGATGTCGCATGTCTTCGAATTTTTGGTTCTAGGACGCATGGTTTCCTCACGATGTTTTCCTTACAATGTTTTCCTTCACTATTTTGAGAGCAGTGGTGATGAAATACATAATTGACACAAAGTAAAGCACTTATCTGGGTTCGAACCTACGACTAATCTCCTTTCCAAGTATTTTTGTAACCCAATCCTTTGCTCATCACAGTTCGAGAATTGATAACTCCTAAATATTAAAGCTTTTAGTGAAATTACAGTGCGCCATATTTCAAATTGTGTCCCTAGCGGGGTGGGGAGAGCATGTTATTCAATTATTATAGTGGCCTTGGTGAAATTTTAATTAAATTACACCCTTCGCTGTTATTATGCCTCTATTGTTGTATTACAGTTTAGATATTATCATATTTTCATTTATTTTTGTATCACCTACACCCACCAAAAGAATGAAGTTTATCTTAAACCTGCGTATCTCTTTCAAGTGTATGATTATTATTTCCTACACCGTCCTAATTCCTCATCATAATTTTCGTTAGCACACTTATGCTTCCTCATTTCAATTGAAAATATTTCGCACATTCGTCATTAATTTTTCTTCTATAGGGTTTTACGGGTTGGTATATAAACGCGAAAGTTTGTATGGATGTTTGTTACTCTTTCACGCCAAAACTACAGAACGGATTTGGATGAAATTTGGCACACAGATGGTTTATAACCTGGATAAATATATAGGATATTGTTTATCCCGATATTCCCACGGGATCGAAACTTATACGGGTAAAACCGCGGGGCGCAGCTAGTACAAAATAAAAATAAACACAATAAATTATGATACAATGAGTATGTTACCAATTTGTGTACACTATCGAGTTGGTGGCGGAGGTTCGTGTATTCGGGACCAATCGGGGCCGCTTTCAAACTATAGCTACGGTTAAATCAGTGTTTATCTATAACCTCACTAATCAGCTGATCACACCGAGCTAGTTCTAGACCGAAGTTGAACGTAAGACGATCCAACAAACACGCCTAGTCAGGTGCTATTAATCCAGCCTTTAATCAAGGCAACTTGCTGCAATCAGCTTCATTATTTGAATTTCGATGGCGTTTCAGAGCAAGTCGAAGTTTCGAACGAAAGCGATATAAGTAAAATTCTGCACTGTTTAATTAATATAAAAAGATAATGATACTATAGTATTTTTATTTTTATTTTTTATAGGTAGTTATTTTATTTTTTCCAACGGACATCACCGAGTCTAACAATTACCATCTTATTATACCAGCCAGGCGAGCAAGACAGACAGTCTTCATTTTTTATTTATTTAAGCAATAAAAATAAAAAATAATAATAAAATCAATCATTATATTTAGGAAAAGGTGATTCTGACGTGTGAAGGTGACTGTGATTCTGACGTGTGAAGGTGATTCTGACGTGTGAAGGTGATTCTGACGTGTGAAGGTGATTCTGACGTGTGAAGGTGATTCTGACGTGTGAAGGTGATTCTGACGTGTGAAGGTGATTCTGACTTGTGGAGGTGAAGGTGATTCGGACGTGTGAAGGTGAAGGTGATTCGGACGTGTGAAGGTGAAGGTGATTCGGACGTGTGAAGGTGAAGGTGATTCGGACGTGTGAAGGTGAAGGTGATTCGGACGTGTGAAGCTGAAGGTGATTCGGACGTGTGAAGGTGAAGGTGATTCGGACGTGTGAAGGTGAAGGTGATTCGGACGTGTGAAGGTGAAGGTGATTCGGACGTGTGAAGGTGAAGGTGATTCGGACGTGTGAAGGTGAAGGTGATTCGGACGTGTGAAGGCGAAGGTGATTCGGACGTGTGAAGGTGAAGGTGATTCGGACGTGTGAAGGTGAAGGTGATTCGGACGTGTGAAGGTGAAGGTGATTCGGACGTGTGAAGGTGAAGGTGATTCGGACGTGTGAAGGTGAAGGTGATTCGGACGTGTGAAGGTGAAGGTGATTCGGACGTGTGAAGGTGAAGGTGATTCGGACGTGTGAAGGTGAAGGTGATTCGGACGTGTGAAGGTGAAGGTGATTACGGCACCTTTCGTATAAGATTCCAGTTTACATTGAAGGTGTTACTTTAATCAGGCTTAATTAAAATTGTTGTTATCCCATAGTTTATGTATAAGTTTTTCATTTTACAATAAATCTACAACTGAGTGCCACGATTCCCCTTGGTTTTAATAACCTGGTTGTCAGACTTTTGGGCTTCTGACTATCATCCGTAAAATCTATCAATCTGCGAATTGATTTCCGAGGCATGGAGCGAGGTTCGATATGTGAAATGGATGGTCACCCATCCACGAACGGGACGCAGCAAGCGTAGCTTAAACTTCAATCGCGACCCGTTCGTAAATTATTTTACCACAAGCCCCACAATTTTACAGGAACAATATTTATATTTTACTAAAATATTCTCTTGTAATCTTAGCCCAAGGGTGTGCGATTCCACGCTACTCGCGAGATCAACGCTTTGGCAACCATTTCTAACGATGTATACATACAACTTGTGCGCCACAATTAGCTTACGAGTATTACGTTCCATATGTCTTTACTATTTGTATTCAAATTATTTTTGCTGTTAAATCTGAAGTTTTTATTTGGTTTATAACATTTTGTTAATTTCTGTTTTACCAATTCAATGTATTTTTAACTGTACTTACTTAAGTAATCCTTTCGTAGATTACAATCCGACGGTGGAGGTCTCACTTATTTCAAAAGGGTGAAGTTCTCACTAATTTGGTTTGATTGATTAACATAGGTTGAAAGTATATTTCATACCCATCAAAAATATATAATATATCTTTTTTTTTTACTACACCCGAATTTACTTTTTATAGCAGTGTTGATTTTCTTTCTTCATCTTATTTTTCCCAAATATGTACGTCTTCGAAGAAGTCTGTTATCATAAATCGGTTAAAATCCTACAGTCAGCAATATGTTGCTTAAGTTTGTCATCGCCAGCAAACGTAGGTAGACATGAGTTTGTAAGTTAACGAACTTTGCAGTCTGCACAGACATTTAATTTCCTTGATTTCATTAAGGGAACATGAACCAGCATGAATCAGAACCAGTTTTAGTATAAGTATTAGGTTGCACTGAAAGCGTTGCGAAACATTTAGGGACAAAATCACAGTGCACTCGTTCAGACTGGAATTAAGTAATAGAAAAAACATCCATTCAATACCTACCTATATTAACGTCAGGGATATAAAGTATTTCTCGCATAACTAATAATCACATATAAAGGTATATAATCACATATATACAATCATACATGTATAATATGTTCTACCCAGCCTTAATTTAACAGTCACATGTCTTAATTAAATGATTGGGAGGGTTGGGGGCCATCGTGACATTTCTTTCCGTTCCGAGGTTGGCAATTCTAACCACAGTCCTTTTCTAATGCGTATACTTAGGCAATTCTAAAAAGTATTCGAAAAGAAGCTCAATTAACAAGGGAAGAAAGTACTTATCATCTTGAATTCCGTGCCGCTATCTTGAATTCCGTGCCGCTATCTTGAATCCGTTCCGCTAACTGCAGCACCGGGATAGGACGGCGCACTCGTGCCCACCGCTAACGAGTCTCACATTCAGTCCTATTCAAATTAAGCTTTTGACTGAAAAAAATTCGTCGCATTTAGGCCGGTCTATACGCGGCGATGCTAAATGAAAGCCAGGTGGTATGAGTTCAACTCATATTTTCGAGGGTTCAATTTGTACCAAATTTTTGGGCTGGAAAAATATTGAAGAAGTCGATGCAAACAAGCTTTGACGATGGAAATATTAACTGCTTCGAAATGCGTTTTCTACTGATTTTCATTTCTGAAAATGTTGTTTTTATTCTGGCAAATTCGTGTCAATAATTTACTTAAAAGTTATTCTATATCAGTAAAACAAGAAATTACTCAAGATCCTTTGGGTATTCTTATGTTAAATATAAGAAGTGGCAACTAGGCAAGTGCCTTCTGGAAAGATCTTTCGGTTTTGATCGATTCAACCTTATTTGTTTATCATTTTCAAAATCTGCAGGATTTTTTGTATTTTCTGTAGTTTAGTCAAGTCCTTTGAACGATAATCTGAAGAGCCTAAATATTATTACATTTATTTGTGATTATATGTATTCTCATTGCATAAATCGCTTGTGTACTTTTAAATTGGGCAAATTAATCATTTAAATAATTTGGCGTTAATTCAAAACCACCAAGCTTTTTAATTTATCTTCCTCTCCGACTGATTTAGCCAACCTATTCAAAGGCCTTCCTTCCTTCCAAGGCAAAGCGAGCCAGAGTTAGATGGCGAATGCTAAGAATATTTCTATTCTGCGTCTGTTCCATCACAATTCCTTAACCTGATGCCTTACGCTTCAAGATATCTCCAGCAGATGTATCACATCTCATTGTGGCCTTGGTGAAGTTATTGCCACTCTCTGGAAATACATTGATGAAGAACATCAATTTTGGCATCATTCTTGTCATAGACGTGTGCTTCACAACATGTCAAAGTGGCTATGTCCGTGCTAGCCTTTCGATTCACACACATACACACATAAGGTTGCTTTTGGCAGACAACATGTAAAGGTTGTCTGTCTCTTCCTCACCGATTGATTCAGTGAGCAATGCGAGCCGGAGTCAGATGGCGAAGGCCAAGAATATTTCTATTCTGCGTCTGCTCCATCACAATTCCACAAGCTGATGATGAAGATATCTCCAGCAGATATATCACACCTCATTGTGGCCTTGGTGATGTTATTGCCTCTCTCTAGAAATACGTTGATGAAGAACATCAAATAGAAAGAAGAAAGAAGAAAGAAAAAAAGAAAAAATCAGTTTTAACATCATTCTTCTCATAGAAGTGTGCTTCACCACATGTCAAAGAAAGCAACCTTTGTAGTGCAGGCCGGCTATAATTTAGCGCGGGTTCCTTTCGTGCGTTCAAGCAAGTTTAGAATAAGGTGGCAAATTTTTAATTAGGATTTTTGTTTAGAAGAGTCAGTGCTGCTTTAGTCGTAAATATGTAAAGACGTTCTGTCAATATAAACTTAAAGGATTCTTTGATTTCTCCCATTAACCTCAGAGGGCTCGTCCAGTCCTCTATAAATGGTGGAGGCGCCGAAGATCATAATTATTTCGGAATCAAGTTTAAAGTCAAAAAAGTTACATGGGTTTTGTTGCTACATACATCACATGCCTAGCCTTTTCCCAACTACGTTGGGGTCGGCTTCCAGTCTAACCGGATGCAGCTGAATACCAGAATTTTACATGGAGCGACTGCCTATCTGACCTCCACAACCCAGTTACTAGGTAATACCCTAGGGGATACCCCTTGGGTATACCCCTGGGTAAGACTGGTTGACTTTTTTGTTTCTGCATACGTTATACCAAAAAGCGATACCACATACTATTATACGGGTATATTATAAGAAGCGACACCGATCACATACCCAAGCTGCGTGTAATCAACGCCGGCTGCCCTCGAAATCCTGTGATTCACCACACCGGGTGACAGGAAAACTCGACGTGTTCCTTCCAGGGCGTGATAGTGTGACCCATTTGCAACAATTAAGCAAGCACCCCATAAAGTCTAAGCGAAAATTCATAGAATCCGAGAAAAACCGATTTTCATGTTTTTTGAAAATTTCCCAGAAATCGTCACTAAATATCACTTATCTCTAAATTCTCTAATTGAGTGGCTTTCAACTATTTTCAAAAATCATCTACGTACACGAACTTTGACACCAGTTATCTCAAAATTTTACTATAACACTAAGCGTACAAATTACGGGGAAGACATCTTCATTTAATCAGCTATGCAACGAGGTACAAAAGTTTCATAAATGTTTAAAGGTGCCGATGAAACAGTCGATAATGTTGGCAAAGGTCGAATTTGCAAATTGTTGAAATATTTTAAAATGATGTGATAATCGAATTAATTAACTGGTTTATGTTATACCTCCTCTCCTCACCACCCAGCAATCATTTAACTCATGAAACTAGACCGTCGCAACCAGGTGGCAAGCTGAGACGCCACTTTCGAGTGGTTAGTATTACTCGTAGTTGATGAGCTAATCACTGATCACTTGTCGCTTCGTTTGGCCAGTCTTACCAAGGGGTATCGTATTACCCGCCGTGTAAAATATTTAAAAATGAAAAATCTTACGGCTTCGAAGCCTTGAAAAATTCCCTAATTCAAAAAAAATCTAAGAAACAATTTCTGGTTGAGCCAAGTACCAAAAATGAGGTTAAATTTGTTTTAAAAGAAGGTCGATTATCATAAAAAAATAATGTAGCATGTCCTGGCAGAGTCCTTCGTAAAGTGATCGACTGAGTCCTTCGTAAAGTGATCGACTGAGTCCTTCGTAAAGTGATCGACTGAGTCCTTCGTAAAGTGATCGACTGAGTCCTTCATAAAGTGATCGACTGAGTCCTTCGTAAAGTGATCGACTGAGTCCTTCGTAAAGTGATCGACTGTGTCCTTCGTAAAGTGATCGACTGAGTCCTTCGTAAAGTGATCGACTGAGTCCTTCGTAAAGTGATCGACTGAGTCCTTCGTAAAGTGATCGACTGAGTCCTTCGTAAAGTGATCGACTGAGTCCTTCGTAAAATGATCGACTGAGTCCTTCATAAAGTGATCGACTGAGTTTGAATTGGTATTGATGGAGTCATGAAGTCGTTTGCGATTCCTTCTGCGTTCCAAACGCTGAGAGTTTCTTCCACCAAAAGCATACGTACTGCCATTTCGCTACAATTTTAAGTAAGGCACATTCACTTGAACACTTTAAACAAATATCAAAGTTTAATAATTCATTAAATTCGATACTTACGATATTTAAAAGATAGCTACTTTGTTGTCGTGTATTTTGACATTAATTTCTCGATTTTAACTCTTGTCAAACTCAAATTATCGGTCGGTCTTTTCTCATCTCAGAGAATACTACAAATGTCAAAATGAAGTTCAGTCGGATCTGAACCGACCGAACCTAATAAAACGATCGAACATTCGGCCAATACGATAGATTTGTCTACTCCAAAGTGACAAATCTATACCCCAAGGTGTCAGACCAGAGAAAAAAGCGAAAGGTTCGCATACATGTCAGGTTTGGAGAATAGGATACACCAAGGGGCAATTCTCTTAATTTTAAGAACGTTTTCAGTCTGAAGGCGTATTCTCGTAATTCAAAACGTTCAAAATCTAGTCGCAGTCTCATCTCGGCGACAAACAAATATCAAAAACTTGTCAAAATGTAGGGAAAAAATTACTTCTAATTTCCCTACATTAAGTTTTTGACTTAATAACTTTGTTGCTTACTAACTTTGTTGTCAATTCTCGTAATTTTAAGAACTTTCACAGTCTAATCTCAGTCTCAATCTGTCAAAAAATACTTCTATTTTTTGACAGATTGAGACTGAGATCAGACTGTGAACGAGATCAGACTGTGAACGTTCTTAAAATTACGAGAATTGCCCCTCTGGTCAACAATTATCAAGCAACTGGATCAAATATTTTCCAGACCTATCAAATATTTTATTTTTGCTGTCACGCCAAAAATAATAATTCCGTTTGAAAAAAAACAGACCAGTCATTATTTGGAAAAAAAGGTTTTAACCGCAGACGTAACGCTGCAACAGGCAGAAAAAATAACTGTTTATACTTGTAATGGCGCCAGACCAGCAGTAGACAGTTAAGCTTCCTTAACTAAGCTATCACTTCTGAAACCTAGTTTAAACCGAGTTGTATTCAAAGTGAAACAAGTAAACAAACTCTTCAAAGATAAAGTGGATGCCGCTCAATGAATAAGACATGAGTTGGAGCGAATTAATATTAACGAGGTAGTTACAAGATGTTTACAATTGTTTCGGCTAAGGACACATGTTACGAATGCGTACAATGAGATGTGTTCGAAGAATTTATGCGGTTCTTTTGATTTGATAAAGACGACGGCTTGAGGCAGTTTTGTGGCCAACCATAGCAAAATTAGTTTGAACGATTACGGGTTCTAACTTCATTAAGCGGTTAACAAAATTTGACGACATAGTTGGCGCAGTGGCTGAGCGATCGACTGCTGCGCTGCGTGTCGCGGGTTCGATTCCCGCACGGACCAAATATTTGTATTGCCTACAGATAGTTGTTCCGGGTCTGGCCGCTTGTGCATGTGAGTTTAAATGTTTGTAAACGCACCCGCGATACAGGAGTAATTCCTAGCGTTGGGCAATTTTATTTTAAAAAAAAACAGCACCACATTTTTTTTTTGTTCTTGATAACATAATTATCTATATTTATTACTTATTTACTTGAAGAGTTGATTGTAACATTTGTTTTTTTGTATGTAGTGAAGTGGGTAATCTCTGGAACTTCCACGTCGGACTTGAAAGTTTTTTTTTGCATTTGATAGCCCAGTTTATGATGACGGCTATTTAACATCGCGCTACGACATTTAGAAGCTGAACAGAAACAAATAAAGGCAGAAAGAACGCTAAGTAAAAACGAATTGCTAGCGCGTGCAGGTGATGTGATGTAACGGGTGAGTCGGGGGAACAAAGAGATTCACGCGGACAAAGTCACAGGCAAAAGCTAGTGTAATATAAATGAGAAAACATGCCTTTTGCGAAGAAGTTCATATCTCGGGCGAAAGTCACTTTACTGCTGAATCTGTTGGCTCGAGGTATCCGAGTGAACTTGTAAGGTCATCTCCCAGATTACTTAGGTCCCATGATATCTCTGTGGGTTTGTAAGCCCTGTAAAATGCTCCCTGTTGGTCAACAGCTGTGACATGATGGGGATCAAAACCCTGATACTCCAGTGCAATCCTAATCAACTTTACCCATTCAAAGTTCATTGTCCTTGAAGTCCTTATCTTGAAGCTTCCAAGCTATAACAGGGTCTTGCAGGAAATAGTCTATTATACTCGGAAGGTTCCATATTGTTGATGGATCGAGAGGAATCGGAGATTGACCTAGAGTGACTGTTGGAGGTACAAGACATGAAGAAGAGAAGAGTGAAAAGAAGAGCAACTAATAACAGATACTAAATTATTGTATACACCCGACTATGTGTGGAAGAGAATGAGATGTGTTTAAGTACATCATAATTATAATGGATCACCTGTACTTTTTCTATAGATTCTACCTACTGTTGCGAAATAAAAGGGAATCTTCGCTTGTAAATACAGTAAACAAAACTTAATAAAGGAAATAGCACGGTTCTTATTAGTTTAAAGGATTAAGTTGTAACGCCGACGCGACGTCCTTGGTGTTAAGAGTCATATAATAAATTTCACGTATATACCTGTTACGCGTCGGTCACGAAACGTTTGCAAACGATCCTATAACTCCCGTAACAAAATAGATACCTGGTTGTCCTAAATGAGTAACTTTGCACCAAGTCAATCGGTTATCAGGCAGCGAGTTAATAATTTAGATCACTGTTTTAACTAAATTGAGACAATCGTAATTACTGAAAATAAAAACAAAGCCACAAATTATACGCAAATCCGGTCCTAGGCTCAACGCAGGCAATCGGAAGACTCCTCGCTGGCAATCGGAAGACTCCTCGCTGGCAATCGGAAGACTCCTCGCTGGCCGGTATCAGAATCCTCTTGTGTTGGATTTGTTTTCCAATAGGAAGCTTGTACACGTCTGGTTCTAGGGTAGCAGGTGGAGCGAATTCAAGGTCGCCTTAGTCTTCGGACAAATCGAGTCTTCATGAAATTCGCCTCGAGACAACTTTTTAGTGATGTACAATTCGTTTAGTTTCAGGAACACCACTGCCCTTGGAACCAATGGATAAACGCACAGAACTCGGTCGTTCAATCCGCTATACACTCAGCGTTAATATTGCACCGAATTATTTCATTGTGAACGCAGAAAAAACTGCCCTTGGAACCAAAGGATAAACGCACAGAACTCAGTCGTTCAATCCGTTATACACTCAGCGTTAATATTGCAGCGAATTATTTCATTTTGAATGCAGAAAAAAATAATATATTAGACTTCCATCCTGTGTCCAATAAAAATCCTTCAAATGAAAAATATTGGTAAGAGAAAAGACATGACACTTTTAGATTCAAAATTGAAAACCAATATGAAGTTAAAAATAAGGTTGGATTTTTTATAAAAGAAGGTCGTTCGTGATAAAATTATAATGTAGCATTTGCCAATGCTGCACTACCTACATATTTATCTTATTTTCTTTCTACGTGCTCATAAGAACTTCTATTTATTTATTCAAAACTATGCATCGTAAGGTCCTATAAATATTGGGCACGCCACAATTGCGGCGATAAGTTCCCTCTTTTAGGAGTGGCTGGAGAGGCACCACGGCGCCCTCACCTTCCGCCTGACGCAGGTCCTCACCCTCACCTTCCGCCTGACGCAGGTCCTCACCCTCACCTTCCGCCTGACGCAGGTCCTCACCCTCACCTTCCGCCTGACGCAGGTCCTCACCCTCACCTTCCGCCTGACGCAGGTCCTCACCCTCACCTTCCGCCTGACGCAGGTCCTCACCCTCACCTTCCGCCTGACGCAGGTCCTCACCCTCACCTTCCGCCTGACGCAGGTCCTCACCCTCACCTTCCGCCTGACGCAGGTCCTCACCCTCACCTTCCGCCTGACGCAGGTCCTCACCCTCACCTTCCGCCTGACGCAGGTCCTCACCCTCACCTTCCGCCTGACGCAGGTCCTCACCCTCACCTTCCGCCTGACGCAGGTCCTCACCCTCACCTTCCGCCTGACGCAGGTTCTCAGCGGACACGGTTGTTTCGGGAGGTTCCTGTTCAGGATAAGGTGGGAGGAAACGCCAGGATGTTACCACTGTGTGGATCGCCCGGATGTTACCACTGTGTGGATCGCCCGGAGGACACGGTGGAGCATACGGTGGAGCATACGGTGGAAGTCTGCCCGGTTTGGGCGGAGCACCGCGACCTCTCGCGTCCGGCCCTGGTCACCGCAGGCGCGGGCTTGCGGGCGGCGAGCAATGGGCAGCCCGCCGCCCGGCCAGGACCAGGCTCGGGTCGACGGCGCGTTGTGTTCCACGCGCGCCTCAAAGAGATGTCAGCACGAACAGACGGGGTCCGCTAGGGTCAATGCCGTCAGCGAGGGCCGCGGGTTGTTCGAAAGAGATACCGTGGCCCCTGGCAAAGGCAACTGAAGGAACACGGGTAGGTTTTAGTCAGTAAAAAGTCTGACACACCCTCTCGCTCCGCACAGAGCGGGAGAAGTCATATAATGATTTCCCACCCAAAAAAAAAGGGTCCTATAAATATTCGTATCGCATTCGATATCAGGTTCATTGAATTATTGATATACACACATCAACACTGTCTAGGGATATTTTGGATTTACTCAATTTACTCAAAATTTATTAAAAATAACATACAGCATGCATATATTTTTATAAGGCCCATTTATCAGACTATACTCCAGAATAAAAGAAAACTATTTTTTTTGCGTAATCAAATTTTTATTCAAATAAAGAAAAAACGTGAAATAATGGTAAAACTAACAATGTGTTTCTCAAGAAAAAGTGAAAAATAAGGAAAAATTAATCTGTTTTTAACAGTTATGTGAAAAATCAGTAGTCAGTAAAACACCCTATGACGTTAATAACGGTCCTGCAACGGTTTGTCATGCTTTGGATTAAGTTATCCAAGTCTTGCTGCGGTATATTGTCCCAGGTCCGGTTAAGATGCAAAAAAAGTTGGTCTTCCGTCGCAATGTTTGCAGGGAAATTCCTCAAAGCCCTTCTTTGGAGCATGTCCCACGCGTGTTCTATGGGGTTTTAGGTCAGGCGATTGAGCGGGCCAGCCTAAGACCAATACGTCGTGCTCCTGCAACCAGCTCGTCACCACTCTCGCTGTGTGCGGGCGGGCGTTATCGTGCATGAGCGTGAATTCTTGGCCCATTTGTAGTCGATGGGGGTAGATTATTGGTACTAGCACCTCGGTACGGTATTTTTCAGCCGTCATGGTGTTTCTGATCCAAACGAGGTCTGTTCTTCCACCAACACGAATTCCCGCCTAAACCATAATTGTCCCGCCGTGGTATGAATTGACTTCCTGAGGATGTTGCAGACGGCTCTTACGACCAGGAACTCGCCAAACACGTACTCTACGTGTATCGGGATGGAAACCGAACCGGGACTCATCGGTAAACAGCACTACAGACCACTGGTTATCTTCCCAGAGCAAATGTTCACGAGCCCACTCTAGTCGTCGTCCACGATTTCCTCGGCGTAGTGCTGGAGTACGAAGCGGTCTGCGCGCATGAAGGTTAGCTTCATGCAGTCTTCTCCTTACAGTTTGATCACTCACAAGCAACTGGTGCTCTGACTGGAGCCTCTGAACCAACTGCATGGCCGTAACATTTGGTTGTCTTCTCGCGGCAACTTGCAAAAATCGGTCTTGTCGTTCAGTGGTTATGCGCTTCCCGCCTGGGTGTCTTTCAGCCACATCACCAGTAGCACGATAACGTGACCATAACCTTGATATCACAATTTGTCTTGTTCCAATCTCCTCAGCAATACTCCGTTGAGTAGCCCCAGCTTGGAGCATGCCTACTGCCCTTAACATTTCCTCTCTCGTTAAATGGCGCCGCTGCATGATGCACCCAATAACATTAATTCGAAATTAACCGATAACTTGTTATAAAACTTAAATTTGACACAAAAAAATAGCCAAAAACTACTGTAGGTAAATGAAGCCTTCGGACTTCGCTACCATTATGCCGCGTAAATCTTTAGTTTTTAATTTATTTTTTCAAATTCAAATTTAGAATCGTTCAAAAAGGTTTACAAAATAAGCTTTCTTCAAAAGAATTTAAAACTGGCCAGTATTTTTTGAGTTAAAGAACCTTATACAAAATATCCCTAGACGGTGTTGATGTGTGTAGTTTAAAAGCATCAAGCCGGAAATAGGATCCTTCGCAAGATATCCATCGCCCGGGGCTTTGTGTGAGACTGGACTAAACCGATCATGGCCGGATATTCGGTCCAATTGGTATTAAATGTGCTTAATTCAAGAGAAACTCAAACAGAATTAGTGATTGCTTGGTTGAGTCGAAACAGCCAAACAATATTTGAAATACAGTAGAGGTAACTTGGATTAAAAATATTTTTTTCGTTTGAAGAATTAGCTATTATTATGTCGTTTATTTATTTACTTATTTTATTACATTTTTAAATATAAAAATTAAGTAAAAAAAAACATTTGAAAATATAAAAAAAATAGTGATCCAGCGATGTCGGGAGCAGAGTCTAAGGTACCGGTGGTTAGGGCTCCAGAGACTGGAACCTCCTCACAATGCGAGCCGTATCGACAAGTACTGCCTTTTGAATTAGGCCCTTAATCCAACCGCCTAACAAGAGCCTCGATAGATGTTGATCGAGGCTTTCGGCCATCAGGTCATCCTGTCATCCATCTTTCATCGTAATATTATTAGTTTAATGTCAAAATAACAGCTTTTTACTAAATGCATATGTATACGGTACTTATAAAAAAAACAATTTTTAGTCTTTGTTTTTTCTCTAAAATGGCTGGACAACTGTCACTGGCAGATGTTATCAAGGAGTAAACTCAAACTCAAACTCAAACTATTTATTTCTAATAAACCAATTACAGGCACTTTTAAATTGTCAAAGTCGGTCAGTCAAAAAAATGAAGCTAGTTGCCCATTCCAAAGCGTAGTAGGTACCTATGGAGAAGAACGGGCAAGAAACTCCATGGACACTCTTTTAAATCATAATAATATTGTTACAAAGTATTGGTTACATCATTCATGTTCAAAACTATGCATGTGAGAACGATGCAGAATGTTAAAAGCGTCCGTAATGAAAAGATTAAAAAAAAAAACAATTCAAATATTAAATTAAAACAAGCCATGGCAGCAAAGAGTTGACCAGTCCCTACTGACAGCGCCCGTTCACGAACATGACGCATAGATTAGCACCATTCAGCTCAACCATTTTGAAGGGAGCTAAATGATACAACACATGTGCCACCATCAGCGAGACATTCGAGTGAGCATGACATACTCTCATCCGCCAGCCTTGGCGGACATTCAAGTCAATGAAAGACGTACCCAGTAAATGGTAGCTTTATAGTATGTAACATAGTAACTTAGGCTACTAGAAAAATATTTTTTTTAAAAATCAACATGCACGCGAACGAAGTCGCGAGCACAGCTAGTTAATTAATTTAACTATATTTAATAATTATATTTTCAAAATATAGCTAAAATATATCGTCGATAAATTCATCCGCATCGCTGTCGACTGGTAATGTACCCAAGACACTGGCGGCATTGCCACGTTGTATGGCAATGCTTAGCCTCTGGCCGAGGTAAAAGCCAGCCCTTGTGTCATGGGAAGTGTCAACCAGTCTTTTCGAAATTTCCTTAAAAAGACCATGCAATCGGACCCCAGGGCCCGAGGGTTTCAACCCCAAACGGCTCGAAAATATAATTATTAATAAGGTTATTATATTTACGCCGATTGAGGTTTTCTGCAGCCGCAGCAGCAGCACCAGCGCAGCACGCCGACCCTGGAAGATGAGATGGCGCAAGAGTATCGACAAAATTGCATCCCACACTAAAGGCCTACCCACCTTCCATGGAAATAAAGACATGCCGTCTGGTCTCTTGCCATCGTCGCGTGCCAAACCATTGGGTTCTAATACAGCTGGAGAGCTGCTCGCAGCTACTGCTAATGCTACTGTTAATGTTTGCGCGTTGCGCTAAGTGACCTGCACTTCGGCTGCAAGACAGGCCGTGGTGTCCGAGGCTGTAGACAACTTTGCCACAGTGACAGCGATGAGGAGAACAACACGGTGCTCCTAGTCGTAAGGACGCAGCGAGGCGGAAAGTATTGTCGTCGAACAAAGTGCCTATATTCGCGACGATAGTGCATGAAGCCTCAGACCCGATTCCCATTTACCCACAGCCAGCAGGCGCGCACGCTCCGCAGTAGTAACAGACGTGTTAAGTAAATTATCCTGAACTACTCTGCAGAGCGACTCATCCCACGCGTCTCTGGGAAAATGGATTATCGGGTAGATCTGAGTCCGGGCAAGCGAGTCTCCAGGCATCCATAGCCTCGGTGAAGCATGGCACATCAAAATTAATCAGTGTGGAGGCTACGATTTTCCTGATTAATTTCTCAGTGCCGTGGACCGAGGATATGAAAGCCGGTAAACTAATACTAGAAATTTTGCGGACGCCGAGGCCTCCCGTACGGATGGGAAGAGTAGCTTGTGCCCAAGCTCGGTCGTCCATGGCCACATTTAAAAGCAAAGTTAATGTATGCCTGATAATTTGGTCCATTTTGTCTAAAAGGTGAATATAATTCCATAAATGGGAAGCGCGAAGAAAATAAGTTAATTTAGGGCCGAAACAGCAGTAACGAATTAAGGTGATGGGCGAATGCATATTAATTTGGTACAATCTTTCCGAAACGTTGAAATTTTGTATTTTTACCTCAAAAAATTCGAGGAGGAGGCTTTTAATGACTCCATCGTATTAACCCAAGTGTGTATAACAGAGTTCGAGCATTCTCCCGTTGCTCCCTGACTTCTCATTTCTCGCGCCTCAAAACCATCGTCTATAGCTTTGATTATTTTGCTCTCTAAGCTACAAACTGAGAGCATATCGATCCCTGTGGGTTCTGTCGAGATCTTAAAACCTGAATGTCCAAACTTCTTGTTATAATGGTCGACCATTATCCTATTAAGGGCTTCCCATGTGTCTTTTGGCTTCTTCTTAAGTTTCTCCCACTCGTCGGGATAATTTTTGGTGTCGACTTCGTATAGCGCGTTAAGATATTTTGGTCTCATGGTGCTGATCAGTAAGTCACTTGAGGACCGCCCACTTGGGAGGTTTGGGTATTTTTCCTCAAATTGAATGATGTCTGGGGACCCTCTGTCAATTGGCTTCACCGCTATTGGGCGAACTATTGGTGAGCATGATTTTAATAATAACTGTATTTAATACATCCAGTATTTTGCACTTGCCAATACATCCAATATTTTAGCCTTGCCAATACTTTGTACAATTTTTCATTCCATTTGGCCGCAGTCTGTAAAATTATGCAAACTGTTATTCTGGATTTAACTTATTAATTTTTTAATGGCTTATTAACTTTCGCTGGACTATAAATCGGTGTCACCCATAAGCCACATTATGCTGTTATTAACTTATTGCATCAATTTTTGAAAATGGTTCATTCAGTGTTGTAGTATATTTAGAATCAGGAGTGTGCTTCCAGCTTTTTATGAAATCGAACATTGTTCTTTATTTAAGGATTACCAACGAGATATACGTATTATATTGCGTATGTATATTACAATTTTCTATAAAAATAATAACACTTGTATGGTATACCTTATCCTGTAATGCACACTGAATTACAGGTAACCGCAGCCTACATATTATCCATTACACATGCTCTGAATACATAATTGCAATATGCATGATATTAGAAAAGATTAAAATTACATTAATAAAATACAATAAAAACCAAGCATTACCTCAATCAATTTTCAATATGATATCTAAATTAATTAATATAAAAAATGTAGGAATAAAAAATAATACTTGTTTAAAAAATTATTAATTAAATTACAATTAAAAGTGAAAAATTATTTGATTATAACAATGACAGGTCAAATGGCTTCTAACCGAAAGTGCATAAATTCTTTTTAAAAGTGTTAAAAATGTGTCCTGGTTTATATCAATATCAGCTTTGCGGCATATTGTTACTAATTAAAATTTGTGGCCTCTTACGGCAAGCTAACATAAGCCCAAAGGACAGTTGGTTTGGTATCTATATGTAAGGAAACAACAAACTATCTCAAACACCGTTTATTTATATAAATAAATCTAAAGCAATAAACGGTGAACCTTAAAAAACTAATTTACCTTATCATTAACAAATTAGGTAGGTGTCTATAGCTATATCTTAATATTGCCAGCCAGCTAAAATTTCAGCAGAAAGAGCCAGGGTTGTGGGGAGTTGGAGATAAACCCAGTACTGTTCCGTTTTAAACGTTTAAATTAAATAATATAAATTTCAAATTTAAGGTATAACCTTTTCCAGTTATTTGTATGTTATTAATTAGTAAATCCCGAAGCCGACAAAGGTGTCCTATATACTTCTGGATGAACGTAGAATGTCGAACCCAAGATCCTCGATTCAAATTATGTTAAAGACCGGTTTCCAATGTTGAAAACCAGACTAAGGTAACCAACAGGTTCTTACAGAAACCGTATTAAAATAAATAAAAAATATTATAAGGGATAAAAAAAAAGCCGTCCCTCCTGCGCTATCGCTAGACGGACTCCCACAGCCACATAGTCGTCTCCGCAAGAGGCTTCGAGCGGACTCTAGGAACGGGTCTCGCGTCCAGGCCCCAGACGCTCCTCTAGATCCTGGCGGCGAGACGAATCTCTTGCGGTGCCTCTCCTGGAATTGACAATATGGAGACCGAATGGGAAACTAATTTACTTTCCTTGAGGTGACCGAGCTTTCAAATCTAGAAGGCTAATACATTAGCCGGGCCTTCAAATAGGAATAAGGATTACCCACGTGGCTTTCATCAACTCCACAACAAGGGCTCGTTGCCTTGAACAATAAATACCGAGGTGAACCCTGAGGAATCTATGGTAAATAGTCAGCGGGCGAAACACTCACGGTTGATTTAGGGAGAAAGCTCTTGACTGCAAGATCCTCCGCTGGCTGAAAAGTTGTCTGCGTATGCGCAATTTGGAATCCTGTAATAAATATCCATAGATCACGACGATATCCTTTTGACAACCAGGGAAGGGCTCACACACCGCTTCCTAACACCATTACAACAAAATCCTTACCTTTTAAAACATTGAATAAGATTTGTATTGTCACTCAAGCGTGTTCAATGGCCAAATAGACGCCACCACGATTCAATAACCCTGTCATGGATCACAAACCGGAACTTGACGGAGCATTCTGAAAATCTCCTCTATTTCAAGCTAAAATGATTAGAGGATAAACACTATACCAAGACACTTAATTCTTGAAAATCACTAATAACTGTCCAACGTGACGTTTAAATGCTGAAACAATAAGACCAACAAACAAGTTATTTGTGATTTCCAACATCGAATTTTGTCCATAATGGGGTAATTCTCCCAGAATATTCATTCATTCGGCAAAGGAGGTCAGCAAAAGCCCATACAACTTTGCCCAAACATATACCTCGAGGTACACGTGCACCAAATCGTAGAGAAAAAATAGAGGAACTCGAAAATAATTGTGTTTTTATCTATAAATAATTTAAAACTACATAATATATTATTTAAAGTTTTAATAACCTGTAACACAATTAAATCATGTGGCAACTTTGCATGTACGGGTTGACATTAGGAGTATATGTGTTCTGTGGACATTATTTCGTGAGTAAATGTCATTCACATGTCATTCCGTTCGTTTCTGCGTTTCGGGGCACTCGTCTGTTGTTCGTTTGTGCTGTGTATTTTGTTTAATAGCTTGGCAATTCTTTCTGGTATTCTGTTTGTCACCTCACGATTTGGTTCTTGACGATACTATAAAAATAAATGAATGAAACAAAAACAACAGCAGCTGCAGCTGACAGCAGACAACTGTCAACTTGACAGATTTTTTTTAATAGGTAATGTAGTGGACCAAGGTGGTATAATAATTGTGCCCGAAATGAAGTTATTTTACTCTCGTCCCCGGGTAACCATATGAAAAATATATAAATGCAATATTATTCAGTGTAATCTAGTGTATTTTATGCCACTAAGTGTACCTCGGTACTTCGTTTGGGCAGATTTTGGTGACATCCTTTAGAATGTACAACCTTACAATGCACAGACTAAAATTGGATTTATTTGACAACGAAGTTTCTAGAAAGAAGTATATATACTTAGAAAAAGTAATTACACTTCCGTATTTGGTTATTCGGTTTATTATGAATTTTTACTGAAAGCTGAAAATTATTAGGGATTGCTCCATACGATATTATTTCGATGGTTAGCGATCAATTTGTTAAAATATCGATTAAACTACAACTGTGAGTCGGCGACCACCAGATGTCGCCTTTAACTATATTAATCTATGCCTTTAACTGACATTCGACTGAACGACATTTGGAATGTAAACAATCACTTGATTACAATATTTCATCTAATTTATTGTGCAAACCTGTTTATTAGGTTTAGAAAAGTGATTTACTGTGAGAAAGTTTTAACTAAATATTCCAGTGACTAAATACAGTTGAAAGAATGAGTCCTTTAATCAAATGCAGGCCAAATACAATTGTACAAACCGCAATAAAATATATTACTCGGAAACCTCATAATGTTACTTATGTTTTCAGGTAAATGCTACTTTACTTATTAGTAACGAAGCTGTTATACCAACCTTTGGTAGGTACAAAAAAAACAACGTAACAATATACCATTACCATACGAGACGCGAGGGCTATCAAATTGTACGAGTATAATGATTGTATATCCGATACCATTATACAATGGGAAGTTGTCACCTATGTACGTAAGTTGGATATGTGCAAAGGTGGTCTGAACAGATTGTAGGTACATACCTACAATCTGCTGATATATGAATCATTATTAGTTTTACTACCACAGTCATGTGACCGTACTAACTAATATTATTCCCGTTGTTCTAGTTGCTTAACCAGAAGGCCAATTCTCATAATTAAAACGCTCAAAATCTAGTCGCAATCTCATCTCAGCAATCAATGTCTAAAACTAAATTAGAGGTGTAACGCGTAGTTCAGATATTTTCCGCGACGCCGCGTGTGAGAACCCCGCGGCATCGAGTGGCGACACTGGTCAGAGAAACGCGCGCAGCACGAGGCAATTGCCGGCAGGATTTAGATGAGAATCCGTTGGACGACTGTAAAACGATAGTTCCCGTATTTTGTCTTAGTCCTGGCAAGTTGGCCAAATATAAACGTCCATCCGTGTGTACGAGTGTTTTATTTAATAATAAAGAACCTACAAGTTAAAGAGGTATTTCTGACAGATTGAGACCGAGATCAGACTGAACGTACTTAAAATTACGAGAATTGCCCATCTGGTATACGGGAACGATTCATACATTATGTATACTGTATTATACACTTCGTCTATATGTATAACTGACGTGTTCTCAGTAACAAGTTAAAGCAACTATTTAGATTCGATTAGGTATGGTTGTTCCTATGGGGTAACTTGGTAGGAGTTTAGAATTAATTTAGCAAGTGAATTGTGTGGCTGAAATATTTACTAAGTAAATTTAGGTGCTCTAGCAGTTTCATCTTGAAAAAGAAAAGAAAGAAGAAAGAAAATACGTATATTTGCGGTAACATTGACAGAACACAAACAAAAAAAATACAAGTTGGGGGAAAATATGCGTCACATCCACGCAAAACGGGCATCGCTCAGCGTAAATGCTAAGACCCCATGCGAGGCAGAGCCCCGGCACTGGTGGTGGAAAAGTTTATAAATATTTAGAAAATATTAGCTTTTGAAATCAACTAAAACTGCAACTCGGTCTACTAAAAGCTAATTTTCAAATCTTAATGAATTTTAATCTCTCCTTCAGCTATACTAATTAGACTGGAATATCCGCCTAATAATAGCAGCAAAGATCGGGCAAGTTGGCGGTGCAATCTCACTGCGGTTCGGACTTGGCTAATTTCCTCCAATGTCTACTTGGCTCTGTTTAAATATTCAAATTACTTGGCCCCGCTATGTTGTCTGCCATAACTTGACGGGAATATGACCTGTAATTAAAGTGCCTCGTAGAAGTTGTACGTTTTTCTAGTAATTTTGGGTTTGCTGAAAATCTTGGAATCTGAAGTGCCGCCTACCCGTCTGTTTTGTGGGGTTTTCGGGGAGAAATGGTGATCCTTTTAATACTGTGTTGTTGTTTAAGTTTTATAATTTAGGTTGTCAACGGGAATCGATATGCAAGTACAGATTCACAAGAATAAAAAAGTCCCCCATACCTGACTTTTTTTACCAAACCAAAACTCAACTTGAAAAAACCTCCTTTACAATAATTGCGACGTTTTCAATTAGAACACAGAGTAGATAAGTTATCTCTCCTGGTAAAGATTAAACTTTTCGTTAAAAGAAACGGAATAGTGCTGCAAGAAGAAACTTAATTAATTTTGCACTCTAACCGGTGGTCGTTCATTATTGTCTTGCAGTTGAGAAATCTGCTTGTGATGTTACTGCAAAAAAGTAGTGTTTTGCTGCTGATCTGGCGTTAATTTATCAATGAGTTTCAAGTAACAAAGACGAGTATTTATTACTATCAGTTTTCATTTTCTTTAGATTATGCCGATGGTCTACTTTTGATTTTTCAGAAACAGACACGCGTGTGAATGTTTGCCTAACGCCGTGGACGACCTTTGAATCAGCATCTTCCGGGGGTTGGTAAAACACGCTTTCTTCTTCCATTCTCCAGTGTCAACCGTCACGCTATCATTCACTTCCCTTTTCATTCACATCATATCATTCATCTCTTTCCCTCTCTTTTCTTCTATCTTATAGACGGCCTTATTATTACGCCTTCTGGCCTACAATGTTGAATTTGCAAAATGTTGAATTCGTATTTTATCGAGAATATTCTACTGTAGTCCAGAAGATGTATTGTCGGAGTCATTCGTTTGACTATTCGGAACGTTAGCGCCATCTCGTGGCGCTAGACAGAGTCTAGCCTGAGTTCGTGGTGGGACGAGAGCAACAGCTACAAAAGCGGTGTGAGCAGAGCTCTCGGGAGGATCGAAACATTGGACATCGTACGAACAACATGTGCTCAGAAACTGTCAATTGCGTTCCGTATCGTTGAGTTATGTGAGTGTGTGATTCGCTAGTGTGACTAACTTGTTCGTAAATTATAATCTGATTTGAACTGTAAGCCGTTTTTCTATCGTGTTATAACCAACACTACCCATAGTGCGCCCACAGTAATTAAAATATGCCTGATGCTAACGAGAGACAGATATACCATCTCCGACATGTATATAACTTTTCTCAAAAAATGCAAACACTGCAATTTTTTCTTCTTAAATTTTTTCAATAACAACGAATATCATTTATCAAATAGTAAATCTTTTACTCTTCTATTTTTCTTCTAAGGAAGGAACACGGGTGGGTTCTAGTCAGTAAGAGTCTGACACTCCCTTCCGCTCCACCCAGAGCGGGAGGGATCATTTGATGAGTTGTATTTCTTTTTGACCAAATAACATTGCTTTGCTCTTTTCCAAACTGCCTTGTTAAAATGCTGAAAGCATCCTGTCACTTTAGCTTCTGTATAAACCTTGTTCATTGCGTTTATTTGAGCTGTTTCGTATCGCATTTGAATTTAGCAATATGAACTACTCTAAGCTTATGCTTAATTAATTTAAATAGCCGTGTATATGTTTTCTGTGTTTTATTTGGCAAAAAAGCATAAATAACCGGATAAATATGTATGCTTTTGTCATCAGAATAAAAATCAAGGTGTACAACTGATAGAACGGCCGGCGACACTATCTAAAAGTACCATCCCCATAATAAGAAACACT
Source organism: Apamea epomidion (assembly GCA_947507525.1). Taxonomy (NCBI): domain Eukaryota; kingdom Metazoa; phylum Arthropoda; class Insecta; order Lepidoptera; family Noctuidae; genus Apamea; species Apamea epomidion. The sequence continues at coordinate 12,829,421 of OX382248.1, forward strand.
TTTCGCAGATTTCAGTAGTTTTAGCATCTCCCTAGAACACAATAAAATATTTTTTTCCTTGTCTCCATCTTCAATCACCTTGAAAGTTTCGGGCACACCTTCAGGAATTTTGACATTTTAATTTTTTTTTTAATTAGTTTATCAGATCCTAAAAATCTTTTCCGTGCCCTATATAGAGAAGTTTTCACCGAAGAAAATGTTGGTGTGCCGGTACATTTGGGTGTCGCTCAACAAACTTGGTTAACATTTCTTCAAAAATTTGTTGAATTGCATTTAAATTTGTGCAAACTTCTTCCTTGATTGTATTCAAAAACCCCGTAATTTGGATTTTATTCTGATCGGTCAAGCACTTATGGCTAGTATTACGAATTATTTTAGTTTTATCGGTGCTTAACCTTAAGGTAGCTGTACATATTATTGCTTATCACTTTATTATAAGTGGCCAGTATTAGTAATGGATGCACAGAGGTTTAACTTAATATAATTTTATATTACAATAAAACGAGTGTTATAGTTAGGTATATAAATAAATGGAATATAAGTATTAATTTTACCAGGTAGTAGGTTCCTGTACGGGGCTGTCTATGTGGGTACCACCGCAGTGCCAGATATTTTCCCTTTAAGTAGTCTGAGAAGTGTGCTCATTATAATATTTGCCAAAAGACGTCCACTGCTGAACATAGGCCTCCCCCAAATATCTCCACCACAACCGGTCCTGCGCCTCTGGCATCGACAGGACGGATGGATGGAGGATGGATGGATGGATGGAGTGTCCATGGAGTTTTTGGACATTTTGCAAATTTAACATTGTAGTCCAGAAGGTTATTACGTAACTATTATTAAATTAAAACAGCAGATTATAACGGCGAAATTATATTTAAAAAATCACAAGGATAAGCAAAGTGTTCACCAATCATCGCAGGCTTTTTATTTATCATGATAATGAACTTTTCAATAATTCTTGGAAACTCCGCAGGCCGGGTACGTTGCCTTTTACGTAGAAGTCTTGTTTCGAAAGACGCTCAAACCACGCGGTCACATTGGGGTACCTAGAAAAATGTTGTAAAATATGTTATTTCAAAACATAATTGTTTATTGGTCATCATTTCAGCCGAAAGACGTCCACTGCTGGACATAGGCCTCCCTAAGCACCTCCATTTCGACCGGTTCTGTGCTTCTCGCATCCAATGGGTTCTTGCGGCCTTCACAAGGTCGTCGGTCCACCTTCCTTCCTTTGTTCCTTCCGAAGCTACGACTATCGGTACGCGGTCGCCACTCCAGAACCTTTCGGCCCCATCGGCCATCTGTTCTGTGTTTTGGTAAAATTATACAATCATTTGTTGTTCTTTGGTGTCGTGTGGATTTCTTTGGTTTTTATTTTACTTACAAAGCCTTATTAATAGGTAAAATTTCGTTCAAAGAGCTGATATTTGCAACGCAACAAATATCAGCCAGTGTAATTGAATCTCCAGCCAACCAGGGTCCAGTGAAGAATTTTTCAAGAAAGTCATATCCTGTCGTTATTGTGTCTAAATTTTCTTGTCTGAATGTTTTTTCTCCTTGATATAAAATGGGGATCTGAAAGTTAACAAATATGAGCTGATTAGTGATTAGTGTCAGGCTAGCAGCATGCACTGATTACTGACTACAGATTATATATGTGGCAGCTGTGTTTGAACAGAGCATGTGGGTGGGTATGCTGCGTTTACATAACATGACGCTTATCCATAATATAATTTTAACGTTTATAATTTTACCAACACCCCATAGATGTGGAATGGGGATTGTGGGGCAAGTAAAATGATAGAAACCAGTTTATATATATATATCTTCTTAATTATAATTTATTAAATCTTCGTCTTTACTCTCCATAAAAAATGACAACCGTTCCCTTCAAGTGCTGATCCGCCATTCCTCCCCCTCTCCTCTCACTGTCGTTCCTTCTCCCTCTCATGCGTTACGTTCCATTCATCATAGACTTACATTAAAATACTCATCCTACATTTAACGTTCGGACGACGCTAGTTCTCTAATAAAAAATAAATGATATGAAGTCGGTTAAAATATTGGGTATCTTAATATAGTGATTGCTTGATATAGTGATTTTCGATGTTACCATTCTACATGACGGGAACCTCGTGAAAACTGAGAAAGAGAAACAAATTAATTATCTCGATTTGAGGTTGCTGACATGTGGAATGTGAGCTCGACTGTGTGCCGATTGTCGTATCAGCCAATGGCCTGGTGGCCGAAAGCCTCGATCAACATCTATCGGGGCTCTCGTTAGCGGTTGGATCAAGGAGCAATTCAAAAGCCAGTAGTCCTTGATACGGCTCGCATTGTGAGGAGGTTTAGGGATAATTCGCAAATGGTGCCATAACAGGTTTCTGCGAGTTAGCCTCCGCCCATCGTATGCCTTCCAAAGGTCGGGTCCTCGTATGCCTTCCAAAGGTCGGACCCTCGTATGCCTTCCAAAGGTCCGGGTCCCGAGAAATTTCAGACGAAAATGTTATTACAACTGTTTTATACAGTTTTTTTTTGTTGTTAAGTGCTAATAAAATCTCCTTTCATTTCCATTACCTAGTGTAGCGAAATAAAAATAAATTTTCGCTTTATCACGTTTTAATTTTGTAAAATAAATAATACAGTAAACAAAACTTAATAAAGGACACAGCACGGTTCTTATTAGTTTAAAGGATTAAGTTGTAACGCCGACGCGACGTCCTTGGTGTTAGAGCCCTATAATAAATTTCACGTATATACCTGTTACGCGTCGGTCACGAAACGTTTGCAAACGATCCTACTACTCCCGTAACAAAATAGATACCTGGTCGTCTTAAATGGGTAACTTTGCACCAAATCAATCGGTTATGAGGCAGCGAGGTAATAATTTATATCACTGTTTTAACTAAATTGAGACAATAGTAACTACTGAAATTATACGCAAATCCGGTCCCAGGCTCCACGCTGGCAGTCGGAAGACGCCTCGCTGGCCTGTATCAGAATCCTCTTGTGTTGCGTTCGATTGCCAACAGGAAACTTGTGTTGTCTGACTCTAGGGTAGCGGGTGGAGCGAATTAAATATCGCCTTACACTCTTCGGACAAATCGAGTCTTCATGAAATCCGCCTCGAGACCAGTTTTTAGTGATGTACAATTCGTTTATTTTCGGGAACACTGCCTTTGGATCCAATGGATGACCGCACAGAACTCGGTAGTTCAATCCCGTTATACACTCAGCGTTACTATTGCAGCGAATTCTTTCATTGTGAACGCAGAAAATAATAATATACTAGACTTACGTCCTGTGTCCAAAATATCCTTCAAATAAAAAAATCTCGGTAAGAGAAAATACATGACACTTTAAATCCAATATGAAGAAAAAAACCTTGCTGGTTAAAAATAAGGTTGGATTTGTTATAAAAGAAGGTCGTTCGTGATAAAATTATAATGTAGCACTTGCCAATGCTGCACTAGCTACTCTAAATTATCAAGAACAACCTACTCCAATCCCCTGCAAGCTGTCTCCGTCGTTCCTCTCCTCACATAGTGCTAGCAGAGAAACTTGGCGATCCAGTACAAACTTACCATAGCCGCTTTTACTGCAGCAAACAGTACGGAGTTATCAAAATGTAGTCTCAGGTCTACCACAGCTCGCTTCTTTGAATCTTTCGGATAGAGTATGTCGTCTTTAGCATACTGGTTTACCAAGTATGTGGTAATCACATGACTGAAAAAGAAACCGACATTTTGTGGAATTAATAAACTCTACGGAAATAATTTGACTAAGTTTTCGCAAAAACAGATTTTTTTAACTCGAGTTAAGTTAGTTAAATTTTGTAGTTTTTTTTTTGTCTCACCTGTCCCAAATTACAAAATCCCCATCTTTCAATGTTGGTATTGTATGCTGTGGATTCATCTGAAATTATAAATATTTTTACTATGTATGTTTTTGTAATAAAATGCTTATGCATATTTCCACAAGATTTTTACACAAGAGAAAAAGCACATGTCTTAGTAGAGACAATTGCACGTGACGGCACAATGACGGCACGGTTGGCGCAGTGGTTAAGCGATTGACTGCTGCGCTGCGTGTCGCGGGTTCGATTCCCGAACGGAATAAATATTTGTATGGCCTACAAGTAGTTGTTCCGGGTCTGGCTGTTTGTGTATGTGAGTTTAAATGTTTGTTAACGCACCCACGATACAGGAGAAATTCCTAGTGTGGGGCAACGTTTTTTAAATAAAAAAAATAAAAAAATAACAAATAATAAATAAAAATTCTACTAGACTCAATGCTACTAGTACCAGTGAATAAAAACGAATGCTTAAAATATGAATGTTGCTATTGAAAATGAAATGATTTATGTTTGGGTTATTCTTAAGCATAGTTGGGCCAGGGGGCCATTCAAATAATAAATTCTGTAACTTAAATAACAAATGCTGTAACTACGAGTATATACACCGTGTTCCGGACCAGATGTTCAGACCATGGAAATAAGCATTTTGCATTATGGACACATTAATTAATTTTCATACAAACTAAATATTATACCATGACGTAAATCACCGGATATGCATGCATCTCTTTATCCGGAGCATTTGATAGATTTATCATTTTAATTGCACTAAGCGGCAACTTAGGCCAAATTAAGACCCTTTCTTACTGCATCTTTGTAACAAAGCCTTTTTAAGTACTACTTCCTTTGTTAGATTTGATTTGTAAAAGCTATAGCTGTGTTTGCCAAAGTTTATGGATAACGTGAAGAACACGGTGTATAGCAGATTGGATCTCTAAGATTTCGATACGTATGCGATTTTTTTGTTATGCTCGGGCGAGACGCCACTTTTTAAGCACTTCCTCCGCCTTCGACGTGGTAAGTAGTTCTCTCTCTCTTCTCTCTCTTTCTTATTTAAAAACGTTGCCCCACACTAGGAATTACTCCTGTATCGTGGGTGCGTTTACAAACATCTAAACTCACATACACAAACAGCCAGACCCGGAACAACTACCTGTAGGCAGTACAAATATTTGTTTCGTGCGGGAATCGAACCCGCAACACGCAGCGCAGCAGTCGGTCGCTCAGCCACTGCGCCAAACGTGTCGTTACATTGGCATCCGTACACTCTTTAAACCGTAAACGCCGGACGAGCTTCTTTGCAGGTTATGTTGATGTTTGTTTACCAATGACAACAACACGTAATCTCGGTGACAGCTCCGCTCGCTTCTAACGTTATTGCCCGACGATGACGACCACATACTATAGAGTCGTGATGTAGTAACTCGACGATCCGAGCGTTTCCCACTCCACGGTTATGAATGACATTTCTAATGTATTTCTAATAAAGGTTCATTTATTGCAGTATCGACAAACTTGATTCTATTTTCTGATTGTGGTGGTCAATGGCTCATTCATCTTTTTTTTATGTGTGTCTGAAGTATCATCGTTTGTTCTAGATGATACATGTAACAGAACTGACGATATCTTTTCAGCTGGTGTGTGTAAAGGTCCATTTATACAGCGTCTACGAACTTCATACTATTTTGTACTTGTGTGGACAATGGCTCATTCATCATAATTTTTTTATGTGAATGGTTTGAAGTGTCATCATTTACTCTAGATTATACATTTAACAGAACTGACTATATTGTATCTCTTTAGCTGGTGTGTGTAAAGGGCCATTTATTGCAGCATCTACGAACTTCATGCTGTTTTCGACTTGTGTGGACAATGGTCATCATAATTTTTTATGTGAGTAGTCTGAAGCGTCATCGTTTGTTCTAAGTTATACATGTAACAGAACTGATTATATTGTATCTCTTCAGCTGGTGTGTGTAAAGGGCCATTTATTGCTGCATCTACGAACTTCATGCTATTTTCGATCTGGATTGACAATGGCTCATTCATCATAATTTTTTTATGTGAGGGGTCTGAAGTGTCATCGTTTGCTCTAAATTCTACATGTAACAGAACTGACTATATTGTATCTCTTCAGCTGGTGTGTAAAAAGGGCCATTTATTGCTGCATCTACAAACTTCATGCTGTTTTCGACTTGTGTGGACAATGGTCATCATAATTTTTTTATGTCGGGGGTCTGAAGCGTCATCGTTTGCTCTAAGTTATACATGTAACAGAACTGACTATATTGTATCTCTTCAGCTGGTGTGTGTAAAGGGCCATTTATTGCTGCATCTACGAACTTCATGCTATTTTCGATCTGAGTTGACAATGGCTCATTCATCATAATTTTTTTATGTGAGGGGTCTGAAGTGTCATCGTTTGCTCTAAATTCTACATGTAACAGAACTATCTCACCTTGCTCACTCTGCTTTGACGCAATTTCTGTAGTTTTATCCTTTGGCAAAATCGCTGGAAGCTGCAAATTTTCCGTTGAAACTGGGAATTTCATTTTCCCAGCACCTGATAGTATCTGGAGTAAATCTGAAGGGCTATTTTATAGCTAACTTATGTTTTTTGAGTTCGCGAAATCAGATGTGCATTTAAGGCTCTCTGTGTGTTGATCCACAAGGAGCCCAAGCGGTTGAATTATGGGCCCTTCCTGCATTAGCATGGCCTGGGCTAGTGACGTCAGGCTTGATTCGGTGATGCCTGCCTGGGTGTTACTGAATTTAGGGAAAAGACCTCCTGTCTTTTCCCTAAATTTTACGCTGTGTTGCTTAGCAGAGGGAATGATGATCGCAGCTTGTTTATTTTAACAATTACCAGACAGAAGGCTTTTTTTTCTTCTTCTGACTTCTTATTTGCCTTAAACACACACAGGTGTAAAAATGAGGCGTTTTTTACTTACAAAAGTTTATGAATCTGTAGATGGATTGTTATTATAACCATAACTCTTCCTTTTTGGTTTCCTTTTAGTGCGGTATAAAACGGAGCTGCTTCTTTTTAAAGGACTTGTTACAGACTTTTTAAAGTAGCGTAAAAATACCAAAGCGCCTTTACAAGAGAAAATTATGAAGTTGTTGGTTCTTTACTGTAAACACACCCTTCATAGCAGATAGTAAAATCTCTCCTTTACGGAACATTGTCTTTTTAGTGATATCATTGTTTGGTGATATCATATTATAAATTATAGACAATTACAAGGTGATTTGAAATCCTGGGACCAAAAAGGTCATATTGTAGTTGTATTGTTTGTGTAGTTAGCGGATATTTTCCATTTTAAACACTTCATTAGATACGTCTTTCAGACGAGTATTTAGTAGGAAAGACAGACGGTTACAAAAAAAAATTCCCGTGACAACTCGTAAATGGTCTTCATATTATTTAAGAACACTGTATAAGTTAGCTGTAAATTTCCCAAATATAATTTTAAGAAAATTAACAATAGTACCGTCAAAAATTTATCCGTGTAGTGGTCACGTCTGAATAAATTCATGTTGACATATTCAACGTCGGGTATGTTTAAAATTTCGAGCACCATGTAGACTGACCGACAAGGTGCACTGGTGTCTTTCTTGTATAAGGTTAGTCCCATTTTTATTCTGAAAATATTTAAATTCATAAGTATAAAAATGATCTGACAAGGCTATGACACGTGTACAGACAGACGCCAGCATATCAAACTACTACAATCTGTCAAATATCTTTAATAGATTTTTAACTTTATCGCTACGGCATTAGGTTCAAGGTTGATTGGGAAAATTTGACAGTTTCGGGTAGCTTGAAGTGCTGGCGGTCTGTACATACGCCAGAATTATTCGCAGGGTTAAGTGGTTTTCGTCAAGTGTGGTTACTTTTTATTACTGCCATTTTTTAAGACGGATTGCAAGCGCTAAGACTGCTCAGCATAAGGTCGTTTTTTCGATTCCCCGGTCGAGCAAAGTGTTAATTGTTCGTTTTTTGATCTGGGATTTCTAAGTAGCAGCCCGGAGTCTAGATTTGTGTCCGGTTAATGGCAATAGGCTCGCCCCATATTACATGGGACTAACATAACTGGAGAAATGAGGGTGTTGTACCATAGGGTCGGGGGCACCTCTGCCCAACCCTTCAGGGAATACGACCTTGAAGTTGTTTTTAACACTTACCTACCTGTTGCTTTAATTCCTATCACAGGATCATAAGAACTAAAGCAACAGATAACGGGGACATATTGGGAAAATAATAAAATCTGCCTATACTTAAAACTCATCGTTAAATCGTCCAGAAGGGTTTTTACCCTTTTGCCCTTACAATTTTTACGATCTACGTAGAATGATGGGATACTGATTATATTTCTTGTCTTTCTTTTACTACCGAATCAGCAGCGAGGAAGTAAAGCTTTAAAGAATAATATGGATGATGACTACTATTAGAAATGTTCGAACAAATAACTGTGATTTCAGAAAAGGCATGGTAAAATGAGATATTGAAAAAAATCTGTAAAATCTATAGAAATATGGAGACGCTACACGCTTTAAAAATGTATTGGAAGGTACTTTTCTCGTCCTTGTCTTGCGGTGCGGTACGAAAATGAATGGCGCTCACGCTAGTATGAAGTTACATAGTCGCGACGTCACTTCTGTGATAGTGTCTTTGTCTAGAATATAAGATATAGATGGATACCTTAAACCCCTTTATAACTCGGCAATTTTTTAAGCTTTTTTTACACTTTTTATAAGATTATCATTGTTTGCACTATTTGCAAATAAATATGTTTTTAGTCTAAAAATAGAAAAAAGTCATCTTCCCTAAATTAATTTGCAAATGGTAGATATAACGTAGAACGAATTGTTTGAAAATTCACTTACCTATTGTATTTGTCCACACACAACAACGTCAACAACCACTTGCTCCAGAACAGATAAATAATATACTATGTGAAAGGAGATGTAGGTATTACAAAAATAATTTTGCCAGTCACTGTTGTACCGGCAAACTTATCAACGCAAAGGTCGGCGACTGATCGTCTTTTTATCAAGTTTACTAGTTGCGCAAGTTTCTGTTGTAAGGCAACAGAAACTTGCGCAACTAGTAAACTTAACAAGTTATGCAAATTTCAGAATGGAAGTATGATATTTGAATAGGTACATTATTTGGGTGATTTACAACTCACAAAAATATTTGTTCCTCTAAAAATTGTTTGGTTAGATTTTATCGCTTTACTTGGTTGTGTTTCCCCTAACTGAAAATAAAATATTAGATAGGTAATATTTTTAATGCTCCCATATTTAATATTGAATTGCGTTTTGTTTATCTGGTAGCGGGCACTAAACGTCAAAGTTCATTTTAGCGACTTAGAATAACAAGAAATTTCAACGCAAAATAAATTCCTGACTAAAAGGGGCAGTAGGAAGAATCTTTCGGATACATGCGGCGGATACGAGCTCTGGCTTTTGGGCTCTAAATAATGATTTGAGAATTTTATTTTCGTTAACAAAAAGCCCCCCAGCTGGCGGTAGTATTGCTTAGATTTAGCTTACAAAGTCAAAACCAGATTTATTAGGAAGGTACAAAATGACCACAAAATAATTAGTTGGTCTGCAAAGTCCTACGGTTGAGTTCCTGCTAGACGCGTACCTACATTAAATTACCTTTAGCTTAGTAAATCAAGTTTATTTGTATTCCTCTGCAAAAGAGTACCAGTTTAGAATCAATTAAACGTAAATATTTATAATTTTTATTGTCAGGGTTTTGTTAGGTTTCTGGTGTATCCACAGTTTTAGCTTGCCAGTTCAGTTTCAATATCAATGATGCTTCATTGCTTTTTGTGCGTTCCGTGCTCATATCAGGAGCAAATATATTTTATTCAATTACCCCATGGCTACTTGGGGGGGGGGTCTGCGCAACACGTTTTCTTCTTCCATTCTCCCCTGTCAACCTATCACGCTATCATTCACTCCATGTCCAGTTAAAATATATAAATAGCGACTAATAAAACAACGTTGTAAATACTCGTATCATCATGATTTAATTCCAACTCGTAAAAGCAAACCATCAGTAATTATTGAATAAACTCCAAGCATTCTATTACTATTTAAAAAGTAATTAGCGAGTGATGTGGTAATTAAATAACATAACAAAATATGCAATAAGTGTTGAATCTAAAAATTCCATTGTAAAATAATGGAAAAACTAAAGCGTATTTAAAATAAAACAATTATAAATCTTAAAAACTAAACATTTTTAATATGAAATTTTTTTTAAAGAACATCAGACATAAAATAATCTCTCTATTAATTAATGCATTGTGTTAGCTACTGCAGGTGAACTGGTGAACTTTGTGGACTAGCCCAACTTCAATTTGACAAGTCCCCGGAATTGTTCCAGACCAGCTTCGTTCCCTTTCTTGTAGAATTCTTGCTGTGTGCAGCGTTCCAGCCAGTCTGCGAGATTCGGGTATCTGGAAAAAAAGGTTGATTCTTTGAACAGGAATTCATAAGACTAAGAAAATCTTTTGAGACAGCTATGAAGCACATTTCAATTGACAGAAGTCATAAATATGTTATTTATAAAATATTTCCAAAGGGGGTATATAGGGGTTAAAGTATGAAATTGCCGTTTTATTGTAATAGGTACTTCGAATTGACATAGAACCTTCATGGTTTGTGATTTTTGAGAGAAACTTTTTTCAGATGGTACCTATGAAGTTCTTCTTTTAAAAAATGTGCAACATTCGATTATCGACTTTCAGTTGTTTTTTTTATTCAGCTTACACAAGAAAGATGGATACTTCGAAAATTCGAGTTATTTTTGAATACGAGTTCCGACGCTGAACTAACGCGGCAGAAACAGCTCGCAATATCAATGTTGCGCTTAGAGAGGGGACTGCTAATGAACGCACCGTGCGATTTTGGTTTAAACGCTTTCGTGATGGAAACTTTGATTTGAAGAACAAACCACGTGGAAGACCGCCCACACAGGTGAATAACAATGAATTGAAAGAGATGGTGGAAGCCGGTCCGAGCCAAACTACCCAGGAATTAGCGGCATGGTTTAATGTTACCTTACCAACAATATTGACTCATTTGCGTCAAATCAATAAAATAAAAAAATATTAGAAATGAGTGCCTCATGATTTGACTGCTCTGCAGAAAGAAACGCGTGTTGAAACTTGTGTTGCCTTGTTGAATCAATACAGAAATGAAGGAATATTGGATCGAATTGTGACATGTGATGAAAAGTGGATTCTTTACGATAACCGTAAGCGAAAAATGCAATGGCTGACCCCAGGTCAAACGCCGCAACAGTGTCCTAAAGCAAAGCTTACCATTAAAAAGGTAATGGTAACTGTTTGGTGGTCTCAGCATGGTGTTATTCACTATAGCTTTCTCCGATCTGGTCAAGCAATAACGGCAGATGTCTACTGTGCCGAACTCCGAACAATGATAGCAAAACTAGCAGTGAAACAGCCCCGACTCATGAATCGATCTTCACCATTATTGCTCCATGATAACGCGAGACCTCATACACCACGAGAAACCGTTTTAACTTTACAGAAACTGCAATTAGAAACCATTCGTAACCCTCCGTATTCGCCAGACCTTGCTCCAACGGACTACCATTTTTTCGTGATTTGGACAATTTTCTACGTGATAAAAAGTTTTCTTCTCAAGAGGCAGTACAAAATGCTTTCACACAGTTTGTCGAATCTAGATCACGAGAGTTCTATCGCAAAGGCATAAACGACCTTCCTATTAGATGGCAGCAATGTATAGATAATAATGGTAATTATTTTGATTAAATAAATATGTTAAAGTAAAAAAAAACTAATTTTAAATTTTTCAGTACAAATCGGCCATTTCATACTTTAACCCCTAATACAACAAAGAGAGACTGTTAGGAGCAATTTATGTTCCACAAAGAATCGAAATATCTTAAACTAGCTAGCCAAGGTTCAAGTTGGCCACAAGAAAGGAGTATCTGAAAAAAATAACCGACGAAAAGTTTCAACGCAGTACAGAATCATGTACTGAATACATGGCAGCAGGTAACGCTTCGGATGTCCCTGCCACCAACCAACCCAAAGGAGGGTTATGATTTTAAAACGCTATATTGTATTATCATCATTCCGTACTTACACATTTCCATCGACAGGCACAAGCACATTCATAGTGCTCAGAGTGGAAACACAGCAAATGTCTGCCAATGTAAGTTCATCACCAGCTAGCCACGGCGATGCCAAGAACTTTTCCATGAACTCATATGCAGTCTTAATCTTCGCCAGGTTTTCTGGCCTGAACGATTTCTCTCCCCAGAAAAATACTGGTTCCTGAAAATTTTATATTTCCGATCGTCATAATCAACCTAGAATGTTTCCACTGCTGGGACACAGGCCTCTTCTGTAAGAGGGAGTGGGCCGTGATCCATCACGCGGGCCCGGTGCGAGTTGGTAGATGTCACATGTATTCGAATTTTTGGTTCTAGGACATGCCGGCTTCACAGATTTGAGAGCAGTGGTGATGAAATAATTTACACAAAGTAAAGCGCCTGTCAGGGTTCGAACCTTCGCCCTACAATGTTTACAAATATTTCCGATACAAGATATTACTATCAACAAGCTTGATACGCAAACAATCCTGGGTACACTAGATTTACCTACACAATTTTACTTGTGTCGGTGTAAAATGCTCGCCAAATTAATAACAAAGCCAATATGATTTAACATTGAAGGAAGTGTTCCTTCAGCTGGTTTGTAATTTGAGAATTTGAAGCTGAAAACTAGTCAAACTCTACTTTAACATTATTTGAGGTGACTCCCTAATGTAGCCGGAATTCAAAAAAATGTTTTTTGCAAAAAAGAAAATTATAATCATGCTTAGGATCATGACCCCATACCACCAAGTACCGCGGTCTTCTGCAGTGTGGCCGCTCGGTACATCTTCGTCAGACAGACTTCTTACATTTATCATAAGTAATGCTAAAGTGGAGTTTGACAATTCTCAACTTCAAATACTCAATCAGAAACCATGTGGAGTAATTGCATAGCACACTATCAATAGCTATTCATTTTGACAGTTAACAACTTTCATTGCGTTATTTACGATGTTGAGCGGACAAATTCGAACATAGTTATTGCTAATACATTGCGTTATTATTAATAAAGCAATGGATTAGCAATAACCTTCAAAATAATTCAGATTGTAACCATTTGATTAATTAACACCCCGCACCTAATTTCGTAACACACTAAGTGTTACGAAATTAGGTGCGGGGTGTTAATTAATCAAATGGTTACAATCTGCTGATCGGAATCAAACTAAAGATAACTTGTGATCTCATAAAACGGGTTCTTTTGTGTGTTACAGAAGCTTCTATTAGGAATACTCACAACGGAACCTCGCAAAGCCGGGAACAGTATTCCACTGTCGAAATGAAGGCGTTGATCAATGATCGCTCTCTTCTTTGGATCGGCTGGGTATAGAGAATCATTCTCTCCATGTTGGGTCACTAAGTATGCAGCAATAGCGTGGCTGAAAAAATAAAATTAGTTTGTAGATAAATTATTATATAAATAATTTATTTTGGAGATAAATTATTTATATAATAATAATTAAAAAAAACAAGATTATCCATTAGCTTTCGTGTAGTGTATAAACCTCGGAATTAGATGATTCTGGAATATATATTTGTGTAAAAACGTTAATAGGTACAGCAGTAAAATCAGTTTATTGGAAAACGAAAAAAAAACATTCGAAAAATTTTTAGTATTTCATGTAACTCTCATTTTACACGAATTTAAACTCAAGGCATTTATTTCAAATAAAACCTGCACTTTTGAAATGATCGGTCAGTCAGTCAGAAAGATGAAGCTAGTTGCCCATTCCAAAGCGTATATGTATGGAGAAGAAAGGGCATGAAACTCCACGGACACTGTAAATCAAAATAATATGGTTACAACATTTATTTTGAAATTATGCATGGTAGAACGATGCAGAACGTTAAAAGCATCCGTAATAAAAAGATAAAAAATAAACAATTCAAATATTTAATTAAATGAAAACAAGTCGTGCTCGTTCATTCAAAGTCATCTAATTCCGAGGTTATGTCGATAATGTACTAAATAACACCGAGTGTATTACCTGTCCCAAATGTAAAAGTCGTCATCTTTCAGCATCGGCACAGTATGCTGGGGATTTATCTGTAAATAAAAGTTGTAAAAAGCTCATTTTTTTTCTTCATGCTTTCTAAATCCAACGTGAAAGTATATGTAGCTGGTAGGTAGATGTTACATATAATCTCTTTGCACTGAATTATAGTATGTATGATAATTAAAAACTATTTTGATTTGATTTCATGTTTCTCACAGTTTGATCTATTTTGCCAAGTTTTTTTCTAAATTCAATTCAATAATCGTAATTGTTTTGTTTTTTTTTTTTAACATTATTAACTCGGTTGTAATTTCCATAACCGTAGTATAAACACAACATAGGGCACCTAATATCGTGCCATGTTGTTTGCACTCTGCAGGAGCACGTTGCCAAATTCTGCGCTGACTCCATATAGATATGTCAAGAAGAAGAACATAAAAATCACGCCTGTATCTCAAGCACCTTTAAGCAGAGATGTCTGATTTCACAGTTGCAAAGCACGTTAAGCCGTTGGTCCCGGCTGTCATTCGTGGATCTTTGGCAGTCGTTATAGGTCAGCAGAAGCCCGAAAATCTGACAACCAGTCTTACCAAGGGTTATCTTATTGCCCAGTAACTGGGTTAGATAGGCAATCGCTCCATGTAAAATACTGGTTTTCAGCTGCATCCGGTTAGACTGGAAGCCGACCCCAACATAGTTGGGAAAAGGCTAGATAGATGACGATATTTTCATAATTTGACTTTAGTGTAGTAGTAACAAAGACACTAAGTAAATTTGTTATTATTTCTTCTTATGAAAAGCGAAGAGTACCTTTAAATATTCATCCTTTAAGTGTTCTCCTTCCATCAAATTGACATCCACATACTCGACATCAGGAATGTTAAGTGCCTCAATAGCCATGAACACAGACCTCACTGGGGGACTCGCGTCTATCTTGTAAACTGTCAGCACCATTTTTATTTATTTCTGGAACAAAAATTTAAGTTATAAATAATATTTATAAAAGTATGATGAATGTCGTGATGGCCCAATAGTTAAGGCCGAGCTCTCATGCACGGTTATGGTTTCAAATCCAGGCAAGTACCAATGTAACTGATTCAATGCAATACGTAGGTACTTTTTTAGTTTATCCTTGGACTTTACTGACATCTATTAAAGTTTGAAATCGCCAAACGGTCTTGAGTAAGCGTGGTGATAAATGTTCTGTATGAGATACTTTTCTGGTATGTATGTATATGTCAATTTTAGAGTTAAGTTAAATCTTCAATTATTCCTATCCCGATTGGTATCAATTGAATATATATGGTATCAACGATTCGTGGAAATATTAATTTGTACACTTATGCTAAAATAATAATTTAATAATAATTAACTAAATTATTCTGGTATGTACAGGGTAGGCAAATAAGAGCGCTTGCACTTGGCACTTTATTTTTACAATTTTATTGTATGAAATATAAAAATTATTAAGCATTTTTATTGAAATATAGTATTTAGGGCCGGAAATTCAGTATGGAAAATAATTTCAGACAAATGTCCACCTCTAGCAGCGTGGCAGATGTGAACCCTTTTCACTGCGTTTTTCATGTCATTTTCACACATTTCCTGTGTTATTTCAGTGACTGTCTCAGATATTTTGTTTTAGTTCTTGAAGGTTCATGGGCCTGTTAGCATAGACACGTCCCTTTGCATAGCCCCAAAAACAAAGCCAGGAGCTGTTAAATCCGGGGATCTTGGGGGCCAATCAATGTCACAGTTTCTCGAAATTAATCGACCCGTTCTTTTCAATGTGTCGATTATGGCTCGTGCCGTATGACATGTGGCCCCGTCTTGTGGACCCACATGTCATTGTTTCCTAAGCCCAACTAATTCACTTGATGTAAGAAAACTACTTTATCTGTTACAATGCCATGCTGCTCAAATTTAATCACTTAACGAGTTAATGTTAACCGCGAAGGTAAGTGATTTCTACCAAAAATTAGCCGCAATTTTCTTAGTGTCCGCAATACATGATTGAGTTGAGTAGAATGTTTTAATAATTAAAACACTTTGTTCAGTCGTAAAACACTCCATAGCAAATTTGCCATATCTACACAAAATAATTTTCATGAAACAACAGTCATATTTGCCGCCAAAACAAAATGGCAGCAAAAAAGAAGTTGTATACCTCCAAGTTGCCCAACCTGTATAAAAAAATAAATATCGATTTCAACCGTGGGCGTCCTATTCAAAAACTCAGTGTATATAGGTCTCACGCTTGACATGTCACGTAAAATGACAATAACTACTTCGCAGGAGTGGCAATACTAGTCCGTAGAGTAGGTAGGTACCTTTCATCCTTCAACCAGCAGAGTTTTGCCAGGAATTCGAGATAAACAATTACTTTTAATTTAACGTAGCTCTACATGAACTAATTCAAGGTTATTGTCGACGATTTGACGTTAATACCTACAGAATTTACGAGATTGCTGATAAAAACGAAGAGCGCTATCATTATTTTGTTTTGCTTTTTGTGACCATGTTACGATTGTATACTAAATTACAAAAATAATGACAAAAACTAACTTCTCGTGTAACGAAAAATAACTACATAAGTAAGTACGTACATACATGCAAAATAAAGCGTATTATAAAAAGATGCAGCGGATGTGACCAGCTATTGTTAGAAGTTAGGGACAATAGAGATAAGAGGACGGATGCATCGTCGTTTTCAATCAAACAAGCTCTGTACTACAGGAAGTTTGAGCTCCCCGATCTAAACACAAGAACAGTTTACATAATATAACATCCGGATTGACTAGGAAATTGAACATCAAAGTTCACTTTTGTAGCAGCCAACTGTATATAGAAATATTTGTCGTAAGATTTATCTTTAAGCATGTTGAAATATCAAGGGCTATGCAAAGGCAAATGCATTGGACCTAATTAATCCTTCTTATTTAATTAATTTTTCAAGATACTCGATCAAAAATGCGGTACAGTGTTATAAATTTTCAATACACGCGCATAATATAAAAAGCGAGAACATTCTTCCATTTCGAAGTCACATTAAATTTAGAAAAATTAAGAAATTAATAAACTACCTTAGTTCCAAATGGTTTCAGATCACTGGTCAGTGGTCACTCACGCGACCGTATCGTATCAAGTTGTCCGTCGAAGTGCCAACCATTGAGGCCGATGCAGCCGGTTCGTATGATACGTATGGAAGTACATACACCGTTATGAGTCAAGCGTTTTTAGATACGGCAGTTTATTGCGTATTATTTTATGTGCCTAAGATCCATTTGTTTACATTGTGTAAACTACTATCTTACCTACTACATAAATGCAAAAAAAAAGGAAAACCAAGCAAAACTAATCACACTAGGCATCAAAGTACTGCAAGTATTTTTAACAATTGGTTGAGTTTAACTACGTATAAAAAAATCGGCCCTAAGCCATCTTAAAGCACAGGGCACGCCACGATAGCGGCGGTAAGACCCCTCTTTGAGGAGTGGCTAGAGAGGCGTCACGGCGTTCTCACCTACTGCCTGACGCAGGTCCTCTCCGGACACGGATGTTTCGGGAGGTTCCTGCACGTCATCAGGCGGGAGGAGACGCTCGGGTGTCATCACTGCGAGGATCGCCCAGGTGTCATCACTGCGAGGATCGCCCAGGTGTCATCACTGCGAGGATCGCCCAGAGGCCACGGTAGAGCATACGGTGGAGGTCTGCCCCGCTTGGGCAGAGCACCGCCTTGTCCTCGTAGAGGCGATCGGCAGCGGTGGCGACTTCTCGCGTCGGGCCCTGGTTCAAGCCATGGTCCGGGGCGAGAGGAAGTGGGAGGCAGTCACCTCCTTCTGCGAAGCAGAAAAAAGCCCTCTTAAAGCACCCCCAATTATGGTTAGGAGTGTTGCACACTCATCGGGTGTCAGGTTTAATGCTGATTGTAGTTTTGACATCTTGTGGCCCGGAAGGGGTCCTCGTTATGATCTTGGTACTACAAAGATTCTTGTGTTAGTTATCCAATAGTTGTTACCTCGTCTTTGTGTAACGGATCGACCTTACCTTGCCTTTGACCTTACATGCAAAACAAAAGTTAATAGTATTATAATAACTTGATAACGATTAAAACTGGAGATATTGGTAACGCAATCGGCAATGGAATTGTTTTATCTGAAGTGAAAGATTAAGCAGCTGCTCCATTTAGGGCCAGTCTGCGACAAATCCATTGGGACGTTTCTTTAAAAACACAAAGATTTTACAAGAATTTGCCGTATCCAAAGTTATTTCGTACGTTTATTTATTCCAAACCTACGCCACGCCGTACTGCATACATTATCATCAGTTCACGTCAGACCTGACAGTAATCGCCACTGCAAGGCCAAATGACTAGAAACACGCAATCAAAAGAAGCGCCTTCTTGAATAATTGAAAAGAGTGGAAAAGCGATACCAAAATTTATTTCTACAGCGTGTATAGAAATGCGTGGTCATATTGAGTCCTGGAGTTCACTGCGTATCGAAAAGCGTAGTGTGGCACCCTTCCCCAGCTAGATGGACCAACGACCTTAAAAAGGTGGCTGGGACAGACTGGGTGCTGAAAACGGAGGGGCAGGGTTTTGTGTTGCAGGCTGAGGGAGGCCCATGTTCAGCAGTGAACTGTGCTAGGCTCAGTTGACTTAAGGCTGTGGTAAAGACCATCAAACTTAAGAACTTTGTCCAAGGGCCAACATCGTAATCACGAGAAAAAATATCAACTGTCCTCCCATACAAAACTTCAATACCTACTCCTACGGGACGGCTGATTATTTTTTCGCGATTGCGATGTTGTTGGTCACATGGCGAAAGTTATTCATTTTGATTAAAAACAACTATAAAACTAAACCGCATGTATCAGAAAGGCGTGGTCATATTTAAGTGACTTTGACACCACACCTTTCTGATAGGTACATGCTGTATCATTTTGGTGTTTCTTTATCGATGAATATTTTAAATTGCTACCGTTCGGTCTGCTATTGATTCTTTAATTATTATTGCTGTAATACCTAGGTTCTAGCTGCTATACAGGGTGGCCAATTCAAATGTATACAACTTTAAGATATTTTTTATGACAAACTGAAATTACCACAAGGTAATTCTCGTAATGTTAAGATCATTCAATCTGAGGGGCAATTCTCGTAATTTGAAGAACGTCCACAGTCTGATCTCAGTCGCGATCTGTCAAAAATACGTCTAATTTCCCTACATAGTTTTTGACATTTGTTTGTCGCCGAGATGAGACTGCTACTAGATTTTGAACGTTTTAAATTACGAGAATTGGCCTTCTGATCTCAGTTTCAATCTATCAAAAATACCTCTAATTTCCCTACATAGTTTTTGACATTTGTTTGTCGCTCAAATTAGATTGCGACTAGATTATGAACGTTTTAAATTACGAGAATTGGCCTTCTAATATTTTCCCATAATTTGTGGTACAGGCTTGGCAATTTTATGTGAAAAATAGCTTGCGCTAAAGCTCCACCTTTTTGCTGGTTTAAATGTAATAGCTTTTCATCGTGTTTATCACTAAATATTCGCATACTTTGTTAGGTATTTCAGCACAAATATTCTGTTTCTGGTTTTTTTGGATTAAAAATAGGCCAGCCCCCTGGTCACGTGAAGAGTCAACCAAACGCTTAGCGATGTCCCGAAAATTCGATGAAGACTCGGACCCCAAGGCCCTAGTGTTTCAACCCTAAACGGCTCAAACATATAGCTCCCAATAAGGTTGTTATATTTGCGCCGTTTGAGGTTTAGGTCCTGTAGCACTGCCAGATAAAACCATAAATTTCTGGTAACTCCATTTTACTTCAGCAACCTGATGACCTCACCTTTACTGGCATTTAAAAAACTAGATAGGGCATGTACGGCAGCCTCGCGGCCCCCTTTGGAACCAAAGCCAAGCTGTAGGGGCTGGAACTTGTTGGACAGAATGTCGCCGTACAATTTGCAACATATTTTGGCTGCCGTACGCCTGTAGGTGCACCCAACGGCAATGGGACGAATGCCGCCGTCCTTCTTGCGCAGGGCGCATAAATTGAGCCCGTACAAGACATCGACGACGGCACCATTCACACCGCCGTTGAGCATCAGGTTAATTAGAGCCGCAAGCTCCTTCAAAAGCGACTCTCCAGCTTCCCCGGCGCCTGAATTCAATAAATCTTTTAAATGCTGAGGAGTCAGGCCGTCGAGGCCGCCTTCAGAACCACTTCGGAAGGAGCTCACGGGTGCAATCAGCTGGAGGGCAGTAACATTAAAAGGCGTTGAATCCGGATCGAGATGGGTCGGGAAAGGTGAGACCATCCGCAGGCGCCGGATGTTTACTCTCCAGGGTAGAAAGGGTTTCTGGAGAGTAGGGCGCGCCACCACATCGCTACTGAAAAGTAGCCTGGCCGCTCCCCTGATATCACCTTCGCTTAATTTGGATTCTACATGTAAACATAACCCTTTTCCTAAAGGTTATTGAAAACAGGTAATTTTGGATCCAAAATAAGAGCCGAATTGTTAGAATTATTGTTAAAATTTTGTTTATTTACAAATCCTCTGGGATTAGAATGGGATTAGTCACTCGTGCCTATTGGTTGAAAGAGATTGGGTCGTTTTTCAATTCGTTTAGTAACTTTAGGGATAAAAATTAATAAAGTTAATCCAGTCGTCATGGCCTAATTAAAGACGCATAACGGTTTTCCCACATTTTAACTAAATAGTGGATAAAAAGAACCGTAAAAGTTGGCGCCAAATGAAAATGGTGGCCAAATAAAGGTGCAACGATTTGGCCACCCTATATGTTAGGTATGGGTTGCAAGGCATAATTAGGTCATGGAAATTAATTTCTTCATTAAAATAATTAAAAAATGTGTGAAAGTAACAGATGTTTTAGAAGGCCGTAAGAAGTAATTGCAGTTCTATAATAATTATCAACGGTTTTGCCACATTTTTAACTAAATAGTGGATAAAAAGAACCGTAAAAGTTGGCGCCAAATGAAAATGGTGGCCAAATAAAGGTGCAACGATTTGGCCACCCTATATGTTAGGTATGGGTTGCAAGGCATAATTAGGTCATGGAAATTAATTTCTTCATTAAAATAATTAAAAAATGTGTGAAAGTAACAGATGTTTTAGAAGGCCGTAAGAAGTAATTGCAGTTCTATAATAATTATCAACGGTTTTGCCACATTTTTAACTAAATAGTGGATAAAAAGAACCGTAAAAATTGGCGCCAAATGAAAATGGTGGCTAAATAAAGGTGCAACGATTTGGCCACCCTATATGTTAGGTATGGGTTGCAAGGCATAATTAGGCCATGGAAATTAATTTCTTCATTAAAATAATTACAAAATGTGTGAAAGTAACAGATATTTTAGAAGGCCGTGAGAAGTAATTGCAGTTCTATAATAATTGTCGTGTCAGTATTTTACTCATAGATGGCGATTATTAAATTGCTATCTGAAATGAATAAAATACACCTGTATTTTGAAATTTTGACAGTTATTTCATACAAAAACTGTCAAACGTCAATTTTATTCCTCGAATAAAAGTTATCTGGCGATGGAAAAATCAGACCTTAAGGTATTTATTTGCGGTAAATAAATCTTCCCAACATTTAAAATCATAGATCTAAGAATGCTGTTGCTGACAGCCAGACAAGAAAAAAAAGCTATTTTCAAAACAGTATCTATTACAAAAAAAAAACCATGAACAAAAATTATTTACACAGATAATAAAATATGGCTTGCATCGCTTACAACATAATTATATAATTTTCAAACTGTCCATTACCCTGTATCATCCAGTCAATAAATTGTCAGTAATTCCCTAAGTACTTTTTTTTTTTATTAATTATATTTTTTCATTAAGTATTTAAGTACATATGCTTCGTATTAAAAGAGTGGACTTAATTGCATTGAATTTTGATAAATTAAATAATTGATTTAGCGCGCTAGAAATTCTTTCAGCAGACGGCGGAACTCCAAAAGTCCGGACTGGTTTCCTTTCTTATAGAAGTCGAACTCGGAACAGCGTTTAATCCAAGCAGTAATGTTGGGGTACCTGAAATTTTTACAAAAAAAAGAGTTAAATTAGATCCTGCTGAAGAATTAATCTTTACTATATTAGAGGCAATGGTGTTTAATAATGTCGTGTAGATTAATCGACAGATTTTTTTTTTTTAACTAACAACATCACTATTCTCGGACCATTACAAACGTTATCATCTCCCTATCCTTTTCCCAACTACGTTGGGGTCGGCTTCCGCTGAATACCAGTATTTTACATGGAGCGACTGCCTATCTGACCTACACAACCCAGTTGCTGGGTAATACGATACCCCTTGGTAAGACTGGTTATCAGATTTTCGGGCATCTAATGACCCGTAAGTACTCGTAATGACTCTCAAAGATCCACAAATGACAGCCGGGACCAACGGCTTAACGTGCTTTCCGAGGCATGGAGGGGTCTTGGTATGTAAAGATGGTCACCCGTCCACGGACCAACCGCGTCAAGCGTAGCCATTACAAACGCAGTCATCATTACTATAGTAGCTCTCGCTCAAACTACGACCCTTATGGAGTAGTGCTAGTGGTGTGCGTAACTGTGTGTTGTGTTGTGTGTTATCGACTTAATGATGTATGACTCATAACTTTACCTTTGTAATAAATAATCTAGCCATCGACTTAGCCCAAAAGATTAAAATGTTATGCCGTGATATTTATGTTTTCGCTTTTAATGTTGCTTTAAACATAAACCTTGATGAAATGAGGAACAAATTTCTTCTTAACGCTATAATAAAATAATATTAGCAGACAGGATCTGATGCCAAATTACACGATTCAAAAAAAATATTTCTATGATATGTGTAAATAATGAAATAAAGGAAAACATTACTTTCGAATTAAAGAAAAATAGAAAATAGAAAAGAAGATTAATTTTATCCTATGTGCTCTTGAAAAATGGTTCACTATGAATTATCTAAAACTAAATCTAAAAAAGACGCAATGTTTATTATTTAAATCGACCGTGAAGAACAACGATACTGTCAAAGTACATTTATTAGGGAATAAAGTGGATATTGTAGACAATGTAAAATTTTTGGGAGTACAAATAGATGAAGTTTTAAATTGGAAAAAGGAATTGGAAGTGGTCACTAACACTATGAGTAGTGCTTGCTATGCTCTCGGGAGTCTTAGAGATGAATTAACCATTGCTCACCTCAGAATGGTATATTTTGCACTCATAGAGTCTAGACTTAGACATAGCATAAAGTTCTGGGGCAACAGCTACCAATACAATATAAATGGCGCTTTCCTTATACAGAAAAGAGCCTTGAGAACTATGCTTCGCATTAAAAAAACGGAGTCTTGTAGAGATCATTTTAAGAAACTGCACAATCTAACTGTACCATGCCTCTATATTCTGGTCCTGCTTAGTCATTTTATTAAAAATATCCATAAGTTTGAGACAGAAGAACAGAGACATATAAGAATAAAAACGCGAAGAAAGGATCTACCTAATTTCATACAGCCTAAGCTTAAGGTCATTAAGCATGCCTCAAGAGTGCAATCAGTAAATATGTACAATAAATTGCCTGTACAATTTAAAAACTCTATGAATCCAAACGCATTCAAGAGAAAATTAAAGTCATTGTTATTGAAGAAATGTTATTACAGTATAGAAGTATGAGGAACAGGGTGTAAAGTTCACTCATACTCTATAGAAAAGGGAGGATCCTCCGACCAGACGGGTGTTGTGTCTGGCGGGCAATTGCCCAACGATTGATGTTGGGAAATTGTATCTATGCTAATTGCGCGGTAAACTCTGCTTGCGAGATGCAGGATTTGCGTGACGTCAGTATGACGCGTTGTTCGCATGTGGCGTTGTAGATACCGCTACATCACTCCCCTCCGGAGACCGGAGGTCGATAGTGGACTGAGTCTTGTATCTTGCGATGCTTGCCAGGCCAGCTGAGGTTCCAGTGAGTCGGAACCGGTTGCCGCATAGTTCACGGTGAGTCGGAACTGTCTGCGGAGTTGTCCCCAGTGAGTCGGGGTGGCGCTGCGTTATATTCCAGTGCGTCGGATGTACAGCGCCGGGTTGAGGCTGGCTGCTGCGTCGACCAGGAGAGGGTGCTCTGCTTGTTGACCGGCCGAAAGTGCAGTGTGCTGTGCCGAGGTTGCTGATGAGGCTGAGGGTGATGACCAGGTATGCGCGGACGCTGCATGCTGGTGGTCAGGATACCCGTAGAAGCCGTGGATGCTGGCTGGCTGGGTGACTCGCCGCTAAAGCTTGCGGGAGTGATGATGATGACGTCACGCTGTAGTGTTTGCACGAAGGCTGCGCTGACGTTCATGTCCGGGGTCACCAGTATAGAAGTATGAGGAACAGGGTGTAAAGTTCACTCATACTCTATAGAAAAGGGAGGATCCTCCGACCAGACGGGTGTTGTGTCTGGCGGGCAATTGCCCAACGATTGATGTTGGGAAATTCTATCTATGCTAATTGCGCGGTAAACTCTGCTTGCGAGATGCAGGATTTGCGTGACGTCAGTATGACGCGTTGTTCGCATGTGGCGTTGTAGATACCGCTACAACAGCATAGAAGACTTTCTCAAGGATAAAAGTAGTTCGAACTAATATGTGATTATATTTTAATGACTTTAAATGATATAAGTATGTAACATTCTATCATGACATTGCATTTTAAATAATTTTATTGACATACATTTCTTGAATTGAATTTATATTAAATATTGAACTAATATTAAGTTAAATTAACATAATTAATGATGACTAATAATGTTGTGACCAATGTGGAATGTATTTTTTTTTCTTGTTTTTGTCTCTCATTTCTGGCTTTACTATTATTAGGTACTTAATTTTGTGTTACATTTATTGTTATTTTTAAAACCACTGTTCGACACAAATGTAAATTTGTTGATGAATAAATAAATAAATTGATCATCCTACTAAGTATCCTACTTTCCTACTAATATTATAAACGCGACAGTTTGTATGGATGGATGGATGGATGGATCTTTGTAACTCTTTCACGCAAAAACTACTATTAGGACGAAATTTGGCACACACATAGTTTATATCTAGGATTAACACATAGGATACTTTTTATCCCGATATTCCCACGGGGTTGAAACTTATTACGGGTGATACCACGGGGTGCAGCTAGTACCTATTAGTATAAAAGAATACATGTATGTTAGTTAATACTAACACTTTTCCATCAATCGGCAGTAATTCATTCAGCGTGCTGACGGTAGCCACGCAGCTTATGTCGGCCACGGTCAGCTCGTCTCCAGCCAGCCATTGCACTCCAGTCAGGAACTTCTCCGTGAAATCATACGCTGACCTTATCTTGGCTACACCTTCAAGCTTTAAGGACGTGGCGGTCCCAAAGAATATAGGCTCCTAGGAATAAACAATCAATTTTGAACCTCCTTAACGTGGCATACATACTATAACCACACCACATCGCAGCGACGAAATGTGGGCAAGCAGTGGTCATGTGTCGCTCCAGTTTCTTGTAGTTGCGTTGTGGTAACTACAAAACCAAATCATTGACGCCATTGTGACGGCGAAGATAAACTGCAGTCACCAATGTAAAAACCATATAATATTAAGCATGTAAACTCTCCCTAGAATAGTTTGCGTCTAATATGAATGGGAAACAAACAAATAATTGATATCAGCATTTCGTTTCATTTAAATGAGAAATAAACAGTCATTGAGATAATGGTGTAAATGTGTAGCTAGCTGCTGATAAACGAGTTGTTTATTAGTTATTTATGGAACAATTGATAGCAATTAAAATTAATTCATAGTATATTTGGGTACTCATCAAATGACAAGATAATAATGTGAATAAATGTCTTCATCAAGCAACCAATCAACACATTCTTCTTCCTTCCTCTCAGTGGGTAATGGGTAGATAATTAGTATTGTTCAGGATATGTATCAGAAAGGTGTGGTCATATTTAAGTGTAGTACAGTCAGCCCTAAAAAGATGTATACACGGACAAGGAACTATTTTATTGTCAACAACCTTTGCTCCATAATACCGTATATATACAAAACATAGTATACCAAAACAAAGCAAACATTTTGTCCCAAAACATCTATGACCAAAACAATGTTCATAGTGATAGTTCCAAAACAAGGTAAACAAGACACGTATTGACTTCGTTTATTAGAAGAACAAGAATATTATTTTTGTCCTCTTTATTTCATGCATGACGTCGTATACATGTCATTTGTTTTTAAATTTTCGATTTGTACTACACAAACTGTACAGCTTTCTTTCTCCGTAGGACCAACATCGTTATCGCGAAAAAATTATCTGCCGTCCTATATTCGGGTCGAGTAGGTATTTAAGTTTTCTATTGGACACACTTTTCTGATACATGCTGTAGATTTATATTTACATCATTCTCTCTCAGAGCTGGATACAGGATACCGCTGTCGAAGTGCAGTTTCGAGTCGACGAGAGCCCTTTTTTCCGGATCGGTCGGGTATAGAGACGAGTAATTCTTACCGTACTTGTTCATCAAATACGTTATTATTGCGTGGCTGAAAATAATTCACAAAACTTTAATATAAGACGCTTGTCGTTTTACCTAGAGCAGATTTTTTAATAGTCAGATATGGGAAGAATAAATATTGCGGTTTGAGCTTTTGTCAAGAAAATATGTCAAGCTGTCAGAATTATTCTTCAGATAAAAGTTATCTGACTATTGAAAAACCGGCCCTAAGGGCCGGTTTTTTTAAATAGATTATTTATTACTGTAATTACCCGTGACACCACAGCGGGCCCTATTAGAATACCAGCGCTGCGACATTTATTTTTTAAATGTCATGCATCATGCATCATTCTGAGATAAGAGTCTTTTGGCCTCGTACAGGACTTTCTGTTTCATTTTTCTTTTTGTTAATTTTTTTTAAATATAATTTGGTTTTTTTTATTTTTGATTGTGTTTAGTTTTATGATCTTCTTGTGCGAGTCACAATAAATATTTTTTCTTTCTTTCTTTCTTTCTTTCTAACTACGGATCAAAAAACCGGCCCTTAGTGATGACTAGGCTACCTACCCTCAGGCTACCTACCCACCAATAGCTGCAACATGACATTCGTCAAATACTGAGATGTCGATCAAAGTCGGGTTAAAGAAACCCATTTTATTAAGTACGTATAAGAAAAATACAACAAAGCGATAAGGATATCCAGCTGCAGTAGTGTCACTGGACATAAATTATGAACCGAATCTTTACCAATAAATTATTTAATGAGACCCTATTCTAAATCATCTCTACTCAACCCAAAGCATTAATTTCAATTGAACGGTCAGTCAGAAACATGAAACTATTTGCCCATTCCAAAGCGTAGAAGGTTCTTATGGAGAAGAGCGATCAAAGAACTCCATGGACACTCTTGTGTAAACCAAACTACTCTTTTAGTACCCAAGTACCTAATAATGGATTTCCGTTAGTTTGTTCAGCTATTGGCATAAAATCCTACTTAATCCTACTTAATATTATAAACGTGTAAGTTTGTATGGATGGATGGATGTTTGTTACTCTTTCACGCAAAAACTACTGAACGGATTTGAATTTGACACACAGATGGTTTATAACCAGGATTACCATATAGGTTTTTTATCCTGATATTCCCACGGGATCGAAATTTATGCGGGTGAAACCGTGGGGCGCAGCTAATAATAATATAAATGGTGAGAATGGATGGATGTTTGTTACACTTTCACGCAAAAACTGCTCAACGGATTGTGACGAAACTTCACAGTAACATAGCTTGTGCATCAGAATAACACATAGGATACTTTTTATCCCAATATTCTTACGGGATCGATACTTATGCGGGTGAAACCGCGGGGTGCTGCTAGGCATGACATAAACGCGTGTGTGCGTTTTCGTCCACTTATTGCAAAGGTAGACTAATCTCTTTAATAATAAAACTTCAATAATTACCTATCCGAAAGATTGAAGTTCCCATCAGTCAAATGCGGTATCGTATGCTGTGGATTGATCTGAAAAAATAACGTTTTTCTAGCAAATTACTTTCCTTTATATCCAAGACCACTAAAATGTTCTTTTCATCGTTACATTTTAACAAAAATAGACCTTTGAAAACCAGGGACAATACGGATTGATTAAAAAAAAAAGCAGTTTGGTTAGACCTTTGCTAGGAAGGGACAATATTGGGTTGATTTAAAAAAAAAAGTAGGTTGGTGTGGGACAATACAGAATGATTAAAAAAATTAACCTAGGTTAGTTAGACCTTTGCCAAGCAGTGAGGCAATACAGGTTGATTTAAAAAAGTGTGTTGATTACCTTTCTGTCTTACCTTCAAAAAATTGTCTTTAAGATGATCATCAGCCAAAAGATCCATTTCAACATAATTCACATTAGGAATCTTAAGCTCTTCGATCACCATATACACGGCCCGAACAGGGGGACTGGCGTCCATCTTGTACAAACTTAGCACCATTCTTGTTGTTCTGTAATATGTAAATAAAAATAAATTCAACAAAAAAGCATTTCATTGCTAAACAATAATTATTAGTAGGTAGGATTTTTTTTTTATATTTTGCACATAAGTTACATTTTTATGTTAATCGCTGACCACTTTATCGTAATCATGACCTTTTCATACATAAAACAAAAAAAACGAATCACTAAGAAATCATAGATTATTTGATCATGATTTGGATAACATAACAATAATAAAACTATACAGTTGATAAATTAACCAAAGAAAGACAAGAAGAAAGAAAGAAAGAAACAAAGAAAATACATTTATTTGCGGCAAACATGACGCATAAAAAAGAACACAAAGACAAACAAAATAAGTTGGGGGTAAACATGCGCCACGCAAAACGGACATGACATAAAATAAAATAATTCTATCTCCTTTGCAAGTGATAGTAAAATTGTGTAATTATTACTCGTAGGTATTTATTAATTTTATCAAAATCATACCTATATTGTCAACGGACGATAACCCTCGTTGTCAGCTCAAGTCACAATGATTGGATAAATAATTTTATCTTGCAGTCGTGGAGATTCATCGCTGTTTATAATTACTTTGGATGAGCAATCTTTATTTAATTTTATTTCAATTGTAGTTTATGCTTAGTGAATAGTCTTTGATCCATCATCTAACTGCAGTTAAATTAAATTATGGATGAAAGCCCTGTTGTTCTATACTGTAAAAATCTCATCATGAAAATTTACCTAAGTTTTCACGATGAGATTTTTACAGAATAAGTAGATCAGCTGAGGGCAAAGACAACGTGATATTTGTATGAGTGATAACGATGATGGAAAAGTCAACAAAGTATGAGGCAGATATAAGCAACTGAAAAGTTCGACTCCTTTTGGTAGTCGTTATAGCAATACGAAATGCTTTCAAAATGACCATATGTCTCTTTACATTCTCTGACATAAATTTTATGTTCTGTTCCTGTATTCTCACTCCAGTGCGAGTTCAACTTTAATTGTAGCATTAAGGAGACGGTCGATTAGGGGGTTGAGATTCTATTATGAAGAAAAGTTGTAATACCAAGCTAACAAATAAATTTTCTCGATCAGCATGACTTTTCACGATCAGCATAGTGACTATTACACAACAGAAAAAGTGTTAAAACCCAAAAATACCTTCTCCAAATAAAATCGTCGTTGTTTTATATCCTAAGTAAACTATACATTATACATTGACGATCATTGTAATTTCAAGGTCTACCAGATCACCTGAGCTGCTTGTGTAAAAAGTGGTCTGTGGCATGTTTAAGTCATAAGTTGCGTAAACTAATTGACTGAATACTTTGCAATCCACACCAATTATGGAATTGTGTACCAAGTATAGAATTATGATGTTGAATTAAAATTATATTATAACGTACCTTTTTTACAGACACCTTTTTTATGAATCAGCCTATCTAGAGCAATTTTTAAGGCAATAATTTTCCTAGATTTTTGGTTTTGTATTATTCGGAAAAAAAGCTTCTTGTCTTCAGCTAGGGTTATTGTGGTTAACCCGAAGATACGTGTAACATTCAATCAATTTACTTGATTACAATATCGGAGGTGCAATTCTCGTAATTTTAAGAACGTTCACAGTCTCATCTCAGTCTCAATCTGTCTAAAATACCACTAATTTCCCTACATTTTGACAAATTTTTGACATGTGTTTGTCGCTGAGATGAGACTGCGACTAGATTTTGAACTTTTTAAATAACGAGAATTGGCCTTCAGATAGCTTTACCAATATTATTTTTAGTTTATTTTTTTCACGTGGAAGAAATTAACCTAAACTAGATGTGGTGGCAATTTGCAATAAGCAATAACATTGAACTTGCTTAGGAATTGAACGCGATGTCTACGTGTCACTGATTAAATACGGACTAAAACACGTATTATCACACCACTTTTACAGCCTGTGCACGTTTCTAAACTTTTACATATTCTATTATAATATATTTATCAATAAAAGCGAAAACTGGGATGGATATTGATTTCTTAATGTCAAACTTCAGTCATTCTTTTTTGTCTCTAAAAGAATCAGCTGTTTTCTACATTTTGGGAACTAGGGAACTGTAGGGAAATGTAGGGAACAGCTGATTTATTTTCACGATTTCATGTTTGTTCCCGTAGTAAAAGTTGTTCATAATGATAATTACAATGACCCGTTAACTATCCATTAATTACCGGACACCCTGTATACATACTTATGATTTTTGTAAAATATTAAAATACAACAAAATATAATTAACTTAAAAAATGGAAACTGACCTTAAAAATGTTCCTTAAAATAGTTTTTTTTTTTTTTTCGCAATATTCAGGTGACACTGTTATATATTATATTTTAAAGGCATTAACAAGCGACTACAGCAGTAGTTCCGTTCTCTATCTCCGAAGATTATAAAGGAAGGCCATGTCGGGAATATCACGCTGCGGTTGCGGAGGAGGGGGGGGGGGGGGGGGGGGTCTTGACTGCGTCATCGTTTACGCTTATTGTTTCATTACATTCAAATCTTAGTGTTTACCGTTGGTTTTCCTTTGTTGAATGTTATAATACAGTTCACTATTACCGGGTTACCGTGTCCTTACTTTACCACCTGGAGGATATTATTACCCCATTCTTTTTTAGCCAGGTTATTCAAACACTACCACCGCACCCGCGAATTTAGCGCAACGGTGTTTATTTAACATCACCAACCCATCGTCGACGCACCTCATTTCTGCGCCACGTGTACAAGCTGTTCTCGATAGTGGTTACGAACCTTCTCGCCTAGAGACTTGACTTCAGTACCGTTAACCACGTCCACACTGTTCGACAGATTGTATTGAAGACCAAAAAATGCAATCAGCTGGTATTTGTGGACAATGAGAAAGCGTAAAAAGGATAGTACCTTTTCAAACAAAAAACAAATAAATGGAATCAGCGTATATTTGTGAAAATTATACCAGAACACAAATAAGGCAGGATACCGGCGAATTAAACAAAAGACATTTCAAAAAGTCTTTTTTTATCCATTTCAAGGGTTTCAATAAAAGCTATAATGAGCCATGAGGATAAACACTAATTACTGTCCTTTACAAATAGGACGTTCTGCTAATAAGGTATACTCGTAGGACGATTTGCTACGGTGTCATCTTGATTATAGGTCGTTCGTCGATAGGACCATTTGCGTTTAGGACTTTTCGATACGGAGGGGAATTCAATTAGTATTTTGAGCTTAATCCGCCGACAAAACATCGCCATTTGTATTCTGTGTAACACACGATTAAATGGGCGATAACAGTTTTATATCCAAGTTAAAAATCGATTACTCGCATCGAGAAACAACACGAGTTTCTTTTTCCTTGAATACCAAAATCCTGCATCGATAAGCTGCTTTTGCAAACCTTCAATGAAAATAAATATCACTAGGAAGATCTTCGGTCGCGAGATTGCTGGGAAATGAAATTAAATGAAATTGTTTAATCATTGTTGAGGATGAGGATGGCTATGAATGATCTCATTAAAAATGGAAACACGATCACGATTTTTTGGTATATATTTTTTACAGAGTTAGAGAGTGACAGACCAAAGACATAAGAATACATTTAATAAAAACGGAACATAAATATGAGTATAAAAAAGGTTGGTTGCTGGTCGTCAACAATAATAATATATTTATACCAAACGAATAAACAAGTTTATTTTACAAATAGGATATTGGAATCACTTACAAGTAATATTATAAAAAAAAGCTAGATGAGGTCGGCGTTTCATATCTGACTACACTGAGAAGAAAGGCCGAAACTAACTTCGAGGTGAGTCGCTTTTACAAGTTCAGACATAATCTTGGTCAGATCAATCTGAAGACCATGTAGTGTCTGTAATGGTCTTTTGAAGAAAGTACCACACAGATTTGGTCAGTGCAAGCATAGCATGTTTTAGTCAGTAATAGTGTAGCTCAACTCGATACTTGAGGAGCTCAACGACTCTACGAACAATACCAAAGAAAGGACATTTGAGTAGGCCACGTAAAGTACTCAAAACTGCCAGACCAACATTAACACTATGACAAAAAAAAGAAAAAAAAAAGAATGACCCTCATAGTCCTTCTTCACATTCATGTCATTTTATATATAATAATAATCAATCCCAATAAAAAGGAATATAAAAAGGTGTATAATATGGATTTGCATGATAATTAAAATGTCAAATTTTATGGTTTTATCTTAAGGCTTAGCAGAGCGAGCAGCTCATTCCCAAGCTTTTTGTCTTCTAAACTTGCCTACTCTGTGGAACACTCGCCGTGCGATGTACATACAGCAAGATTGTGTTTGTTCCTGGTTTTTATGGAACATTTTCTTAAAATTTTATGTTTTTGTGAACATAAAATAGATTTTCAAATATTGTGACGCTACAATCAGAATAACTTTTTTTTTAAATTTTCATCTTACGGAATCCTTAGACCTATGTTGTAAATGGCTCGAACAGCCCTTTTCTGTAAAACAACAGGTTTCCCAGGTAAGAATCCCATAATATGACATAAGACTATGAAAATAACTAAGGGCTGATTTTTCCATCGCCAGATAACTTATTTGAGGAATAAAATTGACGTTTGACAGTTTTTGTATGAAACAACTGTCAACATTTCGAAATTATTCCTCGAATAAAGTTATCAGATGATTAAAAAATCAGCCCTAAAATAAACAATCTGGCTATATCCACATCAGTTATATCTGTACATTTTTTTTAACAGCGTGGGTGGCTGAGCTATCCCTTCCTGACAATTTTTCTTTATGTGGCCCCATTGTAATTTACTGTCAATAGTTATTCCAAGAGAAACTGTCGAAGCAACCAACAGGATCCAACTCTATTCCATTAAGGGCTGATTTCTCAATCGAAAGATATTTTTTATTCGTGAAATGACGTCTGACAGATTTTTTACGGCAGAACTGTCAAAAATTCAAAATTATTCCTTGTATAAAATTATCTGGCTTTGGAAAAATCAGCCCTAAGTTTAAAATCGGTGGTTAGCTGCCTGACATTTGGCGTTAATATAACGAGCTTAGTCTTTTTTCGTCCCAAGAAAAGATTATTTACACTAAACCAATGCACAACTTTAGAGAGTGCATCGTTAACTTGTTCAAAGTTGACCAACTGACGTTTGATTTAAAAAATGAGGGCAATGTCATCGCTTATGTAATGGGTAAGTAATTTATATAAATAAGAAACAAGAAAGGACCTAGAATTGAACCCTGCGGAACGCCCATGGTGACCGCAGATCCTGCAAATCTCTTGCCATTAATATCGACCCTCTGAATTCTGTTGCTCAGATAAGAAGTCAGAAGGTCGAAAGCCCTATTCTTCATACCATAATGGGAACGTGAGCGGTTTGTGAAGCGTTGTGGCTGCTGATGATAATGATATCCACGTTTCATTTTCAACGCAACTACTTCTTTGGTCATGCTTTCTATTGCTAATGATATTTTTATTATTTAGATCGTTCGCCACGTATTTACCTTTATTTAAAACAAAAATGTTAAAATTATCACATATTTTGCAGTTTGTACCATTGCATGACATCTATAGCATTAAACCTGAACTACAGATTCGAGATCAAATATCATCACAGGTTTGCTTTTAT
The DNA here is from genome assembly GCA_947507525.1 of Apamea epomidion. Lineage (NCBI taxonomy): Eukaryota > Metazoa > Arthropoda > Insecta > Lepidoptera > Noctuidae > Apamea > Apamea epomidion. The sequence continues at coordinate 12,863,633 of OX382248.1, forward strand.
CGTCCAGACCAAACTGTGTCTGTCAACACCAGTTATCTCAAAACCTTACAATGACATCTAGCGGTAAATAACTAAACTTTTTAGTATGACATCTAGCGGTGAATAACTGAACTTAAACACACACCGGAATTCACCGGATCAAGAATGTTTTGTAACTTACGCATAGGTGTCAGTAAAAATTGAAGCATAGTTTCGCTATTCCCCGAAAGATGGCATTTTCAGTCTTCTTTTCTTCCCGATATAAAATAAACTAGAAAAGGATTTATATAAGATTTTACTGTAAGAAAAAATTGCAGTGGTATGGTTACATTAAATTAATGTTAATCACTGATTTACTTTTAACACTATTGACATAGAATAGATAAAGGGGCTCGTGGCTTGGTGACCTGTAATTTGACGTATTCCTTCCAGGACGTGATAGTTCATTTGAAACAATTAAGCATCCCATAAAGACAAGGCAAAAATTCATGGGATCGGAGAAACCAATTTTTTAATGTATTTTTGAAAATTTTCCAGAAGTTCGTCACTAAATATCACTTTTCTCTAATCGAATTGAATGGCCTTCATTGCAATTCCATTGGATATATGTTACTTCATCAAATCTTTCGATGTAACCAAATGTTCTAAAATATCAAACAGTTAAAAGTTTTAAGGATGAAGTTTAATAACCATTAGCGGACCCGGCAGACGTCGTCCTGCCCGAAAAAGCAGCGCCACCTACCGGGTCAATTGTGTATACAAACATTGTCCTGACAATAACAAACACGAAAAAAAAAAGAATTATCCATTTTGGTGCAGTCGATCGGAAGTTATGCGCGCGTACATACATTTCGGGGATTCATTTTTATTTGTATAGATTTCCAAAAATCATCTACGTACTCATACATAAACTTTAACACCAGAGGGGCAATTCTCGTAATTTTAAGATCGTTCACAGTCTGATCTCAGTCTCAATCTGTCAAAAATACCTCTAATTTCCCTATATTTTGACCAGTACCTATTTGACATTTGTTTGTCGCCGAGATGAGTCTGCGACTAGTTTTGAACGTTTTAAATAACGAGTGTTATCTTAAAACTTTACTATACATGACATATAAATTACGGGGAAAACATCTTGATTTAATCAAGTATCTAACGAGGTATACATATTAAAAAACATATTTATTTATTTTATCATTTATAAACTGTAGATAATGCTGGCAAATGTCAATTATTGGAATATTGAGTGTTAATCGAATGAATTACATAATTGGTTTACATATGTTATATTTTTATCTTCTCACCACCCAGCAACTCTTCCTTTGATAAGTAGCCAGGGCCCCACGTCTGCTAATTTCAATGACATGTCCCACGTTGGCGTATTTTGGCTTTAGCCAATTCTAATCATGGCAGTCGACGACAGCGATAATTAGAATTGGCTCGGCAACGTCGCAAATCCCGAGCTACAATGAGGCTCAGTGTAGATCCGTTTCGTGATTTACCTGAGTCAGAATTTATCAAAACGTTCCGACTCGGAAAAGAACAAGCGAAGGCGCTTTGTGAAAAGTTAACTCCACTTCTTCAACAACAAGGGCGTAAGGATGCAATATCACCTAATTTGAAGGTTAGTAAAGTGGTGCTTAGATATAAATTGTCTATGTATTGAATAAGTAACTATTCTATTTTAAGTAAATACAATTTTTGTAATATCAAATTTGTGATCTAGATACTAACTGCACTAGCATTTTATGCAACTGGTTCATACCAGACACTGGTTGGCCACAGTGCACTACATAATGTCCCAAACAACGGTGTCAAGGGCTGTAAGGCAAGTAACAAAGGCGCTGAACCATCCAGACGTGTATGGACATTATATTGTCTGGTCATAAGAAAACTGAAAACACAATCAACAGTCACTTGACATTTTGACAAGTTGGTTGAATTAAAAGTGACATTTCCGTGACAGCATCAAATTTTTGACTTTGGCAACACAGTCCCCGTATTATAAGTAGTGTTTTTTAGAACATTTGGTCTTATTCTATCGAGAAGGCGTTTCATTAGAGACAATATATTTATTATGAGTCGTAATTCAATCACAGAAATGAAAAAAAAACCTTTATTTAAAATAAATTATAACTCATTCATTCATTCCGTGTCGTGGTAGATTTTAATAGGCAACACCGCGAAATATTCAACTGACACCATTGCAATCCAATTAGGATTCTCTATTAAAATTCAATTGACACCACATTTAAGTTTTAGCAGAATACGCATTTTGTCACAATGATAATTGGATAATAATTGACTCTCGATTGAATCGTAATAGTGGGACATGTCATTGAAATTAGCAGACTTGGAGCCCAGTTTGCATGTTGAGATGCCACCTTTAGTTTTACTCCACTCGATGAGCTTATCACTGATTACTTGTCGCTCAGTTCGCGTCTAAACTACTGTACACGTATCGTTGGGCCCGGCTTGTCATTCGTAGTTCTTTTACAGTCTTACGGCCAGTCAGAAGCCCAAAAAGTCTGACAAGTGACAACCAGTCTTGCCAAGGGGTATCGTGGTACCCACTAACTGGGTTACGAACGTCAGACAGGCAGTCGCTCCATGTAAAATAATAGTATTTAGCTGCACACGGTTAGACTGAAAGCTGACCCCAACATAGTTAGGACAACACTAGGCAGATTGATGATAGACAATACATAAGAGTAGATATTAATCCACAACTTTTGTTTAATGTGGTTGTTTTTTATTTTACTTCTGTCGCCCCTGGGGGTAGTGGGCCACACTGTTATTCTCATCTTAATAATGTAATCGGCACTAACAATGTGTCGTCACGGTTGGCGCAGTGGTTAAGCGATTGACTGCTGCGCTGCGTGTCTCGGGTTCGATTCCCGCACAGAACAAATATTTGTATGACCTACAAGTAGTTGTTCCGGGCCTGGCTGTTTGTGTATGTGACTTTAAATGTTTGTAAACGCACCCACGATACAGGAAAAATTCCTAGTGTGGGGCAACGTTTTGTTTAAAAAAAAAAAAAACATACTGGACACTGGGCACACAGTCACCTTGCTCACATTCAAGGTGTCTCCCGTGTCGCTGGAAAACTACGAGTACTAGTCCCGTAAAAGCTAGACACGACATGCACTTGCCGTATCGATATGTTATCGAGCGTCAACTGTATTGGCTAATTCCAGAATATTTCAACTGAATGATAACATTTTGCTTTTTCAAGACACTTTTACCACCACTTTTGCCTATCGGTCGGTATATGTGGAGCTCCTCGAAATAGAATAACCTTTCTGAAAAATTCATAACGTATCCGGCCTCCCGTGTCATCCTATATCACAAGTCCCTCAATAAAATATATTAGAATAAGTTATTTTATATTGGAGTCAATTTTCTATACAAATGAATTTCTCAATTAGTAAGTTTAAAAAAAAAACAAAAGCGGTGGTTTCCGAGAGAAAGCTTGTTTAAATTAATTGCCTTTTAATATTGTGGGACTTACTAAACGTTATAAGGGTAAGTATCCTTTATTATGCTTTGCATTAATTATATCAAATTACCTCTTGAAACGTCGAACCTGTTGGTATAAGGCCTGTGTGTGTTTGAGGACCAGGTCCGAAGTACCTCGGGGGACCCTTTCTAACATTTTGAGGGTCGATATGACATGATTTCTATCGCACCTACCATGTTCTTGGGTGGGCTGCTATTAGTTTAAAGAAAAACTATTTATTTTGTTATAAAGAACGGGGTACTAAGTTACAGAGCGTTTGGCATTTTTTATTAAAGGTGTAAAAATAGTGTAACGAAAAAAAAGGAAAGGATACACTTCTTCGCCATGGAAATACGTATAATTTTGTATGTTTGATATAAAGTGTAAAAAAAAATACAAAATACAACACACTCACAACAAAACTTAATAAAAAAGGGACACGACGGGTTGTTTTAAATCGTTATTTCTTTCTTTTTAATAATAATAATAAACGTTTATTTCAGACTTTCTGTCCATAGGTACACTTACAGAACATAGAACGATACATACAATAAAATACACATACTAACAAAACAAACAAAATCTCAAAAATACACAACACATAAAAAGATACAAACAATAAGATAGCAGTGACAACACAAAAGAAGCAACATATTAAATTTGACGAGGAGGAAATGTCCACCGCTCACAAGGCAGTGTGCAAGCGCATCCAGTTGGCGCAGCAGTGGAGAGTCCCACCTGTCCGCGAACACGCTTAGTAAGCTGTTGTTGCTGGACCTAACACGACTCAGCAGCGATGCACACTGCTTCCTTATTAGGGCATGAAAGCCATCAGTGTGCGCCTCCGCGAACATCGTCGATGCACTGCAGAGTCGTGGTAACCCCAGCAACACCCTAAACGCGTTGTTGTATTGAACACGCAATTTTTATATTAAATTTTTTAAATGTGATTTTGTTACGCGTCGAAAAACGATATGTTTGCAATCGAATCCTAGCGAACGCGTAGCTTAGATAAAATCCACTTCTACATATAGTAGGTAATAACGGCACCAAGTTAATTTATTGTTTAAAACATCGATATTTAAAAGATCAACGGATTTTTAGTTAACGTTCAGAACCTAGGAATGTTTTAAAGAAAAAGTTACTCTGCAACAGCCAGTCAAAAGGCTCTCCGCAATGACGATGGAACTCTGTCAGACTTCCCGCTAGCAGGAGTCACGATCTTTTACGCTTTTACGTCGTTAACGGAGACGTGATAGATCGGAAGATTGTAGCGGCTCCGCTGACTACGGTTGCCTAGCCGGTACGTTCGGTGCACCGAAATTCGGCGGAGGAGAGGCAAAGGAGAGGCAAAGGAGTTATTGAATATATGGGTTTTGTAGAACGCTGCCCTCGGATTCTGCGATTCACATTCACATTCGGACGTTTTAACAAATATTATCAAATTGGTACTCTTTAATTTAGTTGTAAGCGTCCAAAAAAATATAATTATACGACCCGTCGTGTATCGTTAATTTTCTTAAAAAGACAAAGCTTCTTAGAAAAAAACTTCCATGACACTTGAAAATTCCATATATCGAAAAATATCGATGAAAAGATTTCTGATCAGGCCAAGTACCAAAAATGAGGTTGAATTTATCTTAAAAGAAGGTTTATTGTTATAAAATTTTAATATAGCATTTGCTAATGCTGCAACCTGTTCTCTTTAACATTCGGAGTGATACATTCTACCTCATTTTGTTCTCTAGAAATAATTAATTTCATGAGACGTTGTTAATTTGTGCAGAATTCAATGAGTTGCGTGTGGTCCCAATGACAGCAATGAAACATAGGTCAGGGGTGTTTTATTACCATGGGCTCTTCTTCCCCTGCCTGCCTGTGTCCCTTGCTGAAAGTATCGTTGATACCATTGACGATAGATTTTGCTGTCAGTTTTGCCACAACTACAAGTAACAAGAATGCTATCAATGCAAAATGCAATGTTCCCCGCATATAGAGTTTAGCGGTCAGTCGGCTTCCCCATACCATAGCAATAATTAGTTCGGTATAACTAATGTAAGAAGTGTCACACTGTGCTAATATTCATGACAAAACTAAAATACCCATGATTAAAGAGGACCAGATATGAATAGGTACGCGTTCATTGTTCCTTCTCTTGCTTCTTTAATATTACAAGCGACATTCTTGATAAATTTGGCATTTCATGGCATTAGAATCTCCATTAAGAGTACATTTCACTTGTCTATCGAATGTGTGTCATGCGTGACCTCTGGAACATGATGAGGCATCCTAAAGTTGGCTCATGAGCAGTTTACCAAATTTTAAATTCACCAGATTTTTAACCCACCAGAGTATCAATTAACCTGTTTCTTAACTTACCCGATTCTCTACTCACCAGATTCTCAATTTACCAATGTTGTACCTACAGTTAGTTAACAAATTGTTTACGATTTGCAATAGGTACGTACAGAAATGCCGCAGTGTGAACGAACCATAGATATAGGATAGAAGGAGATATGCCCAAAGAGAGGTGACATCTGTCATGTCACCTCCGATTTGGCGGTTTTAGAATAAATTATGTTACATTTTGGTGTGTATATGGTTTTCTATTTTGGATTTCCAGTGGTTTCAGGTTTTGTTTATATTGAAAAACTTGTAAAAATGCGTATGCGTTAGTATATTGTACTGTAGAAGACTAGAAGAGCCCTCTGAGGTAACGGGTGGAATCAAACGCTATATGATTCCTTTAAGTTTATATAGGGAGAACGTCTTTATATCTATCCGTCTAAATTATTACTCACAGTTCAAACCAAAATCCTAAGATAAAATATTTGACACTAGCTTGAACGTTCGAATGTCATCCGCGCTAAATCATACCCGACCTGCAACATATGAGGTTGCCTTTGGCAGACAAGCCTCTACATGAGCTACGCCCATCCTTTTGACAAGACTTTTATTCACAATATTCGAACACTCGGGCTCTCCCTGCCTAACCCTATGATAATAATTACCTAACGCCAGATGATATATACTGTGTGAGGTCCAACTCTTGCAAGAGCTTAAATCAGGACGGACGAATCGCGAATCCGACACTATAACAAGTGTCGGGTAAATTAATATTTACAGGTGCCACTGTGCACCAACATAATCTAACGTCGTCATGCGTAAACCTCGTCGCGCCAAAACTGGCGTAAAAGACGTGACGCGGCCTCCTAAATGTAAACAAATTGACGTGACAATTCACATCAGCCTAGATGAGGCTTAAAAAATAAATGTTCTTAACTTCAAACTCTTTTACCCCATCGGACGGTATTGAGCCAGAGGAAGGGAAAAGGCTAAGAGGTCAGTCTCCATCGAAAAATGCCTAACTTATGCCCATTCTCGAGAGGAAACCTTACCAAAAATCTATTCCGTTCTCATTAAACTCAAACTCTATATAACATCAGTCAATACTGATAGAACTGTGGGTCCTCCACTATAAGTTGAACCAATTGTGTGTACCAAACACACTATGCGAAGGGTATGCCCCGTAAGCAATGTTGGTTCCAGCTTAGGTGAGTGTCACCCCCCCTGTAGGAGTGACCACAGTTTACAAATGTAAATACCTCTCCTAACTCGCGTTAGTAAAATTCTGGACAACGTTCATGCTATCTCAGCCTATCAACACCCGAATGATGAAGACTATATATCGTCATATATTCACTCCCTCAGACTCCTTGAAGCTGTGAGGTGTGGCACCTCATTCGCTCCCAGCCGCGTCTGGTATTTTGTCCCAGCATATGCAAAAATACAAATGATAACATGTTAATATACCGTATCATAACAATCGAACTAAAATAATGTATGAAGGCGCGTCCCTAGCGCCATCTAGTGGGATTAATTAAACAACCTTATTTTGACATTGCTTAACGACGAGAGTGGCAACGGTGGTGTCACTGCTGTCACCAACTGTCACTCTAGCGGAACGTCATGAGCGTCAGGCGGCCATCTGTTTCGTTCAGTTTGGAGCGAACGGTGGCGTGGTCGAGACGGTCACGACGGATCGCTTACGTCCTGAGTCATAATCCGTTTTCATCTGATTATAGTGGTGATATTTTTGTAATTTAAATTGATATTCCTAATTATAAGGCTGCTGATCGAAGACCTGTGTAGTTATTTCAAGAATACCTCGCGCGACTACCCACTTTTTTTTTTTTTTTTTTTTTTTTTTTTCAGGATGGGAAATCATCAAATGACTCCTCCCGCTCTGGGTGGAGCAGAAGGGAGTGTCAGACTCTTACTGACTAAAACCCACCCGTGTTCCTTCCTTAGCCCTTTATGTACCAGGGCAGCGGTAACCCTTTCGGACGATCCCGCTACCCCGGCAGGCTTCGGCCCTGTCGGGCCCCGTCATCTATGCTGACATCTCTTTGAGGCGCACGTGGAACACTTACGCGCCGTCCGGCACGGGCCTGGTCCTGATCGGACGGAGAGCTACCCATTGCTCTCCGCCCGCAGGCCCGCGCCTACGGTGGCCGGGAGTCGTCACGCGGCTCCCGACGCCCGGAGCGTCTCCCTCGGCGGCTGAGGCGTGAGGATCTCTCCCTCGCCCATCCCGCCACCTCCTTCGCTAGCATGACTGCTTCGCAGAAGGAGGTGACCGCCTCCCACTCCCTCTCGCCCCGGACCATGGCTTGCACCAGGGCCGGACGCGAGAGGTCGCCGCCGCTGCCGATCGCCTCTACGAGGACACGGCGGTGCTCTGCCCGCGACTACCCACTTTAAGATGGATTCTGATATACCTACCCACGTGCCTATATCTACTAAAAGTGATGTTTACATTTAACTGACGTTGACATGACAATGAATAACAACTAAAGACAACAAAAGTATACATCATAATATGAAAAGGTTGGTAGTTTGTATTTTACTGTGTGTACATAAATAGTAAAATAAATAAGGTTTTATCAAAAAGTTTTTATCTCTGAACTTACATTTTATAAACTTTTATTTTAAAATTAATAACTTCTTTATAAAATGTAGATATTTTTTATAAAGTTATTAATCATTGGAAAACTTTTTGGAACGAAGCTCTTAGTTTTAGCTTTTCTAACAAATGAGTATTTTTTCTTTACTCGTGCTTTTTCTCATATTGTTTAAAGCACTTTATGGATGAACAATATTAATTATTACCATTATCAACACCAATAATGTTTGTAACTTACCCGCAATAAATAAATTGAATTGAATCGAGATTGAATTATTAATCTTATGGTTATCTAATCGATATATGACAGAAACACTACGATCAAAGTTCGCAACCTCATCCATAGGAAAATTAAATAAGCCTTCCAATTGTACAGATTGTTCAACACCTCTGTATATTCATCTCTGACTGCACACAATTCTACCTCAGCTTTGACTAAGTCAATATTATAAACCACCTTACTGTTGTCATATGACACTACGACGCTCTGAGCATTTACCTTTGATTTCGTGGACAACTCGACATGAACATTCTCCTTTGTCTCGGAATCAACAATCAAAAAATTATCTTCAATAACTTGATCACCAACGATGTTATTTTTAATGGATTCCACATCGTGATCATAATGCTCATCCTGATGCTCTGAAACATGGCTATATACATTAATAAAAGGACTGGACTGACCCGATTCGTCAATTTCTTCCTTGTGTTCACTCTAGAACACTTCTATCGGCTCCTTCTCATCCTCTGCAGGGCTGCACCCCTGGCTGCTGCGCTCGTCATCATCTTCACCATCACCATATACTTCCACGCTGCTTTCTAGGCAGCCTTCCTCATATTGTAGTGGGTTATCTTGTATCCCACTAAATAATAAAGAAGCATCATCATCTACATTTATTACATTTTCCTGTCCACTTCCTTCAGAAAGATCTTGTGCAATCTCCTCTTGTTGCAACTTATAAAATGCTCTGTGGCATCGGCACGGGAGCTCTGCTCGTAACACATCACACAACTCATCAAAACTCATACCATCATGGTACATACATTTAAACACACATAGGGCAGCAATTCAGCGCGTACCCGGCGCCTCCACCTATTGTAGAAGACTAGAAGAGCCCTTTGAGGTAACGGGTGGAATCAAACGCTATATGATTCCTTTATGTTTATATTGGGAGAACGTCTTTATATCTATCCGTCTAAATTATCACTCACAGTTCAAACCAAAGTCCTAATATAAAATATTTGACACTAGCTTGAACGTTCGAATATCATCCGCGCTAAATTATATCCGACCTGCAACATATGAGGTTGCCTTCGGCAGACAAGCCTCTACAGTACACATAGCCTATGGCGCTCTTATAGTTATGCCGTGTCTTTTTATTTGATCGATGGTAGCTCGAGGCTCCGCTTTGGATGAATAAAGTTTTGTTCCCAATTTTAACTTATATTATGCTGTAATTCCCTTAAAATATATTATATATATCTCGGCTGTGAGTTTTGCCTTTAGGAAATAATTATTACCAATTTGAAGAAGAGTGCGATTATGTCTTCGTTGGCTTCTTGGTGCGCGCTATACAATTTCTCATCTACACTGGTCAGGAATTCCGCCCTCAAGTGGTCACAAAACGTTTTGAAATATGGATCGTCCTCTTTATTTATGAATTGAAGTACGAGGAACCGTTCGAAGCAATTTGTACCATTGCCTGAAAATTGTACGATGTGCGACATTGTACAATGCTTGAGTAACACCTTGTGTGGAGCTTAAAATCTGGCGTCGACTCAGCGTCTGTTTCACCCTTTTTCACACGCTACAAAAACCGAATAAACTATACTGAAAACTAATTCAAATTCGATTGAGTAACTGAGAGAGTGAGAAAATAACTCTGGTTGCAATCGATATACAACCAGTTATTTTTCTACTAGCCAGAATGATGTAAGGTTTCCATTTTTTGCAGTACCTACATCGTTTCGGCGATAAAGGTTTTGTTATTGTGGCAATATATCACAATGGTTTTTTGTCACGTGTTATATATATTGGCTTGATCTGGAATTCGGCGCAAATATCATGCTGAAATATATCTAGTGAATCTATATTAAACGTTGGTTTCTGTGATAAATTAAATTGTTATTCACCGCGCGAAATGGGGTCTCCTTTGTTTCATCGAAAAGAAATTGCCAAATTATCACTTCCCAAAAAAAATTCCGCATAATTTCATTTACCAAATTATTACTTAGCAAAAAATCTATTCACAAATAATCGTAACGCAAACCTAATGTTTGGCAAGTCAACGTTTAATTTTTATGTAGTCAAATATTTCAGTTGGAATAACTCGTTTTACGCAAAGTTGAATTTGCCAAATATTTAGTATCGTCAGCTTTCAGTTTATCTTTTCTATTCAGTCAAGTGTTATAGTCTGACTAGTTCAGTCTCGGGTAGCCTGCTTTTTTCCATATTTTTTTTCTATACAATGTACTCGTTTCTGCCTTAGGAGGTCAAAGTCAAAGTCAAATCATTTATTTCAAATAGGCACATAAAAGGCACGTTTGAACGTCAAAAATATAATTAAAATAAAATTGATTCTAGTCGCCACCCCGTCACAGTTTTAACCTAACCTAACAATTTTTTTTAAATTAATCTCGTCTAACTAGTTTAGTTCTTGATAGCCTGCTAACAATAATCTCTTTTTTTCCTTATTTGTGTTAAATAAATGATTATATTAAAATAAAATTGCATTTTTTAATTATATAATTCCCAAAAAACCTTATTTTTGCCTTTATATTTTTTGGCATAACAAATTATTTGAACAAATGTTTATTGTCTAAAGATTGTTTGCTGTAATAAATCATTTGATTAAAGACCAAGGATCTTACTACAAAAACTTAAACACTTGTAGAACGAGTGTTTAATGTCAGTGTTATGTCAAAGTCCATATAATTATGTCGTATTTAAAAGGTGTTTAGCCTAAAAAACTGATAAACACTGTTTTGTGGTAGCCAGGTATATGCCTAAATGACATTACCCTTGATAATATTCTGCCAAGTAAAAATTTGACCAAATGAAAATGTGCGTACTAAAATTATTCCAAACATTGCATTGGTATAAAAAAAGGTTGCTAAAATTTCTTTGGGTAGTGAAATTTTGACAAAATCTTTTCGGCAAAGGGGCAGGATCCCCGCGAAATGTTCTCCCGATTTTGTGTCGATGGAAATACAGTCGAAGACGAAAGGATGCAATTTCAAGATATAATATGTCTTCTATGAATTCTAATGCATTGTTTTAGGCAACGTAAAATTGTATATTTAATCAAATGTGATACGGTCAACATCAGACGATTTCTAGTTTTCTTTTGTTTTTTTTCTATATTCCTTTTTATTGCGTCACTTCATATTATATATTAACTTTATTTATTTATAATTACAAAATAATTTATTTATATTTATCGAATTTTACAAAATAAATTCTCAGGTTCTCAACCTTATTTTCTGCCTGATAAATGAATGTCGCCGCCACTATGGCCACACCAAAAAAATATAATAATAGGGTGTAGAGTGTAGAGGCAAATTTAATTAATCCGGCAAGCAGACATCGACTGGGAAATTGCTCGTTAAAAGTTCCGTGGAAATTGCATTATGATGGCGTATTGTAAGAAACCTTAGCTTGAAATGGGGTGGTCACGATAATGAGAAACTGATTGACGTATTCACCTCCAAGGCAAACTATGTAGATCAAGTAAAATAATACCGATGATTACTGTACTCACTCCCTTAACAACATAAATGTGCTGATTTAAGAAGTTTCATTTAATACAAGGACAAAGATGAATTTGCTCCATTTTATGGAAACTACGCACGCTGTACTGAAAATTACTTAAAAGCAATTAGGGCAGAGTACCAGGAATCTTGAGAATATATAGGTCAAACCAAGTCAACACTTATCAAGCAACTAAATCGACAGAAAATTTTCCTAATCAAATATGACTTACTGTCATGTCAAACAAACGAACACGTTTGAAAAAAAAAAAACATTAAAACAAAGTCATTATTAAAAAAAAAAAGGTTTGTAATTGTATAGTGTTTCCACGTAATTTCAAGACCCTCGAAATATTTCAAGATGCCGATTTTCCAGTAGAGTATTTTTTTTTTGTTCTCGTAATTAAACTTACTTTTTAAGTTCTTCTGGGCAGATAGGTGTCAAAGTGGCAACCATAGTAAAGAACCCATTGACACAACATTGTTATCCCTCTGTACCAAAAAGTCCTAAAAGCAAATGGTGCTAACAGCAAACTGACCTATAATCAAACCAACACGTCAGGCGGACCCTAAGCGATCAATTATATTGCACAATATCGCCATTTGTGCAATGTGATTGACCGTTTCGGGTTATGAATGAAGAGAGCTTAAATTTTATTGTACAGTATTTTTTCATTGCACTTTGTGGGATCCGTATTGCTCAATATGTATATTGTAGTCTACTTTTAGCTTTGATAAAAGGACTACACACGCGTGCGCGCGTTTGCAAATGGCATTGCAGGTTTCCATAATTATTAAGGAAATGCATTGTGGGAAATAGCACTGTGAAAGATTAAATGTTATTATGTAGTTTATCCTGCAAATATTCAGATACACTGTAATATACTTTATTTATCAAAAAACGCTTCAGTGTCTTTATAAGTAAACAAATTCAATTTCCATTTCGTATTTATTATTTATAGTGAACAAAATATCCAAAGGTTAAATTGAACTGTCTGTTTGTCTACTACTAAATGCGCCCTGCGGCTTCACCCGCATAAGTCTAGATCCCGTGGGAATATCAGGATAAATATCCTATGTCCAATTCAGGTTATGGCTATGTGCCAAAATCATCCTAATCCGTTAAGCCGTTTTAACGCGAAAGCGTAACAAACAAACATTTTTTTTTTACGAAAAACGTTGCCCCACACTTGGATTTTTTCCTGTATCGTGGGTGCGTTTACAAACATTTAAACTCACATACACAAACAGCCAGACTACTTGTAGGCCATCCAAATATTTGTCCCGTGCGGGAATCGAACCCGCGACACGCAGCGCAGCAGTCAATCGCTTAACCACTGCGCCAACCGTGCCGTCAAAAAATCATATAATATTATAGGTTAATGCATGACATATCGTGCAGTGAAAATAATTATTGGATCGAATAACTACGGTTCGATGAAAACAAAAGCCAAGTGAATAGAATTAAATTCAATGAAAAAAATAATGTGCCAGTAGGTATAATGATGATGTAGCAAAAGCCATTTGATTATAATTATCATCTTTACTATGATGGTATAATTACAGCCATTGGATTATGTCATCTTTCGTACTTATGTACGAAAGATGACATAATCCAATGGCCGTTTTTTTTTTATAAAAAAACTGATCGCATGAAATGTATAGATACTAGAACTGTTTCACTTCTTTGATATCATTTTTTTTCGGTCCATTGTGTCACCCCTTGTAAAACATTTATATTCTGTAATTTATAAAAATGAATCCCTATTTCTCTTGGTCACGCTCCGAAACAGAAGGCCCACTCACTGTTATACACGACAAACAACATAACATCACGCTTTGTTTCCCTGGAGGGTTAGGCAGACAGAGGTGTACATTATAGGTCCACCCAAACTTCAAGGCCGACTTTAACGATTTCATCCATCTTTTTTTTTTAGTTTTCTAATACTTTGTAGAAGGTTCTTACGGTTAAAAGAAGTTGCTTCACGCGGGCGAAATCGCGGGCAGAAGCTAGTTCTGTTATATTTATGGACTCAGATTATTCTATTCTTATTTCTTGTTACTTTGTAATAAATGATCTTGCCTGAACAATTAGTCCACTATTGAAAGAAAAGGCACTTTTTTTTTTATTGACCATGGGGTCACTCTTGACCTCAATCTAGCCCAGAGGCAGGGATAAGATCTACGGTGAAACGAGCTTGCCCAGAAGAAGCCTATTCACTCTCGCCCTGAAGAGATTCGGGTTATATGAACTCGGGAATGCAGACGCAGGCAGACAATTCCACTCCTTAGCTCTGCGCATTAGAAAAGATGGTACTACTGGTTATACTGTGGTAAACCCTTTTAATCATGAAAACTATATAATACACGTAGTCAGATACATAGATAGTCTTACACTTGTCTTAGTCTATACCGCTCGATAGTCCTAAAATATACTGCCCAACAAACCGTATTCGATTTTATTTATTTATTTTATTTTACCATTTATGTACACACATATATAAACAGACAATGAAAAACAGAACAGAAAAAATAGGTACAGAGGTGATGCTTATTTCATAAGAAATCTCTTCCAGAATACCTGAGATAGGACAATAGATACAGAGATGTAGACAGCGTGTGATAGAGCAAAGGAGACAAAAAATAATACATAGAATCAAAAAAAACAATTCACTTATAAACTAAACAAGAATTACGAGAATATATTAACATACGTACAAATAAACATACATAAATACTTCTAAAATAAATATTACAAGAATGATAATAATTATATCATACTCAAAATAATAAATACATACACAACTATGAAGTGGACAGATAGTGTTCTTTCACTCTTCTTTTAAAAACCGCAATAGTTTGGCAGTCCCTAATGTCAGGCGGTAGTGAATTCCACAATTGCACCGCGTGCACTGTGAAGGAGTAGGAGTAGAAGTCGGTGGAGTGGGGAGGGGACTTGAGAAGGTTTTTAAGATGCGACCTGCAAGGTGCATCTGAGGGACGGGCGTAGGAAAACCGCTCCCGCAGATAGGATGGTGTTTTAGGATTGTGAAGGATATTGAATAGCAGACACAATATCCGAGAGTTCCTGCGAAGTCGAATGGGGAGCCACTTGAGTATCTTGCGAAAGTTGGAGACATGATCAAACTTTTTAAGGTTAAAAACAAAACGAATACAGATATTTTGCAAACGCTACGCTTTTGGGTAAGGGGATGATATGAGCTTGCTTCCAGACCTCAGGAACAGTACAAGAGAACAGGGAGAAATTAAAAATATGGGTCAAGACAGGAAGTAGCATAGGGAGGATAGGAGAAATCATTCTTGAACAAATATTATCATTACCGACTGCAGTAGAGGAGATAGCACAAATAGATTTTTTGACCTCACTTTCATTCACTTGATTTAACTCAAAAGGGGAACACTGCGGCAATGGCAGACCAGAAAGTTTATTTAACGTAGCTGATCAGACGTGCGGATCAAAAGTGACAGGGGGATGTGAGAAATGTTTGTTAAGAGCACACACGTCAACGTCACTACTGGAAACGACTGGAGACTTGCCAATGCCGACAGTTTTAAGAAACTTCCAGACATCAGACGAGTTACGATTGTCAAGAGAATTATGGAAGTGGCGTCTCTTTGCATCTCTACACATACGCCTGCAGCGATTTCGCAGCATCTTATAGGCATTCAAGTTGCGCTCAGAAGGACTGCGTTTCAACCTTCTTTTGGCTCTGTCCCTACTTGCCATCGCGTCCTTAATGACAGGAGTAAGCCAAGGAGCCGGAACATATTTTACCTTAACACGACGGATGGGGGCATGCCGGTCAAATAAGCTGAGTAAAGTGCTGTTAAAAATATGAACCATATCGTTGATACATGTGCTCTCCAAGACGTCCGTCCAGTCGATACTACCAGCATCACGCAGCAATGCCTCCTGGCTTATGCCCTTGTAGTTCCGAAGGAACATAAATTGCGGCTTACGCTTGGGAGGGCGAATCCTGTAAGACATAAAGATGAGATCGTGATAGGAAAAACAAGCAGTGAGCTGTCCGTGGACAGATACATTATTTGAGTTAGAGACAATCATCAGGTCCAGCAGAGAAGGTGTGCAATTAGGAAAATGATGAGTAGCAGACAGAGGCAGAATACTAAGGTTATAAGAAGATATGAGAGATTGAAGTTTGTGAGTACGACTATCGTTTTTAAGAAGACAAGTATTAAAATCACCCATCAAGACTACGTGGTCATAAGAGGGACAGAAATCATTTAAAAGCGAATCAAAAGAGTCAAAGTAGTCGATACTCAGGTTAGGGCTGTAAACGACTCCGAGAAGCATTTTAGTGTGATGCAAGGAAATTTCCAGAAATAGATGCTCCGCTGACCCCGAGTACGAAGATGGTGATGTGCTGATAATCTTGTAGGGAATATCAGTACGCAAGTAAATGGCAACACCACCACCACCCTTCCCAGTTCTATCATTACGGATAAGGACAAAGCCAGGAAGGGCATAATTAACAGATAAGAGAGAGGGTTTGAGGAAGGACTCAGAGATGAGCAAAGCATCTATATGTGCACTGTTAAAGGAAGCCAGAAGATCTGAGTAATGGGCAGGAACACTCTGGGAATTGATGTGGGCTATGTTGAGATTGTTGTGGAGGTGGGACATCAAAGAGGAAATCTGATCGCTGAGAGTAAGAGGAGAAGAAGAACCGCTCGCCGCACTAAGGAAACTGCTTGAAGAGGACGAACAAGAGAAAAAATCATCATTAAGGTCGACCTCGATCATAGTTGGCAATTATATAAAATAATAATATATATAAAAAAGAAAAAAGAAAAAAACAATCTAAATACTAACAATTGTAAAACTACTAATGTGCATGCAAACAAAATAATAATAATTTAAAACGCTCAACCAATAAAACACCTATCGATTCGCTGGTGTTGGTAGAGATTTCAACACAACAATTTATAAACTGGGTACGTAAAAAAGTGAAAAAAAAAAAAATATACTTAAGGCATGAATTATGTTAACAAAAAAAGTAAGAATGAATAAAATCAATAAAAAATAATTAACGATAATGTCGGCCACAACATTCACAAACAAACCGTAACAAACGCAAAGTGTAACGAAACGCAAACGTAACGTCAACTTACAGAGAAAAAATGACACTGACACTTGACAGCCGTCACTACATTACATCAGAAAAATAAAAACATCTACCGGCGAGCTAAACGTTGTGAGAAAAAAATTAACTAAAAGTAAATGCTTTGGGTAGATTTTTAAAAAGAAAATATAAATTTAAAGTGTACCGACATTACACGAAACTGTGAACGAAAACGAAAAACATGCAAGGGGACGTCTAGAACAGCCAATTCAGCGACGAGCCTTCCTCACAACCTTTTTTTTGGAGGTTGCGGTTACAGGCGATGTAGAAGCCACTGCAGGCGAGGTAGACGCGGCCAGCACAGGATCATTGGGTGCGGCCGCACCAGCCGGAGTGGGGAATAATACGACTAGAGTATCAAGCTCACCCATGGATGCTATCTTCCGGCGTGTCTTGTCAGGCGTTAAGACAATCACCTTGCCCTCCGCAGACCAGCAGCTATTGATGCTAAAATGCTTGCGGGCCGCAATAAAAACCTGGTGTCGTGACTTGGTCAGGAACTCTGAAATAGTGATGCCGCTGCCCTTGAGTGTAGTTTTACTGTCCCACACTAACCGACGATACTCCATGTCATTGCATCGCACCAACACAGGTCTTGTTTTGCCCTGGGTGGCATACTTCCAAGTGATCCAATTTAATGTCATCGATTGATAGTTGTTTAGACAACATAAGGAGAATCACATCACACAGCTTTTCATTAGGCTTCTCAGGAATACCGTGAAATAGCAGGACCTTTCTTCGCATTGCAGTCTCATGTCTGTCCAGACCCAAAGATAGGAGTTCTATCTGAGTTTTGAAGTGAGCAAACGTTTTGCAAACGAAGGATTTAAACTCAGAGAAGTCAAGGGAAAGTGCAGCAAGGTCCGAGTGTGCAGGGCCAGTTCCAGCTGTAACTCTCAGCAGCTTATCTTCGTACTCGCGCATGCGAGAGCTAAACAGCTTCTCCAGTTCTTCCATACTGTGCACAAGCTTGCTGTCCATGGCTTGTAGCAGTTTTGTTGTGGATGCAGTGTGTGAATGTAAAGTGATAGGAAATTCCAAGCGAAGGTGGATTTATTGGTTAATTAGCACATAAATAAAGTAAAAAAGAAACAATTAACTATTTTTAAATAAATATTAAATATGAGAGCTAAAATTACGTCTATATGTCAGGCCTACCCACGTAGGAAAAAACTTAAGAGGGACTTTTACTTAAGAGGGCTATCACAATTTTTCATGAATTTGAGTGTTTCACTCGAGTTTTGATGTGTGATTATGCTTTAGATATAGCCACAATAAAAAAACAAAAATATACCTGAGAAAGTTTGATCATTTTTCTTGAGAGTGTTTTAAATACATATTTCAATTTGCTTACATAAATCAGTAAAAACCTCGTCTCTGCAAAGGATGTTTCATAAAATTTTACTTGTGGGTATCTTTTGATGCTTTGTTACTCCGAAGATATAATAAATTAATCATTAATAAAAATGCCGTCTTTACCTAAATCTGAGCAGTTCTATTTTGTAAAAGCGCTCTTAACAGCTCCGCGTCCACGTTACAAAAGTGGGGCAAAGCGCGCGAATTTTAAGTCAATAGACGGACGTTCAATTTATATAAAATGATAACTATTTATTATATTAATAACCAATGCTTTGTATTTGGATTCAAGTTAATTACTTCGTATTTAATCATAACATAATACTCGTATTTAAATTCTTACGGTATCATGTTTTATCGAACTAAATTACTGTTACTTACTAATAAAATCTTAAAACATTGCAACAAATATCTTCAACAATCAGTAATGGTATCTTTTCAAAGAAGAAAGTTTATTCGACGCAATTCTACCAGCAAAGTCGTTTTCCACATCTGGAACGAGCTGCCAATAAATCACACAATAATTAATTTCCACCTGAAAAGCTTCCTTCTCGGTAGAAAAGTTTGGGTTCTGGCAAATTGTATTCAATTTTTTACTGATTTTAGATAGATATAACATAGGTATATCATTTTGTCTTTCAAGTTTTGTTGCCGTTTTGAAATGGAAGAATACGCTATTTACACGAATAACCCCGAGCCGTTTTTGAATAAGAATAAACATGTGTAAAAGCTTTGAAGTCAACACGAGATAAATTTTTGCTACTACCAATTTGTGTATTTTTGCTAAGCTTACCAGCAAGTTACTACGTTTCCCGCCTGTGTCGAGAACACAGCTACCACAGCTATTTTCCCCAGAAACAACAACAGTTAACAATATCGATATGAGTTGTGTTCAAGAGGGCTAAGGAGATATTTTAAATATACCACTTGCCGTCGATTAAAACTGGAGAAACACAAAAAACAACTTTGTCGGGAGCACAACAACTGACGTGTCTGTGACGTGTATTGTAAGCGTCTATTTCAACTTTTTTTTGCTATGTTCCCAGGTGATATTTTTGGTTTTGAATGTCCGCCAGGCCAAAGGGTGAAACCGGCCACAGACGATATTAGCTCTTGTTTATAAGTAAAAATAAAAATAAATAAATTAAAAGGTCTTTCCTATAGGTAACTAAAATAAAGTTCACAGCTGCAACAGTTTGCACATGTTGATCAGTTTGGATTAGCAGTTGCATGGTATTGAGAACCGCAAGCCATACAGTGTGATGCACACATTAAATGGTCGATAGGTTTTTGAGGCGACCATTTTTTTTTTTACACTACGTACTTTAACTTCACGTTTTTCTTGAAAATTCCTGCTTTAATTAAAGAAAGAAAAGAAAGAAAAAAAGAGAATGCATTTATTTACGGCAAACATGACGCATGAAAAAAGGACATAAACACACAAAAAAAAAACAAGTTGGGTTAACATGCGTCACATTCACGCAAAACGGCCATCGCTCAGCACAATGCTAAGACCCTATACGAGACAGAGCCCAAGCGCTGGTTTTCAGCGGCAGCCGGCGTTGACGTGATGACGTTAACCAGTGCAGCATGCATTCGATAAAAATGCATTTGTTTTTAAGTTTACCGATTTAGTAGTAGCCTATAACCTTTCTCAAGAATTGGGCTCTCATAATCTGCCTATAACGTTCCCACTGCTGGGACACAGGCCTCCTCTCAGTGAGAGGGAGTGGGCCGTAATCCACCACGCAGGCCCAGTAGGTAGCTGTCACATGTCTTCGAATTTTTTGGTTCGAGGACATACCGGTTTCCTCACGATGTTTTCCTTCACCGTTTTGAGAGAATTGGGCTATCAAAGGCAAAAAGAATTTTCAAATCCGACTTGTTGTTCCAAAGATTAGCGCGAAACTTTACGCTAAAAGTTTATTCTTCTATTTTTTTTAATAATGGTCCTTAACTTACGCTCTGCTAAGCAATTTCGAATAGGTGTTCGTTGTCATTGCTTTCACAGCTCGACGTAAGAACATTTTTTTATACTAAGCAAATTTTCATATAACAGAATAATATGCGCCCAGAATTTTGAGCATCCTATTATTCATACTGTTTCAACTTGTTTTAAGTCCCGACCTAGTTACACACCCACATTAGGGTAACTTTCCTAAAATTTGTTCCCACTAGTGTTTTAGAACGCTAACGACCTTTGACAGGGGATAATTTGGACCAAGTTTTGAAATGGGGACAGTCGATCCGGAACGGCATTAATAAATGTCACTTTAAATCAATTACAATGACAATAAAATTCCTGACGGAAATAAGCTTCTAATCGTTGTTAAAATTGTAACAAGTCTTGTCATGTTATCAGTTGATTATTCCACATATTTTAATTTTTGTATGAGTAACAAACTGTCAATATTTTCAGTATTTGCGTTTAAAGGAGAATAGGCTTCATACTATGGGTTTCTGCCTTGAAGCCCAATAGCCAAACTATATATACCAATAGAAAGAGCTTTTCGAGTAGAACCTTTGCTCCTAACACGACTTTTGCCAATTCTTAGTCAGTACGGAGTGAATTACCTAAATAGGTTGACTTACTTGAGCACCAAAGTTGCGGAATAACCCTTTCCCTTTCTTTCCCTTCTTGGTAACAAAAGTCGTGTTAGTAACAAAGGTTCCCCTTGAAATGCTCTTTTAATTGGTGTATATCTTATGGCTACTGGCCACCAAGAATTATTTAACTTCGGTGCCCAAGTTGTCACCTATTCAGGTCATTAACTCCGTGCTGACTAACAATTGATTGAAGTCGTGTTAGTAGCGATGGTTCTCCTTGAAAGCTCTTTCCATTGGCATAAATCTTAACGTTATTGGGGGGTGCAGCAGGTTTAACGTTCTGTCCAGTCGACCGACTCCTAAAAACATTGTTCCTAAAACGGCGGCATCTAGGAGGCCAATCTTTTAAAACGTCGTAAATACGATGTTTGCAGGACACAGAATTAATAAAAGTTAATTGACCAAATACCAGAATTTTAATAATACTTGATTACTCACATTTTCTCTAGCTCTAGCCTATAATGTTCCCACTGCTGAGACACAGGCCTCCTCTCGACGAGAGGGAATGAGCCGTAATCCACCATGCGGACCCAGTGCGGGTGGGTCTAGCTCCTTACGTACTAAATTGTCATAATAAGAAATACTCTCCTTGATGAGATTTTTCCATTGATGTGTGTCTTAATGCTATTGAGCTTCAGGGCAGATTTGCCCATTCTCCTTTTTTATTATTTATTTTACCATTTATGTACATACATATTATATAAACAGACAAAAAAAAAAGAACAGAAAAATAGGTAGGTGCAGAGGTGATGTTTATTTCATAAGAAATCTCTTCCAGCATACCTGCGATAGGATAATAGATAGATAGATCTAGACAGCGTGTGAAACAGTAAAGGAGACAGAAAAATCCTACTAATATTATGAACGCGAAAGTTTGTATGGATGGATGGATGTTTGTTACTCTTTCACGCAATTTTTTTTTTTCTCCTGCCCGAGCATAACAGGAACAATCGTCTATCTGTTAACATTTCTTGTCATACTTATTTTTTAGCTAGGAGACATATCCTCGCTCAGCTTCCCTAGTACCAATATTTGCACTATCTCTTTAATTATTTTATAGTTTTCAAGAAACGCTTTCGCTGTAGATATATTGCATTTTAAAATTAACAATAGAATTGTTCAAACTTAATTCTGTCGCCTATATGCATTCACAGAAAATCAATCAAAATCAGTAATATACAAAGTATAGCAATGAACTCTGAGCAGTCACAGTTACTGATACTATCCACTGAGCAGCTCATTAGCTGCGTATGGACCGAATGTCAAGCATAAGTGCGTACCCGGAGCACTTGAGCGTGCTACTCGAACATGTTGTATGCCTGAATGAATGACAGAGTGGCGCATCAGCACTTGTTTGCTTATAATTGGGTTCCGCAGGTGATTTACAGGGATGGGGCGAGTGTAAGGGTGACTAATCAACATCCAAGCTATGCAATGCTAGCGTAAGCACTTGTAAACAGTGGCCGCTGCAGCACATCAATAAATACCCCACAGAGGCAAAGCTTCTAAGGAGTTCCCTGTCCGGGAATAAAACTGAGATGCATAAGGGCAAAATAATCAGTAAAAATTTTTTTTCCTTGATTTTCTTCAAATAGCCGCTCTCCAGGAGTAATTAAGGTATAGTCACGAGCATGGGTGCGCTCGATGCATGATGCAGGCGATGCGCCTCCATCATGCACCGAGTACGCGCCAGCCCCAACAGCATCCTGAAAACCATAGCGGACAGGTGGGATAGCCCCATACTGGGACATTGGATATGCCTACATGCCAGTGGGGCGTAGGTACCTAATTAGATAAAACAATTTTTCCGGGTAAACTATAAGTACTAACACTAGCAAGTTTTATTTTGTATTTTACCAATCAATGGACTCTGTCTGAAATATAAGTTTTTTTAATTTTTTTATAAAGATATTACTATGGATAGCTCGGCAATCATATCTGATTTTATGATTCATCCATTAATATTGGTGATACACAAGTGGCAGCCCAAAATGTAATGTATTATTTGACCCCCAAGGAACACCAAAAAAGGAAAAGAGATTTTAGTGCCATGCGCTTCTACTCCTGGTTATTTATAATTTTGAGGTAATTTCTTTTTGAAGTCGATTTAATTTTATCGATTTCAATTACTTTCATTTTGTCTGTAGTATAAAGATGTATTTGAAGGGCACTAAGCAGCGATTCTTATTGAATCCATGATCCACAATTTTTTTAGGTGTTGTGTTACCTACAAAGTGCAACTTAGGAATTGAGTCCTAAGTTGCACTTTGTAGGGAGCACAACCCCTAAAAACATTGTAGAAATAACAAACATTTGTTTTCATTCATCAATTGTTCGTTTTATGTTTAGCCAATTTTCATGAATGTCATACGAAAGAAAAGAAAATATTGTAGGTACAGATTATGGAAACATTCTAGTTTCAAAATGGGTTTCTTAGTAAAATTCCGGAAAAATCGGAGGAAACGCAAGTAGTCTGAAAAGGCGAAGCGTAACATACGTTTTTTTGACGTTTTGACTGAGAAACACTAAAAAATAGCGTAGTAACGTCAATGGACACGTGCACGAGCGGAGCGAAAACAGGCAAATAAATCACGGCTCGTCCACAGACCCAAACCAACATTGGTCATTACCATTGGTCAGACTATTTCCTTTAATATTAATGCCAGTGTTTTAAGCGGTTTTAAATGCGTCTTGCACTCGTAGAGATATAAGGAACAGGGTGTAAAGTTCACTCATCCTCCACAGAAAAGGGAGGATCATCCAACAAGACGGATGTCGTGTCTGAAGGGCCTGCCCGACCATTGATGTCGGGTTGCTGTATATACTCATATGCTAGTTGCGCGGTAAACTCTGTTTGCACGATGCAGGATTTTAGCGTAACATCAGTATGATGTTCGCATGTAGCGGTATAGATACCGCCACAAACTCATGGCTCACTACCACAATTATTAATGACGCTAACCCGCTGTAAAGAGGTTCTCCTAGGTCTGAATACTTGATGGCGTTCATAACACCATTATATGTGTATTTCAAATTAGTCATATAGAAAAGGCTCGATCATATTCGTTCATTTTGTTGCTCACCGAGCTCTCAGCCTTGGAAGTAGCTTGGTAAAAATAATTAACATTAATTTAAGCACTCCTGGCTCGAGCAATGGCTTGATAAAAATAATTAATATTAATTTAAGCACTCCTGGCTCGAGCAATGCTTGACTCGACTTCATTAATTTGGGTAACGTGAGCACCCCGCTCGTGTTTGCAATTAAAATATAATTATAGCGTTTATTACCTGTTTATTTAATGGAGACACTTGACCTAGGTTCTTGAATACTTGCTAATGTTTTCTCAATAATTTTATTTTTGTCGTTGTCGGTGAATATACTGTCGTTAATGTACAAGTGGATTTTTCGCATCTGTTTTCAGGCAAAGTAGTGTGAATCACCAACTTCTAGCACTCCACCAGCACCTTGGCAAATAAGTAAAAAATATAAGTTTCTCCGTATGGTGTTTGTACATGAACATCAAAAGTGATGGTCAACAATTATCAAGCAACTAAAACAAAGAAAATTTTCCTGATTAAATATGACTTACTGTCATGTCAAAAAATAAGATTCACCATGTAAAGGCAGCCCTACACCACTCAACAAGCAGGAGATCTTTGTGGACAGTTTTTGTGCCGAAGTTTTCCAATACCGATCGGTGGCTCCGCAAGTGTTTCAATTTTTTAAATTTTCCTACGACACTGCATCATATTGTTTTATTAGTAATTTCTTAAGTAAAGTAAGTAAAAGCTTTTAACATATTTTGCAGGATTTTGCCTGTGTACCTGTGTACCTGTGTGTATATCTCCACCTACTGCGACGTGAACAGGCACAAATTGACAGTTGCCAAAAAATGTTTGTATATCTATTTCTTTTTGTTCACATCATGGTGTTTGATAATTTGGTTACATTTTAGATAGGAATGGTAAAAAATAATAATAAAAACCTTAATGTTGAACCTTATGTTGTCATCTCTCATTTTTTTGATAGTAGGAAGTTTGGATTATAATAATAAATTTCTTTATTTAATAAGTAACAAGGACTCATTGTGTTAGTAAATTTAAGAACTATGTTAGTTTATTGTATTTAATATTATTTCATCCCATGGGAGAAGACACTGCAGTGATTGATGTACTTACATGATGCAATCGAGCCTGCTAGCGATCATTTTAAGGATATTGTTGGACCTGGCCCGTACTGTGCGCACCAGGGATGCACATCTAATTCGCATCGTTGCGTAAAAGCAATTTATATATGCGTCCGCGAACATTCCCGATGCGCTACAAAAAAAAAATATATGATCTGAAAGGATTTTGTCAAATCCTTAATGTGTTATTCGAATTTATGTTAAAACTAGCTGTGGCCACGACTTATTGGGTTTCATGGGTTAATGTTTGCGCGGAACCCTAATTCTTTTTCTAAAATAAAAGTAGCCTAAGTTACTCGAAACAGTGAAAGTCCCGTCAAAATCACTCGAGCCGTTTCGGAGATTAGCTGGAACAAACAAACAGACCAAATTTAAAAAAATTGTTTTTATGTTATATACAAACACAGTTTAAAAACTTTCATAATGATATGCATTTAGTAAAAACCTGTTATTTTGACATTACAAATTTAAACAAGTATTAGATTGTGTAGGTAAACTCGATTTGATATCATGTATGTAGGCAAACATTGCAAGGCAATATTAGGGGTTAAAGTATGAAATTGCCGACCTGTACTGAAAAATTGAAATAAGTTTTTTTTTAATTTAACATATTTATTTAATCAAAATAATTACCATTATTATCTATACATTGCTGCCATCTAATAGGAAGGTCATTTATGCCTTCGCGATAGAACTCTCGTGATCTAGATTCGACAAACTGTGTGAAAGCATTTTGTACTGCCTCCTGAGAAGAAAACTTTTTATCACGTAGAAAATTGTCCAAATCACGAAAAAAATGGTAGTCCGTTGGAGCAAGGTCTGGCGAATACGGAGGGTGACGAATGGTTTCTAATTGCAGTTGCTCTAGAGTTAAAACGGTTTCTCGTGCTGTATGAGGCCTCGCGTTATCATGGAGCAATAATGGTGAAGATCGATTCATGAGTCGGGGCTGTTTCACTGCTAGTTTTGCTATCATTGTTCGGAGTTCGGCACAGTAGACATCTGCCGTTATTGCTTGACCAGATCGGAGAAAGCTATAGTGAATAACACCATGCTGAGACCACCAAACAGTTACCATTACCTTTTTATTGGTAAGTTTTGCTTTTCCATCACGAAAGCGTTTAAACCAAAATCGCACGGTGCGGTTCATTAGCAGTCCCCTCTCCAAACGCAACATTGATATTGCTGTGACATCTTCTTCACTGCAGATGAGTAAGGCTCATTCCTGAAGTTGTGGAGCCTGGCACATAGGGCAACCATTGCAGAAAGCACCTTGCTAAGTGTGCCATCTGCCTTCAGGACTCCAGCCTTCTTCAATGCCTTTTCTTTGACCATGTCAGACACCAGAGACCCATTGACAGCTGCATTAATAAAGGTCTCGGACTGCTCCATGAGATTGCGAGCTGTTTCTGCCGCGTTAGTTCCGCGTCGGAACTCGTATTCAAAATTAACTCGAATTTTCGAAGTATCCATCTTTCTTGTCTAAGCTGAATAAAAAAAACAACTGAAAGTCGATAATAGAGTGTTGCAAATTTTTCAAAAGAAGAACTTTATAGGTACCATGTGAAAAAAGTTTCACTCAAAAATATCAAACCATGAAGGTTCTATGTCCATTCGAAGTACCTAGTACAATGAAACGGCAATTTCATACTTTAACCCCTATTATAAAACACATAATTACTCAATTACACTTGGTTAATCGAGTAAATCGAATAGAAGAAATAGCTAAAGAAAACATTCGGAACCCTATGATATTGCCAATGCTTGAGTGTCATTCGAAAATGCCACTTCTTCAGTATGAGCCGTAGCAATCTTCAGATTTGACTAATGTCCTCAGCAAGTTGAACCTTTAGTTAGAGGGTTAAGGTTTTAAATCCTTTGGTTAATAAGTACAAGGGTTAAACGCGACTGTTAGAAGCTCGGCCTTCGAACAAGAGGTGCTTTTGAGTGCGGAGTCAGCGCCACTGAAAATCTTATGCCAGTACATTAACTTCATTCGACATTGAATCGACGAAACTTTTTAGTATCATAATTTGTAAAATTAGCCAATATTTTCTGTGCGAATACAAGCTATTGATTCATTCCCGTCTATATATTTTATATATGACTTCTTCATATTTAAAAAGAAAGAAAGATAGATTGTTTATTTGCACAAACAAAATTAAAGAAAGACATACACAAACAACGTAGTCAAAAGCCTCGATAATCAAGTATATAAAAAGTTGAATTTACTTAATGTCGGGGTCAGGTAAAAAACACAACACATTAATATTGACATTGACAAAATAAATGTATCCATGATGCGCCCGCGACACCGGCAGATGACACCAAAACAATAACAATTAAAACAAGAACAAAATGCCAATTGCAAAGTGGAAAAATAACTACTTTTGTAACAAACAAACAACAATAATAAGAACAATTAAGCCGTGGGTCGCATCTGTGCAAGAACAAAAGGCCAATTCCCGTAATTTAAAACGTTCAAAATCTAGTCGCAGTCTCATCTCGGCGACAAACAAATGTCAAAAACTTGTCAAAATGTATGGAAATTAGAGGTATTTTTGACAGATTGAGATTGAGGTCAGACTGTGAACGTTCTTAAAATTACGAGAATTGCCTCTTAGACTGTGAACGTTCTTAAAATTACGAGAATTACCCCTCTGGTCTTTGCTCAGCAAAATGCCGTGACTTCGGACGAACCTACAACAGTGCTGATTTTCAGCAACTACCTATCAAATGACGTCCCACTGTGTAACATAATAAATCGGGTAAGTCTAGTTTAATCTAAATAAATAAAAATTACATGTCTGTATTTATACGTAACTCAGGTAAACCGTTTTTTGACAGATGGAACTAGTGATTGCAGCAACACACAATACATTGATTGATACACGTACTGTATTATAATGTCTATAAGAAGCCATAAATAAGATAATGCAATAAGATAAAGCAGTCTAAACATTTATTTTATTACGCATTACGTAATCTGGAATAGGTATGTACGTTCTAAGACAGCTGTCAAAAAACGGTTACCCTAATGGACAGGGTATAAATAATAAATCTAGGCGTTGTGTACAGTGTAGTGTGTTTTCCTATTTATACTCGTATATGCTAGTATAGATATAAATAACTTCGATACTCCATAATTAAGTAAAAAAGACTGTATTGATAATTTTTTAAATTGAATGCATCATGGGAAATTGTGTTTGCGATGGCGGCCATTTACATCGAGGCAGGGCATTGGCAAATGACAACCATATTGTACTTAGTTAATTTAAAGCGGCCACAAAAAGACTTCGTTCAGCCTCAATCTTTATTGACGAATTTATTTAATGCCTACCATATTATCAGTGTATGAATGGTTTTAATACATCCCGACTTCATAATCTAAGAAACTTTCAAACCATCTTATTAACGCGGAGTAAAGTTACAACAAATATAGACTTACAGATTTACCATTCATTTTTCGAGGTTTAAGATGGGCGTAACTTTAATCCGAGTTTATTTGTAAGGGCGTAAATGTTTACAGAATTACACCACATTGACTTTCTGTAAATCACCTTACTACGTCATTCAGACACAAAGCCCAGTCAAGAAATTGCGCTGAGAACAAGGCTAGCAAATCCTGAGCTGTGTTCCCCTTCACAATGCTACCGACTGAAATTAACTGAGCCAATTTAATTAGTAGCTAGCACTGTTTTGAAGTAAGCGTAATATGCGTTGGTTTTACGAGTGATTTCTGTGGTGGCGAAGCGTATCTGAGCGACGCCAACGAGTCTTGGGATGATGGAAGAGTTCGCTTAGTAACTGCACGTATTAAAATAAAATGTCCATTTATTTAGAAATAATAATATAACGGTTCCTCTCTCTGGAACCCTGACCACCGGTAGTTTGAACCCTCTTACCGATACCGATGGGCTACTATTTTTTTTATATTTTTAAATGTTATTATACGTTTTATATCCTTATATTTAAAAATATAATTTATATGTGTTTACATTAAAATAAAGGAGATAATAATAATAATAAAGTTTTATTGACATAAATAAAGGTGTTACATTTTAATTTGAAGCTCCTGACTCCTGTGCTAGGCGGTACCTGTGTTACAGGAGCGCGAGAAGCTCCTTGCTTTGCTATCTCCCCAAGGTACTATGTAGTTCAAAATCTAGACGCGATCTCATTTCAGCGACAATCAATGTTTAAAATTGTCAAAAATTTTGGGGAAAATTTTGACAGATCAGACTGTGAACGTTCTTAAAATTTGCTCCTGCTTTTTTTTTTTTTTTTTGGGTGGTAAATCATCAAATGACCTCTCCCGCTCTGGGCTGAGCGGAAGGGCGTGTCAGACTTTTACTGACTAAAACCCACCCTTGTTCCTTCAGTTACCTGTGCCAGGGGCCACGGTATCTCTTTCGAACAACCCGCAGTTTCGAACAACCCGCAGGGAATTGCTCCCCTCAGGTTCCGCCAGTACTCAAGCCAATTAGCCAAGCCTTAGCGGGGTCAGTCCCTTTTCCACTACTACTAATTCAACCACTAACTAACCTAAAGACCATATAATGGACCATATTCTGACAAATGATTATGATTATGACTAGTGCCGTCCGTCTACGACACTGTCTGTCATATTTTTTTGCAAATTCACTTTGACCTCAGACTCGGGCTTAAAATTCCTATTAATGGTGGGCTTACCAATAGGGTAGTTGCCTGGGTAAAAAAAAAATAATTATATTTAGTCCGTCAGTTAGATTATCGAAAAATAATGGACGCGTACGTTTTCTTTTGTCAATCAAACAAAAAATGACAAAGATAAAGCGCGTCAAAATTTGGCAGTTGGGGGTCGTGACGTCGTGACGTCACGCGGAACTTTAACGGAACAACAAAATATAAAAGATGTTGAATAAATAGTCTGCCACAGTATATTTCTTTACCCACTACATAACAGTTCTACTGAACAAGAAAAACGCCAAGTTGAAGACATTATGAACTAATTTCCCAATAAAACCAGTAAAATAATTTCTTAGCTTTATTGTCTGAGATAAACATTTGTGATAACTATAAATTCGTTACTTATATGGTGGCAGGTGGAAACAACCTTCATGGCAAATAAAAGAGTTGGCATATATGTATAATAAACGTAAAAGTTTACTGGTTTGTTTGATTCTTGTTTACTTCGTGAGTATTATTTACTTCGTGAGTATTGCTTACTTCGTGAGTATTGTTTACTTCGTGAGTATTGTTTACTTCGTGAGTATTGTTTACTTCGTGAGTATTGCTTACTTCGTGAGTATTGTTTACTTCGTGAGTATTGTTTACTTCGTGAGTATTGTTTACTTCGTGAGTATTGTTTACTTCGTGAGTATTTTGGAAGGTTTTTAGATTTTAACATGCTTCTTTATTGTTATTTTATGTGTATTTGTACCCATAGAACATAAAAAGTTCATCGCAAAACATCACAGAAAGCGATAAAGCCACCCGTTGTATGTTTTGTAGTGTTAAATGTATTTATTTTTTTTTATGTATTTTCTGGTGTACAATATACTCGTATTATATAAATAAATAAACATATTCTAACGATTTATATGATATTAATTAGTCATCAGATTTAATATTTTGTTAGTCTGAACACTTTTTCACCACATAAAAGGATTAGGGGCGTTTTCTAGCGGTTTGTCCTTTTTAGGGTTCTGTAAAACCCCTGGTATGATAATGGCAATCAAAAGATACGGGCATTTGTGTTCCGTTTATGCCGCATATTTTAACACTCGCAAGGGAATCAACCTATAGGGTACTTCCCGTAGGGCACGCCACGATAGCGGCGGTAAGACCCCTCTTTGAGGAGTGGCTAGAGAGGCGTCACGGCGCTCTCACCTACCGCCTGACGCAGGTCCTCTCCGGACACGGATGTTTCGGGAGGTTCCTGCGCATAATCAGGCGGGAGGAGACGCCCGGGTGTCATCACTGCGAGGATCGCCCCGAGGACACGGTGGAGCACACGGTGGAGGTCTGCCCCGCTTGGGCAGAGCACCGCCGTGTCCTCGTAGAGGCGATCGGCAGCGGCGGCGACCTCTCGCGTCCGGCCCTGGTGCAAGCCATGGTCCGGGGCGAGAGGGAGTGGGAGGCGGTCACCTCCTTCTGCGAAGCAGTCATGCTAGTGAAGGAGGTGGCGGGATGGGCGAGGGAGAGATCCTCACGCCTCAGCCGCCGAGGGAGACGCTCCGGGCGTCGGGAGCCGCGTGACGACTCCCGGCCACCGTAGGCGCGGGCCTGCGGGCGGAGAGCAATGGGTAGCTCTCCGTCCGATCAGGACCAGGCCCGTGCCGGACGGCGCGTATGTGTTCCACGTGCGCCTCAGAGAGATGTCAGCGTAGTTGACGGGGCCCGACAGGGCCGAAGCCTGCCGGGGTAGCGGGATCGTCCGAAAGGGTTACCGCTGCCCTGGTACATAAAGGGCTAAGGAAGGAACACGGGTGGGTTTTAGTCAGTACGAGTCTGACACTCCCTTCTGCTCCACCCAGAGCGGGAGGAGTCATTTGATGATTTCCCATCCACAAAAAAAAAAAAAAAAAGGGTACTTCCCGTTGACCTAGAATCATGAAAGTTGTCCAGAAGCAATGTCATGTAGCATAAGTCATCTGTTTAACCTTTTCCCAACTATGTTGGGGTCGGCTTTCAGTCTAACCGGATACAGCTGAATACCAGTATTTTACATGGAGCACAAGTAAAGGAAAAAATCCGAAAACCGTAAATTTATAGTTACATACCTACAAATTTGTACGAAACCCTCGTTGCGCCTCGCACCGTTTTTTTTTCTTTTTATTGACCATTCAAATAGGTTTTATTATGTTCTTTTACTACCTTGAAAGGCACAGAAATAACAAAGCCGTCCTATTCTCTATACTTTTCATCGCATCTTCAGCCATCTTGTCATTGATTTTCTGAGCCTATTGTATATTACGAGCTGAGAGCAACACGAATATGCTCTTACGGCTAGACTCAACGAATTGCGATTTCTGTTATGAATCGCGTGGCAATTTTTTATAATGGAATTTACAGGAATTCGATTTCTATTAGCTGCTGTGACGATAACAGGTTTGGTTGACTATAATAATTTGGTTAAGTTATCTTTGTCATTTTGCGTAAGCTTTTGACGGATTGAAAGGTTATCAAGTTTTCGTACTATTGTTATTACGTTTTATAGGTGTCGGCAATTTCAGCCTATCTTTTATACACTTTTTCCATTATCTACCCAAAGGAAGATATATTGGGGCTTGTAGAGAATCACAACATCACATAGATACTCGCTCATACGCATTTTGTTAAGCAGTGCCTGTAGTATTATGCTGAATTAAATAAAGAAATTAGATTATACCCCCCTTTATACCAAAGGTAACCACAAACTTCCCGGCTCTCACTAACTTCGAGTTATTTTGCTCATAAGTCACAGTAACGAGCTTGTATAGATATAAAATTAATTGTTATGCCCAATTACTTGGTCCCTATCTTCTCTAGGCACTTTATAGTTTATACTAGCAGCGCCCCGCGG
Source organism: Apamea epomidion (assembly GCA_947507525.1). Classification (NCBI taxonomy): domain Eukaryota; kingdom Metazoa; phylum Arthropoda; class Insecta; order Lepidoptera; family Noctuidae; genus Apamea; species Apamea epomidion. The sequence goes on from OX382248.1 coordinate 12,896,691, forward strand.
TTTCATCCACATTAGTGTTGATCCCGTGAGAATACCGGGATAAAAGTATGCTGTGTGTTATTCTGATATATAATCTATATTACTGTAAAGATTCATCAAAATCTATTAGTTTTTGCGTGAAAGAGTACAAACATCCATCCATCCATCCTCACAAACTTTCACGTTTATAATTAAATAGGATAATATCGCTACATAACTAACGATCCTCAGAAAAGCAATAACACGAAGTGTGCTTGTCTGGGTTGAAACCCAATCTTGACTCGCTAGTTAAAACTGAAAGATGAGACCATCACTATCCTAAAAATTGCTCCTCAATATAATATCTTAATGGTCCATCAATCTGAGGAACATGGTCTGATGAATGAATGATGACGGCTTACTTGGGTTTTTCTATCTCGGTAACAGCCAGAGGGGTAATTCTCGTATTTTTAAGAACGTTCACAGTCTGATATCAGTCTCAATCTGTCAAAAATACGTCTAATTTCCCTACATTTTGACATGTTTGTCGCCGAGATGAGACTGCGACTAGATTTTGAACGTTTTAAATTACGGGAATACGGGTCCTGGAGGCTAGATTTGTGCCTGGTTGATGGCAATAGGGTCGCCCCCTATTTCACGAACCAATAGTAAGAGCGCCGGACAGTTTAGTGCGACACAATGGATTGTGTTACTTCGACAAGAAAAAGTAGTCGACTGAGAAACATGGGTCTCGTCTGCTACAAAACAAAACGTTTGATGTACAACTTTCTCATAGAAGAAAAAAACATTCATGTATACAATTTCGCTAGATCGCTTTGTAGGTGCAGTGTTCGCAGTGTCGGACACAGGTACTGTTTCGTTGATTTTTTTTTTCCTTTATATTCTATGCAAAATAAGACTGTAGGGTTTCTTGGACACCACTGACTAATATTGGGCTAATCTTTGTCTTATAGAATAGAATACTCTTTATCATGGACTCCATACCGTACCGTATTTTTGTTACGAATTCCATAGGTAGGTATGTCGTAGTCTGTTGTATTCAGAATCTGATAGCAAGGGTTTCTCCTTCCCTATTGTCGGTAGAATCTGGAGAGATACTTGAATGACGTCATGACTATATTAACAACATCCTGATTCCCGGGTGTTCTTAGGTTTTTCCATCAGGAATTTCTCAGTTTCTACTGAGAAATTGGCCTTGGCCAATATAAAAGGAGCCCTCTGTTACATAGGACTTAAACATAACTGGCGACATGTGGATGTACTATAAGTAGACCTCTGCCTAACCCTTCGGGATAAACACGGCCGTGGTGTTAGGGTAAGCCTAAACTATTAAATGACATGCCAAAAGTACTTTTATGAAGGGCTTCAAGTACATTCCCGCTGAACTTTCCCCTTTACCGAAGCGACTGGTATCGCTTGAACGCGTCCAATAAAACTTGTAATATGGAATTATAGCCATCGTAATCTGTTTTAATATCAATTTTGGTGGCATTTTCGTTTCGTTTGATCTTGTATTAATAAAATGTCTGTATTCGTTTTTTTACGATAAGACCTTAGGTATACTACTAGAAAGTGTAGGTCAATACCGACACTTAGCATACCTCTCCGCTCCGGTGGACTCTCCCTACGCCTTCGTCCTTCGTCCTCCGGCCTCCGTGAAGGCCTCGAGTACCAGTCGGACCGCCGACGCGCCTCGCCGGAGGACTCCGAAGTTTTATTGGGTCGCGCCTCATCCGAGAGCCGCCCCAGAAGACTCTTCTGTATCCATTGGGCCGCGCCTCATCCGTGGTCCGCACCATCTGGCGGACGTACAGAATCCTGCCGTGCCTGCTTCCTCCTGCTGCCGTGCTGCGTCCTCCTGCTGCCGTGCTGCGTCCTCCTGCTGCCGTGCTGCGTCCTCCTGCTGCCGTGCTGCGTCCTCCTGCTGCCGTGCTGCGTCCTCCTGCTGCCGTGCTGCGTCCTCCTACTGCCGTGCTGCGTCCTCCTGCTGCCGTGCTGCGTCCTCCTGCTGCCGTGCTGCGTCCTCCTGCTGCCGTGCTGCGTCCTGCTCCTGCTGCGTGGGCCCTCTTACGGGTGTCCTCCGTGCCGCTCACGCACCAGCACCTGCCCTCACTTGCACCTGCACCTGTCACCGGCACCTACACCTCACCTGCACCTGCCACCGGCACCTGCACCTCACCTGCACCTGGCACCGGCACCTGCACTAGTCAACGGCACCTGTCTCGCGTCGATCTACCTCTTCAGCTCCATCTGCAACTCCACCTCAGCCTTCTTAACCCACCTATCGCCCATCGTCACCCATAAACCCCACTTCCACCTTATACACAGCACTGCCATTCCATCTGCCTCCTTACTTTGTAATAAATCTTTAATTGATTTCTACTTTCCTCTCTTTAATTTAATTACCTTTGACTGTAAAGTTAAGCTTTTCTTGTCGCTACACCACATTTTGGCGCTTCCCACAATGCTTGACAGGACAAACATATTTAAATAGAAAGCAATTCAGCAATGACAGTGATTTTATAGAAAATATTGACAAAAGCGTACCTATAATCCGAATCAATAGTTGATACCGTATTAGCATTACACAGTGGAAAAACGTTCTCACGTGCTTCCATAATAGTCGGTGTAGTACTCTGAATCAAATGTAAACTTTGATACGCTATCAGCTTCGGATAAAGACTGCGCATGTCTGTTGTACTCCTTTCTAAAAATTTGCGTTTCATGGAAATTGATCCTACACGCTGGCCATCTATTAGCAGTGAAATGGATAGTATCACCACCATTCAAAGCTGCTGCATCGCCTTCAGCTATTATTTTATCACCAATGCGAATAACCGGAACATCAGCCATAACCTTTAATTCCATACCACTATCATTTAAGCAAGCATAGTGAGACATTCGATCCCAAGATAGAGAAGTGTTGGCTACATAATTCGGGATGTTAAAGATAACATCATTGCTATTTGTAATAAGATACGCGGTGTCACTCAATTTGTACGCTGGTTGTTCCCGGGATAGGTGGCCCTGGAGTTTCAGGCTTATCTGATGTATTCGCTTTAGAGACGAAACGGGAACTAATCCTCGCATTGCGTGTATTTATTATGTCAACTCGTAGAATAAAATCATGTAGAAAATATGAATTTGAGATATGATAGTGGCCTTGATTAATTTTGGAGAAGTATGAATGTATAATCCGCTGAAAAGTTGCAGGCCGTTAAGAATTTGAAAGAAAAGTTGTCATGGCGACGTATTAAACGTCGTTGTCAAACCTATGACAGTAAAATATATTATTAATAAAATACAATAAATTCTATAGTTAAATTGTGTTATAAGTATATAGTTTATAGGAAAAGATGATATCAATCAATGTGGACGAAATTACCAACCCTTGGATATCACTAAATCGTCGTAGTCTTATGTTAAAGTTGGGGCTGTGTCTTTGTACTGATTGTGGATAAAAGTGTCGTGAGGGGGACACTCCAATCAGCGCCTAACAGTAACGGAATGCTTGTTCTGACCTGGAGGAATGAATGAAAATAAGTGTGAGTATGTACATTGTTACACCCTATCATCTTCTTCTTCAACATGATTGGACCGCGGCGGAATGGCATTAATAGTTGACGCTTGTGCCGCGGTTTATACCAGAGTCGAGACGATTACCTCTGAGCGCTGCCCATCGTGTGATATATTGCGATGTCATCCAACCTGTGATTACGTTGGATGACCCGCACCTGATCCGACAGTCGTTGGGACGAGACGTTGACGGTTGGTTCCAGTTCCTGGAACAGAGACAACAACCTATCACGGTACGCAGTAAGGTTAGTTCCGCCCTCTATAGCCCCGTAATATGCGCGCATGCCGTTCTGGTTCATAGACTGAGTCCATGTCATGCGCTACACACAACCACCGGCAACGGGCCCTCAACTCGGGGACGGATGGCCCCTAACTCCCAACCTCCTCGGTGGCTGGCCTCTCCCCTGCCGACGTACTGATGTTGGCGATGTCGGCGGGGAAAAATATTCGTCGCTTGGGCTCGACGTAACTGCCATGGCCGGTGTCACAGCGCTCTCGATGGGGCTGGGTTCCGGCGGCAGTGCGGCGGGGCTGAGCTTAGACTCCGGAGGTGGTAGGCGTGCACGGCGAGCTACTGATCTTGTCAACATTTTCTCATTTTTGTCATTTTCACTTTTTGATCGGAGGTGACACCTATGTCACCGTCGATCCCGAGTTTTTGATGAAAGTTGTTCTTACAGTTTATTGCACTTTTCAAAAATTATATTTGGTTTATTTCGATGTTGGCTGGTATGGTTTTAAGTTAAATATAAAAACTGTTTCTAAAGATTTATATATCTGAAAATTATGAAGAGATGACAAAAGAGATAACGTGTTGACGTTGGTGTTGCTAGCTTATTATGATTAAAGTTCAGATGCGTAGTAAGTACTCGCAACCGGCATGCGAGTATGACCAGATGTTTGAACGTAAACGAGACAAATGGAGTATGTAAGGAGGAAGGAATAAGGTGTGAGTTTATGTAGTAAGTATTCCATTAAAAATACCTATTAATCTCATCGCCTGCAATTTGCGTTAACGTGGCGCATAAAACAATCACCCGCTGGCTGTCACTGTTATTGGCAGTCCCACTACCGTTTTTAGTCGGTGACGTCATCAAAGGGGCGATTCTCGTAATTTTAAGAACGTTCTCAGTCTGATCTCAGTCTCAATCTGTCAAAAGTACGTCTAATTTCCCTACATTTTGACAAGTTTTTGACATTTGTTTGTCGCCGAGATGAGACTGCGATTTTGAACGTTTTAAATTACGAGAATTGGTCTTCAGGCGGTTTGAAAGATAATGGTATTCTAATTATAAGAGTTTAATTACTTAACTAAGGGCTGATTTTTTTTTGATTTCTTCTCCTGGAAGCCTCGATCGTGCAGGCCTGGGTGTTTTCACCGGACAGGCCTGCTGATATTGACGATGAGGTGGAGTGGTTCCGGGAGGCCATGTCCGAGATTTGTGACGTGGCTATGCCCCGAGTCCGGCCAGGATGCGCCCGACGTCAGGTGTACTGGTGGTCGCAGGAGGTTGGGGCGCTACGCAAGGCGTGCGTCGACGCGCGACACCGGTACACCAGGCACCGCAGGCTCCGCATCCGCCCTCCGGATGCGGAAGCCACGGAGGTGGAGCTATACGAGGGGTACAGAGCGGCGAAGACCGCCCTCCAACAGGCTGTTCAGCGGGCCAAGGATATGGCCCGCGAGGAGATGCTGGAGACTCTGAACAGAGATCCATGGGGGCGCCCCTACAGAATGGTGCGGAATAAACTCCGCACATGGGCCCCCCCGCTGACGCAGAGTCTCCGCCCACAGCTGGTGGAGGAGGTGGTGAGCGCTCTGTTCCCTTCAAGGGGGGAGCATACTCCCCCGCCTATGGCTCCGCCACTTGCGGTGCCCGAAGCGGGCCACGCGGACAACGACGACGACACCCCTGAAGTGACCGGGGTAGATCTGAGAGCGGCGGTAGGCAGGCTGAAGGCCAAAAATACCGCCCCGGGACCCGACGGCTTGCCGGGTAAAGCCTGGGTCCTGGCCTCGAGGGCTCTCGGGCCTCGACTGGAGGCGCTCTTAAGCGCATGCATGGAGAGAGGCCAGTTTACACTCCGTTGGAAGACGGGGAAGCTGGTCCTCATTCAGAAGCCAGGGCGCCCTGCGGACTCTCCGTCCGCATACCGGCCCATAGTGCTGCTCGACGAGGTCGGCAAGCTCTTTGAGAGAGTGATTGCGGGCCGCCTCGTCGGGCACCTGGTGAGGACGGGGCCGGACCTTGCGGAGTGCCAGTTTGGCTTCCGCAAGGGGCGCTCGACGGTGGACGCCATCATGCGCGTGAGAGCCCTCACGACGGGGGACGCGGTGTCCCGGGGTGGGGTGGTCGTGGCGGTGTCACTCGACATCGCCAACGCGTTCAACACCCTGCCCTGGAGCTGCATAGGGGAGGCACTCCGGTATCACCGGGTGCCGACTTACCTCCGTCGAATAGTCGGGGCGTATTTGACGGACAGAGCCGTCATCTACCCCGGTCGCGACGGGAACTGGAACCGGCGAGAGATGTCGTGCGGTGTCCCACAGGGATCGGTTCTGGGGCCGCTCCTGTGGGACATCGGTTACGACTGGGTGCTGCGGGCCGACCTCCCTGATGGCGTCAGCGTAGTTTGCTACGCTGACGACACGCTGGTCCTGGCGCAGGGGAGGTCGCATCAGGCGGCGGCCGACGCGATGACACGCGGGGTTGCGATAGTCGTGGAAAGGATCCGGCAGTTGGGTCTCGAGGTGGCATTGCACAAGTCCGAGGCCATGTCTTTTCATGGGCCCCGGTACGGGCCACCTTCGGGATCCCAACTGATGGTAGGAGGGGTTCACATCGGCGTCGAGAAGACGATGAGATACCTGGGTCTCGTCCTCGACAGCCGGTGGAACTTCGTCGAGCACTTCCGACGTTTGGCCCCAAAACTGGAACGGACCGGGGCCGCCTTAAGGCGGCTCCTGCCCAACCTGAGGGGGCCAAACGCCTCCTGCCGGAGGCTTTACGCGGGGGTCGTGCGGTCCATGGCCCTATATGGGGCCCCGGTATGGGCGCGTTCACTGCGGCTTCGAGCCGCACACTACCTGAACGCGCCCCAAAAGGTGGTAGCCGTAAGGCTGATCCGGGGGTACCGCACGATCTCGCGCGAGGCAGCAAGCCTCCTTGCCGGACTGCCACCATGGGATCTGGAGGCGATAGTCCTCGCGCGCCTGTATGACTGGCGCGCGGAGGCACTACGTCGGGGGGAAACTCTGCACCCGCGGCAAATCGCTGCGGAGCGGACGGACCTCCGGCGCGGTCTCATGGTGGAATGGAAGGCGCGACTGTCGCAACCCAGCGCAGGGCACGCCACGATAGCGGCGGTAAGACCCCTCTTTGAGGAGTGGCTAGAGAGGCGTCACGGCGCTCTCACCTACCGCCTGACGCAGGTCCTCTCCGGACACGGATGTTTCGGGAGGTTCCTGCACATCATCAGGCGGGAGGAGACGCCCGGGTGTCACCACTGCGAGGATCGCCCAGAGGACACGGTGGAGCATACGGTGGAGGTCTGCCCCGCTTGGGCAGAGCACCGCCGTGTCCTCGTAGAGGCGATCGGCAGCGGCGGCGACCTCTCGCGCCCGGCCCTGGTGCAAGCCATGGTCCGGGGCGAGAGGGAGTGGGAGGCGGTCACCTCCTTCTGCGAAGCAGTCATGCTAGCGAAGGAGGTGGCGGGATGGGCGAGGGAAAGATCCTCACGCCTCAGCCGCCGAGGGAGACGCTCCGGGCGTCGGGAGCCGCGTGACGACTCCCGGCCACCGTAGGCGCGGGCCTGCGGGCGGAGAGCAATGGGTAGCTCTCCGTCCGATCAGGACCAGGCCCGTGCCGGACGGCGTGTATGTGTTCCACGCGCGCCTCAAAGAGATGTCAGCGTAGTTGACGGGGCCCGACAGGGCCGAAGCCTGCCGGGGTAGCGGGATTGTCCGAAAGGGTTACCGCTGCCCTGGTATGTAAAGGGCTAAGGAAGGAACACGGGTGGGTTTTAGTCAGTAAGAGTCTGACACTCCCTTCTGCTCCACCCAGAGCGGGAGGAGTCATTTGATGATTTCCCATCCTGAAAAAAAAAAAAAAAAAAAAAAAGGGCTGATTTTTCCAACGCCAAATAATTTTACCCAAGGAATATTTTTTTTTTTTCTATACAAAATCAGCAAACAGTTATTCTATACAAAATCTCTCAGACGTCAATTTATTTCCACGTATAAAAATTAGGGCTGATTTATCAATAGTCAGATAACTCATATCCGAAGAATAAATAGGACAGTTTGACATAATGTCTGTACAAAAACTGTCAAACCGCAACATTTGTTCCTCAGATAAAAATGATCTGACTATTGAAAAATCACGCCTTAATGCAACGATATTATAAGTAAAAAAAGAGGTTAGTTCTATTTCAAAAGAATTTGAAGTATTTGATTAAAATGTAAAGAAATGGTTCAGAAAATGTACGTGTTGCCAATTTGTACTGCCACCTATAAATTGAGTGCTTTTTGGCTTAATATTAGAACTTAATATCAGTACTTTAACTTGAAATTCTAATTTTAAATCACCCTAGGTGTTCTTTCTTTTGACTTTTCGAGGCCTCCTACCACAAGTATATCTCGGGGCCTCCTAGCACAGTTATATCTTTTACATAAAAGGAGGTCCCTATGTAAGATTTACTGTAAAAATTGTAGAACTACACTACTCAACAAAGTCAAGGGAACAAGGGTATTCATAGTAATTATGTTAATTTGGACACTTTATGTGGCATATTTTATATCAAAAGAAGCTTAATTTAATATAGGTTTCAATTGTTTAATTAAATAAAAGGGTTGCTAGTTAAAAAAAATAAAAATCTATTATGAAAATCTAAAATAGTAGGTACCCAATATATATAGATATATATATTTATAAAATATTGTTTATATTTTTTCTTTTAACTTCTATTTCATTGAGTTAGCCCTGCTACAGTTAAAGTCTACTAACAGCTTGTTTTTTATTATATAATATAGTAATTTGTGGAAAATGTTGTGGGTAGTATATTTGTTAAGTTTAATTTTAAGACAACACTGTTTATATTTAATATACTACTGTTTGTTTTCCCAAATGTAATAAATAAATAAACGAAAAAACACTTTTTGCCGGTGGAGCAGACGAGTCCTGGATTGGAGACCGCGTATCGCAAGCGAATTGGCGGCGCGTATTGTAGCGACATAAAATAGGGGAACCTTCGCTTGAACACGTTATAATTTTTGTAAGTGAAATAAGATAGTACGAGTAATAAAAACTTAGCAAAAGACACAGAACGAATATTATTATTAAAAGGATTACGTCGTGACGTCTTTGGTATAATAAATTTTATGTATTCTTGTTACGCGTCGAATGATACGTTTGCAAACGTTCCTAAACTTACGTAACTAGATAAATACAAGGACGTCCTAAATGGGTAATTGGCACCAAGTCAATTCGTTATTAGGAAGCGAGATAATAATTTAAATTACCGTTTGATCAAAGTTGTAACAATGGTAATATACGGCTAACTAGTAGTACCTATATAAAGTAAGGCTCTACTGAAAACTAAACTACAAGATATACGAAAATCCGGTCCTACGCTCCAAGCTGACAATCGGCTCCTCGCTGGCCGGTGGGTTCGTATGTTGGGTTCGATTCCCAACAGGAAGCTTGTCGACGTCTGGTATTAGGGTAGCGGGTATGGCGAATTGTAGATCGCCCTACAGTCTTCGGACAAATCGAGTCTTCATGAAATATGACTCGCCTTTTTTTTTTTTTTTTTTGTGGATGGGAAATCATCAAATGACTCCTCCCGCTCTGGGTGGAGCAGAAGGGAGTGTCAGACTCTTACTGACTAAAACCCACCCGTGTTCCTTCCTTAGCCCTTTATGTACCAGGGCAGCGGTAACCCTTTCGGACGATCCCGCTACCCCGGCAGGCTTCGGCCCTGTCGGGCCCCGTCAACTACGCTGACATCTCTCTGAGGCGCACGTGAAACACTTACGCGCCGTCCGGCACGGGCCCAGTCCTGATCGGACGGAGAGCTACCCATTGCTCTCCGCCCGCAGGCCCGCGCCTACGGTGGCCGGGAGTCGTCACGCGGCTCCCGATGCCCGGAGCGTCTCCCTCGGCGGCTGAGGCGTGAGGATCTCTCCCTCGCCCATCCCGCCACCTCCTTCGCTAGCATGACTGCTTCGCAGAAGGAGGTGACCGGCCTCCCACTCCCTCTCGCCCCGGACCATGGCTTGCACCAGGGCCGGACGCGAGAGGTCGCCGCCGCTGCCGATCGCCTCTACGAGGACACGGCGGTGCTCTGCCCAAGCGGGGCAGACTCCACCGTGTGCTCCACCGTGTCCTCGGGGCGATCCTCGCAGTGATGACACCCGGGCGTCTCCTCCCGCCTGATTATATGCAGGAACCTCCCGAAACATCCGTGTCCGGAGAGGACCTGCGTCAGGCGGTAGGTGAGAGCGCCGTGACGCCTCTCTAGCCACTCCTCAAAGAGGGGTCTAACCGCCGCTATCGTGGCGTGCCCTGCACTGGGTTGCGATAGTCGCGCCTTCCATTCCACCATGAGACCGCGCCGGAGGTCCGTCCGCTCCGCAGCGATTTGCCGCGGGTGCAGAGTTTCCCCCCGACGTAGTGCCTCCGCGCGCCAGTCATACAGGCGCGCGAGGACTATCGCCTCCAGATCCCATGGTGGCAGTCCGGCAAGGAGGCTTGCTGCCTCGCGCGAGATCGTGCGGTACCCCCGGATCAGCCTTACGGCTACCACCTTTTGGGGCGCGTTCAGGTAGTGTGCGGCTCGAAGCCGCAGTGAACGCGCCCATACCGGGGCCCCATATAGGGCCATGGACCGCACGACCCCCGCGTAAAGCCTCCGGCAGGAGGCGTTTGGCCCCCTCAGGTTGGGCAGGAGCCGCTTTAAGGCGGCCCCGGCCCGTTCCAGTTTGGGGGCCAAACGTCGGAAATGCTCGACGAAGTTCCACCGGCTGTCGAGGACGAGACCCAGGTATCTCATCGTTGTCTCGACGCCGATGTGAACCCCTCCTACCATCAGTTGGGATCCCGAAGGTGGCCCGTACCGGGGCCCATGAAAGGACATGGCCTCGGACTTGTGCAGTGCCACCTCGAGACCCAACTGCCGGATCCTTTCCACGACTATCGCAACCCCGCGTGTCATCGCGTCGGCCGCCGCCTGATGCGACCTCCCCTGCGCCAGGACCAGCGTGTCGTCAGCGTAGCAAACTACGCTGACGCCATCAGGGAGGTCGGCCCGCAGCACCCAGTCGTAACCGATGTCCCACAGGAGCGGCCCCAGAACCGATCCCTGTGGGACACCGCACGACATCTCTCGCCGGTTCCAATTCCCGTCGCGACCGGGGTAGATGACGGCTCTGTCCGTCAAATACGCCCCGACTATTCGACGGAGGTAAGTCGGCACTCGGTGATACCGGAGTGCCTCCCCTATGCAGCTCCAGGGCAGGGTGTTGAACGCGTTGGCGATGTCGAGTGACACCGCCACGACCACCCCACCCCGGGACACCGCGTCCCCCGTCGTGAGGGCTCTCACGCGCATGATGGCGTCCACCGTCGAACGCCCCTTGCGGAAGCCAAACTGGCACTCCGCAAGATCCGGCCCCGTCCTCACCAGGTGCCCGACGAGGCGGCCCGCAATCACTCTCTCAAAGAGCTTGCCGACCTCGTCGAGCAGCACTATGGGCCGGTATGCGGACGGAGAGTCCGCAGGGCGCCCTGGCTTCTGAATGAGGACCAGCTTCCCCGTCTTCCAACGGAGTGGAAACTGGCCTCTCTCCATGCATGCGCTTAAGAGCGCCTCCAGTCGAGGCCCGAGAGCCCTCGAGGCCAGGACCCAGGCTTTACCCGGCAAGCCGTCGGGTCCCGGGGCGGTATTTTTGGCCTTCAGCCTGCCTACCGCCGCTCTCAGATCTAAATATGACTCGCCTCGAGACCACTTTTTAGTGATGTACAATTCGTTTATTTTCGGGAACACTGCCCTTGGATCAAGTAGATGACCGCACAGAACTCGGTTGTTCAATCCGTTATAGTTTACCGTTAATATTGTAGCGAATTATTTCATTGTGAAAGCAGAAAAAAATAATATATTAGACAAACTTCCGTCCTGTGTCCGAAAAATCCTTCCAATCAAAAATCTCGGTAAGAAAAAAGACATGACACTTTTTGATTCAAAATTCAAAACCAATATGAATAAAAAAACCTTTCTGGTTTAAAATAAGGTTGAATTTCTTATAAAAGAAGGTCGTTCGTGACAAAATTATAATTTAGCATTTGCCAATGCTGCACGGTGGAGCAGACCGAGTCCTGGATTGGAGACCGCGTATTGACAAGCGTAGTGTGGTACGCCCCCCAGCTAGATGGACGGACGATCTAAAGAAGGTGGTTGGGACAGACTGGATGCGGAGGGCGGCGAGCAGGGTGGTTGTGGCGCAGCCTGGGAGAGTTCCAGCAGTGGACCGAATAAACTTGATAATTATGTAAACATTCATTTTTGTGGAAATAACGATTGCCGGAAGAAAGTTTGGTTGATACAACAATGGTTAGATAAGTACAATAAAATTAGTGCTAATGATCACAACGAACTAAATAGGATATCTCTTTAATGTAAACAATTAAGAAACTTTCAAATATTTACAACACGTATGTGTTAGTTTTCGACTTGCTTAAGGTAGGTGCTTCGGATAAGTGAACTTTAGTAATCGTGACGTACTGGGCAGCATTAGCAATGACAATGATCAATGCTTGTGACTGACTGGTTACACTGCATACACTGATGAAAATGAGCGCAAAGAAACTTTATATTATTTCAAGTCAGTACTGACAGTAAAGTTACAACGAAACTAAATTTAAAACGACGTTACGTTAATCACATTATCCACGCCAAGGGAATGACTGAGGCCCAATATCTATTACGCCTCTTAGCGAAGTTTTAACAACCAATTTGCTTAACCCATGTCAAGTTCGCAAAATTACTAATTAAACTGTTTATCGCAACGAGAATTTAAAAAGGCAAATTTTTGGAAAAAATATTGTGTCGAAGCTGTGAAGAAGTCTTTTGATAGGCCAAAAAATCTTAACACAATATAAACTTTTAGGTTACGTGAAACGATTCTTATAATCTGTTATTATCGTAAAGTAAGTAAAGTCACATAATTTTTCTAGGGAGCTTTAAATCGTCTGGCAAAAGTTACTGCCGGCGGGAAGTGTCTGGCAGTATTGATTACTAATTTCTTATAATATTCTCTGAAAGATACATAAAAATCAGCCATGAGAATTTAAGAAAAGTGAGTAGTGTTTTCACTACAACTTTAGCACATTTACCTGTGAATACCTTTAGCACCTGCACCTGTGGATTGGCCGTCGGCCCAAGGTAGCAAGTATGCTTACACTCAAAGTGCATACTAACACAACTTTATCCCGCATACTTATGAGAAAATAAGTAACGTTGATAATATGAAAATAGAGGAAGATGATGAAAAAAAATTAAACTATAGTTTAACCGAAACGGCTGTATCGTGCCTTAGGAATGCGCGGCGAGGTAGGGGGCGAGATGCCCGTGAGCATTGACGAATGAGCAGCCTGCACTATCTCGCCGCGCACATACCGAAGGCGCGGCGGTACAGCGGTTTTGGTCAAACTATACTCACGTTGCCATATGGCAACCATTCATAATCCACAATCAGCCTATAATGTGCCCTGCTGGGACACAGGCCTCCTCTCAGCGAGAGGGAGTGGCCCGTAATCCACCACGCGGGCCCATTGCGGATTGGTAGATGTCAAGTCTTCAAATTTTTGGTTCTAGGACATGCCGGATTCCTCACGATGTTTTCCTTCACCGTTTTTGAGAGCAGTGGTGATGAAATAATTTACACAAAGTGAAGCGCCTGTTTGGGTTTGAACGTACGACCTACGACTCGTAAATCGCAGCCGTTACCACTGGGCCATCACTGCTCTCCTGCATATGGCAACTAGTCTCTAATGGGTTAGTCGAGTTTCTTTCGGAAATCAAAAGTTGCAGCACTGTTGCAGGACTGTTGCTAGTCAATAAGCATGAAGGAATTAGTAGGTTAGAAACCATCCACACCTTAGCGAGTAAAATGTTACGAATTTTTCAAAGCCTGAGATTTGACAGTTTTTGAGGCTCCATGCCTCAAAAGGAAAAAATGGAACCCTTATAAGATCACTTCGTTGTCCGTCTGTAAGAAAAAGGATTTGAGAATTTGATATTAATTTCAATTTGGTAACTACCAAATTGAAATTAATATCAAATTCTCAGGGCTGCAATCCCTTGAAGCACTAAAAAAATAGACTTCTAAGTCAACGCAATCAAAAGATACGGGCGTTTATATTCCGTTATGCCGCATATTTTGACACTCGCAAGGGAATCAAAACCTATAGGGTGCTTCCCGTTGACCTAGAATCATGAAATTTGGCAAGAAGCAATGTCATGTAGCAATGTCATGTAGCAATGTCAAGTTATGAAATCTATTATGAAAATCTAAAATGGTACCCAAACGAAAAAAACACCGACATACAAGTAAAGGAAAAAATCAGAAAACCGTAAATTTTTTAGTTACATACCTACAAATTTCCGTACAAATTTGTAGGTATGTAACTATAAATTTACGGTTTTCGGATTTTTAACCCTCGATGCGCGAGTCCGACTCGTACCTACTTGACCGGTTTTTAAAAAAAAGTATATATACTAGTATAATTTAATTAAAAAACCTATATCCAGGTTTCTTAACTTGTATATCCACTCTTTTTAAGAATTAAAGCTTCGCAGTTCATAAATTGCCCACCATTTATCTAGAAACTGGAAAACCATGTTTCATAAATATGAATTGACTCTAAGTGAAAATTAGCTTGCTAAACGGCTCTACTGCGGAATTAGGAATTGATCGAGCAAATTGGTTTAAGGTTTATTGTAATGTTATATGGTTCCGTAGGTGCTAAGTTCTTGTTTTGCAATGATGTTTCAGGCATTAACAGATTCAAGTACCATTTCATAGCTCAATTTATAGAGGAGAGCAATTTATAGACATCCGTGTCTCGTCCCGTAATTACGTACAGACGCCAGCACATCGAGCTACTACAATATGTCAAATTTCTTTAATAGATTTTCAACTTTATCGTTAAAGCATTAAGGTTCAAGGTTGATTGGGAATATTTGACAGTTTCGGGTAGGTTGACCTGCTGGCTTCTGTACAGTACGCGGCCGTTGTTAGACCATGTTCACACGGAAGTAAAAATAACGCGGCAGGATATTATCGCGCACTGGATTTTCAACTCTCTGTGTTGAACCGAGCATTGAAAATCCAACAAAGTGCATCCCAGCGTATCGAAAAACTACACTTTTGGATTTTTAACTCCCGGCGCTAAGCAGTGCGTTGAATATCCAGTGCGCGAAAAAATCCCGTCGCGATATTTTTAAATCCGTCTGCGAACTTGACTTATGGTATGGGCGGCACATCGCATTTGAAGCCATTTTGTGCGTGGTACGTAGGTAGGATCTTCCTGTGCTAGTCGCAATATATACTTTTTCTTTTCTTTCTTTCTTGTATTACCTTTTTTCCGGCCTTCCTTTGCTGCTTGTCGCTGGCGTGTACCTTGCACGTTTTTGCTAACTTAGTTGGAGTTGGCTTCCTGTCTAACTGGAAGTAGTATCAAAGCCTGTAATTTACATGGAGCGGCTGCCAATCTGCCCTCCACAACCTAGCACGTTAACACGTTACCCATGGTAAGAATGGTTGTCAAACTTTCGAAGACTTTACTACCCGTAACAACTGTCAAAGATCTACAACTGACAGCCAGGACCAACAGCTTAACATGCTTTCCGAGGCACGATAAGTTTATTAGACCTTTGAAGTCCATCGGTATTCCCTACAATATAAATAAGATTGACTAAATTCAAAGAGGCTTTTTTTTCTAATGGATTCCCTAATGTCAAACCATTAAATTATATTCACATTTTTCGTATAAAGTGCGTTAGTTAGTTCTTCTAATGAATTTACTTTGATAGGTACGTACTTAAAACATTTTTATCTAAAATTCTTTGTCGACGTTTTGTTAAAACACTGAGTGGTGTTAAAAGCAAAGAGTATCTATATTTTAATGGACTAACCATTACTGCTTTCGTAATATATTCTCATTGTACGAAAAATAATACACTTTTCATATCTATTTTCTTTTCCAATGTTTCAACAAGTCTTTCATACTTGAGGCTGATTTTTCCAACGCCAGATAAATTTATTGGTGAAATAATTTTGAATTTTTGACAGTTCTTTCATACAAAATCTGTCAGACGTCAATTTTATTCCACGAATAAAAATTATCGGTCGATTAAAAAATCAACAATAATAATTACTAGCCTACTACTTGAGGCATATGCGGTGACGATCTTACTTTGTAAACTTTCATTAGATTGTTTACTTTTACCGAATATAGAATAGAATAAAAATATTTATTGTCCAGGGAATACAGTAAGCTAGTTCACTGGTTAACAGCAACTTAAGACGACATAGGCAGCTTAAAATACTACCTACTGGTTACAACATATTATTTGCCAGTAAGCCCCAATCTAGAAAGTTAGTCTCTGTACCTTGGACAGGCCTGTTGGTCTAGTGGTTAGTGACCCTGACTGCTATGCCGGAGGTCGTGGGTTCGATTTCCACCCAGGACAAATGTTTGTGTAATGAGCACGATCATTTGTTCTGTGTCTGGGTGTAATTTATCTATAATATTTATGTATTTAGAAATATATAAGTATGTTTATCAGTTGTCTAGTACCCATAACACAAGCTCTGCTTAGCTTGGTACTAGATGGCGTTGTGTGATAGTTGTGGAATATTTATTTATTTATTTATTACCTTGGAGTTTGGGGGTAGGAATTTCAGAGTGGAGACTAGAGGTGATTTCAGGTATGGTAATAGTACGTGTGCATGTGTATCTAATGTTTGGGTGGTGTGTGTGTCAATCCTTAATTCATAACTGAAATCTTAATCTATTTTTAGCACAGTCTTATGAACGGAAAAGTATACTTACCAGGATTCATTAAAGGTTTGGGTATATTAGCTACCAAAAATTGTACGCTCATGAAAAATAGAAGCTTTTCACACTTCTAAATAATTAATAATAATTTCCTTAAAGAGGTCGGTGCTGGAGGTAGAAACTTAAGCGGAAAAATAAACCTGGTTTCTATCATTACGACGGAACCCAGAAAAAGGGGCTAATTTCTGAACATATTAAACAGTGCTATTTACGCGGGAAATACAAATTAAATTAAACACAATAACCGATTCAATAATTGGACAATTTTATTGGAGAAATGAAACCCTTGAAAAATCAAAGAGCAGTTGTGCTTTAACCTTTTGAATGTTCACACAGTAAAAGTAATAATGCTTCTACAAAAAGTAATTACATACACCAAACAGTTGGAGGACCCAAAAAATCCTTTGTTGGGGCCAACTTTGAAAGGATTGTATTTATTTGGCCTCTGGCAAACTGGCAGCAAATTTAGGACCACTGCTTACAATTTGATACACTTTTCTACCTTACTTTTTGTTATTAGCCAATTTGTTGACCTTTATTTTGTTAGATATGATATTAACAAAGTTCTAAACAACATGTCACTGACTGTTCTCAGCGTTATTTGCTTCGCAAAATGTTATTCTTACGTTATGTGGCAAGGCGAGTGGAGGAAGCTTGTTCAATATATTTCTGAGGAAGAAATAATACAAATCAGGAGAGAGGACCCGGTAGTAAGAAAGCACATGGATGACTACACTAAGTATACAAGGATAATAACATACATGTTTTGGGTGATGGTATTCATAACGAACTTCCTTTTAATAGTAACGCCCTTCTTGAAATACGTCTCATCCCATTCCTACCGCGATGATATAAGATTGGGTGTGGAACCATTACCCCAAATTCTATGTTCTTGGTTTCCGTTTGATAACACCAAAATGCCTGGTTATTTGGGAAGTATTTTCGTTCATGTAATTATGGGCAGCCAAGGTTCTGGAGTATTAGCCGTTTACGATATGAACGCTGTTGCTATCATGTCTTATCTGAAAGGACAGATGATAATTCTGAGAGAGAAATGTAACAGCCTATTTGACGACGTAAGTTCGACTGAAGATGTTTTAAGTAGAATCAAAGAGTGTCATAGACATCACAACGCCTTAATTAAGTAAGTACTTCGTAAGTTATTTTAGTGCTTTAGGCGTTGATAAGGTATCGTTAAAGCTCATTTGTGACGATTTTCACAAATTTTAATTAGGCCAGTCATTTAAGATACACACATCAACACTGTCTAGGGATATTTTGGATTTACTCAATTTACTCAAAATTTATTAAAAATAACATACAACATGCATATATTTTTATAAAGCCCATTTATCAGACTACACTCCAGAATAAAAGAAAACTATTTTTTTTGCGTAAACAAATTTTTATTCAAATAAAGAAAAAATGTGAAATAATGGTAAAACTAACAATGAATGTGTTTCTCAAGAAAAAGTGAAAAATAAGGAAAAATTTATCTGTTTTTAACAGTTATGTGAAAAATCAGTAGTCAGTAAAACACCCCATGACGTTAATAACGGTCCTGCAACGGTTTTTCATGCTTTGGATTAAGTTATCCAAGTCTAGCTGCGGTATATTGTCCCAAGTCCGGCTAAGATGCAAAAAAAGTTGCTCTTCTGTCGCAATGTTTGCAGGGAAATTCCTCAAAGCCCTTCTTTGGAGCATGTCCCACGCATGTTCTATCGGGTTTAGGTCAGGCGATTGAGCGGGCCAGCCTAAGACCGATACGTCGTGCTCCTGCAACCAGCTCGTCCCCACTCTCGCTGTGTGCGGACGGGCGTTATCGTGCATGAGCGTGAATTCTTGGCCCATTTGTAGTCGATGGGGGTAGATTATTGGTGCTAGCATCTCGTTACGGTATTTTTCAGCCGTCATGGTGTTTCTGATCCAAACGAGGTCGGTTCTTCCACCAACACGAATTCCACCAACACGAATTCCCGCCCAAACCATAATTGTCCCGCCGTGGTATGAATAGACTTCCTGAGGATGTTGCAGACGGCTCTCACGACCAGGAACTCGCCAAACACGTACTCTACGTGTATCGGGATGGAAACCGAACCGGGACTCATCGGTAAACAGCACTACAGACCACTGGTTATCTTCCCAGAGCAAATTTTCACGAGCCCACTCTAGTCGTCGTCCACGATTTCCTCGGTGTAGTGCTGGAGTACGAAGCGGTCTGCGAGCATGAAGGTTAGCTTCATGCAGCCTTCTCCTCACAGTTTGGTCACTCACAAGCAACTGGTGCTCTGACTGGAGCCTCTGAACCAACTGCATGGCCGTAACATTTGGTTGTCTTCTCGCGGCAACTTGCAAAAATCGGTATTGTCGTTGAGTGGTAACGCGCTTCCCGCCTGGGTGTCTTGCAGCCACATCACCAGTAGCACGATAACGTGACCATAACCTTGATATCACGTTTTGTCTTGTTCCAATCTCCTCGGCAATACTCCGTTGAGTAGCCCCAGTTTGGAGCATGCCTACTGCCCTTAACAATTCCTCTCTCGTTAAATGGCGCCGCTGCATGATGCACACAATAACATTAATTCGAAATTAACCGATAACTTGTTATAAAACTTAAATTTAACACAAAAAAACAGGCAAAAACTACTGTAGGTAAATGAAACCTTCGGACTTCGCTACCATTATGCCGCGTAAGTCTTTTGTTTTTAATTTATTTTTTCAAATTCAAATTTAGAATCGTTTAAAAAGGTTTACAAAATAAGCTTTCTTCAAATGAATTTAAAACTGGCCAGTATTTTTTGAGTTTAATAACTTTATACAAAATATCCCTAGACGGTGTTGATGTGTGTATATCATATATGTACACAGGTCGCAAACAATTGCACAGTACAGATTTGTTGACCTAATCCGATTTTTATGTCTACGGTGACTGGCCTAAGTGTCAAGAGGTCACATAGGCTAATATATTGATTTTAGAAGTTTATCTTGGGTACCTATACAAGGTGTATCTATTCATACACGAAATATTTAATATATTAAGAGATACACCTACAAGTGCTTAAAAAACTATAGAAATTATTTTTTTTTTATCTAATAACCGGGTATTTCAGTAAGCGCTTCCTACCTTTAAATTTAAATAAAACAAAGTGTGTGTGAGATATCGAAATTTTTTATTTGTTTGAAAGGCCTATCGATGCCATTATGTATGGAATGACATCTATGACATCGTTCAAATGTCCACCGCGGCTTCTCTGGGCGGCGCGCAACCGAAATGTCCAATTTTCCATAACTCTAGCGCATAAATCGGGCTGAATTTTACCGATGGCATGGGTTATGTTGACTTTGAGGGTCGCTGTGGTATGTGGATATTCCCTTTGTTGCCCCAGTTACTACAAATTTTACTACCTGTTGTAATACCGTTAATTTTGATTACCCTTCCTACTACTCCAGTATTGAGTAATTGTTAGAAGGGAAAAATAAATAGGCCGTGTTACTACCGTAAATACCTACTTTAAAAAAAACTAATTTTATTTCTAAACGAATTTATTTTTTCTTTATAACTTGAACATAAAACAATTTATTCTAACATAAAAAAAAGGAAAATCAGCGCAATTTCTCGAGGGGCGTAGCCTACTGAGATGTCTGCATTTAACAACTGCATCTGAATATGTCGTATATTGTCGTCGTTTACAATATCGCGACTGCTTCTTTTGTTAAATTGCTGTGCAATAATTTTAACAAGGCTGTCTGATTTTGATTAAAGTTTTATTCGTTAAATTGCTATCCAGACACCTGACGATGTCATTTGCTTTCAATGACAGCATTGAAAGCAAATGACATCGTCAGGAAATCTGGATTTAAAATAAACCTATCACCTGCATGCATTGAAGGAAGCGTAAAGTTAAGGTTTAATATGACAAATACGGAGAAATTACTCATGGACAAACCAAATAACACTGCTCGACCTGGGAATCGAAGCCCAGGACCTCATGCTCGGCAGTAGCGCTCGCTAGCACTATACCGACAAGGCAGGCATTATTATTAAACCAATGCTATTTACAGGCACTGCTCCATCTTCAACTCACTATTATCGCCAACCATGTTTGTTTATGTGCTAATGTGCTCAATAACAATTTGCGGCAGCGTGGTGCAATTTAGTTCGGTACGTTGTTTTTATTACTTTTTACTTATTTCTCAACTTCAAATGCTGGTTGTTCGAGAGTTCGAGACGTAGAAATAGACAAGTATATTTTCTTAGGGACGGTGGCGTGTTGCGATTAATTACTAATTTTTTTTTTAACCCGCAACAGTTTGGTACAAATAAATTTAAACCAATGCCTTTATTTTCAGAAAGAAGCCACTGCTTCACAAAAACTGTGGGTCGTTCAGTACACGTCTGGATTAGTTTCACAACTCTTCCTATACTGTTGGCATAGCAACGAAGTAACAATACAGGTAACAAATTTCCAAAACCCGAAGAAATTATTTATGTACAATTTGGCGCCATGAAACTGGTACTTTGAGTAAAAGGAGGAACTAAATAAAAATTTTGAAAATCAACAGCATCAGAAGGCCAATTCTCGTAATTTAAAATGTTCAAAATCTTGTCGCAGTCTCATCTCAGCGACAAACAAATGTCAAACACTTGTCAAAATGTAGGGAAATTAGAAGTATTTTTGACAGATTGAGACTGAGATCAGACTGTGAGCGTCCTTAAAATTACGAGAATTGCCCCTCAGATAATACACCTAAACCTGTTGGAATCTTCATGTCGCTGATGAAACCGACTTACAGTGCCGACTTACTTTTCAATTAATTAGCATCTCGAGTCGGGGTTTGTGGCTCTTAATAACAGCCGGTTGATCGATCACGTTCAGCTACGCTTGCCGTAGTTGGTCCGTGGTGCCTCGAAAAGCACGTTAAGTTAAACCCAATGGCTTTTAACGTCAAATATCCACGCATACGTCCACGTCCACGTCATATGTGGATCATTGATAGTTGTTACGGGTCGTCAGAAGCCCAAAAGTCTAACAACCAGTCTTACCAAGGGGTATCGTATTACCCAATAACTGGGTTGAGAAGGTCATATAGGTAGTCATGGCTCCCTGTAAAACACTGGTATTCGGCTGCATCCAGTTAGACTGGAAGCCGACCCCAACACAGTTGGGAAATGGCTGGCCAGGTGATGATTATTTCGGGCAATTCTTTTAGTGGTGTATTATTTAATAATTCATGCTAGAAAATAATAATCTAATATTTTTTTTCTGACAGAGTGAGCAAGTAGACAGAGGAATCTACAACAGCGACTGGTGGCAGAGTGATGTGCGTGAACGCAAGCAACTTCTCTTATTGGCTGGGAAGTTAAATCACACGTTTATATTAGATGCTGGACCTAACTCTACGCTGTCTGTTCCTACTTTTATTGAAGTACGTACCTATTCATCTTTTGTAAATTCAACACGCTTTTCAACGTCTTTTGACACACACAGACGTAACAAATTCGGCTATGATTGACTTTGATGCGGTAACAGCCACCCGCGGTTCAGATTTTGATTAAGGATAAAGAGGTTAGGTGTCATCATTGAAAACGTATAGTGCCTTCATGCCTGTATCCATGATTAAATTGAATTGCACCAGCAGGCTGCCTGATTCAGAACCTCATCGTGACTGTTTTGACGCTTTATTTTGGATTTGCTTGCTTCTCTTAAAGTGCTTCCCACACAGCAGTTATATAACATTAAGCCGTATACGTACGAACGAACAAAGTGTTCGATGTTCGTGTTCACCATGTTTTTGTTCGTTTGCGCGTACACGGCTAACAAATTGTAACAATAGTTATAAATTGTTAGAACTAATTACAACATGATATAAAAAATTATAACTTTTGTTTTATAACATCATCCGAGCGACAGCGAGACGTTAGCGGAAGGGCGCGGGGAGGAGGTTGCTCGCGAAGGTTGGTTGCTCGTTGAGGCCAAACCAATAAGCACTTCCACCATTTAGAGTCACTACCAGTTTCCTCGAAAGGCAGACCCAAACTGATGGTTACAAAATGTTATACGATGTTATACAACGAGTTGAACCAGCGTGGGAGCGTTTATAAACATAACATTCTTAACATTTTGTAGCAAATTGTTACACGCTGTTATAAAATGTTATCGTGTTACAAAATGATTTATAAAGTTTAGTTAAATAACTGCTGTGTGAGAGCACCTTTAGGAGTTTATTTATAAACGATGATTTAAGTTAAGTGACATTCAAACGTCAAAAATGTGTGGGTAAACGTAAACAGTCTCTAATCACTACTTAACTTTAAGCAACGGTCATAAATAAAGGGGTTTAAGTCTAGCGAGGATGCTAGTCTTTTTGTTAATCAATTACTTTATTGATTAATCAATTAGGTATTCTATTCTTTACAGATCATGAAAGGCTCCTACAGTTTCTTTACGCTGTTCTCGCAGATTCGAGAGGATTAATTAATAACATTTTCACCAAGGAACGCAATATTTCATATTGTTTTCGTAACACAATTCGATTTATGTACACAAATACTGATTAATGAATACATTTGCCTGTTTACAAGTATGTTGAACCACGCTGTTTGAGGTTTAATTGAATAATTAATTTGTGTTTGTTATATTCTAATTTGATATTCGGCAAATTTGGGTTAACATCACGTTAGTTGGCATAATTTATTGTAGTAGGTAAAAATAATATTTTAGGGACAGCGAAATATTTACCTACGTAGTCTGTTAGATCAAAGTTCATTCGATCAACCCGTGTACGTTTTTATGTAACATTATTTTTTTTAAAAGCTTTGTAGTCTTAATTAAATTATTACACTAATTTCTGTGTTTATTTCGAGTACTGTGCGATTTATTATCAAAGACATACATGTACCTTAATTTTAAGCTTAGAATTAAAATCTCTTTACCACAAAGGACAAAAGATTTTACAATCAAGGTGTTTCCCGGAGTGTTTACGAGAGTATTAATATCAAGCCCCCATCAAAGCTTCAAACAATCGGCTTTTTAAAATACTTATATAAAACTACCTTTGTTTTTACCCACGGCCCGTGTGGGTGTCGCAAAATATCCCAAGGAAACGTAAGTACCACCGGGATTAATATTACTATGTGTGTCAAATTTCATCAAAATCCATTCAGGCGTTTTTGCGACAATTCGGAACATACACCTAGACAAACGGACAAAAATTCTAAGGGAAATTATGAGTGCAGCAACAAAAGTTTTCTTCAGCACCTGCAACCTAACGTCTTTTTTGTAAGTAGGCAACGATTTAATAGAACAGCTTCTATTATATTAATTCATTATCTTTACTATTCCAACAGAATATCAAAAACCAGCGTCAATTTACCAACTCAGTGCTACCGATAAATACACTGGCCTGCAAAACTAAGTATCACACTTTTAAAATTGGAATAGCTTTTTAAGTACACAAGAAATACTTTCGAAATAAAAAGAAATCGAAAAAGAGTAATTTTGTATATTAAAACTTAATTGTCGAGAACCTTCTTTTAAGAAATGGCTGAAAAGAGCTTTTAAAAATAAAAATTATCCTTTTCGAATTACAATTTTACCATTCATTTTTTTGTTTCGAATTGTTGAATTACGAGAATTGGCCTTCTGTCTGCTAACAAAATCAAATTCTAGCCTCAAAATTATCCATCAAATTTTTTATTCAACAACGAAATTATTAAATCATATTATTTTTTCATGAAAATTAGCAGTAGGTATAATATTCAAGCCATCGATTATTCCCGATGTCCACCATTTGTTTGTCCACCCCTGAGGAACACTTCATGGTTTGACTAGGTCGAATCTCTTCCAAAACTGAATTGGGGCGACCCCGACTTTACACAGGCTTGCTACCCCTAGAGTGTATATAAAAACCGGAGGCTCGAAGGGAGAGCAACCCCCGCCCAGAGCATAGGCACAGGCACCCGTGCAAGCCGTAGCGGCTGAGGCTGGTCGCCAAGCCAAAGCTGCGGCAGTCAGCATGGGTGCCTATCCTTTGTTACGTAAGGGAGGGGTTGCAGTTCCCGCAGTGCCGGAGATGATGCAGAAGCAGTTGCTAACCTAACCTCAAAACACTTTATAGTTATAAAGTGTTTTGAGGTTAGGTTACAATAATTGGTCCCCAGTGGTGGACAACGAGAATCATTTTTAAAAGTGGTTTCGCTGTCCCCCCAGTGGTGGCCAAACAAGTGGTGGACATCAGGAATAATCAAAATTAACTTATGGTAACATTATAAATAGAAAGGTGACTACATGAAATTAGAGCGTTCACTAACCATTATTTGATGACAATAATAAGGAAATTCTGGCAAGAACTCATGATGCACCATGTCATTGTATTCTTCACTGCTTCAACGTTTTAATCACTTGTTGACGTGCTGGGACGACCAGGGCGAGCAGCGTCATTAACATCTTCTTTGTCTTCTGTGAAGAGCTTGTACCACTTATAACCATTTTTTTTGCTTAAAGTAGACTCGCCAAATGCCAGTCGACATTTCAAGTGCGTTAGAGCACTTAATTTTATTTTGCACACAAAATTTAATACAGATTCTTTGATCCATTTTTTTCTATAGCAAAAAATAGCCAAGCACGCTAAAACACGTCTAACCTTTATATCTGCAACATACGTTGGGGACACGTATACCAATAAAAAAATATTTAAAAAAAATTTAAATCGAAATGTACGTTGCCCGCGAAATTTGAAAAGTCACTTTATTTTTTTAACAAGCCTCGTATTAGACGCCGAAATATTTCAATTCATTCGACAACTAAATAAAGGCCTGTCTTAATTAGCACCCAAATCCTAATATCTATTTTTTTCGGCATCAGACTCGTTCAATTATTTTGCTTCGTATCAATTACTTTTTACAAAAATATTCAAGGTACACTTTTGACTTCGTTACTATTTTATTATATGTACATTTAATAATATAGATACTGGGAATACGTAACTGCGTGGGAAGTATAATTTAAGTAAAGAAAATATTTTTTCTGACAGCTATTCCATCAAATTTGACATCTCAAGCTTACAATTACCCTGCCACATTCGCAAAAGCCGTACAATTTTAGAGAGCGAAATGGTCAGTTGTCACAGTGTAAAAAGATTGGCCATAATAAACAGTGTTCTTTGTTTTATATGCAAAGCAGCAATTTGTTTGACATCTGCCCGCCCATGCCACGTAAGTTATCCATACACGCATGCGGCTGTTTGTTCGTTATAAAAGTGTTTGTTAACCTAATTGACAATATGTAGTAAAAGGTGACCATGAATAACGAATTTGTTTATGTTAGTATTAGTATCTGTAATAGTCTGTAAGTGCTCAAGGTGTAAGAAAACAGCGAATAAAGAAGTTTATCGTAGTAAAAATAACATAAAAATAATATAATCGTTTTTATCGACGATGACAAATAGCAAGACAAAATAAATCTAATATAAGAATATTTTTCACAATTCCATAGGATACTTGCCTCCGGATGACATTGTAATCAAAAACAAATGAAACTAACCTTCGTCACGATATTTTTTTCTACGCAGCAAACAAAAACGAAATAAGAGCAATAATTTGACTAAAATTCAATTACCAAACGGAAACGGAATTGTAGCTGTTAATGACATACAAACAGCGAGGATTTCACACAAAAGACTTGATTAAAACTCGTCTAGAATCTGCATTCAAAGCAGTGGGTTCATTCATTCTCGAGATAAAAACTGTTGCAAATTACGGAGTTCGCTATAGCTCGGTACTCGTATCAACTCGGGAAATATGGAGGAAAAAGTTACTACTTCATATTTTATACGTTTTTGGAACTAGAAATTGGAGTGTAATTAAAATGCGGGATACTAAAATTATAATGCCAATTTAGAATAACATTCTAGAAACATGCCATTTATTTTACGTTGAAATATAATTATATTTTTTTTAATAATGGGTTACAGACTTTATTATAGAAGCTCATACTCACAAATTAAGTTAAATAAACTCAACATTCTGCTCAACTCAATCATAATGTCAGTCCTTCACCCTTGTCTAGCATAAATAATGCAACAATTAAAAATTAAAACTAAAAAATAAAATTGCTAAAATTAATTGAATACAAGTCGTGCCGGCGGATTAACTTAGTAATGCTGACTTAAATAAATAATGAATTCCCTTGGACCAAGGGACCAATATAACGAAAAAATCACATTTTATTTCTTACACCTATTGAAACCATTTGTTTGTTAGTACACCAAAATGGTATATAAATTCCTTAATCGATTGGAAGACCCAAATAATCCATTATTAGGGCCAACTGTTTGGGCCCTTCGATATGGGGGTTTATGGCAAAAAAATCGCATAAAAAGGTTTTTTTATAATTTGGTCCATTTCGCTGCATTTCTTTTCGTGGTATCCCAATACATAGAACTTTGGATTATCAGGAATAACCTAGAACTGGCATTGAGAAACCTGTCCTTAAGTATGCTGAGCACCGTTTGCGTTATCAAAGCTTGCAATTTAGTGTTCAGGCAAAATTCTTGGAAAAAAATTATTGAATATGTATCCGAAACAGAAAAGTTGCAACTGTCAAAAAAAGACAAGACTATCAACAATATTATATTCGAATATGTAAAATATGCTAGAAGAGTCACATACTTCTACTGGTGTTTAGTAATGGCCACAGTTTTTACTGTCATCCTGGCACCTCTCTTTATTTACTGGTCGTCTCCTACCTTACGAGAGAGTGTAAGGAACGGAACTGCACCATACCCAGAGATAATGAGCTCTTGGATTCCTTACGACAGAACCAGAGGCTTCGGTTTCTGGGTTGCTACTTTTAACCAGATGTTTGCTTGTTTCTACGGAGGTACAGTCGTGGCGAATTTTGACTCTACTGCTGTAGTAATAATGACGTTTTTTGCTGGACAACTGAAAGTACTATCTGCTAATTGTGAAAATCTATTTGGCAATGGTAATGAACTAGTTAATTATGATGAAGCCGTCAAGAGGATTAAGGAGTGTCATTTGCATCATCTGTACATGGTGAAGTAAGTTTTGTCTTTAGTTACTTTCTCTTTCAATGGTCGGGTATTTATGATAAATGATTTATTTTCTGTAAGTAGGTTTGTACAAACACTTTTACACGTTAATCATATTTTTTTTTTTAACTAGATGTGTTCGGCGTTTCCTATCTGACTAGTCTGAGAAGAAAGTCCGTCTCTTTTAAAGTCCAGACATAATCTTGGTCAGATCATGTGATGACCATGTAGATTGGTGTCTGAAATGGATTTTGAGGAAAGAATCACACAGATTGAGTGGACCTGTCCAGTCAGTTTGTTAGTAACCGCGCAGCTCAACTCAAAACTTAAGCATGCATTACATCATCAATTATTATTATCATTATGAATACCGCGTGGTTACAAATGCTTCTTCATGCTAACATTAGCACGCGTGTTGTGCTGAAAAAGCTTTCAGATAGACAAAGGGTTTTGAAGGTCCGTGTCATTCTTAACCGTCCGCCATTTTGCTTTTTTTTCAAAATGGCGGCCCGCATGAATCCTATATAAATCAGTAGCTGACATCAATGCAAAAAAAACACAATAAGGCCAAACCCCATAGTGTCACGTTTCCGAGACATTCAAACTCAAACTCAAAGTATTTATTTCAATTAAACCAATTACAGGCACTTTTGAATTGTCAAGGAGTCGGTCAGTCAGAAAAATGAAGCTAGTTGCATTAACGTTCAAAGCTGATCACATTTTTTTGTACTTGCGTAATTACCTATTTTAAACATTCAAAGTGATTATTTCAAACATCTATGCAACAAGATGTTGCGGTCCACATGCAGCGCAACTTCGCAATTTGCTTTATCCTTTATAGAGACACCTTCCTACCAACTGTTATTGTACATACACTTAAAATCATGCTCATGTTGGGTTCAAAAAGCATACGTAGGTCGTATTTACAATTTTTTTTCCCGAAAGCTTCTCTAGTACGGGTTGTACTAGAGAAGCTTTCGGGAAAATATCAAGTGTTGGCATGAAGAAGCATTCATTGTAAGCACGCGTGCATACCGTACAGTCACGAGCAAAAGTATGTATACACTCGGCTTTATTCAAAAGCGATTTACTCCTTTATTTTTTAATGAAATTTTATGTTGTTACGAACATAGCATTTTCGAAGCCATAGGTTTATGTAATGAGTCGTATTTCAACGTTGCATACATTATTTCACGAAAAAATCGCAATTGAAAGTTGCCAAGTGTTGGCATATTGGTGCTCGTGACTGTACCTGTGTTTTTGTTTTTTAGATTTTCTTCAGAATTGAATTCTTTGCTATCTCCCGTCATGTTTTGGTATGTCATCATCTGCTCTCTTATGATTTGTGCCAGTGCTGTACAGCTAACAACGGTAAGACCTTTTGAATGTTTTAGTATATATCTTGTAATTTCTTGTATCTCTATCTTATTATTTGTTTTTCTAACTCAACACAAAACTGTAGTACTGGGGAGTTTATTGCGCCACTTCTTCTTCCCAGTTAAAACACAAGGAAGCAAATGTTTATGTAAATCAATTATTTCAATTAAAAAAAACAAAATGGTGAAGGGCGGGCGGGCATTCGAAAAGTGCCTAATTTGAATAAATTACTTTAGATTTTCATTTGATTTGAATTTAATTTATTGTATGTATTTTGAGATTAATTTGCGTATCAAGTAAGTAAATCTGCTTTCTGTTGTGTATTGCTAAAATGCTATTTACTTTTCTTTGGTGTCCACAGTTTTAAAGTAAAAACGTTGAACAGTTAAAAATATACCTTACAGATTTTTATTTTCGATTTAACAGGGGAGGAGTCGTAGCAGGTTGCGTTCTGTAGATTCTGAGATCTTATTAAAACTAATAACAGATCGGCTTAGTGATACACACGAGCGACACGTGTCGACGACAGAGGCAACTGCAGCCATCGGCACCCGTCGACGCCCGCCGTCAACGCGTCGGTGGTTGCCTTCGACAACGTGACGCTTGTGTATTTATTTAAGTACGGTGCTCAAATACACAAGCGGGATGTTGACGTCAGCTGCAGTCGCCTCTGTCGTCGACGCGATGTGTGTATGAGAAAATTTTATCAACATAACGTCATATTCTGGAAGGCAAAAACTAAACGTGCAAACACTTTTAATAACGCGAGTGTCATATCAAACAAACTGGTTTCATATCAAACAAAATGTCAACTGAACGGTAGAAGCAAAACGGAGTTTCAAATTGGGTGACCACGCGGACGTTTTAAAAAATATATATTTCTCTTGCGTTTCATTGACGTTTTAATTCTTGTTTACGGGGAAATTAGACTAGCTTTAGTTATCCGACGACATTGTTTAGTTTCGTTGATTGCTACTGTTGCGATTTGGGAATTTGAATAATGATTTTGTTTTGTTTCGAAATTTTGATTATTTATTTTAAGTTTTCTGTCGTGATTTAACGCTAAATGAAAAAAAAAAGTAATTGGGAATGAAACCTAGCACCTTGTTCGTGGTCTGCATGAGTGAGGTGGCGTGATCAGCGCGTCATCGGCAAACTGAGTAGCGGTGCTGCAGTGACACGGCTCGGCCCGGTGACCATTCGCTTCCACGGATTCCACTGCGACGGACGGATACCCTCTTAAAATCTTTTAGACCCACAAGAAGTGTAAAACCTCATTTATAACTTTATTTTTATTCTTCGTTATTTTAAATATTTTACACATCTTCTCTTGTTTTTTACTTCTTTATGTGACATCTCATCTATGCACCAAAATTAAATAAATATTTTATGATATTTAATTATGTGTTTACTTAAAGTAGTTACGTTGCATTCCACTGTATTTTCTCAGATAAGGCATGTTAAAAGATCAGGGGTTGCCACTAGGCGAGCATTACCAAGATTAAGAATATAATGGATTACAATAAATTTATTTAAATGAGTATTAATTTATAAAAAATAATTGAAAGTGGATTTAAATGTAATTTAATTTAATTTAATAAAATTATTAAAAATTAAAATATGTACATATTACCCGTCGCATTCTTTTAAATGATAAGTTGAAATAAGTCGTAACAAAGTTTAACAAATATTTTTAATAAATAAATGAGTTACTATAAGGCTAGTTATAGCTGCATAACCAAATCAAATCAGAAACAAATTCATTTACTAGAATTATGCACTAAATAAGTACATAAATATTAAAAATAATATTACAATTATTAAGATATTTTTTTATGTTTGCCAAATAATGCAGTACAGTCATGAGCATCAATATGTCAACATTTGGCCACTTTCAACTGCAATTTTTTTGTGAAATAACGAATGCAACATTAAAATACGACACATTACATAAACCTATGGGTTCGACAATGCTATGTTCGTAACAACATAAAATTTCAATTAAAAATAAAGGAGTAAATCGCTTTTGAATAAAGCCGAGTGTATACATACTTTTGCTCGTGACTGTACATGTGTGTATACCTGTATATCACATCACATTACAGATATTTAATACCAGTTTAATATATCATTAGGACTAAAAACATTACAAAAATGCCTAAATGTTTTTGTCGTAACAAAGAATTTCGATAACATCAGCGTCAAAATAAGCCGGCCCTCGTGTGTAAGGGTGCTTACATAAAGACACAAATTTAATTTTTGAGTTAATTGATTCATTTTTACCGCTTAAACAGTGAAGGAAAACATCGTCAGGAAACCGGCATGTCTTAGAACCAAAAAAATTCGAAAACATGTGTCATCTACCCTGGGCCCGCGTGGTGGATTATGGCCCACTCCCTATCACAGAGAAGAGGCCTGTGTCCCAGCAGTGGGAACATTATAGGCTGATTATGATTCATCTGATGTTATCTAGAGTTTATTTTGTTTTATTATTTATGTACACACAGTAAAATACATAGGGCAGGATACGACATAATTATAATCTGAGTACAAGGGTAGTCTTAGGCTTATTTCTTAAGAAATTTCATCCAGCAGACCTGTGAAAGGAGAAGAATATGTTTCTCCGGCTTCCCTCTAATGATAATAGTAGCTGCGCTACAGCTGTTGTCTCTATTTCAATTTTCAGGAAGACACGGGCAATATGCAGCGAATTTGGATCGCTGAATATCTTATGGCACTCATAGCGCAACTATTTTTATATTGCTGGCATAGCAACGATGTATTGTATTTGGTGAGTGAACATTTTGATCTTGTATTCTGCTAAGTAAGCCGTGGCTCACACGAGCATATTTTTTCGGTGCACAATATTTTCAACGCCCTACTTAGCGCCGACAGTTGAAAATCCAACAGTGTTTACTTTTTTTTTTTGTTTTGTTGGGAGTGCTGTGTTGGATTTTGAATGCTCGGCTCAACACGGAGACTTAAAAATCTTGTGCGCGATAAAATACCGTCGCGATATTTTAACGTCCGTGGGAACGTGGGCTAAAAAGATACGTGACGTAATGAAAATGTGCAGAAATATTAGGCCACTTATGTAGGTAAATGCTTTCGGTTTCAATTTCAAGCGTGGTTAAAGAACGGTTAATAGTGCACAGAACGAGATTTTCACCGCCGGTGACAGTAAATCGGTAGAACCGTGAAATGCAAATGTGAAATCCAAATTCATAAAAGGCGCGGCACAGCTAATTTGAACGCATGTTGACTTTTTTTGACTCAGATTAATTAAGGAACGCTTAATTTGCGCTACCTACGTTGTTTACCGACGAAACGAAATAAAACAGGAAGGATTTGCTAATTTAGGTACAATTTTCTTTTTTGCCCTATATTGAGCCCTATTGCTGGATCTGCTCTTTTTCCTTCCAAACCTCTCTGTCTTTTGCGATCACTGGCCATGTTGGCCCTGCAAACATTATCAGATCGTCAAGTTACCCACTAATAAATAAATAATTAAAATAACAAATAATTAAAGTAACAAATAATTAAAATAACAAATCATTAAAATAACGGACTAAAAATTAACTTTAAAATTCGTAATAAAATAAATATACATAGGTATATAAACTGCCTTATCTTATTGTTTTTTTCATTTATGGCTTCTTACTGACATTATAATACCGTACGTATCAATGTATTGTGTGTTGCTGCAATCACTAGTTCCATCTGTCAAAAAATGGTGTACCTAAAGGACAGGGTATAATATTTTCCCAAATAAATAAAATAAAATGAGTTTTGGGACAGCTGTTTATAATTCGTTCAGACTGATTGTGGTTTAAATTTGAAGCCATTTAAAATACTTGATGCTGTATGTAAGATAGAAAAATATAAAAGTGGAACAACAGACAACTACCTATGTATAACTAGATCTACAGTAATGTAACCAGCTAGTTACGATGTTATTTTATGATACACATCTATTTGGAATTCTAGTTGAATAAATTGGAGACTCGAATCGTTCACTTTTAACTGAAAAATCTTTTTCCTCCTCAGTTTTCCACGTAGTCTAAGATTTGAAGAAGATATTTGCTACAGTCCTTACGTCGAGTTAGTTTTAAATTACTAACAAAGAAAAATATCATGAAGACTGCGTACGAGCAATCATTTTAATGCACTATCGCAATCTTTTAACTTGTCTGGATCCTATACTCGAGTTTGAAAGATTTCTCCTTGAGTCAGTTATTTTAAAGGCACGCAGGCGATGCCTTTTGTTCAAATAAGTCCAAATCAGTTCGTTTTAAGAGAATTATCAACAATTTAAGCACTGCGTAGGCCCACTTGCACCAAATAATACAAAATAGTTGGGATCCTGCCGTTTTTCCGAAAAGATTTTGCCAAAAGTTCACTACCCAAACAAATTTTAGCAACCTTTTTTTATACCAATGCAATGTTTGGAATAATTTTAATACGCACATTTTCATTTGGTAAAATTTTTACTTGGCAGAATATTATCAAGGATAATGTCATTTAGGCATTTGGTCTTTAATCAAATGATTTATTACAGCAAACAGTCTTTAAACAATAAACGTTTGGTCAAATGATTTGTTATGGCAAAAAATAAGATTTTTTAGGAATTATATAATTAAAAAATGCAATTTTATTTTGGTAGAATCATTTATTTAATACAAATAAGGGAAAAAGAGGTTATTATTAGCAAGCTATCAAGAACCAAACTAGTTAGACGAGGTTAATTTAAAAAAAATTGTTAGGTTAGGTTAGGTTAAAACTGTGATCTCCTACGAAGGAGCCGAGCGAGCGAAGCGAGCGGTTCGGCGGCAGCGGCCGGTAGTGCCAGAAACGACTAGATTATATAGAAAAAAATCAGGCTACCTGAAACTGAACTCGTTAGACTATAACAATTGACTGAATAGAAATGGTAAATTAAAAACTGACGATACTAAATATTTGGCAAATTTTATTTTGCGTAAAATGAGTTATTCCAACTGAAAATATTTGACTACATAAAAATTGGTAAAAGTACTAGTTGGTAAACAAGTCATTGTTTAAACGTTGACTTGCCAAACATTTGGTTTGCGTTACGATTATTTGTGAATAGATTTTTTGCTAAGTAATAATTTGGCAAATGAAATTATGCGGAAAAATTTTTGGGAAGTGATAATTTGGCAATGTCTTTTCGATGAAACAAGGGAACCCGAAATAAGATGATGTTTTAAATAATATCTAGCGCTATGTATAAATCAATTATTCGAATTTGGCATAACTTTTTACAGAGCAATCAAGTTGACGACAGTGTGTACAGCAGCGCGTGGTGGTCTCAAAACGTACGCATACGCAGGAGCCTGCTTCTGCTTGGAGGACAACTCCGCAGATCCATTATGTTCACTGCTGGGCCATTTACTATGCTGAATATGGCTACATTTGTTACTGCAAGTTTATTATTCTTATCTTTACAAATAATGAATTAAAGTTGCTCTTTGTGTGACCGCGTTGCTCTTAAACTACGCACCGGATTTAGATGCGGTTTTCACTGTCATTTAAGTATTTATTCCGGAAGGTTTATGTGTGTTAAATTAATCTTGATGTTTGGTCAAGTCGTCGAAACCGTGCGAAGTAGGGGAGGGTCGCTAATAAATAATAAATATTATGGACAAACGATATTATCCCGGTTACCTGATTTAAATATCCTCAACGTCTAAGAAATCGTTGAAGCATTGCCAACCCTTTCAAGGGGCGCTGACTGATTTGACAGGACTAAACTAATATTTATTTTCAGTCCTTTTCTTAATGAAATAGAAAGAAAAAGATGCACTGAACTTAAATTTAGTTTAGTCTGTGAACAAGGGAATCAGCACCATTGTGTCACAAACTAAATATCATTCGATATTTTTTGTTCTAGCTCATAGCGTTTTGACAAAGGTCGCAGGGAAATTTTTTCAAAGACGCTTAAAGCGAAGTTCTTTTGTTAAATCCTTTTGATACCGTAAAAAGATAAAGTACAAGAGATTC
Source organism: Apamea epomidion (assembly GCA_947507525.1). Lineage (NCBI taxonomy): Eukaryota > Metazoa > Arthropoda > Insecta > Lepidoptera > Noctuidae > Apamea > Apamea epomidion. The sequence continues at coordinate 12,931,817 of OX382248.1, forward strand.
TTAAGAGGTACTTCCATTCTTTGCGAGAAGAATGAACACCTGCAGTAGGTATTCACATATCTGAATAGAAACCGCAGCGACAGGGCAATTTTAAGGTTATCTTCAAAAAATATAGTGAAAGGGATTTTATCAGCAAAACTCGTTTTTGATTTTTGTGTATGTAGGTGTAAAAGTTCAAATACCCTTTTCAGCTCTCAAAAAATTTTTATAGAATACTTTTTACTGAGATTGATGAAACTTTGCAGAATTTGTCGTTTAACAACTATGATTTGTGTTTATGTCAATGTTGTAATTTACAAGTTCAAGAATGATAAAAAAATAAGCATCTTAAATGTAATTTATATAATTACAATGTGCATTTTTTTCGCAGATACTGAAAGGATCCTACAGTTACTACACACTTTGCCAAGAAAGAGGATTGGGTTCCTAAAAATTAAGAAGAAACGCACATAGACAAACGCAATTTCTAGTTTGTTATTTAAGAATACAATAATGATCAAAATTAACCTTTTTGGCGCAGCCGTGAGGCGCACACTGTTGTTGTCTGAAAGAAAGATTATTTTTATTTTATAAATTTTGTATTTTGTGTTTCACGAATTGTGTCCATATAATTTTTTTTCTTTTCTTTTCTTTTCTTTTCGTTTCTTTTCTTTTCTTTTCTTAATAATAGTAATTCCTTCGCACTTGCTTTTTTATTGTTCTACAGAGCACTGCATTTTTTATTACATTTTTGCTTGATTATTAAAAGATAAAAACATAAAAACTTGATCTTAATGGCCTTAACTTCCTGTTTCATTTCATCTATAATATCCCAACATCTACAAGCAGCATTTCATTGGAATTCTCAATTGTGAGCCTGTGTTTTTCAATCCTACTATTATTATATCCTCCTATAATAATATTATAAATTCGAAAGTTTGTATGGACGGATGGATGGATGTTTGTTACTCTTTCACGCAAAAACCACTGAACGGATTTGGATGAAATTTGGCAGACGATGGTTTATAACTAGGATTAACATATAAGATTACATACTTAGGACATTAGGACTTTTTATCCCGATATTCCCACGGGATCGAAACATATGCGGGTGAAACCGCGGGGCGCAGCTAGTGGAGCACATTTTTAATAATATTACACATATATCATCACGCCTTTAACCCCAGAACGGTTAGGCAGAGGTGTACTATACACCTACATTTCGCCAGTTATGTAAGTCCCATGTAAGTAGGGGTAAGTAGGGGGGCGAGCCTATTGCTATCAACCCGGCACAAATTTGAGATTCCGGACTGACAGAGAAATTTGAGATTCCGGACTGACAGAGAAATTTGAGATTCCGGACTGACAGAGAAATTCCTGATGGAAAAACCCAATCACACTTGGCCCGACCTGGGAATCGAACCCAGGACCTCATGCTCAGCAGGAGCACATAGCGACCACTAGACCAACGAGGGCAGCGAGAGATTTTTTTATAATATTAATTATATTAACAATCATTAATACACTCCTTTGCAAAAAAAACGGGCGGTTTTGATTTTTCTACATTATTGGTAATCATTTAGTTCTAAAGAGGTTTTAATAGCCAAGGCTCACTAAATGCGCAAAGGTACATAACTGAAATCCTTTGTCAACATGCACAACGCGCACTGACGTTAATTGGTGAAGATGCCATTTACATGGACGATAATGCTCGGGCCCACCGTTCTGGCGACGTAGATGCTTATATGCAAGAGGTCGGTATTCGTCGTTTGGATTGGCCAGCGCGGAGCCCCGACCTTAACCCCATTGAGCACGTCTGGGACCTATGTACTAAAACGGCGAGTGCGATCTGTCCAACCACTTCCACAAATCATCAGGGAGCTTAAACGTGTGATCACAGTTAAACTGCGTAAGCAGTTTTGTGGGGCAATGTACCTAGCGTTAAGGAATTTTTAAGTGAATAAAGCATTAATTCATTAATTCATACATCTCGGCTGAGTGGGAACACATTCCACAGGACACCATCAAAAGCCTGGTGGAAAGCATGCCAATGCGATTACATGCCGTAATCTCTGCAAGGGAAGGTCATACTTGTTATTAATTTATTTTTTTGTCTTTTTTTATTAAAATACTCGTATTCTTAATTTCATTATATCCATAAAAATGTCTACTTTAACACGACTCTCTGTTTACATTGACCAAAACATCGATTCCAGGATTTAAGTGTTAAAAAATATATTCCATTATATTATATATTGAATATCCACAATATATCCACATTATGGATATATATCCCATTGATAATAAGAAATTTCTAGTCATTTATGCTAATGACATACTAAAAATATTAATATTATCCATAGAAAAGCCAATGACTTAAGGTGCCCGTTTTTTTTGCAAAGGAGTGTATTATAATAAATCTCTAAAAGTCTTCAAAAATCTAAAAAGACTATTTGTTATAGAATTGATTAGGTAGCCGTGTTTTGTTTGTTAGTTTTGTGCAAGTATGGTTTTGAGTGTTTCCCAGTTTAGGAATCTTTTGAGGTTGCGACAAACAATCAGGCGATTTATTGCTTCATATGAAAGTGCAGAATGCCGTTACTCGAAATAATCCAAAACGGAATCCTACCATGCAAAGCACACGTTCGTCTGTGTAATAAAACACGTGCTACCAATACACACAAATGTATATTAGAACAGTTACACACGTGTGCACGTGAGGTGTCGCGTCCAGAACTAACCGGGGCTTGTTTTTCTAGTAATGGTTGAGGCGAATAAACTAAATATATGTATTTACATCAGAATTATCTCTCACTGGATTGGATTGCATTTCCAAGGCATTCATTTTCACAAATGAGTATGTATACAACTAATGCGGGTCTGAATTTGTTGAGACTATCGCATCATCTCCACATTTTGAAGGATATTGCTAATCCATTGCTTCATATGTTTAAAAAAATTATCTACTCAGCAACGTAAATAACGCAATGAATGTTGTTGAACTGTCAAGATGAAAGCCATTGCTACTGGTGGTGTGTTACGCAATTACCGCCAATTATTGTTTAGGTATTGTGCGGGTTACCACGGAAATTGATAATCGTTATCATTCAGGAGTATTGGTTAGAAGGCCTGGTATGTTTAGCTCGTATTAAGCATGCTAACCTATTCAAATCTTAGTTTAATAACGTAAAACAGTCACAGCAGGAGATTTAATGTTGGCAATAAAAAGAAGTTCTTTACCAATTTTTTTGGCTTCTGTATCCAAATAGGTGCCATCGGAAGTACGGGTCCCTATTATAAGGCTCCGCTGTCCATCCGTTCGTCTGTCACAGGGCTGTATGTAGACACTTGAAATATCACACGAGTTTGTACTACTATGGATAACAACAAAAAATAAAAATAAAATAGTGCGGGTTTAACTCGCACTTGGCAGCTTTTTTGAAATCTTGTGTATGACTGGTAAAATTAAACTTATCGTGATTTCGGGTATATTTTCCAAAAGCTGGGCTTTATTTTCCGACCACTTAATAACATCTGGTTTAATTCGGTTCATTCCCCAATATAAATATAATTACACTTCCTAAACTCGCGGGAGGCCAAGGGCTGTTTTCCGGCGAACTCACAAAGATCTTTACTCCTTGAAATTATACCAAATTACGCTCGAGTCCTGGATTTAATTACGTGAAACAGATAAACATCTGAAACCCAATTAAGATCTCCCGATGTTTTGATAAACAGAACTGTATAATTAAATCAAATTACAGGTTCAAAAACAAGTTTAACTTTCATAGCAGTAAAGGATATACTAGAAAACAAGTTCGAAAACAATATCCAAACAAGTTTAACTTTCATAGCAGTAAAGGATATACTAGAAAACAAGTTCGAAAACAATATCCAAACAAGATTTAGTCGAATTCTACTTGGAACGGGTTTTATAGCAAAACAAACGAACTTCTACAATAGCAACCCACATAAGAACATAACATGGTTATAATCTAAACAGACATTTCCACACAATAGGCATAACGAACGGAGTCCTCTGTGCTGAGCACGCATGGAGGTTGAAGAAACCGTCGCGCATGTGATCTTTAAATGCACAGGCGTCACCCAAATTAGAACAGAACACTAGAGGGGCAATTCTCGTAATTTTAAGACCGGTCACAGTCTGATCTCAGTCTCAATCTGTCAAAAAATACTTCTAATTTCCCTACATTTTGACATTTGTTTGTCGCCGAGATGAGACTGCGACTAGATTTTGAACGTTTTAAATTACGAGAATTGGCCTTCAGGTGTTCTGTTCTAATTTGGGTGACGCCTGTGCGAACATTTGCATCTGATCTGATTTGATCTGGGTGACCCGAGGTTCTCGGGTCACCCAGATCTTTTGCAAATATTCTAATCAGACTATAAGGAGATCTAATGTGCTTCGTTGACATGCCTTGTTAACAGAGTACTTATTGACATGCCAACACTGTCCTCTCATACCTATTAATACTGTAATTTGAAAACATTGTAAAAACCAATTATTTTTAAAAAGGAACCGTGGTGTTTTTGCCGTCTCTATTCCATAGGGCACGACTGGAACCGTGCACCTAGCTTCTGACGTTTCTTAAGTGCCCATGTATGTAGGTTTATGAGAAATAAAATATTTTGATTTTGAGGAAGGTGGGCTGATTGGTATGACCAACGGAGCCATGGCCCACGTACAATAGTCCACTTGAAGGATTATAGCCATCTATGTTCTATGTTATAGGGATTGCCCTATAACATAGAACATAGATGGCTATAATCACAATTCATTGGATTCCTACAAGTGATTCAGCGAAGGCCATTAGTATACCGTACCGTTCGATAGTCAAGTATTACAGTCTACCCATCTTGGAAACATAATGCCTATTATCTACCAAGGGGTACCTGAATGTCTTAAAGCAATACCAAAGCTACGAGTACATGAAGCAAGTACCTACTACAAATCCTAGAATATGCACCACATTCTACGACCGTTCAATTTCCGGGACTGCAAAGCATTAATTGGTAATACCTCGATGAAACCGCACTGGGACGAGCCTGAATCTAAGATTTTGCATAGAGTTCGGATATAAGGTAGGTATACACTACAGTCAATAGCAACTTGAAAAATAATATGTACATTTGTTTTCTTTTTAGTTCGAGAAATGAGGATTCTGTTGAAAAATATAACGTCTTTTGAAGATTAATTATTATCAAACCATTGTAACTTAACATCACGTCCGGTTTCCCTTAAAGATTTAGGCAAAGATATACCTATAGTCCACCCAGATTTCGCCAGTCATGCTTAAGTCCCACGTAATAGGGGCGAATCTATCATTTCGCTTTTGTAAATAAAACTTAGGAAACCAGAGAAAATTATCACAAAGAACATGTTAAAAAATAAAGACAAGCAGCTACTGAAAATATCATAGATCATAACCACAGTTATCATAAAAATGATTTTCGCAAAGACAATAAAACTCGACCCCGAAAATCTTGCACTAGCAGTATAACCGGATTGCGGAAAGTAATAAAAATGCACATATAAAAAAAAACGAGCTTCCGTAATGTTCTTTTGATACCGAGCGAAACGACGAAGGCGAACCGAGTAAACACGATTGTTGGAGATTTGCTGAACAGTACTTACGAGTAGATAAGAATTTCGGTCTTCATTTAAAAGAATTTACCGAGTATTTTTGGTAGTCGCGTACTTTCCAAAAGTACTACGCGTTGTTTTATGTAAAAAATATGTTTATAGACAAGATTCACAGAGATTTACAAGATTTACAGATGATTATTGACAAGACAAATTGTACAATTTATCTTGTTAACAATGTAAATAACGTGCATGGATGATACACAATATTATTTTTCAAATCGGCGCAATTAGGGTGCAGGTATTGATAGCAAAACTGTTGCGCTTGTAAATAATCAAAACTATGGTTTTCAGTATTGAGAAACCCGTCAAATTCTCTACGTTTTATTCTTTCTTAGAACAATCAATTTTATCCGAGTCCAGATTATGGTAACAGGAGTGCACTATATTAGTTTTATGACTCATAAACTAGAAAGTTCCAAGTAATAGCAGTTTTAATTAACCTAATTAAAATTGCAGTTACTGTGAATTTTCTTGTAAAAGCAGCTTATGTTCGAAATACTTTCAATTAGCTCGGAGAAGGGAAGATCCGGATAACGTTAACTATTGTGTGTGTAACAAGATAGATAGTGTTCTAAGTCCTGAGTGATTGTACCTACCTTCGTGCGTGATTTTTCGGTAAACATGATCAAATCAAGTCGGAGAAATCTAGTCCGCTGTAGCCATCTAATCAACTGGGTGAGAAATAGTCAAATAAACCATATAATGCTACAGTATTTTTTATTCAATGAATTTCAAAAATATTCCTCCATCTCTTGGCAAAAAATGCTCATTATGCACTCATTATTCGCACGACTCGCCCCTTTAGTTGGTTGGGCCGTCTAAAATTAGGATACTCTTCAGAACTCACTGACTGGATGATTTGATTATCACACTTTTTTACATACACCAGTAGGTATGGTAGAGTGAGGACTCCGTTCTGAACTTGCGAAATATCTTTACCAGGTACCTGTCTCGAGATATTTTTGATTTTTAGGTATGATTACTCGCAGATTAATGTGCGCTGTTTATTGTTTTTCTTGAGTTAGTCCTTATAAGTCGTTTTAGACATATCACTGAGCAAGGAAGTATGGCAGAAGAAAGGGCTATACCCAGCAGTGGGCGATTCCCAACTGAAATGATAATGATGATGATGATGAGACATATCATACACACGGAACGCAACAAGACGCCCCATCAATAGTCATCCTGTCGCAGTCCACCGCTGGACATAGGCCTCTTTCAGGATCCGCCACATTATTGTATTCTCCAGTAACTGGGTTGTAGAGGTCAGAATAGGTAGTCCCTCTATGCAAAATACTGGAATTCAGCTGCATCCGGTTAGACTGAAAGCCAACCTCAATATAGTTGTAAAAAGGCTAGGCAGATGAGATGATGAGTTAAACACTCTTATCAGGGTGATATTAACATCTACTGAAGATTTGCAATGTGTCCATATTATCACAAAAATTGTTATTTCAGTTTTCTACAGTGAAACGTGATGAAAGGTATTTTTGTCAGTCAGTTCTATACAAAAAGTAATTTGATAATGGTCGCGGTTTTCATTTCCTAAACCACATCCTTATGATAACCTTCGGAAGGTTCGAAAGGGGATTTACCATTAACCGCATCCAAAGCATGAAAGGTTATTTTATGTCTACGTTTTGAAACATCAAAACGTAGTCTTTCAAAGCTAAACATAAGACGTGCTTCTTAACAAACAGGTTAAGAAGCACGTCTTTGAAAACGGAAATAAGTGTATCTTTGAATTATGACATTTAACATTAAAACCGTATACGGATGAGACGTTTCACGTACTGATACGCGTATGCAGACAAACGTGGAAGTGACATACTAGGAGGCATTAAATTCCATCCGCATGTACGCACACCGTCATATGAAGCCGACTAAGCCGCCGTATAAGCTGACTTCTCATTGTACGAAAAGTCTGTTCAATCGCGAGATCAGCTAAAACTAGAAATGTATAGCTTGATATGTCGTCGTGTGTATGTAATGAGTCAGGGCATCCGCTGTTACCGACATAGCTTGCAGAGTAAGCAAGCTGAAGTGGCAGTTGGCCGGCCATGTTTGTCTCAAGATCGATGGCCGGTGGAACAGACGAGTGCTGGAGTGGAGACCGCGTATTGGCCAGCGTAGTGTGGGACGTCCCCCGGCTGCAGCATGGACTGCCGACCTAAAAAAGTTGGCTGGGACAGTCTGGACACAGAAGACGGAGGACAGGCTATCCCTTGGTAAGACCGGTTGTCAGAATTTCGTGCTTGGCTTCTGACTATCCGTAATGACTGTCAGAGATCTTGAAATGACAGCCGGGACCAACAGTTTAGCGTGCTTTCTTTCTGAGGCACGAAGGGGTCTCGATATGTAATAGACCCATCCATGGCAAGCGAGCAGAACCTTAGATCGACTCGTACGGCTGTTATTATTTAGCCACGAGCCCCCAGACTGTGTAACTGCAAGACAAAAATCTTTTCTCATAAAAAATCTAAAATAAAACTCAACCAATGTAGGTTAACATGAAGATGCTAACAAAATCGGGCATCTCTAAATATTCACAATATCAAAACTGGTCTAAAACTATTCATGTAACAGAATCTCCTTGTAAAATACACGAGTTCTAGCACATTTGTTCAGAAAAATGCTCGAAGACACTTTATTTTGCGTTGAAAACTCTTGTAGCCATAAAATGCTGCAACTGTGTTTGATAATGGTGCACTCAGTTTGTTTCAATGTATCTCTTAACATGTGCCATTTTACTGTTCTTAGAGTGTTCAGGAAAGAAATTGAGGAAATGCTGTAGTTACTAAAGATAATAATGATGAGACATACATTTTTAATTCTTAATAAATAATTATAATATTTAATGTATTTTGTCTTAAGTATTAAGTAAGTCGGAGGAGCTTAAATAAATTTTACCATAGATTTTCTAAGTACATATTAATATTAATTAAAATGTAAACATCTTCTAGGTACATTGCCACTCGACAGCGATGCAGAGGAATTTTTTAACGCCATATTTTAGATTTAGTTAAGTTAGGATATAATATTTTATTAATTAATAAGGAATAAGTTGTTATTTATGTCCAGTTCATTTTAATTCGTAATAAATAATTTCATATCCGTTTTAATAAATATATAATAACAAACCCTAATCTCTAAACTTTCATAAACGTTCCTAATAAATGCCTAAATCTTACAACAATTAGTGAATCTCGAAGGCGATAAATCCAGCTTCAATATCCTCAATATGATTCAAAACCTCGTTAGAGACGGATGTAATCTCCGCGAGGTTTCCAATAATTCCTGATGAGACGGAATGACGATAATCACTGATTGAGGGGAAGTCTGCGGCTTGATACAAACCACTGCGACGATTCATAGACAATCAAAAAACTACAAAATTCGTGACATATTTTTGGACTACAGTCCAGTCCAGATAGTGAATTAAATGGTTATAATGAACACACTAACGAAAGAATAGTCAGCATTTACTGTATAAACCCGCTTCCGGTAATATACGCAAAAATACTCTTGTTTACTCGTTTTAATAAACTAACGTTAGTATATTTGAGAGGCAAGTTTCAATCTACAGAGATATCCAATAAATCTCTTAGGGGCGGCATAGTATCGGAAATCGCCGTGATCGGATGAGCGAACGCTTTAATAATGGTAGGAACACTGCACCGGCGTGAAACGGGCGTGCGTTGTCTTCAAGCGTTCGAAAAGGACAGTTACTAGCGCCAGTAAGACGAGTTTGGGCTTAGATAAAGCAAACTTCTCCAATAAGCGGTCTGTTGGGAAGTTTCTGTTTAGCAATAAGTACCTAGTAGTTGGCAAAACACTAGTTTTGCCAACATATATACTAATATATGTACATAATTATGAGAATTGCTTCAGCTTCAGGAAACGTTTAGGTTGCCCATTCTGGTTGAATTGTGAACTCGGGGCTATCATATTGAAACGGTATACGTTGAATCAATATAGCTACGGATCTCTAAGATTAATTTAAGGAAACTTCAATAGACTCATATCTGAGCGAAAGTTACCTTGCTGCTATGTACGCTAGGTTGCTTGAGGAAAACCGTCCAACAAGAAAATTACTCTAGAGTACAAAGCGCTTGAAAATGATCCCCTTCGATGGTCTTAAGTGTTCGCTTCAGTCTTAAACAATAGGTATTGTTACACAATTCTAATTGGGGTCTAATCATCTTTAAAGAATGGAAGTACCTAGCGCGGGATGTGATGACGAAAATTATTCAAAAGCTCAATTTTGTGCCACAAGTGTACTACTGCTGAATGAATGTAATAATTAGAAACGATATTTCTCTATCGGATATAATAGTCCTCCAGATCGAATTTCGGCCATGGCGACCAGTCTCAGTGGAGACCAGCCTTCGGCGTGGGAGATAAATATAATAGTGCACAAGTGTGTGCGCAGACTCTCTTCCCTCACTCTCATAGTCCGATAGGACGGCAATCCGATACGACTGGACAGAGAGATCAGCCGCAGAGCCAACGGCTTGCTTTCTTTTCAAACTCCAGGCCGTGTGTAGTTACGTAGTTACGTAGTTAGTACACGGCGCCCTCACCTTCCGCCTGACGCAGGTCCTCACCGGACACGGTTGTTTCGGGAGGTTCCTGTTCAGGATAAAGCGGGAGGAAACGCCAGGGTGTCACCACTGTGGGGATCACCCGGAGGACACGGTGGAGCATACGGTGGAGGTCTGCCCGGCTTGGGCGGGACCCCGCCGTGTCCTCTTGGCGGCGATCGGCGGCGGCGACCTCTCGCGTCCGGCCCTCATACAGGCCATGGTCCGGAGCGAGAGTGAATGGGAGGCCGTCACCTCCTTCTGCGAAGCAGTTATGCTCGCGAAGGAGGAGGCGGAGCGTGCGAGGGAGAGGCAATCGCTGCACCCTCGCGCTCCTAGCCGCCGCAGGAGACGCCCTGGACGGGAGTCAACAGCCGACTCCCGGCCACCGTAGGCGCGGGCTTGCGGGCGGCGAGCTATGGGCAGCTCGCCGCCCGGTAAGGACCAGGCCCGGGTCGACGGCGCGTTGTGTTCCACGCGCGCCTCAAAGAGCTGTCAGCACGAACTGACGGGGTCCGCTAGGGCCGATGCCGCCGGGGCTGCGGGTTGTTCGAAAGAGATACCGTGGCCCCTGGCACAGGCAACTGAAGGAACACGGGTGGGTTTTAGTCAGTAAAAGTCTGACACTCCCTTCTGCTCCGCCCAGAGCGGGAGGAGTCATTTGATGATTTCCCACCCAGAAAAAAAAAAAAAAAAAAAAAAAAAGGTGTCGCGTCCAGAACTAACCGGGGCTTGTTTTTCTAGTAATGGTTGAGGCGAATAAACTAAATATATGTATTTACATCAGAATTATCTCTCACTGGATTGGATTGCATTTCCAAGGCATTCATTTTCACAAATGAGTATGTATACAACTAATGCGGGTCTGAATTTGTTGAGACTATCGCATCATCTCCACATTTTGAAGGATATTGCTAATCCATTGCTTCATATGTTTAAAAAAATTATCTACTCAGCAACGTAAATAACGCAATGAATGTTGTTGAACTGTCAAGATGAAAGCCATTGCTACTGGTGGTGTGTTTGTTACGCAATTACCGCCCAGGAGCCCTAAAAATATAGCAACTCAAATGATGTACAATACGATGTCAATAGACAGAAAAAAGGTCTCTTACCTATTTTCTAAATTAATTACAAAATACATAAGTAGAAGAGATTTTAATTTCCATGCAACCTCAATTTTACTAAGCTGTTAATCCAATACCTCGGTATTTTTGCTTCGCTTTTTGGCATTCCCGTTCGCGCCAAAATCTTCCTAAATCCGCATGAAAAATTAAAAATAAGATAATTCAGTCCCGTGACAGGCCCAGGATTTATTAATCAAAATGGCAGGCCCAGTCCCCGGAGGATGAAAAACAAAATGGCAGGCCCAGTCCCCGGAGGATGAAAAACAAAATGGCAGGCCCAGTCCCCGGAGGATGAAAAACAAAATGGCAGGCCCAGTCCCCGGAGGATGAAAAACGTAGGATTAATTATATTGTGAAAAACATGAAGGTAGATTTGTAGATTTGTAGATTTGTAGATTTATTTACATTGGTTTGTTGCTACAGATTTGCTTTCTCATTTTAAATATGATTTTCTGGAAAGGTAAACTCATCCATCATTGATGTTCATTTTCTTAATTTTTAAGATGAAATAGGATGAATTGTATGACTGTACTGACTTAGAAGTGTACTGACAGCCGCAAGTGCCGGTTTCGTTATGTAAATGTTGTCATGATTATCTATGTGCGCAGTTAGGTGGGCATTCATATATGTTGTGTCTGGAATGAATCGGAAAATTCCTGTGGTGTAACCACTGGTGGATGATCCCGAGTCATCTGATGGAAGAATGGTGGCTCTTATAACATGTCTCGATGTGGAACTGACAGGTTTAAGGTCATCGTATTGATTTTTTCCATGAACGCTGTGATGTCAGAGCTTAAGGTATTCCAGGTCTTGGAGAAATGCTCCATGGACACCCTGTCCATTGCCTTTTGTTTCCGTTGGTTTTCTGTTAGCATTATGAGGTCAGGTGCTGCATTGAAAATGTATCTTAAGGCTGTTCTTGCATGACCAAACGCCTCCTGCCGGAGGCTCTATGCGGGGGTCGTGCGGTCCATGGCCCTTTACGGGGCACCGGTATGGGCGCGATCCTTGAGGCGGCGACCAGCCCGCCGGTTGATCGCGTCCCAAAGGGTCATGGCTATCCGGCTCATTAGAGGATACCGGACGGTCTCCGCTGAGGCGGCGAGCCTCCTTGCCGGATTGCCGCCATGGGATCTGGAGGCCAAAGTCCTCGCCCACATATGGGAGTGGCGAGAGGAGGCAAAACGCCGGGGCGTTGCTCCGCTGCCGCGAGAAATCACGGCACAGCGGACAGAGCTCCGGCGGGATCTCATAGCGGCATGGAGAGTGCGATTGTCGCAACCCAGCGCTGGGCACGCCACAATTGCGGCGACAAGTCCCCTCTTTGAGGAGTGGCTAGAGAGGCGCCACGGCGCCCTCACCTTCCGCCTGACGCAGGTCCTCACCGGACACGGTTGTTTCGGGAGGTTCCTGTTCAGAATAAAGCGGGAGGAAACGCCAGGGTGTCACCACTGTGGGGATCGCCCGGAGGACACGGTGGAGCATACGGTGGAGGTCTGCCCGGCTTGGGCGGCCCCGCCGTGTCCTCGTGGCGGCGATCGGCGGCGGCGACCTCTCGCGTCCGGCCCTCATACAGGCCATGGTACGGAGCGAGAGTGAATGGGAGGCCGTCACCTCCTTCTGCGAAGCAGTAATGCTCGCGAAGGAGGAGGCGGAGCGCGTGAGGGAGAGGCAATCGCTGCACCCTCGCGCGCCTAGCCGCCGCAGGAGACGCCCTGGACGGGAGTCAACAGCCGACTCCCGGCCACAGTAGGCGCGGGCCTGCGGGCGGCGAGCTATGGGCAGCTCGCCGCCCGGTAAGGACCAGGCCCGGGTCGACGGCGCGTTGTGTTCCACGCGCGCCTCAAAGAACTGTCAGCACGAACTGACGGGGTCCGCTAGGACCGATGCCGCCGGGGCTGCGGGTTGTTCGAAAGAGATACCGTGGCCCCTGGCACAGGCAACTGAAGGAACACGGGTGGGTTTTAGTCAGTAAAAGTCTGACACTCCCTTCTGCGCCGCCCAGAGCGGGAGGAGTCATTTGATGATTTCCCACCCAGAAGAAAAAGAAAAAAAAAAGGCTGTTCTTGCATTCTTTGAGATAGCGATCTGGTAAGCAACTAAACTCCCTTTCACATTCCAAAACAAGGCTTTAAATCCATTTTTAGTAAATGGCCAACCCATCAATGTTTTCTCCCGCATTATCACCCGGCCGAACCACTAAGTTCTTGTACTTGTTTGTCAGATCGTGACTTGTATCATTTGAAAGAGTGGTTTCCTCTTGTAATTTCTTAAGTATTATTTTTCATCTAAAGGATCGGGCAGTTGTGTTCAGAGGTTCTTGAAGTCCGCAAGTACCTGAGCAATGGATGTAGTGTCAGGTTCAAGGTCCTTTACATCTGGAGGTTCTAAGGTTTCAGAGCATGCTGCTTCATCACGATAAGAATAGTTATCACATAGGTTGTCCAATTGATCTTGATTTATATTTAGCCCAGCTTTATTGAACCGGAGGATTTGTTCTGAATTTGCGGACATAGTAAGAGGACAAGGGGTAAGAGAGGTTCATGTTTGGGTAAGAGAGGTTCTATACAGATGTTTTCCAAATCAGGATCAGGGAATTGATTAATGGAGGACTCAAATGCAGTTTTAATTGCTGAAACAAATTTAATGAATAATATCAATACGAAGGTTATTGATTCTTGAAGCATTAATTTTTCATTTGGGGTTGATGTCTGCTTGCAAAGCACCTGTATAATGCTGGAACACTTCTCTTAAACAGCTCGAAGGACCATGATTGGTTGATTGAAATAACTTATAACGTTTAGCTTACAAAAACAAAGTTAAGTCCCTTACATTAGTAAAGCGTTCTGTTCTTTTTTACTGCGGCATACTTCTTAATTTAATTCTTGATAATCATCTATGTCATGTTTTAATATTAATACAATCTAAAAAGTCTTAAACATAGCTGTTACAAAACTGGGCACACAAAGAAACTAGAGATTGTCACCGAACAGAGCGCTCGGCGCGGAGTAAGCCAATGATGCACGATCTCGCTGCCCGCGTCACTCGGGTCAATAAGTCGTGAGGCGGCATTGTCGCTACAGCCTCCTCCTTATGCTACGGTCCCACGACCCGCTATGCCCAGGTACGCACGGGCACTTTTTTATCGCGGCGACTTTTTCCTGCGCAGTGTATTTTTAACGCTCTGCTTAACGCGGAGAGTTGTAAATCTAAGAGTGTTTTTTCTTGAACGCGATAGGATGCGCCATGTTGGATTCTCAATTCTCGGTTCAATACCGAGAGTTGAAATTCCAGTTCGCGAAAAAAATCGTCACATAAAAAAAGCGCGCTTGCGTTGCGTACCTGGGGTAACTGAAGGCCCGCGCCAGGCGTTACTATGCCTGTCGAGGCCTGTCGCGGCCTATGCCGAGCATTCCCACGGCGCGGCGTGTGTGAAGCCTGATGCGGCCTGTTGGTCGCTTTTCCAACATGTCAAGTGATACGGAGCACATGGCTACATATGCAGCCGCTGTTGTTTCATTCAGTGATTGATCACTTTGTTTATCATTTGATAAGAGAGAAAGCGAGCCGTGGGAACGCAGCATTACGGCTCTCGGCTGTTTGGTAAAAATTAAGGTTTTATCGTTCAGCATTATTTTTTGCGCCAGAACTGAGTTTCCTCCGGTTCTTTTTAACTATTTTCATTTCTTAAAATATTTGAGCCTACGATTCTCTCATTAAAACATTAAGCAGATTGTGAACAATTTACCCAAATCCGACTTAGAAGGGATTTTAGGCGTTTCTCTTTGTGGAATTATTTTAAAGCTTCCCAACTTGTCGAAAGTATTAAAATTGGCTAAGTACCTAGCAATTATATTTGAATTAACCGTTTTTTCGTAGACTAAGAACTAGTAAATTTTATCAAGAAAAAACTGTTGTATCTTGATGAAAAATAATAATTTTACATCATGAAAATAACAGACACATATTCTTTCAAATGAAAAACAACGATTACTGTTTCAACCGTATACCTGTTAATCTCGGTTTTCATTTGAAAAGCTATCATGGGAAATCACACAATGTTTAGCGGACAGTCATTACCAGGATTAAAAACTGTGTAGTACCTACAACAAACAAACGCAAAAAATAATAACGGGTAACTTCAGATCCTGTGTTGTCTGTATTTGAACCAGAATGAATTTACACTTACAACATAAATTCGCGCCTTCTTTCGATGGGGGTAGGCAGAAACTACAGAACGCCACCAGGTACGATACAACCCTGAAACGTCGATCCATAATCCTCTTCTTTAATCTCGTTTACGTTCATTCATCAGCCCCCTAATTGCGTAACACTTTCAATCACAACCGGGGAGTTTTTCATGATGTTGCTAATCCAATTACTTCATTAGTTTGAAAAATTCGTCTGCTCAACAACGTATATATATTAAATGAACGCGGCTGAACTGTCAAAATGAAACCCATTGCGATCACTTGTAATTTTATTTGTGTTACGCAATTACCCCGCTGGTCATTCATGCACCCCGCGCCGGTTGGGAGGGCTACGCACCCGACCTTTCTTTTATTTACATATCTAACGAAATATTATATACTAACTGCGCCCCGCGGTTTCACCCGCATACGATTCGATCCCGTTGGAATTTCGAGATAAAAAGTAACCTTTGTATTAATCCTGGCTATAAACGATCTGTGTGCCAAATTTTATCCAAATCCGTTCAGTAGTTTTTGTGTGAAAGAGTAACAAACACCCATCCATATAAACTTTCCGTTTATAATGTTAGTAGGATTAGCACATAGAAGTACCGAGTTTTTTAAAAATGAGTCTTCGTGGTCTCTTTCAAAAGCTCGATCTATATATTTATATAATTCAAAGTCCTGAGTCACTGACTGACTGATAAATCATCGCACAGCCTAAACCGCTGGTCCTAGAGACATGAAATTTGGAGGGTGTGTTCTTAGTGAAGAGTAGGCATCCACTAAGCAAGGATTTTTTGAAATTCCACCCCTAAGAGGGTGTAATGGGGAGATTTCTTTTGCATGAAAAATATTATTCCTTGAGTTAATAAACTTGAAACTTGGGCGGGCGTTTTTGGGGGACTGTCTTTTGTAATTTTGACGTTTGGAAAGTGCTGATTCTCAGCCTAATTTGAATTAAATGACTTTTGATTTTGATTTTAATAAAAATGATACTTGGCAATATTTGTCTCAGTAATTAATACAGATGGTCACTTTTAGTTTAAAAAAACTCCTCACAGAGGATTTAGGGTATGAAAAAGCTAAATTTTCTTACCTATACGAGTTTCAAGTTAATCCGTCCGAACGGATTAACTTGAAACTCGGTACTAATACTTAAACCAAAAATTAAAAGTATGTGTTTTAAAGGTTTTTCAAAAGTTGTCTCTTACCGGGTTGGAAAAGGTTAATAAAGTTTAAGGGGTGGATTTTACTGCTTGCTTCCATTAACTCGAAAATGGGTATAAACAATATTTAAGTCATACAATGGAAACGTAGCAAACGCTTTCTTAAAAACAAAGCCTGTCGTGGTAAAAGGGGACGACAAGGTTTATTTCAAAAATCTTATTCACTTTTTGTTTATCTAAAGTACCCCCTAAAAGGGGATCCCCAACCCCCTTTAAGGGGGTAGGTTTTAAAATTTGTATGGAAGAATTTTAGCCCGCGGTCCGATTTACTTGAAACTCAGTATTTATACCTAGGATCGAAAGTAAGCAAGTGTATCAGGGTTTTTTGAAAATCTACCCCTACCGGGCTGAAAACGAGTAGTCAATTTTACAGGGGAGGATTTTACTGCGTGGCTTGATTTACTTGAAAATTGGTATAAATAACGTATTAAGACAAATAATGGTAAGGTCACAAAAGACTTTACTAACATTACCGCCTTTGGAGGTGAAAAGAGGGGATACAGTTAATATGAAAAATCTCATTTCTTTAATCTAAAAACTTCAAACTTGGCCCAAATGCCTATCTAAATTAATCGTAAATTTTGAAAAACTACTCTTTGTAGGGGTGGTAAATAATAAAGTTCATACTTGTAAGTTTTTTAAACTACCCCTCAAGAATGGTTTAGGGGTTGTCAAAGATTCTATTGTAATATTAAACTTAAAACAAAAGATAAAGATTCATGTGTTTTAGGGTTTTTCAACAATCAACCTTTGGCAGAGTGGAAAGGGTTCGGGCCAGATTTCACTGTGAAAATGGGTTATGAACAATCTTAAAGCTTTTCTGAATAAATTATACTAGCTTTTTTAAGGGCGGAGGGGGATCTTAAAAAAATTAAAATAAAGTACGAATACAATAAAGTAATAAAATAAAAATCATTTGTTTCATACAAAAAAGTCCATAGGCAAGGCAATGTTGTTAGTAACAAGAATTTTGCTTATAACTAATGTTACTAATTAAAAAGTAAATAAAAAGGAAGAAACTCGACACACCATCCACCCCTGCACAGTATGCTTATCGGTCTCGCAATACATGGAGTTCAGTGAACCTACTGAGCAGAACAGTATCGGTTCTCTCGCCAATCATTCTTAGGACGCTATTCGGGCTTCCCCATACTCGTCGCACCACCAACGCAACTTTTTTACGCATAATTGCGTAGAAGTCATCTTCGCTGGCGTCAGTAAACATGGCCGGGATGCACTGCAATATCGAGGGAGCCGAAACAGAGCCCTGAATACATATTATACTGGACGCGCAAGGCATTGTAGGCTTCTTGTGTAAAGTTAGCCCACAGGCCACTTGTGTAGAACGTCTGGCAGAATGCCTTGAACATTGTTATTTTAACAGGAGCAGCCGCAGCAAACCTATGTGCCAACATATTACCACGCACCGACAATGCCCTGCGCTCCCTCTCAATATCTAATTCGTCACACAAATTCTCAGTTACAATGTGTCCCAGATATTTAAACTAGGTCCACTGTTCCACTGTCTGTAGTAATGTAGTGGTATAAATATATTGTTTTTATTTTTACATTTAAATAACATAAACTCACTTTTACTTTCGTTATACCTCAGGCCATGTTCCACAGCATACACCTTTAACAGCTATCTGAGACCTCCAATTGAGGGGCTCAGCAGCACCATATCATCGGCATAACTCAAATTATTGACACATATGTCATCAATATGGCATCCAACATGCATGCTGCTGAGCTCCTTAATCAGATGGTCCGCCAGCCCGCCCTGCCTGACGCCACACTCTAACGAATATTCATCTGAGTATACATTTCCCCACCTTACTATATTAAGCTGCTCACTGTACCAGTAGGCGAGGATATTCACAAGATCGACTATATTATATGACACCAGATCAAAAGCTTTTTGGCAAAAAAATAAATTTGCAAGCAAATCCAAGAAGCATGCATATACTGGAGTTTGCCTTTTTACATAATAATCAACAGTGTGTTTCAGAGATAGTATTGCACTTTCAGTTGACAACCCCTGTCTAAAACCGAACTGTGTATCCTGTAATGTTACAAAACGATCAAGTTTTCTATCTAATAACCCATCTAACAGTTTTGCGATTATAGTAGCTAAAGAAATCTGCCTATAGTTACTTCTATCAGAGATATCAGCAGTCACATTTTTCACTATTGGCACAACCACTGTTTTCATAAGATTAGATGGTAAATATGAGTGCCGTATACAAAAAGTTTAAAACATGGCTAACACCCTATACAGTTAAACTCCCCCATGCTGCAAGTACTCGACACTGAGTCCCTCATGACCCGAAGTGACAGTGAAGTGCTATAAAAAAAATAGAATAGGACAGAATACTTCTACCTAGCCTTTTCCCAACTATGTTGGGGTTGGTTTCCAGTTCAACCGGATGCAAATTTTTAAATAGGTATCCTATCTTTACAAATAAATAAAATTTAAGTGTCTGTAATATCAAAATAACAGATTTTACAAAATGCGAATGAAAATATATACGCTACCTACTAATGAAAAAAAAATTTTTATTTTTGCCTGTCTGTCTGTCTGTTTGTTGCGGCTAATCTTCGAAACGGCTGGACCGGTTTTTTTTTTTCATAAAATATATTGGGGAATCCTGAATACAATTTAAATTAGTTATCATCTTGCATGAGTATATCAAATTCAAAGTCATCTTCAATTATATCGTACACTGTTCCTATGTCTACATTCGCTTCAGCATCCCTAGCCATATCCTCTTCTCTCGCTTTTTTCCTAGACGGCCCAGGTTGTGGTTCATCATTTTCACCTTCCAACCATCTCTTCCCATATTTGAGTATTTGCCCCTGCGTCATATATCTTTTCATCATTTCATCCAGCTGTCTGATGATTGTGGCATCCCCATGATACCCTATGGAAGAGTCTTTAATAGCGGTATATAGAAGACCATTCAAATATATGCAATTTACATTTATGAAGTAGCTGTATTTATAAAGACAAATGAAAACCTATTTGATAAACTCAAATCGAGAAGACATATATTTAAAATTTCTAATGTACCACACAAAACGGCTCTATTTAACAAAAGCTTCTTTGGCATGGCATCAAAAATATACAACAAAGTACCTACTGACATTCTGAGCACTAAGGAACTTCAAGTATTTAAAAATAAATTACGTAACTTTTTAATTGATAAAGCATACTACACGATCCAAGATTTCTTGAATTATTGATTAAATTGTTGACCATGTAATTTGACTGTATAATGATATTTTGACATTTATAATAACTAAATTAGACATGTAAAATTATTTTAAATCTAATGACACTAAATAATTATTGTATGCCTATTAGGTAGGACATATTGGAACTTTAATGTCTGCCCCGCTTGGGCAGAGCACCGCCGTGTCCTCGTAGAGGCGATCGGCAGCGGCGGCGACCTCTCGCGTCCGGCCCTGGTGCAAGCCATGGTCCGGGGCGAGAGGGAGTGGGAGGCGGTCGCCTCCTTCTGCGAAGCAGTCATGCTAGCGAAGGAGGTGGCGGGATGGGCGAGGGAGAGATCCTCACGCCTCAGCCGCCGAGGGAGACGCTCCGGGCGTCGGGAGCCGCGTGACGACTCCCGGCCACCGTAGGCGCGGGCCTGCGGGCGGAGAGCAATGGGTAGCTCTCCGTCCGATCAGGACCAGGCCCGTGCCGGACGGCGTGTTTGTGTTCCACGCGCGCCTCAAAGAGATGTCAGCGTAGTTGACGGGGCCCGACAGGGCCGAAGCCTGCCGGGGTAGCGGGATCGTCCGAAAGGGTTACCGCTGCCCTGGTACATAAAGGGCTAAGGAAGGAACACGGGTGGGTTTTAGTCAGTAAGAGTCTGACACTCCCTTCTGCTCCACCCAGAGCGGGAGGAGTCATTTGATGATTTCCCATCCACAAAAAAAAAAAAAAGACCTGTAACTAACATATGCCCACAATAAAGATATTTTGAATTTTGAATTTTTGAATTTTATGTTTTGTTGAGTCCCTTCTGGTATTTCGTTACATTTCCTTTCTAATTCTCTAGCAGTTGACATCTTTAATCTTCAGTTGGTGGAGATACTAGCCTATAGTTAGACAATATACCTGTTGCCATGGTACCTCTACATAGTTGAGTGGTTTCTTTATCTACCCTCATCCCAAAAAGCCTATGGGTCTTTGTTTTTATGTCATATGTCCATATCCCTGACTTGCCTTCTAAATCCACCTCATATCCACCAGGTATGACGAATTTCATAGGTGACACTTCTGCTGTCATTCTTTCTTCTTCCCTATGCGCGAATAGGTATAAGAAACAAATCATTGGTGTGCTAGGAGGCCTTTGGTTCATCAGCTTGTTTAGCACTACCCTGCACAGCCTAGTTATGGACCTACCTTGCTCTTTGATAAATTTATTGAGGTACGAGTTTTTCGATTTAAAATCTCCTTCCTGTATTTTCTCAATAACTGCACCTGAATTCCTAAACAGAAATGCGAAGGCATATTTTATCGTTTTTTTATTCCTTGAGATGAAACCATATAATGGGAATTACAGACAACTTCGTCTGGTAATGGGTGTGTATCCTTTCTTGTGAACCCATTTTCAGTCACTTGGCCTGTAGAAACCACTACTATTTCATGATCTTCTCTTAATTGCATCTTGTACACCCCTGTGGTCATATACTCTGTCTCTTCGTTCATATTGAAGGCGTTAACCACCTCCCCATTCTTCATTTTGGGTATTTCAGAGTACTCTTTCGGGGTCATACCTAATAGTCTGTGGGGCTCCTTGTTTATGTGTGATTGAATCTGCAACATATTTCTATTCTGATTTCTGGAGGTTGTATCAGTGTATCGGCATTTGATAAATGTACCAATCCCTATTAGCATTGATAAGAACTCTCTACCACGGTTTTGACGGGACTTTCACTAGCTGATGTTACGGAGTAACATAATTATATTTAATTATTTCTTATAACTTTTCGCACACAAAAAAGGTACAAAGGCTGCCTTTTAGGCTTTATAGGCTACTTTTTGTCTCGGTAGTATGTTCTCGTGGAAAGTAATAGTAATAATCTGATATCCACGCGGGCGAAGCCGCGGGCAGAAGCTAGTAAGTTTAATAAAATTACATGAAACTTCTTTTCTGTCTTCAATTCGAAATGTTCGATTCAAATTCTCGTAATTTTAAGAACGTTCACAGTCTAATCTCAGTCTCAATCTATCAAAACTATCTCTAATTTCCCTACAAGTTTTTGACATTTGTTTGTCGCGGAGATGAGACTGCGACTAGATTTTGAACGCTTTAAATTACGAGAATTGGCCTTCAGTTCATTTCATTTGTTACAGACTACCCCCGGGGCATCGTTACCTTGCTTATTGAACTTTAGTTGACAAGCTTTATTTTGTCAGACCATGATCAAAGCTTTGTTACGCTAAATGTCAAAAAAGTTTGTGGTATTTATTTCTTTTATATTTATCTTTTTCTTTATTAGGTACTTATTGACCTGGGGTATTCTAGTAATTGGATGAAGTTATAGAGTCTTGTAATTCATAAACTCATTCTATTTCAGTGGGTAGCTGTCGTGTATGTAGAAGTTGCGAGCGAGGAGGAATTTGTTTTTATCACCGGGTTTTTTTATTCATGGGTGTGTGAAAGAGGATGTGAATCCGTCTAATTGGACACTTAAAATTAGATAGATAAATAATCAGCCTATGATGTTACTACGCTTGGGGCTCTAGCCCATCTCTCTGTGAGAAGGAGTGGGCCGCAATCTACAATATCGTCTAAGTACAATGGTTTAGTAAGCAGTTTTTCTTTTTTTGGTTTGGTTAGGTTATGATTCAGAAAATATTTACACCACTTCTAAATTGATGACTAAAATCGTAAGTGCACAAACTCAAACAAACCAACGGATTTATTCGGTTGTCGACAGTATTCTGACCGCGAACGTACGTGCCGAAGAATGAACGCGACCCGTCTGATTAAGCTTTTGGTGGTTCACGCGTGAATTTTGGAATCATTCCGAACGATCAACTACGACTAGTGAGTTCAGAATTCTGTTTGAACTACATAGTAGGTTTGTTCTCTAATTGATATTGGTTCTGATTCAACAAGCCTAGTTTTTCTTCTTTCATCGAAGAAAAAATCAAAAAGTTCAACGACATTTCGGATAGACAATTTATTTACATTCGGCATTCAACCTGATTAGATACTGTTGTTTTGGTCCAAATTGTATGTATTTTCTACGCTCTTCCCCTTTATGGAAGTAGCCACACATCCTGGACAAAATTGACCAAATTATTCGCAGTACACTAACATCCATTCTAAATGTGGCTTTGGACTTGGCTGCAAGCCACACCACCTATCTGTTTTGGTGGCTTCGGCGTCCGCAAAATTACCAGTATTAGCTTACTAACCTGTCCTCTGTCCACAGCACCGAAAAGTTGACCGGGAAGATTTTACCCTCCCTGGTTGACTCTGGTTGACTTTGAAGTGCCGTACTCGACCGACGCGGTGAACGCCTGGAAAATGTCTTGCCCGGATACAGACCGGCCCGTGAACCCATCTTCCCAGAGGCAGTGGGATGAGCCGCTCTGCAGGTTGGTACGGAATAATCTGATTAATACGACCACCAATACTGCAGAGCGTGCCTGCCTACTGGCTTTGGGTGAGTGGGAGTCAGGCCTCTGGCTTCAGGCCCTACCGTCACCCAACGTAGGCACTTTGCTGGGTGACACCACCTTCCGGCTCGCTACTTGTCTTCGTCTGGGCGCTCCTTGCGTAGCTCCGCATCGCTGCCAATGCGGTGAAAGTGTCGACTGCCTTGGACACCATGGCTAATCCTGCAGTAAAAGCGCAGGCCGGATAACACGGCACGCCAGCATCAATGATATCATCCTTCGTGCTCTTTGTCACCCGGGTGTGCCAGTTGGGTCAGAACCCTATGGCTTGGCACACGACGATAGGAAGAGACGACCAGACGGAATATACCACGTACCTCCAACAAACAAAATCTCGATGAACCCTGGACCGATAGCTTATCTTTTCCATCTACAGTAGACCGACAGAAGAACCGAAAGTTTATTTCGACTGAACGCTATCCAACTCGTTGGGCATTACAAAATACTTGATTGGCGTACTGTTGTTGAACAATTTAATGCCTTCCCAACATGCAGTGGATAGAAAGAAGACCAGCCTGAAACGGATCTCGACCGAACATTATAGGCATACAGAGGACCGATAAATCATAAGAATGACAAGCGGTATAATGAAGGGAGAACTTCTGTACCAAAATAATACAGTTAAATTCAAAATTAGTAGGTATTTATTAGAACGATAAGAAAACTTGAAGGAAGATAAAATTATGTCAACAGCAATAACATTTTAATGATTGAACTATAAAAACATTCTTCATTTTTATCTTTTTAATTATGTTTTACACACAGTATTTACTAAATTAAATAATTAACAAACTACAACAGTACAAATAAATACAGAAAAAAAGGACACTTAGACGTCGAAGTACTCCTCCACATCGCTGGCATCAGGGAATGTGCCCAGAACACTGGCAGCATTGCCATGTTGAATGGCAATGCAATATGCTTATTGCTTATATAGGTAAACTAACGTTCTCAAAAATTTCGTATTCACTGTAGATTGTTTAGCTAACAGGTTTGCTTTTATCAACTTTTCTCTTTGTATTTTTACCAATTTGTGCGTCCAGACAAAGTTTTAATTGGCCTCGCGCACCGTATTGAATCGATCAAGACAAAGCAACTACTGCTTGCGTAAACGGGCTGAAAGTTAGCTTCCGTCTTTTGATTTATTTGCCACAGCACGATAAGTCTAACATTAGGAGAATCCAGAATTGTGAAATAGCTCGAATCCAATGCTTAATTTTGATTAGCCTGTTGCATAGTGCGGGCAAACTTGCACTTTTCTATCCCTTTATATCTATCTATTGCTGCATGTAGCTAAGCTAAACGTTCACAGTCTGATCTCAGTCTCAATCTGTCAAAAATACCTCGTAATTTCCTTACATTTTTGACAAGTTTTTGTCATTTATTTGTCCCTCAGACTTAGAATTAGAACGTTTTAAATTGTGAAAGTTGGCGTTCTGAGTTGCGTTGTTGTCTGAGTGTGCGATCATTGTTTTTAAATGGCATTATTCATTACCGCAAGGCTCACACACTCGTTAGTTATAGTAAAAAAGAGGATTGATTCGTTTTTATCTAATATAAACATTCTAAAATAATCAAACCGGTCTTCAAGCCCCTAGAAATTGCAAATCCGGATTGGAAACCGTGTTCGTCGTTTTACAGCGCACGCAACAAATAACAAGATTTGAATAACAAGCCGGATGAGCGCCGGATGACCGGAGGCGACGGATATGATGTCGGTCGAATAGAAATGTACAGGGAGACTTGGGGTTGACCTAATGTACTTTCGATATGATGCAAATTATTTACTTTTTAATATATCAGGGGGCAATTCTAGTAATTTTACGAACGTTCATAGTCTGAGGGGCAATTCTCGTAATTTTAAGAACGTTCACAGTCTGAGGGGCAATTTTCGTAATTTTAAGGACGTTCACAGTCTGATCTCAGTCTCAATCTGTCAATAATAAGTCTGATTTTGACAAGTTTTTGACATTTGTTAGTCGCGATGAGACTGCGACTAGATTTTGAACGTTTTAAATTACGAGAATTGGCCTTCTGATCTCAGTCTCAATCTGTCAAAAATACCTCTAATTTCCCTACATTTTTGACAAGTTTTTGACATTGATTGCCGCTGAGATGAGATTGCGACTAAATTTTGAACGGATTGACTAGATAATTACGGAAATTGGCCTTCAGACAATGATTTACTTATGTGCAACATCATAAATTGATATCAGCTATTATGTTGCTTAGTTCGTCTTCCGCAATAATATGGATAAAAATATCTATTTGTACATATATAGCTTAGCTGTACGTGTACATGGGAGGGGAGGAAGTATGATTGAGAGGCGCTTTCTTCACGAGAAATTTTATAAATTATCGTTTCCACATTCAGCCTATCAGAAACTTAGATATGAAATGATAGGTTGTAACAGGTACGGACACGGTTGTGACAGCTCGCAATGGAATCGAATACCTACCTGGAAGTTCGTAAATAGTTGTTGGTAGAATATGGGCTGGCTTACAATGAACAGAACTTCAATTCCTTTTCTTTTAACAATAGTGTTGCGCATATTTACATACTAAACTAATGGAGTACTTTTGTTACACTGACAAAACAGATCAAATTAGGTGCAGTTGCAAGGAACTTTCCTCACGGGAAAAACGTTGGGTGGTGTACTGGTGTAATACCTACTTGTATTACCCACCCTTAATAAATTAGACAATTTATTTATACTGCTTGTGTGAAATACACACAAACACACACACATACAGTAATATTAAACTTGCACATGCACTTAATAAAGAAATCTCCAGGTTTTGCCAAGGCGTTAAAACCGTGCGAACCAGGGGCGGGTCGCTAGTTATTTAGAAATTGTAAAAAATATGTATAGGTATGCTCAGTGGTTCCTTCAAAGGAACTGCTAAATTGCTGTGTTTTTTCTGAAATATAGTTCATGCATGTCTCCTTCCAGTGGCGATGTTTTAGATCGTTGGGACTCTGAACCGACGTAAACATTTCTGGCCTAAGTAATCGCGAAACCATTGCGTTAATTGTCACCAAGTTTTTTTCAAAATACAATAAAACCACACAATGACAAGTTGTGAGTTGTGACTGGTGCTAACTCACTAGTGATGGCTCGCCACGGAGTTGCGTTGTGTGAATTCCGCCGAAAGTGGGCCGGGTCCCGCGCCGTTATACTTATAATATTCTGAGTTCTTCCTAGTTACTCAAGAAGAGAACCCTAAAAATGAAGGCAAATTGCAAATAATAATAAAATGAAAAAAAGTAAAAAAACACGACCCACTGTCATGCCCGAAGAGCGTTCTTTTTCATATCTACCCAACAAACGATATCCCTCGAAATAGTGTAAACGAGAAAAAAAATATTTTCCTTTTTAAACAAATTGACAAGGGAACATTTTATGTTGCTACCCAACACCTTAGTGGCCTCCGTTGCCAGATCTCACAGGAATAGTCGTCACAGGTACATAATGAGACGAGTTTTCTACTGTTGTGTCTGAGAAAACGCAATTAATGATGTTGGAGGTTACATACATAAGAATACGTTAACTATAATTATGTATACTTATTTCAATAGGTACCCAAAGGATAAATAGCGAGAAATGAGAAAAGCCCCTTGTTTCGAAGCATAACACCAAACGTACGACACTGCCATTTAAATTTATGTTTTATTCGTAATCCCGTATTTCGCTACGCTTCGCGCGTTTCGCTTGCTCAGGGTAATGCAAAAACCTATTTCATTTCAACGTAGTATTCATGCTTCACATTATTCAACCAACAGCTATGGAGAAAGGATATAAACTGTTACATAATAAATAAGAACGTAGATCATTTTCTGTTTATTAAGCTTAAGCCAAAAAGTGGTTGTAAATATTATGGATCTCAATATATTGAACTCAAGAGAATGAATTCTCACACATGAATGTACACATGAATGCAATAAAGAGTTCGAGTTTGAGTTCTCAACAAATGTATGTTTCGATAAAAAGGGGTTATTGATACATATTTGTTGAGTTACCGCTTTTAGCTCACGGTTGCAGGATAAATAGTTCAAAATTCAAAATTATTATTCCTGTAAGGGTGCATACAATAGCGGCATATGTCAACGGCAGAGGTAACTGCAGCTGTGTGTTAATAGCTTGATGTCCGAGCCATTCACAATTCGCATCCCTTCCAACGTCCAGAAAAAGGCCAGGCGAACTAAACAAAATTGACAGCGAATTACGAAAATTTATTTGGAAACCGTGTTGATGTTTAGGGTGGAGCTTTATTATAATCATTATTTTTCTCAATTTTCACAGATATTCCTAGAAATATTTGAACCTGTTTTCAACCATCAGCTCACAGTGTTCAAACTAAAATATCGTGCAGACGTGCTCTTAAAATTACTTGCAAAACACGATTCCCCAACTCAATTTGCAAAACTTGAAATCTACACGAATCGCAGCAAAAAAGAAAACTAAACGAACGTTTTACAAAATCACAATTTGGGTATCAAACTTCACCTTAGTATAAAAGTTGGGTTTCGACAATGTAAAGAGTATATTAGTAACTTTTAATGAATGTCTCTACAGAGCTGTGGTCTACACTTTGTTGATTGTGGTTTGGGACGTTTGTATTTTTTTGTTGAGCTTCGCTGTTTCTGTTATGTGTAACATTTATCATTCTCTTCTGGTAAATTAAATTAAAGTTAATAAGGGCCGCAGGCTCCTTCAAAAGCGACTCAGCAGCTTCCCCGGCGCCTGCACTCAGTAAATCCTTGAGATGTTGTGGAGTCAGGCCGTCGAGGCCGCCGGCGGAATCACTTCGGAAAGAGCTCACGGCTGCAATTAACTGGGGGGCCGAAACATTTAGAAAGGTTGAATTTAGGCCGGGAGGGTCGGGGGGGTCGGGAATGGTGAGACCATCCGCAGACGCTGGGTGTTCACTCTCCAGAGCTGTTAGCGTTTCTGGAGAGTAAGACGCCACCACATTCAAACTCAAACTCAAAACTTTATTGCATTCCATATGTGTTACATAGATGGTATATAAAAGGTAAATGATCAAGACGGACCCTGTCAGGCATAGCAAAATTTAGGAGAGAGGAAGAGAGCTAAGCGGCAATTCAAACAATTAAATATTATTAGATATGCTTAATTGGGTGTATAATTATGTATATATATATATATTTAGTTTTGTGTAGATAGGTATAGTATATTCGTTATTTTATGTATTGCGTAAGAATATGCAGGTAACTATTATGTAATTCTTATAAGTGTTTTCATTATTATTAAATTGTGTTATCATTTATGTATTCATATTTTCATATATTAGATTTGATATATTTCATAATGTTTGGTATATACGAGATATATAGACAATTTTATTTTGCAATCGATTTGTCATCTATAAACTCCTTTACTGAGTAGTATGACTTGGATTCCAGAAATTGTTTCAATTTATTAATAAATGTATTTGTTTTGTTTACTTTTCTAATGACATTTGGCAATTTATTTTAAAAAAATATGGACATAACTAAAGGGCTGGTTGAGTGCATTTTGAGTCGGGATTGGATTGATTCATTGTTGCTGAATAGTATCCTAGCCACTCCCCAGGGTAGAATTTTTAAATTTTGCAGGTGTTATCAAGGATTGACAATACTGGCAGCTCACTTTAAGCTCACTTCATCTAAGTATTTTTCCGATGTGATTTTTACAGAATTATCAAGGATTGCCAATATTGGCAGCTCACGTTAAGCTCACTTCACCTAACTATTTTTCCGGTGTGATTTTTACAGAATAGGCTGGTTGCCGCCTGTTGATGGGTACGAGTATGTAGTGTATTTCTTTCATTCAGCTCCACTTGTTAAGGAAAACGTGCGTCTGTAACTGCGACAAGGGGGTTATCTCCGTTAGTACGAGAGTCAATTACGGTAATGGACGTTTTGATTATACGTTGTATTACTCCTTCGCCTACGCTAGATATTTTATAGGCCCTAGAAAATTTACTTTTCATTAACTGTAACTGTAATATCCTAGATTCTAGGGCATAAGGGTTAGTTAGTTATTACTACAGACTGCGTGCATAGAATTTAAAGTGTCCAGACAATTATTTATTAACATGTAAACTCTTTGCGTGTTAATGAATTATGTGCAAACGACTGGTTTTCAAAACCAAATACAGTGCCTTTAAAAGGACAAGTATTAAAGGTCTCTGAAGGATCCACAATAGGCCACTGATCTTTATCACCAAACTTCATTTAATAAGAAAAATGGATCACACCATTCATAAAGTATTTCCAAACGCATACAAAATTGTATCCATTCTAGATTCGAAAAACGTCCTTTGCACAGTTGCCAATTGAACAATGGCCCTTCAATCTATACTTTATTGAACAGTCTAGAACTCTTGAAATAGGCCTGTCTACAGTCCGTATTGAGGACTCGATAGAGCGGAATAAAGGCCCCAAGTCTTTTGCTAGAGATCTGTCTATTGGGCAGAGCCAGCTTACGAAACTGAAGACCGATGATGGCAGGATCGTATCCGCCAAACCTGAGCCGTTAAGAGAGATCGAGAGGTTCTATGGACAGTTATACACGTCAACAAGTATCCCCGTTACGAATCTGGCAAACGACCCAAGAGCTACATAGATTGACCCGATACTATACCGAAGACATCCAGGACGTCAGCCTGTACGAGATTAGGATGGCTCTGAATCAGCTCAAAAACAACAAGGCTGATGACGGAATTACGCCCGAACTCTTGAAGGCCGGCGGAAAACTCGTTCTTAAGGCCTTTCAGAAGCTGTTTGATCCCGTCATACTCGAGGGTAAAATACGAGTACATCAATCAAAATTTAAAGGAGACGTCAGAAAATTAGAAAGAAGAAAGAAAGAAAATACATTTATTTGCGGCAAACATGACGCATAAAAAGGAACATAAACACACAAAAAAAAAATAACAAGTTAGGGGTAAAAATGCGTCACATTCACGCAAAACGGCCATCGCTCAGCATAATGCTAAGACCATATAAATTCAAAGAACAGTAGCTACAGGTAGAAGCTACCTGGCACGAAAAAATAACCGTTTGCGACAATGGATTACCTATTAGCACTACAACTTAAGAAGAGCTTTTGACTAAGGCTACGTACGCACTGAATGGTGGCTTGATTGCCGCCTAGAGTGGCCCTAGGGCCTAGCGAGTCACCTTGCAAGTAGCGATGTAAAACGAACGATCTAGAATTTGCGCAACCGGCCGCATTGCGTGCTTGATGCCTTCCACCAGTCACCTAGCGTCTATGTGAAAGACAAGCCTATGCATATGTATCCTTATACAATGCACTTATTAATCTCGATCAAATAAGTCATCAGTTACCTGAATCATATAGGTCAGATCAATTTGTTCCTTGCCACTCATTTATATGCATACTGAAGCTATAGCTGGTTTATTAATTACGCGCAATACAGTAATTACGGCACACCAGCGTGTGTTATATGGACAGCTCAGTGTAGTTTGGTATGGCACTAATAGGGATGATGAGTATTATTAGAAAGAAGAAAGAAGGCATAGTAAAATGAGATAGTGGAAAAATCTGTAAAATTGATGGAAATATGGAGAAGCTACACGCTTAATTAAGTTTTTGTTTTAGTCCTTTCCTTGTCACGCGGTACGGCCAATGTATGAAAGCGCTAGTATGAAATCACATAATCGTGACGAGAATTCTTTTATAGTGCAGTCTGTCTAGCAGTTATTTTAAAATGTTTATAACTTGGCAATTTTTAAAACAAAGATTTTTTATAATATTTTTTGCACTAATTGCAAACAAATACTTTTTTGAGTTAAAATAAAAATAAATGTCATCATCCCTTTCGTGCTAGCTCGACTATGCTGTGCGGGTTATTTATAACTATCTACCAATCTCTTTCCCGTAATTTTGACTACGGCTTTAATAACCCACATACCTACTGTGTCAGTCACCCATCATTTCTTATTGGTTCCCCAATCAAGGCTATCAACGAAAACTCTTCGATAAAACTAGCCCCGCCGTAAAATTAATTGAATAGCTTTTTGTTATCTCTGCTGATTTTCTTCTTGCTTATCGGCGCTAGTTTACTAATCTAAGTTACTTCGTTTATAGTCATTTCTACGGAGGTAAGTCTAATAACGAGTCAGAGCGCGGTGCTTAAGGATGGTTAAATAGAAGTCAGTGGGATCCATTTGAAATCTGAAGTAAATTTTCGACTTAATCAGTATGTGGGCGGAAGATGGTGTAGGAATCGGTAATACTGAATGCTAAAATATTTTTCAAAAAAATTCTCGACCGAATTGACATCTGTAAAAAACCAACGACAAAAATAGGAAATAAAAATCAATAACTTGAAATTAAATGAAGGTGAGGTGGACACATGAACATTGGTAAATATTTTTAAAGTTAGAGCCGTTCTCGTAGGTGTAAAAAAAACATCAAAAATATTGTCTTAAATTTACGGATTTGGAGAAATCTAGACTTTCCAGCGAATTCTCTTTTGGCGTTGGGTATTAAATAGCTTGCGAATATATAAGCTTTAATAAATAATTGTTAGGAATTATCTATAAACACAAGGAAGAACTATTTAGTACCTAAAGCTTTCTTACCTTCGAGTACTTAACGCTGCCCATAGGAAAATCTTGGAAAACTTTTCGAACAAAAATTCCAATTTCGTTTAAAACTGAGTAAAACTTTCCTCCTAATCACTTATCGGGGACGAAAATCACTGAACCGATAAACCGGCAATTCCCTTCTTCATTTAAGTTTACTTAGTCTTCATTAAATGCTATAGTATCTCTTTCGTTTCCATCATTGCTCTTAGTGTCAGATTCAATTGTGACTAATTTCTGAGAGCTCTGCATAGCTAATTGGATTTACTCATTGAGGACTGTTCGAAGGGGTGCATTGATCAAATTAAACTCGTTCGAGTAATGAAAATCTTAGAAAGAAAACGTTAGTTTACAAATAGCCTCGATCAGTTGGAGAGTTTTCTACTGTACTTTATTTAATTTAAATAGAGGATCGGAGAGGGTCGGGGAAGGTGAGACCATCCACAGGCGCTGGATGTTTACTCTCTAGAGCTGGTAGTGTTTCTGGAGAGTAGGGCACCACCATATCGCTGCTGGAAAGTATCCTGGCCGCACCCCTGATGTCACCTTCACTTAATTTGAATTCCACATGTGAACATAATCCTTTTTGAGATAGGTTATGGAATGCACGTAATTTTGGATCTAAAATTAGGGCCGAATTGTTAAAATTTTCTTTAATTTAGTTCGATCTAAAATTAGGGCCCAATTGTTACAATTTTCTTTAATTTGGTTCGTTAATGTTTTTTTAGATGCCAAATTTTTTTGGACATGCAGAATCCTATAAGGGAAGGTGATTAATTGCTCCCAGGCACTTTGTGAGTTCTCCTGGGCCGCAAGACGGATGCATTGCACCAAACTCGCTGCAACAGATCGTCTCGCGCCCCGGGGAACTCTCTTTAATACAGGGGTAGAATTTTTTAATTTTGCTAGTTTTTTCCATAAACTTTGTACTAGTGGTGTTGAAGTTGGGGATGCGGCTAGGGGGCACAATGGTACACTATGCAATTTGTAGATCTTGCCATAGTGTACCTTCAGCCCTCGTTCGCCTTTAAAAAACGCGTGCCTATGAGCATTGTGAACATCTCACCAACTGAACATCAAGGGATGTGGCAGGTTGACTAGCATAGTTTCCGGCGTCGCTACAGCCGGCATTTAACATATGTATACATAAAATTGTGATTTTATGTATAAAAAAATAAAAAAAATAATAGGGGTTAAAGAATGAAATTGCCGTTTTATTGTAATAGGTACTTCGAATTGACATAGAACCTTCATGGTTTGAGATTTTTGAGTGAAACTTTTTTCACATGGTACCTATGAAGTTCTTCTTTAAAAAAATGTGCAAAATTCAATTATCGACTTTCAGTTGTTTTTTTTTTTTTTTTTTTTTTTTTTTTTTCAGGATGGGAAATCATCAAATGACTCCTCCCGCTCTGGGTGGAGCAGAAGGGAGTGTCAGACTCTTACTGACTAAAACCCACCCGTGTTCCTTCCTTAGCCCTTTATGTACCAGGGCAGCGGTAACCCTTTCGGACGATCCCGCTACCCCGGCAGGCTTCGGCCCTGTCGGGCCCCGTCATCTATGCTGACATCTCTTTGAGGCGCACGTGGAACACTTACGCGCCGTCCGGCACGGGCCTGGTCCTGATCGGACGGAGAGCTACCCATTGCTCTCCGCCCGCAGGCCCGCGCCTACGGTGGCCGGGAGTCGTCACGCGGCTCCCGACGCCCGGAGCGTCTCCCTCGGCGGCTGAGGCGTGAGGATCTCTCCCTCGCCCATCCCGCCACCTCCTTCGCTAGCATGACTGCTTCGCAGAAGGAGGTGACCGCCTCCCACTCCCTCTCGCCCCGGACCATGGCTTGCACCAGGGCCGGACGCGAGAGGTCGCCGCCGCTGCCGATCGCCTCTACGAGGACACGGCGGTGCTCTGCCCAAGCGGGGCAGACCTCCACCGTATGCTCCACCGTGTCCTCTGGGCGACCCTCGCAGTGGTGACACCCGGGCGTCTCCTCCCGCCTGATGATGTGCAGGAACCTCCCGAAACATCCGTGTCCGGAGAGGACCTGCGTCAGGCGGTAGGTGAGAGCGCCGTGACGCCTCTCTAGCCACTCCTCAAAGAGGGGTCTTATCGCCGCTATCGTGGCGTGCCCTGCGCTGGGTTGCGATAGTCGCGCCTTCCATTCCACCATGAGACCGCGCCGGAGGTCCGTCCGCTCCGCAGCGATTTGCCGCGGGTGCAGAGTTTCCCCCCGACGTAGTGCCTCCGCGCGCCAGTCATACAGGCGCGCGAGGACTATCGCCTCCAGATCCCATGGTGGCAGTCCGGCAAGGAGGCTTGCTGCCTCGCGCGAGATCGTGCGGTACCCCCGGATCAGCCTTACGGCTACCACCTTTTGGGGCGCGTTCAGGTAGTGTGCGGCTCGAAGCCGCAGTGAACGCGCCCATACCGGGGCCCCATATAGGGCCATGGACCGCACGACCCCCGCGTAAAGCCTCCGGCAGGAGGCGTTTGGCCCCCTCAGGTTGGGCAGGAGCCGCCTTAAGGCGGCCCCGGCCCGTTCCAGTTTTGGGGCCAAACGTCGGAAATGCTCGACGAAGTTCCACCGGCTGTCGAGGACGAGACCCAGGTATCTCATCGTCTTCTCGACGCCGATGTGAACCCCTCCTACCATCAGTTGGGATCCCGAAGGTGGCCCGTACCGGGGCCCATGAAAAGACATGGCCTCGGACTTGTGCAATGCCACCTCGAGACCCAACTGCCGGATCCTTTCCACGACTATCGCAACCCCGCGTGTCATCGCGTCGGCCGCCGCCTGATGCGACCTCCCCTGCGCCAGGACCAGCGTGTCGTCAGCGTAGCAAACTACGCTGACGCCATCAGGGAGGTCGGCCCGCAGCACCCAGTCGTAACCGATGTCCCACAGGAGCGGCCCCAGAACCGATCCCTGTGGGACACCGCACGACATCTCTCGCCGGTTCCAGTTCCCGTCGCGACCGGGGTAGATGACGGCTCTGTCCGTCAAATACGCCCCGACTATTCGACGGAGGTAAGTCGGCACCCGGTGATACCGGAGTGCCTCCCCTATGCAGCTCCAGGGCAGGGTGTTGAACGCGTTGGCGATGTCGAGTGACACCGCCACGACCACCCCACCCCGGGACACCGCGTCCCCCGTCGTGAGGGCTCTCACGCGCATGATGGCGTCCACCGTCGAGCGCCCCTTGCGGAAGCCAAACTGGCACTCCGCAAGATCCGGCCCCGTCCTCACCAGGTGCCCGACGAGGCGGCCCGCAATCACTCTCTCAAAGAGCTTGCCGACCTCGTCGAGCAGCACTATGGGCCGGTATGCGGACGGAGAGTCCGCAGGGCGCCCTGGCTTCTGAATGAGGACCAGCTTCCCCGTCTTCCAACGAAGTGGAAACTGGCCTCTCTCCATGCATGCGCTTAAGAGCGCCTCCAGTCGAGGCCCGAGAGCCCTCGAGGCCAGGACCCAGACTTTACCCGGCAAGCCGTCGGGTCCCGGGGCGGTATTTTTGGCCTTCAGCCTGCCTACCGCCGCTCTCAGATCTACCCCGGTCACTTCAGGGGTGTCGTCGTCGTCGTCCGTGTGGTCCGCTTCGGGCACCGCAAGTGGCGGAGCCATAGGCGGGGGAGTATGCTCCCCCCGTGAAGGGAACAGAGCGCTCACCACTTCCTCCACCAGCTGGGGTCGGAGACTCTGCGTCAGCGGGGGGGCCCAGGTGCGGAGTTTATTCCGCACCATTCTGTAAGGGCGCCCCCATGGATCTCGGTTCAGAGTCTCCAACATCTCCTCGCGGGCCGTATCCTTGGCCCGCTTGACAGCCTCTTGGAGGGTGGTCTTCGCCGCTCTGTACCCCTCGTACAGCTCCACCTCCGTGGCTTCCGCATCCGGAGGGCGGATGCGGAGCCTGCGGTGCCTGGTGTACCGATGTCGCGCGTCGACGCACGCCTTGCGTAGCGCCCCAACCTCCTGCGACCACCAGTACACCTGACGTCGGGCGCGTCCTGGCCGGACTCGGGGCATTGCCACGTCACAGATCTCGGACATGGCCTCCCGGAACCACTCCACCTCATCGTCAATGTCAGCAGGCCTGTCCGATGAAAACACCCAGGCCTGCACGATCGAGGCTTCCAGGAGAAGCTCCCGGTCCAGCTGCTTCAGCGCCCACCGCGGACCACTCGGGGCCTGTTGGACCAGCGCGCTAGAGGTCTGGGTGGAGACCTCAAACCGGATATACCGATGATCGGAGTAGGTCTCCACCTCCTCCATGACGCGCCAGTCAATGACACGCTGTGACAGAGCGGGGCTGGCGAACGAGATGTCCACCACCGACTCGCCCCGCATCCGCACACACGTAGGAACAGAACCCCGATTTAGGACGACCAGGCCTGTTTCCAGAGCCCAGTCCTCCACCATCCTGCCCCGCACATTATTTAGCTTAGGCAAGAAAGATGGATACTTCGAAAATTCGAGTTATTTTTTAATACGAGTTCCGACGCGGAACTAACGCGGCAGAAACAGCTCGCAATATCAATGTTGCGTTTGGAGAGGGGACTGCTAATGAACGCACCGTGCGATTTTGGTTTAAACGCTGTCGTGATGGAAACTTTGATTCGAAAAACGAACCACGTGGAAGACCACCCACACAGGTGAATAACAATGAATTGAAAGAGATGGTGGAAGCCGATCCGAACCAAACTACCCAGGAATTAGCGGCATGGTTTAACGTTACCTTACCAACAATATTGACTCATTTGCGTCAAATCAATAAAATAAAAAAATATGAGAAATGGGTGCCTCATGATTTGACTGATCTGCAGAAAGAAACGCGTGTTGAAACTTGTGTTGCCTTGTTGAATCGATACAGAAATGAAGGAATATTGGATCGAATTGTGACATGTGATGAAAAGTGGATTCTTTACGATAACCGTAAGCGAAAAATGCAATGACTGACCCCAGGTCAAACGCCGCAACAGTGTCCTAAAGCAAAACTTACCAATAAAAAGGTAATGGTAACTGTTTGGTGGTCTCAGCATGGTGTTATTCACTATAGCTTTCTCCGATCTGGTTAAGCAACAACAGCACATGTCTACTGTGCCGAATTCCGAACAATGATAGCAAAACTAGCAGTGAAACAGCCCCGACTCATGAATAGATCTTCACCATTATTGCTCCATCATAACGCGAGACCTCATACAGCACGAAAAACCGTTTTAATTCTACAGGAACTGCAATTAGAAACCATTCGTCACCCTCCGTATTCGCCAGACCTTGCTCCAACGGACTACCATTTTTTTCGTGATTTTGTCAATTTTCTACGTGATAAAAAGTTTTCATCTCAGGAGGCAGTACAAAATGCTTTCACACAGTTTGTCGAATCTAGATCACGAGAGTTCTATCGCAAAGGGATAAATGACCTTCCTATTAGATGGCAGAAATGTATAGATAATAATGGTAATTATTTTGATTAAATAAATATGTTAAATTAAAAAAAAAAACGAATTTCAATTTTTCGGTACAAATCGGCAACTTCATACTTTAACCCCTAATATTAATTTTTTTTTTTAAATTTTTTTATTGTAAATTTGTAAACTTACAATAAAACTTACCTAAAAATAATAATTAATAAACTATATACACACGCACTCAAAAAAAAATAACCAAAAACTCTATTTCCATTATTTACAAAATGTCACAATGAAAATGTCATCTGTTGACGACTGCGGCGCAGTCGCGCTTGGGGCCTAGGGCGCTACGCATGCAGGGCGCAGCCTCCGCACCAGTTTCCTTGACTGCAGGCGTCGCGTCTTCGTCGATGTTTGATCTTATACATATTTGGTTGGAAACACACATATAAATCTTTGATTTTGACTTTAGGCTGATGCCGCGGACTTTTTGATTTCTTTAGAAAATCTCTTCTACAATTTGGTCAACAGCTGAGCAAGTTAATACAATCGGATTTTAGCTCATTTCAAAAGGAATGACATGATAAATTATACTTTATTTATTTAGAGATTGCTGCTACTGAAAAGTCTTATTGAATTATCTTATTTATGGTTTCTTACAGACATTATAATACCGTACTTGTATCAATCAGTGTATTGTGCTAAAGTTCGTTTTTAATAACTTAGTATTTGGCTGTAGGGTTTCACAATAAGTATAAGTACAAAAACTGCTTCTAAATATTAATTATATGAATTTTTTTAAAATATGACGTGTTGACGTTGGTTTTGCCAGCTATTATTATTAATGTACTTAACATATCTCGGGACCCTGGGGTCCAGGACCTTTGAAAGGCGTACCAGGGACCGAAGCCAACTCGCAGAGGCCCTTTAGACAAATTTAAATGATGAGGAGGCACCAACCGACGATTATTCCTGTATGCACAATGCAACTGGCCCACAATTTGACAGGCCTGTTGGTCTAGTGGTTAGTGACCCTGACTGCTATGCCGGAGGTCGTGGGTTCGATTCCCACCCAGGACAAATGTTTGTGTAATGAGCACGATCATTTGTTCTGTGTCTGGGTGTAATTTATCTATAGTATTTATATATTTAGAAATATATAAGTATGTTTATCAGTTGTCTAGTACCCATAACACAAGCTCTGCTTAGCTTGGGACTAGATGGCGTTGTGTGATAGTTGTGGAATATTTATTTAATATTTAACTGCACCCAAGGACAACCTCCGGTTGGTTCAAGACTATTGCAGAACATGGAAACAAAATATACTGGGCTATGGGTGTGGGTGGCTATAATAGATCGGTTATCTTGAACTATGGAAGGTCTATGTTCCCTCCCTGACCAATGATAATATAATTCTTAGTGTACTTATTATTATATCTCGTAATAATCTGTCCACAGTCGCCAAATTATTTTTTTTTTCTTCGCGATGTTGACCTTCTGTACGTGGATGTAATTAATTGGATCCACTAGCAAAATTATTTTAGACTTCTTAGTAGATCATTCTTAGGCTAGCGTACCATGCATTCCATGCAAACTCCTTAATTTTCTAAATATGTCTGTAAGGCAAACCTCCGGCTCGTAAAATTATCTTCAGCGGTCAATTTTTCTGTTAAACTCATACGGACTCTCAAAACAACCAACGCGACGAAGTGGTAAAATATGGGATCAAAGCTGGTTCTAAAACTTGGTCGAAGTTCGGACACACGCAGAAGCGACCCGTATAATAAAATATCGATTGCCCATAAAACTAATGGACTTAGGTACCTACATTAAATCTGTCGATACACATAAAACAGCTCGTAAGCAGATGAAATGGCTATCATTCCTGAAATTGGCCCGTTAATCTACGAACAGGATAGTTATTCTAATGGTAACTTTTAATTACTTTTAAATGTATCATATGAGTGACGATAATGAAGGAACGAACGTGAAGGATCATTTAGATATTATTATATTAAACACTTTTTTCAAAGTATAAACGATTCCAGGAGATTTTGACACATACCATTTTTTAAATAATTTAACATCACAATAAAAAAGTGATACCTATATCAGCAAATAAAGACAACAGTAAACAGCCAAATCAGCCGTTAATTCAATAGTACCAACGAATAACCCTGTTACCCTTTCATTGTCAGTTCGCTAAATAATGCCCTAATACATCTCCGAACGAAACTGATTACATCTAATGGAATGTGGCTTTACTTGGCACGTTTACAGGTTATAACTCCTAACTCCTGGCTGAGCTATCGTAATGGAAATCTGGATAATGTACTGTCTTTGAATAGCTAAGATGTGTGTCTTCTTTAACCTTTCAACTGTGGGGTGAAGGATACAACGGTCGGATTCAGAACGGGATTCTTTCATTATTTCTACCTACATAAATACTAGTAGGTAAGTCTTATTTTAACGAGGTAATTTAAACTGACGCTTGCATCTTTTCAAAAGTCATTATTTCCCCAGAAACTATATACGAGTACGTACCTACGGCTAATTTTCTTAGAACTTGCATTATTACGAAAATGCAAAAGGTCTTTTTAACCACGTTTTCACTTATACATTAGACTAGACTAATACAAATCGATTTTAGAGAAATGCAAGATGCAACTGAGGTAAGATCAGATAAACCCTTCTTGTTTTCAAAGCGATAGGTAGTGTAATTAGCACGGACAGGCTTTAGCAAAAAACAAAAGACCAATTGTTGTGTTTTGAAATTTTAATGTTAAATTGATTTGTGATTTCTATATCACTGTAATAGGATGGAAGATAAAATCGAGGACAATCCCTGAAGGCACAAAGTAACTAACATTTTTTGCGAAAATCTTTTTTGTCTCTTCAGGTTTAGGGTGGGCGTGACAGGCAGGATTATATTCATGTAATGGCATCCCCACAAATTGTCAACGAACCTGTCAGCTTCTAAAGTATTTTTCCTTAATATAGAAATGAGATATTTACTGGCTCATGTAAGTCGAATGTCTAATATATTTTTTTATGGGAAAAACATAGTAATGTTCCTTTTTAGGGTTCCGTACCTCAGAAGGAAAAACGGAACCCTTATAAGATCACTTCGTTATCCGTGTGTCTGTCCGTCTGCCTGTCAAGACCCTTTTGACCCTTTGACCCTCAGGAACGCGTGGAGTTATCAAGTTGAAATTAATATCGAATACTCTCAAGGCTGCAATCCCTTGAAACAGTGAAAAATCGAAAGTTTTAAGTAAACGCAATCAAAAGATACGGGCGTTTATATTCCGTTATGTCGCATATTTTGACACTCGCAAGGGAATCAAAACCTATAGGGTACTTCCCGTTGACCTAGAATCATAAAATTTGGCAAAGAAGCCATGTCATGTAGCACAAGTAAAGAAAAAAATCCGAAAACCGTAAATTTGTTACCTACAAAACTGTACGGAACCCTCAATGCGCAAGTCCGAACCGCACTTGACCGGTTTTTTTTATAGGGACAAGATTTTTAAACTTGAACAAGGCAACAAGGCAAGTGGGTGGACCCACTGCCGAGGTATCAATCTAAGGTCTCTAGAGCCTCCCTTTCGGGACATGGATTTATTTTTATTGACGTGAAATAAATTAAAATGTTTTATAGGTCACTAAAAAGTTATTTTTTGTTGTGATTAGTTATGCCCGACTCGACACTGCGTTCCGATTGCTAACTTATTTTTTTAAATTTATTTTTCATTTATAAAAAAGAATACAGTCAGGATTATTCATAATAAAATAGCAACCAAAAACCACTAAGGCTTAAACTTGTGCTATCACGAGTATATCTCAATATCGAACTGTACAATGAAGCATTTTATATGCATAACTAAAATTTTACTCCATGCATGAAGTAAGACCGAGTCGTCATCATTTGAAAACAAATGAATATATATATTTATTAAAATACATATTCCGGATTCGTAAGTCTTATTGCAGCGTTATACTTATGTACAACCTTCATTTTGTAGTAAACTGGCTTTTGTAATACTTAATTATTTGAACGAAGTTCTTGAACTCGGCTTGTGGTAGGATTCTGATAGAAATCGTCACGTAACGAAAAAGCGTCATACCCCTCCATGTGACTTTCACTCTCTCTGTGTCTCATTCTATTATTATATAATAGTTTTCATAGTTTTCGAGGGTGCGCTAAAGCCGATGGTAAGGTAAAAATGAAAATCCAAGATGGCGACAATTTTATGATAGCTTCGAAAAACTTTATACTCTGTGTTAAATATAAAATTCACACTTTCTTTCTCTCTCTTTCCTCTTTCTTTCTTCTTTCATATACGAGTGTGTGTGCGTGCGAATATCGCGCAAGGATTTTTTTTTCATTTAAGGCCGCTTTCTGTTATCAATATTCATGAAAGTGTCTGTCTACCTATGTAAGCCTACGTAAGACAAGTTGAGAATAAAAGCTTCAATATTTGCTCTAAAAAGTTTAATAATTGCCCACCCGTATGAATATAATTTAGATCTACAATATTCTGTCATCCAAACATGGCCGCCTACGACAATGTTTCAACCTTTTCAATTCAACTTAATACTAACTTACATTACCCCTATAAATATATATAGGTAATCATATTACGATTTCTGGATCAGCAAATGTAGTACTAGATAACATTATTATTGTACGAAATAAACATACAATAAAGTCTGGGTAAGAATAACGTTCAAAGAATAAACAAAATAAGAAAGAAATTAACAAACAAATAATGGTAAACAGAGATCAATGGTGACCCAAGTAGTAACGGCTGCAACTTAAAAGAGATCCAAGTTCTGCTGCGGGCGTTTGAAAGTCCTATTACGACGTACGTATAGTAGTAGTAGTACTTGCAGTCTAATTAATCTTATCATGAAACATCACTACGTGATCGACAGCCCATTCTTTTTTTTTTTTTTTTTTTTTTTTTCTGGGTGGGAAATCATCAAATGACTCCTCCCGCTCTGGGCGGAGCAGAAGGGAGTGTCAGACTTTTACTGACTAAAACCCACCCGTGTTTCTTCAGTTGCCTGTGCCAGGGACCACGGTATCTGATCGACAGCCCTAGTAAGTTGACCACGTTTTCCTTTATTTAGAGCGGAATAATTCTAAAGCCAAAGTCAAATCATTTATTTCAAATAGGCACATAAAAGACACTTTTGAACGTCAAAAATAAGACCAGTAAATGGCCAGTGGTGGCCTAGTGAGCAGTGGTGGCCAAGTGGAAACGGCCGCGACTTACCAGTCAACCCAGATAGGCGCTTTACTATGTGTAAATTATTTTATCACCACTGCTCTCAATAACGGTGAACGAAAACGTCGTAAGGAAACTGGCATGTCCTAGTACCAAAATTCGAAGACATGTGACATCTACAAACCCACAATGGGCCCGCGTGGTGGATAACGGCCCACTCCCTCTCAAAGAGAGGTGGCCTGTGTCCCAGCAGTAGGAACATTATAAGCTGATTGTGCTAAACAGAAATACGTCGTGTGCGTTTTTAACAGTGGATACTCACTCATAGAACCGGAAACACATACGAATGATGCAAGTTAATAATACAAATTATTTTTAATAGGTGTAGTCATTTTGTAATTGATAAGGTTTAAAGTATATATATATATATAAAGTATATATATACATACAATAATACTTATACTACTTATAATATATATATATATATATATATATTATAAGTAGTGCAATAATAGTACAATTTAAAGTTTAAATACAAATTAGCGGACGAATTTTTTGATGCCCAATGAGCTCCTGCCTTTTTCTATATTGTGTCGTATTATATACTTGTATATAATTGTATATAGTATATATTAGTGTTAAAGTATATTATTTTTATTTATATTTGATTATTTTTAATTATGTTATTGTAATGTCTGTATAATTTTTGTTTCTTGGTTTATTTTAACGTTTTATTTGATTTTAATTTTGTTATAGTTAGGGACTATGGACATTGTCTGAAATAAAGGAATTGAATTGAATTGTAGTACTTTTTTGTGTATCAAATAGCAGCTTTTTTCTTATATTCAGTTTTTCGTGAAAATTATGAAACATTTCATGTTTCGGTTATACAGGGTTATTTTTTAAAGACCAATTCAAATCTTTACGACTTTCTTAATGGGATTGTTGAACACTTAAATTTATTTATGAAGCTCATTTGAATAAAAAGGTGTTATTAATTTACTCAGACCGCACCTGTCCACAATTGCCATTTAAAGTATGGAACAGAATAATATAAGTGTGATTGATGTCCTTGTACCTGCTTTAAAATGCCCTGTTTGGTATTTGGGTTCAGATTTAGGGGTCAATACGTCTCTTTAAGGCTTTGTTCGTAATTGCCGACCAATATTAGGTCAGTCAGTGTGTCACAACACTAGCATTTGAACATTTTGGAGTAGAGTAAATCACGAAAGTTAAATGTCCTGGATTCCGTTGCGCACTTTACGAAAGTGTAATTAGTGTAGTGTGTGTATTGTGGACGCACAACAATTAAAGTATGGCTGATAACGAGACAGATGTATCTTCTCCGCTATATTAACCGTAATAACCAACACTGCCCATAGTACGTCTACTATGGGCAGTGTTGGTTATTGCGCAATAGAAAAAGCGTTTGCAGTTCAAATCAAATCATAATGTACGAACGGATTAATCACACTAGCGAATCACACACTGTAGGTACCTACACGACACAACGATACGAAACGCGAGACAGTTTCTAAGAACATGTTGTTCGTTTGATGTCCTATGGCCAAGAGAGGCTGCTGCACCTCGCTCCTCGCGCTCGTCGACTCGCACGAACGCCAGGCTAGACTCTCTCGAGCGCCGCCGGGGGGCGTTGGCCTCCCAATCAGTCAGACGATAGACGTATTTCCGACAAATACCCGATTCTTAAATC
The DNA here is from genome assembly GCA_947507525.1 of Apamea epomidion. Taxonomy (NCBI): domain Eukaryota; kingdom Metazoa; phylum Arthropoda; class Insecta; order Lepidoptera; family Noctuidae; genus Apamea; species Apamea epomidion. The sequence continues at coordinate 12,976,266 of OX382248.1, forward strand.
ACCAGGTTCTTAATTTAATAAACTCTCAACTCACCATATTCTCAATTCTTCAAAAGTACAATGATGAACGAAATTCTAAAATGTAACACAAATACATATTTTACATCCTTAGGATTCGCCCTATTTTCAAATATTTCCCTCGAGCCCTGTATAATGTGTGCTTCTTTGAGGAAAACGCAGGAATCTCATGACTTGGGATTTCAAATTTGGATGCATTGTTATAAAAGTGTTTTCGAATATTTTTGGCACACAGTCGAGATTAGTGGTAACTTCATTTTTGCAAGTATCCGTAATTGCGTCTACTACATTTCGGGCGTCGTTTGGTGCACAGGAATGCCGTCCTATTCTTATTATTGAATTATTGACATCCAAGGTAAGTAATGTGTTGCATTCTTTCTGGTGGCAGCATCTCCAGTTCGTGGTACCTGATTTGTTTCTTATATTGTAATTGTACTTGTAACCTGCGCGCAGTAGTACTGATTTGCCTCTTTCACTTTTTATACATTTTACGTCGCTCTTGTTCATATTAAAATAAACACTCGTATTCAAAATCAAGCCATGCGAGTAATAGGAGGTTACATTAAAAGCACACCCATCCACATCATGGAGAGTGAGCTTTGCCTACCACCTCTATTCCTCAGAAGATTATGTCTTGCCTATAAATACTGTATTAAAAGTATGTCTTGGTCAAATAATATTACAACCAATCTTTTGACAGACCTTAGCTCGAACTGTTATGAAGGAAACTGGCATAGAGTTAAAAAACCTTTACTTTTAACGGTGTACAATGAGTGTAAAGAATACATGCCTCAAACCCCCTTGAAGTATTTAAATTGGATATAAGGGTGATCTATATTAACCTAAATAGAATAATCGAAATACATAAGCTTAGAATCTATTAAGGAATCTAAAAAACATTATGATTCAACAACTTTGAAATGTAACATAATAGAAGGATTAACTAATAAATACCCAGGATGGACCAAATTGTTCACCGATGGGTCTAAAAGTCATAACGGTCTTGGTGCTGCATATTGTGAAATGTCAAATAAAATAACTGCCATGTTCAAAATAGAAGCAGCAGTTTCGATTATGACTTTGGAACTAATTGCAATTTCAGAAGCTCTAAATTTTCTAAAAGGTCAAAACGGCACGAATTTTGTCATAGTGACGGATAGCAAAAGTGCCTTACAACATTTGACTCGATGCGCCTCTGGTTACAGCAGAGGTGTACCGATAGCCTATAGCATTTTAAAAACAATATATGAATTAATTACAAATTATAATGTGAATCTGAAATTGCAATGGGTTCCGTCACATATAGGGTTAAAAGGTAATGAGGAGGCTGACAGGTTATCTAAATTAGCAGCGATAGATAGTATTCACTTTCCAATTTTGCCACACTATACAGAAATTCTTACTAGGTTCAAAAATAAATGTTATTTAAAATTTAAAGAATACTTTGATGAAAGAAGTAAAGAAAAGGGTATATGGTTCAAACTATACAATGTCAGCCTCCTCGAGTATCCTTGTTTTACATTTTTTTAATGAAAAAGGTTGATTCCCCAAATTGTGATTTGTGTGATAAGTTAGATGATGTACAACACATTCTTGTAGAGTGTGATAAATACCGGAATGGGAGGGAGGCATTGATGCAAAAATTTAATATAAATAAATACGATTAAGGCGCATTCCTAAGCATATTAGCAGAACCAACATCTGATGCAGCAATATCAATTGTTGAAAATATAATTTCGCACCAGTGACTCTTGCTCTTTCCTTTCTTTAAAAATTATTAAGGATATAATTTAGTTTAGGTAACGTTGGGGCTCTCATGTCCATGGAGATAAATGCCCCTAAATAAATAAAGACTAAAAAAAATAAACAGTCAACCAAACTTTATTTAAAATAAAATGAATTTCACAATATAGATAATAATTACTGGTAAGTAGGTATTTATCTCATTATGTCAGTATCATAATCCGTCATAATTATTGCATGTCAATAAGGAACCTAGCCGATTATCTACAAAATTTATTACGGCCTTATTTCTGCATTTGAAATAACGTACCTATTGCCTGGAAGTCGACCCCAACATAGTTGGGAAAAGGCAAGGCAGGTGATGATGAATCAACGTACCTATTGCAAATCGTAAACAATTTGTTACCTAACTGTACAGTCACGAGCACTAATATGTCAACACTTGGCAACTTTCAATTTCGATTTTTCGTGAACTAACGAATGCAACGTTGTATACGACACAATACATAAACCTATGGGTTCGAAAGTGCTATGTTCGTAACAACATAAAATTTGATTTCAAAATAAAGGAGTAAATCGCTTTTGAATAAAGCCGAGTGTATACATACTTTTGCTCGTGACTGTACAACATTTGATGAATTGAGAATCTGGTGAGTAGAGAGTATGATAATTTAAGAATCTGGTGAGTGGAGAATCTAGTGTGTTGAGAATCTGGTCAATTCAGAATCTGGTAATTCGAGAACCAGGTAAATTGCGAATCTGGTGAACTGCTCATGAGCTGGCCTCGCCTCTCATGTAAGAGATTGTGAGTTAAAATCCTGGTATAATTACCAATATGAATTTTCCAATTCACGTGCACTATCTTGACCATTACTAAGATGGGTGAAGAAAAACATCGTGCGGAAACTTCTTAACTAACTTCTAACTAACTTCGAAATTTCTTAACTATAAAGTTAAGAAATCTGTAAAAATAGAGTAAGCTGAAAAAGTGAAATCGCCAGCCTTTCGTCGGTCTTGAGGCAAACGTGGTGATCAATGCTCGTGCCTTCTCTGTATGAGACCTTTGCCCTGCAGTTGGACAGTATAGGCTGGTATTATTAACGTAACGTTACAGTATTCGACGCTTAAACAACCCTTTCTAAATATTTACACAATTCCACATTCATTTTAGTAGGTATTTTGTTCGCAAACAAAAGAACAACTAAATTAATTGGTCGTTCAAACTCTGTGGGCTGTCATTGGCAGGAAAACATAAGTAGCAATCAGTAGTGAACCAGTACTGGAACCAGTGAAAAGTTTGTCGAAATAATAAACATTTTCTATTAAATTATTATCTGTAGTGTTCCTGAAAATGACGTCTTGTGAAATTGTTTTGAAAACAGAATACATTTAATACGCAAGACATGACTATCAATTTCAATGAAACGTGTTCTTAAGTCCCACAATAAGGAAGAAACTTAAGAAGGCTTCATTTAAAAAAAAAAACATTATCATACAAATAGGACCTCAAGAAATTTCTTAACTTTTGTTCAACATATTTTTTAAGTTATCTCTGCCACTGCCGAACAAAGGCAAATTCTTCCAGACTTCCTTTTCTAGACCTACCTAGAAAGAAAGAGTCGTTTGCCTCGATCCAACCCATGGAGTACGCGTCTCGCCATCTCTTCCTGGGCCGGCCTCGGCGGCTTTGTCCATCCTCAGGCTCTCACCGTCTGACGTGACGTATCGTGAAGAAAAATTTGATAACCCTAATTACTTTGAAGGAAAAATACACTATTGCAAGACAATACTGGTTACAACTAGAAATTCGAGATTATTATATTATTCGCCAATTACAACACAAACTGTGACTGTCTAAGCAAGTTTGAATTTTATCTAACTAACAATAAAGATACAAGTAGCGGTTATAGTGTCGATGATTTAATACCCACTCTGTCTTGAGATATTTACGGCCAGGACACTAGTTAGACAAATGAAAGCAATTCAATCCAGACTCGTATCTCATTGTCTTTAACTAAATTGTATTAAGAGGCCGTGCACGAACTCGGCTGATTTTGATCAATTTCGTTCATTTTTTGTGAATTGAAAAGATAAAGATTATTTCTGTCGCGCGCTTGCGCGCTTAGTCAGGTTAAATAAATAAATGTAGAGTTTGTAAACTCTAGGGCTGATTGTTCCAACGCTAGACAATTTATTTCGAGGAATAATTTTTAAAAACGTCAATTTTATTCCTCGAATAAAATTTATCTGGCGTTGAAAAAATCAGCCCTTAATTAAATAACTAACAGTTTAACTCTTAATACGCGTTGCACCACTCAGAAGTAACCCCGGGTTAGTCAACGAGACATTAGAATGTTTTTTGAGTTGGGATCGGTGCAGTTCAGTCGACGAAACTTAAGAAAGAATTGCAATGTCTATGCCCTGATGTAGGCTAGTCATATCTAACACTAGAAATCGCTAAAATCGCAAACTAACGGCTAGTTTTGATTTTTTTTAATGTTGTTAGGACCACTACCAGTAGTGTCTATCCAAGTTTGTAGCTTCAAAACACCTGTGCTAACTTTTCGTACCTTTTTTGGTATTCTCAATATAAGGCCTAAACTATACGTTTTTTTAAAAACAAAATGTATATGTTTTTAAAGTAGACTATCAATTGCTACAATTTAAGATCATTACCAGCTCTGTAGGTTCAATACTTACCGAGATACAGCTCTCCAAACAACTATTAATTTTGTAAATATTTAATATGCTTATTAAATATTTACAAGGCATTACAAGGACATTATTTTTGGTTAGAATTGTTCATTTGAAACAATCGGCACACTACCTGTAAAAGAGTGGGTACATTACGGTACGTAATACTTCTTGTGTTTTTATTTTATAACATGACATTTCATTTTAATCGTATTGTGTATGGTTTCCATGGAGATTTAGTTTATTGATTGTCGAAAACGTCGAGATAAGTTTTTTTATGATTAGTCTTTATTTTTATATGAGTTCATGAATATTTACCTGCTGCTATAGTACCGAATTCCCTCTTACTACAACGTCGTATAATATAAAATACAATATAAGTTATCAGCGAGAACTCATAACGTTACTTATTTTGACATTACTAACAATAACCCAAAGTTTAACGATTTAACTCTGCCATAGGGTTTAATGTTAAAAAGTTTAACTCTAGGTTACCTCTAACTCATGATGGCGCAAGATGAATTATTTGATTAATCCTGAGTTAGATGTTACCTGTGAGTTATTTAGGATAACCCATGAACATGCAAGTGGGCCTAAGTAGGTTAGCGAAAACACTTAAACGTCAATCATATTTTAAAAATTAATAGTATTTGGTTGTGCAGTTAGACTTAAGACACAATTACTTGTATGTAACTATATGTATATGTAATATCTGTAACAACTGTTGGTGAACCTTAATTAAATAAATAAAAACTAGATGACGATGAGACGATTGATCTTTGATGTGACTGAAAAGGATTTACAAATATCAAATAAATTAAGTTTTCATGGAAAATCACTAACATTCGCCACAAGTTTTCCATAAGAGGCGACACATCTTTTTACTAGAAACTACTTTTGATTTTGTATATTAAAAAATATCATCAGCATCATTATAAATGGATGGTTTACGTGCACATCTGCGGAGCAATTCTGTAAAAATGTCACCGTGAAAACTTATGTGAACTAACCAATTCTCGTAATTTTAAGACCGTTCACAGTCTGATCTCAGTCTCAATCTATCAAAAAATACTTCTAATTTCCCTACATTTTGACAAGTTTCTGATATTTGTTTGTCGCTGAGATGAGACTGCGATTAGATTTTGAACCTTTTAAATTACGAGAATTGGGCTTCTGTTAATAGTGTCAATCCCCTAGCATAAGGTAGAATTACAGCTTACTTTTAGCTCACTTCACGTAAGTTTTCATGGTGATGTTTTTACAGAATAGACCTGCTAGACCATTTATTTCAACTTCCATACAAAATATAGCAGTAACATAACGTTGAAAAAAACAATTTTTTGTTTTGTTTTTTTTTTTTGTTCTTGGTTTGTTGTTTTATCCTTAAAATAAAATCAAAATCTTATTTTATGGTAATACAATATCTTCATTAACTAAATCAAAGGCGAAATAAACTATATTTTCGAGAACACAAAGACGTTTTTTTTTTTTTAGCAATGTATCTGGAATCAAAAGTGTTTGTGTATTGGATAGACTCGTGTTAAGCACTATTTCCTGAAACTAATTTTCATACGAGTTACCTTGCTATGCCAAAAAGACGCTATGTCTATTTAGCTTTTTTGCATTGTACGACTAAGGGCTGATTTCTCAATCGACAGATGGGTCAATGAACGCTACTATTGCCACGCTAAAGTGATTCGGATTTAGTGGACTCCTAGAACGTATTTAGGCAAAGAGCCAAAGGCAACACTGTTTGTTGGGCAATTACGTATTGTGTAGTACTCCCCCTGAATAGTTCTTTCCTCTTTCGTATGTATGTCTTTATTTGTGTGTTGTGTAACGTTTGAATGTGCTTATGTGTTTATCTGGTCTGTGAAGTGAAAATGTATGATTAATTCAATAAAACAACTGAAATAATTCTCACTCATTATATTTGCTATAACGTTTAAGAAACATTTACGTTCTCATTTAACCGTCTACAATTATAAATATACCTTTCTAAGATCACAACATAGTTATAAGTAGGACGTTATTTACAATAAATAAACAATTAAGTACATAATATTTACAAACTAGTCTCATCACTTGTAATAAATAGAATGTCCTAAGTAGTGTTCAATGGACTGTGAAAGGAGTACACATTGAGCATTTATTTTGAAATGTGTGCTTTGAGCACCTTGTAGCATATTTGAGCGTTAGTATTCCAGAAAATTTCCCATTAAAAATACAATAGAAGTAGGTACTTACAGCGATAATACCAACCATTTCTGTAAGTATTATTTTACAGTTACAATATTGATGCAGATATTTAAATTAATTAAATAATTTTATTAATAAATGCATAGCAGTTGACTCGCAAGTAAATAAAATTCAAAAATAACGATGTTTGGTTTCACTGCACTGATGGATGCTTGTGTGGTATATTGATGTCATTTCATTAAAAGGTACTGCATAATTATCCCCTAAACATAATGTCTGATTGAATAGGCAACACAAATGAGCTAATCATCTATGTAGGTGTGGCGTATAAACTAAATTAACATGATGTTATACCGAACTGAAATATGTTATTATACGTTGCGTGATAAAGCGCCCGCAAGGCGGAAATAACTAAATGTGAAATTAATTTCAAAATTGAATTTCTAATTCAAATCAGTTATTAGCACGAATATGGGATTCCGTCTGGAACTTATTAGTTTCGCTCGTAGTTTTAGCGGTTAGAAGATTAAATCCGGACCGGTGTTGGTTTAAGTTAGACGGTTTGTTTTTAAGCCGGATTTGCTTATCCCTTGTGTAAATTATAAAACTATCAGTATTTTACTACATAGATATTATTTTTTTACAGGAAAAGGAAACTAATGACAAAATAAACTCAAATCTAGACATTATTTACTACGCTGCGACTTTTAACAAATTAGTAAAATCAAGCAGAAGTCGGGAAGGCAACCCCCTACCATGTAATCAGAATTGCTCAACGTGTATCAACCCTATAAAATTGCGGAATCGAAATATTTTTGAAGACAGTCAAGTTTTTTTTTTAAAGTTCACACGCCTGCTAGGATAGACTGAAGCTCATCAGGAATGTAAGTAAAATATGAACTGGTTAAAGCCAAGATACATTTATAGTAACATTATGCAGGGGCGATTTTATTTTTAACCCTTGCTTTTATCACCGAAATTATTAGTTTAACACACTGTGTTCGAAATCGAAGGTTACTGCTGCCTTAACTATTAAAACACCAAGTAACCTATTATTGACAATAAACATTTATATTATTTATAAGTTTACTTTATTTGTAACATTTGCTTTTAAGGTTACAGTTTCATAGGTAAATGAAGACGCAAAATGCAATTTAAAGATTTTTTTTTATAATTCCATCTTATTGAAAAGTTTAATGCACGTTTATGCACAATAATAACCAATAAACAACACTTTCAAGAAATAACTCTTTTTAGGTATTTATTTTACTTCGTGTGAAAAAAACTGTTACAGCAACTTTACAAGTAAATGATACAATTTTAGTAACTAAACATTTGAGTAAAAAACCTTGCTTCAACTTTATTGTAAGTCGTTCATTATTATCTGAACTGATACAATTTGCTACAACCTACAGTTACTTTTGTTTTTGTTTAGATCTATTGTACGAATAAGCCATTATTTTATCTTAATTATTTTCTAACAGTATTTACCAAATAAAATTATCTGAAATATGAACACAATATAAAACTCTATCTTCGAAATTAAGTAGGTATTTGCAGTAAATAAAACTTTGTTCCTTGTGAATAGAGGTATTTTTGGAGTAGAAAATGTTAATGTGAGCCTAAACGATCACCTCTCGAAGCGTCCTAATAAATTGAGACAGATGAATTCGAGAACACACACCATTAGGGACCCATTCATTAACGCATTCGTACAACATGTACTAAATGTAAGTATGCACAAAGTACTTGAACGAGCAAGTGAAAGCAAAAATTACAACATCCACTTTAATGACCAAAAAACACGGAAGCAAGAATTTTTTGCACAACTTTTTCACACTAAAATATGTAAAGTTTCTTACGTCCATTCTAAACTTCACAGAAAATCTACACAATTGAATCGTTTGGTGTATCAGCTTTAGACAGTAATGGCACACTACTGTAATCCTTTAACCGTTCGGCGCCTTTTTTAGTACTGTTATCAAATGAGCTCGCTGTCGGTAACTTGGAAATCCAATTGTTATTACCTATTTTGTTCGTCTTGTAGTTGGCGATTGCGTTCGTAGTCTGACAGTCTTTCAACTTCACTCTGGGTTGACTGCAATTAACTGAATTATGGTTCAACGAATTGACATTCAGTGATATGGAGTTTGAAACGCTTTGTTTGTCTAAATCGTCTCCATTGTCAGTGATGCCATTTGTTACTGGTTCTGTTGGATCAGATTGCTGTCTCTGAATACTGAGGTTTTGTAGTAAAGGTTGAGCTTCTTTCTCTAATTTGTTGATATCTGTTTTTTGCTGGAATATTCCTGATCCTCTCCTGCTTGATGATCGAGAACTTTGGTCTAATCTTTGTCTAAATGGAGTCAAGTGTGACAGTGACCCACTTTCTGTCGACAGCGTCTGAGTTTTAATTAATAACGGTTTTTCTTTCGGCGCGTTAGGATCTATTATTTCGCTTAACAACCAGTATGTGACTAGAGTACCTTTACCCTGTAACAAAAATATTTTTTAAATAAAAATGGAGTTGCCTTTTCTCTCTGCTCATTCTCTCTCTGCCAACACTTCATCGAATTGGAAAAAGGAAACTTAAAATAAAATGTCACGAGGACTGACGAGGCTATTATTTGTATGCTCTTTTTAGACCTTGAAGAATTTTATTATAAACAATTTTTATTTATAATACCTATTCACAGACAAAAGCAACTACACCAAAACACCGCGATATTTTCTGAATAATGTTCCAAATATTTATTCCGACTCAATTCTAATTAACAAAATCGTGAACAAAACCAATTCGGTGTATAATTCCTTAGGGCTCTATTTATTGGTGAATATTTGATATATTAAGAGCCGCCTTCATTTAATAATAAATGGTAAATAACACGTATCAAGAGATAGTTCAGATAATAATTTATTGACAGTCTGCATTGAACTTTTCAACCAGCTATTGATAAAATTGATTGCAATTTTGTTTGCAATCAATTTTAATTCTTACTGACCTAACAGGAACTGGGATGGGTTGAAATAATATTGTGATAGAGGAGTTTCAATAATGCTGTTCAGGAAAATGAAAGCACACGGTCAAATTGAATTTTTTATGCACCCTGATTTTTGAGACGAAAATATAGCAATAAAAAACGTCACCTGTAAAAATTTCAGTGATGAGGACAAGTGAAAAATCTAACATTTGCAAGAGACTGGGTGTCTACTACAGTTGGTACGTTGGGTTATTTTGCAAATGGTCCATTCTGCTTTTAAATTGCTGTAATGTTTATAACTAGCGTGGCAAAGAGTCTTAAAATCAAAGTTTTACCTTCATAGCAACTTCTCCTCTGCACTGCAAGTTGAAAGTCCCGTAGAGGTCTAGCAGTGCCTTCGTATCAGGAGACACGTGGATCTTGAGAGCTTCGCCATTGGACTCCATTCTCGACGCAGTGTTGACGGTGTCACCGAACAGGCAGTAGCGTGGCATCTTGAGACCTACCACGCCAGCTACACAAGGGCCTGATAGAAAAAGAAAAATAAACATTACTTCGAGAAAAACTTTTTCTTAGGGCAACTGAAAACAATATTTTTTAGTTTGAAAATTTTACTTGGCGCTCGAAAATGGTACCAATTACAAACTAGTATATTAATCATTAGAATTTAGATTAGAAGATCTTCAGTCTGAAGACTGGGAGACTGAAGATCTTCTCAAACCAATCCGAAAAAGGTAAAAAAAACACACTCATACATACACTTACACAAACACTCACGCATACAGAATCCCTCACCCGTGCACTCCCGAGCACGCACACGCAATTGTTCGACATAGGTAAATAAGTACCTTCATTTTAGCTTATAATATTAATTGTATTTATTATTTTGAAATTACTTTTACTGTCGGCACGGTTGGCGCAGTAGTTAAGCGATTGACTGCTGCGCTGCGTGTCGCGGGTTCGATTCCCGCACGGAACAAATATTTGTATGGCCTACAAGTAGTTGAGCCGGGTCTGGCTGTTTGTGTATGTGAGTTTAAATGTTTGTAAATGCACCCACGATACAGGAGAAATTCCTAGTTTCGGGCGACGTTAGTTAAAAGACAACAAAAAGACTATTTTATTATAATATATTTTCACCGAGTTTACTAATGTAGCACGCACGATTTTTTTTTGTAATCTAGTTTGGAAGGAGCTAGTGTCTGTGATACAATGATTTTCATTTATTAGTACACGTGGAAAATTGTTTTTGTAACCCTTAAATGTGTTTTCCTGAAAAAATAAATGTATCATTTATTTAAATTTATTATTATTTTGTGTGCTTTTTTTCGTCACCAACAGTGGGCCGTTCTTGACAAAAAATTAAGAAGCGATGTACCGTTTAATTAGAAGCATAAGCCAATTACAAAGAGCGTCGTTCATTTTAATATCTAAATAGCAAGGTCCTTTCGCATTTGCATGATGGCAAAGTAATTAGGGTGCCTAAAAAAATAACATTTTCTCTACCCACAAAAGAGCCAGCTCATATTTTATTTACATTTCGAGTACGTTCCACCACAGCCCATTACTTTGAAAAGAAAGGAACGTGGCACTGTGTTTTCGTTCAAATTTTCCCGGAGTCGGGGACCGAATTTTTTGCACCTTTTCATTTCGACACGAGTGATGTTTGACTTTGTTAGGGTGATTTTGGGGCGGAAGGTAATTTTTGGAGCCACAATTTTTGTAATGTGGCGAGATTTCCGACTTATTTGGTTTGTTCATGAATTGAAATAAATAAGGGTTTGAGACTAGGTATGACGACAAAATCAGAGGGGCAATTCTCGTAATTTTATGAACGTTCACAGTCTGATCTCAGTCTCAATCTGTCAAAAATACCTCTAATTTCCCTACATTTTGACAGGTTTTTGACATTTGTTTGTCACCGAGATGAGACCGCGACTAGATTTTGACATTTTAAATTACGAGAATTGGCCTTCAGTTATGTTTTCCTTTTACAGTGCAATTGATGGTATTCCTTGAATATAGAATTGAGGCACTTTCCTGCCGGGGTAGCGCGATCGTCCGAAAGGGTTACTGCTGCCCTGGTATATAAAGGGCAAAGGAAGGAACACGGGTGGGTTTTAGTCAGTAAGAGTCTGACACTCCCTTCTGCCAGAGCGGGACGCGTCATTTGATGATTTTCCATCCTCAAAAAAAAAAAAAAAAAGGCACTTTAATTTATGTAGATATTTAATTTCATCACCACTGCTCTCTAAACGATGAAGGAAAACATCGTGAGGAAACCGGTATGTGTGACATCCACCAACCCGCACTGGGCCCAAGTAGTGGATTATGGTCCACTCCCTCTCTCAGAAAGGAGGCCTGTGTCCCAGCAGTGGGAACATTATAGGCCGATTATAGAATTGAAAGGTCTACTACGGATCTAAATAAGGGGGTTAGTACACGAAGTCATACAACTATTTGAACACAAATCCCTTATTACAAAACAAGGTTTCTCTTTAGATCAGGTTTAAGCCACCGAGCCAGTTATTGAATTAAGAAATTAAGTGTTATAGAAATGCTGTTCTTTATTCAAAAATGTCAGGTCCGCTAGTATCTTATAAATGTTTCTCATCATAAATTCAAGCCTCAAGTTTGAATACTAAATATATTATGTTTGTGAAGACTTGGCAATGGTTCCAGCTGTTTTGAAGCCAAGGTTTTGTAAGATTTGTATTCCAAATATTTTGTTTTATTACGTCTTTATGATGCGGGTTTTTACTATGTTGATTTTTTTGAGGGTTTAGTTATTATTTGAGCGAGGGAGACATGGCTAAATAATAACAGCCGCACAGGTCGATCGATCAGGATAAGCTACGCTTACCGCGGTTGGTCTCTGGATGGGTGACCATCTTACATACCGAGACACCTCCGTGCCTCGGAAATCTCGTTAAGCCGTTGGTCCCGGCTGTCATTCGTGGATCTTTGACAGTCGTTACCAGTCTTACCAAGGGGTACTACCCGGTAACTGGGTTGTGGAGGTCAGATAGGCAGTCGCTCCGTGTAAAATACTGGTATTCAGCTGCATCCGATTAGACTGGAAGCCGACCCCGACATAGTTGGTAAAGGGCTAGGCAGACGATGAGTTATTATTAGAGCATCGGGTATTTTGTTTCAGTGCAATAAATGATTGAGTTTGTGGTCGAAGTAATATTAGAAAATATAAAAGAGAGGTGTCATGGGTCACCCAGTTGGAACGAAGTTCCTTGTGCTATTGCACACTTCTTTTACTCTAGCGGTCATTCGCGAAGTGTGCACAAAGATGTAACATGCGATAACGAACTTGATTCGTATATGATATCTGTAAAATATTTATTTGTATATTGAGATAGACTACGGCGTAGGTGGTGTGACAATCTAACGAGGTTTGCAGGGCCAACATAGCCAGAGATTGCTCAAGACAGAGAGAGTTTCGAAGGAAAAAGGGGAGGCCTTAGCAGTGGACACAATATATGCTAAAGAAAAAAAAAATTGAGTCTTAAGAAGTAAGAAGAGAAAAACCCAGATGAAAAGTATTATTAGCCTTTTATTAAGGGCTAATTTCTCAATCGACGGATAATTTTTGTTCGTTGAATAAAATTGACGTCTGATAGATTTTGTATGGAAGAACTGTCAAGAATCAAAAATTATTCCTCGAATAAAATTATCTGGCGTTGGAGAAATTAGCCCTTAATGTAAAAAAAATATCAAATATCTTAATCAATATATCTCAATAGAATAGAATTTTCTTTATTCAAGCTACAAAGACTCAATTGTTAGTAAAACTTACGACTATGTTAATAAGCACAGACCCTATAAAATTAACGGTCACCGTTGCGACATCCCATGAGAGACGGCACAACAGTGACCCACGTACACACAGTCTAGACGACTCGCAATCATGCTTAGGACACTGTTGCGAGCCGCCCCACACCCTGCGCACCAGGGAAGCGTACCTTTTGCGCATTGTCGCGTAAAAGCAATCTACATGTGCATCTGCGAACATCCCTGACGCACTACAGAAACGGGGCAGCCCCACCAGTATCCTAAACGCATTGTTATACTGAACGCAGAGCGCTGTACGATCTTTGCGTATACTTAGCCCACAGGCTGCATGAGTAAAAAGCAGTACAGTAGGCTCGAAAGAGCGTGATTTTAACAGGAACTGCGCTTCGTGCAAACCTGCGAGCCAGCATGTTCGCTCTAACCGACAACGCCCTCCGCTCCCGTTCAATGTCATCATCGTCTTTGATGACATCGTCAATATGTCTTTGATATAAATTTTTCTTTAATACACAATAGGAATACGCAGATCATTTACGTCTTTAAGTTATGAGTAAGAGAGATTAATGCTTTAAGCTTTGAAAATGTTTCGAAAACGTTGAGACTCAAATCCTAAATAGTTTATGTACTTTGTGACAGCTTTCAGACTTGTGAGAAATGACTTTGTTAAAGATGAATTTATAAGGATTCACTGTGAGGACACACAAGATTATGATGCTTAGACTGGTGAAAATATAACCATAAAAAAGTATTTCACTTTACATGTTGAGGATTCATGTACTTATAACAAAATGCATATACAGTACTATATAATAGCAATTGAGACAAATATGAATGTGAGAAAAAAAGAAAGAAAAATATTTTATTTTGGATACACACAGGAAATACAAATAGTAAAAAAAGGAACATTTAAATCTGAAGAAAAAAAAAATAAACAGAAAAAATTACAAAGATACAGAAATTACAAAGATACAGGATGGCAACCATGAATTTTGCACATGAATCTAGACCTGCAGCGTCGATATTTTTCTTCGGTTATAAAAAAAATCTGCTGTTTCATAGAAAAGTGCAATGCCTACGCGGTCAAAATGTATGGAACAGCACCTTTTTTTTTAATCGGACTAAAGTTTCAACGCGGGGTTATTCAGAATCATGTACTGAATATTATAGTTACAGGTTGCGCGTCGATGTCCCTGCAACCCTGTATCTTTCCATGAAAGTGGAAGACTAAATTTAAATTAAGTTTCATAAAAATTTGGTTTTATTCTTAAATGAAAAAACTTACCAGAATGCAGCCCGATTCTGAGCTTCAATTGATCTTGCGGCCGATGCCTGATGCGGAATCTGCTGACCGCATCCCGGAGAGCCAGTGACATCCGAGCTACTTCACAAGCATGCCGTGTGCCATTGCGTTCTGGGAGACCTGACACCACCATGTAAGCGTCGCCTATGGTTTCCACCTGTTCAATGAGGTAGGAAATAGAAATCGATTAAAAATTTTGTTGATATTTTATTTGTTTCAAAATCAATTTTTTAAACACGGTTTTTAGTACTCCATTATTGATGGTTTTGGTAAACAATGGTTATAAAGCTTTCTCCACACAGACGCGACTTATCACATTGCGGTTCAAAGTCGTGGTACACAAGCGTGTGACTAAGTATGTGTAGAGTGACTTGCGACTAACAGTCGGGTCGGCACAATCGATTTAGCAGTATTTGTTTAGCAACAAAGCTGACCCGAACACTACTACTACATAATATATTCAGCTTTTATTGGACTATTAGCTCGAAACTTCATAGAAAATGCAGGTTCTTTTTGCGAAGTCGTGTCGTGAAGTCACAGGTGCGGAAGCTTTAGACAGCATAATTTTTGTAGCTATACAGACAAAGAGCCAAATCTGTATAATAATTAGAGTAAATCCAAAATTAAAAATAAAACCCACCTTATAGACGTCATAATTCTCGACTATAGAATCGAAGCAAGTGTACAGGTCATTTAGCAGGTCGACCACTTGCATTGGCGTGGAGGATGCTGATAACGCGGTGAAGCCAACGATGTCTGAGAAGTAGATCGTCACCTGCTCGAAGGTCTCGGCGACCACTGATTGGCCATTGATCAGTTGAGAGGCGACGGACCTAGGTTATAAAAAACATTTCTGCATTAGCGATATCTAAAATAAAGGAGCAAAAAGTTGCTTGATATCTCGCAGAGCTATCAAAATCCAACCGTTGTCTTTCGTCCTGTTAAAGTGAAAACTACGTTTTTGTATTCCTCGATCCAGTGTAATTTTACACCAAGTTTGGTGAGTTTATAACGCAATCGCATACTGACAGGCAGAATACTCTTTGTATCTGTAATATGGCTGCTATTTAGATATGTACAGTCACCAAAAGAGATAAATTACCAGGGTCGTCGGATATAGTTGAAGTTTAGTAAGAAACCGATGGATGTTTTCGACTGAAATTTAATTTGATAAATGAACTGTTGGTTTCCTATTAACTAAATTAAATTTTGTTACAAAAGATTCATGGGTTTGTTACTAAACTTCAACTATATCCGACGACCCTGCGGTTATTTATTTCCTTTGGTGACCGTACACCATATACAAAACACCGAATATTAAACATGAAAGTTCTTAAAAAGGACACACAACTAATATTTACTATGTCTGCTCTACTCAAGTGAAAAAAATAATGATACAGTATGGAAAAAAGTATTGCTTGTTCAATTTTGAATACATATTCTAAGAAAAAATACTGATGTAGAAATAATTACGATTTAAAGAGTATTAACATATAACAATTTATTGAAAACGTGCAAGTAGGTACGCACGGGCGCGTTTTTCCTGCTCACTGGATTTTCAGTGCACTACTAAGCGCCGAAAGTGGAAAATCCAACAGTGTTTTATTGACGCGTTGGGATGCACTCTGTTTCAAACACCGAGAGTTGAAAATCCCACCGCAATATTTTTACGTCCAAGCTAACGTGGGCTAACTGAGAATAGAATTATGAGTACCACCCTCTAACAATATTTTTTACAAGCTTGACTATTAATGCTTTGAATTAAAAATATGACAATTTAGGTATTTTCTTCAAAACTAACTTTCCAAGGCTTTGAAGAACACATTTTTGGGACTAATTGCGAGCATTTTCAAAGAATTGTTCAAAGCAATCATAACTTTTGTGTTCTTTTTAATTAATAAGACTGACAATGATTACGTTTTAATTAATAAGACTGACAATGATTAAGTTTACAAACGCGAAAATACGAAAATTAAGTCTTTGTTACCGAAAATTTCACTGTCTAATTATGTGCCTACTAACTGCCACAGATTAAAAGAAAGTTTAGTATTGATCTTAAAGACGTGGAATGAATTTAGTTTTTAGTTACTTATTGATTACAGTACTTACTTTGGCAAAAGCTGATACAATAGCTCCTCACATTTCTTCTTCTCTTCTAAATAATCTTGAGTTCTCTCACTAACTAATGATTCCAAATTATTCGCATACTGCTCCATACGGGAAAGCAAATTATCTAAAATATTGCTACTTTCTTGAGTTCTGTTGGAAAAAAAGATATATTATAAAAATTACCTTTCAAACGTTTTGGTTCAAAAGCAAATGTTTGAAAATAAATATGCTTAAACTGAAGCGGCGGCAAAATAAGATTGTAAACCTACGATTTCCTAGTAGAGCGCTAAAACTACTGTCTCTAGTAGCTTTACCGTTCTATTATGAACTTTATCTCAAATAAAATCTTCGTGGACTTATGTACCACTAGAGTGCTCTTGGTAAAAATATCAAGTCAGTTTAATTTGTTACGATAGTTGTATTACATCGTACAAATAAATTATCCGGAAAAGAATCCGAGTTACCGACATAGCTTGCAGAGTAAGCAAACTGAAGTGGCAGTGGGCTGGCCATGTTTGTCAAAGGACCAATGGCCGGTGCAGCAGATGAGTCCTGGAGTGGGGACCGCGTATCGGCAAGCGTAGTGTGGGGCGGACGACCTTAAGAAGGTTGCTGGGACGGACTGGATGCGGAAGGCGAGGGACAGGGTGTTGTGGCGCAGCCTGGGAGAGGCCTATGTCCAGCAGTGGACTGCTATAGGCTGAGTTGATTGATTGATTGTACAAATAAATAACTTGTATGGCAAATCAGTATGTAAACACCTGACTTATCAACTCATGTCGTTTGAACATGAAAAATTATCTTCAGATATTAGTTGCAAATTTTAGAAGTGTTGATAAAATTGATATGGGCAATAAGTCGGGGCCGCCCAATCCCACTAGGTTGTAAGTAGGATTGGGCGGACCCTGCATCCGGACAGATGGCCCAGTCGGGCTAGTAGTCATCACGCACTGGGTGCCAGAAGGCGGGCGTCGTCGCCGAAACAGGCCTAGAAAACGATGACGTGACGACTGAGATGCATTTACCGGAGATTGCTTGAAGAATGCAACATACAAAGAACAGTGAAAAGCTATGGGGAACTTTGTCCAGCAGTGAAACAATACAAGTTCAATAAACTGAAAGTAGATTGAGATAATCGACTGTGCAATCATAGTTTAGAATACTGATCTCTTTTATAAGCCAACCCCAATACAAATAACAAACGAAAATGACAACAATTCTCAAAAAGAAATCAACGTTATAGCTAAAGAAAAAATAACAGCACATCTACACCAGAAGATGAAGACATATGTACATAATATATTACTTGTTGAGGCGCCGGATCGCTCCCTTCAAATGAGCGAAGACAGGTCTTTCCAGAGGGTCTTCGGCCCAGCATCTCCGCATCAGCTCGGTGGCATCATCAACCTCGCACGAACTGTGGTGAGAAGTATTCGGGCGAAGTCCACTTGATATCACCGTCTCGATTATTTCTAAAAAAAGGAAATATTGCAGCCATAATAATATTAACCTTTTATAAGCAAGAACATAATACCTACAAACTGTTCTCTCTTGCTAGACCGCAATAAAAACCAACCTGCCTAGCATTTTCCCAGCTATGTTAGGGGTCGGCTTCCAGTATAACTGAATGCTGCTAAATACTGACTAGGCCGTTTCGTCACCGACCAACAGCGTCACGTGTCATGCACAGAGTGTCAACAATTGTCAACGAGCATATTTTGCCAGTGGCCGCTCTGTGCATGGTTCACAGGCGACGAAACGGTGAGCATACGGGTTATACGTTATAACCGCATATGATGACCGTTCTAGACCCGGTTAGCACACCTCTGACGCCAAAATAACGATGCAAAATATCTAAACGAATTCCGCTGCGAAAAATTGCTTACTACATTGTCGCGATTCCAGTAACGGAACATCATCCGAGTGAGTTGAAGTGTAGCAAAATGTCATCGCATTCGTAGTCAGAGGAGGAAAAAATATTGTAGGGGTCATTAACTTTGAAAAGACGTAGAACTTGGGTGCACGAGATTAGTCTGCAATTTTTTCGTTTTATTTCTATAGTCAGGATAAATTTGTAAATATAGAGTAGTTCTATTTCGGATTAGTTTTTCAGTAAAACAATCGCAAATAAAAGTCGCTTTATATATTTGTCAACTGCCACAAATACGTGCGATACAAACGCAGCACTGGTATAAAATGGCAGACTGAGCGCGCAAGACGCACGTACACATTCGATGTTAAAATGGAGAACGAGAAACAAATTGAAATTGTCCGCAAATACGAATATATATTTATTATGTAATTTAAAACAGCCAAAATATATGAATGATCAAAGAAGAAATTGCGCGGAAAGAAAATTGGGGAGCACCTAAAACAGCGCTTTTACGTTTGGAAGTAATATGAGAATTGATTGCGTACATCAAAAACGGAAGTATTCACATTACCCCCTTGATATCGCAGGTTGTTGAATTGTACAGGATTAGGGCCTACGAGAAGGATATACATTCTCCACGTCTCATAAAATTATACAAAATACAGGGTGGGCAACTTGGAGGTATACAACTTTTTTTTGCCGCCATTTTGTTTTGGCGGCAATTAAGTCAGTTGTTTCATGAAAATTATTTTGGGTAGATACGGCAAATTTGTTATGGAGCGTTTTACGACTGAACAACGTGTTTTAATTATTAAAACATTCTACTCAACCCAATCATGTATTGCGGAAACTAAGAAAATTGCCGCCAATTTTTGGTAGAAATCACTTACCTTCGCGGCTAACAATCACTCGTTTGGTGAATAAATTTGAGTAGCATGGCATTGTAACAGATAAAGCAGTTTTCTTACATCAAGTGAATCAGTTGGGTTTATGAAACATGTGGTTCCAACAAGACGGGGCCACATGTCATACGGCACGAGCCACAATCGAGACATTGAAAAGAACGTTTCCGGGTCGGCTAATTTCGAGAAACGGTGACATTGATTGGCCCTCAAGATCCCCGGATTTAACAGCTCCTGACTTTTTTCTATGGGGCTATCTAAAGGGACGTGTCGAATGAACTATAAAGGAAAATATCCGAGACACAGTCACTGAGACGCAGGAAATGTGTGAAAATGTCATGAACAACGCAATGAAAAGGGTTCACATCGGCCATGCTGCTAGAGTTGGACATTTGTCTGATATTATTTTGCATACTTAATTGCCGGCCTTAAAATCTATCTATATATTTTAAAAGAAATACTTAATATTTATATATTTCATAGTATAAAATTTAAAACAATATTTTAATTTAAAACAATATTTTCCGCATAAATGCATACCGTCGTATTATAAATCCGAAATGTTTGACTTGATAGTCCAAAAGCATTTTCGACTACACGTCAAGCACGGCAATGGCGGTATTTAAATTGACGCGTCTTAGGATCAGTAATTGATTGCTGTGTTAGATAAGATCTTAACAGATTATCTTTTAAAAGAAAATCTTTGTCTCTATGGCACGTTTACCGGACCCACCCGACCGAGCAAAGGCGGCAGGAAGTATTGAACAAGAATACTTCACTAACACCCGAGGATTCTCGGGCGTTGTAATCCTACGGTTGGGCATTTCAGTCGATATCGTAGCTAGAAATGCAAGCATCATGGATTAGCACTCGCCATGATTACCGTCTATCGGCCTAACGAGTGACAGTCACATCACTGAGGATGCTGATCGCGGATATCTGTTTGTTGAACAACGATAAAACTTTTTATTAGCTCATTCATGGGAATACTCGCTCTTTCAATTTCGTAACACGTTATAGATGGATTTGAAGTTATTTTTAACCAACTTTTATCACCTCGTTTTTACATCGAATACGTGATGTAGGTCTTTTATACGTTATTCAATAACCAAAATAAGACACTAACATAAAATATATTTTGCGTGTGACCCCCCCATAACCCGATAAAATTGTAATTTGGAAGCTTACGAAGAATTTTCATATAAATACATGTTTAAAAACATTCTGCCACTGATAATATTCTCATGATATTAAACATTACTATACTGAGTAGTAAGTATGCCGTTTTGGAGAATTTGGGAATTTCGTTAATATGTAACAGTTATTTTAAGTCCCAGTGGTCACAATATTTCTTGTTTATTATAAAGTAATATTCTCATAATTCCTTGACCACTGACTAAGCTCAGCTTCATGGAAATAATGGTGTACGATTTGTGATCACGGCACCTGGGTAGACCTAAGAAATTGCCAGATCTCTTAAGCCCATCAATTATGAAACCCTTACTCCATTTCTCCCTTTAGTGTGAAATTAAGGAAATAAAAACCCTCATGACATTAGATGGATAAAAACAACTGTTGTGTGCCTGAAGCGATTCCGCCCATTACGTTTAATAAAAGCTAACCTGGTATAAACCACGGAAATCATTTACGCTCCTTATATCCGCTCTCTCAGGAAAGGAAATAAAAGAAATGCTATGTGCCGAAAAAAATGCGATTTTTTTTAATACTTTACATTTCTGTCGCTAGCTCTATGGTGTCTAGGGCAATGATCTCTTATTCCACTTCCTTATGGCTATTACAAAAGAAAATTTTCAAGTCTTCAAATTATTTTACACAGAAAATACAAATAGTAAAAAAGTCGCATTTAAACTAACAAAGTTACATTAAAAACAACGAAAAAGAAATTACCTGTGCGAGGACAAAAAGACTCCTGTCAGTATAATGCTTCAAGGCAAATCAATACGAGAACTGAAAGCGAACAATTCAAGTTTTAGACGTAGAGGGTGAGATCCCTGGAAGGTTTACCTTCCTCTATCCTTGTCATAATCTGTGATAATCTAATCCGCGAAATTGGCGATGTTTCCACAAAAAAATACTTCTTCGCAAATAAAACAATATTCTCAAATTATTCGATATCTAATTCGACTAGACGATAAAGTAATTTGACTAAATATAAATTAAGTTATCTCATAACAACTTACCTTTCGGAGCCATTTCAATACCGGGACCGAGCCAAAACGCTCCCTGTCTATTGACAATCTCGTGCATGACAATACCGAAAGAATAGACGTCTCCTTTTTGCGTCCCTTCTGGTGGAGGTTCTGCTGTGCGAAGCAACTCTGGTGCCGTCCAAAGAAGTCCTAAGGAAACAAAAAAGCAAATTTAGATTGCTTGATTGCGTCATCAGCTGCAAACAGTATTTTACTAAACGCTCACTGCAGGTTAAAAACACTCTGTCTAGGCTCTGTTTAGGCTGACGCCAGACTTCACCGCATAGCATTTAATAGGGGACCCCAGCTAAAAACTCGACCGCTGATGCCCGCCTTTTGTTTGTTAGGAGTGTATTAGTGTATTCAGTATATACTAGAAAACGGTAGCGGTATTGCAAAATGTTCGTGTTGACAAAACAGCATCTGTCAGAGTTAACAAAAGTCAAACAACATTTGTACTTTTATAAACTCCGCCTTTTGTTTGTCAGGAGTGCAGTTAAACAACGGTATTGCAAAAAAGTTTGTGTTGACAAAACAGCAACTGTCAGTGGTGACAAAAAGCAAACAATATTGCCACCTTTTGTTTGTTAGGAGTGCAATTAAAAACGCTAGCGGTATTGCAAAAACTTTCGTGTTGACAAAACAGCATCTGTAAGAGTTAACAAAAGTCAAACAAGATTTGCACTTTAGTAAACTCCGCCTTTTGTTTGTCAGGAGTGCAATTACACAACGGAATTGCAAAAAAGTTTGTGTTGACAAAACAGCAACTGTCAGTGGTGACAAAAGGCAAACAATATTGCACTTTTATAAACTAGGTAGGTAGCATGTTAATTTGAATAAAACCATTGATCGCTCTGGCAAGCAAATTTGTCACGAAACAAATTGAATCATTGCAATTAAGCATACATAATCAGCCAATAATGTTCCAACTGCTGGGACACTGACCTCCTCTCTTCAAGAGGGAGTGGGCTGTGACCTACAGTGTTGATTGGTAGATGTCACATATCTTCAAATTTTTGGTTCTAGGACATGTTGGTTTCCTTACAAAGTTTTTCTTCGCCGTTTTGTGGGCAGTGATGATGAAATATTTTATACAAAGTAAAGCGCCTGTCGGGGTTCGAACCTACAACCTACAACTCGTAAATCGCAGCCGTTACCACTGGGCCACCATTGCTCACACAATTGCATAAGCATAAGTTTTTTTTGCAAGAAACTGATCCAAGAACCTCGAATTAATTTTGAACTTTCCACCATTAAAAAAAAAGCAGCAAACAGTTTAGTGTTGCAAAAATTTAGAGTCAATGTGGGTGTAAATGGTATTGAATGTTGATTTTCTCTTCAAAGATAAAGTAAAGACGAAGTCAATTACTAAGTGAAAACGAAATTAAAACTTGCCAAAGTTGGATTACTTAGCGAGGCGGTTGATATAATTTTACTCCAAGTCAAACAATCTGACTGGCGACTAATTGACATGAATTGCACAATTTAACACGTGTCTCACTTAAGGCAGCACTATTGTTAAATCTATGGCGTCATGACTGCTTCATAGTTTCTCATTGAATAAAAGTTAACCTCCAGGTATACCTTCAGGCTACGTAAACCTTATGGGTCTTTAATCGTGTAAAAGCAAGTCAGGCGTTAGTGTTTGTGTATTTAAAATTCGTCTCTATACAAGCCTAAAATAACCAGCTAGCGTCTTATTTCCTTTTGAATAGTCTAGACAGCTGTCACAACAGCCGGAAAACAAAATTATAAAACAATATACTGGATATAAATATCCAAAAAAATTGTACTTACGAGTCCAATAGCTGTGTGCCCTAGAATCCTTTTCCGCAGTCCTTAATGCGTGAAGTCCAAAGTCCGTGATTTTCAGCACAAATCGAGAGTCCACCACACAGTTGCTGGACTTCAAAGCACCATGAGACCTGATGTCCGAGCCGTGGAGGTAATGCATACCCTAAATAATAAATAAATAATTATATTTTGAGAACGAAGTTCTTTAACGGAGCTCGCGGTAGGAGTAAACTGGGAGAAATCGTCACGTAACGAAAATGCGTTTTATATATAATAGAAAGAGACACACACAGAAAGAGACAGATAGTTTCATGGTTTTCGAAGGTGCTGAAGCCGATGTGAGGACAAAATGAAAATCCAAGACGCTGCGAAAATTTTGAATCTTTTCATCATTTTGACATTTTCGCAGCCGCCATGTGGGTTTTTCATTTTGAACTTCATTCCTGCCGGACCCCTCGACCCTACGCGTTTTTATTTCTATAAGAAAAGTTATAGGTGTAACTGTGTAGTTCCATGAAACGGGTAAGTATCTATAAACTCACTTGAATGTAAGATATTGATCTAGATGACACCGTTTTGCATTATTAATAAAAGGTCCGTACAATTTTCGAGGTGAATTCTCAGTGTAGGTAGGCACCATCGACCAGTGGAATTCAAAAGGAACAGAATTTGTATAACACGAACTACCACCTGAGCAAACCGTACTGGTGTAACAGGTCATAAATGGTACAGGAAAAATGTACAATTCAGAACAATGTCAGGAATTTGATTACGAGGAAACAACAAAAGTCTAAAGCTTTGAGTTACGAATTGAAAACAATTTCAATTACATTAGTTTGGCTACCACAAATAAAATGGTTAAATCCAATGCTCAACTTTGAAATAAATGCTGTAATTGATTGAATCATGAATCGTAAACATGTTTGTGGTTTTACCCAAATGTTGATGCCCGAAATAATTTAAATGTTTGTGGTTACGAATACAGGTACAGCTTTTGCTTTTGAATTACTGATCGTTGAACAGTAGCAACTTTTCCGACAAAGTCTTGTTCGATATATAGCGACACACTCCTTTGGAATTTAATACTGTTGTCGGCTAACAAGTGGGTGTACAACCGAACACTCCTGGCTCGGGTGACCAATCCCATCGCGGTTCCTTTGTTGGGAGAAAACAAACATATTAACGTCAAATTGATGTAGTGTAGAAAGAATTTAGTATTTTATTAAGTAGGGCTTAAAATGAACAATATGCAATGTGAATTATTTTGCCATTGCTTAGTGAATTCAAAAACGAAAGCAGACCCAAGAAAATTAAATGGAAGACGAAAACCTAGAAGACGAAATTGAGCAAATAATAAATAATAAAAACTCTATTCGGTTCAGAAAAAACACGATGCAATATTTAAAAAAAACTAGTAACATGATTACGTAGGAGTCTTACTTAGGTGCTGGATTTTTACAAATGCCCTGGATGTCACACTAGGATTCCCTGTGTCTTAGACTCCATTCTCTTCAGTAGCAAATGGAATTGGATGTTTTCACAACTTAAAAGGAAACCGTGTCCTTACTAAATCAAAATGTAAGAATACTGAAAGTAAAGTTCTGAGAGACTTGGAGCAAATTGTGGATCAGTAAATAAATAAGTCAGTAAGACAGAAGGGTATTTTTTTGGAAAAGAGAAAAATTTTGTTCCTTTTTTACCGTTTGGGCACCTGAACCTATTAGCCCTTTTCGCAATATGACCCGACTGTAATTGATTACGGATTTGTGTAGGCAGCTGTTTCCGGGCTATTTAAGCTTCGTTAAACCTTTTTCTTGTTTTGATCAACTTGGCCCATTGGAAGGATCCAATAGGCACCTCAGTCACCATAAGCTGAAAGGCCTCTAGTTATTCAGGAGGTGTTCCTCTGATGATTTATAAGTTGATAATAAACTGGATGTTCCTCAGTATAAGCAAGTAACTTAAGGATTTTTCTGTTCATAATGTCTTTAGCGACAGAAGATTTCTTGACGCACCCGGCTATATAGACCCGAGAGTATCTTTGCTGTACCACCCGGCCCTTACAAGCTCGTTCCCCTTTTCCCTACCGTTCCGTCCGTTGGGAGCTCGTTCCCTTTTTCCCTACCGTTCCGTCCGTTGGAAGCTCGTTCACTTTTTCCCTACCGTTCTGTCAGTTGGAAGCTCGTTCCCTTTTTCCCTACCGTTCCGTCCGTTGGAAGCTCGTTCCCTTTTTCCCTACCGTTCTGTCAGTTGGAAGCTCGTTCCCTTTTTCCCTACCGTTTTGTCAGTTGGAAGCTCGTTCCCTTTTTCCCTACCGTTCCGTCCGTTGGAAGCTCGTTCCCTTTTTCCCTACTGTTCCGTCCGTTGGGAGCTCGTTCCCTTTTTCCCTACCGTTCTGTCAGTTGGAAGCTCGTTCCCTTTTTCCCTACCGTTCCGTCCGTTGGAAGCTCGTTCCCTTTTTCCCTACCGTTCTGTCAGTTGGAAGCTCGTTCCCTTTTTCCCTATCGTTCCGTCCGTTGGAAGCTCGTTCCCTTTTTCCCTACCGTTCTGTCAGTTGGAAGCTCGTTCCCTTTTTCCCTATCGTTCCGTCCGTTGGAAGCTCGTTCCCTTTTTCCCTACCGTTCCGTTCCAAATTCGCTCTTATATGTTCCCGCGGTAACAATGTGCTCTATTGGCCCCTCCCGAGTGCGAGGTTGCTTATGGACGAGTTTAGGATTAGGAACCTTTACTGTTGGAGACATACAAGTTAGTATAACGCTCGCAAAGATGGAGAGAGTGAAGGGAGGCCTTTGCCCAGGAGTGGGTACAGCGTAGGCTTATTAAAATACATAAATACACATATACTGCAATTTTACGTCAGTATTAAGTTAAAAGTCGAGAATGTTGAGTGAACCCAACTCACCTTTACAATATCGTGCATCAAACTGACTTTGAACATCCAATCCAGCTTAATAGACTCATTCTCCAAGATATCCTGCAAGGATCCTTTAGGACAATACTCCGTCAGGAGACAGCAATGTGGAGGATCTACACAAGATCCATAGAATCTTGCTAAATGATCATGTTCTAGATCTTTCATCTTCTTCAGTTCTAGAAGGAGAGGTCTGGTGAGATCTATGCGCTGTTTGTCTACTATTTTGATCGCAACTCGACAGCCTTTATAGAATCCACATGGTGCATATACTTGTCTGTCACCAGGCAAGGATGTGGCTTCGTCCGAGAATGTAGTCTGAAACAAAATAAAACTATGAATATTCCAATTATTTTTATTTATCTCACACCGATTGCTTTCAAGCAATTTTTTACAAAATAGATTTGTGTTTTGGGAAATTAGGTAAATTAGGTTTTGGTTTATGCCTAGTTCGTCCATCCATAAACGATTAATAAAAGAGATTTCGTTGGAGTTAAAATTGAACGATCAAAAACTGCTTATTTGAAGCCATAAAGTTACATCTGGTCCAAAACATTTAAAGATTACTGGCAACTACTCCAAGTTGCAGTTCTTCGAACTATTCCACTCACAAGATCTTTTAACGTCCACTTACAGTTCACTGAATATTAACATTCTTGAACAAGGATGAAGTTCAAACCCATCTCTAAATACTTGACATTTATAACTTTGCCAACTTTGCTCGCCACAAACTGAAAGTCAATCATGAATCAATTTGAGACTTTCCTGTACTTTTTATTCAACAGTGAAATAAGGTTTAAAATTAGATTGTGGTTTTGGAGAGACCAATCAATACTCGAGTGGGTTTATATCCGTTTGGTTCTAGTTATATTATTTTTGTTATACATACGAAGATGCTCGTAAAAGACACGAGAACATATTTGGCGGTTTTTTTATTTATATAATAATATTTATGACCTTTTTTCAACAGTGTTTGAGGTAACTAGTAATATTAGCGGAGGGGTGTTTTTGAGGCAAAAATCAATCAAGTATTTTTGAAATAATTCTTTCATTCAAACAGTCGTATAAGAGCTTCTGTGTTTATTTA
Organism: Apamea epomidion; assembly: GCA_947507525.1. Taxonomy (NCBI): domain Eukaryota; kingdom Metazoa; phylum Arthropoda; class Insecta; order Lepidoptera; family Noctuidae; genus Apamea; species Apamea epomidion. Next base: position 13,003,891 of record OX382248.1, read on the forward strand.
CAGAAACCTTAAACATTTAGGTATAAATCATAACCGTTATTTCCCACAAACTCAAATTCAAAGCAATAATTTCCACTAAACCATTTACAGGCACTTTTGAATTGTCAAGAAGTCGGTCAGTCAGAAATATGAAGCTAGTTGCCCATCCCAAAGCGTAGTAGGTATCTATAGAGAAGTTATATTATGTGATAATTATGTAAAAAGGACGTACCTACATAAATTGAGTCCCTAACAAATAAAGGATAGATACATTTCCAAGAGAGCAGGAAATGACAAATCCGTTTATGGTTACCAATGAATAGATTAAATGAATTGGAAACAAAGGCCGATAGTTGGTATAATAACCGGAAAATGTACTGTCAAGCAAATTGGCGGAGTTTCTATTGAGTTAGACTCTCGATCCATTTTTAGGGTACAATACAAATAAATTTCCCTCAATTATTCATTAGTATTATGCCACTTGTTATCTTAATGCCAATAAAGAAACGTATTAACTTAAAATTCTGATCAATTAATTAAATTTAAATCAAGTAATTACAGTGCTTCCAGCTTGTTATTTTTTTTTTTGTGTTTGTATTCCATTTTATGCGTCATGTTTGCCGCAAATAAATGTGTTTCCTTTCTTTTCTTTTCTTTCTTTCTTTGAGGAAGTTAGTAATTTTGCCTACTTATTTTTTGAGAAACGAAATTATGACAAAAGCTTTCGGTGATGTGAATAAAAAGCTAATTTTATTCGAAATTTCATGGGAATAGGACCTAACTAAGGAAAACAGGAAACTGTGTTTTCTTTAGAAAAAAAAAATAAACGCGTAAATGTTTATAAAAAACATAAAATGGTACGTTTCTGTATAAATCATTCCTCATCTGTCCATTTGTGTTTTTTCACGATAACACATCCTGAAAAATTTCAAAGTCAGCAAAAAACACAAAATAATTCGGCATTCGGCCTACTCGTCTATTTAAAAAGAAATTATATAAATTCCTAATTAAAAAATGTTATAATGTAAAAGACTACTTCGAAGATAAAGATATTGTTATTTTAATTATAGCAAATATTTGTACATTAATTTAATAATATGATAATTTTTCATTACAATTACTGTCGTTATTAATTTGCTTGACATTACTGTTATAATTTATTAGTTCAGATTTAATCTAATGTGTAACGAAATTGACTATCTATCTATATTCTCAATGACAACGTTACTTAATAAAAAAACTGAATAAGAATAATTGTGTCATAATGACAGGCCTGTTGGTCTAGTGGTTAGTGACCCTGACTGCTATGCCGGAGGTCGTGGGTTCGATTCCCACCCAGGACAAATGTTTGTGTAATAAGCACGATCATTTGTTCTGTGTCTGGGTGTAATTTATCTATAATATTTATGTATTTAGAAATATATAAGTATGTTTATCAGTTGTCTAGTACCCATAACACAAGCTCTGCTTAGCTTGGGACTAGATGGCGTTGTGTGATAGTTGTGGAATATTTATTTATTTATTTATTTTAATGTTCCTAAGATATTTGCACACCTCACATGGTTAAAATACAGTGTGCCCTATGAACCTTTTGTAACGTCCTCTGAACCTGTGTTATGCAAATAAATGATTTGACTTGATTAGATTTGAAAAGTTACCCCAAACAAATTCATGAGCTGACGGGAAGTATCAAGATATGTCACGTAGTTTGAAGATTACTCAAGAATTGTCGGTATCTATCCTCTATTCCGAACGATCTCAGGGGAGGTTGATAAATAAGTCCTTTCCAGTGCTTTGTATATGTAGACCCTTTTTAGAATGTCATTTTGCCGTAGAGGATTTGTTTAGCGACTTATTTGCGTCACTTTTATTATTTTGTTTAGGATGTTTTACGACCATTTTATGTCTATGCTTGAGTCTAGTATGAAATCAAAATATACAGGGTGTTAAAGAAATTGCGTGCCATAGCTTCAGGGTGGGTTCAGTATTGATAAAGGAACCCGTAATAAATAAAAAAAAATACCTTTAAAAAAAGTTAAAAAAAACCGAAAATTATCATAAGATGAACCTAATTTAGTACCTACTAACTTAAAATAGCAATCGTTTAGAATTAAAATTATTTTGTTTGTTTAAATGCTTTAATTACTTACCTACTATCGAACGCGTTATCATTTTGTCCTTCACTTCTCGCGTCCGAATACTAAGAGCCGACGCATTATTTGCTACCGAAAATGTCTCGCGACAAATGGCGCAAGATGTGCGCCCCTAACGCTACGACGATATGTAAATTACAATTCCAATTTTCCCTTCGTACTTTAACGGGCTTAGGACCGTCACAATACAAAATCTACAAAAAATATTTTGGTTAACTAGTATTCAACAGATATACGAGTAGGTATTGTATTAAGGAAGAAGAAATAAGTACTTGGAATTGTAATTTACGCACCTAGTTACCTATCCTTCACCCGGCGTCATCGAAGTGTTCGGGCGTAGGTATTTCATTGCGTTCGATAGTAGGTAGGTAACTCCAGGAAATTATTAATTAGCATTTAAACAAAATAAAAACTTATTTTAACCGATTTTTAGTCAATTTTTCAATCAATTCTAAACGATTGCTATTTAATTAGTAGGTACTATTAGGTTCATCTTATGATAATTTTAGGTTTTTTTAAACTTTTTTTAATGGTATTTTTTTTATTTATTACGGGTTCCTTTATCAATACTGAACCCACCCTGAAGCTATGGCACGCAATTTCTTTAACACCCTGTATATTGGTAACTCTCACAACAAATGTTAACTTGAAAACGAGCAAATTATAAGAAGTTCCAAAAAAAACAGCTTTAGATTTACGCCAATTTCACCAATGGAAACTGAACGCGAACGCGAATGACACTGGAGTATATATTGGTATTGGAGTATATAGGTACTGGAGAATATATTTTATATGGAATCTTAATAATGTGTTACAATAATATAAATTTAATTTAATTTCTATGTAACTACTGTATGCCCTAAGGGTAGGACATAGCTGGTCACAGGTCTTAAATAATTAAATTGTGATTTTAATTATTTAAAACCTGTGTTATGTACCTACCTATCCACAGTAAAGATATTGATTGATTGACCCTGACTGTTTTTGAACGCAGTTAGATGTGCCGATCACATTCAGTTTCATTGGTGAATTTCACCCTAAATGGCAGTCATGGAATAGAATCGGTGACTTTTATGACGTTAAAGAATCGAATGTCCATACTCACCCCAGTACTGTATCTTCGCGCCAAGGAATGTAAACTCCCGCGCAATCTTCCGCCCGGTTGTAGCACGTCACTCCAACTGACTCGCCATGTCATCATAGCTATCTCTGCTTCCAACTTGTAATGTCTAATAGAACAAAGAAAAATATTAAAACACAAAAACTTTATAAGCCTCTTAGCAACAAATCTACTAATTAGCTGTAGTTCTCGCTGTTGCGATTGGATGACAAAAATAACAACAGCCAATGTGCGCTTTTATAATTTCTAACGTCACGATATTATCGTGGAAGTCCACGCCCACGTCACGGCATCACGATAACACAGGGAAGTGAAACGTATGGAAAGATATGAAGACGCTTTTAAAATTTTCTACTACGATATCGTTATAACGTACGTATTTCATACATTTTATGGATGTAGCCGGTACGATAATATCTTCACGTTAGGAATTATATAAGCGCACATTCAAATCACTTATCATAATTTGACATGACTTTTCACAATAGCTTTGTTCACACGAAGTCTGGATTTAAAAAAAAATCAGCGAATGTTATAGATTAGCTTGAATTATCGGTTTCAGTAATTAGGAAGCTCAGATGTTATCTTCGTTTGTGGCTTGCTGGGCTTGTGGTGTTGAACATAAGAATTTCACCGTCAGAAGTTTCATTAAGTTCAACAGATAAGTCAATTAAACTGTGTGGTATCAGAGTCAGAATGTTGCTGCTATTCTTAAATCAATTCTTCAACTTATAACTTTGCAAGACTAACTAATATCAAAACTGTTCAAGGCTTCTAGTTTACCATCTCATAATAAAAAATATCCCAGTATAATGACACAGTATAAGAAAAAATGCTGCTTTGAGGATAAAGGATCGCGGAATCAATTTAATGAGGGCCAGGGAAACAAAAAAATAGAAACGATAACAATTGCCATTTTTAGTTGAAGGCCTTTGACATCGAGATCTCGATCTTGTAAAGCAATTAAGGTTTTCCTTAAGATTTTTTTTTAATCAGACATAATATGCAAAAGTAAATAGATTTCCTACTTTTTATTTAACGTTTATTGTAGGTAGCTGCTACGAAAAAGTAATCACTACGCCGCTCGCTCGGAAAAAAACGGGAAAATTTTCACATTGAATGGCAATTTTTATTTTTTTTCGGTATAGCGCGGAAAAGCGCCTTTGATAAATACCTGTATATGAACACGGAGAGAACTGCCAACACGACGACTACAGAGCTCAGGATTATACTCAATATCGCATACACTGGTAACGCTGAAACAAATATGATTTATTAGTGTTGTGTCCATTATAATATACGCGCCGCACTATGTAGGTACCATTTTGTTGAAACTCAGATGTGTCTTCTCGACATCCGTGTGTCACTAACGGGATGCAGCAGAATACCAGCGTCAGGTATTGTACCTGGAATATGCTGAGCTGGACTCCCATTTGGTGCAACCATGAGACACACCGCCCAGTAGTGATCGACCGTTATAGACTACCGTTATTTTCTTGTACGAGGTGTCTATGGGTCAATTTAGCTTTTTAATCATTGTTTTTTTTTATGTTTCACCTTTTTTTGATGATTTTTTTTTATTACTTGTTTTGTGTCTTTTGTTGCACTGAATAAAAGTTTTATCTATCTATCTATCTATCATTCAAAATATTTATGATTATATATGATTACTGTTCACTCCCTCTCTCCGAGGAACATTATGGGGTGATTATGTAATGTAATATGATTCGCAATCGTAACAAATATACCAGACTTTTTTACCATCTGGTCAAAAACGGGGTATAAAAGGTGAATGGAGTGGAAGCCTATGGTACCGATTGGTTTTTTTTTTTTTCACAAAAAAAAACGAGTTAATCGACAAATGATATAAAAATTCAACTTAAAGGGACCTTCCTTTAGGTTGAATTTTTTTATTATTTCTCTATGTGCGGAAATTATCAATAAATTTATAGCGACTTTTATCCTTTGATTAAAACCTTCGGCTTCGGCCGGCTTCAATCAAAGAAGTTAGCCGGTATAATATGTATGTTAGAATTGGCTTCAAATGTCACGATTTCATGAAACAGTTATTCAATGGGGCAATTTCAACTATGTTGTTGATGATTTTAATTATTATAATTCACTAAATACATATTTGTTTCGGTCGCTACTCATATCTTGATCAGCATAGAACATAACATTAACCTGAAAATTGCAAAAAGTAAGAAAACTTGAATTTCGCGGGATACACTGGCGCTTTCATCTTAACTACAATTTGCTATAATACATTGACAAAATACGGGTAATTCGGGGTGACGAATAACTCTGTCTACTTTTCCGCAAATTACTGGTCGCAAGGTAAAAAAGGCTTAAAAAACTATGTTACCAATGACTGTCCAATAGAACCTTGTAAAATACGACATCGTCTATCATAAAACCCCTAAGCCTAGAATGTCACTAAAGAAATTCTTTTAAGAATTTATTATATCGTTTCTCCCTGAAGTGAATTATCGTATAAATCTGATAAAAGTTAATTTCACGCCAAAATAAACACGACTGTGCTAGATCCGATAATTTAATATGTCTGCGGGATGTATTTTCCATTATATTACGCTTCCCGGCTTTTCTCTACAGGAATGACAATTTGGAACATGGAAAATTTGATTTTGGTGAGAGTATAGTGCCTGGTTTACTATCAATGTTAAGTAAAAACACGTTTTCACGTGTCCAAAAGGAAAATGTTTCCAAGCTTATACATATACATTTTGCTCTGAAAAATCCATTAATTTTCTAAAAAATCCGCAACATGTTCACTTGCCGGGTTTACATTTACTGTGCAATAGAATGTTCACTCCTTCAGAACACGTAGAGAAAATGTGACTGCGAGTTTTCACGCCTTTCCAGCTAAACGGATTCAATGAATCAATCAATTATGATGTAATTTATTATTATTAATCAATTTATTGTCTGTTCAACCCCCTCCCGATAAGTTCCTATTTTTCTTGTAGAAAATAATTTCTTACAAATTCTGTAATTTTTTTAAATAGACATACCGTTGACTAAAAAGTTTTAAAATTATTTATAATAATGTTTTACGTATCCGGACATTGTTAAAGGCTATATTTATATTGAAAATAGCAATTTTCGTGCATACCTGAGGGGCAATTCTCGTAATTTTAAGAACGTTCACAGTCTGATGAAATCCGGTGATAGTAAAGATCCCAACAATTATAGACCTGTGTCAATTCTGCCAGTTCTCAGTAAGGTGTTTGAAAAGTTGATGCTCAATCAAATGTTACGTCACTTTAATAAAAATTACATCTTTCATGAACACCAGTACGGCTTCACCAAAGGGCGTTGTACCACTGACGCCGGTGTTACCCTAATGAAGAACATTTTTAACGCCTGGGAAGAAGCACAAGATGCTATTGGAATCTTTTGCGATCTCTCTAAGGCGTTCGATTGCGTAAACCATGAAACACTTCTGATGAAACTCGAGCACTATGGGATTAGGAAAACAGCACTTGACTTGTTAAGATCATACCTGAAAGATAGAAAGGTTAAAATCCAAGTAAATGGCGTAAACTCATTGGGTTCTGAAATGACAATGGGCGTTCCTCAAGGTTCGATATTGGGTCCATTCCTCTTTTTAGTTTATATTAATGATTTACCCCAATTACTTCAAAATCAACCGAAGATGGTGTTATTTGCAGATGACACATCATTGATCTTTAAAATAGACCGACGGTCACAAAATCTTGACGACGTGAATAACTCTATTCTTCAGGTCCAAGATTGGTTTACGGTTAATAATTTAGTACTTAATGAAAAAAAAACAAAATGCATTAGATTTAAATTACCTAATGTTAGAAGTAGCGAATGTGACATCGTATTGAATGGCCAAAAATTAGAATTTGTTAATCAGGCAGTTTTCCTAGGAATCACAAAGACGAGAAATATTGCAATTAAATGAAAGAAAATTTAAAACTTATATTAAAATTACACTTTGTAAGCAAGGATATTACAAATTAGAGGATTATATCCAAGATAAGAATGCTTGGAAACATGCTGGTCTTGCTCCATAGGACAATCTCTAGAGTCTAGACAAATCAAACTGGTTGCTAATGTAATTGTATAATTTATTCTTTTTTTTTTTTTTTTTTTTGACATTGATTTACATTCTGTAATTACTTGGGGTCACACCCGGACTTATTACTCCTTATTTATTTATGAAAATCGTCTACGTTTGGAATGTTTGTGAATATGTGAGCACCATGTATCTATCACATAGTTGATCTATATGTCATGGTTACATTTATCCATTTTAATTCTTTTACCTATTGTGGTATAGTAAGTTTATTTTTGGGTGCATCGTCTTCACATATAATTATATAAATAATGTATGCAATATATTGTAAAACATTTTAAAAGAGTAACGGTGGAGTTTCTTGCCCATTCTTCTCCATACGAAAACTACCTTTTGGAAGGGGCGACTAGAATCAATTTTATTCTGTTTTTATTTTTGACGTTCAAAAGTGCCTTTTATGTGCCTATTTGAAATAAATGATTTGACTTTGACTTTGACTTTGACTCTGATCTCAGTCTGAATCTGTCAAAAAATACTTCTAATTTCCCTACATTTTTACTAGATTTTGACATTTGTTTGTCGCCGAGATGTGACTGCGACTAGATTTTGAACGTTTTAAATTACTTACACCTACTCGTACAATTAGGTTCTGGTATTGAAGACGTAAACATAACCAGATATTAAAAAATGTGAGATGAATAGGTGGAACGAATTGAGAATAGACTTGTCTTGTAGACGGTTTATTAGTTTGCCTTTTTTTCTTTTGCTAGCTATTGATGTCTTACTGTTGGGCAAAGGCCTCCCTACTCCAACAGCCGACTCCCGGCCACCGTAGGCGCGGGCTTGCGGGCGGCGAGCTATGGGCAGCTCGCCGCCCGGTAAGGACCAGGCCCGGGTCGACGGCGCGTTGTGTTCCACGCGCGCCTCAAAGAGCTGTCAGCACGAACTGACGGGGTCCGCTAGGGCCGATGCCGCCGGGGCTGCGGGTTGTTCGAAAGAGATACCGTGGCCCCTGGCACAGGCAACTGAAGGAACACGGGTGGGTTTTAGTCAGTAAAAGTCTTTTCAATTTAACCATTTACAGGCACTTTTGAATTGTCAAAATTAAATAGTCGGTTAGTTAGCCAGAAAGTCCATTCCAAAACGTAGATCTCTATGGAGAAGAACGAGCAAAAAACTCCAAGGACACTCTTTTAAATCAAGATATTACAAAATTCTGGGTACATTATTCTTGTTGCTTCTATATGTGAGAACAATGTAAAAAACAAATGAAAAAAAAAATAAGATTAATCTCCTTCCACCTCTCTCTATCCAGCACTGCAAAGGACCAATCTATACTAAAGGAGTCCAGCTCACTCCGCCATCTTTGTCTGGGCTTGTCGCGATGTTATTTGCCACTAAGTTAAACTAACTGGTTCGTAAGTTTGGCCCATTGATCGTCTGACTTGCCTTTTATTAAACAATGTTTTATTTTACACTGATCCTGCTGTTGCAGATACACACTGCTACACACAAACTGGCTACTTTGATGTTTAATAGTTTATACTAATAGACATTTAATAACCCCAGCATAATCCCTACCCGACCGATAGCCTTCACAAATATTGGCAACTCGCCAACATACATCAAAGAGCGATCGTTTACACACAACTCATGCATCAAATCATGATCTGATGTTATGAACGTGACTGAATCCATAATAACGATCTGATTAGTTATTTATTGATGTTCTACTAATTAATTTATTGCTCTATCTATTATCTATACTAATATTATTAACAGGTAAAATTTGTGAATTTGTATGTAGGAAGTAATCTTCGGAACTAGTGATCCAATTCCGAAAATTCTTTCACATACAGAAAGCTGCACTACTGTTGAGTGCCATAGAGATATAGTAAGTTAGAGAGAGCTAGTTTCATGTTAAAATGGTAAACTTAACGCGAACGAAGACGCGGACAGAAGCTAGTTACTTATAATAAATATTGGCAAGATAGCCTATGATAATATTGTCAGGACGAAAGTTCCAAGGCTAAGTGTGTCGTATTTACAAAATATAATTAATAATTGACTCGTGGTCACGCGCCCAGATCCGACCTACATTGTAAGTACCCACCGATTATTTGAATAAGTCCGATTTTAAGTGTGTACTCACATCTTGCATAGGCATCTTTCATGGAATGTATACGGGACCCCAACGTAAACGAATTAAAACGTCCGTCTGCCAAATTTCAACGAAATCCGATCAGCCGTTAGAGCGTGACAGCAGAGAACCTAAATTGCGGACATAGCTCACAGAATAAGCAAGTGGCAATGGGCCGGCCATATTAGCCGTATGACCGTTGGAGTAGACGTGTTCTTGAGTGAAGACCACGAATCGGTAAACGTAAGGTGGGACGCCCTCAGGCTAGGTGGAGCGACAATCTTCGCAGGATGGCTGGTAGCAGCTGCATGAGAGTTGCCGAAAATCGAGTTGAATGGCGTGCAATAGGAGAGGCCTATGTCCAGCAGTGGGCTGCTATAGGCTGATGATGATGTTATACCGTGAAATAGTAACAGACAGACGGACAGAGTTAGTTTCACATTTATAATATAAGTAAGGATAGTCGTCAGACTGCAAGCAAGTTCAGTGTTTATTTTTAGGTAGGTACACATCGCTAACACAGATCATCGGTCGGTGTATTACTAATTGCAATTTCGCTCGGGTAGTCAATTCGGGCATGCAGAAAGATAAAATTGGCATGAGATACAATGTTATGATCACTTTAGACAATTCATTCAACCTTAGGTGCTTTTAACTGTTAGTAATATATTTTGTGTTTATATGTACCTACATATTATAGTCAGAAAACTTGAATGGAACAATAATACTTTCATTTCAGTTATAATAATACTTTCAGTTCACAGTCTGATCTCAGTCTCAATCTGTCAAAAAAACCTCAAATTTCCCTACATTTTGACAAGTTTTTGACATTTGTTTGTCGCTGAGATGAGACTGCGACTAGATTTTGAACGTTTTAAATTACGAGAATTGGCCTTTTGATCATCTGAAAAGTTAACATACTGTGTCTTAGAGAATGCTTGAGCAATCTGCGCTTCATCTTTTACTGTAAAGCGCATTAATGTTAAAGCTAGATAGTTTAATAGTCTCCGGAGTTGGAAAAAACCAACCCCGGGAGTTCAGGAGGCCTTGGATTCCGCAAGAACATTGGCACAACTAGTTATAAAGTCGGACATTTCCTTCGAAGTGTAAACTTTCAGCAACTCGGATGTTGTGGAGTCGTGTTGGTCCTATTTTTCTTTTTTTTTTTCTTTTTTTGGGTTGGAAATCTTCTAATGACCTCTCCCGCTCTGGGCTGAGCGGAAGGGTGTGTCAGATTTTTACTGACTAAAACCCACCCGTGTTCCTTCAGAGGCCACGGTATCTCTTTCGAACAACCCCGTCAATTCGTGCTGACATCTCTTTGAGGCCCGCGTGGAACACAACGCGCCGTCGACCCGGGCCTGGTCCTTACCGGGCGGCAAGCTGTCCATTGCTCGCCGCTCGCAAGCCCGCGCCTACGGTGGCCGGGAGTCGGCTGTTGACTCCCGTCCAAGGCGTCTCCTGCGGCGGCTAGGGGCGTGAGGGCGCAGAGATTGCCTCTCCCTCACGCGCTCCGCCTCCTCCTTCACGAGCATTACTGCTTCGCAAAAGGAGGTGACGGCCTGCCATGCACTCTCGCTCCGTACCATGGCCTGGACCAGGGCCGGACGCGAGAGATCGCCACCGCCGATCGCCGCCACGAGGACGCGGCGTTGGTCCTTAGATTCCGATCCGAAGGCTGGAGGTTGTGCGCTATCCGAGGTTTCCAGGGGGTGCTAATTTTGCTTATGTAATTCGGCCCCTTTTAGTATGATCTCTAGAGGCTTTAGGGTGGTGTCTAAGTTTTCAGTTGCTCCCCGTGCTCTTTCTTTAGACGTTCCATTCGATCTTCTATCTTGTCCGGCCTGTAGATAGAAGTCAGCGCGCCAGTACAAGTCTTGAGCTCCCTCTGACGCATCTGGCAAGTAGCGAAGCCATATCAATGATGATGTTTTTCACGGTACCCCGGAGGCACAGATCCATTGGTGTAAAAGTTGATGAACAAAATCATTATTGCCCTCTGGTTATCGTAAATTTTTATATCCGGTCTGAACCCAAATTTGGCTGCATGTTCCTGACATGTGGTTTTGGACCAATTCTTGATCTCAAATCGGGAGGTTTTGGTTTTCACCCCACTTAAGGTCTTACTCCTAGCTTCAAAGTCCTTGAGGCGAGAGTACCATGGGACGGATGGATACCGGTCATTTTAAGATTTCAAAACAATGTATGTTTGTCTTGACAAGTTTGATTTTTGCACAAAGTTTCTTAGTTTGATATACAGAATGCGTAGATGATGGCTTTGTGGAGGGTTTTGTACCCTGTTTGTATAAAAAGTTTATGAAACAAGGACCGCAAATAGTAAATAGTACATAAAAGTGTACTGGATTCATTTGCGTATAAAGTGCATAGATAATAGCAAGCGCCCCCTTGGATCACCATATTCATTTTCTTCTGTTGATTTTAGAAGCAACACTTGATAAAATGAACAGGGGTAGTACTTACTATTGTTTTTACTCGTAAAGGCAGTTTATATTAGAAAACCCTCTTTCTTTTTAATTTGAGTGAGCTTTTTCCAAGATGGTCGATGTTACACCGAAAAAAATCTTCATAAACGAAGGTACGACTACACCGCGAGCATTTGCGAGTCACAGGCGTACTATTCAGCTACGATCATATTATGAGCAGTGGGTACAGACGCCCACATCAAGCTACCCGAAACTGTCAAATTTTCCCAATCAACCTTGAACCTAATGCTTTAGCAATAAAGTTGAAAATCTATTAAAGAAATTTTACAGATTGTAGTAGCTTGATGTGCTGACATCTGTACCTTGAATCGATCATAACAAAGTACCTTATCACAATTCAATATGAAGGATCTCTATGTGTCCAGTCTTCTTGTAAGGCTTCAAAACAATGACTTAAAAAAAGCTAGCAGCGAAGAAAATTGCAGACGATTTACTGAAAGACCCGATAATATTATTAAGAAAAGAAATCGACTGCCTGTGTGGCCTCAGATTGGGCAGAAAGGGATAAGATAAAGTCCGTTGCCATCGATTGTGGGTGCAAAACGATTTTGTATAGACGTCCCTCGCAAGAACGTTCGCAGTAGCACTGAAAATTTTGACTGAAGAAAACTGATTACAGTTTGAATAAACGTATTAAATTAAGCAAACGTGACTAGTCTCGTTTAGTTAGAGAGTAAACGTAGGTACTAAAGTAATAAACGTAATCATTTTAATTTCAAAATCATCCCTTGCCTCTACCCCAATTTATTTGGGGTCAGTGCATTCTATTCGCAGGCGAATATTATGTAAAATTCAAATATTTTTTGCATGAAGTCTTACGAAAATTAAAAATAGCAGCTCAGTGAATAAATATTACGTAACGGTGTAAAATAAAGTCTTATTATCTCCTGAAGTTTAATTAAAGTAGGTACTTTTCGAGTAGGGAGAAAATACATTGAAGTGGTAGATAAGAGCCTTAGTGGCTTTAGTCGGGGGGTAAACAACACCTCATTTAAGAGTGTCTCTTTTGTAATTAAGTAAGAAAATAAAATAAGAGCGAGCTAAAGGAAAACTTGTAGACATTTGATACCTACTCTTTAAAGACTCATCTTTTGAGAAAACAGTTTCAAACACTAATACTAAGGATTCAAAAAATTAAAAAATAAATGTATTAGTATGTTTTCTTGTATGCCCACGTGGAAAATAAGGTGCGTCATGCACTGTCGAGACTGCTGGAATTACGTAAGTTTATTTTATCTTTTCTTTTGTGAGAAGAAAAATTTTTGACCAAAATACTACTTCCTGAAATAGTTTTTCTTTATTGAAACAAATATTGATTGAAATTAGGCTTAATTAGGCCTATTAGGACCTTGTTAGACACATAATAAACTGGGGAATAACCCGCATAGACATAAACTTATTTGCCATTTAACTTATTGCAAAATAAATATGTCACTTTGTCATGTTTATATTTTTATCTCATGTTTATCTTGCAAATTGGCATTACTTGATCGAAGAAGGTTATTTTTGGTGACATAATGAATCATGTTGACCTAAACAAATACAGTGACTGAGTCATTGGATTGACATAAAGATATGATCTTGCATACATATTTAAATGTCATTTATAGTGGATACTGTGTCAACAAAAATATTTGTTAAAACAATTTGCAGGTAATTTATAGATACGCTAGAACTAAAATAATTATTTATTTAAATTGATGATGTTTTCTTTAATTATTATTCTCTACATCATTGGGTGATTAAGCAGCGGTTCCTTTTAGTTTAAGGCAAAAAGGTTGTAATATAAAATGTCTAAAAGACTTTTCTTGGTATTAAAAAACTCTACACTACAACAAAGACCTTATTTAATCGTTTTAGGGCCGGTTTTTCAGTCAGCAGTTATCTGTTAACCCACGTATAAGTTTGTCATTATGACAGTTTTTGTATGGACTATCTGTCAAAACGTCACATTTGTTCTTCAGGTAAAAGTTATCTAATGATTGAAAAATCGGCCGGATACAGTCGTTCAATTTAGGTAGAAAAGTACTCGTATAATTGGCCATATTATTCTCCGTAGTACATATAACACTTACATAGATACAAATTGATAAAATATGGTACTATAATCATGACGAGGCGACTTAATTTGTAAGTACTTACAATTATCCGGACAGAGCGATCCATCAAAGCCACACTCGGGGGTGTCGGGGGGCGGACTATTCCTTCCACCAGCCCAATGAATAGGCCGATCTTCGATGAACTGGAGAGATGAATTGGCCGGTACGTATGTCGCTACCACCTGTGGAAAGAAGATTTTTGGCTTAAAATTTTGAGTAGACAAAAATTACATATATTAAATTGTTCATCCTCTATAAATAGGATATCCGAATCTTTTACTCGACTGATTAATAAGAAAAAACTAGATTGAGTAGACATTTTCTATCTGAATACCCCTGAGAAGATGATGCCACTCAGGGGTCAAAGTCTCTTTTCAAGTCCAGACATAATCTTGGTCAGATCATGTGACTTCATGTCACTGTTATTTCATCTATGGATATTTCATATCTTATTAGATGCTGGCATCTCCATCAGTGCTTTTAAGATCAACTGCTTGCTATACAATTATGTAAGAAGTTGCTGTTGTTTTTAATTTAAACGTCATTATTTATACATCTCACATCTCGACACGAAATATGCTTAAATTCTAGAACTCGTAGTTAAATCTTATACAATTTCAGAAAACTACATATGTTTAATTTACATAAAATCTACCTCGCCTCACAACTTTACAAATAATAGGTTCAGCTTTTATAACAGCAGCGAAGTTTATAACAAGTTTTCCGAAAGTTGAAACTAGACGAATATTCAGGAAAAACGGAATCCAAGAAAAAAGGTTTGTAATAAAAAAGAAACGAGAAAAATCTTGAATTTTTCTCATAAAACTAAATTGAATTTTATGTGGGAATCCAATATCCTTATTTGTACGCATGAAACAACTTGGAATGATCCGAAAAACAATATGGAAAAGAATTTTGGAAGTGATTCTGAACTTGTAGGTTTGAGTTTAGGAAATTGCGACGCAACAAGCGACGACTTTTTAGCTTTCGATTATTACAAGTCCATGAAGTAGAATCATGGGATTTTCAATTTTTAAGGGTTGACTAATCGAACTTGTCGAAGCTGTCAGACGACAATTGTATTCCTATGAGAGAAGAGTATTTTTACCGACTTTATGAATAACAGTTCCTTTGCTTTAACTAGAATTTTGGTGCCGCCTGCCACATTTATTTATCAAGCAATTTTATTTCCTCTTAATTGTGAAACACCTTCCTAGAATCGTGCGCCGTATGGTTTGGCCAGCCACTGCCATCTCAACAGTTTTCGTTGATGGCATTTTCCATTCTCATAACATGTTTTAATGATGATATTATTTTTTACTTTAGAAAATACTAAAGGATTTTTTTAGATATACTTTAGTATAATCAAACCAACATAAATAGCAATGCTTCAATTTGCGCTATTAAAGTAATCCGCCAAAGTTCGCTAAAGACGTGTGCGAAGCAAGATAGCTGTCAGTAGCACTCGGCACATTGTTATTCAAAAGGAAGGGCTGTCTTGGCACTTCTTAAAATTTCAGCGATAACTTCCAAAGCCTTTTGATTCAAGGTAATTTTGCACAAGAAACTCTAAGTCTGTGAAATTGGCAGAGCTTTTTAGGTAATTTCTACTTCGTGCGAACTGAGCTGCCAG
Source organism: Apamea epomidion (assembly GCA_947507525.1). Classification (NCBI taxonomy): domain Eukaryota; kingdom Metazoa; phylum Arthropoda; class Insecta; order Lepidoptera; family Noctuidae; genus Apamea; species Apamea epomidion. The sequence goes on from OX382248.1 coordinate 13,019,585, forward strand.
AATATGAATGAATATTCTCACTTTCAAAAATGTTAGCAGTCACTTTTGGCCACACTTAAAGTATATTTACAATGTACATTTATGTGGTGTATTCAGAGACATGATTAGTCTTGGTTCAAATCTTCCATTTTATTAATTTCGTCTTTATTTACCTACTTATTCCTCTTGCCGTCATTCATCGTCTGTCACTCTCACTCCCACTCCGTGTTGTCATGCCAATTGTCTATCATGCTCTATTCTAATATATATATATATATATATATATATATTATAAAAACGTTGCCCCACACTAGGAATTTCTCCTGTATCGTGGGTGCGTTTACAAACATTTAAACTCACACACACAAACAGCATATTCTAAACAATGTTGCCAGCCGTTCAACCTCATATTACACGTTTATGTGAAACTACCTATAGGTCTATTGCTTACCTGTAAGGATTCAACGAACACCAGGAAACAATTGATCCCTCATAGTAGGTAAAAAATACTTTTATGACGAAATTACAGAATAGTGACAAGGAGACATAATTGCCTCTTTTAGAATGTCTCTGACCGCGTTACAAACTACTTATTCGTGTGTCATAAACGGTTCAGGCACAATCAGAACAAACAAACGTACCTACCTACTATAAAACTTTTAAAACCAATTTTTATGACACTATTTAAGTATGTACTTTGGTACCATCGTGTTTTACTACACGTAATTCCAGAAAAACATAAAAAAACAGTCTTATTCATTACTTCTAGAAAAAAGTGTTATCGTTCCCTTGAACCTCATCCCAGGGGTTCACGAAAACTATTTACTTGACAAATGTATTTTTGTATGTCTTGGGAAAATATTGCAAAGAAACCTAACCTGAGTAAACAGCAGCATATTAAAAATGTCTGACGAACAGTCAATAACAACTTCAGTGACGTCACTGACGTGAGATTTGGTGTCTTTGTTCTGAATAATACAATGAAATATCGACAAATTTCATATTTTTATTTTATCAATTATTTCAATGAATCAGTTAGTAGTTTTCTAAAGCGTTCTTTTTCCGCAGTTCATAGTCATTAGAAGTCAAGAATTTAGGAAAATGGTTCTCTTCATATTCGCAAATGTCTCGCAAATGTCCTCAACGCGATGTGTATTGCTTATGATTCCATTTGATTTTGTTCCAAAATAAACAACTTTTACTTTTACTTTTTACTGCGGCTGTTGTTACCACAAACTTTCTTTTACTTTACCGCTGTTGTTACCATAGTTCACCACAAAATTCCTATGAAATTCAACCAAAATAGATCAAAATTATTTATAAGAATAAATACACAACATAGCAATTTTGACTTCTCGGAATATTTGATCACTAAAAGTAATTTTGTGGTTCTTTTGTGAAACCTATTGTATCTAAACGGCCGCGACAAAATGCCAAGTTAGTAGTATATTGGCACAATAACGATAGATTTATTTGCGACAAAGACTGCAATAATCTTTTACTGTCTCCTATATCCTCTAGAAAAAGGACCTTCAGACCTTTGAAAAGGTCGCTGAAAATAATGTGCTCTCTACTTGACAAAGACAGACTGGCATAAAAGATGTAAGTACAAATGGGTGTGCTTGGGACGTCTTCACGCAAACTTTCGATTAATCTTTCTACGAATATCGCAGCCTTTTGGCGTGTGATGTTTTAGATGTGCGTTTAGTTGATGTTTATATTTATTAGAAAATCTTAGTCTGTGGCTCCACTACACTGTAGAGCTACGGTTTCATAGAAAAGCGGTGACCGCACATAACGAATGCAGTGACGCCTGTCATGAAAATGATGACAGATTGTTACATACCGTGTCAAAAGATAGTCGCGTTCCTTTTAAAGTTTTGACACCTCTGACACGCAATGACGCAGTAACTTGTCATGGAAGCGCTATTTTTAATAACATGTGAGCTCACTCTTCTCAATATTTCTATTCGTGTGACTAAGAGCCCTGTTACAGAACCTCACTCAAGACTCAAGCATTACTTAAAACTAGTTTCAACCAATCAAATAAATGGCTGTAAACGAGTTTTAAGTAGGCTTGTTTGAAATTTGAGCGAGGTTCTGTAATACGGGACATAGTACGGTGAGAGCAAATCTAGCGATTTAAATTTTTGAGCAGCGAGTTTGGGCTTAATGTCAAATTCTGGTGTAAATGAAAGATTTTCATGACGGTCGTTGAATGTGTCGGCAGCGCTGTAATCCACTAACCCGCACTGGACCCGTGTGGTGGATAATAACGGCACACTCCCTCTTACAGAGAGGAGGCGTGTGTCCCAGCAGTGGGAATATTATTATGTAGGCTGACTATGGTAAGTGAACTTACTTACTTAGATCTACAGTTTAAAGAAGTTATGAGAGAAGACAGAAGAAGTCAACGGTTTAATAATGAAGGTAAGTAATTAAGACTTCAAATCTGTTCAACCTTCTTTTGCGACTTTACATTTTACTTTTACTCAGTAATTTACTTTTGGATTCTTTGTTATAAAATCTTAACTTGTTGCAACCAATGAGCCATTAAAAACCCAATCGACTGTTAATTTTTTTTTATATAAAAAATGTATAATGATCAGTCAATATTCTGTAAGCATTTTGCTCTTCTAAACTTTTTCTCGTAAGTACCGTCCGTAAGTTAGTTATCTGCTAAAAGTTTTGTTTGCAAAAGCTACTTAATACTTGTTTTAATGAGATACTCATTAACAACGTCAACTCGATGTAGAAATAGTGTCTTCTTTAGAAGTACAACATCACACCTGTGTTCACCGAAGGGTTATGCAGAGGTGCATCTACAAACACCACATTTCACCAGTTATGTTTAAGTCCCATGTAACGTGGGGCGAGCCTATTACCATTAACCGGGCACAAATTCTGCTTCCAGATGGTAAAACCCAATAACACTTTGCCCGACCCGGGAATCGAATCCAGGGCCTGCTCAGCAGTAGCGCTTGCGACCACTAAGCCAACGAAGCAGTCTTGTTTAAATGTTTTATATTATAATAAAATCATGTATGGTCTAATAGGCACAATTTATTTTGTGCACAGGAACGTATCTTAACCATTCACAAAATGACGTTTTTGTCGATCCTATGTACCTGTTAACCTACAAAACCCTTTCTTTAAAGAACACAATGGAGGCTATTTCACTACCATTTTTAACCGGTCTCAAATGCCACTTACAAAGAAGCTTAGAAACTGAAAATTCTTTTGTTCTAAGAAAATGCTGACGTGCCTTATTTTGGCAAAAGGGCCATAAATTAAAGAGTTTTATTGGAAACTCCAAGTTTATAGAAAAGTAACACTTAACTTTTATCCTTTCAAGTCGGAAATGTATAAAATACTAGCTAATGCGTTGCGATGCCTTTTCCATTGTTTTTTGTTAAAAACCTTTTACCGGCGCGCTCTCAACAACTTACCAAATTTTCATCGCAATAGGTCGAGCCATTTTAGAGTTTTTGCAATTGATTTTTATGTATAACTAGATTTTGCTAACGGCTTCGCCCGCGGTGCTGTCGGGAAATTAGCCCACGGGAATGTACTACCGGGATAAAAAGGATCCTATGTGTTAATCCTGGTTATAAACTATTTGTGTGCCAAATTTCATCCAAATCCATTCAGTAGTTTTTGCGTGAAAGAGTAACAAACATCCATCCATCCAACGATCCATCTATCCATCCATCCATAGAAACTTTCACGCTTATAATATTATAGGAAGTAGGATTATATAGTAGGAAGAAGAAAATGTTATGAGAACGAGTGAATGTTATGATACATAAACTATTTTAATGTTTCCTTGGTTTAGGAAAATTGCTAATGCATCAGAGTGAAGTTTGAGACTCGAACAAAATATATAGAAAACTTTGACAAACTGAAATAATGTTCTAAATCTTGATAATTTCTATCAAATTTATATAAATTGGTATACGTATACATATAATAATAATAATAATAATAAATTGTTTTATTGGGAACAACATAGGAACCACTTTTTGTTAGTACACACCTTAGAAACTACAGCTTAAAACACTAGGGTTAGTAACAAATTTAAACATTATATTACCTAAAAACTAATGAGTCATGTACTTACGAGGCACGTAACGCATATAACGCATATAACGTCGCCAAAATAAATAGGTATCTACTAATAAAACTTACAAATAAAACAAAATTAAGAAACCTTTTAAGACTGAAAGAAACTTCTAAAGATATGACTGACGAGCTCACGTCACAACAATATTATCTCCACAAAAAATGCACCCTCAAACATAAAATATCGCTGAGCTTCAAAGATATGGCGTTACAGTTTCATCTATTCCTCATTAACGTTATCTATGGCAGCACCGCCATTATTCGGCTTAACACACTATTAAATCGTAGGGTGATCGATTTCAAGACTATTATGTTCAGCCAAGGCTTCATCACGGACGGGACGATATATGTATATTTAGTAGGTAGGTATGTGTGGGATAAAATGAGAGATTTGGTAAAAAAGATTTTAGTCATTTTTTTTCAGTTTGATTGAATTAATATAACAGGTTTTGACTAGGTACTCAGGCCACTGACCTATTATACAAGTGCGCTGGACTAAATATACTATACGAAATGACAGTTGTTTTTTGTGCCGATTTAAAGCGCCTCGGTCGAGCGTCTCAGAAACTAAAATTGACACATTGCCGCAAATGACCGTCGTTTTGTTTTGACACGTCTCTGATGATTTAGATCTAAATCGTGTAATCGTCGTCGTCGTAATTTTGTGTTAACTACGAGATATTTAGAACATTTTTAACCTCAGGTATGCGAATCTTGTAAAACTTCGCTATCTAAATATTAGTTCCACGGACGCTCACGTTGCTGTCAGCGCCAAAATGACGATAATCAAATGTCTTCATTTTGTCATCGATAGTATAAAGTCCAGCGTACTTGTTTATTATGGGTCAGTGACTCAGGCCGATAATATCAGTTGTGTTTCTAATTACAGAGATCATCACAGAGTAAACAGGCATAAAATGGCATATTGGGAGAGGGACTGGAAGGTAAATTCCAATATTAAATTTGACACATTACTTAATAATACTTACTACTTTGACTATCCTAAATGGTCTCTAAAAATATACTGTAGAGATTTAAGTCAAGATTGGTGAGGCTAACACATACATACTTAGCATTCAACGCACCCGCCTACACCAAACGACGTAAAGATCTAAAGAACTTTGTCAAAGAATCTAGATCTCCCTTAATCAGATCTGTCTGCCCTTCGATCATAGAAACAAAACAGATGTGCTAAGTTTTTTTTGTTAATATCGTAAGGTTATGGGGGGTTGTATGTGAAAAAAGAAAAAAAAAAAACCTTTATTTGCGGTAAAACATGTCGCCAAAAAAAGACACAAAACACAAAAAAGAACAAGTTGGGGCAAGATATGAGTCACAACCACGCAAAATGGGCATCGCTCAGCATAATGCTACGACTCAGAGCCACAGCGCTGGTTTTTAGCGACAGCGGCGTTGGTGTTCCGTGTTAAACCAATGTTACATAGTGTAAGGTATTCTGAATTATTTAGGCTCTTGGATTGTATCGTTCGCCTGAGTCATTATGGTCCTTATGGCTCTATACTGTAAGAGCTATGGAACCACATGTAATCTTGGCTTTATTAAAATTGAGGCTGTCTCGGTTTAGAAAGCGCTGGAGCATGACTAATTCTCAAAACATTTGTTCTTGAAGTAATTTTGCTAACAATTATTATGGTCACTAAAGACCAATATGTCTTATACAGGGCGGCAGGGACATCCACGTGCAAACTGTAACCATTCAACACATGATTCTAGACCCAGAGCGTAGAAATTTTTCGAAACTTATCAAAAAAAATCTGCTGTTTCATAGAAAAGTGCTATACCTTCGCGGTCAAAATATAGAACAGCATTTTTTTTTTAAATCAACAAGAAATTTCAACTCACGGGTTTCAGAATCATGTACTGAATCCATGGTAACAGGTTGCTCGTCCATGTCCTGCTACCCTGTATATACATAGATCGTTCAGTCTCGGTATTTGCGATTCCAAACATGTACTATGTATATATGGGTCATAATTGAGTTTGCTTCACGTAAGATTTAGAGTCTATAAAGACCCCAACGAGAAGAGAGGAATTTAGGAAAAGTCGTATTCATTTTTCTTTGTAGAATATCAGGAGCAATTCTCGTCATTTTAAGAACGTTCACAGTCTGATCTCAGTCTCAATCTGTCAAAAATACCTCTAATTTCCTTACATTTTGACAAGTTTTTGACATTTTTTTGTCGCCGAGATGAGACTGCGACTAGATTTTGAACGTTTTGAATTACGAGAATTGGCAGTGGAATTCATCGTTCTTTGTTGTCATCTATACGATGTTATATTGTAGATCTTGTAGCGGTATCTACAACGCCACATGCGAACAACGCGTCATACTGACGTCACGCAAATCCTGCATCTCGCAAGCAGAGTTTACCGCGCAATTAGCATAGATACAATTTCCCAACATCAATCGTAGGGCAATTGCCCGCCAGACACAACACCCGTCTGGTCGGAGGATCCTCCCTTTTCAATAGAGTATGAGTGAACTTTACACCCTGTTCCTCATACCTCTATACTGGTGACCCCGAACATGAACGTCAGCGCAGCCTTCGTGCAAACACTTCAGCGTGACGTCATCATCATCACTCCCGCAAGCTTTAGCGGCGAGTCACCCAGCCAGCCAGCATCCACGGCTTCAACGGGTATCCTGACCACCAGCATGCAGCGTCCGCGCATACCTGGTCATCACCCTCAGCCTCATCAGCAAACCTCGGCACAGCACACTGCACTTTCGGCCGGTCAACAAGCAGAGCACCCTCTCCTGGTCGACGCAGCAGCCAGCCTCAACCCGGCGCTGTACATCCGACGCACTGGAATATAACGCAGCGCCACCCCGACTCACTGGGGACAACTCCGCAGACAGTTCCGACTCACCGTGAACTATGCGGCAACCGGTTCCGACTCACTGGAACATCAGCTGGCCTGGCAAGCATCGCAAGATACAAGACTCAGTCCACTATCGACCTCCGGTCTCCGGAGGGGAGTGATGTAGCGGTATCTACAATGCCACATGCGAACAACGCGTCATACTGACGTCACGCAAATCCTGCATCTCGCAAGCAGAGTTTACCGCGCAATTAGCATAGATACAATTTCCCAACATCAATCGTTGGGCAATTGCCCGCCAGACACAACACCCGTCTGGTCGGAGGATCCTCCCTTTTCTATGGAGGATGAGTGAACTTTACACCCTGTTCCTCATACCTCTATAATCTCACTCGATCAATACATTGAACCATATCTCCAAACAAATAGATATCTCTTGACATAGAGGTTTGAGCTACACAGCTTTACTCCTAAACTTGTTATTTACTCTAACTTTAACTTGAACACTTGTCAATAGCAGAATTTCAGCTCAAACATAAGTGAAGTTTGAACGAACGAATTTTGTTCGACTTTTCATTTTGACGGAAATTTTATTTAAAGGGAAAGCTTTTGCGGAGTCAAAAAGACGGTGGAAAAGAAGTTTAAAACTTTTATTTGGAAACAGAATGTGGTGTCTTTTAATTTTATGCCAACCACTGTGTAGATGATCCGGCAGAGAACCAAAGTCGCCGACATAGCTCACAGAATAAGCAAGCTGAAGTGGCAATGCGCCAGCCATATTAGCCGTAGAACCGATGACCGTTGGAGTAGCCTTGTTCTTGACCGGAGGCCGCGAATTGGCAAACGTAAGGTTGGACGTCCTCAGGATAGGTGGCGACAATCTTCGCAGGATGACTGGTAGCAACAGGTTGCGAGTTGCCGAAAATCGAGTTGAATGACATGCAATAGGAGAGGCCTATGTCCAGCAGTGGACTGCTCTAAGCTGATGATGATGATGATGAAACTTACGCCATTTTTCAATGAAGCAGACTCTAGCCACTGACAGGCTTTCTTAATTTTTCATGTACCACCTTTTTCGTTTTTGTTATTTATATACCTACTTCTTATTTTGCCTTTAAATCCATCATAAGATCGTTTATTGCTTGAGGGTGTGAGCTGTCAATATTTTGCTTAACTCTTAATTTACGACCAAACGCAGGTCTAACTAAACGCTGCCTTTGGCCCGAAAAGCCAGTGTTTATCCCTTGTGATGAAGGTCGAGCCTACCGCCCAATTACCGAAAATGTCTGTTTATTTGTAGGAAAAAGCTGACTGAATAATAAAACAACGCTGTCTGTGTTGGGAATAAAAACCTAGAACCAGGCTATTTTTAGTAGATTACACTCATACACTCATAATGTAGAATTGGTCTACCGAAAGTGACGCACCGGTCTCGACTAGTGTCGCACCGGTCTCGACTAGTGTCACACCGGTCTCGACTAGCGTCGCACCGGTCTCGACTAGCGTCGCACCGGACTCGACTAGCGTCGCACCGGTCTCGACTAGCGTCGCACCGGTCTCGACTAGTGTCGCACAGGTCTCGACTAGTGTCGCACCGGTCTCGACTAGTGTCTCGATTAGTGTGTCGACTAGTGTCTCGACTAGTGTCTCGACTAGGGTCTCGACTTGTGTCTCGATTTGTGTCTCGACAAGTGTATCGACTAGTCTCTCGACTTGTGTCTCGACTAGTGTGTCGACTAGTCTCTACTAGTCTCGACTAATCTCGACTAGTGTCGCTCCGGCCTCGACTAGTGTCGCTCCGGCCTCGACTAGTGGCTCGACTAGTGTCGCACCGGTCTCGACTAGTGTCGCACCGGTCTCGACTAGTGTCACACCGGTCTCAACTAGCGTCGCACCGGTCTCGACTAGCGTCGCACCGGTCTCGACTAGCGTCGCACCGGTCTCGACCAGCGTCGCACCGGTCTCGACTAGCGTCGCACCGGTCTCGACTAGTGTCTCAACTTGTGTCTCGACTAGTGTGTCGACTAGTCTCGACTAGAGTATCGACTAGTCTCGACTTGTGTATCGACTAGTCTCGACTAGTGTATCGACTAGTCTCGACTAGTGTATCGACTAGTCTCGACTAGTCTCGACTAGTGTCGCTCCGGCCTCGACTAGTGTCTCGACTTGTGTCTCGACTAGTGTCTCGACTAGTGTCTCGACTAGCGTCGCACCGGTCTCGACTAGCGTCGCACCGGACTCGACTAGCGTCGCACCGGTCTCGACTAGCGTCGCACCGGTCTCGACTAGTGTCGCACAGGTCTCGACTAGTGTCGCACCGGTCTCGACTAGTGTCTCGATTAGTGTGTCGACTAGTGTCTCGACTAGTGTCTCGACTAGGGTCTCGACTTGTGTCTCGATTTGTGTCTCGACAAGTGTATCGACTAGTCTCTCGACTTGTGTCTCGACTAGTGTGTCGACTAGTCTCCACTAGTCTCGACTAATCTCGACTAGTGTCGCTCCGGCCTCGACTAGTGTCGCTCCGGCCTCGACTAGTGGCTCGACTAGTGTCGCACCGGTCTCGACTAGTGTCGCACCGGTCTCGACTAGTGTCACACCGGTCTCAACTAGCGTCGCACCGGTCTCGACTAGCGTCGCACCGGTCTCGACTAGCGTCGCACCGGTCTCGACCAGCGTCGCACCGGTCTCGACTAGCGTCGCACCGGTCTCGACTAGTGTCTCAACTTGTGTCTCGACTAGTGTGTCGACTAGTCTCGACTAGAGTATCGACTAGTCTCGACTTGTGTATCGACTAGTCTCGACTAGTGTATCGACTAGTCTCGACTAGTGTATCGACTAGTCTCGACTAGTCTCGACTAGTGTCGCTCCGGCCTCGACTAGTGTCTCGACTTGTGTCTCGACTAGTGTCTCGACTAGTGTCTCGACTAGTGTCGCACCGGTCTCTACTAGTGTCACACCGGTGTCTCGACTAGTGTCTCGACTAGTGTCTCGGCTAGTGTCGCACCGGTCTCGACTAGTGTCGCACCGGTCTCGACTAGTGTCGCACCGGTCTCGACTAGTGTCGCACCGGTCTCGACTAGTGTCGCACAGGTCTCGACTAGTGTCGCACCGGTCTCGACTAGTGTCGCACCGGTTTAGACTAGTGTCTCGACTAGGGTCTGGACTTGTGTCTCGACTTATGTCTGGACTTGTGTCTCGACTTGTGTCTAGCCAAGTGTATCGACTAGTCTCTCGACTTGTGTCTCGACTTGTCTCTCGACTAGTGTCTCGACTAGTGTCTCGACTAGTGTCGCACCGGTCTCGACTAGTGTCACACCGGTGTCTCGACTAGTGTCGCACCGGTCTCGACTAGTGTCGCACCGGTCTCGACTAGTGTCGCACAGGTCTCGACTAGTGTCGCACCGGTCTCGACTAGTGTCGCACCGGTCTCGACTAGAGTCTCGACTAGTGTCTCGACTAGAGTCTCGACTAGTGTCTCAACTAGGGTCTGGACTAGTCTCTCGACTTGTGTCTCGACTATTGGGTCGACTAGTCTAGACTAGTCTCGACTTGTGTCTCGACTAGTGTCGCACCGGTCTCGACTAGTGTCGCACAGGTCTCATCTAGTGTCGCACCGGTCTCGACTAGTGTCGCTCCGGTCTCGACTAGTGTCTCGACTAGTGTCTCGACTGGTGTCTCGACTAGTGTCGCTCCGGCCTCGACTAGTGTCGCTCCGGCCTCGACTAGTGTCGCTCCGGCCTCGACTAGTGTCGCTCCGGCCTCGACTAGTGTCGCTGCGGCCTCTAGTAAACTAGTGTCTTGTCTAGTGTCGCACCGGTCTCGACTAGTGTCTCGACTAGTGTCTCGACTAGTGTCGCTCCGGCCTCGACTAGTGTCTCGACTTGTGTCTCGACTAGTGTCTCGACTGGTGTCTCGACTAGTGTCGCTCTGGCCTCGACTAGTGTCGCTCTGGCCTCGACTAGTGTCGCACGGGTCTCGACTAGTGTCGCTCCGGCCTCGACTAGTGTCGCTCCGGCCTCGACTAGTGTCGCTCCGGCCTCGACTAGTGTCGCTCCGGCCTCGACTAGTGTCGCTCCGGCCTCTAGTAAACTAGTGTCTTGTCTAGTGTCGCACCGGTCTCGTCTAGTGTCGCACCGGTCTCGACTAGTGTCGCACCGGTCTCATCTAGTGTCGCACCGGTCTCGACTAGTGTCGCTCCGGTCTCGACTAGTGTCTCGACTAGTGTCTCGACTAGTGTCTCGACTGGTGTCTCGACTAGTGTCGCTCTGACCTCGACTAGTGTCGCACGGGTCTTGACTAGTGTCGCTCCGGCCTCGACTAGTGTCGCTCCGGCCTCGACTAGTGTCGCACCGGTCTCGACTAGTGTCGCACCGGTCTCGACTAGTGTCGCACCGGTCTCGACTAGTGTCACACCGGTATCTCGACTAGTGTCTCGACTAGTGTCTCGACTAGTGTCTCGACTACGGTTTCGACTTGTGTTTCGACTAGTGTCTCGACTAGTGTCTCGACTAGTGTCTCGACTAGTGTCGCTCCGGGCTCGACTAGTGTCGCTACGGGCTCTACTAGTGTCGCACCGGTCTCGACTAGCGTCGCACCGGTCTCGACTAGCGTCGCACAGGTCTCGACTAGTGTCTCGACTAGGGTCTGGACTTGTGTCGCGATTTGTGTCTGGACTTGTGTCTCGACTTGAGTCTAGACAAGTGTATCGACTAGTCTCTCGACTTGTGTCTCGACCAGTGTCTCGACTTTGGTCTCGACTTGTGTCTCGACTAGTGTCTCGACTAGTGTCTCGACTAGCGTCGCACCGATATCGTCTAGCGTCGCACAGGTCTCGACTGCCGGCGCAGCGGTCTCGACTAGCGTCGCACCGGTCTCGACTAGTGTCTCGACTTGTGTCTCGACTAGTGTCTCGACTAGTGTCTCGATTAGTGTCTCGACTAGTGTCTCGACTAGTGTCTCGACTATTGTCGCACCGGTCTCGACTAGTGTCACACCGGTGTCTCGACTAGTGTATCGACTAGTCTCGACTAGTGTATCGACTAGTCTCGACTAGTGTATCGACTAGTCTCGACTAGTCTCGACTAGTGTATCGACTAGTCTCGACTAGTGTCGCTCCGGCCTCGACTAGTGTCGCTCCGGCCTCGACTAGTGTCGCTCCGGCCTCGACTAGTGTCGCTCCGGCCTCGACTAGTGTCGCTCCGGCCTCTAGTAAACTAGTGTCTTGTCTAGTGTCGCACCGGTCTCGTCTAGTGTCGCACCGGTCTCGACTAGTGTCGCACCGGTCTCATCTAGTGTCGCACCGGTCTCGACTAGTGTCGCTCCGGTCTCGACTAGTGTCTCGACTAGTGTCTCGACTAGTGTCTCGACTGGTGTCTCGACTAGTGTCGCTCTGGCCTCGACTAGTGTCGCACGGGTCTCGACTAGTGTCGCTCCGGCCTCGACTAGTGTCGCTCCGGCCTCGACTAGTGTCGCACCGGTCTCGACTAGTGTCGCACCGGTCTCGACTAGTGTCGCACCGGTCTCGACTAGTGTCACACCGGTATCTCGACTAGTGTCTCGACTAGTGTCTCGACTAGTGTCTCGACTACGGTTTCGACTTGTGTTTCGACTAGTGTCTCGACTAGTGTCTCGACTAGTGTCTCGACTAGTGTCGCTCCGGGCTCGACTAGTGTCGCTACGGGCTCTACTAGTGTCGCACCGGTCTCGCCTAGCGTCGCACCGGTCTCGACTAGCGTCGCACAGGTCTCGACTAGTGTCTCGACTAGGGTCTGGACTTGTGTCGCGATTTGTGTCTGGACTTGTGTCTCGACTTGAGTCTAGACAAGTGTATCGACTAGTGTCTCGACTTGTGTCTCGACCAGTGTCTCGACTTTGGTCTCGACTTGTGTCTCGACTAGTGTCTCGACTAGTGTCTCGACTAGCGTCGCACCGATATCGTCTAGCGTCGCACAGGTCTCGACTGCCGGCGCACCGGTCTCGACTAGCGTCGCACCGGTCTCGACTAGTGTCTCGACTTGTGTCTCGACTAGTGTTTCGACTAGTGTCTCGATTAGTGTCTCGACTAGTGTCTCGACTAGTGTCTCGACTATTGTCGCACCGGTCTCGACTAGTGTCACACCGGTGTCTCGACTAGTGTATCGACTAGTCTCGACTAGTGTATCGACTAGTCTCGACTAGTGTATCGACTAGTCTCGACTAGTCTCGACTAGTGTATCGACTAGTCTCGACTAGTGTCGCTCCGGCCTCGACTAGTGTCGCTCCGGCCTCGACTAGTGTCGCTCCGGCCTCGACTAGTGTCGCTCCGGCCTCGACTAGTGTCGCTCCGGCCTCTAGTAAACTAGTGTCTTGTCTAATGTCGCACCGGTCTCGTCTAGTGTCGCACCGGTCTCGACTAGTGTCGCACCGGTCTCATCTAGTGTCGCACCGGTCTCGACTAGTGTCGCTCCGGTCTCGACTAGTGTCTCGACTAGTGTCTCGACTAGTGTCTCGACTAGTGTCTCGACTAGTGTCGCTCTGGCCTCGACTAGTGTCGCTCTGGCCTCGACTAGTGTCGCTCTGGCCTCGACTAGTGTCGTTCTGGCCTCGACTAGTGTCGCACGGGTCTCGACTAGTGTCGCTCCGGCCTCGACTAGTGTCGCACCGGTCTCGACTAGTGTCGCACCGGTCTCGACTAGTGTCGCACCGGTCTCGACTAGTGTCTCGACTAGTGTCTCGACTAGTGTCTCGACTAGTGTCTCGACTACGGTCTCGACTTGTGTTTCGACTGGTGTCTCGACTAGTGTCTCGACTAGTGTCTCGACTAGTGTCGCTCCGGGCTCGACTAGTGTCGCTCCGGGCTCGACTAGTGTCGCTACGGGCTCTACTAGTGTCGCACCGGTCTCGACTAGTGTCTCGACTAGTGTCTCGACTAGTGTCTCGACTTGTGTCTCGGCTTGTGTCTCGACTAGTGTATCGACTAGTCTCGACTAGTGTATCGACTAGTCTCGACTAGTGTATCGACTAGTCTCGACTAGTGTCGCTCCGGCCTCGACTAGTGTCGCTCCGGCCTCGACTAGTGTCGCTCCGGCCTCGACTAGTGTCGCTCCGGCCTCTAGTAAACTAGTGTCTTGTCTAGTGTCGCACCGGTCTCGTCTAGTGTCGCACCGGTCTCGACTAGTGTCGCACCGGTCTCGACTAGTGTCGCACCGGTCTCGTCTAATGTCGCACCGGTCTCGACTAGTGTCGCTCCGGTCTCGACTAGTGTCTCGACTAGTGACTCGACTAGTGTCTCGACTGGTGTCTCGACTAGTGTCGCTCTGGCCTCGACTAGTGTCGCTCTGGCCTCGACTAGTGTCGCTCTGGCCTCGACTAGTGTCGTTCTGGCCTCGACTAGTGTCGCACGGGTCTCGACTAGTGTCGCTCCGGCCTCGACTAGTGTCGCTCCGGCCTCGACTAGTGTCGCATCGGTCTCGACTAGTGTCGCACCGGTCTCGACTAGTGTCTCGACTAGGGTCTGGACTTGTGTCGCGATTTGTGTCTGGACTTGTGTCTCGACTTGAGTCTAGACAAGTGTATCGACTAGTGTCTCGACTTGTGTCTCGACCAGTGTCTCGACTTTGGTCTCGACTTGTGTCTCGACTAGTGTCTCGACTAGTGTCTCGACTAGCGTCGCACCGATATCGTCTAGCGTCGCACAGGTCTCGACTGCCGGCGCACCGGTCTCGACTAGCGTCGCACCGGTCTCGACTAGTGTCTCGACTTGTGTCTCGACTAGTGTTTCGACTAGTGTCTCGATTAGTGTCTCGACTAGTGTCTCGACTAGTGTCTCGACTATTGTCGCACCGGTCTCGACTAGTGTCACACCGGTGTCTCGACTAGTGTATCGACTAGTCTCGACTAGTGTATCGACTAGTCTCGACTAGTGTATCGACTAGTCTCGACTAGTCTCGACTAGTGTATCGACTAGTCTCGACTAGTGTCGCTCCGGCCTCGACTAGTGTCGCTCCGGCCTCGACTAGTGTCGCTCCGGCCTCGACTAGTGTCGCTCCGGCCTCGACTAGTGTCGCTCCGGCCTCTAGTAAACTAGTGTCTTGTCTAATGTCGCACCGGTCTCGTCTAGTGTCGCACCGGTCTCGACTAGTGTCGCACCGGTCTCATCTAGTGTCGCACCGGTCTCGACTAGTGTCGCTCCGGTCTCGACTAGTGTCTCGACTAGTGTCTCGACTAGTGTCTCGACTAGTGTCTCGACTAGTGTCGCTCTGGCCTCGACTAGTGTCGCTCTGGCCTCGACTAGTGTCGCTCTGGCCTCGACTAGTGTCGTTCTGGCCTCGACTAGTGTCGCACGGGTCTCGACTAGTGTCGCTCCGGCCTCGACTAGTGTCGCACCGGTCTCGACTAGTGTCGCACCGGTCTCGACTAGTGTCGCACCGGTCTCGACTAGTGTCTCGACTAGTGTCTCGACTAGTGTCTCGACTAGTGTCTCGACTACGGTCTCGACTTGTGTTTCGACTGGTGTCTCGACTAGTGTCTCGACTAGTGTCTCGACTAGTGTCGCTCCGGGCTCGACTAGTGTCGCTCCGGGCTCGACTAGTGTCGCTACGGGCTCTACTAGTGTCGCACCGGTCTCGACTAGTGTCTCGACTAGTGTCTCGACTAGTGTCTCGACTTGTGTCTCGGCTTGTGTCTCGACTAGTGTATCGACTAGTCTCGACTAGTGTATCGACTAGTCTCGACTAGTGTATCGACTAGTCTCGACTAGTGTCGCTCCGGCCTCGACTAGTGTCGCTCCGGCCTCGACTAGTGTCGCTCCGGCCTCGACTAGTGTCGCTCCGGCCTCTAGTAAACTAGTGTCTTGTCTAGTGTCGCACCGGTCTCGTCTAGTGTCGCACCGGTCTCGACTAGTGTCGCACCGGTCTCGACTAGTGTCGCACCGGTCTCGTCTAATGTCGCACCGGTCTCGACTAGTGTCGCTCCGGTCTCGACTAGTGTCTCGACTAGTGACTCGACTAGTGTCTCGACTGGTGTCTCGACTAGTGTCGCTCTGGCCTCGACTAGTGTCGCTCTGGCCTCGACTAGTGTCGCTCTGGCCTCGACTAGTGTCGTTCTGGCCTCGACTAGTGTCGCACGGGTCTCGACTAGTGTCGCTCCGGCCTCGACTAGTGTCGCTCCGGCCTCGACTAGTGTCGCATCGGTCTCGACTAGTGTCGCACCGGTCTCGACTAGTGTCGCACCGGTCTCGACTAGTGTCACACCGGTATCTCGACTAGTGTCTCGACTAGTGTCTCGACTACGGTCTCGACTTGTGTTTCGACTAGTGTCTCGACTAGTGTCTCGACTAGTGTCGCTCCGGGCTCGACTAGTGTCGCTACGGGCTCTACTAGTGTCGCACCGGTCTCGACTAGTGTCTCGACTAGTGTCTCGACTAGTGTCTCGACTAGTGTCTCGACTTGTGTCTCGGCTTGTGTCTAGACTAGTGTATCGACTAGTCTCGACTAGTGTATCGACTAGTCTCGACTAGTGTATCGACTAGTCTCGACTAGTGTATCGACTAGTCTCGACTAGTGTATCGACTAGTCTCGACTAGTCTCGACTAGTGTATCGACTAGTCTCGACTAGTGTCGCTCCGGCCTCGACTAGTGTCGCTCCGGCCTCGACTAGTGTCGCTCCGGCCTCGACTAGTGTCGCTCCGGCCTCGACTAGTGTCGCTCCGGCCTCGACTAGTGTCGCTCCGGCCTCGACTAGTGTCGCTCTTGTCTCGACTAGTGTCGCTCTTTGTCTCGACTAGTGTCGCTCTTGTCTCGACTAGTGTCGCTCTTGTCTCGACTAGTGTCGCTCTTGTCTTGACTAGTCTCGACTAGTGTCGCTCTTGTCTCGACTAGTGTCGCTCTTGCCTCGACTAGTCTCGACTACTGTCGTACAGGCCTCGACTATTCAATTCTAACCGGGCCGGGAAGTTGGTTTTTCTAGAAAAATTCGTGAATCATTGATGTACCTAATTAATAACACGAAACACCAAGGCGGAATTAAAAAAACAATTCTGAAGCGTTGAATTTAATCCAGTCCCGCATTATTTCAAAGGAGCCACGCTGTAAAGAGAGACAGATGTGCTTAATTCTGAAAGTTACGAGCGGAATCACGAGACTAACTGAGATATAAAACAAAAAGTATCTAAATTTGTATGGAAACAAAGCAACGCATGTCTTTAACTTTAGAAAATAATTATGACGAATAATAATCTTGCGGTTACTCAAAGTTCAACCCACAGCCTCTTCTACGAGTATAGGTACATAATTATTAATTAAAGTCAGTTCGTGGCTCTCTATATGACCGCGTTGCTCTTCTCAACTACGTGACGGATTTTATTGCGGTTTCACCATCATTTAGAGAATTTATTCCGGAAGGTTTATGTGTTTTATATTTACATATTATATTAATAATTTAATGTTACATAATATATCTAATTAAGAGACGTTGTTTAATAAAGTTGTAGAAACCGTGCGAAGCAGGGGCGGGTCGCAGTTTGTTTATAAATGACTAAAGCTGGTATTACACGGTTCGCTTTGCCTTTCAAATTGAGTCGTAAAAATATAGGAGTGATCACTCAATCATAGTGAATCAATTCGGTTGAACCATGTAATATTGTTAATCGAATTATACAATAATAGTAGGGTAGTTTACAATTTTGGCAGAATCCGAAATTGCTTTGAAGTCTACCTGGAAGCTTTGAACATAATCTAACTCGAATGTTAGGGTAATTACCCCAACATTCGAGTTTGTGCTGGCTAGGGAAATACCGGTAGCCTTTAACGGTAGTCCCAATTGTCCATTTTCGTTAACAAAGCCAATTAGTGGAATCTGGATGAATAGCTCGTCCATTTTACGATCACACTATAATCAAGAATCCCAAATCTTGACGATCATATAGTAATGATTTCAAGTGTAGCAACTAAAGATTTTTTCCCAAAATTTCACGCACTGGCATTGGTTGACAATAACATCAGGTTTCCAAGAACGTATTAATTGATCAACTGCTTAGAATCCTTTTAAATACTTCTTGGAAAAATCTGTGCACTCTATTTCTCTTTTTGATATCCTATGGATTTGTCTAGCTCTATTAATCCCGCAAAGATATTTTCTGGTTAGCGATTTCAGTGAAGCGTGGGTTTGAATAAACTTGAAGAAGCTTTTGTATCGTAATTTCATGGACACCATCTTTCTTTAAAACCTCGTGACAAAACTTGTATTTTTATTTGCCGTCTAGAATCGCAAAACGCGCATTATACGTGATAAGAGCATAAGAACATAATTATGATCGTGCTTTCCTTTTGCTTTCCATCATTCTCGTGCCCTGATCTGAGCTTCGAGCCGGTTTGGCATACAAACCGGCTCGAAGCTGTAGTCAGAGCCCAGGAGGCAATACCAGTTATTAAAAATTAAACAACATGTAAAACATACTTATAAATGTTAATTGAGTTTTTTGACACTAAGCTAAAAATGGCTATTTTTATTATTTTATCTTTTTTTAAAGTCAAAAATGTTACTAATGTATAGTTTACTAATTTCGAAGAAAGCTGCTAAAATTGCTATTAAATGTTTTTTTATTTTAAATCTCTAACTTCTATAGTTTAGAAAAAATTGAAATTTTAAAAATGTAGTACTTAGTTTTGCAGGCCGGTGTATTTTTTTTTTTAGATTACTGTCACATTTTGTGAAGATGTCGTAATGAGTCCCGACGAGGAAGACGTACTATCAGCTTCAGAAAATATAGACTCAAACTGTATGACTTCGAAATTTTGACATTTACCAAGAGCTACGGATTGATGACCGGCTTGGATTGAGAAATTTCTTCAGTGTTTCTGCAACCCATTTTGAAGAATTGGTCTTACTTATACGGTCCGATCTGCAAATGTGATGTGATTAGATGGGCGTGGTGTGCGCGGCGGTTGAAAATAAAACGACCCCTTCTCCTCTTTACCTGCGCGGGGAATGTTTTCCATGCAGCTTGGAAAACAAAAGCAACGCCTCTTTGTTTCGATGTTTTTGTGTAATATATCGAGAAAACACCCGCAGGAGATACAGGTTTAGTTCTACCCAGTATCATATGTATTCACCAACCACGAACAGTAGGCAAACAAACAAGTATGTAGGTAATAAATAGTTTTGTTAAGGTGGAGTTGTGGACAGTTTCGTCGTACGACGGATGCGACACGCACCAATGACGTCACGATCGGCTATAAATCTTCGTAGCGCCTGATACTTTTGTACAAATAAGTGATTTGGTATATCCGTTGCTACCTTTTAACGTAAGTATAAGCAATGTAGGATTTACCTAGAATGCAAATTATGGGTATTATATACTGGGCGATACGTAAATGAAGGCCAATAAAACCGCGCTGTTAGATTTTCACCGCTCGGCTCAGCACTGAAAGTTGAAAATCCAAGTGCGCTTTATTTAGGAATTCATTTAGGTATTTTTCACTGAACTTCAACGGGTAGTCGATTCACTACTTTTGAATACCACCTACGTTTGCATACAATGTTGAGCCCGGATATACTATATCTAAAAAACTACGGTAACGAAAAAAGTAAAGGGTTTTGGATTTTTTTGTATAAGAGTAGGTACATTTTTTTATTAGTTGTATTAAAACCGATTATAATACTATATGTACCTAGTAGTAGTATTACTTTATGCAGGATTAGTAACGGTAGCAGGTAGGTATAGCAGTTGTTCTAATACAAAAGACCCGTTTTTCCTTAGTTTACTTTGGAAGATACTGCTGACAAGGGGCTGGCATATTTAACAGGGTGCGTGCGTGTCACGAGTAATGTTACGTTCAAAGAATTCGTTCTCTTACATTATAATGGAACAAGAAATATGTCGACAGTCTCGTTATTCAGAATTTGATATACATACAACTAGATCTAGTCTTTTTTGGAAGCTTGCGTACAATTTTTCCATAAGAGATTTTTATGCCAAAAATGCAATATACTTTTCTTAAATCGCAGTTGAGCCTCCATGATTCCATCATTGGAAAAGTATGAAATTCCATGCTTTTAGATTAATATCTTGATTTTTTTTTTGGCCTCTTACAGTCTTTGTGTGTTATTTTCATATGCTTTTATAATAATATACTTTTTTTAAACGATGTTCATTAACACACGTTATACTGTGCACACTTAGTGAATGAGAGCAGGACTGAAAGTGTAAGTTTGACTGCCACGACACTTTTCCTATGTAAAATAAGTGTCGAAGCACGTTACACTTTTTACACTTTTACGTTACACTTTTTACACTTTTACGTTACACGCGTTATACTCTTTTTTCGTACTAGCTTTCATTCGCCTAGTGCCATAGCTTAATTAAATTTCAATAAATGAAATTACAAATATATTTGTAACGAAGCCTGTTTACGAACTACTTCCTTTGTTAGATTTGTTTTGTAAAAGCTATAGAAGCGTTTGCCAAAGTTTATGGATAACGTGAAGAACACGCTGTATAATACAGAGTTCTTTTCTTTTTCCGCTTACCACAACACAACCCCGGCTTAAGTTTACTTAAACTAAAACCTCTTTTATAACTTCACGGTGATTCAACAGCCCTAACAAAACTGTTTAAAATTAAACCTGTAACACAGAGCTGACTTAACGAGAACGACCCACAAAAAGGTCAACCCTGTAAAGGTTTATTTATCTATCTATATGAGTTGAAAAGGGAAAGTTATTTTTGATGAACCCTGATTTCGAGTGTGTGTTTCGGAAATTGAAAATTTCCGTGTTTTTGTTTCGATTGTTGTGTTTTGAAATATTTTCTCAAGAGGATTTTGTAAAACTTAAGCAATCATATTTTGTCTAATACTGCATTCGCGACTTATTTGCCAAAACTGTAAACAGATATGAGTATATTATGAAAAAATAACTTTAATTCTTACACAATAAAGTTCAGTTTACGCTTCAACTTCAAACATTTTTATAACTTTTTCAAGAGTGCTAGTACTCTCAAACTCAAATCATTTAATTCAACGAAACCAATTACGGGCACTTTTGAATTGTTAAAGGATTAGTCAGAAAGATGAAGCCGGTTGCCCATTCCAAAGCGTAGGTACCTATGGAGAAGAACGGGCAAGAAACTCCACGGACCCTAATTGTTACAAAATATTTGATTACATCATTCGTGTTGAAATTAACCATGTGAGAACGATGTAGAAAGACATGCACTTAAAAGCGTCCGTTATAGAAAACATAAAAACAATTCAGAAATCAACTTGAAAACATCAACAGAAAACAACTCTGAAATCAACTTAATAACTATTAAAATAAAGTTGATATCTGCTTAACTTGAAATAACTTCATTTTGAAACAAATTTGAATAGACTTTAGATGTTTATTTTATTTTTACGTATTGTACACCCCTGGCGGTGATGACTGCCAGCATGCATTCAGTGACTTTTGGCTCATTTCCTCTCTCCGAGAGGAGGCCTGTGTCCCAGCAGTTGCAGCTGTTCCCATTGCTGGGAAGTGGGAACATTATAGGCTGATTATACTATTATACTGAACAATTTCGGGGCCACATTTACTGCCGCTGAGTGACTTGCATAGTCATAATAATTATTATTGTTCCTGATTTAATTTAGAACCGTATAAAATAATCAGCGCTGATGAGAGTAAGTATCCTATTATCAAAAACACTTACGTTTTAATGTGTAACTTCAAGTACAGTTACACTTCATGAGCCTTATTCCTTCAGTTGTGGAGACCTGAATTTCAATTGGCCTTGGAAAATGAAACCGTTTTCAAGAAAACACAGATAAGTATTCAAATTATATAAGTAAATACTTTTCAGGTCAGCGATATTTGACAAACTCACCTCACACACTCACTCACTCTGACTGAAAAGGATCCCTGAATCCCATAAAACTGTAATAATTTCTTCTAATTTTACCACGTAGCACTAAAAATCATATTAAGCAAGTCCACCCAGGCGAGAAAACTTATTTAAATGTAAATTTAATAAAACCCTTATGAAATTAACTTATCTGGCCGCTTTAAATGCATACTACCAAAGTTATTAGCAACCGAAGCGCTCTCAGAGTTAAATTTCTGTTGAACTTTCTCCGGTATTTGGCATGCAAGTCACATACTCGTCGTTAACCCATGCCGTTATGGGTCTAGATATGAAACGAGCATATGTCAACTTTAGGGTGTTGACCGGCTGATGGCACCAAATTAAGTTTAAGTCGTTATTATACTAGGTAATATTATTACTAGGTTATAATTATATTAGGTAAACTTATAGTCAATATGAATGTAGTATTAAATTATATAATGGTAATGAGTCATTCTAGAAATGATTGCTGATCATAGGTTATCCTACTTCCTACTAATATTATAAACGCAAAAGTTTGTATGGATGGATGGATGGATGGATGAATGGATGTTTGTTATTCTTTCACGCCAAAAATACTGAACGCATTTTGATGAATTCGGCACACAGATAGTTTATAACCAGTATTGACACAAAGGATACTTTTTATACCGATATTCCCACGGGATCGAAACTTATGCGGGTGAAACCGCAGGGCGCTGTTAGTTTATAAACGTGAAAGTTTGTATGGATGGATGGATGTTTGTTACTCTTTCACGCAAAAACTACTAAACGGATTGGATAAAATTTGGCACACACATTGTTTATAACCAGGATTAACACATATGATACTTTTTATCCCGGTAGTACGTTCCGTGGGATAATTTCCCGACTCCAACGCGGGCGAAGCCGCTGACAAAAGCTAGTTTTTTTATCCCGATATCCTAACGGGATCGTAACGTGTGTTGCGACGCAGCCCGGCCACAGTCGATTTAGTTATTTATAGATATATCAATTAAATGTTCTTTTATTGTTCTTGAAGTACCAATGAATACATTAAATGTACCACAAATATATCTTGTTAAAAAAGCACTTGTTTGTGGCACTTGTTAAATGCAAATAATTTATATTCACAGGTTTTCAATAATTGTATAATAATAATCTTCCTTGTTACATTGAGGTAATATATACCTCAATGCTTTGTTATTGATTAATTGTTAACATACTTATATTGCTATTTTAATCCTACAGGCGCTTCGTGCAAATTCTTATTTGAAATCATTTTTTGTTAATGTAAGCGTTTCTCTTGGTATATTTCATTGAAAAAAATAAAGCACGCAAAGGAACATTTATTTGGTTTATATTTTAGAACATTCTGAGCAATCCTACCAGAAAATATACACGTGGCCGGGCTGCAACGTACCTATACGTTGCAGCCCGGCCACAAACAAGTGCTTTTTTAACAAGATATATTTGTGGTACATTTAATCTATTCATTGGTACTTCAAGAACAATAAAAGAACATTTAATTGATATATCTATAAATAACGAAATCGACTGTGGCCGGGCTGCGTCGCAACCCACGATCGTAAGTTATGCAGGTGAAACCGCGGGGCGCAGCTAGTTAAATTATATAATAGTAATCAGTCCTTCTAGAAATTATTGCTGATCATAGGCTATAT
The DNA here is from genome assembly GCA_947507525.1 of Apamea epomidion. Taxonomy (NCBI): domain Eukaryota; kingdom Metazoa; phylum Arthropoda; class Insecta; order Lepidoptera; family Noctuidae; genus Apamea; species Apamea epomidion. The sequence goes on from OX382248.1 coordinate 13,043,051, forward strand.
TACAATAAGCATCCCAGAATATTCCGGCTTCGACTTTAAAAGAAAATAATTAATCTCTTATGATCATTTCAGTATACTAAGTACTGAAATTCTTAACATTATGATCTTTTTCTCAGGAAATGCAGACATTACCGCAAACATAAGTTTTTGCAACTACACGCTGCAATATTTGATTTCTCCAAGGAATATAGGGGTTAAATAAACGAAGTTTTTCTGGGCAAAAGTAAGATACCATCATTCCTGCTTTTGCAGTTTCTCGGAGCTGACTTTTTTACATGAAATAGTATCAAAAGACTGTTGAGCTCTAGATTATGTTGTAAGATAATAATAAAAATTGAGAACCAGGTAAATTGCGAATCTTGTGAACTTCAGCTAGTAAAATCAGGGTTTTCAGAAACTATACGAAATGATCTGTTAAAAATAATAAATAACGTCATAATAAACTCACAATTAACAAAGATATATTTGTTGTGTTCCAAATGTACAACTATAAAATCTTTTTTGAAGGAGAAAATAAAACTGTACTGACCTGAAACTTGCTGGTCATTGGATTCATGTCCAGAAGAGAGTAGGAAGCCACTCGGTCCCCATTGGAGTCAATGATCACTTCTCCAGTTATGCCTGCGACAATTATTTAGATGAATATAAAATAAATCAATAAAATTTTATTTAGAAGACATATATAAAAATATTGTTTAATATTCGTGCACCTGAAATGAAGTACTCAAAAAAGAGCTTCGATAAGCTGCACCTGAACAGGCCATCAAAACTATTCCCGAACGTCAATTATACAAACAGTTATGCGTGCTATTCACAGCCGTAACTGTCCATTAGGTTAACCGTTTTTTGACAGCTGTCTTTGAACGTCCATATTCCAGATTACTTAAAAGTTAACTTTAAAATGCGTACCTAATAAAATAAACATATAAACTGCCTTACCATATTGAATTATCTTATTTATGGCTTCTTACATATATTATAATAACGTACGTGTATCAATCAATGTATTGACAGGCCTGTTGGTCAAGTGGTTAGTGACCCTGACTGCTATGCCGGAGGTCGTGGGTTCGATTCCCACTCAGGACAAATGTTTGTGTAATGAGCACGATCATTTGTTCTGTGTCTGGGTGTAATTTATCTATAATATTTATGTATTTAGAAATATATAAGTATGTTTATCAGTTGTCTAGTACCCATAACACAAGCTCTGCTTAGCTTGGGACTAGACGGCGTTGTGTGATAGTTGTGGAATATTTATTTTTATTTATTGTGTGTTGCTGCAATCACTAGTTCCATCTGTCAAGAAACGGTTTACCTAATAGACAGGGTATAGTAAAATTAGTTTTCGTGGAAAACTGGTCTTGAAGATAAATCATAACATAGCAATTGGTATTTTTGTCTTGAAGATCCCACACCCTTTCCTCCGTGTCATCCGTTCAAATGCGGTGATAATGAAGGAACTTCACGTACAGTGTAACTTCAACGGCCTTATTCCTTCAGTTGTACCTGAATTTACACATTTGATACAGGAGTAATTCCTAGTGTGGGGCAACGTTTAAAAAAAAAAACAAATGGCCTTGGAATTGATTCTGTTTACTGGTGTTTAAAAATGAATGGATACAACTTTGTAAAGTTACTATAAATTTCTAAAAACAGGCATAAAATGGGGAAAACTTCATTGCCAACTTAAAGTTTAAGTTAATATAGTTCCACCTTGCACTGCAAAAGTTTTCAAGCAAGAAAAGTCTAATTGTTGTAACATAGTTAAGTTTTATCTTCTAACAAACTGCCATTCTATTCATTGCTAAACTTTGTACTGTAGTTCAGAAGTTACTCCACAAAACTTTCCTACAGGAAGACAATATCGTTACGCTCGTAATTTTCTGTAGCTTAAAGGTGATGCCTGTACCTTTTATTAGAATAGTTTTACGACGACACTTATAGGACTTCGAATTGTGTATAATATCGACTTGTTCCTATAAAAAATACTACGAGTACTTTGTTTACCATATAATTACAGTACACAACAATATCACCATTTCGAAAACAAAGTCTCGGTATGTAAAGATGGCCACCCATACACAGACCAACCGCGGCAAGCGTAGCTTAACCAGATCGATCGACTATGATCGACCTATGGGGCTGGTATTATTTAGCCACAGGCCCCTCGAAACCCAAACGAAACGAAAACAAAGTTCAACATTAAACCAACTCAAAAATGCCAAAATCAGTACCTTGAAATTTCCTATTCCACATTTTTCTTATGACCGCAGCGCCGTCCAAATGCCCTCTGGGGTTTTCAGCATCGCGTAGCGTATCATTGAGAGCGAGCGCGTAGAGGAGCACCGCATCGTAGAAGGCTGCTACGAACGTAGACACTACCTCGCCTTTACCGAACGTGTAGTTGTACTTCGTAGCAGCTAAGACTTTTACCTGTAGACGTTGTAAACAGTGCTTTAGAACTTCACACTTTAAAGGAACAAGTTATTTAAAAACTTCAACGTTAAGTTTCAAGGCAATTTACGACCTGTTAATTAAGTTAAGACTTGCAAAGACTGCCATTTAAGTTGGTTGTACATTAAGACGTCTGTGAAGGAGGCTGGTAAAGTTTTAGTATCGAACTAATGAATAAAAACCTTGTGCTTTAATAATACTCTACATAGGATCATGATTAGACATAGTGTCAGATAACCTACTGTGGGCGCAGAACTGGGATACGGATAAACTAGAGAAATAACTCCTCTATAGCAAACCAGATACTATGCTTAGTTTGTTTCGGTATTTTTTCTAAGAGTAATGTTTAAAAAACATTATTGACGTGTGTAAGTGTTTATATAAACTTACCTACAGAAATAAACATAATTTATCACTTCGCAATTAAATTAGTATCTTTTCCGTACTATTTTGCTCCATTTTAAAATCCAGTTAATACTGAAAATCTTTGTGAATCTTACCTGATCAGAAAAATCAAGGTACTCCTTCTTTTCAGGAGCTGGGCTGGTAACTGTGAGCACAGCACTGTATGCTCTCTTTGCTTTTTCATTCCGCTCATTAGTGTCACTTTCCACCTTCCAAGGTTCCTTTGACGATGCTGAAGCGAGACTGTGGGGAAAATATCATAATTACGAGAACGATCGCCGTCTTTCACTTAAAATGAAACATCAGCATTACAATTCTGTACAAATCTCACCGTGAAAACTAAGGTAAAATGCGCTTGAAGTGAGCTGTCTATAGAGTCAAACCCTAGCATCAGGTGAAATGATAGCTCACTTCACCTAACTTTTCACGGTGAGATTTTTACAGAATGGCTGAACACAAAATTTATGAAAGTAAATAAAATAATTCACTAGTGAACCGATCCGACGATGTTAGATTTTGGCATCTTTCACTCGCCAATCGCCGAATGATCGAAAAATCAAATGAGCAGATGAACGTTAATTTCTACTTTATTTTATCGATATCGTGTAATCGTGAAATGCAACTAAAAATTATATTCACTAGAGTAAAGCGTTTGATTTGATATTAGCTTTACGACTAGGCTCGACAAAAGACGTGGACAAGTCCAACAAAAAAAAAAAAAGTAGCTACATGTGATAAGGGTCTACAGGTGTACAAGTTAAGGCTCCCACAGACAGGCGCAAGACGACAGCGCGACGAGACAATAGTAGAACAATTATGAAATTGTATGGAAATTGTTCTACCAGAATAGCGTCACACCATCGCGTCATGTCTGTCTGCGGGAACCTTTAAGTGTCCATGGAAGACCGTACATTGCCGATTCAGGGCAGTAAATAAGTTTGTGGTGAGACGAACTTGTTGTTTGTTAGTTTGTGCTCTTAAATTACAGGCACAAGTTGAGGTACTAGATAAAATATTGATGTACCGTGTTGTGTCCGTGATCAATAGCTGAAGTTGAATGACCATTGTGTTAAGTGTTAGAGAAATAATGTCTGTTAGCTGTTTGCGAAAACAAACAGGAGAAAATATATAGGTTTAGTTACTACATTACATCGATTGTTAAAACTGAAATATTTTTTCAAAATAAACTTATTTTGACAACGTTTCTATAATAACAAAAAAATATATCTACGAATTCTCACTTGGCCGACTTTTTAAAATCTATCGTTGAAGATTCCTAATACGACACTGTTCTCTACAACTCTACTCATTTTTCCAATATCAAACCAGAATATGTAACACTTACTTGGAAAACAGCTCGATATTAAAGAACACGTATTCACCAGACGACACCATGTTGAGATCGTCGGCTGCCAGCATTATTTCTCTCACAGTACTGGGGTTAGCGCACACTACGACAACTGTAACAAACGATCTTGTTTAGGATACGACGATAACTAGAGGTATTTTAAGTTTTAATTTTTTGCTTTTTTGTAATATCTTTTGTGGTTGATTATAAAAATTAAATAGGTTCTCTTGACCTCAAACTTAAACTGAAAGCATTTATTTAAATTTAACTACTTTTGAATCGTCAAGGATTCCGTCGGTCAGAAAAATAAAGCTAGTGGCCAATTCCAAGGCTTAGTAGGGGCCTATGGAGAAGAACGAGCCAGAAATTTCATGGACACTCTTTTAAATTATATTCTTAGAAAAATATTAGTTACATCAGTTATGTTGAATGTGAGAACGATGTAAAAAAAGAGACGTTCACGTTTAATTTAGGATTAGTACTGACACACATAAAAGCGGTGAGCGTCGAAACACTCACACAGTAAAATTTACAATATTCTATCTATCTTTCTCTGGTTTACTTGTCAGTAGAAAAGCTAGGCATTAAAAAAACCTTGTATAAATAAAGTTAAGGTTTTTAACAATACAAAACGCTCGATTTTTAAAAATTATGAAATAGAAAGAATAACAATGTTTTGCGGTGCAATTTCTATGTTTCTACTGTAATAAACTTAATACATCCGAACCTTAGACGAGAGTAAAAAATATACATTTATATCTGTAATACATAATTGTGTAGATAATAAAGAATATTTATTCTATTTTATAAAAAGAGGACATGTCTATTTATGACTTAGGCAATTTCTGAAGGTAAAGGACATAGACGAGTCTGACGCCTACAGACAGGATTGATCCACATTAGTTCAAGACAGAGGAGAGTGGAAAGGAGAAAGGGGGGCCTTTGCCCTAAAGTGCGACAACATAGCTTAAAAATAAACAAAGTAAATAAGTTCATATTACATAACATTTTGTATTTATTGGCAGAATTCGTATAATCAGCTCAAAATACTGAATTTACACAGCTGGCCCGGAAATATTACCACATCAGTAATATCCAACCGTTTACTTTACAGTCATTACACATAAATTCAGCTTTGCATTCACGCATCAGCACACAATCTTTCATCTCTGGCCAAAATATATTTTTACAACTCTAAATATTTGAAGACTTCCAAAGAAACCAAATGTGGAACATTGGCATACAAACGTTTACATATAATTAAATCTTTATTATTGCAGTCATTGCATGCATGATTTAATCGTATGTTATTTGCAAATTAACAATCTAAGACTTTTTGCAAATCTTCGACTTTTCGAATACCTACCTTTGTGAATAAAAATTGTAAGATCCTTTCTGAATTAAAAATTATAATATACCAAAGTACCTACTCGCTATCTTAAACACGTACATTTTTATCACGACACTTTCTGAAAAGTTCTGTAATTTATCTTTTTAGTTAGGTTTTCTAGGCCTTTTATAAAATGGCTGTATAGAGGTATGAGGAACAGGGTGTAAAGTTCACTAATACTCCAAAGAAAAGGGAGGATCGTCCGACCAGACGGGTGTTGAGTCTGGCGGGCAACTGCCCAACGATTGATGTTGGAAAGTTTGTATATATGCTAATTGCGCGGTAAACTCTGCTTGCGAGGTGCAGGATTTGCGTGAAGTCAGTATGACGCATTGTTCGCATGTGGCGTTGTTGATACCGCTAAATAATTATTTTCAAAACTGAACAAGTTTGCGTACACCGACTAAACTGTTATGCTTAGTCGATCGTCCACTCAGGTCCTTAGTGTGAATGCCAGTGCATAACTCCTAGACGAATAATAGTTTTATTGGTATGTTCTTGGCATTGCTAGCTTATTAAAGTGCCAGACATATTTCAGCGCGAACAGAAAATTGTCGGGTAACATTATACTTTACCTCGATCATTATCATGCGACATAGTTCTATAGCTCTATAACTTTGTCCCTCCAATCTGTCCCCCCAGTGGGACAAAGTTGAATGTTCACAAGTGTATCTTCTCACGTAGGCATATTTGAAGTCGTTTTATTTGGTTTTAAGTCTTTTATCACCAAGTCTTCACTGAAATTTGTCTATTCTTCTAAAGTCATCCTTGTTAACTCAATTTTTTTAAATAAAATAATTTGCCTAAATTGTAACTCTATTTAAAATTGAACCAGTTAGGGATCATACGAAGGACGAATACATTAGACTTGATAATGTTCCATATAGACTTTAGCGAATGAAATATTTTACATAAGTTGATTTCCCAGTGAGCCTTTCATCACCGCAAGAGTCTTTTCCGTATTCGGCGAATTTAATTTCTAACATCGTTACAAAATATATGTCATTGTGAATTGAGTAATGCAGAGACAGTTGTTATTTTATATTCACTTTCTTTGACGTTGAAATAGGTGGAGTTCACACAAAAAGAAAATATAAGCTTGCTAAGATACTACTATCTTAGCAAGTTTTAAATTTTCTTTATTTTAGCGTGCAATGAGCGGAAGTGCTGACTATAAATTTTTTTTGAAAAACACATTTTCCTTTGCATGCAGATTTATTGTGTGTCAAATATTATTGTACCCAACGATCTAAGACTGGAACACTGTTCTATTTTTTTTGAGTTAAAAACTTCTTAATGCGCGTTGAGCGATTTTTGGTAGGGGAAAGTCATATTGGTTCGCGTCACAGACATGCATTAATATTAACAGTATATCTGTAGCTATGAGTATGACGTGTGACGCTTGGTCAGCAGTGAAAGTATAGTAAATATATTTTAATTAATCATTTTAATTTTCAAATTATGATATTTAAATTTTTAATAGATACTACTATTAAATTGTAAATTAAAAAAAGAAACAGTATTGTTTCATAGATTTAAGTTTTCAGTACAGGTGGCAGCCACACGACTACCTACGGTTTTTTTTTGCAGGACCTTTGTCCTGCAAAAAACCGTAGATAGGGAAAACTAAGCTTTTAAACTAGGTACTTTTTTACCTACTAACAAAATATATAAATATTAGCTTAAAAACTCAGTTTTCTCTTTTTGTTCACGAAGAAGTCTCACTGAATCTTCATTCAATAGTAATATCTGATGGTGTATGAAACCAGTTGTCACTTACCTTGCCAAAAGTGTTTAACTCAATGCATTACCTACATTTAAATTATCCAGAAAATGTATGTCACTACACACGTGTCTCTCTCTGATCTAATTTAAATACATCCTCGTAAACAAGTTTTCTACAACCCCATTAACTCGTACAAGTGATGTAGGTAGTTAAACAAAATGTTTTGTTGATGTCGCCTTTGAAAGAGAACCGCGCAGTTTCAAAGATACACAAATCAAACTCCGTGGATATTGCATATTATGATTTGTCGTACGTGTAACAAAGAGAAGATTTAAAATTCAAATGGTATCTAGTTCCCATGTCGATGCATAGGCGATGCAAATAAGGCAAACAGGTGGCAAGAATATATGAAAATTGGTCCGAGTAAGGAGAAGTGTGATGCATTGTGTGTCGTATTGTGTGTCCGTGTTATCTTGAAATAAATTATTGTTGAACAATTAGCAGTGAGACTGAGACGAACTCAATATTTATTCATTCAACAGCAAATTGTTCTAATATGTTAATTATTTTTATTAACATATATATATATGCTATGCAAGTGCATTCTACGACCAATCAATGTCTAAGACATTAATTGGACGTAGAATGCTTTTGCATGCATTAGCGTGCACTATAAATGTAATTCTGGTCTGCTCACAAATTATTTAGCTGAATTTGAAAATTGCTTCCCAATCGATGGTTATGACGCTCTTCTAGGATACCTATGGTAAAAAATGGACGTTTACATGCTTAATAAAAGTTATAGAAATGCTGACTGTTATTTAAAAGAATGATTAAAGTACTCCTGTTCTTCATTTCTGATGAAAACGAAGCAGCGGCAACCGGGCAGAATGTATGCATCATTTGTTTTCCATTCAGCACGTATCCTACAAATCGGTGGAATTTCCAAAAGGTGGAGGTGTTTGCTTTTCCAGAATCCGTTCGAACTAACAGTTGAGTTCCAACTATTAGACTAAGCCCGTATGCGATTGTGGTGGGGCGCCTCTTTCCAAATTAACTATGCAACTTCTGAACTTATCTGCGGGTGGCGGTAGACGGGCGGAAGTTGATCTATTAGAAACGGCAACCATTCGAGTTGCAGTGGCTGAGCAACTTTTATAATCTAGCCAACCACCGTATGAGCAACTCATACATATCTGATAGGCCTTCATACAATGTAGTAGACCAAAACTGAATGCGGGGGCGGGCGCAGAGGGAAAAACCACACCGTGACTCAGTCAAGAGCGTGGAATAAACCTATAGGTACCTGACTGATAGGCTACCTTTTATTTACTGAACAACGACAAACGATAATTACTTATCATCGTTGTATGGTGTTCGGCAACGCTTATAATCTGGGCATCCACCGTATGAGCAACTCAATCGACCTTCATATATTTGTAGTCGGTCGCCACCGCATGAGGGCGCAGAGGTTAAAACCGCATCGCGGTGCGGTTTTTACGTATCATCAGCAAACGATAATTGCTAAGCACCGTACAAATGATTGCAACATTCGCCCATAAATATATCCAGAATAATTATGATATGTACCTAACGAACACGTTCTGTTATTTCATAAAGCTTAAAGGACCCAAGGAACCCACTAGTAGGTAAAAGGATTACATCAACGAGCCACCGTATGCAAATTATTCCTGAAACGGGAAAGTGTTTGAGGATTATTTTTGGAAATGATTAAGTATTGGAATTTAAATTAGATCTTAAAGTTGAGTGCTTTAATAATAGGTACTGTGAAATTCGAAATTTTGCACCGCAATATGTAACTTTTTCAAGGCATGCATGGCAAAAAAATTGTGTCACAATAACAGGTGTTTATTAAATTCAAATCAAATAGGTACCCATGTAACTTGATCATGGTCACATAATATTTACTGCAGTAAAGTTTTTGTTGTAAAAGCTTCGGAGGAGAGTAACTGTTATTTAAATTCGTTTTACGGCAATAAATGTTCACTAGGTACTTTTTCATAATTTGATGCATTACAAGCAAGTCTAGTATTGAAGCTATCTGGATGCGAATTAAAGTAGTTTTTACTCAAAGTCAAATTTCCCGCTCGGTTCTATCTAAATCAAGGGCTCTGAATTTAACCCAACTTACTTTGCAGACACGTGACAGAACTTTGTAAAATATGACATCTACTCCTCGAATTACCATCACACAAGAAAGCGGAAGAATCATATTACATTAAAAAAAATACAACCCAAAATCAGTTGGTCAAATATTTTATTTCTCCATTTCTCAAAATTCAAAGCTGGATTAGTCTTAAAATCTCTTCAATACTTACTTCTGGTGTTTAAAGACAACTTTTGTAGCAACTCCTTTATCTTTGTTGTGGTTGTGTTGGTCTCGTCAAAGGGAAGCGCGGACGCTAGGGCCGATCCCTTGTTTTTCTTGTTTAGGACTGTGAAAACAGCGCTCAATGTCAGAAAACAGGGGCTGTTGCCTTTGCCCGTGGCAGGCTCGTAGTTGTGGTACAGCATTCCCATGCGGCGCCATTTGAATTCCTGTAACAATATAAAAAGATTGAATGTCCTTTTCAGTGGAAAAAAATGTAGTATATTTTTTTGAGTTTCTTTGTTACAAATTGTTTTATTTGGGGTTTTTAAACAAAATTATTTTTAAAAAAGTAACAGATAGGTTCATAACAGTGCAACGAAGCAATAAAAAAATTGGTGTCAAGATTTTTACAAAATTAAAAAGAAATAAAAACAAAAGACAGATCACGGAAAAGCATTTTATTTAACACATTTAGATAAAAAATTCATCTATAGTAATAAAAATAAACACACAAAAAAATACACACAAATTCCGTTGTAACGGAACGGACAATAAACAGAAGAAACAAACCCAATAGGCACAGAAGCTAGCACATCAAGCTACTACAATCTGGCAAATTTCTTTAATAGATTCTCAACTTTATCGCTAAAGCATTAAGGCTCAAGGTTGATTGCGAAAATTTTACAGTTTTGGGTAGCTTGACCTGCTGGCGTCTGTACACAAAAAAAACGGCAACAAACTGAAATATTTTATCGAGTAATCAATTCGATAATACAGGGTCAAATTATATTAGCTAGTAAAACTCCGCAGATGTGAATAGGTATCAATATTTAAAGCTCTATACATATATAAAGTAAAGGAAATCATTATGACTTAAAAAGTCGTTGATTTTTTACTATTTCAAGTACCTAACTTCGCTACCAGCAGCCATTGATCTCGTAGTCAGCTCTACTTACTTAATGAAGAGCTTAGAACTGTTTTATTTTTGTTTTATCTACATTATATATCTACATATATTCATGACATCTGCAGAGTTTCGTTAGCTAATTTCATTTCACCCTGTATGCTTTGAAACGTAGGTACGATCAGTATGTATAAAAACACATATTTATGCCTAACATTATAATGATTAGTATCTATTGAAAAGAAACTGAATAACAGCATGCTACAGTCAGTCTCGAAAAGAAAGATAATTTTTTTGGGTCTAGAATAATTTTTACTCGTTATGGTCCAATAAAATTACGAATTACGAACCAATATTTTTTTTGTTGTTAAATCAGTGGATTTCAATATGTTACAAACTATTTGAATACATTTTTAATATTTATTTAAGCGAATGCGTTTAGATAGCCCGTGAAATTCAAATTTACTTACTTTTGTAATTTACAGGTCAGTGTCAAGTTGTATGTTGGTCAAAATATGATCCGCTACAGTAAAAAATATGTATTTACAGAATTATAATAATTAGAAATATCAATACAAATAGTAAGAAATGATCTCAAATGTCATGATTTCACGTAATTTCACGTAATATTCAATCAATAGTAAATTGTACTTAAGAGAGTTTTTTTCGATGAATTTAATGACTATAATTCTGTAAACACTTGTTACGCTACCGGATTATATTTTGACAACAACCTGAAACTGACCTGCAAATTGCAAAAAATAAGTACATTTAAATATGGCGGGCTTTTAAGTATGGCTAACATTGCACAGAATTAATAGAGCCTGTATTACAATTTCGTCTGAGGCTCCTTTATTCTCCTTTGATAGCAGAAGTTTATTTATGTAGAAACTTCGCTCATTATAAAGTTAGAACGTAAAAAATGTTTCCCGTGAAGATGTACATAGATAATATGTCTCTTTTTTTAATTTATGATGGAGTTGTTGTGTCAAAAACTCATGATTATTTTTTAGTGAACCTTCTCATGTCAACGCCGGCTGTCGCTGAAAACTGGCGCTGGGGCTCTGTCTTGCATAGGGTCTTAGCATTATGCTGAACGACGGCCGTTTTGCGTGGATGTGACGCATGTTTTCCCTTAATCATGTTTTTTTTTTGTTTGTGTTCTTTTTCTGCGTCATATTTCCCGCAAATAAACGTATTTTTTTCTTTCTCTCAGTATCTAATATTTAAGGTCCTTAAAACGTAATAATTTAAAAAGAAAAACGGAACTTTGTAAGGTCATAACTTTTTGTACGGCTCCCACAGAAGATTTTCTTGAGATCTATGCAATGTGGGAATTTGTATTTTGGCATAATTTTGTGTTTCGATGACGCGCATACAGATCGCCAGTCAATGAAGAAAAATGTTTTTGTTTAGATTTATTTGGGGGGCAATTCGATTATAAGAAAAAAATAATAATAAATGTATCGTTTTGGGCTTGATTTGCGCGGAATCGCGACCATCCTATGGACTACTTAGTGTAGTTTGGTACGGAGCCCGACTGCGACTGTTTTTAAGCCGGTTTTTCTAAATTAAATTACGTATAGGCTGGTGGTTCGATATCCGTTTCTTTATTATGCCACGAGTTCTTTTTATACAAATTATACAAGACCTTATTAAAATACCTAAAAAAAAATAATTTATTAGTATCACTTTTACACACCATTTAAAAATGTTTAGTCGAAAGAAATAATTGTTCCTAATACTCTAGAAAAAAGCCCAAGATCGGTCTTAATTTTACGGTCTACAAAGTTCAATATTAGGTCAGGGCTATAAAAGTCGGGAGTCAAATCACGTAAAAAACCTTTTGTTATGGATGAAACGCTTTGATGGAAAAGAATTATTGGATCTAGCGTGGTTGATAGCATAGTCAAATTATTTCGGTTCATGCCTTCTTATTCATCTGATAAAATTTGCTGTCATCTCACGTCCTTGTTTGTATTACGTCATATGTTGAGAAAAATGTACGAAAATGAAGCGTCATACTTGAGCCGCCGTTAGGGTAATTACATGCCGAAGATGCCTCACTGCGATACGCGGTCGCGGTTTAGCTCGCTACCTCGATATATAACCTCACCTACCTAACTCGATGTCACCTCCATGTTAAAACAAATGCATGCTAATAGACATGCACGCATATGCTAGGCGTCGAGGTAAACACCCATGCAGGCCGAGATGTTTCGCAGTAAGGTATCCTTTGGCATGTGCGTGCGTGTCTATGCCTTTTTACTACATATTTAAGGCTAGCTAGCGAGAAAAACTTTGGCTCAATAAAGTTAAATGGGCTTCATAATTCTAGAGTAACGAATTTCATGTAACTTAATGTATTTTCAATCAAAACACCAAAAAGGATATAGATGCGGGATTCATCAAACATTCTTAGCATAATCAGATTTTAATGTTCCCACTGCTGGGACACAGGCTTCCTCTCTGTGAGAAGGAGTGGGTCTTAATCCTCCGCGCGGGCCCAGTTCGACACATGTCTGGATGACACATGTCTTCGAATTTTTGGTTCTAGGACAAGCTGGTTTCCTCTCGGTGTTTTCCTTCACCGTTTTGAGAGCAGTGGTGATGAAATTAAATACATAAAGTGCCTGCCTGGGTTCAACTCTCGTAAGTCGGGGCCAATATCACGGGACCACCACTGATCCATACTGCTTCAAACTTACTTAGCTATATCCTTTTTGGTCTTTGCGTGACTGTCTTAACTACAATCTGTGTTACTGAATAAGCTTACTATCTTTGCAGTCGCTTTCCATTTAGAGTGGGCAGATTTCCAAATGATTTCAACACTAAGTGCATCGGGACTACACAAAGTGCATTAGTAATGTGTCGGGACTCGGGTCTGAAGCTTACATTAATAGAACCAGGAGCAGTGCTCCTGTCAACACGATCTAAAGAGGAAGTTTGATTGGTAGATGATTCATTTTGCTTTTATATCTATGTCTGTTTATATCCGCTGCTGCGGGCTGATTTATACAGCGTGTATCAGAAATGAGTGGTCATATTTAAGAGTATATATAGTACAGCCCATCCAGCTGAACAACTTTCTCCATGCGATCAACATCGAAATTGCGATAATCAGCTGTCCGATACAAAACTTTAATACCTACTCGACCAAAATGTATGGGACAGCTGATAATTAAGCGATTACGATATTGGTCCCATGGAGAAAACTATTTAAATTCTCTTTTATTAACTATTTAAAGTCTTTACCACACCCTTGAATATGACCACACATTTCTGCTACACGCTGTATGTTTGTTTATACCGGCTGCGGGCTGATGTATATTTAAATGTTAGCAATGTCTGGATATGAGAGTTTATATTATATATTCCCATCTGGCTGGCCGCTTTCGTACAGTGGAAGTGGTGAGGCAACACAATTTGTAAAGAGCGACACAACAGACGCAGACGTTTCTGTAGCTCGTTTGTGCTATTGCATTGCAAAGAATTTCCAACAAATATTTTAACATACAAAAGTAATGTCATATTAATATGAATGTGCCATAATTTTGCAAATGGGATCATGTCATGTCATTGTGATTTGACACTTATGTTGTAGACCTTGGAAATTAGTTGACAATGCAAAGGAGTGATAAAAATAGCTCAGGTGGAGACGATGGAGATTATGAAAAAAGAAACTTCCGGGCCTTGGATCAGCCATTTTGACTTAAACTGGCTGGCCAGATCGCCAGATCAGACTACACCAGAAATCTTCCTTTGGAGCATTTTACAATCTCGCGTTTACCATAACCACAAAACTTGCAAGTCTCTAAAGCCAACATTGAAGAATAAAATCACCAATTTGAAGTCAGATGTTTTGCGAGCAAAAATTGCAAAAGCACAAATGTGCACAAATGTGCAACAAAAAAATGGTCTCTTGTTTGAGACCATTTTTTTCAACCATATGGCAGCCAATTTACTTTATGACATTACTTTTGCCCCACTTTGCATAAATCCAAGCATATTAACGAATTTGACTTGACGTTAATTAACAAAAACAAATTAGCTTCAAGAATATCTATCACCATGATAGTCATTGTCCAAGAACAACATGATATCCAGTTCAGCTAGGTTTTGGCCCTGCTTATTGGATCATATGAGTTAGGTTATTGGCTTATTGTTAATATTGGTTTATTGTTATTTACCCAAGTAGATCCACACTGCAGGGTAAAGGACTCCCTTTTTTTTGATCTTTTTATTTATAAAATTTTATTAGGGATTTCTTAAAGTAAATGTATTTTCTATAAATTATTTATGTTAGTAAAAAGAAGTTATTCTATGCCATGTTTACTCTTTTTATTTATTTAATTTTATTAAGTTTATATAAACGTCAATATTTAGTTTCTTCAAATTATTTGTCTTAGTCAAAAGGATCTCATTGTATGCCAAGTAGTCAGACTTAGGTACTCATTATGGACGGTACTCGATTTTTATGAGGTTTTTCAAATCCTAACTTACTATTCAAGACGCAAACAACGATTATATTCTTCAAATTGTATTTTATCTTCTATTTCATTCTCTTAGGAGTTCTTGAGTACCTATTTGGTTTTTTGGTTTCACAAAGAAGATTTAAGACTAAGGCATTTTATACTATTATAAATGAAGTTGGAATCATAAATTATCAAATTCTGTTTTTGTTCTGTCAAAAATTCCTTTTTTCGTTTTTCCTAACACAACTTTAGTGTAACCTTATGGTACACCTCGTTCTTTTCCTGATTTAAAAAAAGAGCATACCAAAAAAACTCGTGTTAGCTTTTTACACAAGTTGCAATCGCTTTCAAAGCGTTTCGTATTTATAAGGGCCGGCGCCCACTAGCGGCACGGCACGGCAAGGGATTTTTATGCGACTAATAGAAAATATAACTTAAAAGTATGACAATAAAATTGAAATTTCATCGGCAGCAATGATGCCGCGGTATCCTTAGGCATGCCGCGACGTCCTTTGGCATCATCATTGAAATTTAAATTTTATTGTCATACATTTAAGTTATATTTCTATTCGTCGCATAAAAATCCCTTGCCATGGCGTGCCGCCAGTGGGCGCCGGCCCTAAAACGACTTTCAACAGGATTGTTCCCATCATTATTGCCATCGGTGATAGGATGTCACTTTGTCTGTGGCTTAAGGTGATACTTTAGTGACATAAACAGAATGGTTCCCTATCCATTTGCATAAAGCTGTAAGACATAATATAACTTTGAATACTTTTGTTTCTCCTAATTATATTTTCGCATAACATTATTTACGCATAACAGCTTACGCATAATTTTCTTAAGCATATTTTCTCTAATCATAATAATGATTAAGCATAATATTCTAAAGCATAAATTGATTTACGCATAATGATATTAAAACATATTTTTTATAGGCATAACAAATAAGCATAATAATTAACTCCTAAAATGTTAGACACTAGTACACATTTTTATACAATATTTTTCTAAAGAAATTTGTAGGTACTTTACATTGTAGGTAGAATAAATCACTTTTTTATTTTTCTAAGTAGGTGGTGTCATAAAACTATTGTGTCACTAAGTGTATTATTGCAAAGTTGTAATTTAATCCTTTCAAAAAAATACAAAATTCTGTAATGAATAAGTAGGTAAATATCAGGAAACATCATACTGTTATAACCTCATCTAACCCACAACACCAACAATAGAGGGGATCTGGCGCTCGGCGGCCGCAGCCGCGGCACGCTCGCTTCGCTCGCTCGCCTTCGCGCGTTAATGGTCACTGTTCTAACCTAACCTAAACCATATGATTCCATAACAGTAGTATGTAAATATCAGGAAACATACTGGTATGACCTAATCTAACCCAAATAATTCACCAACAATAGAGGGGATCTGGCGTTAATGATCAATGTTCTAACCTAACCTAACCCATATGATTCAATAACAGTAGTAAATATTAGGAAACATACCTAATAATTGTGTGCCTAAATACTATTATGCTAATAGTCATTAGGCCTAATAACATTATGCGAATTAAATTTATGCCGAAACAAATTAGCCTTCAAGATAATTATGCCAACATAAACTGTACGCCAAAAAAAAAAAGGCAAAGTATTATTATGGCAAAACAAATTATGCCAAAATCGTTATGCCAAAGCATATTAGGAAAAAGAATATTATGCGAAAAGAAGGGATCCCAAACAGAAAAGGGTCTCCTACAGTTACTCGAACCAATTCAGACCGTAACTTAAAAACAAGCAAAGCACAAACATTGACAAAACGGAAAACTCGATAAAGCGAAATAAAATAACGCAAACGAAAAATAAAACATCACATTTCAAAGAGAACGTAAATATTTTTTACATTTACAACATTGATACAGAATTCCCATGAATTTACCTCAAAAACTTTGCGGATCGCGACTCCAGCTTGCGTGTAGCTTCCCATCATTCTGGTTAAGGTGCCGTAACTTGGTTGCTTGTACCCAAAAGCTTCTGCCTGAGCCCCAGCAGTCAGGACTGGTATGCCCCAAGGTCCCGCATACCTCGCCACTGGAGCTATCACGTACTCACAACCAGGCCCGATAAACGCATCTGAAATGCATATTATACGTGACAATCTTGGACTCATCTCAATAGGTACTTACAATCTTTCAAATTGTTCAAAGCTATGCTACTATGAATACATTGATTGATCAACGAAATCAAAAGATCACTTTCAGAAAGTTAATTACTGATATTGCCTTTCCGAAATTACAAGATAATGATAGATAAGTATCTTAAAAACAAATAAATGCTTACCAGCAGCTTCGTGGACGTAGAATTCAAAAGCAGCTAAAGGTCCTTCTACGGATGAACACCTCGTGTCCCTGTAGTCCACTAATATAGTCCAGCCTGGTAAGGGCCCATCAGAACCAGTAACAGCTGGAATTGCCATCTCAATGATGGGTAAAACTTTTCCGAGCGAGAATATTTGATTCGCATCCGCGGGCAAAAGAACACCAAGTTTTATAATTTTTTCCTTGAACAAGTGTCTTTCTGGCCTCAAGTTGAATTGAATATTTTTCACGAAATAAGGATGGGAGGCGAGATCATGTGGATGACCCACAGCTCGCGAGTCATCTTGAATGTAATTACCCATTTGAAAAAAATTTGGAAAGTCAGTTGCGTTAGGTACATCGTCTTTATCCTTAAAGTGATCATAATACTTAATAAATTCTTGAGCTTCTGGGCCGTACTTATCTGGTTTAGCATCATCAGTCTGTCGTTTAGCTGACGCTCGACCTTTCCGTAGATTTTTTCCGTAGCTATCGTAGCCATCGTGCTTATGTCCGTACCTGTATTTCGGCAACTCTCTAATGGTTTCACGTTCATATAGACCACCTTTTCGTTCTTTATTATTTACATCACTTATACTAACATCACACGAGATTATCACATTTATAACACATACATAGAAAATGAGGAATGACATCAACATGGGCACTTTAAATCTCGGTATTTTAAGCGCGTGTGTTTGAGCATTGTCCAAAGATAAATTGAGTTCTCCAAGAGTTTCATCTCTGTCTTCATTTGTATTTTTGTTTCGTCTCTTCCTGTTATTTGCTCGGTTGGCAAAAGGTTTCTTTTTACACCTTAATGTCCGTGTGCTCGGGAGTATCGTGTGAACGATCTCCTCTAACATTTTATTTTAAAATTTTATCATTTTACTAGATTATTTTATGCACTGCATCGTGGTGATGTGCTGGTAGACAATAGATTATTATTTACCCATATTGAATGCGATGATCGTTAGCAATAACTTGTTTTTAAAATATTTTGATGATTTACAACCATAAATAAAAGGTTATCTGTCTGCTTGGTTCTAGATAAATGTCTACCATAAAAACTATTGTAGGTAGTAATTTAATCTAAGATCTTTAACTCCGTACGTGGGCGGTTTTGTTGGAACAATGATTTATCATACAATATTCATATATCGCCAGACGTCTTAAATTATATTCAGTTGCCAAAACCAATAAATAGGATTTTAGAAATCGTCGTTAATTATGAAATTATGACAGTTTCCAGTAGGGACAATGAGACATTTGGAATATATAAAGCCAGATAACATTCGATCGCGTCATTAGGTGACGCGAACGAATGTATGTATGATAGTGTGATCGTACTACCTATGAACAGTTAAATAATTGCTTATATTACACCAGAACACCTACCGGCCTCATGCCACTCGTTGGAATTTCCATTCCCCTTCACATTGGACTTGCGGGGTCACGTTATTACGCCGTAACATGAATTAAAAACGAATAATCTGTTTAATGACAATCTTAAAATACATTAATTCGCTGACAGACAACGCACTGCCTAAACCACTATGTCTCCTTCTATTAACACTGGATTCTGATTTGCATTGCGTTTCGGAAATTTTTTGTCGATCATTATGAGGTGCATCAACTGTGGAATAATATAAATATAATATACTAGCTGCGCCCCGCGGTTTCACCCGCATAAGTTTCGATCCCGAAGGAATATTGGAATAAAAAGTATCTTATTGTTAATCCTGGTTATAAACCATCTGTGTGCCAAATTTCATCCAAATCCGTTCAGTAATTTTTGCGTAAAAGAGTACCAAACATCCATCCATCCATACAAACTTTCACGTTTATAATATACTAGATGTTGCCCGCGACTTCGTCTGCCATCCAGGATAAAAAGTAGCCTATGTCCTTCTCCAGTCTACCTGTGTGTCAAATTTCATCTAAATCCGTTCAGCTGTTTTAGCGTAAAAGCGTAATTCTTAAATTTTCTAATTTTCTGCGCAACTTTTATTTTTTCCCGTAAGAACCTTCTACAAAGTATTAGAAAACTTGTAAAAAAAAGATGTACGAAATCGGTAAAGTCGTTCTCAAGTTATGGCGTGACCAAGGGAAATAGGGATTAATTTTTATATATACACAAGATTAGTAGGAAGTAGGATGCTTTAAAGAAAAACATTAGGTTCGAATATACTTTGTTATTAGTGTCACATTTTTTAGACTATTACCCATTTTAATGAATGTGGCCATTACCTTCTTTGTTTTAATGCCTAATAATACTAAAACCATATCAGTTAACTGTAATAATTCATAACTGTTTTCTATAAAACGCCTTAAGTATTTTTAATAGCAAAATCATAATCTATACACTTACTGCCAGCGATCTGAAGGCCAATTCCCGTCATCAAATACGTTCAAAATCTAGTCGCAATCTCATCTCAGTGACAATCAATGTCAAAAACTTGCGAAAAATTTTGGGATATTAGAGGTATTTTTGACAGATTGAGACTAAGATCAGACTGTGAACGTTCTTAAAAATTACGAGAATTACCCCTCTGATTAAAGGGCTAATGAGACTATTTCGTCTTGTCTGTCGTAATATCATTGGTGTACAGTAAATTCTATAACTATGCCAACGTCCATACACAATCGGGCCATGATTTTTTGCAAAATAGTTTTTTTTTAATGAAGATGAGCTCCAAGGAAAGATTTTAAATGTTTGTTTAGAAAAAGCAACTAGCTTCATCTTTTTGACTGACCGACCTTGACAATTCAAAAGTGCCTGTAATTGGTTTATTTGAAATAAATAGTTTGAGTTTGAGTTTGAAGTTTGACATTTTGCCGATGGGAAATCTCGTCGGGCACGCGGCATGTCCTACTAATATTATAAATGCGAAAGTTTGTATGGATATGGATGGATAGATTGATGGATGGATGGATAGATGGATGTTTGGTACTTCTTCACGCCAAAACTACTGAAAGTATTAGGATGAAATTTGGCACACAGATAGTTTATAACCAGGATTAACACAGGATACTTTTTATCCCGATGTTCCCACGGGTTCGAAACTTATGCGGGTGAAACCGCGGGGCGCAGCTAGTAAATTATAAGTTACTTACTACACTCGACCATATCCACCATCGTCATTTCAGCCAAAAGATGTCCACTGCTGAACATAGCCCTCCCCTCGACCTTACCGATATTCATAAAATGTGTTAATCGTCTGGGGTTATAATAAACACCAAGGCCCTTATTTCAGAATCGCACTGAAGAGCATTATTTTAGACTAGTTTAGAACCATTTGATTGGTTGTAACTAAGTAGTTTAAGGAGGTTTTTGTACTTTAGAAACTTGTATTAATGATATTCTCTTTTATGCGTTGCAGAGTGCTGGTAAAGCACATTTATAATAAAGACTTGTTGTGCCCGCGATTTCATTCGCGTGTATGTCGGAAAACAAATTGGATTTCGAGGGTTTTAATTTTTTGCGCGGAATCCTAATTATTTTTTCTAAAATAAATGTTAAGCCTAAGTTACTCTGGTCCAACAGGCCCCGAGTGGTCCGCGGTGGGCGCTGAAGCAGCTGGACCGGGAGCTTCTCCTGGAAGCCTCGATCGTGCAGGCCTGGGTGTTTTCACCGGACAGGCCTGCTGATATTGACGATGAGGTGGAGTGGTTCCGGGAGGCCATGTCCGAGATTTGTGACGTGGCTATGCCCCGAGTCCGGCCAGGATGCGCCCGACGTCAGGTGTACTGGTGGTCGCAGGAGGTTGGGGCGCTACGCAAGGCGTGCGTCGACGCGCGACACCGGTACACCAGGCACCGCAGGCTCCGCATCCGCCCTCCGGATGCGGAAGCCACGGAGGTGGAGCTATACGAGGGGTACAGAGCGGCGAAGACCGCCCTCCAACAGGCTGTTCAGCGGGCCAAGGATATGGCCCGCGAGGAGATGCTGGAGACTCTGAACAGAGATCCATGGGGGCGCCCCTACAGAATGGTGCGGAATAAACTCCGCACATGGGCCCCCCCGCTGACGCAGAGTCTCCGCCCACAGCTGGTGGAGGAGGTGGTGAGCGCTCTGTTCCCTTCAAGGGGGGAGCATACTCCCCCGCCTATGGCTCCGCCACTTGCGGTGCCCGAAGCGGGCCACGCGGACAACGACGACGACACCCCTGAAGTGACCGGGGTAGATCTGAGAGCGGCGGTAGGCAGGCTGAAGGCCAAAAATACCGCCCCGGGACCCGACGGCTTGCCGGGTAAAGCCTGGGTCCTGGCCTCGAGGGCTCTCGGGCCTCGACTGGAGGCGCTCTTAAGCGCATGCATGGAGAGAGGCCAGTTTCCACTCCGTTGGAAGACGGGGAAGCTGGTCCTCATTCAGAAGCCAGGGCGCCCTGCGGACTCTCCGTCCGCATACCGGCCCATAGTGCTGCTCGACGAGGTCGGCAAGCTCTTTGAGAGAGTGATTGCGGGCCGCCTCGTCGGGCACCTGGTGAGGACGGGGCCGGATCTTGCGGAGTGCCAGTTTGGCTTCCGCAAGGGGCGCTCGACGGTGGACGCCATCATGCGCGTGAGAGCCCTCACGACGGGGGACGCGGTGTCCCGGGGTGGGGTGGTCGTGGCGGTGTCACTCGACATCGCCAACGCGTTCAACACCCTGCCCTGGAGCTGCATAGGGGAGGCACTCCGGTATCACCGGGTGCCGACTTACCTCCGTCGAATAGTCGGGGCGTATTTGACGGACAGAGCCGTCATCTACCCTGGTCGCGACGGGAACTGGAACCGGCGAGAGATGTCGTGCGGTGTCCCACAGGGATCGGTTCTGGGGCCGCTCCTGTGGGACATCGGTTACGACTGGGTGCTGCGGGCCGACCTCCCTGATGGCGTCAGCGTAGTTTGCTACGCTGACGACACGCTGGTCCTGGCGCAGGGGAGGTCGCATCAGGCGGCGGCCGACGCGATGACACGCGGGGTTGCGATAGTCGTGGAAAGGATCCGGCAGTTGGGTCTCGAGGTGGCATTGCACAAGTCCGAGGCCATGTCTTTTCATGGGCCCCGGTACGGGCCACCTTCGGGATCCCAACTGATGGTAGGAGGGGTTCACATCGGCGTCGAGAAGACGATGAGATACCTGGGTCTCGTCCTCGACAGCCGGTGGAACTTCGTCGAGCACTTCCGACGTTTGGCCCCAAAACTGGAACGGACCGGGGCCGCCTTAAGGCGGCTCCTGCCCAACCTGAGGGGGCCAAACGCCTCCTGCCGGAGGCTTTACGCGGGGGTCGTGCGGTCCATGGCCCTATATGGGGCCCCGGTATGGGCGCGTTCACTGCGGCTTCGAGCCGCACACTACCTGAACGCGCCCCAAAAGGTGGTAGCCGTAAGGCTGATCCGGGGGTACCGCACGATCTCGCGCGAGGCAGCAAGCCTCCTTGCCGGACTGCCACCATGGGATCTGGAGGCGATAGTCCTCGCGCGCCTGTATGACTGGCGTGCGGAGGCACTACGTCGGGGGGAAACTCTGCACCCGCGGCAAATCGCTGCGGAGCGGACGGACCTCCGGCGCGGTCTCATGGTGGAATGGAAGGCGCGACTGTCGCAACCCAGCGCAGGGCACGCCACGATAGCGGCGGTAAGACCCCTCTTTGAGGAGTGGCTAGAGAGGCGTCACGGCGCTCTCACCTACCGCCTGACGCAGGTCCTCTCCGGACACGGATGTTTCGGGAGGTTCCTGCACATCATCAGGCGGGAGGAGACGCCCGGGTGTCACCACTGCGAGGATCGCCCAGAGGACACGGTGGAGCATACGGTGGAGGTCTGCCCCGCTTGGGCAGAGCACCGCCGTGTCCTCGTAGAGGCGATCGGCAGCGGCGGCGACCTCTCGCGCCCGGCCCTGGTGCAAGCCATGGTCCGGGGCGAGAGGGAGTGGGAGGCGGTCACCTCCTTCTGCGAAGCAGTCATGCTAGCGAAGGAGGTGGCGGGATGGGCGAGGGAAAGATCCTCACGCCTCAGCCGCCGAGGGAGACGCTCCGGGCGTCGGGAGCCGCGTGACGACTCCCGGCCACCGTAGGCGCGGGCCTGCGGGCGGAGAGCAATGGGTAGCTCTCCGTCCGATCAGGACCAGGCCCGTGCCGGACGGCGTGTATGTGTTCCACGCGCGCCTCAAAGAGATGTCAGCGTAGTTGACGGGGCCCGACACGGCCGAAGCCTGCCGGGGTAGCGGGATCGTCCGAAAGGGTTACCGCTGCCCTGGTACGTAAAGGGCTAAGGAAGGAACACGGGTGGGTTTTAGTCAGTAAGAGTCTGACACTCCCTTCTGCTCCACCCAGAGCGGGAGGAGTCATTTGATGATTTCCCATCCTGAAAAAAAAAAAAAAAAAAAAAGCCTAAGTTACTCCTTATAACATCAGCTATCTGCCAGTGAAAGCCTCGTCAAAATCGGCCTACCCATTTCCGAGATTACCCGCACAGACAGGCAGACAAAAAAAAAAGATTTTTGTTATAAGTATAACATTATGAAAGTATATACGGTAGCTCCGTATATACTTTCATAATGCATTTAGAAAAAAAGCTGTTATTTTGTTATTACAAACAGATACTTCAATTTTATTTATTTGTATAGATCATGAAACACTGCTGCTTATTGTACTGCTTCATAATCTGACACTATAATAAAATGCTGAATGCAACATCCCATGCAGTTTTAAAATAATTTTGCATGATACGTTATTAATACTTCTTTAGAAAATATTTACAAAGCAAGTGTAGACAGCTGTTGTAAACCTCGAGGTCAGGCAAGACATTTGTATTGTAACTGAATGAGAACGATCATGTCAAAATGGAATTGAAATAAACTTCTATACTTACTTAAATAATTACAACCGTACAATACGGCCGATGAATCATGGCCGGTCGGAACATATACGTTCCGAATTTTTACACGTGTTCTCTAAGGGTGATGCCACACGGGCGTTCCCAATACGTTGCGACAGCGCGTGCTGAGCGGTAATACTTTGAAGTTCTACGTATAAAGAGCGTCATGCCACACGGTGCGTAAAAACGACACGCGGCGACGGAACGCGCGCGCATCGGACAAGGGGCCAGGGAGACGAGACGAAGCAGGGAGGGCTGTTGCGGTGAGACGACGGAACACATTGACAACGCCCGTGTGGCATCGCTAGTACACACACTTGTATCTTGTCACTATTTGGTTCCTTAAAAATGTTATTGCGCAACCTTCTGCGCGAAGTTCGGACGGGCCACGATTCTTCGGCCATATTGTAACAGTAACGTAAATTATTGAATGATTGCACGATATCCCTCGCGCTTTAGCCTGTTTATAGTTTTGAGTAAATAAGTTCTGGTGCAGTGGTGGTTCAAGGAATGGAATAGAATTAACACCCTACAACATTGTTACAGGACTTTTTAAGAGCGTCTTGCAAAGATCAGGGTTCCCCAGTTAGTTTTGTCAAAAAGCATGGTGGCCCTGTGGTAACGGGTGCGACTTACCAGTTATAGGTCGTGGGTTCGAACCCAAACAGACATGTTACTTTGTGTAAATTATTTCATCACCACTGCTTCAAGACTGTGAATGAAAACATCGTGAGGAAACCTGCATGACCTAGAACAAAAAATTTGAAGACATGACATCCGCCAACCCGCAGTAGGCCCGGGTGGTGGATTACAGCCTACTCACTCTCACAAAGAGGAGGCCTGTGACTCAGCAGCGGAGAGTTATAGGCTGATTATGGACGATGTAGGTTACTTTTAGGAAGGCAATACCACCGTCGACCGCATGAACGCTTACCATTAGATGAGATAGAAGTCACACGCGAGCCTGTCTTTTAAACGATTATTTAACTTGTTCTTAAAGAAATGGGACGTAATCTTCAATAGGTATTCGTGTTTCAACTTCATTATAACTTATGTAGCGTTTACTGCGAGATCCAACTCTATAATTATGGTACTAGCCAACCCCAGTGAAATTTTCGAAAATATGAATTGCATTGTAATAAAGATCAATGGGAAAACGTTTGTTTAAAAATGACTAATGCAGTATTTTTTTAACTGTCTAGCCAGTTAATCGGCATTTCATAGATAAAATCAGTCTCGGTCTTGAGTAACCAGTTTGTAATCCAAAATATGAAAATTTTCAGGATTTTGGTATGAGGTATTTACGCTCGCTTGTTTATTTAATTCAACCAGTTTTTTTGTGGATTTTAAGTCTTTTATTTAGGTTGTACGATTATACATTTATAATGCGCATTCATCATCATCATAGTATAAGAATTTAAATAAGTTACCAGTGAGGTTTTTTGTTATGGATGTTACGAACTGTTTTAAAGGGTTGCAATGAGCAGACCAAATGCATGCGCGTGGCATGTGCATGCACTCACCGGTTGTATTGCATGAGACTGCCACGGAAGCGCGCATGAATTTTATCTGCTCAGTATAGTATATATAATATAATATAAGTATGAAAAAGTAAAGATCTTCCTTAAATTATCCTCAGTATCTATTCAAACGTTGCCGTTGCATACGAATTTATTATTATTTCAAAGACAAGCCTTCGTACAAATTACGCTAAAGTTTGCAGTCGTGCTTAGAATATTAAGACAGCATGTCAGACGAAATATCTTTGCAAGATTGGTCTTCACTTCGAAATGTAATTTTAACGCCTTGAAGTATATTCTGATCGGAATATATAACAGTATTCTGTACTTTGTTCAACTAAGTGAGCACTCGTAAATAATCTCCAATGCAAATTGAGTTCCTTTGGGTTGAAAATGTAGTGCAATATGGTGCAATTTTAGTTCTATAAAGTTATTTTGTTATTTTCTTTGTAGTTCTGAATGATTTTATTAAATTTAAGATAATATTTGATAATATATAAGCTAACAGACTCAAAATAATAATATGTACATGCATATAAAACAAAAAATAAGGGTAAAGAATCATAGGGCATCAAATAATTCGTCCGCAACGCTGTCAGCGGGAAAAGTACCCAGAAGGCTGGCAGCATTACCACGTTCTATGCCGATATGCTAATTCTTTGGCCAAACAATAGGCCGGCCCTCTGGTCATGTGAAGAGTCGACCAACCGCTTGGAGATGTCTCGAAAAAACAAGTGGGCACTCGGATGGCCCGAGTGTTTCAACCCCAAACGGCTTGAACGTATAACTCCCAATAAGGTTGGAATATTCTCTGTAATTTGGTTGCTATGCATTTTTATTCAATTTGAACCTTAGTTGAAATATGAGATCCACAATTTATAACCGTTCTTTTTTATGTTGGAAATAATTCTTTCAAACGAATGTCGCAGCTATTAAAACACGAACAAACATATTTCATTTATAAAATAAGGTACGATAAAATTCTCAGAAAAAACTTCATCACTTAAATACCTATGTTTTAAATATCCAACACGGATTAAGCTGGTTTTCTATAAGTAATCCGCTTAATCCGAATTGGAATTTTACACACCTAGATATAATAAAATTACTTTATTTTAAGAAAAGAGCCGCCGTTTATGATTTATGCTATCAATGTAGTTTATAAAAAACAAAACTTATTTTATAAAGTACAGTGCCCTGCAAAAGTTAGCTGACATTATTCTACAGGGTGGCAGGGACATCGACGCGCAAACTGTAACCATGGATTCAGCACATGAGTTTAGACCCCATAGCGTTGAAATTTTTCGTCGGTTATCAAAAAAAAAAATCTTCTGTTTCATAGAAAAGTGCAATACCTACGCGTTCAAAATGTATGGAACAGCAATTTTTTTTTTAATAACTGAGAGATTCCTTACGACGAGATTTCTTATGAAATAAGCATCACCTCTGTACCTATTTTTTCTGTTCTGTTTTTCATTGTCTGTTTATATATGTGTGTACATAAATGGTAAAAAATAAAAAATAAAAATAAAAAATACGTAATTTTCCACGCAGATAAATGTTACGCCATATTTTTATGCAGTGTTAACAACTGCCTGTATTTCATATCGTCGTTTATATTTTGACTTATAATTTTTTGGCGGTATTGACATTTGAATGCCGTTTGATAGAGAATCGGAAGACGCGTTATTTCAGCCAATCAGAAACAAGCAACGTCCAATAGAAATTCTTAAAATTAAGTATGAAGCTATGTAAAATTATGCAGTTTTTTCACTCTCCTGTAAAGTTGCTATTTTTGACTTACGTGATGTTAATATATTATATTTGGAACAATAGAATTATTGATACAGAAAAATATTCTTGTGTTATTTGCATATTTTTTCAATTCATTCTGTGTTTTATAATAACCTATTCAATGGCATCCAATAAGCCGATTAAGCATTCTTAAGCCTTAAAAGACGAGCTAAAAAGTTAAGTAAACAAGTTGTTATTTACTTCCCTGTAATAAAAATGAGGAGCCCTTCATAACAAATTAGTGTTACAGCCCTACAGCTTCATCAAGTGAGTCATCAAACGACTACTTAACTTTTACTACCGACCCCCTGGATCTCATTAAGTCTAATTAACAGTACGTCATTCTTCATGGAAAATGCCAAATTTTTTTTTGTTATTTCAGAGTTAGTTTATATTGGAAAATGAACATCTAAGAACCTCGTTGTTTCTGAACGCGTGCCCTATAATAGTGTTTCTCAACGACAACTTCTCTGTCAGCCGCTAACTACGTGCATGTTTCTTTTCTTAGGGCCGATTTTTTGATCCGTAGATAAACTCAACCAAATGTTAAAAATAGCAACGAATGGTCAAATTTTTGTTAAATGTGTTTTTTTATCAATTTTTAGTTTATCTAATGATATAATATCATTGCTGATGGTCAAATAATTAACTACTAGTTAAAAAAATAACCATTAGATAAACTAAAAATTTATAAAAAACACATTTTGCACAAATTTAACTATTAGTTACTATTTTTAACAATTGGTTGAGTTTAACTACGGATAAAAAAATCGGCCCTTAGATTCTATTGTTGTAAGTAACCGTTTCTTATAAACTAGTTCTAAAAACTTTATATCTTACTGTTTGATTACATTAGTTTACATTTTGCTATGAGCGAAAAACTACATATTTTTCGCATTCCTGTATTTTCCGTTTCAGAGGACCAAACCTACGCACTGGTTTTGGTCTTAACATCGTAACCTGAAATTATGAAATCTACGCATCGAATTCTAGTCAGACTAGAGATTGATACGATATTACACCACATACAGGATTTTCCTAGTTTTACTCATCTGTAATAGCCAAACCCATAATCATTTCTTTGTGTAGGATTCTATTAAAGAAATTCATATTGCTATTGAATAAAAATTATAACCATAATATATTATTGTCGTCTACCTTCTACATGACTAATAAAATAGATAGACATGTCAATACATAAACATGTCATGTCACAGTCTTCAAAGTCAACATTGATGATGACATGTGTTGTGTATTTCTGTCAAAAATATAAGACGCACTCGTATAATAAGCTAAGTCGTAGGTCAAAGTTAAAAAACGTGATCGATTACCAAGCGTAGTTTCAAATAAACACTATCCCTCAGTTAGTTGCTTGTTGTTAGTTGTATTTTGTTTGTTGATTAAATCTACGTTCTACGTTCAATCAATGAATAAATTAAAATGTAATTAAATCTAGTAATTCATTTCGCATTCGAAATAGTCAGTCCAATCATATACAAATAAATAAAATTGAAGTGCCTGTTTGTGATATCAAAACAACAGCATTTTACTAAATGTAATAAAAATTAAAGTATCGGTCATAACAAAAGTCATTTTTTAAAATTTTCGATTAATCTCCGCAACGGCTGGGCCGATTTTGACAAGAATTTCACTGGCAGATAGCAGAAGACCAATTCTCGTAATTTAAAATCTAGTTGCTGTTTCACCTCGGCGACAAATAAATGTCAAAAACCTGTCTAAATGTAGGGACATTAGAGGTATTTTTGACAGATTTAGACCGAGATCAGACTGTAAACGTTCTTAAAATTACGAGAATTGCGCCTCTGATGTTATCAAGAGCAATAAGCTTTTGGTCCCAGTAGCACGTTCCCACATCCCACATAATTTCCAACATCCAAGCGGGCGAAACCACTGACAGAAGCTAGTTAGTAAATAAATTAAAATTTAATTCTACAATTTTTCCAGCATGCTGGTTTTAAATAGAGACCTCATCAATCTAAGCATATTTTAAAATGAAAGTACGTGGGGCTATCTAACATCCTACTAATCTTACTAATATTATAAACGTGAAAGTTTGTATGGGTGGATGGATGGATGGATGGATGTTTGTTACTCTTTCACGCAAAAACTACTGAACGGATTTAGATGAAATTTGGCACACAGATGGTTTATAACCAGGATTAACATATAGGATACTTTTTATTCCGATATTCCTACGGAATCGAAACTAATGCGGGTGAAACCGCGGGCCGCAGCTAGTATTCAATGAAAGGTTAAGACAAGTGTGTTTTGTATCTGAACTCCAAAGGTTATGAAACTTACAAAACAATTTCATAACCTCGCGAAAAAATTCTGCTGTTTTCGTAGCAAGATACTCGTATAGAAAATCTATTTTAGCATGCAAATTGCTCAGTGGCTTGAGAAAGACATTGGTGTGAAGTTTTTACTACTCAAGTTTTTTTATATATTTCTGTCCTATATCTGAAGTCTATGCAAATAGAATCAGAAAGCGTTAGATAAAAGCTATGAAAAGCTGATTTTATTTCAGCTCCCGTTTTCTATCTGAAACTGTCATTTAGTAAGTAGGTTTCTGTGAAATATTGGATTAATAGTTACTTACTTATTTTTCCGAGATTTTTATAAGGCCCGCCTTAGGTTTTAACCTTAGCAGATTCCGAAATAACACAGTTTAAAGGTTTTTATGTTGACGTTATCGCTTAGTTGACGATTAGTCACTTTTACCACGGTATTCGCTTCTTCGACGCATCGAACTTAGTAATCGAAGCCGAGAATGTTTTTTTTTTAGCGTTAAACCGCATCATGTCAGCACAAATAGAGCTAAATAATTATTTTGACACACGCACAATGGTCCACTTGAAGGACTAAGTGCAGAAACTAAACCCGTAACATAGAACATAGAATTATTTTGACATCGCGTTCAGCCTTCTTCTTCACGATGTGCAGCTGCCGACTATTTCTGTTCTGTGCTCGTGTTTATAGTTTTTTTGTTTATTGGAACGAAGTACTTTAACTCGGCTTGCGGTAGGAGTAAACTGGTCGTCACGAAACGATAAAGCGTTATGCCCCCTCTATGCGACTTTATCTCTCTTTCTCTCTTTTATATATAGCAACATGGTTTTCGAGGGTTCTAAAGCCGTTAGTGAGGTTAAAATGAAAAGCCAAAACGGCGGCTGTAAAATTTTTCTAAAATGTCATCGTGAGTGTCGTTTTAATGATTTTCAAGGGTTCTAAAGCCGATAGTGAGGTCAAAATGAAAATCCATTATAGCGGCTGCGAAAATTATCAAATTATTCACTATGAAAAATTTAACTTTGGGCTTGTCAAAGATATAGGAATGACAGTCGGGACTAACGGCTTAACGTGCTTACCGAGGCACGAAGGGCTCTCGATATATGTATATTGGAAGCTTTACTCGACCCGTGCGGGTGTTATCACTTAGCCACGAGCCCCCCTCTCTCTCAATGTTAACCCCGTTGCTATTCGCATAATAATAATATAGTGACGATATAGGAGAAGAAGGAACACCATGGCTGAGTATCACAATTATTCACAAGGACTATCTATTTACTGACTTCTGACATCTGTACCGAAACTAACAACATTGTTTATCTTTAATGGCCCTCATCAGTGGGAACAAGACAAAGGGCTTCTTAGTTCTAATGAATAACTTTTATACGAAGTAGGTATATGTTGGTTGTTGCTGTTTATCCAATTAAACTAAGCTGCTCCACAAATTAAAGTAAAACATAGTTTTCGTGTTTACTGTATTTTCAACGGGTAAAGTTGTGAATGTTTGGATTATCGGCTGTTAAATGAATGAACTATGTAGATGGATTAAGATAACAGAGAGGCCATATTGGAATTAGTATTATTTTAAACTAGCTGCGCCCCGCGGTTTCACCCGCATAAGTTTAGGTTCCGTTGGAATATCGGGATAAAAAGTATGCTGTGTGTTAATCCTGGTTATAAACTATCTGTGTGCCAAATTTCATCCAAATCCTTTCAGTAGTTTTGGCGTGAAAGAGTAACAAACAAACATCCATCCATCCATCCATACAAACTTTCAAGCTTATAATATTACTAGGATGATACTTTATCAACAATCTATTTACTAACTAACAATAAAGCTGAAGAGTTTGTTTGTTTGTTTGAACGCGCTAATCTCTAGACGATACTAATCGGATTAAAACAAAATCTTTTTGCATATTAGCCTGATTTAGATAGCCCAATTTTTTGACAAAGGCTTATCTAGGCTCATAGACATTAATGTGTAATGTTTTATGTATGTAACTTGTATTGTATTTGTTGTGTTTGTTCTATGTAATTTGTAGTGCTTAATAAGGGAATAACTTACTGAAATAAGTGATTATTTAATTTAATTTAATTAATCATTATGCTAGGACCCTTAGGAACTGAGCAAAAACAAGAAAAAGTCGGAAAGAACTCTAAGCGAAAACGAAATAACAGTGCGGGCAGGCGATGCGATGCGATACGATGCGGTGGATCGTAATAAAATAAATAAGCTACCTTTATCTGTTCGAATAACCCGACATCTTCTATACTATTAATTAATAGTAGAAGATGTTGGGTTATTCTATAGGGTAACCCTATTTCAGCTTAATGAAACCGATTGGTAAAATAGAGGACTCCATTAGCTACAGGTCTGGCTTGTTTCTTTTATATTTAATCTTTTGTGCCAATTAAGGTCCATTATTAGTCCAATAGCGATTAGGCGAATTAGCCACACGGTTCAAGGGATCAGGTTAAGCTACACTTGCCGCGGTTGGTCCGTGGATGGGTGACCATCTTTGCATACCAATACCCCTCCTTGACTCGGTAAGCATGTTAAACCGTTGATCCTGCCTGTCATTCGTGGATCTTTGACAGTCGTTACGGGTCGTCAGAAGCCCAAAAGTCTGACAACCAGTCTTAACAACGGGGAATCGTATTACCCAATAACTGGAAGCTGACCCCAACATAGTTGGGAAAAGGTTAGGCAGATGCTGATTATGATATTAGTCCAATAGCGTGCTCGATAGTATTTACAAATAGTATAACTCAATAATTGTATTGTTATCTAAACATTGTAAGCCACTCCATCTTCTGGATCTTCCCTCAGATAACATTTTCCTTCAGAAATGTGTGGGCAAGCCGATAGAGGCAGCTTTCTTATTATGATTACTTGTTCGAAGTGAAGTTATGTGTATTTGGAAATACGTTTTTAATTGCGTTCATAATTTCCAATTCAGAGTCGATTAATCGACTTGGGGCTGATTTGTCCAACGCTAGATAATTTTATCTGAGGAATAATTTTGAATTTTTGACAGTTCTTCCATACAAAAAATGTTAGACGTCAATTTTATTCCATAATATTATCGGTCGATTAAAAAATCTGCCCTTACTCACTTATACAGCCTTAATAGGCACAGTTTCTTTAATAAAGCCGTCTTCTCTCCGTCTTCTCACTGGCAACCTGATTTCAGGTTTTTGCATTGGAATATCAAAAGAGTTTTTCTCGTGCTCAAGCAGGTCTAGGACTTTTTGGATATTTTATTATTTAAGGGCTGATTTTTCTCTGATAACTTTATTCGAGGAATATTTTATAATTTTGACAGTCGTTTCATACAAAAACTCTCAAACGTCAATTTTATTCCTTGAATAAAAGTTAACTGGCGATGGAAAAATCGGCCCTAAATGATGTAATATTATTTCCAAAATCTTCACAAATATTAATGTCTTACCAAGTACTTACGTAGTTAGACAATAATACATTTCTGTATTATTAATAATACATTTCTGTATTATTGTCTAACTACGTAAGTACTATACATTTGCCATTAAAATAAAGTTGATATTTGTTTAACTTGAAATTACATCTATTTGAAACATTAGTTTGAATGACTTTACGTTTGACGGCTCTGTCGTTTTGCGTAACTTGTTTATTTATGTTTTTTTTCACGTGTTCGCACGAGTTCACGCGAATTTTCCTTAACCGAAAACTAACATATTTTCTTGATTCAAAGATCCCTGCATAAAATAATACGTTTATTTTTAAGCGCGTGCTCGGAAGTAATTCATTATAGATTAAATCTTATAAATCATTCTAAGCTATAAAGGTATTTACCTTGTCCGAACGAGTTAATAAATTGTAGCTTAGACGTGGCTAAAAATAGATCTTGTTGAACCTGTCCTTCATTACTTCCTATGTCGGGCATTACTGTGATAGGTATCGATTCGCGCGCATGATTCTAAATTATGGTATCTAAAGACTACCATTATTAATGAAGAATAAAATTAAACGCCACAGAAATTGTTGGAAGGCTTTTCAAGAGCATCTTATAAAGATCAGGGTTTTCCAATCAAAAAACAGCGGCGGCCCAGTGGTACGCGGCTTGACTTACGAGTTGTAGGTGGTAGGTTCGAACCCAGACAGGCGCTTTACTTTGTGTAAATTATTTCGTCACCTCTGTTCTCAAAACGGTGAAGGAAAACATCGTCAGGAACCGACATGACCTAGAACCAAGAATTCGAAGACACGTGACATCTACCAACCCGATCTGGGCCCGCGTGGTGGATTATGGCCCACTCCCTCTCACCAAGAGGAGGCCTGTGTCCCAGCAGTGGGGACATTATAGGCTATAATCAGCCTAAAAATGTTGAAGGAAAAATAAAATGGAGAAATTTTGGCCTATTCCTCTGATCGTTAATAAAATTATCTTTAAAATTTATGAATGATCAGCAGCTTAAGATGAAGATCGCTTATTTTTAAGATATTTCTAATCATTAATAACTTAGTAGTATGCCAAATTAAGCAATTGAGACGCATACAAACATGCAAAACTAATATTAACATTTAGGTATTCTTTCTAAACTTATTACAGCACTGTGTGACCTAAACCCACACTTAAGCCCCGCTTTTCTGTAACTTATTAGTCCATTTTTACACAGAAAAGCGTGACTAAAGTGCGGGCTTAGGTCATACGAGCTATAAAATACATAGGTTACGATACGTGTGACTTAAGTAGTCTATTAATGCACGGCGTTTAGCACACGTATCGTAATGTACTATTTTATGAGATGTTTACTTTTCGAAAAGAAGTTAACAAAAAAACGTTTTTTTTTTTATATAAAACAGACCGGCTTTACTAAATCTCAAAAAATATAAACCTCTGTGGCTCACAGAAATAGTAGCACAATAAAAGTTCTACGTACATTGTACCTCCACAAAAAAAAAAAAAAAACAAAAGTTTACGTTCGCTCTTTTAAAGACAAAACCGGAGGTAGTTTGCTAGTTCTGCGCTCGGAAACAATTCTGAAGACAATGTAAGACAAATGGTGTGAGAGAATTCGGAAAAGGCCGCCAACTTATAGTATGAATCAAGTTATAGAGCGCTTTATGTGGTCATTTTCGCCATTTTATCGCTGTTGCTACACAACTACCTAAAGGTGGTTTTCAGTTTGGCCAACTTTTACATTTCTTATGAAAACTTGAAAGCAAGGTTTATATAACATTTTCTTCTTTATAGTAAAATGTCAACTTTTTCGTTGATCAAACAAAGCATGAATTTTGGAAGAAAGATTGTTTTTATATTATTATACATTTTATTCCCTGATAGATAAATTCCTAGATAAACTTCTAATAATATAAATAGAATGTCCTTTTTTTTCCCGGGGTAGAAAATCCTCATGGATGTTCGCCGCCCTGGGGTGGGCGGTGGGGTCTGTCAGACTCTTACCGACTAAAAACTACCCCGGTGTTCCACCTCACACCTACGCTGGGGGTCGCGGGAACGTACGATCCTTCCGCAACCCCCGACTGAAGTATAATATCCTAACCTAACCAAAACTATTAACAAACTAAAATATGGCGTCGAAATATTCCTCCGCATCGCTATCGACTGGTAATGTACCCAAGGGACTAGCGGTATTGCCACGTTGTATGGCAGTATAGATTACATTTAATGTGATTTGCAAAATCGTCGAATTCTTTTTGACAGACAGGACTTTTAGGAGCTACAATTTAAATAAAAATATTGTGATTGAAGTTTCACCCGGTAATTAAAATGAGCTGGTGCCAAACCCTTTTCCGCTGAAAAACGTGATGCAAGCTTGTCTTATTTATACTTAAGACTGCGCCTGTCAATGGCATTTTTCCTTAGTTTTAGCGAATGCAAGAAGAATACGGATTTGTCGGTAATAACGCAAGATCTGTTTTTGTGTTAGGGAATAGGTTCGTTGTGTCAAAGGGAAATTGGATTTTAGAACTTTGTATCGTTTACATAACTTTGATGGCGGCAAGGTTAAAGTAAAATAAGGGTAAGTGTTTGAGATTGTGTATTTTTTGACAAATACGTTTTTTGTTATCGATGTAGATTAGCAAAACAAATAACACTTACCTTACCTTACCACTCACCTTACTACTTACCTTAGTTTATACAAAAACACTTTTATTTTTTATGTATCTTTGGAATACTATTATATCTGAGGGGCAATTAGATCTCAGTCTCAATCTGTCAAAAATACCTATAATTTCCATTTTCTATTTTTTTTTTTCATTTTCATTTTTGACATTGATTGTCGCTGAGATAAGATTGCGACTAGATTTTGAACGTTTTTAATTACGGTAATTGGCCTTCTGATATGATGGTGTTTTCGAAGTAAACACACCAAACATCATAACATTCACCATAAAAATACCGTTTCATACAAACTTTTCAAGTATGCCATAATTATCTTTTTACAGCTTAAATAACAAAGTAATCAACGAACGGTGAACGTAAAAAAAACGTCTTAAATGGCTACAATCGACCGCCAAATGACTCAAGAGCGACCATGACTCCACACACCTCGAAATCTAAAAATAACTGACGTCTTTGAATCTTGGGTATTTTCGTAACAAGTTTTTGGTCAGCAATTTGTATTAAACTTAAGATCAGAGTCCATTTATGCATATCTTTTGCGCGCGTTCTTAAAGTGTTCGCGAGCATTATTTTGCTTGCCCGCACGTACGGTATCGTTTTAATGTGTCACTATACCCAAATGTTAAAGTTATAATATTTTAAGTTAGTCTAGTCTAGTTAAACAAATGAATTGAGATTCCATTTTTTTTATTACTTTATTACCGAATCGAATTTTGTAATCTTAATCGACTTATGGCTTACTCTAATTGACTATTCTTAAAAGCCACCCTAGAAGTTCCACTCAACGAACGTACAAATTTACGCAAACACATTTATATTTGCAAAGATGCTTAAAG
This sequence comes from Apamea epomidion, assembly GCA_947507525.1. Lineage (NCBI taxonomy): Eukaryota > Metazoa > Arthropoda > Insecta > Lepidoptera > Noctuidae > Apamea > Apamea epomidion. Next base: position 13,079,884 of record OX382248.1, read on the forward strand.
ACCAGTCAACGCGTAAATCAAACGCTGGCTTTACTTCACATTAGATCTATGTTTAGCTATTTTTTGTCTGGCTTTAATATATTAATACCAAACATTAGCAATCTGTTTGGCAAAGTCAAATAAAAAACCTGTAATAGGATTAATTCCGAATTGTCATGTTATGTCATTTTAAAGTCAATACATAAGTAAGTTAATAAGTAACTGCCTTGTCATTTAGCCGTAATAAGGAATACTACTGGTGGACCTAGCACAAATGCGCGACCTAAACGTCATAATCAGCCTGTAATGTTCCCACTGCTGGGACACAGGCCTCCCCTCTTCGAGAGGGAGTGGGCTGTAATCTACCACGCGGGCCCAGTGCGGGTTGGTAGACGTCACATGTCTTCGAATTTTTGGTTGTAAGACATGCCGGTTTCTTCACGATATTTTCCTTCACCGTTTTGAGAGCAGTGGTGATGAAATTATTTACACAAAGTAAAGCGCCTGCCGGGATTCGAACCAACGACCTACAACTCGGGACCGATACCATTGGGCCACCACGATTTTTTGAAGTGAAAACTTCTTTAGCGGCGTTGTGCACTTTTTTTGTGATGGGTAAAAAATGTTAAACTCGCGTCAGGACACGTGACCTGATCGAAAATTCGTAAGACGGAGCTCGCGTTAGGACTCGTGACATGATCGAAAATCCGTAAGACGGAGCTCGCGTCAGGACGCGTCACCTGATCGAAAATTCGTAAGACGGACCTCGCGTCAGGACACGTGACCTGATCGAAAATTCGTAAGACGGAGGGAGAGTAGATCGCATTCCAAAATATCAATAATGCACAACGTTAATAATCAAGTTTTCACTTCTGCCGGCACTCCCGGAGCGCAACCCGTTTTTTTTTTATATAGTAATATATGCAAAAAAGGGAGCTACATCTGCCAACAAAATGCTTTGCATTTTGGCAGAGGTGTATATATAAAAAAAATATTTCTGTGAATAACTTTTTTTTTCCGCTGGAAGTGTTCGTTTCGTACATTGTATTAGTTTTTTTGGAACTGCCTTGTTAATTTCTAATTTTGGAACCATGGCAATATAAAATAATACATAACTCATATATTAGAACTTATCATCGCTCGTTCGTATTTCCGAAGCTAGAGCAGTGATAGTCCTGTGGCTACAGCCCCGTTTGAACCCAGGCATACGCTTTACTTTGAACCCAGGCATACGCTTTACTTTGAACCCAGGCATACGCTTTACTTTGAACCCAGGCATACGCTTTACTTTGAACCCAGGCATACGCTTTACTTTGAACCCAGGCATACGCTTTACTTTGAACCCAGGCATACGCTTTACTTTGAACCCAGGCATACGCTTTACTTTGAACCCAGGCATACGCTTTACTTTGAACCCAGGCATACGCTTTACTTTGAACCCAGGCATACGCTTTACTTTGAACCCAGGCATACGCTTTACTTTGAACCCAGGCATACGCTTTACTTTGAACCCAGGCATACGCTTTACTTTGAACCCAGGCATACGCTTTACTTTGAACCCCGGCAGACGCTTTACTTTGAACCCAGGCATACGCTTTACTTTGAACCCAGGCATACGCTTTACTTTGAACCCCGGCAGACGCTTTACTTTGAACCCAGGCATACGCTTTACTTTGAACCCAGGCATACGCTTTACTTTGAACCCAGGCATACGCTTTACTTTGAACCCAGGCATACGCTTTACTTTGAACCCAGGCATACGCTTTACTTTGAACCCAGGCATACGCTTTACTTTGAACCCAGGCATACGCTTTACTTTGAACCCAGGCATACGCTTTACTTTGAACCCAGGCATACGCTTTACTTTGAACCCCGGCAGACGCTTTACTTTGAACCCAGGCATACGCTTTACTTTCCCAGTCAATTAAAACTTAACTTAAGGTTCTAACTATCTTATTGTTTTATGAATTGCAAGTGACATTCACCCTTAGGGTTGATAAAGCAATTACGATGTTGAAAACATTATTATTACTGCCTGCTCCCGGGCAGGCGCTTTACTTTGTATAAATAATTTGATCACCACAAACACTCTCACACTCACTATGCTCTCAAAATGGTGAAAGAAAACATCGTGAAGATACAGGCATGTCCAAGAATAGAAGACATGTGACATCTACAAACCCGCACTGGGCCCACGTGATAGATGATAGCCCACGATGTACATACGTGATAGCCCACTCCGTCTCGAAGATATGAGGCCTGTGGCCCAGTAGTGGGAACAATATATGTAGGTTGATAATACTTATTAGATGATGTTTGCCGAAGCGCATACTTTTTTCGGGAAATCTGTAGCTGTATTTTCGATTCAAAATGATACAATGTTGATTGTGCTTACTAGACGATGTTTGGCGAAGCAAATACTTTATCTGGGAAATCTGTAGCTGTATTTTCGATTCAAAATCATTCGAATTTACTACGATAACTTCGCGGATTCGGTCTGGGCCCACAGTAAATCGATACAAGAGTGAGTCAGCAATAACGTTTTTATTTATTCCTTTGTTGATGGCATGTCTATTAATGGCCTCTTGGTCTACATTTGCTTTTTTTACATATCTACAGAATTAGGTAAATACAGTCTATTCAAAGGAGATAGTTTTTTTTGGGCCCACGTCTGTTAATCGTATCAAAGTTAAAAAAAACGTAACCAATTTATCATATAAAATGGTCGATATTTTCAATAAAGTCGAACCGGAATCACGAAATTGTAATAAAAAGAAAATGTTTTGATAGTGTACTTATTTGATTAAATTCCAGACATTGTCGTCAATGTCATAAATGCATGTATTGAAGCGTTTCTCACGATTCTAAGAAAATAAAATAAAATGAGTGAGGCCTGTGTGACTGTTTCATTACGTAAAAACATGTACCATTGGCGCTGTAGGAGGTCATCCTGTGTTTAATCCCATTTTTAAGTTTGCGTACTCTCACGTAAAGTGGTTTAAAAATCAACGTGAAACGGATTGTAGTTTTTCGTTACTTGTCAGTTTGACTCTAGTGATGTTACTCAGTCTTTAAAGTTCAGGTACTTGACTCGATTATGTTATTTGAAAACCAAGTCCCCAGCAGTTTCAAATGTTTGAAACGCACACGAAAAAACTTAAAGAAAAGAATCATAGCAAGATCCAAAATACGGCAACTATTAAATAATATTGGTACATTGAGTTTTAAGTCATTGATATTTGGCTAAGATCGGCTTTGTAAAGAGCGTTTTGTCGTACTCACATTCCACTGTCTATTTGATCATGACGATTTTATTAATGAATTACACACAGCACTTACAGCACTTACTCACAGCACATGTATCTACCCTCATATTGAATTATAGAATAAAGAATGACAATTACTCATAACTGGTTTGGCAGTGTTGGTGATATTTATCTAATCGTGGCTACATCCAGTAGCACCTCGCATGAAAATGGACTCGAGCCTATATTTTATTTACTCGAGTTCCGAGTTAAATAAAATCGAGCCGCATCACTATCTGACACTGTCAGAAAGACAAGTGTCAATTGGCAACAGGACTTCAATCACTTAATTTTTTCCGTTTCTTTCGAATTGCAGGAAGTTGAATATGGAATTTTTAAGATGGTATAGCATTTACTCCAGAAGGATGTTGTGTTAATTGTTCAGTAAGATTTTAACGCAATGTGAGAAGATATAGTCCGAGACTGCTGCAGATGTGCGCTTACTTATGTGCGCATAGATTTTTCGCTTGTTTCAGTCAAACCATTTAGATGCAGTTTGAGAAAGTGCGTATTGATGATGCAAGAAAGTATTGAAACTATTTATTAGTTATGAAGATACAGGAATATTTACATTCCATGTCGATCTACACAACAATCGCATACTGTGCCTGTTGACTTTGCGGAAAAGAACAATATTTTGCAGTGGTGAAAGTGGCACACAAAAGAGAATAACAATATTAGTTTTAACACGCTTATTTTCAACACAAATCTATTTCTTCAGGTGCGTATAGGTACCTAGAATAGGTATCAATTTCTAAAACTAGAGCTACTCTTGCTAGATATTGTTGCAAGTATCCGGCAAGTTATTTGGTGGGCAGACGTTGGTACTCGACGAGGTTTGATTTTTTTGATTGATTTTTTTTTTTATTTCCCATCCTCAAAAAAAAAAAAGACGTTGGTACTCGTATTGTTGGCTGTTGTGCACATGTAATGGTATGTAGGTGGTATTTAAGTATTTTTATCTTGGACACAGTATCCAGATGAGAGGTGAAGCGATCTGCGTCTTTTTTAGTTGAAATACTACCTACTTCTTCAAAATTGATATACTATAATCGTCGACATTGATATACTTATGTATGGTAATAAAAATGCTTTGTTACATAATGATGTGATTTTTGATTTCATGAACCGTTCAAAAGACCCTATATTACTACGACTTATTACTAAATACTGCACTATTTTACTACATTATAATACAGATGAGGCCAAACTACTCGCTAAACAATAATGTTTTTTAGTGATTTTTCAGGTTGTGATCATACAATCATAACCGGAAAAATCACTAAAAATGTTTTCAGTATTCCCGTTAGACGAAGTATATTTATTACTACCATTATAATCTAGTGATCATAAGGAACAAATCAACCTGCGTTTCATTAGTAGACGCCACAATTTTGGAGGGCCTAATCGCCGAACAAAAAAAACAATCTCCTTTATGTTTCAAATTGATGTTATTTCAAGTTAAACAAATATCAACTTTATTTTAATGGTAGGTAATTAAGTTGATTTCAGAATGACTAGCAATCTTGAAAAAAATATAAAAATGTTTGAAGTTATAGCGTAAACTGAACTTTATTATGTAGAAATTAAAGTTATTTTTCCATAAACTCATATTTGTTTTCATTTTTGACAAATAATTCGCGAATGCAGATTACACTTTCTTAGCATCAGTAATTGAAGAGATATGAAGTAGTAATTTCGCTATATTGTGTTAAGGGTGGCCCTTTCCTCCCCAGATGTTGCTGGGGAGGAAAGGGCCACTCTTTGCTCTCCATTACCGCCACACTTTCCATGTATTTTGGGAGATGGTTATATCTACTGTCATCGTCTTATGATTATGTCCTATACATTATTATTATTTTTTTTAATAACTTTGCCCCACACTAGAAATTTCTCCTGTATCGTGGGTGCGTTTACAAACATTTAAACTCACATACACAAACAGCCAGACCCGGAACAACTACTTGTAGGCCATACAAATATTTGTTCCGTGCGGGAATCGAACCCGCGACACGCAGCGCAGCAGTCAATCGCTTAACCACTGTGCCAACCGTGCCGTCGAGTACAGAATAATACAGGGATGGGAACGGCAGGGACATCGACGCGCAACCCATTCCATAGTATGTATCACACTTCTCTATGAAAAAGCAGTTTTGTTTTTTAAAAACTAAACATTTCTACGCTAGTAGGGGTCTAGGATAATTTACTGAATGATAAATGATTTAATTTTGTAACTAGGTTTGTACAAACACTTTTACACGTCAATCATATTTTAAAACTAGATGAGGTCAGCGTTTCCTATCTGACTAGTCTGAGAAGAAAGGCCGAAACAATCTCAGAGATCACAGTCTCTTTTAAAGTCCAGACATAATCTTGGTCAGATCATATGAAGACCATGTAGATTGATGTCTGAGATGGTTTTTTGAAGAAAAAACCAAACAGTTTGAGAAATCGCGGTTACAGATTGCGCGTTGATGCCACCCTGTATAAAAGATACAAAATCATCATGGATACTCTCAATTTAAGGTTAGTCTAGGACTGTTATGTTATTGAATGTTAAAAAACTAAAAGGTGTATATGAAACTTGTATTGAAAGAGGGCGAGTACCTACTCAAGTGAATGCTAATTCAAGAAGACAGCATAATCAAGAGCATCCGAATTGAAAACCTCCTCCTGTTTTTGAAGTCGGTTAAAAAATCTAATTACAAGTTGAATCCTTCGTATCTGCATTTTAATTACTTTCACCCTAAATACCTTATAATTTTCTCATTAAGGTTGTATTTTACAATTAATCGGTTTTTGTTACCTTATTGGCAATGGTGATTTATTTTACATTATTTGCATTTTTAATTAATCTGGCCTTCTGGAGTTCGGGAAATAACTACTTATCAGAATTATGATCGTAAACTTAGTGGCTTACGATTGAAACCACGGGTTGAAATACATACATACACATTCTTGTTTGTGTATATGTATGGTATGTATTTGATCTCGACGCCTTCTTTACTTGGGGGTAGACAGAAACTACAGAACCCCAGATAAGATATTGTAAGAAAAACACCCTTTCTTATTCGAAACATTATTTTCACTAAAGAATCAATATAGAATAATGTAGAGTTATAGGTAGTAGAGTCGAATACAGCTTACATCAACTGGGTCAAGGCGCCAATAACGTACGAAGTCCGGAATTAGTGCGAAATAGCTCTAGCATCCCTATCTATTGATGCGTCTGTTAACGACTCTACTTAACGGTATGTGGGGAGTTTCAACATAAATGTGGTAATAAAGACATTGCCTGAACTTCAAGATGATTTGCGTATTAGCAGCGAAGACTTTGGTTTGGTTCCGAGATAATGTTTATAAACCTAAAACGTTAAAGATATGAACCTAGAACGTGAACTATGAACCTAGAACACTAAGTTCATACACACGAGCGGCACGCGTCACCGGCAAAGGAAACGGCATTTTTTTTTTTTGTAAATGTATTCTCGCATTTCAACCTATGAGGTTGTCATCTGCTTCACTAGGTTTGCATCCACATGCTTCAATAAATTAAGGCCTCCAGCCAGGGCTTAAAAAACGTAAAAACTAAGCGACTACACGCTAAGTCCACCCCCTGTTGGGAACTGACCTCCGCTTAGGGCGTCGCTGGGAGAGGACAGCAAGGGACAGGCTGGATTGGAATTATTTAGGGACGAATTTAAAACTACAGGCTCAGCGGCGCGGGCTGGCTCGAGCAAGGGTCGGGGCGGACATAGTATGGGGCGTCGCGACGCGGCTGTCGGGACTTGTAATTCGTCAACGTGTTACTCGTGTATTTGAGCACCGTAGTCAAATACACAAGCGGCACGTTGTCGACAGCTGCAGCTATCCTCGCAGTTGACGCGTGCTCGTGTTTATGCACACTTAAAAGAGATCGTTGTGTATCTTAAATATTTGTGGGTGCCTGAAAATGGATGATGCTGCCCAGGCCAGTCCAGAAAGAGGTGGCAAGATGAACTGGACGCGTACCGTGAGGGTTGTGTACAGGTTTAAGGTGGTGCGGGATAAGAGTACCTGGAAGGACGTAGGCGGCGGCCTTTGCCTAGCAGTAGGACAGGAAAGGGTAATTTAAAAAAATACTCGTCTGTGGATAGGTTGTCTTATTAGAATAAATCTTTCACTTCAACTGATTCAGGTCTTTTAAATGGAAATTCTAATAGAAGATTTCAATAGCGTCTTAGATTATTATAATGTATGTGGGACACAACGTAGCTCATGGTAATCTGTAGATTGTAAACACATTGCAAAAAGTAGCCATTACAAAGACATCCAACAATGCAGAATATTCAATAGCTAACCATCTAAGGAATTGACCACAACTAAAGACTTGTTACACAACCAAGAAACGTAACAACACCACGCATATATTCCTCGAAGGACTATGTTACGTTAGATAGATATAACTTGTGACTTGTGTACTGTACATAGGTGCACCTATACTTCATCACACCCATATTTCAACTGCTATATTCTATGTCCCGTCCCTTGTAATAAGGGGCGAGCCAATTGCCATCAACCGGGTGCAAATCCAGACTCTGGACTGCTACTAAGCAATTCCGCATGGAAAAACTCAATAACAGACACATATAAAGAAAAGAAAGAAAGAAATAAAACGCATTTATTTGCGGCAAACATGACGCATGAAAAAAGGACAAAACACAAAAAAAATATTTAAATAAGGACATTCATGCACATATGCATATATACATATGTATATCATAATGTAAACAATGTGCGCTATGGGTTTAATGTGAATATTATAACAGTATCCTTAGTTCCTTACATACCTTTTGCTTCCTCCATATTCATACATCTTTTCATACCGACAGTTGTTAGTACGCTCCTCATGTTAATGTAGCTATGATAAATATTCTACATCCATGGCTAAAGTACTTAATAGCTCGATTAATATTCTCATATAACCCATACCTTACCTTGGATACTAATCAGTTACATTTAGCGTGCTTCTGTTAGGTAGTAGCCTCATTTGGGAGGAGTATTTATAGCTAATGACACTTATCAGGGTTACGGACTTCCGGACCGCCCACCGGCCCACCTTTTTACCGGTACCCAGTAAATAGGTTGTCAGAGTACATTTAGTATGAACTTGTTCACTAGAGTGTGACCGAAAATGGATTTCACTTTCGGACGAAAACAAAATTTGTTTGTCGATAAGTTTTTCTGTAGTAAAAGTCAGTGTCAATATTTTAATCATGTTTACCCATATTAGCCTATAATATTGTCACAGTTGGGACATAGGCGTCCTCTCGGTGAGAGGGAGTGGGCCGTAATCCACCACGCGAGCCCAATGCGGGTTAGTAGGATACCACATGTCTTTGAATTTTTGGTTCTAAGACATGCCGGTTTCCTCACAATGTTTTCCTTCAATGTTTAGAAAGCAGTGGTGAAGAAATAATTTACACAAAGTAAAGCGCCTGTCTGGGTTCGAACCTACGACCTGCAGCTCGTAAGTCGCGGCCGTTACCACTTGGCCACCACTGCTCCTATGTTTACCCGTTTAAACTTAAATCTTACGAAACTCTATACTTTTCTCAAAGACCTAATTAGGTCTTAATAGATAATTATCAAACAATCTGATCCCCCGCACCCCTCGCACTGGGCCCGTGTGGTGGATCATGGCCCACTCTCTCTTACCGAGAGGAGGCCTGTGTCCCAGCAGTGGGAACATTATAGGCTGATTATGGCAAACAATCTGAGGGGCAATTCTCGTAATTTTAAGAACGTTCACAGTCTGATCTCAGTCTCAATCTGTCAAAAATACCTCTAATTTCCCTACATTTTTCACAAGTTTTTGAAATTGATTGTCGCTGAGATGTGATTGCGACTAGATTTTGAACGTTTTTAATTACGAGAATTTGCCTTCAGATGTTATATGCGAGAAAAAGCAATTGTTTCTGCATGTTCACAAATATTGTGCTTTTAGTTGTGTATCTGCCACAATGTTGGTGCACTATAGGTGTATATCTGTCTAACCCTTCTGGGAATACGGGCGTAATGTTATGTTATTTGTAGTTGTTGTAACTATAGATTTTCTTTCAATAAATTAATTAAAAGTATTGATTTGTCTTTACAATTTTTTTTTCCGGACATCGATGAAAATATATATTTTTTGCCGAGAACTAAATATTACCAAAAACAGATATTTTGGCGGAAAATTGCCGAAAACCGAAACAGTAATTTGGTTGGACTCTATTGTTCACACTACTGTGTCATATTCGGAGTCCGAGTCGTCTGCAGGTGTGCAGTTTTCTGGAAAATGCTTCGACGCACATGTTAGAACACTGAGCCCGAAAGCCCCAAAGCGCAGAAGGATCTTACCCGTTACTGTGTGGTGTGCATAGATCTTAATAGTCCATGGAGAAAAGACGTGAACTGCATTCCTGGCAGAAACTGCAGAATGTCTCTTTCTACTATTTATTACAAATTCCTTTTGCTTCGTTTACGTTCATAGATCTGAATGTCAATTCCCGTAATTGAAAATGTTCAAAGTCTAGTCGCAATATTATCGCAGCGACAATCAAAGTCAAAAACTTGTCAAAAATGTAGGGAAATTAAAGGTATTTTTGACAGATTGAGACTGAGATCAGACTGTGAACGTTCCTAAAATTACGAGAATTGCCCCTCTGGTCAGTACACGTTACATAGTAAGTTATACGAGTATATAGTAAGTGTATTAGTAAGTAAAATTTTTTAATGATTAATAACTCAACCAATCGCAGGCCTACTGGGAGAAAAGTGGGTTAAGAAACCCGCAAATCAAGAGCTTGATGGTTAATTTAAAATGACTCCTTTACCTAATAGTAGCTCTTGCCTCCGGCTTCGCCAACGTGGAGGTAGGAATTTATCTCGCGGGACGTGCTACCGTAACAAAAGTACCTAAATTCATAACCCAGGGTCTATCCGTGTGCCGAATTTCATTTAATGCCATTCGTGTAATGCCAAAGCCAGCCGATAATGTATGAAAATAAAAATGACAGACAGAGAAGGAGTTATTTTCACATTTATAATAATATTACTGAGAATTATTGGCTGTGTTTTACCTACGAAGGAGATCTGTTCAGCAAAATTCCGGGAAAATATAATCCTACTTTCTACTAATGTTATAAACGTGAAAGTTTGTATGTTTGGATGTTCATTACTCAATCACGCAAAAACGGCTAAAGGGATTTAGATATTATTTGGAACACAGATAGTTCATAACCTGGTTTAACACATAGGATACTTTTTATTCCGATATTCTCACGGAATCGAAACGTACGTGGGTGAAACCGCGGGGCGCAGCTAGTAATATTATAAACGCGAAAGTTTGTATGGATGGATGGATGTTTGCTGCTCTTTCACGCAAAAGCTACTAAACGGAATTGGATGAAATTTGGCACACAGATAGTTTATAACTAGTATTATTACATAGGATACTTTTTATCCTGATGTTCCTACGGGATCGAAACTTATGCGGGTGAAGCCGCGGGGCGCAGCTAGTTATTTAATAAACACGTGTTAGCTGCCAACTAAAATTATTTGTTTCTTTGAAATAAGCTCTATTGTCTATTCTATTCCTATTTATTGTTTATCCAATCTAAAACAGCCACCCTAGGGTGAATACTCGAAAACGTGGGTTGATCTGTCCACCACAGACGGGGTGGTTTAATTGTTTTTTTAATAACAACAAACTTAAAGAAAAATCTTTTTTTTTTTGTCTTTATTTTAAGGGACTTTTGAACACAGTTCACGTCAGTCCCATCATAAACTAATCTTAAGTTACGTAACAAAAACTACTACTAAACAAAATCAGTGCTTAAATAGTAACTAATGAATAAATTATTTTAGTCTCACGGGACATTGGCTGGGACAGAAAATGATTAAATATGCCTAAGTCTATTATATTATTTTGAATTCTCTAATAATCCCATTTCTCTCAAATTCGTTCCTAACGCACTCCATCAAAAGCACTACATCCGCACTACATCTTCTCTTTTATCGCAAACCTCGCAATTAGGCGAACTAACTTTTTGCATTAGATACGCAAAAGCTCTCAGCGGCATGTGTCCGGAACGAACCCGATGAGCAATTACTACAGTACCACGGCCAAGGACATTACTATCAAACCATGGGATACTAGGAAGCTCTTTTTGTATAATTTTGTACCAAATTTCTTTTAGTTTAGATACTTCATTAAAGTAATCTTTCCATTTATCATAGCAATAGTTCTTAAATTTTCGTAATATTTCTGAATTAATAGACAAAATATAAATTTCAAAACCCGAAATTGCCACCATTTTCGCTAATCTATCTGCCTCCTCATGTCCCCTCAAGCCAATATGCGACGGGATCCACTGCAATGCTGATGTTATCTAAAAGAAGTGAGTATATTTTTCTCATCACATCATAGGCAATCGATACACCTCTGTGTCCAGATTCGCATTGTGCCAGATGCTGAAGAGCACTTTTGCTGTCGGTAAATATTACTACATTTGTAGTGTTAGATAACGTTTTAACGAAGGACAACGCTCCTGAAATTGCTAATATTTCTGCCGTCTTATTAGATACTGGGGAAACAATTTTAAAACACTCATTTTCTTTAGTAGTTGGATCATAGTAGGCTGTTGCTATCTCGGTGCTTTTTGATCCATCTGTATACAATTTATACCATTGGCCATATTTATCATTTAACTCAGATAAAGTATCAACAAAAATCATATTACGTATTACATTAAATCCAATTAAACTTTCTCGTTTTAAATAATATTAATATGTAATTTATAAATACTGCAATATGTCCAGGAAATTAAAAAAGAAAACAATTGTGTAATTGTGTATCCTGGATAAAATCTTCTCTTTCAATGTATATTTGCAATCTCCGCTACAACAGACGCATTAGCGAAAAACGTATGGTATGCTAATGTCTACTAAATATCTTGGGCCAGTTTCATGTTTCTATAAATGACTGTACATACTACATAGCCGTGGGAGAAAATCGGAAGAAAAATAATATACGACTTCCGATTATCCACCCCGCCCGGGGTGGATAGATGAACACGCGTTTCCGAGTATCCACCCTAGGGTATATATTCGTAGAGGCCGTTTATCTATGTAAATACCAGTTGCCTTGTTTTCCGTAACAAGTTGTTATTGAAAACTTCCTGCTGCAACATTCAAACAATAACAACAGATCAAATTACTCGGGAGCATAAATAAAGGACATAAACAATAAAATAGAATGTAAAATGTACGCCTACTATAAATCCTACAAATAATATTATAAGCGTGAAAGTTTGTATGGATCGATGGATGGATGGATGGATGGACGGACGGATGGATGTTTGTTACTCTTTCACGCAAATACTACTGAACGGATTTAGATGAAATTTGGCACACAGATGGTTTATAACCAGGATTAACATATAGGATACTTTTTATCTCGATATTCCCATGGGATCGAAACGGTTGCAGGTGAAACCGCGAGGCGCAGCTAGTAAAACATAAACAAATCATGCTTGTTGTTGTTGTCTTTAGGAAATACAAGAGTTATTTGAACACCTCTGTGTATTACATAATTAACACCTGCATTTCACTAGTTATGTTTTAGTTCCACGTAATAGCGGGCGACCCTATTGCCATCAATCGGACGCAAATCCTGCTACTGCGCAAAATCCTAATGGAAAAATCCAACTATTTCGTCCAGCCCAACCTCGGATCCGAGGGTCTCTGGCTCAGCAGTCGCGTTTCCGACCCCTAAACCAACGAGGCAGTCGATTGATTAATATGTAAAGAGTTTTCACTATCAGTCAGCACAGCATGCAATTTTCATCCATTCCCCATTCAGTTTCCACTTCGATTCTGGTGAAAAGGTCTTCGAAAATACCTTCCCTTCGCTTTCATCACAATGTAATCCTTATTTATAAACTCAAACTCAAACTCTTTATTTCAAATAAACCAATTACAGGCACTTTTGAATTGTCAATGGTCGGTCAGTCAAAAAGATGAAGCTAGTTGCCCATTCCAAAGCGTAGTAGGTACCTATGGAGAAGAACGGGCAAGAAACTCCATGGACACTACAATACAATGCAACTGACAGTGAAACTGTTGTGTCAACAGTAATGTCTGTGCACTTTACAACGAAATCGATATCTCGCAAACACATTTGTGACTTTACACAACTTTTACAAGCTGACGTACGAAACTTTGTTATACATGGGCAGAGAAACATTGTGAGGAAACCTGGACTTACAGTTAATTAGGGACTTTCGGGCGTCTGGCGACCCGTGACGGCTGTCAAAGATCCACGAATGACAGCCGGGACTACCAGCTTAACGTGCTTTCCGAGGCACGGAGGAGGGATCTTGGTATGTAAAGATAGAAACCGCGGAGAACGTAGCTTAAAGCAAACTGGTCAGACGGTGTCCTGTCCTTTCAATAATTCATACAAAGATCTCATAGAAAAAAACGATTTAAATTTTTCCAAAATTTCAATATTTTTCTTTTCATATAAACCTAATTCGGACAATTACGAACATATTAAAACAAGAAATAGCCAAATCGGTCCAGCCGTCCTCAAGTAGCGCATACCAACGAACGGAATTCCATTTTTATTTAAATACAGTGCCTTCAAAAGTTAGTTGCCATTATTCTACTTCAACTGTGATGCCCATTATTTTTTATTATAATTAATAAGTCGATGAATTAGTCAATGACAATGTTATTGAATACAGTTCAAACATTTGAAACTAGAATTTTAAACCATAATGTGGCATCACAGCTGAAGTAATAAATAAAATAAATAAATAAGGTTTTTGAAATAAAAATCGTGGAACGTCCTTTTTTGTCCAGTTTTAAAATTCTGATGCAAAGAGTTTCTCAAAATGCTATTTTAAACCGCAAGACTATTTAATCGAACCACAATATCAAACTATCTGTAAAGTCATTTAGCGTTCTCTAGAATTAAACTGAAGCTGACGGGGGTCAACAATTAATTAGTTGATCCCTTTCTAATTGACGAAGTAATATCCACTTTTGATGTATTCAACAACTGACCTAGTTAGAAGAGGATGGACAGTATCTTGTACGTAGTTAGTGTGAAACACTAACTACGTACAAGATCTAGGAATTTGCCCCTTTATCTATAAAATTGTTAGTGTTATAAATGTTTCCTTGTCTTTTAATGTAATGAATGGATAGATAGCAAACGGGGCGTTATAATAAGCATAATCAGCCTATAACGTTCCCACTGCTGGGACACAGGCCTCCTCTCGGTGTGAGGGAGTGGGCCGTAATCAACCACGCGGGCCCAGTGCGGGTTGGCAGATGTCACATGTCTTCGAATTTCTGGTTCTAGGGCATGCCGGTTTCCTCCACGATGTTTTCCTGCACCGTTTTGAGAGCAGTCGTGATGAAATAATTTACACTAAGTAAAGCGCCTGTCTGGGTTCGAACCTACGACCTACAAGTCGTAAGTCTCGGCCGTTATCATTGGTTCACCACTGCTCGGGGCATCTTTAAATATTGCCCTAAAGGACTTACAAAGGTTCTTTGGTATATTATCAAGAGGCAAAGATATTAATTTATATAAACAGTGCTTAAACGTTACAGGCAATTAAACGCGGGCTTTCTCTTTTAATTTCTTAAAGGTCATCTTCATCTTGGAACCGCCCATTGCAAGGGACAAGCCTTACAATACAATATGAAAGAAGATTCTCCGTATCAAATACTGTAGCTGTATCTGAAAACGGTAATTTAAATAACAATTTACGGCACGGTACGATACTTTAAACAATAACAATTTCTACGAATAGATAATTCAATATCCACGTTCAAAATCACAAAGGATTTCACTGAAATGTCACTGACTCGTGAAGATATCATCCGGATGTTGAACCCTGCATCCACTAGATAATGTTTCAAGTAGTCTGGGCACTAGCTTTGAAAAGTAAAGAAACCGACTAGTCTGCCTTTTTTTAGGTAGCATCTTTATTAATGCACCTCAATGGCGTAACACAGTTTTAATCATAATCTGGGTGGAGCAGAAGGAGGCTGCCATTGTAATCGTACCTCTAATTTCATTTTACGCTCCAAAAAATATAATTGAACACTGTAGTATAACGAGTGTGCCTCTTTTTGTGAACCTCTAATAATTCCTATTATGGGGTCCTAACAATATTAAGTAACTGCGACCTACTGTGAGAAAAAGCCAGAAAAATAAATGTGTGCATTATTAGAAGCGGAATTTTTTTAGAGGTATAGTCGGGTACCACTTCATGTCCGCCGCGAAACCATAGCAGCGAAACCACAGTAGTTACGAGTAGTAGGTACACTTCCGCGCTCGGCCCGCTGTTTTGTTGCGGTACCGCGTTTGTTTCGCACGTGTCTGTGGCAGTCGACAAGTTTATAAAGTGAATCTTAAATTTTTTTGTAAAATTGGTGTTGATATTACGGAAACACTTATCCGAAGTATACTGTATACTTTAACAAGGTCGAAGGCGACGACATTTTGCTCCGATTACTTAAATTCAACTGACTCTCATGATGTTCCGCTACTCGGATCGCGAGATAATATAGTAATGTTTCTTAGCAGACTTCGTGAAGCGATTTCCCATAATTATTTTCACGACGAAGGTGTGCTAAGGCCCTCATTCATTTAAAAAAAATGTCCACCATTTGAAGTTCAGTAAGTTTAAAGAACTCTGCTCTCAAAACGGTGAAGAAAAACATCGTGAGGAAACCGGCATATCTTAGAACCAAAATTAGCAAACATGTGACACCTACCAACCCGCACTGGGCCCGCGTGGGTACGGCCCAGACCCTCGTACTTAGAGGAGGCATGTGTTCCAGCAGTGGGGGCGTTACAGGCTGATTATGCTTTTAGGTTTAAAAGGTTCAGTTAAATATTTTCCTTTCGCAATTACCCCGTGGGAAGTGGGACTACTGTCTGAAATACCTAACAAAAACAAAGCATGGGTTGCACAAGTAAGAAGTACGCAGAACATCTAAAATATATTACGCCACTGTAAGCACGTTGTAACAAGAGCTTTGCTCGCTGCATGCTTTTTCAGAGAACTTTAACAAAAGCTTAGTTTGTGGTCTTACTCGTAAGTAGGTAAGCCTGTTACAGAGCTTTTACTGATTCTGTTATGTTACTCAGTTCCATTTGTTCGTATGTTCATTAAAAAAACGAAAAAATATAATTACCTTTTAAACCGACTGGCTCTGGCTAATGTAATTTTTTTATCGCGCGTGAACATCAGAATGGCTGGCCATTCAGCACTCATAAAACACTTGGAAATAGTTCTTAAAAATTGCTATTAATTTTTTAAATTCATTTTGATCTTAATATAACGGAAATTCTGTCACACACAACCAGTCACGAATATAAGCTAAAAGGTAATAATATTTTAGTTAACAAAACAGGACGCAAGATTGATAGTTCTACCCTGAAGGGCTAATATAATCAATATAGCAACATGCTGGTTACCTAATACTTGTGCCAGACGGTACAGTTGCTGAGAACCCAAAGTTTTGAGGCCTTATATTGTAATAGAATAATGTTTTGAGCCCTTATATTGTAATAGAATAATGTTTTGAGCCCTTATATTGTAAGAGAATAATGTTTTGGGTTTATTATAATTTCGGGTTTAACCAATCGTTATGGTTTCCGGATAATTGAATCATATATTAAAGGATATATAGCTGGTAAGTACCTACAACCTACACATTAAAATATTCGATAGCGCTATATAGATAATAATGTTAACTTTATGTAAACATTACCTATGTAGTAGCACGTGCTTATGTGAACAGGTGTACGGCTGATGAGAAAATCACGAAAGCCAATATCAGACGCTTAAATTTTTGTTCATTTTTACCTTTCATTCGCCATCTTTCACTCAAAGTGACACGTCTGAACACAAAATGAATTAAAGTGCAAAATAAATAAATTGGTGAAGCGGTCCAACGTTGTTGGAATTCGGCTCCCGGCATTTTTGACTCGCATACCGACTTACTAAATTAAATTAAAGAAGCAGATGAATGTTCATTCCTTAATTTTGTCAGTGTCGTGTGAACGTGCAATGAAACAAAATGAACCTTCATTCACTGGAGTGAAGGGTCTGATATCGGGTTTAGTGAACGTTTCCAAAGAACGCGGATTATTTGTCATTTTGATTAAATTTAATGTAAATTCAATTTTATGTAGGTATAGATACATCCCCAAAATAATTTTACGCAAGAATTTGCTCTTCATATAGGTCCACAGTAAAAACAAAAACACATTATGACTATCGTAACTGTTACCACTAATTGTCGTATCATTTATTTCCGTCTCGGGTTCAGCGACCATTGGCGAGTTGCCAAACAGTTCGTTTACTGATGGAAGAATATCAAGGGTTACGAAACAATGGCAATTTGTTCGCTAAAATGTGTTTACAACCATTTGTTATAAGTTCCAGTCGTATTTCATCAGTACGTAGGTCCTTTTATATAGGAAAGATATATTTCGCCTTAAACGAGGTACGGGCGTATTCGGGTAATCGACAGATAATTTTAATTCGTGGAATAAAATTGATGTCTGACAGTTTTTGTATGGAAGAACTGTCAAAAATTCAAAATTATTCCTCAGATAAAATTATCTGCCGTTGGAAAAATCAGCCCTACATGTGTTAAATTAACGTCGATTTTCGTGTCAGCCGGTGTGACCGCGATGCTTTTCTAAACCACGCAACGGATTTTCAATATCGTTTAGAAAATTTTGTCCGGAAAGTTTATGTACAATACGTTACTATTAAACTCACATTATTTCCTTTAGGAAGAACAGACAATAAACTATTGTCCATTATTGTTCTTCTCCATAGGTACCTATTACGCTTTGGAATGGGCAACTAGCTTTATCTTTCTGACTGACCGACTCCTCGACAATTCAAAAGTGCCAATAATTGGTGTAATTGAATGCTTTAAGCTTGTAATTGATATAATAAAAAAACACAATGTTTTGTCAAGTCGTAAAAGCCGTTTGAAGCCGGGGCGGGTCGCTAGTAATCCAGCTATAACTGCGAAATTGATTTACGAGCTAACAATATTACAAACACTTAGTATAAATGCAGTTAGATGTCACACATTGGCAAAGCATCTCACGTCTAGAGAGACCGTACTATCAATCTAATTTCAATATGATATACACTAACGTCCGAGGAATGAATACTAAACCAGCAAACCGTTCGCAACTGAATTTGTGCAATAATATCTAACATTATTTTCAGGTTAGAACTAAAATAATCTAAGCAAATTAGGTAAACTGACTGGCTTCCATTAGTTACGATATGTTCATAATTAAAACTAACCGAAGTCCATCCAAAAATAGACGACCTCTTTAAATTGTAAGGGTATATTCCCTTCCTTTGAATAAAATTATGTATGAAAACCCAAACCATGTGATAAGTACCCAGACTATAAATACAACATTTAAGTACACAAACTACTTTTCGGAATGACTGGCTCATAACTATCCTACACTGCATTGAAATCGTGAAATTGTGACCGACTTCGACGAGACGGGACGTTTTATACCCGGGCGCTGTGGAGGGTTAATAAAATGAATTTTACGGTACACAGAAGTGTATGAATCATCATTTGCACTGATTTACAGTTCGATAGATGAGGACGATGGAAGATACTTGCATGATGAGCTATGTAGGTACTTGTTCAGTAGGTTCTCGCTACGCAATTCATCATCATTTTTCCTAGCCTAGCCTTTTCCCAACTGTTGGGGTCGGCTTCCAGTCTAACCGGAGGCAGCTGAATACCAGTATTTTACATGGAGCGACTGCCTATCTGACCTTCACAACCTGGGTTACTGGGTAATACGATACCCCTTGGTAAGATTGGTTGTCAAAGATCCACGAATGACAATCGGGACCTACGGGTCAACGTGCTTTCCGAGGCACAGTGGGACTTGGTCTAGCGAAGCCACATACATAATTGTAGTGCGTTTTTTCGATTGCGCCACTTCTTTTTCCCAGCTAAAGCACTAGGGAAGTGGTGAAGGGCGGGCGATTTGGGGGACTGTTTTATGTAATTTCGACGTCCAAAAAGTGCTGATTCTTAACCAAAGATGAATAAATTACTTTTGATTAACGTAAGGTAGGACGCCCTCAGGTTTAGTGGAGCGACGATCTTCGCAAGATGGATGGAAGCAGCTGGAATGAGAGTTGTCGAAAATCGAGTTAGATTGGATATGGATGATGAGGAGAGGCCTATGTCCAGCAGTGGACTGCTGTAGACTGATGATGATTTTTTTATTTTATTTGCAGAATAACTGAACAAGAAAAAGTACAAAATTACATTAGATTTTGTTTTTTTAGTTTGTAGATTATCTAAATGAAATAAGGAAAAGTACAAAAAGCTCTGCCGATTTTTGACGGTGCCAAAGTGCCAAAAAAAATGACAAAAATGTGAAAAGCAGTATTTCCAAGAAGCCTATAATTTTATTAGCAATTTCCCGGTTCACACCGATAAACTACCCAAGCGTAGAGACTATGGCCATATTTCTTTACCACTGAATTTCAGTGATCTTTAATGGTGTGGAAAAATTAAATGATATAAGAAAAGTCTTCTAACGAAGTGGGGCACGGCTGTATTTAACAGCCTTCTGGGATACATTCGACGGGTTTCCCTATCTTTCATGACTCAGATAGCTAGCGTTTGATTTTAATGCGCTGTGAAGGTTAATTTATAACAGAAAAGGGGACCATGAGAAAAAATGCGTTTTTTTGCTTAATTTTTTTGATAAGTATAATTAAAGTATTTATAACGGATTCAAAGCGAGACTCTTATTTTATCTGCGTGATACGAGTATAGTGTCTTTGATCGTGTTATAACCTTTTTTAAGTGCTTTTTGAGTTCTATCGCATATCATAATAATCAGTGCGTTAAGACGTTTGCTGAAGGTCTGTGAGAACTATGCGGTGACTCAGGGGCTTAGGTATAATGTCACTAAGAGTGAGTTACTTGTTTTCAATGGTGGTGCCAAAAGATACTTAAATGTTCCATGCATCTCATTAGCAGGTACACCCTTGAAGCAAGTCTCAAAATTTAAATATCTTGGCCACTGGGTCACTGAGGACCTGTGCGATGATTTAGATATTGAGAGAGAGCGTAGGGCGCTGTCTGTTCGAAGTAATATGCTGGCCCGTAGGTTTGCACGGTGTTCTTACGACGTTAAAATGACGCTTTTTCGAGCCTACTGTCAGACTTTTTACACCTGCAGCCTTTGGGTCAAGTATACGCAGAAGGCATACAGCGCCCTGCGTGTACAGTATAACAATGCTTTCAGGATGCTTGTGGGGCTGCCGCGGTATTGTAGCGCTTCGGGTATGTTTGCCGATGCGAGAGTGGATGATTTTTATGCCATTATTCGAAAACGATGCGCTTCTCTCCGGCACAGAACAGATATCAGCACCCACGGCATGTTGAGAGCATTGAGTGACCGGTGGGACTGCCCGATGCTTGGTCGATGGGTGAAACTGCACACACAGATCGGCTCTAGATAGCTATATGTACATTTTATTTTATTCCTATTATGTTATTATTATTATTATTATGCCTAATTGTGATTTTTATGTGTGTGTATTCTGTTATTTTTATGTTATTTGTGATTCGTTTCTATTATGACATTATTATGTAATTTGTGATGTATTTCGATTATGTTATTTTTGTTATGATGCTTATTTTTAATTTGTGAATATGTTTTGATGTCAATTTTTTTTCTTATCTAATTCTATGGTTTTCAACGTCTGCAAATAAATAAATTATTATTATTATTATAATAGGCACACAAAGGTTGGTTAATTTCAGTAGATGTCTAAACGTTCTCTTTGTTATACTTAAATACTTTTTGGCATCATGTCAATTATTTGGGTGTTGTCTGCGTCAGAATTAATAAGTTTGACTAAAAATTAAATATTTACTACGTGAAGGTACAATAATTATATTTTATTTATTGTTTATTATTTACAAAATCCACAGCTTTTTGAAATTTTATCTTTAACAATATAAACTAGTCTTACAGCCAATTACGGATTTACAATTTAATAACTATCTACAAACTAGAAACAAACATACAGAATGAAGTGAACTGCTAACACCATCCAAGTACTGCTAAATGTACAGTGTGGGTGAGTGTGTAGGAGTGTGCATGAGGAGTTGTGAATGGGTGTGTGAATATGTAATAGTGGTGTGTGGTATGTGCTGATTGTCAAATACATCTAAATTGAATTGAATAGAAGGTACACAACATTCTATTCAATTCAATTTAGATGTATTTGTCAGTTCGTCACATACTGACGATATTGTCTTCTGAATATACCTTTTTGGTATTAAATATATCAAGAACTTAAATTACTTAACATCCTACCAATGACTGGGTTTTGAGCGTAGTTTGTACCACTGTGTGGTACATCGAATAACTGCGTGTGCCTAGTCCGTCCAGACGGAGCACTTAATCTTATAACTAAGTTCGCTAAAACGGTACTGTCAATGTTCCCACTACAGATAATATAAAGAAATAGCAAATCCATTACGTCTGTTCTCCAATGGTAGCACATTATGATGTTTGCATGATAGCAGATAATCTGTAGATCTTAATCCAGTGCGATAGTTAATATATTTAACGTAGTGCGGATTCCAGAAGGCTAATTCTCGTAATTTAAAACGTTCAAAATCTAGTCGCAGTCTCACCTCGGCGACAAACAAATGTCAAAAACTTGTCAAAATGTAGGTAAATTAGACGTATTTTTGACAGATTGAGACTGAGATCAGACTGTGAACGTTCATAAAATTACGAGAATTGCCCCTCAGATATTACTGCAGTATTCTAAAATATTGCGTATGTACGCAAAATAAAGTACCTTGATGCAATTTATATCAGTAAATAATTTACATGTACGCATAATAAATCCCAGGTTTTTGTATGCCTTGCCGACGATATAGGACACATGCTCCGAACACAGAAGCTTTGAGTCGAGGACGACACCAAGATCCCTAACAACATTGCAACGTACAATATTGACACCACTAAGATTGTAGCTGCAGTTAATGAGATTTCGCTTCCTAGTAAAGGTAGTCTGCTACTTGTTTACGTTCACATTCATTTTATTGATAACTAGCTTTTACCCGCGACTTTGTCCGCGTGAAGAAACTTTCTTGATTTTTTTTCCGTAACAACCTTCTACAAAGTATAGAAAACTTAAAAAAAAAAGATGGATGAAATCGGTAAAGTCATTCTCAAGTTATGACGTGACCAAGGGAAATACGGATTCATTTTTATATATATAGATATAGTAACTAGATAATCTATTTAAGTCGTTTTGTAGCTTCTCACAGTCGTGATTATTTCTTGTAGTCATAATAATCTTGGTGTCATCAGCATACATCAGGAACCTTGCATCAAGAACATGCGCTTCTATATCGTATAGGTAGGCAGAGTTGGCACACTAGATGGTATGGTTACGCAGTTAGACCTTACTCCGCCCAATATAACAATTTGAGACCGATTCCTAAGGTATGACTCAAACCATCTGAGCAAGTTATCGCGAATACTGAGCTCTTGCAGCTTACGCAGAAGGATGGTGTGATCCACGCAGTCGAAGAACCTGATCGCCACCATCCATATCACGACAACATTCTCAAGAAATACTGCTAAATTGGTATTAGTAGTCTGTCCCCTAATAAACCCGTGTTGTTGTTGCGGAATTAATTTAGGATAAACAAAATTGTGTACTATTTTCTCTAGAATACCTATATTTTCCTACGTTTATAAGGTTTAACTCAAAATTGAAAACTTCAGGTTTTCTCTCTCTCTCTCTCAAATGACAACAATGCCCTTGCCTTTAATTTTAAAAGTTGACAAATACACAAGACACGCAACGCGTGATATTACGATGATTAGAAGTGCGATAACTTCATACTAATAAATAAAACAATATCTCAGGACCATCAATTGCGATCAAGCGTTAAAAGAGCCTACAAAACGGTGCAGGAAACATAACAAAGAAACCGGCACGTATTAGAACAATAAATTCAAAGACATATCAGTGACATCTACTAACCCGCCCTAAGCTGGGCCCGCATAGTGCAGATATAACTATATATAACACTTTGACGGCACGGTTGGCGCAGTGGTTAAGCGATTGACTGCTGCGCTGTGTGCCGCGGGTTCGATTCCCGCACGGACAAATATTTGTATGGCCTACAAGTAGTTGTTCCGGGTCTGGCTGTTTGTGCATGTGAGTTTAAATGTTTGTAAATGCACCCACGATACAGGAGAAATTCCTAGTGTAGGGCAAAGTTAAAAAAAAAAAAAAAAAAACTATAACTGCACTATTGTATTAGGTAAGCCTGTGATGATAGTGTATGGGTTTTAAAATAAATAAATAAATATATAAAGTGGCTCTTGTTATTTTATTTATTTAAACTTCTCGCACATAATTATTATTAAAGAAGAATTATTATTATTATTACATAATAAGGTACAAAAGCGGACTTAACGTTTAAGGCATTCTCTTGTCTACATCCTTTACCACTATCGACAACAATTCCCAGTCAATTGAAATTGTACATAAGATTGAAACTATCTTCGACGATCCCGCTACCCCGGCAGGCTTCGGCCCTATCGGGCCCCGTCACTAATGCTGACATCTCTTTGAGGCGCGCGTGGAACATACGCGCCGTCCGGCACGGGCCTGGTCCTGATCGGACGGTGAGCTAGGGACATTCACCCTTAGGGTGGATAAAGCAATTACTACGTTGAGACTATCTACCTATTACAGCCTGCTCCCAGGCAGGCGCGCCTTACTATGTGTAAATACTTTAATCACCACTGCTCTCAAAACGGTGAAGGAAAACATCCCTAGAATTCCTAGAATAGTCCAAGATTCTTTTTAAGACATGTGATGTCTACCAACCCTCACTAGGCATGCGTGCTAGGTTTAAGACCACTCCCTCTTGATGAGAGGAGCCCTGTGTCCCAGCAGTGGAAACATAATTATGTATGTAAGTGCAGTACGGTATACACGACAACATGCTTACCTAACTGTATCCAAACATTCCAGCATTTATAAATGTCCCCATTCACATGCAGATATTTTAAGCAAAAATTTAGCTCTTTTACCCATACGGTATCTTCCTACCAGAAACTATAACCATGTAAATAAAAGATATAACGTAACATTTTTACGCAAGAGAGGGTAAAAGTCGCGTGTTTTCCATGAATTGAAGACTCGCATTTTATTTTTAAATCGCAAAATCGATTTAGTATTTGTCAAACAAGTTTGTTTTTTTGTTTTTACAGTTCTGTAAAAAGTGTCGACAGCACACTCGCCTAATTTAAAACAAGAACTAGATTTAAGTTAGAAATTCTGAGGGGAAATTCTCGTAATTTTAAGAACGTTCACAGTCTGATCTCAGTCTCAATCTGACAAAAATACCTCTAATTTCTGATATGTTTTTGACATTGATTGTCGCTGAGATGAGATTGCGAATAGATTTTGAACGTTTTCATTACGGAAATTGTCCTTCTAATATAACTCACGGCACGGTTGGCGCAGTGGTTAAGCGATTGACTGCTGCGCTACGTGTCGCGGGTTCGACTCCCGCACGGAACAAATATTTGTATGGCGTACATATAGTTGTTCCGGGTCTGGCTGTTTGTGTATGTGAGTTTAAATGTTTGTAAACGCACCCACGATACAGGAGATATTCCTAGTGTGCGGCAACGTTTTTTTAAAAACCAAAAAAAAAACTCATACGATCACTAATTAAATTAGGTGATAGATAGGCTAACTAATTTCTGAATATTATGCATCAAATGCTGCAAAAGCTTCTCATATTTCCGAAAATTTAAGTATTCTTTCTTTGAATATTTAAAAAAAAAATGAAATATTGTGTCCAGTCGAGCACTAAAATGTGATATGATGTAGTAGAGACAACCTTGACAGATAATTTAAAAAAAAAACTAATTTATGTTTTGTCTTCGTGGTGAAGGTCATTTATGTTTTACTACGTGACTTAACAAAATCCAAAGAAAGGGAATAAGACGTCATTGAAAATAGTGGTTCTATGGACCTGAGTTTGCAGATTCCACTGTTATGTTAAAATCAACACCCGGAACCTCTCTGGTCAAATACAATTCGCACTTGGCTGGTTTGATTTTGAATACATTCTATTTTTAGGTTGCCATAGAAAAAAACGATTGATTCGTGTGTTATAAAAGCATACGTGTAAACTAGTTAGTTTTTGCTGCGATGGACAAAATACAGACACAATATTCACGCGTCCATTTATTTTTGAAAATGCTCGCAGCCAAATTACATTCATCGCTGAAACTCACGGCTCACATCGCGTTTAAAATTGTAAAGCCGGTGCACATTGGTGCAGTGTCCGGGCAATGCAATCAGATAGAATATTAATACAGAATTTTCAAACTTAGCAAAGCGAATATGCATACTGTAAAATGCTTAAAGGTATTTAACACTTGTGACTTGCACAAGTCACACGACAATACTGTAGCTTGTAAGATTTTGTTATAAGGCATAAGGACGCTATTGCTCATCTTCTTAAGATACTAAGTAACGTTTTTAAGATATCCGCCGATATATTAATATCTTGGCTGGGACGAAAAATAAGTCATCCCATCTTTAAACTCGGAATTTTTATTAATTAAAAACCTGCAGCGACGAAAATAACAAAGCTAAAACAGGTCTGTAGTACTAATATTAATTATATGAAAACTTCACTAAACCACTTTTGTGTTTTGTCACCAGTCTCCTCGCCAAGTTACCACGTAAACTAATAAATCTTGGCGTTAAAAGGGTTTATTCTGCAGCGTCAGGGTTAAGTCCTGAGGCGTCGCCGGAAACTGTTGTAAAGTTTAATAAAAATATACTCGGGGAAGTGAGTGGAGATTTTTGTTAAGTGCTCCCGTTTGACGAGCTATTTTATTGTAAGAAGCTTGATTTTCCAGTCTTCTTTTCTTAAGCTTTGCGTGGTGGCTTTGTGATGTTTTAAATCTTCTTAATCATTTTTCATGGCTTTGGTATTGACACTAGATTATTAATGTCTGCTTCAAATTTGTATTTGTAAGGCGTACAAGTAGTTGTTCCGGGTCCGGCTGTTTGTGTATGTGAGTTTAAATGTTTGTAAACGCACCCACGATACAGGAGTAATTACTAGTGTGGGGCATCGTTTCCATAAAAAAAAAAAAAAATTAAAAAAAAAATTAAAAAAAAAAATTTTTTTTGGTTTCGCGGTGGAAATTGTCGTGGACTTCCTCCATCGTAGTTGGGAAAAGGCTAGGCAGATGATGATGACCCTTTCCGGCACAAGGTTGGCTTTCACTTGAGTAAATCCTAAAATCAACTTGATAATCAGTAGTTTAAAACAAAATAAGTCAATGTAAAGTTTTAAGGAGTTCGTTTATTGAGTATAGACTAGATCATTTCTTAGTAACAGAACATCGAGCATTAGCCGTTTTTAAACTTTATAGAAACGAACTTGGAACCCAACGCTCGATGTTTGGTTACAACCTGATTTTAAAAACCAACGAGCGTATTGGTGTAAATATCGAGCAAAGGCATTAGCGGTACCGAACTGGTCGGACATTTCACTAATGAACCCAAGGTAGAAAGAAATGTTGCTGATAAATGTTTGCTCACTCACCGTGAGCATTATGTCGAACGCAGCGTCGAGCATTCGTAGAAACGTTACATTACGTGGAAATTAGGGTTTGGGTCCCGGGACGTCTCGTGTCTCGAAGTCCCGGGACTTTTCGTAATTTTAGCTGTCTCGAGTCCCGGGATTTTCGGGTTGAGACTCGAGACGAGACAAGATTGTCGAAATTGTTTGATTAGATACTAGAATTACTCGATAATAGTAAAGTTATTAAGAATTAGTATGATTTTTAACTAAATTCGTTTTTTAGCTCTAAGATTTAACTGCTTAAAAGTGAATCTGTGTGTGATTAAAAAAAAAAAGCAATTATTAAGACTAAAATTAATGTTAAAGATATTAAGATATAATTTTCTGTTTAATAAATGTTGATTTTTACAAAACATTCCGTTTTTTTAATACGTTTCACCAGAAATCAACTCCATTAAAATTCTTCAAAAAAGGCTAACCATCTAAAAAAAAACAATTTTTTTTTTTTTTAATCTCGAAGTCCCGGGAACTCCCGGGACTTTATATATCGGGAATATCGGGATAAAAAGTATCCTATATGTCAATCCTGGTTATAAACCATCTGTGTGCCAAATTTCATCCAAATCCGTTCAGTAGTTTTTGCGTGAAATAGTAACAAACATCCATCCATCCATCCATCCATACAAACTTTCACGTTTATAATATTAGTAGGATAGTAGGATTGCTACTTAATAGCACGTGTATCGATACACTGCTAGTAATGAGCATACTTATTTTGAGCATGCTCGAAAAACAAACGACGGTTGATTTTCGAGCATGCTACCTGAGGTGAAGGTGGAAGGGGGACTGCTCCGAGCGCGTCACACGCTTATTTAGGAGTATGCTTTAAACTAGCATGCTTATTTCAAGCATATGTAAACAGCCGCAGAGCATGTTCATTTTAAGCATACTTACAAGTTGTTTATAGTCAGTACTGTTAAGCTTGGAAATTAGGATAACTGTACAAGGATCTTTTGGTGCGTGGCCAAAATCAGAACTAATACCGCTATCTTATTTTTCAATACATTTTACAAAACAGTTTTACAAATGTTTACCAACAGCGCTTTCCTGTCAATGTCATTCGAGCGCCAATAGGTCCTCGAAACACTGTAACTGCATTCCGACAGTCGCTTCCTCATTCGAAAAAAAAGATTCCCTTAAAAATAATACAAAATACATTCTCTCAGAATGCGGGATCCGAATCAGTAGTATTTTAAAGATAGACAGGATAATGGATGGATGTTGCTGAACGTTGCCGGATGTAATCTGTTACGCGTTTCTGCGACACTTGTAAGTGATGAATTGATCCTTTCTAACAGAAATTTGCAACTTTGGTTTCCGCTTTTTTTTTTACAAAACAATGGCATCATCTCAAACAGTGTGCGTGGTTCAGTGTCGTCTTCCATGAAAAGGTAAATTGCACCTAATCATGGTCTATTTTTTTTTGTCTTGGTAACCACTCAGTCCTATTACAACATAGGTATATCGTCACTTTGTTATTTTGACTGGGAATTGAAAATTGGTGGAGCACAAAAACAGGCGTAACTAGGGATGGATTCTGATGAGTTAAGTTGATTTTGCTAGTCAGTGCTGCTTCGGATTAAAGGACCTGAAATTTCCCGAAATTTTATTATTGCATGTCAACTTTGAAATATCAAGACGAATTCATCTTGATATTTCAATCTGTAGAACTCATATATCATCACATCATACCTTCGAAATGAAACACGAACAGAACGCACTCCGAGGTAATAGTATATTCTAAAATCCCCTGAACCATACGATATAATACCACGACGTTGCCAAAGAATATTCCTTAGCTTAGCTAGCGTGTATCTCAATATCGGACTAACCTAGTTGCATCTGGGAACATAAAAATTGTGCAGTCAATATTGTACATGGAAATGCAAAGCTGGTATAAGATTTTGCTTAGCAAAACAGTTAGCTAACTTTACGTAAACAGCATTGTTCAACTTCGTTTTAAGAAACAAAATTTCAAGACTTCTTATTTCTACAGGCAATTGTATCCTTGTAAAATACTTCGGTAAACTGAGGATAGTTTATCAATCTTCAACATAACAGTATTTTAGAAGACTTTTTCT
Organism: Apamea epomidion; assembly: GCA_947507525.1. Classification (NCBI taxonomy): domain Eukaryota; kingdom Metazoa; phylum Arthropoda; class Insecta; order Lepidoptera; family Noctuidae; genus Apamea; species Apamea epomidion. The sequence goes on from OX382248.1 coordinate 13,109,048, forward strand.
TCTAGCTTTTTCCAGTGCATTGACAGTTTGCCTTGGCTCGACAAAGTCGTTCTTCGCTTATTAAATAATGCCTTAACCGTTTGTTCTTGACAACACTTTACACAATAAATTGTGAACCTAGTAGGTAGTTTTATCCTCAAATATTTGAATTACGACATCAGTTAATAATTTTTACCACGAGAATGGGCTTTCCATGCTGTCATACCTAATAGGGTAATCCATTCATTATTTCTGGAAGCCATTTATAGCAACGTCACTATAGTGTGGGTTTATAAATCAGTACTTCGTAAATAGTGACGGGACAATCCATCATACATAATGTGTGAAAATAACTCACAATGTTAGCAGGGTTCTACATTCGTAACACTATCACTCTGTTATTGTATTTACCTATGTGTTTATGGGTGTATAGTATTATTGTTTGCTACTGAGGTTATTGTATCTGGCGAGCCTTTTACCCGAACGACAGCATCTGAGAAAGCCTAACAACAAAAATCGGATATTACTTTGCTTGACGTCGAAGCTAAACCTTAAAATGTGTGAACACAACAAGAATATTTAATATTTTAAGCAAAAGCAGTTAACAATATTTTAAGAGCAGTGGTGGCCCAGCGATAACGGCCCCAATTTACGAGTTGTAGGTCGTGGGTTCGAACCCAGCCAGGCGCTTTACTTTGAAAACTTATACTTGTAAATAATTTCATCACCATTGCTCTCAAAACAGTGAAGGAAAACATCGAGAGGGAACTGGCAGGTCCTAGAACCAAAAATTCGAAGACTGTATGTGACATCTACCAACCCGTACTGGGCCCGCATGGTAGATTATGGCCCATTCCATCTCACCGAGAGGAGGCCTGTGTCCCAGCAAAGAAACATTATAGACTGATTTTCTTTGCATTATGCAATCAGAAAGGGTAGATCAAGGCACACGTTATATGTATTTCTGTTCTATACATCAATATTTATCGTGGAACTTTGCAACTGGGTAAAATGAATGCAATGTGAAAGTTTTTTTTTTTTTTTTGAAATGTTACCCTACTCTAGGAATTACTCCTGTATCGTGGGTGCGTTTACAAACATTTAAACTCACATACACAAACATCCAGACCCGGAAATACTACCTGTAGGCAATATAAATATTTGTTCCGTGCGGGAATCGAAAATACACATATGTTGAAAATATATTGTACATATGTGGTTGAGAATATGTTGGTCTCCTATCAAATTAAATTAATCATGCAGCTTTACAATTAATTATATTGAATTGCAACTAGTATTTGCACGATCTGAGTGCGGTAGAATTATATGAATACAATCTACACGTATCTATTTATTGTGGTGAGGACTTATATTTTAAATCGACCAAAAATTAATTTATGAATATTGATCATCTCATTCTGAAAAGCGGAGGAGAGATTGTTGTGGCGTAGCCTGGGTCAGTCCTATGTCCAGCAGTGGACTGCGATAGGCTGAGTTCGTTCTTAAAAGCAATAGGTATATTATTTCCAAACACACGAAACTTTATCGATTTATGTTTCATTAAGAAAAAGGACACCTACCACGCGCCAAGGAGCATAACAATAACTATATGAGTTATCACAATATCAAGAGTAATTCTGTCCCCAACCCTTAGTCGACTACAAGGCTGGTTTCATACAACGGTGCAATTCAATACCAGGGGTAAATGTCTGATATTGACACGTTCAATCTGACGTAATGTCTCTAAATCAAACATGGTTATGTACAAAGGCAGCCGTTCGGACTGGTTGCCTTACAGGGCATTGTTTGATACTAATGTCACCGTAGACAAGGGTATTCGATCAATAGATTGGCTAGCAATCTATGATAGATAGCCTCTGATAAATAAACAATTCCGTCTTTATAAATAATCTATAATAGATACCCTAATCTATATTAAACACACTATCAGTAACAATGGGTTTTATTTTGACAGTTCAATAACATTCATTGCGTAGTTTACGTTTTTGAGCAGATAAATTTTTCGAACATGTGAAGCTATGGATTAGCAATATGATTCTAATTGAGACTGATTGATAGTGTTACGCAATTAGGATGCTGCCGCCCAAAGGTGCTGGAAATCCGTTGGGAATTTCTAATTTCTAGCTGTAGAGAGAGACAGAAATAAAAGTCTTGTGTAAATTGTTTCACCAGTACCGAGGCCTATAGTATCTGAAGGCGAATTCTCTTTATTTAAAACGTTCAAAGTCTAGTCGCAGTCTCATCTCGGCGACAAAGAAATGTCAAAAACTTGTCAAAATGTAGGGAAATTAGAAGTAGTTTTTGACAGATTGAGACTGAGATCAGACTGTGAACGTTCTTAAAATTACGAGAATTGCCCCTCTGAAATCGACACGTGCAAAATCGATAAAGGTCACAAATCAAATATAGCAACACAAAGCATATTGTCTGTTCTTGTCACTATAGACGGGCCTATTTGAAGAGCCCTCAACTGTTCAATATCGTATAGATTCAAGAGTCATTGTTTAATAGCCGACTATGAAAAGGACGTTGGAACAACTATTTTGAAACAAGATACAATTTATAATTGTTTGGAAACGTTAAATGGTTGCAAAATTGTTTACAGCTTTGGTATAATCAGATTTAAATTGATAGTTTTCTGCGTAAAATTTCACTTATATTAATTGATTTAGGGCTGGTTTTTCAGTCGACAGAGAATTTTTATTCGTGTAATAAAATACGTCAGACGTCTGACAGATTTTGTATGGAAGAATTGTCAGCAATTCAAAATTATTCATCGAATAAAATTATCTGGCATTGGAAAAGTCAGATACAATAGTTAAGTTATTTTACAGATGAATGTATGTGCTAAAAATAGCTTTTGTATTTCATCGTTTGATCTTTAAGCGCCAATAATACCATTTTATAGAAAACTAGCTGCGCCCCGCGGTTTTACCCGCATAAGTTTCGATCCCGTGGGAATATCGGCATAAAAAGTATCCTATATGTTAATCCTGGTTATAAACCATATGTTTGCCAAATTACATCCAAATCCGTTCAGTAGTTTTTGCGTGAAAGTGTAACAAACATCCATACAAACTTTCACGTTTATAATATTACTAGCTGCGCCCCGCGGTTTCACCCGCATAAGTTTCGATCCCGTGGGAATATCGGGATAAAGAGTATCCTATATGTTAATCCTGGTTATAAACCAATTGTTTGCCAAATTACATCCAAATCCGTTCAGTAGTTTTTGCGTGAAAGTGTAACAAACATCCATCCATCCATACAAACTTTCACGTTTATAATATTAGTAGGATTAGCTTCAATCAGCGACTTCGGCCGCGTAAAATTTCTTGTCTCTCGACCTACCCTGTCACATCGCATCGCCTGCCCGTGTTATTACTTCATTGTCGCTTAACTTTCTCGACTTTTTTTGTTTTTCATCGACTCCTGAAGATTTTTTTTTAAACCGATTGGTAATTCCCGAGATAAACGCGTTCAAAGAAACAAACTCTTCAGCTTGATTATTAGTTTATACATATTACTGAAACCTAACGCACCTATTTGCTTAGAAAGTTATTTGCAACCATTTTCACTTCCTTAGTAAGTCAGACTACAAATCGTATAAGTTTACCTCCATAATTAGTTTAGCAAAGCTTGCTTAACCCCAAGGGTCATGAGGTTCAGTAATAATAAGGCTTTATTTGATAACTAAGCGAATATAATTAAAGTAAATCTGGTAGTTTATTTCGAGTTTAGATGAGTCTTTAGATGAGTCTCAGTGTTTTAGTTACATGTTAACCAAGAAGTAAGTGCAGTTTTAGGCACGAGACTATTTTGTTATATAATAACAGCCACACGGGTCGATCAATCAGGTTAAGCTACACTTGCCGCGGTCGGTCCGTGGATGAGTGACCATCTTTACATACCGAGGACCTCTCCGTGAAAGCACGTTGAGCCGTTGGTCCCGGCTGTCATTCTTGGATCTTTGACAGTAATTACGGGTCGTCAGAAGCCCGAAAGTCTGACAACCAGTCTTACCAAGGGATATCGTATTACCTAGCAACTGTGGTGTGGAGGTCAGATAGGCAGTCGCTCCATGCAAAATACTGGTATTCAGCTGCATCCGGTTAGACTGGAAGCCGACTCCAACATAGTTGAGGAAAGGCTAGGCAGACGATGACCAGTTTCTTTGGCAAATCTGTACATTCATCTCGAGTATATCATCCATACATGGAAATTAAATACGAAGTTCATAATCTTTCTATGCGCCCATCATAATTATTCATCTTCTGATAAGAATTAAAATATAATTGTGTATTATTTACATAAATATGTACCTTATATTGTGTATTATTTACATAATATGTACCTTATAATGTTATTTATGTATAATTGTAAGTAACTATTTTCAATGTATGTAAATTAATACTTCGTTATAATGGCCATATTTATTTCAAATCGATCAATTCAATCTTTCAATTTAAATGGATTATGCATATTCATTATGGGGCGATAACTACTACTCAATGTTATTTATTGATAGATTGTTTCACAGTTAAGCTTACGTTAGTGTTCATTTCAAATGTAATTATTTCGAAATATATCATGCAGTGGTGCTGCTAATGTGGGCCGATGAATGGGAGCTGCTGAATTTAATCAATCTATTTCACGACTTCAGAGACTGAATAAGCATGTAATGTTGGTTATTTTACATATCAGCCTTATTCAGTCATTTTATCATTCAAAACTGTCCGTCGTGAACTTTTTTGATGTCTGAATAAACGTACATGGTTTTGTTTTGAAATCAATTCCAGCGCTCTGAGCAAATCCTATCATATAATTAGGGTCAGGGATGGATACGATGACATATTGACCGTCAGCTGCCGAACATTAGGCGTTTAGGCTGCAATATTTTGGGATACAGAGAAAAAAATTTTTTTTTTTTTAAACTGCCCCACACTAGGAATTTCCCCTGTATCGTGGGTGCGTTTACAAACATTTAAACTCACATACACAAATAGCCAGACCCGGAACAACTACTTGTAGGCCATACAAATATTTGTTCCGTGCGGGAATCGAACCCGCGACACGCAGCGAAGCAGTCAACCGCTTAACCACCACCACTTAACCACACTTAACCGTGCCGTCAGGTAGCTATATTGATCTCCAATTTCCCATAACAGAGTCGCAATGGAAAAAATCGCATGCTCTTTTTAAACCCAGCAGAAAACGCCTCGAGACTACAAAGAATCTATCAATTTTGTGGTTCTGTCACTACGAGACTACATTGTAGATTTACTTGTAAATAAACTTTCAAGTTCTTTTTGAGCTGTAGCCCAGTACTGTACAACATTGCTGCAACAAGCACATAATACAAACAAAATAGTCTTAAGAAAAAACACAAAGTATTATATATATTACTAGCTTTTGCCCGCGACTTCGTCCGCGTTAAGCAACTTTCTTAATTTTTTTTTCCCGTAAGAACCTTCTACAAAGTATTAGAAAACTTTTTAAAAAAAAGATGGATGAAATCAGTAAAGTTGTTCTCAAGTTATGACGTGACCAACGGAAATATGGATTCATTTATATATATATAGATTAGCATGTACGAGTATACTGTTTTATTTATTTATTTATAATTTAATTATGTATTTACAGCAATGTGTACTCGATAATGTGTAAGCTGTGGTTACCTGTAATTGAGTGTGCATTACAAGATAAATGTTATATTATACAAGTGTGTCGGACTTGAGGCATTTCGAACTAAAGTATTATCGAAATGAAGACATGTCGGAGTTCCATATTGTCCAAATAAAATCTTGTATTACGGTTTGTCGAAATTCAGTTGCTAAGTTGTTCTATAATGGTAAAAGATAATTGTGATGTATCTTGTTGGTAATCCTTAAATAAATAAATAACTAAATAAGTAGCGATAGCTTTTCGTAAAGACATTAATTTGTACCTAAAGAAAATAAATAAGATATATTTTGTACCTCGACAATTTTTGATTGAATGACGTCTTTATGAAGTGTCTAGCTAGCGGGCCCCTTAAGATTATTTTTATTGTTATTATACTTTCAGATCGCCCAATAGTGCTCGGAGTGAGAAGCTATTATGTACTTTACAAATCCAAAATTTCGATTTTATGTGAGCTATACTTCAGAAGATATTCGTAATTTACACAAACGTCCAGCCAGCGAGCCCTTTTTTAAATACTACTCTTTTATAACATACAATAGTGTTACGAGCTTGATACTATTATGTACCATACAAATCCAAAATTTCGACTTTCTGTGAGCTATACTTCAGAAGATATTCGTTATCTAAACAAACGTCCAAGCAGCGGGCATAGGGAAGCTGGGTATGTTTACGTAACACTACCTGAGAAACAAACAGCTGTCTGACTGTTAGAAATATCTCGGGCATATTGTGACCTCTGACCTGAGGGACGATGCAGACATCGACAGAGAGTGTAAGACATTGTCTGTGAGGGCTAAATGATCTCCCGCAGGTCTATGGATTGAAACAAATAAATTTGAATTTGAATGAGATTAATTGGTGAAGGGCGGGCGTTTTTGGGAGACTGTCTTTTGTAATTTTGACGTTCGAAAAGTGCTAATTCTCAGCCTAATTTGAATAAATGACTTTTGATTTTGATTTTTTTATTAGAATCATAGCCAATTAAATAAAATCATGAAATCAAAAACAAAAAAACATTGAAATCCGGATTAAAACAAATTACATTTAAAATATTAAAACAAAATTAGAATAACAACGAGCAAAGACGTAATTGTATTGTGCAAACGCAAATTTAACTAGGTCCGTTGGTTGAATACTTACTTAATTAACGAATATCTTCTGAAGTATAGCTCACAGAAAGTCAAAATTTTTAATTTGTAAGGTACATACATAATAGTTTCTAACTACAAGCACTATTGGGGCGATCTGAAAGTATAATAACAATAAAAATAATCATAAGGGGCCCGCTAGTTAGACATTTCATAAAAAACGTCATTCATTCAAAAACTGTCGAAGTACAAAATATATCTTATTTATGTTTTTTAGGTACAAAATAATGTCTTTATGAAAAGCACACACCTGTTGATAAATCTCGTTGGGGCCTACCAGATAGACTCACACAACTTTGTTTACCTACTTGTAATCCACTTTTTCTCAACTTGATACGAGCTACAAAGGATGTCAAAATAAACAGCTACCTATGACAAAGACACCCTCAACGTAATACCGACGCACAAATAAAATTATCTACTTGTGTCATAACAAGGAAGGGCTTGGTCTTTCCATTATAAATTTGATCCTTTTGTACGGGAAACTTGATTGTATTTCCTTGTGTACGATATAGAGTACTTTCGGTCAGCTGTTGTTTTCTACTCATTCTTCCAGAGGGAATTTCGTGTCAACAAGTACCTGTGTCAGTCATGATAGGTCTTTAAATTATTATAGTCTATATTTATTCTTATACACCGTGTTCTTCACGTTATCTATAAACTTTGGCAAACGCTTCTATAGCTTTTACAAATCAAATCTAACAAAGAAGATAGTACTTAAAAAGGCTTCGTTACAAAGATATTTGTAATTTCATTTAGGGCTGATTTTTCTATCGCCAGATAACTTTTACTCGAGGAATAAAATTGACGTTTGACAGTTTTCGTACGATGTAACTGTCAAAACTTCAAAATTATTCCTCGAATAAAGTTATCAGATTATTGAAAAACCAGCCTTTAATGAAATGTAATTAAGCTATGCAGTAAAAAAGGCTTTTAATTTGGTCTATGATGCCGCTTAGTGTAATTAAAATGATATATCAAATGCTTTGGATAAAGAGATAAAGAGGTATGCATATCGGGTGACTTACATCAAGGTATAAAAGTAAGTAAGACTGTATGAAAATTAACAAAATATAAGAATTCATTCATAAAAATGCTTATTTCCATGGTCTGAACATCAGAAGGCCAATTCTCGTAATTTAAAGCGTTCAAAATCTAGTCCCAGTCTCATCCCGGCGACAAACAAATGTCAAAAACTTGTCAAAGTGTAGGGAAATTAGAAGTATTTTTTGACAGATTGAGACTCCTAGATAATTTCACCCAACATCTAGTAGAAGCGGTTGGTGGTTACAAAGATGAGATCAGACTGTGAACGTTCTTAAAATTAGGAGAATTGTCCCTCTGGTCGAAGTTTATGTACATCGTCCGGAACACGGTGTATATTAAGACCCGCCTGCCTCGACTGCTGAGCATGATGTCCTGCAGGGTAATTTCGTAACACACTAACAGAAGCAATGGCTTTCATATGGTCAGTTCAACAACATTCATTGCGTTATTTACGTTGTTGGTCAGACAATTTTTTTGAACATTTGAAGCAATGGTTTAGCCAAAGATTATCCTTCAAAATGATTCAGGTTGTGATTGATAGTGTCTTACGCAATTAGGATGCTGGGTTTAATTTCCAGGTTGGTTATGTTATGTTCATTTATAGCCATAAAAATTGCACTCTCGTTAATGTTTTATCATGTTTTTTTAGAAATCGTTTCGAAAGTTCCTTCAACATTGATTTTATCCTAAAATCTCTGTTGAAAACGAACGTAATAAAATTATTCTTCATCCGTCCCAACAAAGAAAGTTGGGGCGGATGGTTCCTTGAAGACAGCTGTCACGCAAGTTTCCGTTTACCGTTAATTGCGACAAGTGGCAGAATATCGTTCGGAAAGGCCAACTAATTTACACAATTTACGTACAAATTAAAAGAGTTTTAGCCTAGAAATACAAAATTCTGGCCGCGTAGAAATAAATTATTTTAATCCGACTTTTGGCAATAAATTAAAATATCTCATTAGTGGTTGCAGGTTATAGTACCAGTTTTACTGCCAGTTTGGCTGAGAACTGGCTTCACATCATAAAGATTGCAACAAATGTCGACTGCAAATTGTGATAAATGAAAGAACAACCTTCTGCTTCGGGAATGTGCCATATCATAACGATAAATAAAAATCTGTTTGCCTATCACAGTAGAATTTATGGATCAAAAATAAATGGTTCATCGACAATCCCTATAAACATTTTCATAAACAAACAATTGTGGCAACTCTTCGGAAAGTTATTATTCTACCGCCGTTCAACAGACACATTTTCAGCCTTTATATTCTTGTTTTGATGGACAGCTATAATTAGCGCACAGGAAAAATTCCAGGCCGTTTCCTTTGGGATATTGCTTTAGAAAAGTCGCACGCTTGCGACTGCGGACTGGTACTTAGCAGAGTATGTAGATTTTGTGACCAGTTTGTCGTGCGTACGATTATCTGATGTGATATATGTAATTTATCGCAGTGTCGAGGTCATATCAAAGTTGATACATGTGCGCATTACTGTGGGGTTATGTGCGTAGTATCATTGCGTTTCAGAAAAATATGTACATAGTCTTTTCATTTATATATTATAATTTTTTCGAATCATGCAACCATTATATAAGGAACATATCTCTGGGATGGGCAAATATCGTTACTAACTGGACGCCTGAAGGAGGACATCGCCGTCGAGATGGCTAAGTAATAACAGCCTCACGTGTCGATCGATCAGATGAAGCTACTCTTGCCGCGGTTGGTCCGTGGATGGGTGACCATCTTCACATACCAAGACCCCTCCGTCCCACGGAAAGCACGTGAAGCCGTTGGTCCCGGCTGTCATTCGTGGATCTTTGACAGTCGTTACGGGCCGTCAGTAGCCCGAAAGTCTGACAACCAGTCTTAACAAGGGGTATCGTATTACCTAGTAACTTGGTTGCCACGGTGAAGATGGTGTGAAGATCTAACGAGGATTGCAGGACCAACGTGGCCAGAGATCGCTCAAGACAGGGAGGTTTGGAGGGAAAAAGGGGAGGCCTTTGCCCAGCTATGCTACACAATACAGGCTAATGAAAAAAAAAAAATTCGTAGGCAAGAATAGCAGTCAGTTTTTTGTAGTGGTAAAAAATGTATGATTGTTTATGATTAATTGATTGTGTGAATAATTGACGGTCCTAATTAATAATGCATCGGTTGGTCAATTGAAATCCAAACCTATGAATTAAATATACTTGCCGACTCATCTTTCATGGCTTTTCATAATAATACAGAGGCGGTTTTCGTTTGTTTGTTATCATTTCGAAGTGTTTTTGCACAGCCCGTTTGAATAAAATGAGCTTTGATTTTTTTTTTTATATATTGCCGGAACAGTATCTAGAAAATAGATCGATCTTAATATTTCAATTGAGTAGTTTTAGGTAAAAAACAATAAATTATAATGTGGCTTATAATCAACCTATAATGTTCCCACTGCTAAATACTGGTATTCAGCTGTATCCGGTTAGACTGGAAGCTGAACCCAACATAGTTGGGAAAAGGCTAGGCAGATGATGAATGTTCCCACTGCTGGGATACAGGCTTCTTCGAAAGGGAGCTGGCGGGCCTAGTGCTGGTTGGTAAATCGAATTTTTGGTTCTAAGACAAGCCAGTTTCCTCACGATGTTTTCCTTCACCGTTTTGAGAGCAGTGGTGATGAAATTATTTACACTAAGTAAAGCACCTATCTGAGTTCGAACCCACGACCTACAAACTTGTACGTCGGAGCTGTCACAACTGGACTAAAACTGCTCAATGTTGCTTAAAATTAAAAAAAAATGTGATACTATTCCAATTTGTTATTAATCATGAATACATAAACATAATTTAAATAGTCAACTTAAAGTCTGCTGGCTAAAAGTCGCAACAGTGCGCCTAACTTAACATAAATTGAAGACGTTATTGAACGACGAGAGTATTATGTTCACTTATTTCAGGGTCTGACTACCTTAACAGTAATTGAAGACAAATATTGACTGACAAGAGTAGTATGTTCTCTTATTTCGAGGGCTGAAATTATTTATCGAGATTTGGTATCATTTTCGGTACAATTGGTACTTTACCTTATGTTGTAGGACTCAATTTCGCGTTGTTTTTTGGCCTCTTTTGTGATTTTCCGTTTCAAATTCTTATTACATTTGGTAATATAGGAAAACAGTATATTATCACGAAATTAAACTCGAAAGGATGCGATGATAATATAATATAATATGAATTGCTTATTAGATACTACTGTAACAGATATGATTTTATAGACATTTTTTCATAAACCGCCATAATTTGATAAGGAGAGTAGACATAATATACAACACTCTCTCTATCGTCTCTGAATTAACGCCCGCCACCAAATACCCCAATTAGAACATATGCTGTTATGATCATAATAAATACACTGAATTTTTACTATTATCTATGAAACATTGTTTATTTATTAGTTATACTGATTATGGGAGAAAATTGTGGTCTCATTAAAAATCTTCGCACGCACACATTCGCACATGTATAAGGCTATGTATTACGTCCATTTAGGTTTTGTTTGTACGGAGGAAGTGTGACTGTAGGTCATTTCCGTAGTTTTAGTTAATTTTGGGATAAAAAATTACCTATATTAACAATGCAGTAGTTTATCGCAGAAAACGATAAGGCCCATTTTAAAATTTTTAGTGTTCTATCAAATTTTTTTTTTTGTTATGTATTTTTGTGGTGTACATTGTGTACACCACAAAAATACAAGAAAAAAAATACAAGTATATATAAATAAATAAATAAATGACAAATTGATTAAGTATAGATTCTGAACAAACTAATTACATAATGTGCATTTATTCAGTTACACTTTGTATACAAAGTGTAACAATTAAGACACTTCACGAAGCCGTCGTTTAAGGGAGTGTTTACACCGTAAACCGTTCCGAGACAATGTTTCGTTAGGGCTCGTCAACGGAACATTGTCTCGTAACTACGTACTGAGGCAAAATTATTACAGTGGGTATTTTACAAATAGGTACAATAAAATACAAATATTTTATTGGAACAAAAACATTCAACAATTTTTGTGTACGTTAATACTGCGTTAGTTTAGTAACTGTGTCGCAGTTATTAGCGCCCACCCCAGAAGCGAAAACCACTGAGTTCCATAACAACAAATTTGGTTATACTTATAGGTAGAAACTAGACATAAACATTAATAATAATATTTTTTTAATAATTAAGACATTTGTTAATAATAGTTGTAGCAGTATAAGAGGGTGTGTGTGCGTGGTGAGGGTTGTGTGTGCGAGTGAGTGTATATGGTGAGGGTGGGTGTGGAGATGCGTCTGTCTGTGTGTGTGGGAAGGGTGCGTATATGTGTATGTGGAAGATGTGATATGAATATAATTAAGTTTGTATGAGGCTCTCTGTTTCCTCATAAATCAGGTTTTGGAGCCATTTTTTTTTCACGAAGTAACGCGCGCTTTCCTTGTGGTAGCCAAGTGTACAAACACGCTGTGAATGTGTGCGTAAAGACGAGTACCTACCGTCAGCACGTAATGCACACAGAGAGCACAGGAGGCTTAAACATGCATTCGCAGTTTGTACACTTGGTATCCCCAAGTAAAGCGCGCGTCGCTTTGTGAGATAAAAATACTATACGTAGTACCAACGTTCTGTTGAACGTGCCTCCACGCAATAATGTACCTAGTAGCTTTGCCCTTTGACATTCGCAGCCTTGAGAAAGTATCTACGAACTATATGGAAGGGCGCCTTATATACGAGGCATAATGACATCATAAGGAAACGCTGTAAGAAAACCTACGCCATAAGACCCTAGTGCCTAAGAAAGAAGTACTCGTATACGCTGGAATGGAAGAAATAAACCTTACTGCCCACCGCCTACAATTTTTTTTTTTTTTTTTAACGTTGGTTGAACGTATATTGATAATAGGATATCATTTAAAAGCAAATTAATACTCTAAAAAGATCAGCTTTTATAATTATGTTTATCCCAGCAATCTAATTTATTTCAACTCCATCTTTTGAAGCCAGTTGTTTTCAACTGGGTTCAATAGCACAAAAACAAATCATATACATCGCTTACCTGTGTACGAGATGTATAATTATGATTTGTTTTTGTAACGATTTGATACACGTAAGTGTTTTATTAATGTAACTAGTATCAGGTGGGGTTCTGTAGTAATTTCTGCTCCATGGGAAAAAGGTGAGTTTATGTGTGTCTGTGTCTACTATAACTAGGTACATCTACATAAATAAAACAAAGTCGGATTAGTTACACCATTTATAACTCAAGAACGGCTTCACGGATTTATATGATCTTTGATTTGTTGGATTTGTATCCGCCTCGAATAGCAAAAGTAACTATTGAAACAAAGTGAAATTTCACGAAAAAAAGAGATCTGAGGCGGTACGAAGTTCCGCCGAGGGAGACGCTCCGGGCGTCGGGAGCCGCGTGACGACTCCCGGCCACCGTAGGCGCGGGCCTGCGGGCGGAGAGCAATGGGTAGCTCTCTGTCCGATCAGGAGCAGGCCCGTGCCGGACGGCGCGTATGTGTTCCACGTGCGCCTCAGAGAGATGTCAGCGTAGTTGACGGGGCCCGACAGGGCCGAAGCCTGCCGGGGTAGCGGGATCGTCCGAAAGGGTTACCGCTGCCCTGGTACATAAAGGGCTAAGGAAGGAACACGGGTGGGTTTTAGTCAGTAAGAGTCTGACACTCCCTTCTGCTCGGCGGGGCGCGGGAGCGGGAGCGGGAGGAGTCATTTGATGATTTCCCATCCTCAAAAAAAAAAAAAAAAAGGCGGTACGAAGTTCGCCGGGTCAGCTAATATATAACACACTCTCAATCTCAGTTTGAATCATTTTGAATGATATTTGCTAATCCATTGGTTCTTATGTTCGAAAAAATTGTCTGCTCAACAATGTATATAACGCAATGAATGTTGTTGAACCGTAAAAGTAAAAGCCAGTGCTACTACTGTGTTACGCAGTTACCCCGCTGTTGAGTCTACGACACGCCATACCGTGTTCACTCTGGTGTGTGCCCGGTCCTAGTTGTTTTGACAATACTACTCGTATTTCAGCACTGTCATTTTTCCTCTTTGCCCAAGTCCCAGCTTAAATTAGAGTACTCAAGGACTTTGACCTAAAAAGCCGCGGCTTTTCTCCATTAGGTCAAAGTGATGATCGATGTGCCAGAGTGTGTGAGTGTGTGTTCCAGCTGTCGGGAAATTACTGAATTTTCAAATGGAAAAGCCAGGCTTACACTACCCGACCAAGGATCGGTTCCAAGAACCCGCAGGTCCGCAGGTGTGCTTGTAAGTTAAACAATAATAATATGTACCTAATAGTTGCATTTATGTGTATAGTCGAAAAAACAACAGCTAGTAACTATATGCTAATAGGCTAGATGTAAGTATGTTGTAGTTTTTATTTTATTTTATTTAGGGAACTTAGTAAAGTGGTTATCATTTTTAGATGTTATTATAAGTACTACTAGTTTTTTACGTTTTTCTTAGTTTTAAATTGTAAGTAAGTAAATTTTAAGACCACGCTATATTGCATTAGATATACACCTGTAATGATAGTCATTGTAAGGGAGATTTTAATAAATAAATAAGTAACAACGATTCTACGTACATATACTTCGTACGTACGTATGTACTTCGATTTATTTTACGAACAAGCACAATACACTATTGCGTAGTGAACCTTGTCCTCTACTCTAAACGCGTGACAAGTAAACGACCTTGCATTATATAATTAACACTGAACTTACACACCTGCTTTAATGTTGATACTGCAAATAGTTTGGATTTCTGCCCACCTCGTTAAACAAGAGAGTCGTTAACATAATAATAAAGAATTTTATTTGTTTATCTAAGGTCAGAAATGACCGGCGGCTATCTCGCGTCCGGCCCTGGTACAGAGCGAGAGTGCATGGGAAGCCGTCACCTCCTTCTGCGAAGCAGTAATGCTCGCAAAGGAGGAGGCGGAACGCGTGAGGGAGAGGCAATCTCTGCACCCTCATGCCACTAGTCGCCGCAGGAGACGCCCTGGACGTCGGGAGTCAACAGCCGACTCCCGGCCACCGTAGGCGCGGGCTTGCGGGTGGCGAGCAATGGGCAGCTCGCCGCCCGGTAAGGACCAGGCCCGGGCCGGCGGCGCGTTAAGTTTCAAAGAGATGTCAGCACAAACTGATGGAGTCCGCTAGGGCCGATGCCTGCCAGGGCCGCAGGTTTTTTGAAAGAGATACCGTGGCCCCGGCACAGGCAAGGTCAGTACAAGTCTGACACGCCCTCCCGCTCCGCCCAGAGGGGTAATTTCATGATTTCCCACCCAAAAAAAAAAGTTCGGAAAAGAACAAGGTTTGGAAACTGCCTGAACTGAGGCTCTTGACAAATTCTTGGCTATTTTGGTTTACTGTATTTCTGTTTGTACTTTTTTGAGAAATAACAAAAGCAAAAAATTAATATCAAAATATTTAATTTCACATAAACCTATATGGGCACTTATGAAACGTCAGAAGCTAGGTGCACGGTCCCAATTGGTCGTTTCCTATGGAAAACAGCAGGCAAGAAACTCCTCGGTTACTCTTTTAAAAGAAAATAATCAAATTTGAAGCGCATGCATGGAGAGAGGCCAGTTTCCACTCCGTTGGAAGACGGGGAAGCTGGTCCTCATTCAGAAGCCAGGGCGCCCTGCGGACTCTCCGTCCGCATACCGGCCCATAGTGCTGCTCGACGAGGTCGGCAAGCTCTTTGAGAGAGTGATTGCGGGCCGCCTTGTCGGGCACCTGGTGAGGACGGGGCCGGATCTTGCGGAGTGCCAGTTTGGCTTCCGCAAGGGGCGCTCGACGGTGGACGCCATCATGCGCGTGAGAGCCCTCACGACGGGGGACGCGGTGTCCCGGGGTGGGGTGGTCGTGGCGGTGTCACTCGACATCGCCAACGCGTTCAACACCCTGCCCTGGAGCTGCATAGGGGAGGCACTCCGGTATCACCGGGTGCCGACTTACCTCCGTCGAATAGTCGGGGCGTATTTGACGGACAGAGCCGTCATCTACCCCGGTCGCGACGGGAATTGGAACCGGCGAGAGATGTCGTGCGGTGTCCCGCAGGGATCGGTTCTGGGGCCGCTCCTGTGGGACATCGGTTACGACTGGGTGCTGCGGGCCGACCTCCCTGATGGCGTCAGCGTAGTTTGCTACGCTGACGACACGCTGGTCCTGGCGCAGGGGAGGTCGCATCAGGCGGCGGCCGACGCGATGACACGCGGGGTTGCGATAGTCGTGGAAAGGATCCGGCAGTTGGGTCTCGAGGTGGCATTGCACAAGTCCGAGGCCATGTCCTTTCATGGGCCCCGGTACGGGCCACCTTCGGGATCCCAACTGATGGTAGGAGGGGTTCACATCGGCATCGAGAAGACGATGAGATACCTGGGTCTCGTCCTCGACAGCCGGTGGAACTTCGTCGAGCATTTCCGACGTTTGGCCCCCAAACTGGAACGGGCCGGGGCCGCCTTAAAGCGGCTCCTGCCCAACCTTAGGGGGCCAAACGCCTCCTGCCGGAGGCTTTACGCGGGGGTCGTGCGGTCCATGGCCCTTTATGGGGCCCCGGTATGGGCGCGTTCACTGCGGCTTCGAGCCGCACACTACCTGAACGCGCCCCAAAAGGTGGTAGCCGTAAGGCTGATCCGGGGGTACCGCACGATCTCGCGCGAGGCAGCAAGCCTCCTTGCCGGACTGCCACCATGGGATCTGGAGGCGATAGTCCTCGCGCGCCTGTATGACTGGCGCGCGGAGGCACTACGTCGGGGGGAAACTCTGCACCCGCGGCAAATCGCTGCGGAGCGGACGGACCTCCGGCGCGGTCTCATGGTGGAATGGAAGGCGCGACTATCGCAACCCAGCGCAGGGCACGCCACGATAGCGGCGATAAGACCCCTCTTTGAGGAGTGGCTAGAGAGGCGTCACGGCGCTCTCACCTACCGCCTGACGCAGGTCCTCTCCGGACACGGATGTTTCGGGAGGTTCCTGCACATCATCAGGCGGGAGGAGACGCCCGGGTGTCACCACTGCGAGGATCGCCCAGAGGACACGGTGGAGCATACGGCGGAGGTCTGCCCCGCTTGGGCAGAGCACCGCCGTGTCCTCGTAGAGGCGATCGGCAGCGGCGGCGACCTCTCGCGCCCGGCCCTGGTGCAAGCCATGGTCCGGGGCGAGAGGGAGTGGGAGGCGGTCACCTCCTTCTGCGAAGCAGTCATGCTAGCGAAGGAGGTGGCGGGATGGGCGAGGGAAAGATCCTCACGCCTCAGCCGCCGAGGGAGACGCTCCGGGCGTCGGGAGCCGCGTGACGACTCCCGGCCACCGTAGGCGCGGGCCTGCGGGCGGAGAGCAATGGGTAGCTCTCCGTCCGATCAGGACCAGGCCCGTGCCGGACGGCGTGTATGTGTTCCACGCGCGCCTCAAAGAGATGTCAGGGGCCCGACAGGGCCGAAGCCTGCCGGGGTAGCGGGATTGTCCGAAAGGGTTACCGCTGCCCTGGTATGTAAAGGGCTAAGGAAGGAACACGGGTGGGTTTTAGTCAGTAAGAGTCTGACACTCCCTTCTGCTCCACCCAGAGCGGGAGGAGTCATTTGATGATTTCCCATCCTGAAAAAAAAAAAAAAAAAAAAAAAAAAAAAAAAAAAAAAAAAAAGCATGCAGACGATGCGATGCGACGGGTGGGCGAAGTCGCGGGCTGAAGCTAGTGTGAATATAAAAAAGTAGTATTCTGCCTTTAAGCATTAATAAATTCAATTCAATTTGCATTGAATGCTACTGTTCATATTTATCTTACTTCTAAGGCCAATCTTAATTCTAAAACCAACGAAAGGTTACTCTATGAAGTATTTAAGGTCACCCCTATCCTATACATCTCACATATTTTGCGAGAATTCATAACATAACAAAAATAGAATGATAAATTGTTTATGAGTAAATGAGCGTGGTCAAGGTCGTGAGGTAAAATTATTATAATGTTACAAAATTACACGCATTGCTGACATTGCAGTGTCCATGTTCCGCCAAGATAGAATGCCTATCGCACAACATTTTTTTTTAATTATTAGTTCAGTCCCACTCCTGGGCAAAGGCCTCTCTCCTCTCCTTCCTCTTTTGCGAGCCCGCGCGTCCTCCTTCCAGTTTAACAACATCCTTAGGCATAACATTCTGCAGTCTTCCATAAATTTGGATTTCAAATGTTATCAAGTATTATAAATGCCAACAAATGGACCCAAGTATTTAAATAATAAAGTTAATGCATCACTGTACAGAACACTGACTGGATAGGTTTTTACGGTTCGTACGCAATCTGTCCGTGCCAGTGTGACTGATCCCTGACTGAAATAGTGCATAGTTGGTAGTTTTTAAGGTTAGTTTTTTACTATATTATGTGTATGTAACAGGCGCTTCTCGCCATCAAACTCGAAAGTTTGGCGAAATAACTCTCACATGGGAATGGAATCCTTATACCCTCAAGTTCTGAGTTGACACTATTATTGAGAAATGCTTGCTCTGACTGGACTGGTCCATTCAAATGTGGGTGATTTTTCCTTCAAAAGACCATTTCACAGACCAATCTAAAAGATCTCACATGGTCTGACCAAGATTAGGTATTTCTTAACTCTGTGGCCTCTGAGTTTTTTTTCGGCATTTCTTCTCAGAGTAATTAGTCGGATAGTAAACGCCGATCTCATCTAGTTTTAAAAATATGATTAACGTGTAAAAGACTTGTAGAAACGTACTTACACAAATAAATCATTTGTCACTTGTGCACGTGCTATATCCGTACATAAAATTTGTGATTAAATCCACGCACATGCAATAAAAACTTCTGACCATACAAATTCAAGGACCGATTCGTTTAGAAAATTATCACTTAAAATTCCATTCTACAGTCGGAATAGTTAGACGGTTTCAGTTCCTAGAGGTCTATTTACAAATTTTAAATGAAAAATCTTTTATAACAACGCGCTATGAATAAAAAATTTAATAAGGTAAAATGCCGATTAGGTGGCTTATAAATCAATCAATCTGCCAAGCTTCCTCCCAACAATTTTGGGACCGGCCTACAGTATAACCGGATGTGTATTTTGAATAGAGCGGGCTGCTTATCTGTACCCGTATTCCCGTAATTTAAAACGTTCAAAATCTAGTCGCAGTCTCATCTCGGCGACAAACAAATGTCAAAAACTTGTCAAAATGTAGGGAAATTAGACGTATTTCTGACAGATTGAGACTGAGATCAGACTGTGAACGTTCTTAAAATTACGAGAATTACCCCTCTGATCTCCACAAAGAGGTGTCCTTTAGTAAGACTGGCTGTCAGACTTTTGGAGAGTACCCGTAACGACTGTCAAAGATCTACGAATGACAGTCGGGCTTATAATAAAACCCGCTCCAAAAATCACACTATACAGTCAAAAATCTAGACTGTATAATGTGTTATTTTTGGAGCAGTATATCTGAGGTGTAATTCTCGCAATTTAAAACATTCAAAATCTAGTCGCAGTCTCATCTCGGTGACAAACAAATGTCAAAAACTTGTCAAAATTTAGGGAAATTAAAAGTATTTTTTGACAGATTGAGACTGAGATCAGATTGTAAACGTTCTTAATATTACGAGAATTGCCCCTCGCTAAATATGTCAGTAACAATAAAATTACAACGCGGATCTACTTTTGAAGAAGTGATCTAGAGCCTCTAGATCACTTCTTGAAGGTCTTTGACTGTCTGACCGATCTACATTTTAATTTTATTGTTACTGACAAATGTAATACCTACGAGTGACATTAGAAATGTTTGTGCATTACTTAAAATAAACTCATTTTAAATTATTACCTAGAAAATAATAACTACAATTGCCTACCTACCTGAGGGATTGATTTCATTAGTTTATTTCATCTTCCTGAATTCTAGTTAAAACAATAGGCACAATACAGATTGCTTTGCGAGCTAGAGTCATATAAAATTGATGTTAGCAAAATACTGCAAACCTACGACTATAACATTTACATATTTATTAAAAAACTAAAGTATGTCTATAAATAAATGGAACCAACATAACAACCAGCCCATAATGTTCCCACTGCTGAGACACAGGCCTCCTCTCTGTGAGAGAGAGTGGGCCATAATTCACCACGCAATGCGGGTCGGCAGATGTCACATGTCTTCTAATTTTTGGTTCGAGGGTATGCCGTTTTCCTTACGATGTTTTCCTTCACCGTTTTGAGAGCAGTGGTGATAGAATTAAACACACAAAGTAGAGTGCCTGCCTGGGTTCGAATTCACGACCTACAACTCGTTAAGCGGGGCCGAAGCTACTGGGCCACCAGAGCAATGATACCAAACGCATGAATACAAAAGCTATTTAAAAAAAACCAGTCCAAAAACGTCACCCAATATCGAAATCCGTCTCCGAAACCGTTGCTGTCACGTACACACTACTTAGTCAACATCAAAAATTATGCATTCCTTGTCATTTAGTACCCACAAAAGCGGCTAAAAATAACCCAAAGTAACAGTTAGCTTGAATATTTTAAGAGACAATCGCGATTCGAATGTTTAAGAAGGCAAAACTTTTGCTTTTCAAAACGTATGCGTAGTAAATATGCGCATACGAATTGTACAATGACGTCATAACAGGTAATAAGTCTGGAAATTTGTACCTCCGTTTGACTCGCGTAGTATTGAATTGGTGAATATTAGTGTACGCTCGTGGCTAAATAATACAGCCGCACGGGTCGGTCAACGATTAAGCTACGCTTGCCGCGGTCGGTACGTGGATGGGTGAGGCATGGAGGAGTCTCGGAAAGAACGTTAAGCCATTGGTCCCGTCATTCACAGATCTTTGACAGTCGTTATAGGTAGTCGGAAGCCCAAGTCTGAGAACCAGTCTTACTAAGGGGTATCGCGAGTGTTTCCCAGTAACTGGGCTGTGGAAGTATTATAGGCGACTGCTCCATGTAAAATACTGGTATTCAGCTGCATCCGGTTACACTGGAAGCCGACCCCAATATAGTTGAGAAACGAGAAAAAAGTCGCAGCTGTTACCATAGGACCACTACTGCTTAGTTATGTTCACTTTTTTAATAAAAGTTACAATAAAAAGAACTCAATATTTTAGTTTAAGACTTAACAAATCATATTCTTCTCTTGTTCTTTCTACACACTTGTCTACATTTTTTTTTTGGTCTGCTGGTAGAAATTTCTTAACAAATAAGCAGTACCTTTGCACTCAATATATGTCATATCTGTATCCATTTTACGCTCTGTACAGACGCCACCACATCAAGCTACTACAATCTATCAAATTTCTTTAATAGATTTTCAACTTTATTGCTGAATCTTTAACGTTCAAGATTGATTGAGAAATTTTGACAGTTTCGAGTAACTTAACCTGCTGGCGTCTGTACATAAATAAATAAATAAACTTTCCATACAAACAAAATTTAATTAAAAAACAGTACTAATTACTTATGGTAAGAAAATTCTGTTTATGATAATGTCTATTAGAACCGTTATATCTCTGTAACAAGTTAGATCTAATAGCTATAATTCATTATAATTAGTCATTAAAACTTATTATAACTGAACTATGGGTGTTAATGAGTAATAAATACATCATAAATTATCAATAAGTCCATCGCTAATTAAACACGTATTTACACATTTATGTCACTATTAATTAACCCTGTGAACTGAAGGTGTCAAATTAAATAGCGAGTCACGACCGCGACATTATTTGCATGAAATTCAGATCTCTCTTATCCGCTACATCGTTAGTCGTGTTACGGAAAATTGTATACTCTTGCAAACTGAGGCGATGAAACGAAGCGTTCATTTCATTGTGACATTTATTTTCAGTACTTTATAAAATTAAAAGTGGCCCGAGTACGGTAATATTGTGATTTAGCAAATGGAATCTGCATTTTCATTTAAAAACTCCGATGTATTTTTTTCAACGGCGACAAAATGCACATTAATATTACAGAATATTTTCTAATATTTTTTTTATAAGCCGATCGGGCTTGGTGTTTGTTTTCAGATTAAAGTGTGATATAAAACTTTAACAGTATTCTTTCGAATACTATAGGCTTTTGGTAGTATCTATAATCAATCAATCAACTCGGCCTATCTCAGTCCACTGCTGGACATAGGCTTCTGACTGGACTGCGCCACAACACCCTGTCCTCCGCCTTCCGCATTCAGTCTACCCCAGCCACCTTCTTTAGGTCGTCCGTCCATCTAGCTGGAGGGCGGCCCACTACGCTTGCCGATACGCCACCAGCCTTCCTTATCTATAATACCATTCTTTTTTTGTCCTACTGCAGAGCAAAAGACTCTTCTCATACAGAGAAGGAACGAGTATTGATCACCACACTCGCTCAAGATGAGTTGGCGATTTCAGACTTAAATTAACTACTAACTTCTACCGGCGACTTCTTATGCGCACCACATCGCATCGCATCGCCCGCCCGTGCTAATACTTCGTTTTCGCTTAGGCCTTAGCATTCTCTCTGATTTTTTTTCTTTTTGCTCGGCACCTAAGAGTCTTAGCGTGATGTCAAATAGCCTATAGCCTTCCTCAAGTATTGGGTTATCAAATTCGACTAGAAGTTCCAGAGATTAGTGTGTTCAAACGAACAAAAACAAACTCTTCAGCTTTATTATTAGTATATTTAGATAAAGCCGGATTTACATTACGAAACTAGTTGCGCAAACTTGTTATTCATTGATAGTTTCACGTGTAAATAGATAATTATTTCGGCATAATAATTCGGTTAAATTCGGCTTTAGTAAGTACATATTATTTTGGTACAAGCTTAATGAGGTGTCGTATCGTAACCAAACGAGTGGAGGTGTGAAACTTGATACCCAATCAAACCCCGTAGTCACTTAATAGTGACGAAGATATGTCGAGAACTGAGAATTTGGCGACATGATGATTGGCGCCCTATTATAGTGAGGCCGGTAACACGCAATCAACCAGACGATAGCTCAATTATATCAGAACGATATTAATTTGGGATATCTATGTACTTAGTTGTGGGATAGATGTGGGGTGTGAGTCTTGGCTATGATAATTCTACTTACAAGATTTTTCGTCGTCCTGTCGCTGTTTTTAACCGACTTCAAAAAAGGAGTTTATAATGATCGTCTGTAACTCTATGTATTTTTTTTAGCGTATCTTCATTTTCGTCAATTGTCGGTCGATTTTGAAAATTCTTGTTTTATTTAACATTAGATACTAAGGTACTACATGTTATTAACTTTGCTTGGGTAGTTTTTGTGTATCTTGATGCTGTTATAGTTCGGATGTACTTCCTGTCACTGTTGTTTACATGCAGGTGCGAAGTAGGTACCAAAAAAAAGGGTAAAAAAAAAAACGCCAAATGGTTGTCTGAATAAATAAATTAATTATTATTATTATAACTAAAAAGTGAGAAAAAAAAAATTATACAAAAAAAAAAACAATTGACTTCCAAAAACAATCACCACAAAGTGAAAAATAACTTTAATTTCGGAAGTCGGAGGCAAAAAACTCAAATACAGATCCCAAGACAGCATTAAAGTAAATTTTCACTTTGTAATTATTTTTTTTGGAATTCAGTTGTTCTGTATGTGAATACAAATTTTACGTCAAACAAAGTCCGATATGCACCGTCAATATAATCCGTAGGTATCGTATTTCTTGGTTTTTGAGTTTAAATCAGAAGATTTGCGAAAAATCCAATATCGTCATCATATATCATTTCACCTACACGAAAAGTAATTTCCATAATCTAATTCAGATCACAGACATATGCGAGCTAACAAACAAAATTACGTGACAAAAAATTTCACAAAGGAAATAAGCCCAATATTAATCCAATATGTAAGATAAAGAAAAATATTATTATCAAAGGTAGAAAGAATGCTACTAACAATTTTCCGAGGATTCTCATAAATGTGACTACGAAACGTAATAAATGAAAAAGTTCTCGTTTTTATGTATTGCGACATCGACTTGATCTAATCCCAGCGAACGTCGAGTCGGATAATTCTTTTGTTGGGTATCCGGGAGCGACTTGTCTGTTCATTACTTTTATTTGAAGAAATGAGATGAATCGGAAAATGTAACAAACATTCCGTAACTTGATTTATCGGAAAAATAATTTTGTTTTCGAGAAATATGTAAACCAAAACGCCGAAGAGTTTTTTGTTTGTTTGTTTGAACATGCTAATCTCTGAAGCTACCGGTCGGATTTGCAAAACATATTTTTGCATTCGATAGCCCAATTTTCGAGGAAGGCTATTAAATATTACGCTGTGACCGTTAGGAGCCGAACAAAAAGAAAAAAAGTCAGGAAGAACGAATGCTAAGAGAAAACGAATAGCAACGGAGAGTTTTATAAAAAATGTGGCTGTTATTTTAGTATAGGCATTGTGCATCTCACAATTTCCACGCAAACGAAGTCGCGAGCAGAAGCTAGTATCTAATTAAATCAAGGTTTGGTAGGTTTTTTTCAAATAATAACAATCTTATTATACACCGTTAAATTTTGATCGTTTTAATCCTTAAAAGGGGTCATTGTACTCAAAGTCAAAGTCAAAGTCATATCATTTATTTCAAATAGGCACATAAAAGGCACTTTTGAACGTCAAAAATAAAATTAAAATAAAATTGATTCTAGTCGCCCCTTCCAAAAGGTAGTTTTCGTATGGAGAAGAATGGGCAAGAAACTCCACCGTTACTCTTTTCAATTTTTTTACAATATTTTGCATACATTAAAATATACAGGAAGATTTTTTAGTCACCGTCCAAATTTTGATATATTAATCTTTGGCGAAAATCATTGAATACCTGTTTTTTCTTTTAGTATCACTCAATACAAAAATATTGAGATATCACATCACAAAGTTATCTATAAAAAGTTAATGTTTCTGGACACTGCCGCGCCGTGCGTACGCGCTAGGAGAAGTTACGAGGGCCGGCCCGCCCCGCGCGCCGCCGCAATTCATTGATAACACAATAATAAACAAAGTTGCAAATTTTCCCTTCATACTTTCACGGGGTTAGGACCGTGAATAAGCAAAAGGTTTGTGCTATGTTTACTATGATTAGAATGTAATCCTTAATTAATGAATTACAATTAAAGTAAAAATAAATTAGATAAATAAGCACTTTAGACCTTATTAAAACCGTGCCAAAACGTTTTACTATTATGCGTATTTAAAAAAATTTTATCAACTTAAGTACAAATAATTAACAATTTAATCAAAATCATCTTAGAACAATCACATTAACAATACTTTAATAAATGTTCAAAATGCATACCGTTTCTCTCTAAACAGAGTCTTGCACGTTTTTGCACATTATTTTTAATTTTGTTGAGCACTACAGTGTCACTTTTCACTTCACTTCTTGCACGTACAATTTGCTCTTATAATTGGTCTAGGCTTTGAGCTTCTTCCACATACACTCGTCGTTTTATTTCGCCCCACAAAAAAAAGTCACATGGAGTAAGATCTGGTGACTGGGGTGCGAAGCGCCGCGCTGCATCTCGCGTACTCGATCTAGGGCTCCGTTCAAAGAAATCGAAGATATCTTCTTCGATCTCTACTGCGAGTCTCGTCCTGCCACGCCCTTGAGCGTGTGTAGGAGCTATAAATTTGCCATGGTCTAATAGCCTCTGATTTGCGGCCAAAATCGTTTGGCGATTAGGTACTGAAGAATTTATTATCCCTTGATTGCGAAGGCGAGGAATACTCTCTGCTTCGTACAGTCTCTGGGCACCGTTCAAGCTTTCACCACTAAGTATGTAAGATCGTACCATTTCGTAATACTCGCGGTAGGAATACATTGTAAACAAATTCACGATAGTGCGGGGCCCCGCCGGTGGGATGCACGAGAACACGGAAGTAAGCGCTTGCGTCGTGAAAGGGTGCGCAGGTCTGACTATTTGGCTAACGATAGATGTGTCGCGCAGTGGCGCGGGGCGGGGGTAAGCGGGGTGTGCGCTGCCCTTTTCATTGAATGTTTGCGCGGCAAGTGTAGTATTATTAACGTTTAACTTGTGACCACGCAGAGCGGATAATTCTTTCGAGAAAATGATTTAATATGAAAATTTTACGTATCGATTTTTTTTCAAAAATGAGGGTTAGTGAATGATACCTAATGCCTAGAAAAAATTTGGACGGTGACTAAAAATTCATCCTGTATAGGTAAAAGAATTAAAATGGATAAATGAAACCATGACATATAAATTAACTATGTGATAGATACATGGTGCTCACATATTCACAAACATTCCAAAAGTAGACGATTTTCATAAATAAATAAGGAGTAATAAGTCCGGGTGTGACCCCAAGTAATTACAGAATGTAAATCAATGTCAAAGAAAAACAAAAAAAAGAATTAATTATACAATTACATTAGCAACCAGTTTGATTTTGTCTAGACTATAGAGATTGTCCTATGGAGCAGGACCAGCATTTTTCGAAGCATTCTTATCTTGGATATAATCCTCTACTTTGTAATATCCTTGCTAACAAAGTGTAATTTTAATATAAGTTTTAAATTTTCTTTCATTTAATTGCAATATTTCACAAGGTATTTTGTTGTAACATTTAACACAGTACCCCATAAAAGATGTGTGTACTTTAGATAATCTGAAAAAAGGTTGATCTAATTTATCTTTATTTCTAGTATTAAAATTATGTCTATCACTTATTTTATTAAAAAGATGTTGATTTTTTCTTACATACATAATATTTTCATAAATGAATTGGCAAGGTACCGTCATAATATTAACCCTTTTAAATAGTTCCTTGAGAGATTCGCGGCGACGTAGTTTGTAAATGGCTCTGACAGCTCTCTTTTGCAAAATAAAAATGGATTCAATGTCAGCAGCCCGACCCCACAGTAAAATGCCTTATGACATAATACTGTGGAAGTAACTAAAATAGACCAAACGCTCATCATTATGAACTACTTTTACTACGGGACCAACCTTGAAATCGTGAAAAAAAAATCAGTTGATAGATTTATGTTCTCATAACTCGAAATAATGTATGGATCAACTGATTTTTTTTTCACGATTTTTTGGGTTGGTCCCGCAGTAAAAGTAGTTCATAATGATGAGTACAATGACGCCTTTTAAGGATTAAAACGATCAAAATTTAACGGTGTAGACTATGAGAGATACATTTTCTTTGTCATGTACCTGCACAGTAAACTCTTAAAAGATTAGGTACGGTAACAATAAGCGAAATATTCACGAAAACAATTTCCCTAAGTATTCATATAATTCCGACAGAAATACAAGGAAAACATCAAGAATACTTCGAAAAAGGCTTGGATATTCAATTCCCCCACATCTGTGTATGACAAGAATCATAATAAGTAGATGTACATATCTACCAGAATTATACTCGTATATATTCGGTAAAGATGGGAAGTCACCTTCATAGGTGTTATCTGTTACGGTCCCATATCGGAGAAGTGAAACCGTATGTTCGCTACAATTGTATTGAGTGGATTCTCGAACGAGATCCAAAAATAACGAAAGAAAAAAAAGAATAACATATTTGACTTTTGAAATATTCGTAAATTGTCCCTTGACTTTAGAGTTCAATCAAATAATCTAATGTTTTATTTTTCTTATTTTAGACTATCTACTCATACACATCATTATAACCAGCCTATAATGTTCCCACTGCTGGAACACAGGCCTCCTCTCTGTGATAGCTAGTGGGCCGTAATCCAGCACGCGGGCCCAGTGCGGGCACACCCCAGTGCGGGTCACACATGCTTCAAAGTAAAAACATTATGTGCTAACAATAGCGATAAGAGCTTTATCAATCTCAAGTGAAAGTCCCTAAAGAAACAATTTAAGTAGTTCCCTAATTGATTGATCTGTGCTGGATAGCAAAATATTCCAAGCAATATTAGCGCAACAATAAGGCAAGATTAAACAATTTAGGACAGGGGCTCGAGGCTAAATAATAACAGGTCAATCGAGGGTTACTCTCCGTTTACTGCGGTCGGTTTGTAGACGGGTGACTATCTATTACAAATCGAGACATGTGCCTCGGAAAGCACGTTAAGCCGTTGATCCCGGCTGTCATTCGTAGATCTTTGACAGTCATTGCGGGTGGTCAAACACCCAAAAGTTTGACTACCAGTTTTACCAACCGGTATCGTGTTACCCAGTAACTGGTTTATGGATGTCAGAAAGGCAGTTGCTCCGTGTAAAATATTGGAATTCATCTGTATCCGGTTAGACTGGAAATTGACCCTAAGATCTTTGGGAAAATGAATTCAGGGCAGGAAAATGTTCAGTGGACACTGGAAACTAGAAAGGAATCACGAAACATTGTGCAGTGGTATCATACAATCTTGGCATGGCTCCTTTTTTACCTACAAATAAATCTATCAGTAATGATAAACTCAGGGAATAGGTACCATATGAGCCAAGAAACTAATAAAATCCATACATACAATTTTAAATACTATATACAATCAGAAGTTACCACTATTTGAGCTTGCCTTGACGCTGTTCACTAGACTGGAATTCCGGTCGAAGCAAAAATATGAAAAAATCATCATCGACACGAAGATACAGTTAAATAAAAAATAAGAACAAAATAATAAATCACTCTCATTCATATTATGTAAATTACACAATTAACATGTGTAGATAATATCACACTCAATTGGCACATTAAATTCTGACGACTTATCAGTAAATTTACAAGTTCATATACCATGCGGATATCACGGATAATATCCGAACATAAAATCGAGAGACCCGCCCATTACATTTGATGACACATCCGTAATCGAATCTGAAACCGATATATCACATCCCTTACACTCTATGCCTACGTAATAATAAAAGTATGTTGCTACCCAGACGTGTATGTTTTGAAAATTACTGAAATAGAAAATGGAAAGGAAACCCTATCACATGTAATGGGGAAATCAAATGCCCGGAAAAAACCCTTCGCGGTAATAAATTTTAACATAATGCCTAACATAGTTGCAAAATTGATGCCCCTTTTAAAAACTATGCCAAAGTTCTTTGATGAGTTAGAATGAAGGAATCTTTTTTTTAAGGTTTTACCCTCGTCGTGTTAGACATTTGATCTGTATTTTTCT
Source organism: Apamea epomidion (assembly GCA_947507525.1). Taxonomy (NCBI): domain Eukaryota; kingdom Metazoa; phylum Arthropoda; class Insecta; order Lepidoptera; family Noctuidae; genus Apamea; species Apamea epomidion. The sequence continues at coordinate 13,138,107 of OX382248.1, forward strand.
TTTGGCTAATAAATTCAATATAAACTCATATCTTATTCCCATTTTAGGAATTAGGAAGTAGCGCCGGGCAGCTAGGTGTAATTTATATGGCAAACCAACGTTTGCCGGGTCAGCTAGTGATGAATAAAATTACAGGGAAAACAGAAATTTCTCAATAACCGCATATCGAATAAAAGGGAACGTACGTTACGCGTAGGGTACGTTAGGCTACGAGAACCATTGAAAATAATGTTATTATTACAATTACGACAATACCATACCGTACTGAGAGCTTCCTTTTGTTAGTAGGCAATAGTCATAACTTGAAAGGGCTTCCAATAACTATAAAACCTTTTGGAATTAGACACGTAGTACCTTGAATATAAGTCTGGCATAAAATGAAATGTTGCGGTCAATAATTAGGTTTTGGTAGTAAAAGAGCTTTTTCTGAGAGTGCTCGTCCGAGAAAGTATTACCATCATACTTATTCCTGCCGCCAAGCCAACATTTTTGCGTTCTGCTGTTAACTGTATGGGGGGGGTGCCTTTATCTGCAATCGTCAGAAATTCATTATTTCTTTAAATATATAAACATAAACGGGGGTTGTGCCTTTAAATGAAGAGCTCATGGCTAAATATCAACAGCCGCACGAGTCAATCTTCATGGTTAAACAACGCTGGCCGAGGTTGATCCGTGGCTGGGTGAACATCTTTATCATATATTTGTAGATCTTTGGTATAGATTACGAATGGCTAGAAGCCCGCAAGTCTGACAGCCCGTCTTGCCAAGGAGTATCGTGTTGCCCAGTAACAGTTGGGGTTATGGAGGTCAGATAGGCTGTCGCTCTATGTAAGCTACTGGTATTCAGCTGCATTCAATTAGACTGGAAACCGACCCCAACATATTATGTAGTTGGAAATTGGCTAGGTAGATTGATTTATTCAGGATGCCTTCAAATTCGCACAAATTAGAAATTCATATTTTTTAGGGTTCCGTACCCAAAGGGTAAAAACGGGACCCTATTACTAAGACTTCGCTGTCTGTCCGTCCGTCTGTCTGTCACCAGGCTGTATCTCAAGAACCGCGATGGCAATGACAATTAAGGGGGGTCCATACAACAGACCTGATTTTTATAGATAATGGTATAGAAAGAACCCTTCGTACGCGAGTCCGACTCGCACTTGGCCGGTTTTTTATTCTATAAGCACAAACAAATCATTTTACAGAGACCAACTGTCTACCTTAAAACAATTCAACTTAAACGTTAATTTATCGGCGAATTTAAAATTGTCAGCTCATCAGAAAAACCCCAAAAGTTGCAACCATCTGTCTAAGGGACTACTCACGCTTATACAGCTCCATTCGCGTTTCGCTGAACGATTTTGGTAACGCTTATACAGTTCTGCTTCTTTTAGCCGCGTACAGCGTCGTAAGAATGAGAAAAACCCTCATGGCGTGTTATCTCCGCTGAAACGCTTCTCTCTTCCCAAGCATTATTTTTTCTCTGCTGATCGCTATAATGTGACGAACTAATATCGTACAAGCAAGAATATTTTTGCACTAGCAATAGAAGTTTCTCTTCGTCCATCATATTATTTCGTAACAATAAAAAAAAAGTCCGACGTCCGAACTTTCCCAATCCTTGCGTGCATAATGATTACGTAATAATAAATCAAATCTGTGCAGGAACTATGCAGGTCGCAACTTGTCGACAAGGAGTCGAGAGCCATCCGTGTACAGCGCTGAACGCGGCAGAACAGCGCTGAACTCTATCTATAACACTCGCATGATAATAACACGTTTCTTTTCATTTTATACTTGTTTGCCGCGAAAGCTGAATAGACGCGGAAAGCTGAACGGATGCGTACGCGTCTCCATACAAAATCGTTGTTTTCTATGGGCATAAACTGAATAGAGCTGAATAAGTTGTGAGTACTCCCTAAGAGTGACAGTACACCCTTGCCTATTAAGTATCCTATTACATATAGATAAGAGGCAGCAAATCCTTATCATCTTTTAAGAAGTTAGCTTTTTCTTTTTCTCAGTTTTTCTCAACAAACGTTTGCCTTTTCACTTAAAATAACAGACATTTACAAGTCAGATATAACCACTGATGTTTCGACTGGTGCTTGCTTACATTACAATTGCTAAGTTCGGAATAAGACGCCCCATTACTTCGCAAAGAGCAAGAGGTATTAGCAATTTTGTGGACGATTTGTTTATTTATGTAGACACTTTAAATACGAGACTTAGTACTAACATTTATTATTTTGCCTACGTTTAAGTCTTTGAGTTCGTTGTTTTATCTTATAGGTCAACAAGATGTGAATTGAGAGCTGTGCTGGCCCAGTGGTCATGGCCACGATTTACGAGTCGCGACTTAGGTCGTAGGTTCAAACCTAGTCAGGCTTTACTTTGTGTAAACTTGTATTTCATCACCACTGCAGCTCTAAAAACGGTGAAGGAAAACATTGTGAGGAAATGTGCATGTCCTTGAACTAAAAATTCGAAGACATGTGACATATGCCAACCCGCACTGGGCCCGCGTGGTAGATTACGGCTCGCTCCCTCTCATTGAGAGTAGGCTTGTGTTCCAATAGTGGGAACATTATAGGCTAGTTATGTAAATTTGGCCTTTAAAAGAAACTATTTGACAACTCGAAGCCGCCTTTGTCAAAGAAAGCAATAGTCTTAACCCGGAAGTAGGTATAACAGTAAAAACACCAATAACACAATTTCTGCCTGTCCCTTAGAAATTTTAGCGTGATATTATTCTATCAGCAAATTTAAGATGTTAACTATACAATTTGCTGGTCAGCATTAAGTTAAACGACGTATCATACATTGGTGGAAACATGAGGTCTCATGCATTTTTCATTCAATACATTTATACGTCGGCCACCGTCGACTTGTTGGACTGTTCGACCTTAAGTTGACCCTTACTTAATATCAGTCACAGTACAGAAATAACTGGTACATTGTACCTTTATTTATTTACGTATTTAATTATTCATTGTTATGAATATTGTTTGTTTGTACATAGTTTGGATTGGTTTTTTACTAACTCTACCTGTTTGGCTATTTTGTCTTTTTTTTTTATTAGAATCTTATATTTATTACTCTTTTGAATTCTAAAGTAATTTTTACTCAAAAATTCAAAATACATTTGCCATAATTTTGTAGATACCAAAACTGAAAGTTGGCTAGAATTAAATGTTATTGTATGTGTTACAAAAACAGAAAATTATAAATTCTAATAACCATACATAAGACGCCTAACCTTCGGTGCTAAAAATAACTTATTATTACACCAGATGTGTCTACTAACTAACATTGTTTTTTTCTAATATAGTTTAACGAACAATATCCGTGTGAATATAATATACAATAATAGACTGGTTTTTTTCCAAATAATTAGAAAATAGAAATAGAAAATATTTATTATCCAGGTGATACGGTAAGCAGGTTCACTGGTTAACAACAATTAGCCAATCAGCCGATCCATTCTGTAAAAATCTCACCGTGAAAAGTTAGATGAAGTGAGCTTAGAGTGAGCGGTCAATAGCGTCAATCTCTAGCATTCGTTGGAATGACAGCCCACTCCACGCTCACTTCACCTAAGTTTTCACGGTGAGATGGTTATAGAATCGCACTGCTGTTCTACTGTTTTGAATAACTCATGTGATCTAAATAATTGTGGGTATTTTTATACGTAAATTATATTTACGTATAAAAATATACGTAAATTATATTTACATACATAATCTCACCACGCCTTCTTCCCATGGGGACAGACAGAAACTACGAAACGGTACCTGCTACGATCCCAATGCTAATTACCTGCTCGGTGCTTATTTTTGTTTTTATAAATACCATCCCACGGGATACAATTATAATTCAATATTTATTGCACAATTCGTTTCCTATTTATATTATTTAAATGTGATAGGTAGCCGTTTTACATTGTGATACCTATTAATTATCTGCATGATATTGTTCCTTCGAAAACTGGAAACAATTAAGTGTTATAATGAACTATGCCATTCCGATATTAAAATAAATAATAAACACAATCAAAATTCGCGTGTAAGAAATACTGCAAACAAGAAAAAAAAAATATGATTAAGTAAGTAGATTTTATTTGTTTAAACATGGTGTACATGGTGCGAGAAAAGTTCTAACATGTTCAGCCGCATATCATGGCGTACAAATTGGTAGGAAGAGATGATGAATAAATCGTGATAATATTCATCAAAATTACATTTAATCATTATTCATTAAAGATTAGGTATAATTACAATACAATAAGCATATTTTTTAGATACAATTCCAAAGACAAAGTAATCATTAAATAAATTGGTCACTAAAAATATATATTACTGTCATTAAAAATTTCAATTCCAAATTACAATAATTATTCCAAAAAATAAAATAAATTACAATAACATGTCAAAAATACAATTGTAATTTAAAAAACGAAGCAAATTGTCCTCTTTCATAAACTCTGCTGCTAAAATATGCTGTTTCATTTAGTAAACTCTTCAATTTACTTTTAAGAGCAGATATATTTAATGTTTTCCATAATGTGAGATAAGAGATAAGTTTAAATTGCGTAGGTATAGAATGTTTTCTCTATTGTTTAATATTGCGAAACGATTCCAATTTTATATATTTTTCATTTCTAAATCCAATCTTACGAATTTTAGAGTGACACACAGAACAGCACAGAAAAAGAAAGAAACATATTTTCAGAGCAAAGGTTGACTGGCCAGGGCCATTTGCAATACGTGGAAGCAATTCTGGCAATGAGTGTAGTAATTATGGTCAAATTCAACTTAAGGCACACGCAAAACCAAATACGTACGTGTCGACAATATCATTAATGTTTACACGTGTACGTTTTTTTGTTACTGTTGCGTAAGATATTTGCACGAAAAAAAAAACTAACAGATCGTACTCAAATTATAAAGGATATTGCCAGCATACTTTTTATATTTTTTTGGCAGAAGCTATTTCGGTTACAGCTTAATTTATTCAGTAACTCAGCCAGACATCGTAATATGTGTAATCAGACTAGTATGTTCAAAGTCAAAGTAAAGCTAAAGTATTTTATTTGTTGAACATAGGTAATATGGCACATGGTATACAAATTTGCGTTGTATCACTATATTTTGCCTTGCAAGGCGTACAAATTAGGCGTAAAAAACTACAAACTAAATAAAACTGTTTCAAACAAGTAACGTCGTAAATAAGATAGAATAACAAGTGGATCGGACATGTTTTATTTTATGCTTATATCATCTAAAAACTCATTGATAGAGTAGGAAGCCTTTTCAATCAAGAATTTTTTAAGTTGCGATTTAAAATGGTTTATGTTAGTCATGCTTTTTAAAGTTTTTGGTAGTTTATTTTTTATTGTTCCCAATGCTGAGACACAGGCCTCCTCTCTGTGAGAGGGAATGGGTCGTGATCCACCACGCAGGCCCAGTGCGGGTTGGTAGATGACATGTCTTCAAATTTTTAGTTCTTAGACATGCCGGTTTCCTCACGATGTTTTCCTTCACCGTTTCGAGAGCAGTGCTGTTGAAATGATTTAGGTGAAGAAAGTAAAGCAACTGTCTCAGTTCGAACCTACGACCTACATACAACTCGTAAGTCGCGGTCATTACCACTGGACTACTACTGCTCTCATATCATATCATAATATCGATACCTCTGTGCTCAAAGGTCGTAAAGGACATTTGGGCGAAAATGACTTTTTGATAGTGTTTAACTCGGTTTTTAATTTTCTATCGATCTGTATGTTCCGTTTTACGAAATTCGCTAATAAATACCTTTACGACCCACATAAACAAAGTTCATCGTGAAAATATGGATGTAAATGACACTGAGTTACCAGAGTGAACTCATTTTGGTAGTAAAGCAAAGTATAAAACAACTTTTGGGTGTAAAATACATAAAAAATGTCAATTGTACTTTACCACCTTAGGTGGTTAATATAAGTCACCTCAAAAATTTGGATGTAAAGGACATCGTCTTTGCAAATTGTCCTGTCTGTACACCCTTTTTTTTTGGGTGGGAAAAATAAAAAAATACAAGTGTCCCTAGTTTCATAAGAGTATAAGGTCATAAGAGTACCTGCCGGGGTAGTGGGATCGTCCGAAAGGGTTACCGCTGCCCTGGTACATAAAGGGCTAAGGAAGGAACACGGGTGGGTTTTAGTCAGTAAGAATCTGACACTCCCTTCTGCTCCACCCAGAGCGGGAGGGGTCATTTGATGTTTACCCATCCTCAAAAAAAAAAAGTTCATAAGAGTATATGTTTCATAAGAGTATAAGGTATAAGCTTTAACATACCCAAAAAAGACAAATGCCTAACTTGCGTCAAAGCAGAGAATAATAAAGATCAAATACATAAAGAAAAAATAAAGACCTTGTCATTCGACAAGGACAAACAGCTGCTGAACTCTCATCTCAAAGAGAAGATAGCTACATAAAAGAGATTTAACATTCATCAAACCCTTAATTCCCCCAACAATGAAACTATCACCTGCAGCTGTGACCTACAAAAAGTCCTGAATACGCCACATGGACAAAGTATGATATTGTACTATTCTTGAAAATATTCAGTGTTTAATTTCACCATCTATGAAAGTCGCACATAGTAGGTTAATTATTATACATGGGGGGAATGTGATGGCAAAAGAGGGAGTGACGAAATTGCAAATTGCTTAGTGAAATATCTTGATGAAAAGGACCAAATGGGCGTAAAACATCTACTGATGTACTGTGACTCTTGTTGTGGTCAAAATAAAAATAAAACCGTATTGGCTGCCATGAACCATTTCCTTTAATCAGCAATTAATTTGGAGGTAATTCAAATTAAATATTTACTCCCGGGCCATCATACATGCCTGTCAATACAGTTCATGCTGTTATCGAAAGAGGAGTGCGAAAAGTTATTGTATGGAGTCCCTCACAGTGATCTGCATATTTTGAATCGGCCCGCAAAAGACCAAGACCTCACAAAGTCAATGTCATGGAATATACTGACTTTTTAAAATTTGATAATGTCATTGGTGTGAGCGTATTTAAAGCTAATTGTAGCTTTAAATACATTCACGCCAATGACATTTAAAAATATTAAATACAAAAACTTCAGAGTCAACATTTTTTCGTTATGCTTTTTTTTTTTAATGTGGCGAACATTAAAATAAAGCATAACGACCAAATGTTTGTCAAATACTCCATGGAAGACAAAGCAGAGACTCATTCTGTAACATTATGCGAGAAAACCCCAGAGAAAGGAAAATCAAAAGGAAAGGGGAGGGGAAAGCTCAAAGGGAAAAAAAGCCAGATTAACAATTAACAAGTGATTGGTATGGATGCAGTGAAGCAGCTATACAATAGTAGATTACCAATAGCCGCTGCCAAATAGGAAGATCTGATAAACTTGTGTGAAAATGGAACAATACCTAAAAGATTTCATAAAGAATACAGGGAGCTTCCATGCGATTCTGAGCTATGCGAGACTTTGAACGAAACAGACGAAGAGGTCGATGAAAAAAGTGAGAAAGAATATGAGTAAATAAATTAAACAGATCATCAAACCATCAGATCATCAGATCTCATCAAACAGATTCTGTTTATAAAGTTGATTAAAGAAGTGAAACTAATTAAAAGATTAAAGAAGAGAGTGAGAAAAGGCAAGCAAGAAAAACTACATTAATTACCAAAATATTAATTTATAATTTAATGATTTAGAGCTTTGTGTTCAATTACAAATAAACGATCTCAATTTGATTACCTTCACAAAATGTACGTTTTATTTGTTTATTTATGTTATTTCATGAATATTTGTAAAGAAAATACAGTAGTATACTCATAAATACATACAATATTAAATAATCCATTTATTACTTAAGTTTAATTATTAATTTATCCTTTTAAGAATACCTTAGCGGGTGATCCATATAATCTTGTTTCGTATGAGGTGCTTTGGAGAAAGATGGAGGACAGGGGTATACCGGCGGAAGTATTGAAAATATTTCAATATTGGTACGCGAATCAGACCAATTGTGTTAGGTGGTCAAACTGCCTCTCGGAGCCATATGGGTTGGAGTGCGGGGTGAGACAGGGTTGGGTTGTCTTCGCCTAAGCTCTTTAACCTGTATGTAAATGACCTCATAGTCGAGCTCAGTGACATGCGTGTCGGTTGCCGGGTGGGAGGTGTTTGTGTAAACAACATCAGTTACGCGGATGATATGGTGTTGCTGGGCCCGACTGCGAGGTCAATCAGGGAGATGCTGAAGGTCTGTGATAAGTACGCCGCATCACATGGTCTTATTTATAATGTTGGATAAACTGAGTTCATGGTCTTCAGGGCCGCTGGCAAGTGCCCAGACACCATTCCTTCAATTAGTTTGAACGGCATTGATATAAAGCAGGTGAACAAGTTTAAGTATCTGGGCCATATACTTGTCAGCGACCTTAAAGACGATGATGACAAGGAGAGGGAGCGCAGGGCGTTGGCGGTCCGCGGAAACATGTTGGCGCGCAGATTTTCTCGTTGTACGGATCAGGTCAAAATAACCTTGTTTAAAGCGTACTGTCAGGGCCTGTACACGGGAAGTCTGTGGTTCAGCTGTTCACGGGGGACACTAGATGCCCTGCGCGTCCAATATAATAATGTTTTCAGGATGATGTTGAAACTCCCCCGTTACTGTAGTGCCTCGGGGATGTTTGCCAGATCGAGTACAGATGGTTTCCAGGCCATCGTCAGGAAAAAGGTCGCATCGCTTTTGAGGATTCAGGGGAGTAGCAATAGCATCTTGAAAGTCGTGGCTGAGGACCCGGGAGCTCCTGCGCTGAGGCATCTCATGTGGCTACATTGTCCGCATGAAGTGCCTCTTAAGTACATGACTCATTAATTTTAGGTAATATAATATGTTTAAATTTGTTACTAACCCTAGTGTTTTAAGCTGTAGTTTCTAAGGTGTGTACTAACAAAAAGTGGTTCCTATGTTGTTCCCAATAAAACAATTTATTATTATTATTATAAGAACCTAAAAATTATTACACTTGTCGATTATTTCCTTATTTTGTTTAGTTTTGTACAGTAAAGTAGATTTACGCCCTTAGGTAATATCATAGGATGAGAATTTGAAGACTGCAAAGGACTTTTATTTTTAAATTTATGGCCGTAAAGGAAATCTGTCTCGGTAAATACAGCGCTAGGGTAATTTTTTAACACTGCCCTAGAGAATACTATAAATTCCTAACACTTTTTTCCTAGGTTTCATTAAAATAGTTCAAAAAACAAAAAAGGTAGAGTAAAAAAATTTGTTTTGTTTTGGTTTTTTGCTTTTCCTGAAAAGTCGCATTTTGTCTTGACGACCTTTGAGCCCAGAGGTATCGATTATAAATAAATTTAAAACTGCTGATGTATTGTGTAGGTATAGGTACAGTAAGGTAATATATCCATAAACTTATAAAATATTCATGAAAATTGGATGGTAATACCAAACAAGTTAATTCTCTACGGTACCTACCGTTGTAAACTTTCCCACTACGTCAATATTTTTATATTTGCTGTATGAATTTTACATACCTACCTATTTGTTATAAATGTAGGAGAAAGCACAACTAAAAATATACGTCTTGAGTAACGATTCATAAAATAATTACTACCTACAAAAAGATAGGGGTTGGATTTTAAAACGAGTCGCCTGAATTTGAGGGTATTGGTGGTGTAGGGGGCTTAAGGGAGTTAGTCCCCAAAGTAATTTTGGCTGCCGGAGTTGCGTCTAAATATGTTTAAACAATTTCCAAAAAATCTTAAATACTATTGCAATTATGCAAAACGGAACGTAATTTTTATGCTTTAGTACAGTTTTTCAAATGTAATTTTTAGGTTTTATGTGAAAAACGTGAAACGAAACGCAACCCGCCATCTTGGATGGATGATATTGACAGCTAATGTCAAATTTGTGCGTCATTCCTTTGCTTTCGAGTATAAGTGAATGTGTTCTTATTTTATATATTATGTGTTATAGGAAATGTATATGAACAGGATATAATTCTTAGGTAATTAATAGCAGTGTATTACTTTGAGTTAGCACAAACCGACTTCATTGGGTTAGGTTAGATGGCTAAGGCGGGAGCGTAACGCAGCGAAGCGGCCGCCTTAGCCATCGTGGTTATTTTTTTTAAAACCACCCAGAAATAGGAGCGGGGCTCCGTCGACTCATGATTGAAGCCACTCGGATCGTGACAACCCATTCATAGCTGAAGATGGGACTCATACTCAACGAATTGAGTCCCAGTGGAGGGCTGTTAAAAATTTTTTTAGGAAGGACAATTTTAATAACAGAAAATTTTGCAGATGTTATTTTTGAATATTTGTGGTGGCGAAATAACGTAAAATACAGTAAAGATCCATTCATGAAATTAATAAAAGCGATAAAACATGTTTATAAAGTGGAATAAACTATTTTTGTACAAATTTCTGTTTTTTATTTTTTCTAAGGAAACCAAGTATTTCCGGCGGTTGAAAATGGTGAGGGGGGATCCGACCCCTCCCCCCCTCCCCCCAACCACTCACAACCCCTTAAAATGGCGACGTATTTCGAAATTTTTACCTCTTCGCCAATTAGAAATATGCAAGTCAAATATTTGCCAGTTAATAATAATAGGTGTATAATTCCTTAGTAATGTCCAATGAATCTTTAGGGCCGGCGCCCACTGGCGTCACGGCACGGCAAGGGATTTTTATGCGACGAATAGAAATATAACTTAAATGTATGACAGTAAAATTGAAATTTCAATGGCGATGCCAAAGGACGTCGCGGCATGCCTAAGGATACCGCGGCATCATTGCTGCCGATGAAATTTCAATTTTATTTTCATACTTTTAAGTTCTATTTTCTATTAGTCGCATAAAAATCCCTTGCCGTGCCGTGCCGCCAGTGGGCGCACGCCCTTACTCATTAACTATACACGAGTCTACACTCATCTGACTTAAGCAACAAAAGGAGGATAACTTTACCTATATATAATTATGACAACTAACTATTTTCACTAGGTACTAAATTTAATGACTAACTTTCTATACAATTAGATACTTTTGTATTTATTGCAGAAACAAAATTACACTTCACGGCAAGGCAAGGGATTTTTATGCGACGAATAGGAATATAACTTACCAGTATGACAATAAAATTTCAATTTCAATGAGACGGCATGCCTTATCAAACCGCACCTTTGTTTTTGTACAAACGTTGATTATCAATGAAATTTAAATTTTATTGTCCATACTACTAAGTAATATTTCTTTTCGTCCAATAAAAATCCCTTGCCGTGCCGTGCCGCCAGCGAAGGACCAGCGTCGAAGTACTCGTTCACATCGATGTCATCGTGCCCAGAAGACTGGCAGCATATAAGTTAGAATCTAAAAATTGTTTGTTTGTGCTATAACAAAAACTTGAACACAGACTTCCTTGACAGTTATTTAGACAAATAATTGTCTGAAACATAAATGTTTATTATCTGCAAATGAGTCAAAAATGTCTGCATTTTATTTAATATCTAGGAACTGATTGTATATATTTAAGTTTTTTGTTCCAACTATTTAATGGTTTATCTCGTTTTAAATGGTATTTTTAGCCGTAGGTAGATAGTATCGCGTGTTATATGATTCAAAACAATTAAGTATGAGCTGCGAAATAATTACTTAAAACTAGTTTCGTCATAAGAAACAGATCAAAAAAACATATTACGTCCATTTTAGAATTATATTATGTATTAAAAAACAGGAATCGAGTTTTAAAATCTAAACACAAACGACTGTCTATGTAGATAATATTACTCACAGTCTAGGAATTTTGAAGTATTTTTAATAAAAATCACAATTTGAAAATTAATTAACAGAATAGGTCGTGAAAAAATTTTAATATTTTTATCGTTACTCGAGCTGTACATGTTCACTCAAGCATCTATTTTGGTACCAAACAACGCTTCCATGACATCATTTATCTATTTCTGTTACAACTTGCTTATCATTCTGCTAATTATAGCTAGAGATTTATACAAGAAACGCCTTCATAATTGCAAGGGTAATAAGGAAGTGAATACAGTGACATGTGAGCAGTCTATAAGATATTGTTGTTGTTGTAAAACATATTAGCAGATAATGTAATAGGATAAGCAGCTGCGCCATCTATTTGAAGGTGAAAAGGTTAAGTAAAACAGGTACCTATGCATAATATTATTATGCAGATCAAAAATAATATTTATAGAGAATTGACTTCGCCCGCGTGAAATTTTTGTTCAAAAACAAAAATTTCATGCGGGCGAAGTCCTTTTAAGAACTCCTTTCTTTTGGGTGGGAAATCATCAAATGACCTCTCCCGCTCTGGGCTGAGCGGATGGGCGTGTCAGAATTTTACTGACTAAAACCCACCCGTGTTCCTTCAGGTACCTGCGGCAGGGGCCACGGTATCTCTTTCGAACAACCCGCGGCCCTGGCAGGCATCGGCCCTAGCGGACCCCGTCAGTTCGTGCTGACATCTCTTTGAGGCGCGCGTGGACCACAACGCGCCGTCGACCCCCGCCTACGGTGGCCGGGAGTCGGCTGTTGACTCCCGATGTCCAGGGCGTCTTCTGCGGCGATTAGGGGCGTGAGGGCGCAGAGATTGCCTCTCTCTCACACGCTCCGCCTCTTCCTTTGCGAGCATTACTGCTTCGCAGAAGGAGGCGACCCGCCACTCCTCGCATCACATCACCAGCCCGCGCTGTTACTACGTATTCGCTTATCTCTTTTTTATTTTTGCTCGGTTCCTACGGGCCCTAGCGTAATGTTACGTAGTCTATATTCTTCCTAAGGAATTGGGCTATATAACGCAACAAGAATTTTTAAAATCCGACTGGTAGTTCTAGGGAATAGCGCGACCAAACAAACAAAAAAAAAACAAACAAATTCTTCAGCTTTTTTATTAACTAGCTGCGCCCCGCGGTTTCACCCGCATAAGTTTCGATCCCGTGGGAATATCGAGATAAAAATTATCCTATGTGTTAATCCTGGTTATAAACCATTCGTGTGCCAAATTTCATCCAAATCCGTTCAGTAGTTTTTGCGTGAAAGAGTAACAAACATCCATCCATCCATACAAACTTTCACGTTTATAATATTAGTAGGATAGGATATAGTGTTAACGAGAAATAGTTCCTACATCCTTTTTCTCAGGAGTTTTCCAAACGATTCATTTCATAGTCGATACATAAAACTTGACTTGTTCCCAATTCCGTAAGACTCAATAGATACTACAATTTTGTAAAAGCTCGAAGTACACTACAACAACCCAGTAGGGCCGTGTAGTGAAGATTACCGCCCACTTCCTCTCAGATAGAGGCTCGAGCCCCAGTGGGAACATAAAAGGCTCATTATGACTGAGTGTACAATTATACATCTTCAAACTAAAATAAGCCGTATCTATAAACAATAATAAAATTGAAGTGTCTGTTTGTATTGTCAAAATAACAGCTTTTTACTAAATGCATATTGAAGTAAATGCGGTACCTAATTATAACAAAAAAAACATTTATTTTACTGTCTGTCTGTTGGTCTGTCTGTCTAACTGTTTGTTCCGGCTAATCTCCGAAACTACTGGAATGATTTGGAAGAGACTTTCACTGGGAGATAGCTAATGTTATAAGGAGCAACTTGGGCTACTTTTATTTTAGGAAAATAATTAGTGAAGAGACACATTATTATTTTCCGACATCCACGCGAACGAAGTCGCGGACACAGCTATTAATGTTACAAACCTCAAAGATGAGAGAATGGATAATTAATCACTTAAAACTATAATGAGCCGTATAATGTAATAAGCTTTAATCATGAGAGAATGGGTAATTAATAGAAACCACGTCCATATCGGATACTAAGGAAAGTTGTATTATAGGAAAGGACATAATTTTCCCGGAAAATGGAAGTTAGTATGAACGGCAGTAAATTATTATTAAAACAAACCAAATTAACATTTCAAAGAAACCAATCACACATCATGATTAAGTGGTCAACTAAAACAAAGATTACAAAACAATACAATAATGTCTACGACCTCCCACAGAAGTATCTGCCGCTTTCACGAATTTGTTTTTGGGAAACCGCCCCGTACTAGTCCAAAGTAAGACTCTCAATATTGCGCCATTCAACAGTCCCGTGTATGGAGTTATTGTCTTTCTTAGTCATAAGCTCAACCATCAAACGACATCCCCCTGTACGGGTTGTGGTGTGTCAGAAGACATATGTTTGTAAAAGGCTTCAATATAATTCACAGTCCTTCTACCCGCAAATACCTGCTTGCAGCGTATCTGGAAGACGGACTCCGTTAACAACCGGGTCATGTTCGCCAGGGCCATTTTGGCATATAATCTCTGTTCTGGTAGTTTTATCACCTTAGTACACTTGGCTTCGCTACGAAACTTATCGGCGATCTCTGAACGTAATTTCCAAGGAGTCTTAATGTTCGTTATACTGTGCAAGATCCCAAGATCTTCGTTCTGGGCACCGAAGATAGAGTGATACCTGCCCTGTGGAGATGTCATCCATTGCAGTTCCGATGCGCCAATGCCCCCTATGCGAGGCATATGGCTTGTCCGGAGAAATGTACTCTGCCGTAGGGAAGTGCAGGTTGTGAACGCGTTACTTTGCACACTTGCAGAATGTCAGGGGTAGCAACTGCATATATAAGAAAACATAATGGGGAAAATGCTCTCTGTACGGTACGAGCACCTGCGATGAGAATAACGTCCGCAAATGCACTCAACGCCGGCGCCACCTCCTCTGCCCTCTTGCCTTGCATTGCGTTACACAAGTTTAGAGAATTGGGAATATGCACAAGGTCCCTCTTTACGGCTGCAACCCTCCGGGTCACGGGACTTATATGCGGAAATAACAGCAGTGAGTGGCCCCAACGTCTGTGCCGTTACGAGACGCATTTCGGATTTGTAGGTTGACCCTTCAAGCAATACGTGGTGGTCAGGGGTCAATACGTACTGAGCTACATCCACATAATCCGTGCTACTACCTCTCTTACCCACTGGGATTCTTGAGACCCCTACCATGATCTGGTCGTATCTCATCTTAAAGGCTGACAAGATATTGAACAAAGGATTCGCTATGCCATACCAGTGCGAGTTGTCTGTACGGTTCGATTGGGGGTACACTAACCCCACTTCAGACGCTTGTATCCGCATGAGATCAGTGACTTCCTTGTAGGATATGTTATAGTTGGTACCATTTAAAGTTATTTTTGCCGTCAAACTCAGATTTGGGTGTGTAGAAAGTTTGAAGTTTTTATTTAACTCCTTACACACATTCAGTTTCTCATAAAGAGCTAATGCGCTCGTCACTATATACTGGAGGATCTTTTCCTCTTTGTCCGTATCAAGGTTTATATTATTATTAATTAATATCCTTTGCATTGTATTTAGTCACAACAGTAATAAATAATACCATAAAATTATTTTTCAGAACAGTCCTTATTTTGATGATGTGATCTCGTGACAAAGATGATCCGTTATGGCCTCCGTGAGGTAGCAGTGAATAATAAGCTATAATCGATACTAATAATAAAGCTGAAGAGTTTGTTTGTTTGAACGCGCTAATCTCTGGAACTAACAGCAAAAACAAAAAAAAGTCAGAAAGAACGGTAAGCGAAAATGAAGTAATAATGTGGGTAGGCGATGCGATGCGACGCGGTGGTCGGAGGAACAAGAAAGGAGAAAAAAAAAAAAAAAATAATCGTCAATTAAAAAAAAAAAAACATCCAAGAGAATACCTAATTTAATATTTTTTTGTCATTAATATTTTTTTTTTCATAAATTTTCGGGCTAAATGTGAAAGCAAAGCCAAACAAAAAAAAATCTATATTCCAAAAGAATACGTTTTTCTGCTGTATGGCCATTCTCCATCAAGTTACACGAGTTCAACACCAACGGAATATAACTTTTTTTTTATTTGGCTGCGGCTCTTTCATACTTTACCCCAAAATTAATTTTCTTCTGTCACGCGGACGAACTCGAGGGCAGAAGTTAGTTTAAAATCATTGTTCACATGTCATTTGATGATGTACTAAAGGATCTCGTAACACAGTCCGTTACGGCCTCCGTACGAGTATGTTGCAGTGAATAATAAGTTATAATTATAAGCCATCGAATGTTGATGATGTTTACGACAAGTCTGCGAACGTAGCGGCCATATAAATCATCAGTTTATTATGAAGAGTATCCTAATGATCCTGTAGACAATTCATCAGACAATAAAAATCAATCTACCTTGACCTGTTGTCTACTATATTGGGGTCCAACAATTCATCAAACAATGAGCCCTAAAACGGATGATTTTAAGGACGGGACTAAAAAGGTCTGCTATAAAGCACGGCCAAAATCTAACATGACGTGACCTCGAAAATCTATTACAATTTAATTTAGGTTGGATATAAGTATTTTACCTATGTGTTTTGTATTTTAAACATGTATACTTAACTAGCGGACCCAGCAGACGTCGTTCTATCCGGAAATTCCAATTGTGTTTTGAAACCATCCAGAAACCCATTGAAATATACATATAAAATTTCATCCAAATCGGTCCAGCCGCAGAAACATCAATCGGTTTCTTACTAAACTTCAACTACATATATCCGTCGACCCTGCATACTTATCTCTTTTGTTGACTGTACCTAAGTGTGTAAGTACCTAATAAATAAAAGACTGACGTAGTAGTAACTAACACATACGACGCTGCTGGAATATCTAAACATTATTAGCAGAAGCACATATCTATTGTATTTGATATTATTATTCGTACTTAGTTATCTAGATAAAGTGTAACCTTCAAACTTATAAACTTGGCCGAAGACAAGGATACACGACGTCTGTTTCTACTAGTACATAGGAGATATTATTATTTGGAGATATTATTTGACGCGGCAAGGGCGTAGCTCGTTTTTTAGCGGGAAAACAGTTTTGTGCTTATGTTATGGGTGATCAATTCACAAAAAAAAAATAACCTTGGTTGCTGGACATAGGCCTCCCCCAAGTTTGACAGGCCTGTTGGTCTAGTGGTTAGTGACCCTGACTGCTATGCCGGAGGTCGTGGGTTCGATTCCCACCCAGGACAAATGTTTGTGTAATGAGCACGATCATTTGTTCTGTGTCTGGGTGTAATTTATCTATAATATTTATGTATTTAGAAATATATAAGTATGTTTATCAGTTGTCTAGTACCCATAACACAAGCTCTGTTTAGCTTGGGACTAGATGGCGTTGTGTGATAGTTGTGGAATATTTATTATTTATTTATTTATTTAAGCAACTTCCACTGGATTCCTGCGGCCTTCACAAGGTTATCGGTTCACCTTGTGGGAGGCGTTCCAACGCTACGTCTTCCAGTACGCGTTTGCAACCTACTCGAATGACATATAATTTTTATTTATTTATTTATTCAGCCATTTCTGTCCCACTGCAGGGCAAAGGCCTCCCCTCCCTTTTCTTATAATTAATTTACATATAATTATAAGAACTATTTAAAAATATAACTTTTGGGAGACGTTATAATTTCATGTTTTCAGTTATACCTATTCACGTATTTCTTTCAGGATAGCTGGGCTAGTTAAAGAATTACCCTGACATGACATGGTCGCAATAAAAAATGATTTTAATACAAATCGGTTAAACTCGAAATAAAAATCGAGGTCAAACTGTGAAAATGTTAAAATTTAATTTATAAATTCCTATGTTCCCAGTTTGAAGAGGAATGCATGAGTTAATAGTTTCATGTTTTACGTATGAGCCCATGTTTCCCGAAATATGGACCCGACGCTTATGATCGCCAAAATTCGCGGTAGAAATTCCATTAAAAGCCATTGCTATGCGCAAATATTAAATTTGTGTACCGCGCAACATTCCGGGCATTAATTAAAATGATAAATTAATGTAGGTACAGTTTCCCCAGAAACGTAACGAACCAAATATTGAATCGCTTTTATTAATCAACATACATATACTCGTATTAATCAACATTACATATAATGGGCGATATAAATACCGTCTCCAAATACGCATACAAAATCGCTATCACTTGTCAACGTGCCAATATGAATAGGTACTCTCAGTAATCGACGTTTCGGAACCAATAACACAACGAGAAAGTCAATAGTATAACTGTACTTTAATATCAACAATCTATTTATCGGAAACTAATAGAAACTACGCAGGGAAACTCCAAGCATAGCCCTCTCCATTACCCTTTTTTTTTTTTTTTTTCAGTCAATCATCAAATGACTCCTCCCGCTCTGGGTGGAGCAGAAGGAAGTGTCAGACTCTTACTGACTAAAACCCACCCGTGTTCCTTCCTTAGCCCTTTATGTACCAGGGCAGCGGTAACCCTTTCGGACGATCCCGCTACCCCGGCAGGCTTCGGCCCTATCGGGCCCCGTCATCTATGCTGACGTCTCTTTGAGGCGCACGTGGAACACTTACGCGCCGTCCGGCACGGGCCTGGTCCTGATCGGACGGAGAGCTACCCATTGCTCTCCGCCCGCAGGCCCGCGCCTACGGTGGCCGGGAGTCGTCACGCGGCTCCCGACGCCCGGAGCGTCTCCCTCGGCGGCTGAGGCGTGAGGATCTCTCCCTCGCCCATCCCGCCACCTCCCTCGCTAGCATGACTGCTTCGCAGAAGGAGGTGACCGCCTCCCACTCGCTCTCGCCCCGGACCATGGGTTGCACCAGGGCCGGACGCGAGAGGTCGCCGCCGCTGCCGATCGCCTCTACGAGGACACGGCGGTGCTCTGCCCAAGCGGGGCAGACCTCCACCGTATGCTCCACCGTGTCCTCTGGGCGATCCTCGCAGTGGTGACACCCGGGCGTCTCCTCCCGCCTGATTATGTGCAGGAACCTCCCGAAACATCCGTGTCCGGAGAGGACCTGCGTCAGGCGGTAGGTGAGAGTGCCGTGACGCCTCTCTAGCCACTCCTCAAAGAGGGGTCTTACCGCCGCTATCGTGGCGTGCCCTGCGCTGGGTTGCGATAGTCGCGCCTCCCAATCCACCATGAGACCGCGCCGGAGGTCCGTCCGCTCCGCAGCGATTTGCCGCCGGTGCGGAGTTTCCCCCCGACGTAGTGCCTCCGCGCGCCAGTCATACAGGCGCGCCAGGACTATGAGGCTTGCTGCCTCGCCCGAGATCGTGCGGTACCCCCGGATTACCCTTACGGCTACCACCTTTTGGGGCGCGTTCAGGTAGTGTGCGGCTCGAAGCCGCAGTGAACGCGCCCATACCGGGGCCCCATATAGGGCCATGGACCGCACGACCCCCGCGTAAAGCCTCCGGCAGGAGGCGTTTGGCCCCCTCAGGTTGGGCAGGAGCCGCTTTAAGGCAGCCCCGGCCCGTTCCAGTTTGGGGGCCAAACGTCGGAAATGCTCGACGAAGTTCCACCGGCTGTCGTGGACGAGACCCAGGTATCTCATCGTTGTCTCGACGCCGATGTGAACCCCTCCTACCATCAGTTGGGATCCCGAAGGTGGCCCGTACCGGGGCCCATGAAAGGACATGGCCTCGGACTTGTGCAATGCCACCTCGAGACCCAACTGCCGGATCCTTTCCACGACTATCGCAACCCCGCGTGTCATCGCGTCGGCCGCCGCCTGATGCGACCTCCCCTGCGCCAGGACCAGCGTGTCGTCAGCGTAGCAAACTACGCTGACGCCATCAGGGAGGTCGGCCCGCAGCACCCAGTCGTAACCGATGTCCCACAGGAGCGGCCCCAGAACCGATCCCTGTGGGACACCGCACGACATCTCTCGCCGGTTCCAATTCCTGTCGCGACCGGGGTTGATGACGGCTCTGTCCGTCAAATACGCCCCGACTATTCGACGGAGGTAAGTCGGCACCCGGTGATACCGGAGTGCCTCCCCTATGCAGCTCCAGGGCAGGGTGTTGAACGCGTTGGCGATGTCGAGTGACACCGCCACGACCACCCCACCCCGGGACACCGCGTCCCCCGTCGTGAGGGCTCTCACGCGCATGATGGCGTCCACCGTCGAGCGCCCCTTGCGGAAGCCAAACTGGCACTCCGCAAGATCCGGCCCCGTCCTCACCAGGTGCCCGACGAGGCGGCCCGCAATCACTCTCTCAAAGAGCTTGCCGACCTCGTCGAGCAGCACTATGGGCCGGTATGCGGACGGAGAGTCCGCAGGGCGCCCTGGCTTCTGAATGAGGACCAGCTTCCCCGTCTTCCAACGGAGTGGAAACTGGCCTCTCTCCATGCATGCGCTTAAGAGCGCCTCCAGTGGAGGTCCGAGAGCCCTCGACGCCAGGACCCAGGCTTTACCCGGCAAGCCGTCAGGTCGCGGGGCGGTATTTTTGGCCTTCAGCCTGCCTACCGCCGCTCGCAGATCTACCCCGGTCACTTCAGGGGTGTCGTCGTCGTCGTTGTTTGTGTGATCCGCTTCGGGCACCGCAAGTGGCGGAGCCATAGGCGGGGGGTATGCTCCCCCCGTGAAGGGAACAGAGCGCTCACCACTTCCTCCACCAGCTGGGATCGGAGACTCTGCGTCAGCGGGGGGGCCCAGGTGCGGAGTTTATTCCGCACCATTCTGTAAGGGCGCCCGCATGGATCTCGGTTCAGAGTCTCCAACATCTCCTCGCGGGCCGTATCCTTTACCCGCTGGACAGCCTCTTGGAGGGCGGTCTTCGCCGCTCTGTACCCCTCGTACAGCTCCACCTCCGTGGCTTCCGCATCCGGAGGGCGGATGCGGAGCCTGCGGTGCCTGGTGTACCGGTGTCGCGCGTCGACACACGCCTTGCGTAACGCCCCAACCTCCTGCGAGCACCAGTACACCTGACGTCGGGCGCATCCTGGCCGGACTCGGGGCATTGCCACGTCACAAATCTCGGACATGGCCTCCCGGAACCACTCCACCTCATCGACAATGTCAGCAGGCCTGTCCGGTGAAAACACCCAGGCCTGCACGATCGAGGCTTCCAGGAGAAGCTCCCGGTCCAGCTGCTTCAACGCCCACCGCGGACCACTCGGGGCCTGTTGGACCAGCGCGCTAGAGGTCTGGGTGGAGACCTCAAACCGGATATACCGATGATCGGAGTAGGTCTCCACCTCCTCCATGACGCGCCAGTCAATGACACGCTGTCACAGAGCGGGGCTGGCGAACGAGATGTCCACTACCGACTCGCCCCGCATCCGCACACACGTAGGAACAGAACCCCATTTAGGACGACTAGGCCTGTTTCCAGAGCCCAGTCCTCCACCATCCTGCCCCGCACATCCGTGCAATGGGAACCCCAGGCCAAATTCTTGGCGTTGAAGTCCCCGAGCACTAGCACGGAGAAGGCATGGCTTCTGGCGACGACGACACTCAACTCTGTCAAAGAGTTCTGGAACTCGGCGAGAGTTCGGCTCGGAGAGAAGTATACTCCCACTACTACAATCTCTCCGAACCGTGCTGCTACGCACCCCTGTCCCTTCGTAACACCTTCGAGGGACGGGGTACCGGCGGCAGCCGACGAAATTATGGCCACTGTGCCGTTTAGGTCCTCCACCCAGTCATCCCTGGGCGGGACAAAGTACGGTCTCCATTACCCTTTGGATGACTTTAAGCCTTCTCATAAGGCCCATTGTGAACGACCACGTTTCAGTGCCATAGGTCATCACTGGCAACACACACTGGTTAAAGACTTTCGTCTTGAGACACTGAGGTATGTGGTTCCCTGCATGATCGAATCAGAAATGAAGAGATCCGCAGAAGAACCAAGGTAACCGACATAGCCCGCAGAATTGTCAAACTTAAGTGGCAGTGGGCAGGGCACATTGCTCGCAGAACAGATGGCCGATGGGGCCGAAAGGTTCTGGAGTGGCGACCGCGTACCGGAAGACGTAGTGTTGGAGGCCTTCCAACGCTACGTCTTCCCACAAGGTGGACCGACAACCTTGCGAAGGCCGCAGGAACCCGTCAGATACGAGAGGCACAGAACCAGTCGAAGTGGAAGTACTTCGGGAGGCCTATGTCCAGCAGTGGATGTCTTTTGGCTGAAATGATGATAATGAATAGAAGTAATTAATTATTGTTTAGGTATTGTGCGGGTTACCACGGAAATTGATAATCGTTATCATTCAGGAGTATTGGTTAGAAGGCCTGGTATGTTTAGCTCGTATTAAGCATGCTAACCTATTCAAATCTTAGTTTAATAACGTAAAACAGTCACAGCAGGAGATTTAATGTTGGCAATAAAAAGAAGTTCTTTACCAATTTTTTTGGCTTCTGTATCCAAATAGGTGCCATCGGAAGTACGGGTCCCTATTATAAGGCTCCGCTGTCCATCCGTTCGTCTGTCACAGGGCTGTATGTAGACACTTGAAATATCACACGAGTTTGTACTACTATGGATAACAACAAAAAATAAAAATAAAATAGTGCGGGTTTAACTCGCACTTGGCAGCTTTTTTGAAATCTTGTGTATGACTGGTAAAATTAAACTTATCGTGATTTCGGGTATATTTTCCAAAAGCTGGGCTTTATTTTCCGACCACTTAATAACATCTGGTTTAATTCGGTTCATTCCCCAATATAAATATAATTACACTTCCTAAACTCGCGGGAGGCCAAGGGCTGTTTTCCGGCGAACTCACAAAGATCTTTACTCCTTGAAATTATACCAAATTACGCTCGAGTCCTGGATTTAATTACGTGAAACAGATAAACATCTGAAACCCAATTAAGATCTCCCGCTGTTTTGATAAACAGAACTGTATAATTAAATCAAATTACAGGTTCAAAAACAAGTTTAACTTTCATAGCAGTAAAGGATATACTAGAAAACAAGTTCGAAAACAATATCCAAACAAGTTTAACTTTCATAGCAGTAAAGGATATACTAGAAAACAAGTTCGAAAACAATATCCAAACAAGATTTAGTCGAATTCTACTTGGAACGGGTTTTATAGCAAAACAAACGAACTTCTACAATAGCAACCCACATAAGAACATAACATGGTTATAATCTAAACAGACATTTCCACACAATAGGCATAACGAACGGAGTCCTCTGTGCTGAGCACGCATGGAGGTTGAAGAAACCGTCGCGCATGTGATCTTTGAATGCACAGGCGTCACCCAAATTAGAACAGAACACTAGAGGGGCAATTCTCGTAATTTGAAGACCGGTCACAGTCTGATCTCAGTCTCAATCTGTCAAAAAATACTTCTAATTTCCCTACATTTTGACATTTGTTTGTCGCCGAGATGAGACTGCGACTAGATTTTGAACGTTTTAAATTACGAGAATTGGCCTTCAGGTGTTCTGTTCTAATTTGGGTGACGCCTGTGCGAACATTTGCATCTGATCTGATTTGATCTGGGTGACCCGAGGTTCTCGGGTCACCCAGATCTTTTGCAAATATTCTAATCAGACTATAAGGAGATCTAATGTGCTTCGTTGACATGCCTTGTTAACAGAGTACTTATTGACATGCCAACACTGTCCTCTCATACCTATTAATACTGTAATTTGAAAACATTGTAAAAACCAATTATTTTTAAAAAGGAACCGTGGTGTTTTTGCCGTCTCTATTCCATAGGGCACGACTGGAACCGTGCACCTAGCTTCTGACGTTTCTTAAGTGCCCATGTATGTAGGTTTATGAGAAATAAAATATTTTGATTTTGAGGAAGGTGGGCTGATTGGTATGACCAACGGAGCCATGGCCCACGTACAATAGTCCACTTGAAGGATTATAGCCATCTATGTTCTATGTTATAGGGATTGCCCTATAACATAGAACATAGATGGCTATAATCACAATTCATTGGATTCCTACAAGTGATTCAGCGAAGGCCATTAGTATACCGTACCGTTCGATAGTCAAGTATTACAGTCTACCCATCTTGGAAACATAATGCCTATTATCTACCAAGGGGTACCTGAATGTCTTAAAGCAATACCAAAGCTACGAGTACATGAAGCAAGTACCTACTACAAATCCTAGAATATGCACCACATTCTACGACCGTTCAATTTCCGGGACTGCAAAGCATTAATTGGTAATACCTCGATGAAACCGCACTGGGACGAGCCTGAATCTAAGATTTTGCATAGAGTTCGGATATAAGGTAGGTATACACTACAGTCAATAGCAACTTGAAAAATAATATGTACATTTGTTTTCTTTTTAGTTCGAGAAATGAGGATTCTGTTGAAAAATATAACGTCTTTTGAAGATTAATTATTATCAAACCATTGTAACTTAACATCACGTCCGGTCCGGTTCCCTTAAAGATTTAGGCAAAGATATACCTATAGTCCACCCAGATTTCGCCAGTCATGCTTAAGTCCCACGTAATAGGGGCGAATCTATCATTTCGCTTTTGTAAATAAAACTTAGGAAACCAGAGAAAATTATCACAAAGAACATGTTAAAAAATAAAGACAAGCAGCTACTGAAAATATCATAGATCATAACCACAGTTATCATAAAAATGATTTTCGCAAAGACAATAAAACTCGACCCCGAAAATCTTGCACTAGCAGTATAACCGGATTGCGGAAAGTAATAAAAATGCACATATAAAAAAAAACGAGCTTGCGTAATGTTCTTTTGATACCGAGCGAAACGACGAAGGCGAACCGAGTAAACACGATTGTTGGAGATTTGCTGAACAGTACTTACGAGTAGATAAGAATTTCGGTCTTCATTTAAAAGAATTTACCGAGTATTTTTGGTAGTCGCGTACTTTCCAAAAGTACTACGCGTTGTTTTATGTAAAAAATATGTTTATAGACAAGATTCACAGAGATTTACAAGATTTACAGATGATTATTGACAAGACAAATTGTACAATTTATCTTGTTAACAATGTAAATAACGTGCATGGATGATACACAATATTATTTTTCAAATCGGCGCAATTAGGGTGCAGGTATTGATAGCAAAACTGTTGCGCTTGTAAATAATCAAAACTATGGTTTTCAGTATTGAGAAACCCGTCAAATTCTCTACGTTTTATTCTTTCTTAGAACAATCAATTTTATCCGAGTCCAGATTATGGTAACAGGAGTGCACTATATTAGTTTTATGACTCATAAACTAGAAAGTTCCAAGTAATAGCAGTTTTAATTAACCTAATTAAAATTGCAGTTACTGTGAATTTTCTTGTAAAAGCAGCTTATGTTCGAAATACTTTCAATTAGCTCGGAGAAGGGAAGATCCGGATAACGTTAACTATTGTGTGTGTAACAAGATAGATAGTGTTCTAAGTCCTGAGTGATTGTACCTACCTTCGTGCGTGATTTTTCGGTAAACATGATCAAATCAAGTCGGAGAAATCTAGTCCGCTGTAGCCATCTAATCAACTGGGTGAGAAATAGTCAAATAAACCATATAATGCTACAGTATTTTTTATTCAATGAATTTCAAAAATATTCCTCCATCTCTTGGCAAAAAATGCTCATTATGCACTCATTATTCGCACGACTCGCCCCTTTAGTTGGTTGGTCCGTCTAAAATTAGGATACTCTTCAGAACTCACTGACTGGATGATTTGATTATCACACTTTTTTACATACACCAGTAGGTATGGTAGAGTGAGGACTCCGTTCTGAACTTGCGAAATATCTTTACCAGGTACCTGTCTCGAGATATTTTTGATTTTTAGGTATGATTACTCGCAGATTAATGTGCGCTGTTTATTGTTTTTCTTGAGTTAGTCCTTATAAGTCGTTTTAGACATATCACTGAGCAAGGAAGTATGGCAGAAGAAAGGGCTATACCCAGCAGTGGGCGATTCCCAACTGAAATGATAATGATGATGATGATGAGACATATCATACACACGGAACGCAACAAGACGCCCCATCAATAGTCATCCTGTCGCAGTCCACCGCTGGACATAGGCCTCTTTCAGGATCCGCCACATTATTGTATTCTCCAGTAACTGGGTTGTAGAGGTCAGAATAGGTAGTCCCTCTATGCAAAATACTGGAATTCAGCTGCATCCGGTTAGACTGAAAGCCAACCTCAATATAGTTGTAAAAAGGCTAGGCAGATGAGATGATGAGTTAAACACTCTTATCAGGGTGATATTAACATCTACTGAAGATTTGCAATGTGTCCATATTATCACAAAAATTGTTATTTCAGTTTTCTACAGTGAAACGTGATGAAAGGTATTTTTGTCAGTCAGTTCTATACAAAAAGTAATTTGATAATGGTCGCGGTTTTCATTTCCTAAACCACATCCTTATGATAACCTTCGGAAGGTTCGAAAGGGGATTTACCATTAACCGCATCCAAAGCATGAAAGGTTATTTTATGTCTACGTTTTGAAACATCAAAACGTAGTCTTTCAAAGCTAAACATAAGACGTGCTTCTTAACAAACAGGTTAAGAAGCACGTCTTTGAAAACGGAAATAAGTGTATCTTTGAATTATGACATTTAACATTAAAACCGTATACGGATGAGACGTTTCACGTACTGATACGCGTATGCAGACAAACGTGGAAGTGACATACTAGGAGGCATTAAATTCCATCCGCATGTACGCACACCGTCATATGAAGCCGACTAAGCCGCCGTATAAGCTGACTTCTCATTGTACGAAAAGTCTGTTCAATCGCGAGATCAGCTAAAACTAGAAATGTATAGCTTGATATGTCGTCGTGTGTATGTAATGAGTCAGGGCATCCGCTGTTACCGACATAGCTTGCAGAGTAAGCAAGCTGAAGTGGCAGTTGGCCGGCCATGTTTGTCTCAAGATCGATGGCCGGTGGAACAGACGAGTGCTGGAGTGGAGACCGCGTATTGGCCAGCGTAGTGTGGGACGTCCCCCGGCTGCAGCATGGACTGCCGACCTAAAAAAGTTGGCTGGGACAGTCTGGACACAGAAGACGGAGGACAGGCTATCCCTTGGTAAGACCGGTTGTCAGAATTTCGTGCTTGGCTTCTGACTATCCGTAATGACTGTCAGAGATCTTGAAATGACAGCCGGGACCAACAGTTTAGCGTGCTTTCTTTCTGAGGCACGAAGGGGTCTCGATATGTAATAGACCCATCCATGGCAAGCGAGCAGAACCTTAGATCGACTCGTACGGCTGTTATTATTTAGCCACGAGCCCCCAGACTGTGTAACTGCAAGACAAAAATCTTTTCTCATAAAAAGTCTAAAATAAAACTCAACCAATGTAGGTTAACATGAAGATGCTAACAAAATCGGGCATCTCTAAATATTCACAATATCAAAACTGGTCTAAAACTATTCATGTAACAGAATCTCCTTGTAAAATACACGAGTTCTAGCACATTTGTTCAGAAAAATGCTCGAAGACACTTTATTTTGCGTTGAAAACTCTTGTAGCCATAAAATGCTGCAACTGTGTTTGATAATGGTGCACTCAGTTTGTTTCAATGTATCTCTTAACATGTGCCATTTTACTGTTCTTAGAGTGTTCAGGAAAGAAATTGAGGAAATGCTGTAGTTACTAAAGATAATAATGATGAGACATACATTTTTAATTCTTAATAAATAATTATAATATTTAATGTATTTTGTCTTAAGTATTAAGTAAGTCGGAGGAGCTTAAATAAATTTTACCATAGATTTTCTAAGTACATATTAATATTAATTAAAATGTAAACATCTTCTAGGTACATTGCCACTCGACAGCGATGCAGAGGAATTTTTTAACGCCATATTTTAGATTTAGTTAAGTTAGGATATAATATTTTATTAATTAATAAGGAATAAGTTGTTATTTATGTCCAGTTCATTTTAATTCGTAATAAATAATTTCATATCCGTTTTAATAAATATATAATAACAAACCCTAATCTCTAAACTTTCATAAACGTTCCTAATAAATGCCTAAATCTTACAACAATTAGTGAATCTCGAAGGCGATAAATCCAGCTTCAATATCCTCAATATGATTCAAAACCTCGTTAGAGACGGATGTAATCTCCGCGAGGTTTCCAATAATTCCTGATGAGACGGAATGACGATAATCACTGATTGAGGGGAAGTCTGCGGCTTGATACAAACCACTGCGACGATTCATAGACAATCAAAAAACTACAAAATTCGTGACATATTTTTGGACTACAGTCCAGTCCAGATAGTGAATTAAATGGTTATAATGAACACACTAACGAAAGAATAGTCAGCATTTACTGTATAAACCCGCTTCCGGTAATATACGCAAAAATACTCTTGTTTACTCGTTTTAATAAACTAACGTTAGTATATTTGAGAGGCAAGTTTCAATCTACAGAGATATCCAATAAATCTCTTAGGGGCGGCATAGTATCGGAAATCGCCGTGATCGGATGAGCGAACGCTTTAATAATGGTAGGAACACTGCACCGGCGTGAAACGGGCGTGCGTTGTCTTCAAGCGTTCGAAAAGGACAGTTACTAGCGCCAGTAAGACGAGTTTGGGCTTAGATAAAGCAAACTTCTCCAATAAGCGGTCTGTTGGGAAGTTTCTGTTTAGCAATAAGTACCTAGTAGTTGGCAAAACACTAGTTTTGCCAACATATATACTAATATATGTACATAATTATGAGAATTGCTTCAGCTTCAGGAAACGTTTAGGTTGCCCATTCTGGTTGAATTGTGAACTTGGGGCTATCATATTGAAACGGTATACGTTGAATCAATATAGCTACGGATCTCTAAGATTAATTTAAGGAAACTTCAATAGACTCATATCTGAGCGAAAGTTACCTTGCTGCTATGTACGCTAGGTTGCTTGAGGAAAACCGTCCAACAAGAAAATTACTCTAGAGTACAAAGCGCTTGAAAATGATCCCCTTCGATGGTCTTAAGTGTTCGCTTCAGCCTTAAACAATAGGTATTGTTACACAATTCTAATTGGGGTCTAATCATCTTTAAAGAATGGAAGTACCTAGCGCGGGATGTGATGACGAAAATTATTCAAAAGCTCAATTTTGTGCCACAAGTGTACTACTGCTGAATGAATGTAATAATTAGAAACGATATTTCTCTATCGGATATAATAGTCCTCCAGATCGAATTTCGGCCATGGCGACCAGTCTCAGTGGAGACCAGCCTTCGGCGTGGGAGATAAATATAATAGTGCACAAGTGTGTGCGCAGACTCTCTTCCCTCACGCTCATAGTCCGATAGGACGGCAATCCGATACGACTGGACAGAGAGATCAGCCGCAGAGCCAACGGCTTGCTTTCTTTTCAAACTCCAGGCCGTGTGTAGTTACGTAGTTACGTAGTTAGTACACGGCGCCCTCACCTTCCGCCTGACGCAGGTCCTCACCGGACACGGTTGTTTCGGGAGGTTCCTGTTCAGGATAAAGCGGGAGGAAACGCCAGGGTGTCACCACTGTTGGGATCGCCCGGAGGACACGGTGGAGCATACGGTGGAGGTCTGCCCGGCTTGGGCGGGACCCCGCCGTGTCCTCTTGGCGGCGATCGGCGGCGGCGACCTCTCGCGTCCGGCCCTCATACAGGCCATGGTCCGGAGCGAGAGTGAATGGGAGGCCGTCACCTCCTTCTGCGAAGCAGTTATGCTCGCGAAGGAGGAGGCGGAGCGTGCGAGGGAGAGGCAATCGCTGCACCCTCGCGCTCCTAGCCGCCGCAGGAGACGCCCTGGACGGGAGTCAACAGCCGACTCCCGGCCACCGTAGGCGCGGGCTTGCGGGCGGCGAGCTATGGGCAGCTCGCCGCCCGGTAAGGACCAGGCCCGGGTCGACGGCGCGTTGTGTTCCACGCGCGCCTCAAAGAGCTGTCAGCACGAACTGACGGGGTCCGCTAGGGCCGATGCCGCCGGGGCTGCGGGTTGTTCGAAAGAGATACCGTGGCCCCTGGCACAGGCAACTGAAGGAACACGGTGGGTTTTAGTCAGTAAAAGTCTGACACTCCCTTCTGCTCCGCCCAGAGCGGGAGGAGTCATTTGATGATTTCCCACCCAGAAAAAAAAAAAAAAAGGCCGTGTATAGTTTTTACCGTTACGAATTTATTAGTATCAGATATAAATATAGCATCTAGCAAAGTACCAACTTTGCCTTCCATTTAAATATTTAATTAAAAGAAGACGTGTGTGCTTCACCTAAAATTAATTAACTTTCTAAGCATTAAATTATGCAATAACTATTGTTATTTTGGACAGAGACGGGAGATGAGCGCATATACAAGACTAAGATCGACTAGCTGAATAAATTATCCTGTGTCTACCGTTATGTGCAACATGCAGTCGAGTAGAATGTATGAGCAATTTTATGTAGTCACCGGTAAATATAGTTAGTGTAATCTTTTGCATTATGATTCAGAATGTGACTTCACCTACCTACTTACTTTTATTCTAATTACTTTTGTGGTGAGGGTGGGTCAAAGAGTGACGATTCTTTGTAGGTAAACTTTCATTCATCTCGGCTATTATCTACTAAATAAAAATCTTATGTAAATTCATTTATTTACTAACAGACAATGCACGGCCTAAACCACTGGTTCTAAAAGCATACAATTTTGAACAAGAGTTCCATAAATAACAAAAGTGAAGGAAGGAATTTTGTATGAAAAGAATGAAAGAGTGAGATGCTCGTCTTTTTTGCCGATGAGAAAATCCATCGGGCGCACGGTTACAATCTGTGCTGCCGCGCTATAGGCAGCACGGCACGCAGTTATGTACTCGTATAAGCGAGGAATTCATATACCTACGCTGTTCTTTTTAAATTTTTTTATAGTAAGAAACCACCCTGCACTAGATCTGGGCCTCGCGTGGTGGTAGATTACGGCCCATATACACAGAGAAGACCTAAATCTGAGCAATGGAAATGATTTAGACTGATTATTTATAATATTGGAGAGATAACATGACTGGAACTGTACATTTTGTGCCCAGTTAATGGCACTAGGCTCCCCCCCATTATATGGGACTTAAACATAACTGTCGAAATATGGGTGTACTATAGGTACACCTCTGTCCAACCCTTCGACATACAGGCATTTTGGTAAATCTTAATGACGATGACTGACCTGTTGCAGGCGAGATAGAAAGCTGAAGTCTATTATATTATAATTATAGTACTTATCAACAGTACGTAAGAGTATCACAAAGATTTGCAGCAATTTGGCACACTACGTGCATACTGCGGTGACAAATGAAAGAAATATAGGTACTTAGGTAGTTTTGGCTCTCACCTTATGTGCATTTAGTCACATTTACGTCTAGAATGTCATTTATTTTGTTTTGAATGGTGTCGTGAAGTCTTAGATTTAGCAGCTAGTTTCATAATATTATTTCACGAATGTTTTGCACCTAGAATACGTCTTTTGTTATCTGAGAAGATTAAGTAGTCTGTAGATTAAGTAGTCTTTGGGGCTGTCGTAGCGTTGTAGTGCGTCCACAATGTTTGCGGAGGCGCGCACAGACGATTTTTACGCCAAAATAAGGAAAAGTACCGATCCATAGCTGGCCGGCTACGTGCCACCACCAACGGTCTTCTGAGCGTGTTTTCAGATCGGTGGGACTCCCCTCGGCTGCGCCACTGGGTAAGAATCCATACCAGCTGATATTTATATTTGTATCTCTTATTACTAACACTAGTTATTAAGTTATTTTGTTGATACTAACACTATGGACTCAGGTCTAATTAAAGAATTTGAATTCGTAGCTTTTTGTAGGTACGTACGTAAGTATCAAGTCTAGTATATAGCTCATTGGACATACCTATGAGGCTTTGTGTAGTTATGTTTGTCATATTTTACAATATTTTGTCGTTCATATTACATCAATATCAGGAGCAGTAGCAGTGGTGGCTCAGTGGTAACGTCGCCGACATACGAGTTGTAGGTCGTGGGTTCGAACCCAAGCAGGCGCTTTAATTTGTGTAATTCATAACATCACCACTGCTCTTCAAAACTGTGAAGGAAAACATCGTGAGGAAACAGGCATATTCTAGAACGGAGACATGTCACATCTACTAACCCGCCCTGAGCCCGCGTGGTGGGTTATGGCCCACTCCCCCTCACAGAGAGGAGGCCTGTGGCCCAGCGGTGGGAACCTTATAAGCTGATTATGCTTA
Source organism: Apamea epomidion (assembly GCA_947507525.1). NCBI lineage: Eukaryota > Metazoa > Arthropoda > Insecta > Lepidoptera > Noctuidae > Apamea > Apamea epomidion. Next base: position 13,170,211 of record OX382248.1, read on the forward strand.
TGCATAACATCAATAATTATAACAATTGCTCGTACATGAAATTCTAAATTATTTTATGCCCTTCAACTTCACTAATTAGAATTCTTTGAAACTTTCATCTAATTTATTAAAATACTTCAGTGCTATGTTCCCAAAATAATGGACGTCTCGTACAGAATCGCTCGAAGTAATAAATATTCAATATCTAAACTATATAATTTGTTAACATCAAAGCTGATCATTATGGTTCAATAAATTCATTTTACATTTGTGAAATTGTTTTACCTTTTGAAACTTGAGGAGATTCGATTGATATTGAGTTTTTGTATTTCAATGAAACCTAGTATTAAGTAAAATATTTTAGTTTTGGAAAACATTGTACAACCGCCAGCACATCAAGCTACTACAATCTGTTGAATTTCTTTAATAGATTTTTAACTTTATCCCTGGAGTATTAAGGTTCAAGTTTAATTGGAAAAAATTGACAGTTACGTGTAGCTTGACCTGCTGGTGTGTGTATGTACTCAGGTACATACACACGCCAGCATTTCGCAGCACGCCGCCGCAGAGCATTAGTGCTCTATTAATTCATGTAGGTAAGTAGAACAAAAAATCACTAAAGCGCAAAAATGCAATCGAGGTAGGTATATTCATTCTAAAAAACACATTCGTTTTTTTTTAAAGCACGAAGCCGATTGTCACTTGTTTATCCCGTTATTATGATACTTTTTTTTGTACCGGACAGTGCATGGGAACCTTCTGGTTACAGATATAAAAGGACAAAGTTCAAATTTTTTCGATGTTTTTTTACGAAAACAAGTTTTGAATAACTTAACTTTAAATACTTCCACAATCCTTGTACCGTTGCATGCACCCATAAGTACAGTGTTTTGCGCACACTACCGTAAACAGCGAATTTTGCACAAAGTTACTTTGTTCGAGATACCTACAGAATAAAGGGTCTTCTTCCACCCTATATTTTATTCCTGTACTTAGGTATTACGGAAAACTTCTTACGGAAATAAAATCCTATGTCATTATGTGCCCTCAAATTATAAAACGGCTGCGGTCTTTCTCTGCAAGGCATATGTAGGATTTAAAACTTACGCCATTTGCATATATCGCATTCCAACCCATTAAATAGCACAGCCACTCTATTTTAACAAGCCAAAAGTCCTTTTATTTTTCTAATAAGGAACCTACATACTAATGAATTGTGCTCATTACATATACACACTCAGTATCGCTTGTTAAACCAACCCTCCCAATAATTCAATTTGGTTAAAATCATCTCCTATGCTAACGTTTAATTAAATATAACTAACAACGTGATATCATTATTAATTTTCCGGTACCTAGTACTTTCTCGGGTCTGTACCGAACATTAAACTGCTCCAAATTGACCGTGTAATCATTTTTTGACGCTCAAACAATTATTAATTAACGCTCGAAAATAATATCTCCTTTCATGCATGAAATCGGACATAGCTTATTTGATAAATCTATACATAAGTATTGTCAACCGCACGCCCAATTAACACTTGAACTGCGAAAACCGCCTTTTCTGCTACAAAAAAAGGAGATGCCACTGTCAATTTGTTACCTAGGATGCGGTGTTTGACTGTACCTACACGTATTATATTTATATTACTTATGTTGTACCTAACCGTGGTTGTGGTTAAAGGTCTGACCTGTGACTCAAGGACCGGAAAATGGCCAGAAAAATAAAATAGTACAACTCAAGCGAAGTAATTTGTAAAGTTAACTGTTCTAAGAATAGTTTCCCTGGTTTTTAGTTTAGACATTCTCTCTAACATAATGTAATATAATAACGTTCCTACTGCTGGACCATAGGCCTCACAGATAGGAGGCCTATGGTCCAGCAGTAGGAACGTTACTTACAGGTACCACGGCACCACTTATGCTCATACACTCTAAATTGCAACATAATTTAATTTCATTAGAATTACGCACCTAGATTGGTCGTAATAGGACGTAATATAAATATTACATCCCGTATCCATATTATGTATTTATAGTCACTTATGCCACTCATAGTCATGCCAGACAGTCTGGCTAATGTTCAGTGTTTAGACAGAGTTCGTCAAGAGAGTTAGGGCACGCTTATTGCATGCATTGAATCGTGATCTCCGATCGATTTGGCATCGTAGCACAACAATACTGATCCTATGAATGGAGTGTCCATTGATTGCCAGAACACCAATAGATGTTGTGGTAGGTTGAGTGCCTTTGTGTACATTATCATTCATTACCCGTAACATAGGTATTTTGTGCCTTTTCGGGCATCAGTCTTTCACAAATGTTAAGTCTTTTTTTTAGATTAAGCACTTCCTGTCCAGTGCAACTTTTGTAATGAGGAATAAATTGATTTATTCATTTAGGAATCTAAAAAGGAGCACTGGTAGCCCAGTAGGAGCCCAATTGTAGCCCAGTGATAACGGCCGCGACTTATAAATTGTAGGTTGTAGGTTCGAACCCCGACAGGAGCTTTATTTTTTTGTAAATTATTTCATCAACACTGCTCTCAAAACGGCAAAGGAAAACAACCTGAGGAAACCGGTATGTCCTAGAACCAAAAATTCGAAGACATGTGACATCCACCTACCAGCCCTGGGCCCGCGTTGTGGATTACGGCCCACTCCCTCTCACCGAGAGAAGTTTCCACAGTGGGAACATTATAGACTGATTATGCTGGGAATCTAAATATACTTTAATATTTGATAAGACCCAGATAAGCATAGACAATGTAAACTTTAGTTGCCTTAATTTTATCAGACAAACCAAACGAGCTGACCGCCAGCCATTTTGTGTACAAACATTTACTTTAGTTTAGACAAACAATCTATGATCTATCGTTCGTAATCTTGAACCTTTTATAGGCACATAATCCTACTAATATTATAAATGCAAAAGTTTGTATGGATGGATGGATGTTTGTTACTCTTTCACACAAAAACTACTGAACAGATTAGGATGAGATTTGGCTCACAGATAGTTTATAAGCAAGATTAACACATGGGATAGTTTTTATCTCGATATTCTCCCGGGATCGAAATTTATGCGGGTGAAACCGCGGGGCGCAGCTAGTAATAGATAATGACATAACATAACATCACACCTGTTATCCCTGAAGGGTAAGGCAGAGATGTACCTGTAGTACAGTCACGAGCACCGATATGTCAACACTTAGCAACTTTCAATTGCAATTTTTTCGTGAAATAACGAATGCAACGTTGAAATACAACACATTACATAAAGCTATGCGTTCGAAAAAGCTATGTTCGTAACAACATACATTTTCATTAAAAAATAAAGGAGTAAATCGCTTTTGCATAAAGCCGAGTGTGTACACAGTTTTGCTCGTGACTGTACGCCCCCATTTGCGCCAGTTATGTTTAAGTCCCATGTAATAGGGGCTAGGCCTATTGCCACCGCCCGGGCACAAATCCAGACTCCAGGATGCTGCTGAGAAATTCCAGATGAAAAACCCCAATAACACTTTGCACGACCAGGGAATCGAACCTAGGACCTCATGTTTGGCAGTAGCGCTTGAGGCCACTAGACCGTCGAGGTAGTCCATTCAGTTTAGTTTGACTAAACTAAACTATCTATGATCCCTCGTTTGTAATGTCAATCTTTTATAGGTAAATAATAAATAATGATCGCATGTTGAACGAAAATAGGTAATAATTATGACTAATATAAAATGATGCAAGTACCTAATAGCTTAGTGCAATTCTTGCGACAATGTAACATCAATAATTCCATTAGTTTCTTAGAATCCTTAGATATAATCCGGCTCGAAGGACCATGTTCCATAGGATACTCAGGTAGATTTATAATAAAACTAACTGACCCAGCGAACTTCTTGCCGCCTTATAATCAATAACAACGAATGTATGATAAAATGAATTATCTTCATTATTTTTTTATGTTTTTTTCAAAATCAAAATATTTTATTTCACATAAACCAACATGGGCACTTATGAAACGTCAGAAGCTAGGTGCACGGTTCCAATTGGTCGTTTCCTATGGAGAAGAGCCAGCAAGAAACTCCACGGTTACTCTTTTATAAATTGCCTTTTACAATGTTTTCAAATTCCAGTAGGTATGAGAGGCAGCGTAGGCCTGTCAACAAGTATCAAGGACTTGATAAAAAAAAATGGTCTACAGATCTAAAGTCTACAAGCCCTACAAAGTTCTCACCTTTACAAAATATAGAAGAATCCATTAAAAGGACAGATAAAATATAAAAACCTATTAAAACCAAGTGACATGACTGCCATTACAACCACTAATAAAGAGTTGAAACTAGAATTGTCTGTATATAATGTCAAATAATGAAAAGATTATGTCAAAGAAGTATGTAAAAAATAAATAAACATCGTAATTTGAGAGCAGTTAATAGACATTTACGTAGTTATGCCGTTAATAAGGTGCCAGGGAAGCCACATGTGCAGAAGAAATCATTGCCAAACTACATACCTTGTCTTCAACGTAGTCTTTAATCTTATTATATGCTTTTTTGATAAGGACACGTTTGATAAGGGTTTTGAACATTCCACCGCTAAGTTCTGTAACCGGCATTGGCAAATTGTTATAAAAGCGTATGCTGTTTATAAGAAATTACTTGCTAGTTTTAGTTCATCTAAATTTATCTTTGTTTTAATAGTTATTCTGCTATTCGGAGCCCCAAAGTCCAAGAAATCAAAGATCATAAAAATGGGTCCAACCGTTCTTGAGTTGTAAATGGTGTAACTAACCCGACTTTGTTTTATTTATATAGAAGACTAGCTGACCCGGTGAACTTTGTACCGTCTTAGAATCAGTAAGCCGTTCCACGTTCCGGTGAGAAAAATAATTATGTTTATTATAATTTATTATCCGAATTTTTCTCATCTTTCAATAGTTATTCTGGGCATATCCAATAAATCAAATATCATTAAAATCGGTCCAGCCGTTCTTGAGTTATAAATGGTGTAACTAACCCGACTTTGTTTTATATTTATATAAATACTAGCTGCGCCCCGCGGTTTCACCCGCATAAGTTTCGATCCCGTGAGAATATAGGGATAAAAAGTATCTTATATGTTAATCCAGGTTATAAACCATCTGTGTGCCAAATTTCATCCAAATCCGTTCGTTATTTTTGCGTGAAAAAGTAACGAACATCCATCCATAATTCCATACAAATTTTCACGTTTATAATATTAGTACGAAAAACAGTACTAAAAACTTGTGAAATAATAGTTTTCGAATTTTCAGTGTTATGCAATTCCCTACTGGATTAATGAAGTCATTTTTGCGAAGCCGATATCTGTAATCGTTATATTGGCTATGTAAAAGTTATAGTAAGTATATCTCAAATCGTTTATGGATTGCAATAAACGATTTCAGATAAAAATAAAGAACACATAATTAGGATACCCACAGAATAATTATAGATTTTTATGTAAAGACACTCATATTTATTTCACGTTTATATAACAAAATGTATACATAATCATTTTGTCACACAAGTGTTAGATTATATAGCAAATATATTAATAATAGGCAAACAAAAGAATTCAGTCATTGAAGACGGTAAATATGTGTGAACTATTTGTTTGTCTATTAGCGTGGATCTCCGAAACGGCTGCATCGCTCCAAAACCGGTTGACAAAGTTCGTGGGTAGCAATCTAATTTGTTTAAAATACGATTCGTTTTTTGGTATTTATCTGCTGAATTATTTTGAATTAGCCGACTAATTAATGTTAATAAAAGGAAATATTTATCTCTAAGAACCTGTCTTTGCATTAGTCACGTAGACGACGTTTATTAATTCAAATCGTTTTAGGTCTTTAGCCAACCTGTTTTGCAAATAAACGTTTCGACTTTCGTGCCCATTTAGGGTATGCCCGACAAAACAAAAATAAACTCGAAAAAGCATCGCAAAAGTTACAATATAAAAACTTCATCATCATAATCAGCATATAATGTTCCCACTGCTGGGGACACACGCCTCTTCTCGGTGAGAGGGAGTGGGCTGTGATCTACCACGCGGGCCCAGGGTTGTTTGGTAGATATCACATGTCTTCGAATTTTTGATCTTAAGACATGGTTTCCTCACGATGTTTTCTTTCACCGTTTTGAGAGCAGCGGTGATAAAATAATTCACACAAAGTCAAGCACCTGTCTGGGTTCGAACCTACGACCTACAACTCGTATATAAAAACTTACAGCAAACTATTAGCACATAGGTTTATAGGTGCAATACGTCGTATCGTGTACACAATAAAGAGTAATATATTCTATTCTACATACTACACGCCAGACACATACAATTATTCTATACGAATATTATACTCAAGCTAAACAGCGCTCTCTCCTGCTTACTCGCATAAGTCTCAGAGCAAAAAACGTTTATTAAAATTTCTTGATTACACTAAAACGAACACGCAACATTGAAAACTCAGACACGTCACAATATGAATAAAATTAAGTAAAACTATTTATAAATATACTGATTTAGATAAATATAATAATCAACGAAACAAGTTTTTTGTGTTAACTACGTAAAGTGGGTTCAAAACGGTATCGCTAACGATAAAAGTAAATAATGGATTGTTGACAACGAAAACGGTTCAATCAACCTAACTTGTTTACTTGGTTCAATTCACATTATAGTAACTAATGGCAGGCACCCTATTTTATGACTGGAGACGTGTGAATTGGGCTTTTAAATTTTGTTTCCAAGACTATTAAATTGTATATATTAGCTAGCTAGCTGTTCACTATCTATAATGAAACTTTACAGTAATATAAAGTTATATTACTGTAAAGTTTCATTAAAATACGATAAAAAGTATCGTATATGTTATAAATTGTGATGTGTACATCAGAATAACACATAGGATACTTTTTATCCCGATATTCCCACGGGATCGAGATTTATGCGGGTGAAACCGCGGGGCGCTGCTAGTTGGGCATAAATGTTACGCTTCATGTAAAATAGTGACGCAAGAATACCATCAGTTTGTTTCTATACCCACAGTTTCGATATTTGATGCTCCTATTTTCATACACACGCAATGGTTGCGAAATTCAAGTCATGTCATGATACTAATTACTTGCGTTACAAAGTAATGTCAGACTTTGAGTCTGTAAAGCCAAAATTACATTACGAAATTAGTGACATGCAATAACATAAAATGATGACTTTTTCGTTGGTGACAATCCCATGGTAACACGGGCGAGCGACCTCCGCCCACACACTTGTACGAAAAAGTCGACGTATAATTTTATGTCACTAAGGCTAAGCGCTCATTGAATGTTTACGATTTTTTGAAATGCGAATTGTTAAAATGCCAGAACATTATAAATTTCTACAAAAAACTAGACTTCATAGAGAATTCCCCTGAAACCTCGAGTAGGAAAAATAAAAGAAACAAATTGCATGACAGCAACAGAGACAACGCATGCCTACAGTATATGACCCCAGAAATACGCAATCAACTACCTATCAACACCGGATAAGAAAAGTTCAAGAACGAGCGCACCCAATGAAACCAAACATAGAAAACTGTGTGTATTAACACAAAGAGGTATACTGCAAGCTATTGAAGAAATGTTTTCTAAAGAATTTAAATTCTCTGGTTATTTATTACCAAACTCTAAGATAAAACAACTATTAGCTAATTTAAAATCGAAATTAAGAGACTTCAGTATAAATGTAGCAATAATTTTATTGATTCAATAAAAGTTATTAACGAAAGCTTAGCGCAAATAACCCATACAAATATTATAGTATGCACTCCTTCGTATGTACGAGGAGCGCCTATATATAACTATAAGGTTGAGACGTTTAATGACCTACTTTACATGAACCTCCAATATCATGACTGCGCATACTATTTCGACAATAATTATGACCTAACATTTGAATTTGACATGTTTTCAGATAAATCAGGTATATTAAATAAAGCTGGAATACAATTCATATCTAAAAATATAATGAATAGCATCAAAATTGACTTGGAGTTATTCCTTATAATAACTGACACCATTAACAACTCAGAGCCAAATGTTAGAGTTGTTTTTTCTCGAATAAGTATATTAATATCTTACATCAAAACATAGCAAGTTTGTTAAAAAAATCAGATGATTTATCTGTATCTGTATAGATCAACTAGCTGATAAACAAATATGTATTGATATGATATGCATCACCGAACATTTCATTATGGAAGGCTACGAGACCCAGTTGTATGTACCCAATTATAGTTTAGCGTCGTCTTATTGCAGAAAAGGAAAAAAAAAGCGGAAGCATGTATTCTTGTTAAAATCGGCCACAAATAGATAGAACTGCCTAAAATTGTTAAATTATTTTTGAATGTTGTGCCATTGAGCTTATAAGCTATAAGATAATTGTCGTCTGTATTTATAGGGTACCAAATGTAAATTATTATAATGATTGTATAAATAAGCTTAGACTTTTACAAATGATATCAAAGACAACTTGCTCGTAAAAATATTGTTACAGCAGGACACTTTAATATAGATTTACTAAAGTCTAATAGACTTTCTGCTACGTTTGAGTGTCTACTATTAAGTTATAATTCAAAACTAGTATTTAAACAGCTGACTCGCATGGCGAGCCAGACATGCATAGACAATTTTGCGCACAATTTTAGTAAAGCATATAAAAGTGAAGTAATAGAGTTTGGATTATCGGATCACACAGCACAGCTACTTTAATGCCCCGTTAGAAGGGCGTGTGCCAAAAACTATTGGTATAGGACAAGAAGAGATTACAATAAAGAAAACATAGCTAAATTAAATCACTGTATGCAAAAGATTTCTTTCTCAGAGATTTATGATACAAACGACCCGAATGTAGCCTATAATTCATTAATCGACACTTTAAAGTTGTTTTATGACTTGTGTTTCCCGCTTATTCGAGTCAAAATAAAAATAATAAAATAAATGGGTGTCAAAAGGTGTTAAATTATATAGCAGAAAGCCATTCAGATTAAACCCTAGCCGAGACAATAAAATAAAGTTGGTCAACTATTCTAAGTTATATAAAAAAATTATAAATTTGACACAAAAGGCACAAAACAACTACAGAATAGAAAAAGCCACAAACAACGCAAAAACTACGTGGTAAATAATAAAACGCATGAAATTCAATATTCCCAAATAGCAAGTTGATAAAATCAAAGTTAATAATAATAATATATTAGATACTAAAGACATTTCTGATACGTTTAACAACTACTTTGTTGACGAAATAGAGCCCATAATTAATGACGGTAGCCAGCCTAACCCATAACGTAAGATATACACAAGATATAAGTCAATGTTCATGGCACCAAGTGTACCAGATGATATATTTAAAATAATAATATCACTGAAAAACACAAATAGCGTAGGTTCCATTTAAGTTATATACTTAATTTCAGTATAGGTGCTGGCGTATACACAGATGCTTTGGAAATTGCCATTGTTAAACCACTATATAAAAAAGAAAATAGAGAGCTAGTGGAATATTATAGGCCAGTCTCAATGACTTCTATTATTTCAAAAATATTTGAAAAACATATTTACAAAGAGCTATTTAAATACCTTGACAAATATAATACTCTGTGTGAGCAACAAAAAGGATTTAGACCAAGAAAAACAATAAACATGGCGATTTATGATTTTACATATAATGTCATAAATAATGTGGATAAACGAAACCCAGTCTGCCCCATTTTTTGCGATATGACGCAGGCATTTGATTATGTCCATGATCCTACACTATTAAAAAAACTAGAAGCTTATGGTATAATAAGGGGTAATGTTTTAGAACTATTTCAATCTTATTTACAAAATAGACGACAAATTACCGAAATCAACCGGATAAATTTAATTAATAAACATGACGAGATATTTAGATCAGTAGAGCTAAAAGTTAGTTATAGGGTGCCGCAGGGTAGTATGCTGGGTCTCTTGTTATTTATAGTATATATTAATGACTTTCCGGAATGAATTGAAAAACCATTGACTCTATTCGCAGATGACAGTACTATGACAATACCTTCTAAAAGCGTTGATATATACCAAAGTGACATTAATAATTCGTTAAAATTGATTATAAAATGGTTAAAAAATAATCCAAAGTAACCAACGCATGACAGATATGGACAATCTCAATGTGCAATACAACGATAATAAAATTAACGAGGTAGTTAGTACTAAATTTCTAGGGCTAGAAATAGATAAAAAACTTAGGAAACAACACATTGAGTTACTTTGCAAGAAATTAAGTACATCTGCATATGCTCTGTATACCTTATGGGCTATTGTAAATCTGGATGCATGCCTTACTGCGTCCTATGGTATAGTTAAATGCCATCTGCGATACGGAGTTATATTTTGGGGCAACTCAACAGAAAAAGAAACTGCATTTAAGGCACAAAAAAGATGCATATAGTCTATTCTTAAATTGAAAAGTACTGATAACTGCGTGCCTTATTTTAAACAATATAAATTATTAACTGTACCATGTTTGTACATTTTAGAAATGACAGTGTTCGTAAAACTAAACCCGGATCGCTTTGCACGAATGGCTGACGTATTTCCACGGAATAGGCGTGACGATAGTAGTTTATGTATCCCTAGTGCTAAAACAACTCTGATGCGCAAGGGTGTCTGCTGCATGGCACCGGTGATATATAATAAAATACCATGTTGTAGGAAGGACAATAATTTGACATTATTCAAAAAAAGACTTCGGAACTTTTTAGTAGACAAAGTTTATAGTAGTGTTGCAGATTTTTTATTGGAAAAAGAAATTGTTTGACTATTTTATATATTGTAGTTAAATAAATATTAGAAATTGTGACATTAATTATATCATTGACTGATGATGTAGAATTATTTTATTTATTAAATGAATTGAATAGTTGAACTTTGATAATTATTAGTGAATGATGAACATTGTTTAATGGAATAGTAAATATTTATTTTAATTATACTCTGTACTTTTGTATGCCTTGTAATTGGCAAAATATGGCTGTTTCTGTATTTATATACAATGTACCACCACCATGACTTGTACCCATATTTGCAAAATAAAATATCTTTATCTTTAATCGCATATGTTCATGCATGCCATTATGCGCGTTTCCTAGTATATTGGTATTGTTCATAGATTGAAGATTATTTTCCGCAAAGATAAAATTTCGAGGTGCGTGTTTAGCCTAATCTCGTAATATATTTTTTTCTTAACTGACCCGTACCGTCTATAGCCACGGCGCGCGGCGGGTGGGCGAAACTATCACAAATTGAAGCTAGACACTGAGCTAATGGTTGCTTTAAGATTGAAGGCAAACGACCTCATTGATCGATCACCTATCAAACGATCATAACAGGTAAACATACCTTTCAGAAACTGAACACGATCTCTATCTCTAACTATCAGAACGGATTTGGGTGAAACTTAGCACACAGATGGTTTATAACCAGGATTAACATATAGAATACTTTTTATCCCGATATTCCCACAGAATCAAAACTTATGCGGGTGAAACCGCGGGGCGCAGCTAGTAGACCATAAAGCTTAGAAGACCATGAAGGAGTAATATCCTTGCACTATATTTCAACAAGCAAAGACAATGAAAAATGTCTCACACATTCTATAGAAAATCAGTTCTGTTCATTTTCAGAGGAAATAATGAAGACACATAACAACTATGAGTCTATAACGACAAGGCTCATAAAAGATAGTGTAAAAGGAGAGTAGAGATACTAGTTAGAAAAATTTAACAAAACATTCATTACAATTTGTGTTTATTAAGAAGAACAAACCAGCAGGTAGAATAATATAATTATCTATGCAAAGCAAAACAAGTTTTTTGACTCCATCTAATGTACGTATGTTGCGAACGGAATTAGGTACGAAAACGGACTTAAGTGCACGTAGGTACAACTTGTATGCTAATTTTGGTACAGCGCACGGCGCACTAAAAGGTTTTAATTAAAACTGAACATTATATGAAGTCAGATCATTTTGGGAGATACAGAGTAAATAATAAGCAAGTTTGTGGATTGGAGTGAATACTAATTACTATGCGATAAAGAGAGAGACCAGCATTCTCGTCATGACTAAGGGGCTCACCATACTTATTCAGCTCTGTTCAGCTTTCGTCCATAGAAAACAAAGATTTTGTATAGAATGCGTACGCATCCGTTTAGCTTTACGGATGCGTTTCGTTGTTTTCTACGGTCAAAAACTAAACAGAGCTGAATAAGTGTTGTTAGTCCCTAAACCCACGGTCGTACGTAAAAATATCGCGGCGGGATTTCATCGCGCACTGGATTTTCAACTCTCGCTGTTGAGCCGAGCATTGAGAATCCAACAGAGTGCATCCCGGTGTGCGTAAAAACATACTGTTAGATTTTCAACTCTCGGCGCTAAGCAGTGCGTTGAAAATAAAATGCGCGAAAGTAAATCGCCGCAGGAAAAACGCACCCGTGCGTACCAGCTTAAGTTAATTTAATACTAACAAAATATTGACAAAAAAAAATCTGAAATAAACGTTATTTTACATGTTTTAGTAAAAAAAAAGTTGAATTATAGTACCGCGAAGCGTAGAGGACGCTTGGCGATACTTTTTTTTTATGTCCGTCCGGTGCAGAATTAGCAAAAAGTTGAGAAGTACTCTAAAACCTGACTAATCAAAGAAGACTAATCTGGACACATAATAAAGTAGTAATTGAATATTTTTGTAAATTATAGTAATTGCTTCGAGGCGTGGGGACTTTTTTATTATTTAATAGCTGCGCCCCACGGTTTCATCCGCATAAGTTTCGATCCCATGGGAATATCGGGATACAAAGTATCCTATGTATTTACAGATAGTTTATAACCTGGATTAACACATAAAGTACTTGTAATACGGGTAGTACGTTCCCGTGGGACATTCACGCGGGCGAAGCCGCGTGCAAAAGCTAGTTCATCATAATGTAATTTGTCTCACAAATAAATATTACGCACGTTTGTCATACATTAATTTGTTAGTCTTTTTGCGTGAGATACGAACTTGGAAACGTGCCATAATAACGGATCACACCGTTTCTGTAGTTGCTAATTGGAGAATAACAAATAACTGTCATTTCATAATCAACCTATAATGTTCCCACTGCTGGGACACAGGCCTCCTGTCGGCGAGAGGGAATGGACTGTAATCTACCAGGCGGCCCAGTGCGGGTTGGCAGATGTCACGTGTCTTTGAATCTTTGGTTCTAGGACATGCCGGTTTCCTCACGATGTTTTCTTTCACCGTTTTGAGAGCAGTGGTGATGAAATAATTTACACAAAGTAAAGCGCCTGTCTGGGTTCGATCCTACGACCTACAACTCATAAGTCGCAGCCGTTCCCACAGGGCCACCACTGCTGTCAAAACGGTCTCAATAACAAATAACTGTCATTTAGAAATATTTTTATTTATTATTTATTTTTTATTTTTATCAGAGGTAATCACAATCGGCGTGCGTACATGACCAGCACCCCAATTGCGTAACACACGATCAATCGGAATCGGTTTCATTTTGACAGTTCAACAACATTCATTGCGTTATTTACGTGTTGAGCAGACAATTTTTTCGAACTTATGAAGCAATGGATTAGCGATTTGCTTCAAAATCATTCAGATTCCGATTGATCGTGTGTTACGCAATTAGGGTGCTGCACCCTAATTGCGTAACACGCTTTCAATCACAATCCGAATAATTTTGAACAATATTGCTAATCCATTGCTTCATACGTTCGAAAAATTTGACTGCTCAACAACGTAAATAACGCAATGGATATTGTTGATCTATCAAAATGAAAGCCATTGCTACTGTTAGTGAGTTACGCAATAGGCTAGTTTCCTAAATAATTCTAATGAGTCCGTCAGTTAGATTATCAAAAAATATTGAACCCGTATTTTTTATTTTGTCAATTATATAAAAAATGATGAAGATATCGCCCGTTAAAGTTCCGCGTGACGTCACGCCTTGCTACAGTTTTTAGCATGGTGTGACGTCACGACCCCCCGCTCCCAAATTTCGTCGCGCTTTATTTTTCAATCAATCAATCTGTTTATTTGTGAAATATAGGTGTTTACATAGACGTTTGTCATTTGTTGTTTGATTGACAAAAGAAAAAATACGTGTCCATTATTTTTCGATAATCTAACTGACTGACTAAATATAATAATATTTTTTTTACCCAGGAAACTACCCTATTACCCCACAGACGTATGAACGTAAAAGGAGTATATAAGGATCGTAGCAGGTGACTTTCTCTACTTTCTGCCTACCGCCATGGGAAGCTGGGTCATGGGGCTTTTGGGACCGGGACCATGGTCCCGGATTCCACCTATAAATACGGGAAGTTATGTGAGGTGAGTTATGTTCTATCAGAGGGAAATATTAGATTAATATCTAATTATTTACTCGTTTGCCGGAGAATATTTACCTGTTTCAAATATTAAACTATGCAGCTTAATTAACGTTACTCGCCTGCAAGTTAATGTAAACGTTCCTCCAAATACGATAGGTGGAAAGTAGAACACTTAGAACAAACAACTCCAACCAAATGCACCAATATTGCAGTATATACCTATACATAGTATCTATAGGTAGTAGCCAGTAATTAACAGGAATAAAGACTTTGGCACTTGAGCAATTTACTAAAACGTCAATTTGGAGATCAAAGGGAGCTTGATATACCCTAGACTAGATAATTTTGTACAGCTTTCGAGAGTCTATTTGAGGACCGGAGTAGCGGGATCGTCCGAAAGGGTTGCCGCTGCCCTGGAACATAAAGGGCTAAGGAAGGAACACGGGTGGGTTTTAGTCAGTAAGAGTCTGACACTCCCTTCCGCTCCACCCAGAGCGGGAGGGGTCATTTGATGATTTCCCATCCTCAAAAAAAAAAAAAAAGGCCCGGAGAGTCAAAACTTGCAAGTTGTAATTATATTGTATATAATTATAGATAAACCAATTACAGACACGTTTGAATGGTCAAAGGGCCGGTCAGTCAGAAAGCTGAAGCTAGTTGCCCATTCCAAAGCGTAGTAAACCTACTACGCTTTGGAGTACCCCTTTGAAGTAGAACGGACAAGAAACTCCACGGACACTCTTTGAAATCAAAATATTGCTTACATCATTCATGTTGAAATTATACATGTGACATTTGGATGTGAATCATTATTCACATCCAAATGTCACATGTATACCATTGGTATGCAACAACCAATTAAATTGTACCGTGTAACTCAGACCTAACACGGTTACCGAGAAAACGGTAGGACACAACGTTACCTAATGACCATAATGCCTTGGAAGGTAAGTAGGCCTTTGGTGTGGGATGCAACGTGTGTCGACCCCCTTGCGCCATCCCATCTTCCAAGCACGGTGGGCTGTGCTGGGGCGGCTGCTGCAGGTGCGGAAAACCTCAAACAGCACAAATACTCCAATCCCTTTTTGGAACTTATAGGTATGTATGTTTGAGCCGTTTGGGGTTGAAACACTAGAGCCATGGGGTCCGAGTGCACACTTAGTATTTCGAGACATCGCCAAGCGGTTGGTCGACTCTTCACGTAACCAGAGGGCTGGCCTATTTTTTTGGCCAAAGAATCAGCATTGCCATACAACGTGGCAATAGTGCTAGCCTTTTGGGCACGTTTCCTATTAACAGTGATGCGGACGAATTTTTTGATGCCCTTTGATTATTTCCCCTCCTTTTTATATACTTGTACATATTATTATTTTAAGCTTTTTAAATTATGTAAATATTTTGCTGATAAATAAAAAGTAAAATACGTTACTTATGTATATTACGTTTTTACTTATGTTAATACGTTACTTATGTATATTACGTTTTTACTTATGTTAATACGTTACTTATGTATATTTGTCAATTCTTTCACTTTACTTATAGCACTTTTGGCCCCAAAACCAACTCGTCCTCACAATATATCCACTAAAGTAGCGAAGTACGAGTATTTTACCTCCGGAATGTTGGATGCTTCATTTTTATTACATCCCGGGGGCTGAAGCTATGCAAAATATCACAGTAATGAAAGGGTTTTCTAGAAGCAAGCGACTTGTCTATATTTTTATGGATAACTTTTGCAAATATTTTCATTTAATATCAAACAATGATAGTTTGTTTTGAGGGGCTAAATAACAACGGCACGGGTCGATTGATCAGGTTAAGCTACGTTTGCCACGGTGACCATCTTTACATATCAAGATCCCTCGGAAAGCACGTTAAACCGTTAGTCCCGGCTGTCATTTGCAGATCTTTGGCAGTCGTTACGAGTAGTCCAAAACCCGAAAGTCTGACAACCAAGTGGTGTCAGATAGGCAGTTGCTCTATGAAAAATACTGGTATTCAGCTGCATCCGGTTAGACTGCACGCCGATCCCAACAGTTGCGAAAAGACGAGACAGATCATGATGATAGTTTGTTCTAAAAAGAATATTACCTACATATACCTACTTACTTTAAACGAAAACTCACGAAAAAAGTAAACTGTGTGTCGTTTTAATATAATTATACCTCGACTGACGTACGTTGAGACAAGTCTAGTCATTTATATGCTAATTAGGTACATCGCCTGTATAAAACTGAACGAAATTGGTTAGGTAGCTATTCAACAATAGTTAAATTAAAGGATCTTGAAAAAAGCCTGTTACAAGAAATAACGAAAGAACTCAAAGGTATATATTGGGGGTACGTCGTTATTTTAAGCCTAATTGCGTAAGGCACTCACAAAGATTATTGTGTAACTCATCAAAATAGCTCTAATTTTGAATGAACAATTTTCATCGCGCTGTCTATTCGTGAGCACCACCATGGCCCATTATGTAGAATTGTTTAGCACAAAACATACAGTGATTGTGTTGAACGTAATCATAAGGATTCATTTGGACACCAATCACAATTAAATTCACGTACAATTGATACGCAGCAGGAACACAGATAGGTAGATAATTTATAAATATTTATATATACTTTATTGTACACCACAAAAATACATAACATAAAAAATACATTAAACACTACAAAATATACAATAATGTGGGTAACGAACAGACTTCGGGGTTCGGTGAGAATGTTTGTATATTGTCGGTGAAGTTTCTTGCCCATTCTTCTCCATACGAAAACTACCTTTTGGAAGGGGCGACTAGAATCAATTCTATTGTATTGTAAATTTTGATTTTCAAAAATGCCTTTTATGTGCCTGTTTGAAATAAATGATTTGACTTTGACTTTATGTACATAGATTAGATTAATTCCTAGTAGAATAACAACTCGATTAAGTAAAAACTTTGGTTATTAAGTATGGTATTTTTTGTGAGAAGAATATACAATTATGCAGCGCTTTAGTTAATGGTGTGTTATCAGCCACGCAAGAAAATGTTGCAACAGCTATAGTATTATATCTAGTAGGTACATAATCAGCCTATTATGTTCCCACTGCTGGGACACAGGCCTCCCGTCGGCGAGAGGGAGTGGGCCGTAATCTACCACGCGGGCCCAGTGCGGGTTGGCAGATGTCACATGTCTTCGATTTTTTGGTTCTAGGACATGCCGGTTTCCTCACGATGTTTTCCTTCATCGTTTTGAGAGCAGTGGTGATGAAATGATTTGAACACCACTGTTCTTATATCTAGGTAATCGAACTCAATAACAAGGCAAATATTTTTGACGAGACACTAATAACGTTCGGATGAGTTGAAGATAAATATTAAAAGTAAATAAGACATTATACGATATTTCTTGAACAAATGTTAAGAAGGGGCTATGATTCATATCTAACCGCTGAATATACCGATTGAGTCAAATCTGGTAAAACTGGAAGCAAATCTTAGATTAAGGAAAATAAGATGTGTAGGATGCTGGCACAAAAATATGCTAACGGTAGAGGCAGCTCAGCAAATCGGTTTTTGACGAGTAAATGGACATTTCTTTACCAATGACGTTACTGTTCGAGACTATTCGAGATAAGAAGATTTTCTTGAAAATCCCATTTGGCGAGATTTTTAAGCGTATCTCTTTCGAAGTTAATTAATTATCAATCCTTATCTAATTATTGACTTATACAATTCAAAAATCCATTTTTCTATCATATAGGTAATTTGAAGCAGTGGTACGAGCTTTAGTTTCTGTAAATTATCTCATCACCACTGCTCTCAAAACGGTGATGGAAAACATCGTGAGGAAACCGGCGCGGCGTGTCCTAAAACCAAAATTTCGAAGACATGTGACATCTACCAAACCGCACTGGGCCCGCGTGGTTGATTACGGCCCACTCCCTCTCGCCGACAGGAGGCCTGTGTCCCAGCAGTGGGAACATTATAGGCTGATTATGTACCTACACCTACCTATCACATATCGCTTTTTTAGCGTCTGTCGTCTAAAATAGTTTCTGATTGTTTATATATTCTTCCAGAAGCTATTATTATAATGAGGCAAGTGTAACAAGGGAGTTATGGTTAACTAACTTGTATATATAGATGGCAACATATCAAGCTAAACATTTCCAGTACAAGCTGATCTCTTATTGTACGGCAAGCCGAACCAATGCGAGGTCAGCTTATACTAGAAATGTATATTATAGCTTGTGTAGTCGCGTGTACGAGGAAAACGATTGTTTTTTTTTTCAATGAAAACTTGATACATTTGGATAAAACAGCAGGCGGACTATTAATACTTTGAATATTTTTATTTACCTACCTATCATAGCTATAAATACTTAGCAGCTATAAGTAAATGAGTTTACGCAGCGTATTTATCCTTGATTTAACTGTCAATACCTACACCTTAGTAAAAGTTACCTTAGTTACCTAGTTAGCTACATAGTTACCTAGGTAATATAAAAACATGATCGCTATGTTTGATAAGGTAGAGGATACCACTCATATTTTAGCAGAATATGTCCGGAACGAGGTTGACGAATAACTATTTCATAGAAAACGTTTTTAATCTTATTAATTTTGCGTGTATAATAATATCTTGGATACTGGGCTTCTCCAGGACGTACAGTCACGAGCACCAATATGTCAACACTTGGCAACTTTCAATTGCGATTGTTTCGTGAAATAACGAATGCAACGTTGAAATGCGACACATTACATAAACATATGGGTTCGAAATTGCGATGTTCGTAACAACATAATATTTCATTCAGGAATAAATCGCTTTTGAATAAAGCCGACTGTATACATACTTTTGCTCGTGACTGTACACCTAGGTACTAAGAGTAGATAGACGTAGAATGCCTATGAGGGTGACTAGGTCATACTGATCAAACCCTCTCAATCAATCCGCATACCCTCTTCAAAACTATGTTGGGGTCGGCTTCCAGTCTAACCGAATACATCCGAATACCAGTATATTACATGAAGCAACTGCCTATCTGAACTCTACAACCCAGTTACTGGGTAATATACGATACCCTTTGTTAAGAGTGGTTGTTGGACTTTCGGGGTTCTGAATACCTTTAATGACTGTTAAAGATCCACGAATGACAGCCAGGATTAACAGCTTCACGTGCTTTCCGAGGTGCGGAAGGGTTGCGGTATGTAAAGATGGTCACTCATCCATGGACCGGCGGCGGCAAGCGCAGCTTAACCAGATCGATCGACCTGTGCGGCTATTATCTCTTAGCCACGGAGCACCTCAAATCCTCAATAAACTAAAAAAGATTTTTATCAAAAAATCCTAATTCCTTTCTTTTTAACTCAAATCTTAATAACTCCGTCATAGTATTTTAAAAATACGAATAAATTCTGTTTTCTTTATCAAACCTCGTAAAAGGAGAATGCTATTCGTTTCTGACCGAGCGACGCAATCATCATCAAATATACTCTATAAGGTGGTTTACTGATAAAAATCCATTTGAATCTCATATTTGTTTCCATTATGGCAGGAGAAAAGTAAAATAGTGTGTCGGACCAAAGATAAGATACGAAACTAAATTAGTTATTAAAAAAAAATGCGCGGATGAAGCCTGAATTAATTCACTCAGGAATTTATATTTACTTAAGGTAATCGTTTTTGAGTTAAATGCCGTGAATGGTTAATGTTGTGATTTCGATCAGAATGAATAAATACAGTGCGTCAATCGTTACAGAGTTCCTAGATACAAAATTAAGGCAATTTCGGTTTTTATGTATATGCATTTTTAATCATAATTATTATCGATGGAAAGTCCTCCTATGACTTTCCATCGATATATAAGGAAATTCCCAGATTTAATAAATGACGTAATCAGGTTTTGGACTTCTGCAAATTTAAAACGATAATATATTTTTTATTTCGCGTTATTTTTTCCATCGACACGCTAACAAGAAGCATCAGAGGGGCAATTCTCGTAAATTTAAGAACGTTCATAGTCTGAGCTGTCTGTAAATCTGTCAAAAATACCCTTCACTTTTGACAAGTTTTTGAAATTTGTTTGTCGCCGACATGAGACTGCGACTAGATTTTGAACGTTTTAAATTACGAGAATTGGCCTTCTGGACACAGGTAGGTTAATGGGAACATCAGTAATCCGTATCAGCTACCAGTTACTTATACGTCGTTTAAAATGCTAAAAAATACCGATGACGATGACTTGATAACCGCCCAAAATGTTTCCATCCTATACCCTGTCCATTAGGTTAACCGTTTTTGACAGCTATCTTAGAACATAATATTCCAGAAGGTAAAAATTAAATTTTAAAATGCGTAACAAAATAAATATAATATAAACTGCCTTAAATCTCATTGAATTATCTTATTTATGGCTTCTTACAGACATTATTATAATACCGTACGTGTATCATTCAATGTTTTGTGTGTTGCTGCAATCACTAATTCCATCTGTCAAAAAACGGTTTATTTAATGGAGAGGGTATAGGGGACTTAGAATCATGTGCTGTATTCATGGTTACAGTTTGCGTATCCATGTCCCTGCCACCCCGTATACCTAACTGTTTTAACGAGTTTTTAGCACCAAGATACTTATCATCACTCTTAGAGAACCTAACTTTTCTGAAGGTTGAGTTGAACCAACGGCTGTCATTCACATCAAATCAAAAACTTGCTAGTCATTGAGGCAGACAGGTAAAGATGAATGATTGTTTCAAACACGAAGTTTGTTTGATGAGCAGGTACTAATTGTAATATTGTGTGTAATAATTATAAGCATAATCCGTATATAATTTTCCCACTACTGGGACACAGGCAGTCTCCCAGTGAGAGAGAATGGGCCGTAATCCACCACGCGAGCCCATTGCGGGTTGGTGGATGTCACATGTCTTTGAATTTTTTGGTTATAGGAGACGCCGACGGTTCCCTCACGATGTTTTCCTTCGCCGTTTTGAGGGCAGTGGTGATGAAATAATTTACACAAAGTAAAGCCCCTGTCTGGGTTCGAACCTACGACCTAGAACTCGTAAGTCGCAGCCGTTACCACTGGGCCACTACTGCCTATATTGTGCACTAGCTCAAAATCAGTTTAGACCCAAGTATTAGTAAAATCGCTAGCCCTCTTAAATTTTTTGTTAAGAATTTAAACTATAATTTATTATAATTTTAATGGGAACGGTTTAGTTACCACGTAGTTTTAATTCACCGGATCGTCATGGGCCGTTGAATATCAAATAGACAGACATATATATCAAGTCAGAGGAACATCGACACTTATTAATATTATCGACTAGAATCAATTATATTTTTTTGTATATTTTGACGTTTATAAGTGCCGTTTATGTGCCTGCTAGCTGCGCCCTGAGGGGTCACCTGCATAAGTTTCGATCCCATGGGAATATTGAGATAAAAAGTATGCTATGTGTTAATCCTAGTTATAGCTCCGGATCACCTCCAACACCATCCTGAGCGTATTTGCGAACAGGTTTGATTGTCAGTACATTAACCATTGTTATATATGATTAATGTAATGGCAAATAAACAAATGACTCAGAGGCAGGCGTATTATTAATCATTTTTATTTTATTTTATGATGCTAATTGAATTTTATAATTTAAATTTTATTTATATTATTTAATAATTATTTTTATATTATAAACTTATATTTATTGTGATTATAATTTTAGTTTGATTTATTCTTTCCGTCTAATTTGATTTGTGTTGATTTTATTTATTTGAATGTTATCTGATTTTGTTGATTTTAATACGTGTTCTATTAATGGGTGTTATTTACCTGAAATAAATGAATTTATTATTATTATTATAAACTATCTATGTGCCAAATTTCATCCAAATCCGTTCAATAGTTTTGGCGTGAAAGCGTAACAAACATCCATCCATACAAACTTTCGCGTTTATAATATGAGTAGGATTCAAAATAAAAGATTTGACTTTGACTTAATGGTCTTTCTCCTTCCAAAATGTACCTTCATGCTGGGAGTAATATCTCTGTGGAACACTTTTCTGTAGACTGTTTTCCGCCATTTTGTTTAACTCGTAATGGGTTTGCTTTGCCGTCACTATCACTAAGATCGACTGGTGTTCAAACCTAGTCGTTACCTACAGTCTTTAAGTCATACTGTTTACCTAATTTTTAAGTACGTGATGGATAATAAATTTTGAGTATGTTATAATTATTATCATTCTAGTGATATTTATTTTAGAAGTATGTATGTATGTATGTTTATTTGTATGTATGTTAGTATATTCTCATAATTTTTGTTTAGTTTTATTAAGTGAATGGTTTTTGATTTTATGTATAATTTTTTTGTCTCCTTTACTCTTTCACACGCTGTTTACATCTCTGTATCTATTGTCCTATCACAGGTACCTACGCTGGAAGAGATTTCTTATGAAATAAGCCTCTGTACCTATTTTTTCTGTTCTGTTTCTCTTGTCAGTTTATATAGGTATGTGTCTACATAAATGGTAAAATAAAAATTAATAAATAAGTCATGAACATTTTCAGTGAAACTCTTAAGATCAATCCTTGAGCGGCCTGGCAACTTTTATCAGAGACATTTGAATCTCCAAAACGATTATTTCTAAAGATAATCATAACTTCTTTATAATATCCAGTTTCTTTTCAACTTCTAGACTATAGAAAGATACTTTTTCTATACAGTAAATGTTTTTATACTTTTCATCATCCATTTAAAGTGAAAAACTTAGCTGAATGTTTTGCTGTTGAGAAACAATATTTAATTGTTCTGTCGTGCTTTTATTGCACTTATTAAAACAGTGTTTTAATAAAATACTACTAAAAGGTTTCCAGGAAGCATGTTTTGTGTGTTACACGTAACCAAACAAAAACAAAACAAAAGCAAATTATATCTATCTTTCATTTGCTAGTGTTTCAAACAACACTATTTTTCTTTCTAAAATTGTAAAGAATTTTGTTTCTTTGCATGCCTTTTCTGAAAGCATTTTTTTAACCTACAAAAATAGCAGCTATCTATAAATATTATGTTTCTTTCATTACGCTTTATAAGTTTAACAGTTTTCCTTAACATTTTAAACCAACAATAATATTTTCGTTATAGCGATTAACGCAAGTACCTACTTCAACCATAAAAACGTATTCCGACGGCAAATTTTATTCAAACGTATCGAATGATAAATAGTTAATTAAAACACAAGTTACATCGAATAACTCGACTAAATAGAATTAAATAGTAAGCTATCTGGCGCAGAAGCAAGGTTAAGACTGTATAATTATAATATGAATAAGTATTATTGTATACAGGATGGCGAAACTGCATACGATGACGAATGGGAACAAAATCACTAAATTAATCATTGAATCTAATTTCAAAGTAACCTAGCAAACCTATTTTTTATTGCAGCAGCCAGCCAGTTTTATTGCAGCAGTTAACGCTACAAGTCCTGCAAATGAGTGTTTCTTTTATGACAAATCACTGGAAAAGGCAATTAAAAAATGTTACTATCCTACCTCGTGCGCGGTCGGTAGGTCCTTTTACCGTTTTCCTGTACCTATTTCTTACTGTTCCGGTTTTTGCCCTAATCATCTCTATAACTCACCAAATAGAGTTTCAACACTGTGTAACACATACCTAATTCTATTTTTCATTTCAAGTATGTGAATTCTAATTTAAAAGTTATACGACATGACCTTACCCGCGAAGGTAAAAACAATTTGCTTTTCTAAGACGAAAACCACGTTTTAAGCAGTATTTAGAAAGAACAGTCAGTTTGCAAGTTTTATCATTTTCAGACATTGTAAATTTAAATTCTTTTGTATGTAAATTTAAATAATCCGCGTCGTCAAAACAAGCCACGTACGTTTGTACAGCTGAATCCAACAAACCAGCAAACAGGTAACCGATCATCGCATTCAATATAACAATAATAATTTTAGAACAAAATAATATTTTTGATTAATCACTTTTTAAAACCAGTTCAACTTGATCGATCACAAACTCACTAAAATTTTTCACTTCACTATTAACTTCACTTTCTATAGCTATGGTAGATAACTCCAAAATTTTCCGAACACTGGATTCGTTTTTCAAATTGGAGCGCGCGAAATACGTTAGCGATTTTCCCGCGTAAACAAGATGGTGACGTGTACGCCCCCCACAGCGGTGCAGAGCAGACTGGCTAAGTAAAGGTGACGCTTCACATGATCAGATCACGTCGTTGGGTTATATATTTTTGCTACGAATGTAACCTTACCGGGACCGGTTTCAAAGCCCGTTAATATAATAACTGCCAAAAATAACACAGAATACGAGTTGTTTCCATAATTTTGTGGAACAAGTATTATTTCGCTGCGCTTGTGAATGTGACGTGGTTTAGAGTACCGCATTTTTTTTTTATTTGATTTTTTCTGATCAATGAATTAGTAGTAATGTTTACATTTTTGGGAAATATGACTATGGGATTAATTTACAAAAATATTGGCTGTAGATATTAAAACAAAACTAAATCTACCTAAAATTAAAAGGAAAATGTTTAAAGAAAAATACGTATTTTATTTTTATTGTTTTTATTAGCTTTGTTATTTTATTATTTCATGCTTATAGGAGGGATTGGTCCATATTGGCTCAGGATTGACTTAAGTGGAAAAAGAAGGAAGGCTTTGCCCTGCAGTGGGACAATACAGGCTGATTATAATTATTATTATGTCGTTTATTCATTTTCTTCCTTAGTAGATACATTTTTAAACAGGGTTCGGTAATATATATCAGTGGATATATACAATGATATATATCACGACTTTTATTTTTTTTTTTTGGGAGGGAAATCATCAAATGACTCCTCCCGCTCTGGGCGGAGCAGAAGGGAGTGTCAGACTTTTACTGACTAAAACCCACCCGTGTTCCTTCAGTTGCCTGTGCCAGGGGCCACGGTATCTCTTTCGAACAAACCGCATCCCCGGCGGCATCGGCCCTAGCGGACCCCGTCAGTTCTTGCTGACAGCTCTTTGAGGCGCGCGTGGAACACAACGCGCCGTCGACCCGGGCCTGGTCCTTACCGGGCGGCGAGCTGCCCATAGCTCGCCGCCCGCAAGCCCGCGCCTACGGTGGCCGGGAGTCGGCTGTTGACTCCCGTCCAGGGCGTCTCCTGCGGCGGCTAGGCGTGCGAGGGTGCAGCGATTGCCTCTCCCTCGCGCGCTCCGCCTCCTCCTTCGCGAGCATTACTGTTTCGCAGAAGGAGGTGACGGCCTCCCATTCACTCTCGCTCCGTACCATGGCCTATATGAGGGCCGGACGCGAGAGGTCGCCGCCGCCGATCGCCGCCACGAGGACACGGCGGGGCCCCGCCCAAGCCGGGCAGACCTCCACCGTATGCTCCACCGTGTCCTCCGGGTGATCCCCACAGTGGGGACAACCTGGCGTTTCCTCCCGCTTTATCCTGAACAGGAACCTCCCGAAACAACCGTGTCCGGTGAGGACCTGCGTCAGGCGGAAGGTGAGGGCGCCGTGGCCCCTCTCTAGCCACTCCTCAAAGAGGGGACTTATCGCCGCAATTGTGGCGTGCCCAGCGCTGGGTTGCGACAATCGCACTCTCCATGCCGCTATGAGATCCCGCCGGAGCTCAGTCCGCTGTGCCGTGATTTCTCGCGGCAGCGGAGCAACGCCCCGGCATTTTGCCTCCTCTCGCCACTCCCATATGTGGGCGAGGACTTTGGCCTCCAGATCCCATGGCGGCAATCCGGCAAGGAGGCTCGCCGCCTCAGCGGAGACCGTGCGGTATCCTCGAATGAGCCGGACAGCCATGACCCTTTGGGACGCGATCAACCGGCGGGCTGGTCGCCGCCTCAAGGATCGCGCCCATACTGGTGCCCCGTAAAGGGCCATGGCCCGCACGACCCCCGCATACAGCCTCCGGCAGGAGGCGTTTGGTCCCCCTAGATTGGGAAGGAGCCGCCTCAAGGCAGCCTCGGCCCGCTCCAGTCTGGGAGCCAAACGTCGGAAGTGCATATATATCACGACTAACAGCGCCCCGCGGTTTCACCCGCATAAGTTTCAATCCCGTAGGAATATCGGGATAAAAGGTATCCTATATATTATTCCTTGTTATAAACCATCTGTGTGCCAAATTTCATCCAAATCCGTTCGGTAGTTTTTGCGTGAAACAGGAACAAACATCCATACATCCATCCATCCATCCATACAAACTTTCTCATTTATAATATTAGTAGGATATCGGCTTTTACGAACCATTTTAAAATATAAAAAAAATATTTGTCCGTCGGTGTCGGGAGCAGCTAAGCTCCTAGCTACCAGACAGCTACTACCAGAGAGAGCAGTTAGGGCTCCAGAGACAGGAGCGTATCAAAGTGTTTTTTTTTATTGCTGCGCTCTCAGAATTTTAAGTGCTACTTATCATTCTCATTAAGCAATAATCATAAGTATAGCAAAACGTTTAATATTCCGTGTATATAATGTGTCTACCTACTCTTAATGGAACGTAGATTCTTTTACATTTAGTAGGACTCTACTTATATAATATATATACATATAAAAAAGCCATTATAATTGAAATGTTAATTAAAAAGGTCTTACGACTTAATAAAAAGTATCAAAGAAATTGCAAAAAAAGGTCTTTGTAATAAAATAAACCCACAAAATATTTTTTGAAAGGTTTTCAGTTTTTTGGGGAGTAACGGACACAAATAATAATCTTACTGTTTGTCATGTCAATCAGGATAAGACCTTATTTCCATGGCTAGTGAAGCGAGTAATAGCCTTTCAAGAAGAAGAACAGGATATTTGTATCTTTTAGTTTCAAATTGTAGTCTAATTTTATGTTCAAATTGTAGTCTAATTTTATGTTCAAATTGTAGTCTAATTTTATGTTCAAATCACACAAATATATATATTTTTTTAAAACGTTTCCCCACACTAGGAATTTCTCCTATATCGTGGGTGCGTTTACAAACATTTAAATTCACATACACAAACAGCCAGACCCGGAACAACTACTTGTAGGTCATAACTATATTTGTTCCGTGCGGGAATCGAACCCGCAACACGGAGCGCAGCAGTCAATAATGAACCTACTGTGTTTTTTTTGTGAAAGAATAATCCTATCTTATCCTACTAATATTATAAACGTGAAAGTTTGTATGGATGGGTGGATGGATGGATGGATGGATGGATGGATGGATGTATGGATGTATGGATGTATGGATGGCTGGATGGATGGATGTTTGTTACTCTTTCACGCAAACACTACTGAACGGATTTGGATGAAATTTGGCACACAGATGGTTTATAACCAGGATTAACATATAGGATAGGATATTTTTATCTTGATATTCCCACGGGATCGAAACCTATGCGGGTGAAACCGCGGGGCGCAGCTAGTAAAATAATAAATTAAAAGAATAATGTAGCCGTCGTAAGACTTAAAGAAGTCGCCCTTCAATTTAGAAAAACCATCTTTTAAGTGAGTGACCCACTATGTGGGTCCCAGAAAACATTCGACGACATCAAGGCAGACTCAGGAGAAGACGGCGGGATGAGCTTGACGCCTACAAACAGGATTGGTTTACAGAGTGGGAAGAAGGAAGAGAGGTCTTCACCCTGCAGTGGGCCAACATAAAATAAAAATCTCGTAAGTGGAAATTACTACAATGAACGACGACGTGGTGGAGCAGACGAGTCCTGGAGTGAAGACCGCGTATCGCCAAGCGTAGCGTGGGACGCTCTTTAGCTAGATGGACAGACGACCTTAAGACGGTGGCTGGGGCAGACTGGATGCGGAAGGCGGAGAAGAACGTGTGTCTATGTCCAGCAGTGGACTGCCATAGGCGGAATTGCTTGATTGATCTCGTAAGTGTTATACCAGACTGTATTCAAGTAAAAGGTTTAGAAAAACTTAGATTTCAAAATACTAGCGGGATGGCCATTTTTTATTGTGCAAATCAAATCAGAATCAGATCAATTTCATGTGGTTTTACGAAATTGTATTAAATTAAAAGATTGAGTAAAAGCATAGGTTAAATAAAAGGCATTCGCAGAAAGGCGCGATGCGACCTCGCGACGCGACTCGAGTAGAACAATTTCTATGAAAACTTCATTGACATTGTTCGATTAGAGTCAGTGAGAGCCTTTAGAATACTAGCCAGATAGGCATTATTCTATTGTGCAAATCAAATCAGAACCAATTTTATGTTTAGTCGATTATAGTGTACGGAACTCCCTCACGAGAGTTTCATTTCACACAAAAGGTCAATTTAAACGTGAGCAATATAAAGAACAGGTATCTCCTGTATTTTCGACGTTGCAAAATAAAAACTACTTTCTGTACTTTTAGAAATAACGTGGTCTGAGGTCGGAATTTTAAAGGTTTCGCAGTTATTTTTAGATGTTCTTTTGTAAGCAGTTACGTAAACAGGAATAAAGGTTCAATGTGTAAAGCTTCTTATAGAAGACGATTTACTTGAAACCTTTCGTAATTTTATGAAATGTATTTTTGGAACAGTAGATGGGTATTAAGTAGGTAACTGTTTTGTTAAAAATACATTTTTCTGTTAGAACTTGTTTATAAAATGTTTAGTTATCTTGTGTTTATATTTTGTTTTTTTTTTCCGAAATGTTAATGTATACGGAACAAAAAAATATTGCATCACGATTAACAAACATAACAAAACACAGTTTTATTTTGAAACCACTAAGAAATGTATTGAATATTTTATATGAGTCATTATACCTTTACTTATTAAATGACATTAAATTAAACAATTTTTGATTGGTGGAATTCACGTCTGTATGCGTCAAATCTAGCAAAAACTAGCTTTTAATATTGTAAAATAGGATATGTAAAACATCCCCTCTTTATTAAATAACAGAAAAAAAAGCCATGAGAACTTAATTAAGAACTCTTCAAGATCTAGTAGAATATTTGTAAACCTAGGGATAATTTTCACAGTTAAGTGAGTACCTAACAGTGAAAATGATCGCTAGGCTTCGCTGTTCACAGATCAGCTATAGGATAGGTACGAGCGTACCTATCCTATAGCTGATCTAGCCTATTAGCGGGGTAATTGCGTCACTACACACTATCAGTAGCAATGGTTTAATTTTGAGCTGTAGGTCGTGGGTACGTACCCAGGCAGACACTTTACTTTGTGTTAATTATTTCATCACCACTGCTATCAAAACGGTGAAGAAAAACATCTTGAGGAAACCGGCATGTCCTAGAACCAAAGATTCAAAGACATGTGACATCTACCAACCCGTACTGCACCCGCGTGGTGGATTACAGCCCACTCCCTGTCGAAGAGAGAAGGCCTGTGTCCCAGCAGTGGGAACATTAAAGGCTGATTATGTATCATTGCATTATTCCTAAATAACGCAATGATAACGAAAAAAATATCTGCTCAACACCTATGTTGAGCAGATATTTTTTTCGAACATATTCATATGTTCAGCAATGAATTAGTAACATCCTTCAAAATGATTTAGATTGAGCTTGATAGTGAGAAATCTCAATCTGAATCATTCGCAATTAGGGTGCAGTTTTGTGAATTTCGTGTTTCTATATTTTATATTGTACATGTTTTTTTAATAAATTGACGACACGGTTGTCGCAGTGGCTGAGTGTTCGACTGCTGCGCTGCGTGTCGCGGGTTCGATTCCCGCACAGAACAAATATTTGTATTGCCTACAGGTAGTTGTTCCGGGTCTGGCTGTTTGTGTATGTGAGTTTAAATGTTTGTAAACGCACCCACGATACAGGAGTAATTCCAAGTGCGGGACAGCGTTTAAAAAAAAAATACAAAACAAATCAGCAGTTCGGAAATTAACGTTAAGTGGTTCCTGTCTGTTTTTGGTGCGAAGTGCTCGTGTGCACGGCTCCTGTGTGCTGTCTCTTAGACCGTATAACCGTTACGGACAAATGTTTGCACATCAGTTTAAATGTTTGTTCCTGTAAAGGCTTATAACACAGACCATTCTAGTGAACCGGCCAAAATTATCTAAACCTAGGACAAGACAGCGATGACGATTGTTTTTGTTAAGAGCAAAAAACAACACCAAAAAAAGTAAGTATTCAAATCGAAAAGCGAATGAAACACCACAAAAGAGCAAATCACGAATTTCCGCATGTGATCGACTTTCCGAGAAATTCGTTTATTGCAAAGAATCTTTCTATAATATACCGTCTATTAGAATCACTGAATGCGAGCACAGAAGGAAAATGGCAGGTACACGTGCACTGTAAAATATAACGAGAATGTCCTGAAAATTGTAAGGAAAATATAATGGGAACATGTGTGGAGTTAATGTGCGTACTTTATGTGCTCACATTTACACTAACACGGTAGCTACGCACGTGTCCTTTCTTGATTTTGATTCGTTTCAAGTTTGTTCTGCATTAATGTTTAAGTGAAACTCATTTGAGTCGTTGAATTCGCGTGCAACCAATATAGTAGTTTGTCGCTGAAATCTAAGGGGCAATTTTCGTAATTTTAAGAACATTCAAAGTCCGATCTCAGTCTCAATCTGTCAAAAATACCTAATTCCTCTACATTTTTTACATTGATTATCGCTGAGATGAAACTGCGACTACATTTTGAACGTTTTTAATTACGCTTTCTGATGACAGGCCTTTGTTTGAGACCAAGTGAGCCTATTATTAGCTCTTAGTTTGCGCTGCAATTCTCAATTCCACTACTAAACCGTTTACTAACCGAGTTATTTCAGTTAGTTCTATTTTCGGGGCGTATTTGGGCAACCCGGCTTGGCGTATTATATACCCTCTGCAGCCTTTTGGACGGATCAATCAGTATTACTCGAAACGACATGACATTCGTTAGTAACAGTTTCTATATGCAAACCAATAATCAATTTGGTTTGCCTTTTCATATTGCTATACATTGGGCCATTTTTTTTCAACATAAAGGGAAGATTTTTTACGGATATTGTTTATAATGATAGCATAAAATTAACTATTGTTATACATAAACAAATATATGAATGAATATTTTAATCAAATGTAAATTTTTCTTTATACATATACAATACACTGCCGGACTCCTAAATCGATCCACCGAATAATTATATGTTTAAAGGCATACAATATGGGGTGCCAGGGCAGAAAACCTCCACGTGTGCCTGGGGACTGGAGTTCCCTTCTGGATACGTCCGGGGGGAAGACCAGTTTTCGGGCCGGTGCATCCTGGGGTGCGGGCAACTATTTCTCAGTGGGATTTTTTCCCAATGAGATCTCGCTGCCCGCATGCTAATGTTCTGCCAAGAGGAACGCTCCACACAAGCCGCTATGAGGAGCAGAGCGGCTACTGTGTGGAGTAAGAGCGGGCCTGGTGTGCACTTACCCTGCCGCCGGGCAGGCAGGAGGGGATAACCCCCCCCTCCTGCCACCGTTAATATCGTAGCCCCGAAGATTGTCAAGGTCATGTCTCTGACTTTTGACGGGGGTCGAGGGTCTTGGCTTAACCGCCCGGACCGCGAGGAAGATTAACCTCTATAAAAAATTCCCCAAACCTCCAAGCGGCGGCGCACCGTGAGGGAGGTAGTAAGCTTGGCTAATGGGTAGCTTGATTTAGTCACTAGTGCGAACCACAGAATTTTGAGCAGGTACCTAAAGTTAAATACTCGTGGGAACAAAAATGGAAAAATTGAAAAACAAAAAAACCACAAACGACGAAGAGAGGAGTGATGCGGGGTCGGAGTCCGACGCCGCGTCTGGAGGAGCGAGCACGGGAGGCTCAGTGAGCTCTCGCCGTGACCAGAAGACGGCCGCTGCCAAGAGAAAGGCACAGGGCAAGCGGCCAAGGTCAGTGGACGGCCAGGGGTCGTCCTCTGACTGGGAGCTGGCTTCGGCCAGAAAGATCCCGACCAGCTGGCGGGGAGGAGCCCGAGAGCGAGGCGTAGGGAGGGGGCTCACTGCTCGGGAGGCGGCGGAGAAAGCGGAGGAGCCCGCAAAGGAAGGGGGTTCTGGTCGCGCGGTCGCATCGGATACCTCAAGCGACGAGGCGGCTGAGGTGGGCGGCCCTGATGCGGACTGCAAAGAGAGGTTTGCGGCGGTAGTGGAGGCCGCGATCCGGGACGTGGCCCTGAAGAAGTTACAGACTTCGAAAAACAGGGCCATAGTCTCGGCCAAGGCCTCCATCTTGGCGGCAGCGGAGGCCATCCACTTCGGGCCTCCGCCGGACGGCATGTCCGAAATGCGGGCGGAGGTGGCCCGCTTGACGGCTGCCATGGAGCTCCTCCGAAAGGAGAACGAGGAGCTCCGAGCGGACCTGGCCGGGATGCGAGCGGCCGGCACAGCGCAGAACATCCCACCACCAAGCCAGCCCGTGCCGGTGGAGAACCAGGTCCTGAACCTGGTTCGGCAGGAGCTGGCGACCTTCCAGGCGCGGTTCGCCGTCCTGGAGGGTATTGTTCTGCGCCCTCCCTTGGCGGGTAGGACGGCCCCAGGGCCTAAGGCGGCCTCGTACGCGGCCGCTGCCGCCCCTAAACCCGGGCCGTCTGGCCGGGCCCAGGCGCCGGCCAAACCGGCGTCGGCTAGAGGAGCCCCGGCGCCAGCGAAACCGACGTCGGCTGGCGGAGCCTCGGCGCCGGCAAAATCGGCGCCTGCCGCCAAACCCGCGGCTCCGGCCCAGAGAAAGGGCAGAACGGCTGGGGAGGGGAAGGCCCCAGAGCCTACGCCTCCCCCAATCAAATCTCCCACGACCAACGCCGAGTGGCAGGTGGTCGGGGAGAAGAAGAAGGCGGCCAAAGCGGCCAGGAAAAAGGCGCAGAGGAGGCGCCGCAAGGAGCGAGCCGTTGCGGCTAGGCTTCGCTCCCCCAAGACCGCGGCTGTAGTCATTACACTACAGCCGGACGCGGTCAAGAGGGGGGTGACCTACGGCGACGTGCTCGCCAAAGCGAGAGCGACGGTGGATCTCCAGGAGCTGGGGATCACCGGAGGCCTCCGGCATAGGGTGACCGCCACTGGTGCCCGCATGCTGGAGGTCCCCGGTGCGACGAGCGGCCCCACCGCTGACGCCCTGGCTGAAAAGCTAAGGGCGTCCCTCAATGCGGACGAGGCTCGAGTCTCCAGGCCCGTCAAGTGCGCGGATATGCGCATTGTGGGCCTGGATGACTCGGTGACGGGGGCCGAGGTGGTAGCCGCCGTCGTCAGGACGGGCGGGTGTCTGACCGACCAGGTGAAGGCGGGCACCATACGTCCTGACTTCACGGGTATGCGAACCGTTACGGTAAGCTGTCCCGTGACGGCGGCGAGGAAAATCGTGGAGGGCGGAAGGCTCCTGGTGGGCTGGGTGTCAGCGCAGGTCAAGCTGCTGGAGCCCAGACCTCTAAGGTGCTATCGATGCCTCGTGGGGCACCACGTGAGCGTCCATTGCACCTTGGAGGACCGCAGCACTCTATGCTTCCGCTGCGGTAAGCCCGGACATACGGCCGGCTCGTGCAACGCCGCGCCGCACTGCGTCGCATGTGCGGCTGCTGGCAAGCCGGCCGATCACCGGGCGGGGAGCAAGTCCTGCGCTCCACCCGCCGAAGCCAGGAGGAAGGGCAGGCCCTCCGCCGTCGTCGCCACCACCACCGTCGCCGCCACTGTCGCCGCCACCGCCACCGCCGCCGCCACCGCCGCCACCACCGCCGCCGCCGCCGCCGCCGCCGCCGCCGCCGCCGCCGCCGCCACCACTGCCGATAGGGCCCGGGAGGGGGCTGAAATGGAGGAGTAATGACTCCTCCTCTACGCCTCCTCCAGGCGAACATCAACCACTGCGCCTGCGCTCAGGACCTGTTGCTCCAGAGCATGGCGCAGTGGTCGATTAACATCGCCGTGGTCGCTGAGCCGTACTTTGTCCCGCCCAGGGATGACTGGGTGGAGGACCTGAACGGCTCAGTGGCCATAATTTCGTCGGCCGCCGCCGGTACCCCGTCCCTCGAAGGTGTCACGAGGGGACAGGGGTGCGTAGCAGCACGGTTCGGAGAGATTGTAGTAGTGGGAGTATACTTCTCTCTGAGCCGAACTCTCGCCGAGTTCCAGAACTCTTTAACAGAGTTGAGTGTCGTCGTCGCTAGAAACCATGCCTTCTCCGTGCTAGTGCTCGGGGACTTCAACGCCAAGAATTTGGCCTGGGGTTCCCGTTGCACGGATGTGCGGGGCAGGATGGTGGAGGACTGGGCTCTGGAAACAGGCCTGGTCGTCCTAAATCGGGGTTCTGTTCCTACGTGTGTGCGGATGCGGGGCGAGTCGGTGGTGGACATCTCGTTCGCCAGCCCCGCTCTGTCACAGCGTGTCATTGACTGGCGCGTCATGGAGGAGGTGGAGACCTACTCCGATCATCGGTATATCCGGTTTGAGGTCTCCACCCAGACCTCTAGCGCGCTGGTCCAACAGGCCCCGAGTGGTCCGCGGTGGGCGCTGAAGCAGCTGGACCGGGAGCTTCTCCTGGAAGCCTCGATCGTGCAGGCCTGGGTGTTTTCACCGGACAGGCCTGCTGACATTGACGATGAGGTGGAGTGGTTCCGGGAGGCCATGTCCGAGATCTGTGACGTGGCAATGCCCCGAGTCCGGCCAGGACGCGCCCGACGTCAGGTGTACTGGTGGTCGCAGGAGGTTAGGGCGCTACGCAAGGCGTGCGTCGACGCGCGACATCGGTACACCAGGCACCGCAGGCTCCGCATCCGCCCTCCGGATGCGGAAGCCACGGAGGTGGAGCTGTACGAGGGGTACAGAGCGGCGAAGACCACCCTCCAAGAGGCTGTCAAGCGGGCCAAGGATACGGCCCGCGAGGAGATGTTGGAGACTCTGAACCGAGATCCATGGGGGCGCCCTTACAGAATGGTGCGGAATAAACTCCGCACCTGGGCCCCCCCGCTGACGCAGAGTCTCCGACCCCAGCTGGTGGAGGAAGTGGTGAGCGCTCTGTTCCCTTCACGGGGGGAGCATACTCCCCCGCCTATGGCTCCGCCACTTGCGGTGCCCGAAGCGGACCACACGGACGACGACGACGACACCCCTGAAGTGACCGGGGTAGATCTGAGAGCGGCGGTAGGCAGGCTGAAGGCCAAAAATACCGCCCCGGGACCCGACGGCTTGCCGGGTAAAGCCTGGGTCCTGGCCTCGAGGGCTCTCGGGCCTCGACTGGAGGCGCTCTTAAGCGCATGCATGGAAAGAGGCCAGTTTCCACTCCGTTGGAAGACGGGGAAGCTGGTCCTCATTCAGAAGCCAGGGCGCCCTGCGGACTCTCCGTCCGCATACCGGCCCATAGTGCTGCTCGACGAGGTCGGCAAGCTCTTTGAGAGAGTGATTGCGGGCCGCCTTGTCGGGCACCTGGTGAGGACGGGGCCGGATCTTGCGGAGTGCCAGTTTGGCTTCCGCAAGGGGCGCTCGACGGTGGACGCCATCATGCGCGTGAGAGCCCTCACGACGGGGGACGCGGTGTCCCGGGGTGGGGTGGTCGTGGCGGTGTCACTCGACATCGCCAACGCGTTCAACACCCTGCCCTGGAGCTGCATAGGGGAGGCACTCCGGTATCACCGGGTGCCGACTTACCTCCGTCGAATAGTCGGGGCGTATTTGACGGACAGAGCCGTCATCTACCCCGGTCGCGACGGGAATTGGAACCGGCGAGAGATGTCGTGCGGTGTCCCGCAGGGATCGGTTCTGGGGCCGCTCCTGTGGGACATCGGTTACGACTGGATGCTGCGGGCCGACCTCCCTGATGGCGTCAGCGTAGTTTGCTACGCTGACGACACGCTGGTCCTGGCGCAGGGGAGGTCGCATCAGGCGGCGGCCGACGCGATGACACGCGGGGTTGCGATAGTCGTGGAAAGGATCCGGCAGTTGGGTCTCGAGGTGGCATTGCACAAGTCCGAGGCCATGTCCTTTCATGGGCCCCGGTACGGGCCACCTTCGGGATCCCAACTGATGGTAGGAGGGGTTCACATCGGCGTCGAGGCAACGATGAGATACCTGGGTCTCGTCCTCGACAGCCGGTGGAACTTCGTCGAGCATTTCCGACGTTTGGCCCCCAAACTGGAACGGGCCGGGGCCGCCTTAAAGCGGCTCCTGCCCAACCTTAGGGGGCCAAACGCCTCCTGCCGGAGGCTTTACGCGGGGGTCGTGCGGTCCATGGCCCTTTATGGGGCCCCGGTATGGGCGCGTTCACTGCGGCTTCGAGCCGCACACTACCTGAACGCGCCCCAAAAGGTGGTAGCCATAAGGCTTATCCGGGGATACCGCACGATCTCGGGCGAGGCAGCAAGCCTCCTTGCCGGACTGCCACCATGGGATCTGGAGGCGATAGTCCTCGCGCGCCTGTATGACTGGCGCGCGGAGGCACTACGTCGGGGGGAAACTCTGCACCCGCGGCAAATCGCTGCGGAGCGGACGGACCTCCGGCGCGGTCTCATGGTGGAATGGAAGGCGCGACTATCGCAACCCAGCGCAGGGCACGCCACGATAGCGGCGGTAAGACCCCTCTTTGAGGAGTGGCTAGAGAGGCGTCACGGCGCTCTCACCTACCGCCTGACGCAGGTCCTCTCCGGACACGGATGTTTCGGGAGGTTCCTGCACATAATCAGGCGGGAGGAGACGCCCGGGTGTCATCACTGCGAGGATCGCCCAGAGGACACGGTGGAGCACACGGTGGAGGTCTGCCCCGCTTGGGCAGAGCACCGCCGTGTCCTCGTAGAGGCGATCGGCAGCGGCGGCGACCTCTCGCGCCCGGCCCTGGTGCAAGCCATGGTCCGGGGCGAGAGGGAGTGGGAGGCGGTCACCTCCTTCTGCGAAGCAGTCATGCTAGCGAAGGAGGTGGCGGGATGGGCGAGGGAAAGATCCTCACGCCTCAGCCGCCGAGGGAGACGCTCCGGGCGTCGGGAGCCGCGTGACGACTCCCGGCCACCGTAGGCGCGGGCCTGCGGGCGGAGAGCAATGGGTAGCTCTCCGTCCGATCAGGACCAGGCCCGTGCCGGACGGCGTGTATGTGTTCCACGCGCGCCTCAAAGAGATGTCAGCGTAGTTGACGGGGCCCGACAGGGCCGAAGCCTGCCGGGGTAGCGGGATCGTCCGAAAGGGTTACCGCTGCCCTGGTACGTAAAGGGCTAAGGAAGGAACACGGGTGGGTTTTAGTCAGTAAGAGTCTGACACTCCCTTCTGCTCCACCCAGAGCGGGAGGAGTCATTTGATGATTTCCCATCCTGAAAAAAAAAAAAAAAAAAAAAAAGGCATACAATATCAAAAAAATGACAAGTCAGTGAAAAAGTTTTAATGGAGTTTTGAAGCTCACTTACTGACCATCATTTCGGTTTCCAAATTAGAATTCACGAATTTGAAAAAGAGGAGAAATTCGGTGTTTGGTCGCTCGTAAGCTTTGATTAGAGAGCGTATAAGTCAATAGTTATTTCGTTATTTGTTTTGTTTTGCATAAAATGAGTATCGAAATTGTTTTCACTTATTTTTATATCCATTCTGACGTTCAAATTATGGATACCAGGATACTGCACCTGTAGCAGCCGCGCAAGCTGGGCACATCATCAGTTTGGGCTTAGTCAGCAAAACTATAAGCTGTAAGTGCACAACTTCATGCAAGTCATCCTGCCGTTCAAAGAATTTACCATCGATACCTGGAGACTGGCGGTTTCGTGCGCCGTCCACCAGCACTTATGGGATGACCTGGAGATTAGAGATGTGTTCAAACTAATTAACCAGCTGCAGAAACTTTGCAGGAGCTGAAAACTGCCATCTTGGAAGCAATTTAATTAATTCTATGCCAAACCGCATGACGTTGCAAATGGTCTTGGAGGTAACACAAGTTACTAAATAAACGTTTTATCTATGTAAACCATTGTTTTCTTCAAAAATTGCACGCTTATTTTGCCCCTGAGAAACGCGAAAAGACGACTGTTTAATAAAATGCTTGTAGATTTTTAGCAGTAAACTGTATTTCCAAAATAGTTGGTTAATTTTAGACAAGAGCAAAATTACATGGCACCGAGGAGAATTTTCTACTTTCTTAATGTTACCAGGGTATAAAAACTAGTGATAAACAAATAAATGTTGCTAATGCAAATAAAATTATTTATGTGTGGATTATTCTCAAACATATGTAGTTGGGCTGCGGCCATGCAAATGACAAATGTTGTACTATTATATATTTGAAAAAAAACAAGAAAACTACGACTTATTGCAATTTATCTGTTTCTTTTTTGGTATTTCGATTTCAAATTTGAAACAATGACAAACGGAAATGATAATGAGTGACTGGCTTCAAACCCACGTATTGTATACATTTCTATTTGTACTACTATTATTTATTAAAAAAGATAAAGACCGTAAAACAAAAATATACAGGGTGGCTCGATTCAGGTGTCCGGGAGTGTATATGCAAAAGAAGAAGATAAAAATTAAGAAGAATAAAAATAATTTCTGGGTCTAACAACTTTGCCAGTAAAAGAAAATAAATCTATTAATCAGTGACAAAAATACATACTATTAAGAAATTAAAATGATTGTGCTACACCTCATAATCTATAGTAATACAACCCACATAGAAACAGCCCTCAAATATATTTTACCATCAGCTGTTCTTGTATCATAATAACTTGAGCCTTGCTATCTGAAGATAAACATATTTTAGTTAGACTTTAGACTATTCATACCGTGGTTTCGGCACCATATTTTTTGGGCATGCAAACAAATTAATGAATATTATAAAATATATCGGAGTCATTCGTTTGACTATTCGGAACGCCAGCGCCAGCTGGTGGCGCTAGACAGAGTCTAGCCTGAATTCGTGGGAGTGATGGGGAGCTAGAACTACAAGAGTAGTGTGGAGCAGAGCTCTCTGGATCATCGAAACATTGGACATCATACGGAAAGCATGTGCTTAGAAACTGTCTCGCGTTCGGTATCGTTGAGTTGTGTAGCTACAGTCTGTGATTCGCTAGTGTGACTAACTTGTTCGTAAATAATAATCTGATTTGAACTAAAACCGTTTTTCTGTTGCGCAAAAACCAACACTACCCATAGTACGCCTACAGTAATTAAAATATGCCTGATGATAACGAGAAACACACATACCTTCTCCGTTAAATATTTATTTGTTCTTGTGCATATGTCGCAGATGAACGGAGGGAAGAGACTTATACTCAGCAGTGGATGTTGATGATGATTATGAATTCCGTTTATCGTACCAACATCGCAGGTATTTAGATGCAATACTGAACATA
The DNA here is from genome assembly GCA_947507525.1 of Apamea epomidion. Lineage (NCBI taxonomy): Eukaryota > Metazoa > Arthropoda > Insecta > Lepidoptera > Noctuidae > Apamea > Apamea epomidion. The sequence continues at coordinate 13,209,895 of OX382248.1, forward strand.
TATCTATATCTAGTATAAAATAACGAGCGATTTCGCCACGTTTTTCGTTCAAAATTATAATAATAATATTATTTTTTTATATTTTTAAATATTTTTTATAATTTTATATTCTAATATTAAAAAATATCATTTATATGCTTACATTGAAATAAAGGAGATATTATAAATAATAAAAACTTTATTGCTCAAAAGATTATAGATATTTTACATTGGCCCCAAACTAGGCAAGCCTGTACACAAGTTGCAATACCACCAATATGGAGGATTTACCATTTAAACATTTATTTTAAAAACATGTTCGGTAATAAACGTAAAATATATTTGCTTTAAATTCCAAAAAAAAACTAAATAAAATCTAAGAATCAAAATTAAAGAAAACAGAACTATCAAATCGAGAATTAAAAGAAAATAATAATAAAACTAGAAAAAGAAAAACTCTATTATCTACTTTTTAAACAAATAAAACATCAGTGTCGCGGGCGTGAAAAGTTTTTAACTTTCCAGCGGGCAGCGGTAGAAAGAACTCTCGTTTATTTTCATATTATTTCCATAATGAGGTAAACTTATTACATTATATTTAATTGAAGTACGAATGATTATCATGATGAGAGGTAACAAAACAACAAACAAACTGACAGACATACCTATCCTTACTTTCGTATTTTGACATTAATTCGCGGGTAAACCGACTCGATAGCTGATGATATTTTTATGTGAAGAGATCATTGTACATTGCGCAACCGCTTGATTTTCTTAAAAAATAGGAGGTATGTATTCCACTCAGAGCACTGATTTCATCGGCACTTGACCAAACAGCACTTGAGCACTTCCACTAAATGCATAGAAACAAAATTTGTAGCCGTTGTTGTCTAAGGGCTGGCTTTTCAATCATCTGATAACTTTGTTCGCGGAATAATTTTGAAATTTTGACAGTTATTTCATACAAAAACTGTCAAACGTCAATTTTATTTCTCGAATAAATCAGCCTTAGCGAAAAATGCCCTGCCCTGAGCCCTGTGGAAAAATAAGCCCTAAATCTAAAAATAAAACAAAATAGCGTTATTGGCTGTGATTGAGGTTACATTTGAATTAAATATGTTAGTTTTCTGTTTATTTAAGTAAAATGGATTCAGGTTTCTCGTACATTGACCTTGTTTTACTAAGTAGGTACCCACTACAAACACGTGTAACTTAAAATCTAGTTACAAGTTTAAATTTAGGTAGTTGTTGTTGTGACGGAAGTGCGCCGGCGAGATTAAGATAATAAAGAGATACCTATAAGATAAAGAGTTATAATAATTATTAATGCTGCATTTAAAATTTTCACATCTGACATTTTTTTACTAATAATACTATGTTTCTTTTTATTAATGACATTTTGTTTATCTTAATTACTTTGCATGTTTCTGTAGAGAGCTAGAAGAGCCCTCTGAGGTAACGGGAGGAATCAAACAACGGTACGACTCCTTTAAGATTATATTATAAGAACGTCTTTACATATATTTCTGACTAAATTACAACTCACTGTTCAAAAATCCTAATTAAAATATTTGACACTAGCTTGAACGTTCGAATGTTTATATGTTCGAGTGTTGCACGGTTAACTTGGCAAAACATCGAGATTGTTTTATTACATGTGGGTTTAATATTCATGTACTAATTGAAAACCTCATCAACATTCGTTGCGTAGTTTATAAGAAGAACACTGTCATACAGAAAGACACAATAAGCGTTTTAGCGATATGTATAGACAACCGGACAACCAGACGTACTGCAGCGTACCACCCACACTTGGTTGATATCTTGACGAGTCGTACTCAGCGCTTCTACTCCACGTTTAATATGCGCACAGCCAAAGTGTGGAACTCTCTACCGACATCTGTGTTCCCTCCCGCATTACCCCGTCTGCCTTTAAAGCAAGGGTGAACAGGCATCTTCTGAGCACGCTCGTTCCATCATAGACCTCATCCATCGCTTTCCGTCAGGCGTGATCGAGGTCAAGAGCAGGCCTATTTAGCAACAAAAAAAAATGTATATGTAGATTGGATGGTCTACAAGAGTCACCGTTTTGAAAAATATTTGCCCGATTTTGTACTGTGGTCATCAGTTTTCATAACTGTAGTTACCTGCTGTCCTGACCTCTTTATGCGACTTCACGAAGTCCACCCTCCACAAATTACCCGCTCTTTCAAAGCCAGGAACTAAGTGCCAACAGATTTATGTACCTCTCCCTGTCCTATTATTATTCATCTTATTTAACTGCGTCCTGACCCCTTACCTTTAGAAGTCAAGAAAATGTCCAATACTTAAGTAACCCTGATTTCACCTTTACAAAGGAACCCCTCGTTATGCCAAAAAGGATCTGCATAAAAATCAAATGGCTTCCCAAGGCCACTATTTTCTTACCTTTATTAGGCCAAGTTTTTTATTTATTACGTGGCCATTTTGAAGAGAACAGGGATTTAGAAACTGAGGGGCAAGTCTCGTAATTTTAAGAACGTTCACAGTCTCAATCTGTCAAATATTTCTCTAATTTTCCTACATTTTGACAAGTTTTTGACATTTGTTTGTCGCTGAGATGAGACTGCGACTAGATTTTGAACGTTTTAAATTACGAGAATACGCCTTCAGTTCTTGCGTAGCTATCGTAAATATAACTTTTTTATGAGACAGTGTCGTAAATAGAATTAGTTTGTTCCCACTGCTGGGACACAGCCCTCCTCCCGGTAAGATCAGGAAGAAAGAGAGAGTGGGCCGTAATTCAACACGCATGCTTAGTGCGCGTTGATAGAGGTCACATGTCTTCGAATTCTTGGTTCTAGGGCATGACGGTTTCCTTCACCGTATTGAGAGCAATGGTGATGAAATAATTTACACAAAATAAAGCGCGTGTCTGGGTTCGAACCTACGACTTAAAACTCGTAAGTCTCGGCCGTTGCCACTAGGCCACCACTGCTTCATTTATACAATTCAAATATATATCATATTAATATACACTTAAAAATATTATTTAAAAAAATCATTTTCGTTCGTAGAAAAAATCAAAAGGTATTTAATCAGTTATTCAGCTCCCAAGCGATTATAACTACTGAAAATAATCATGAACATCAAAAGAACATTTCGTGACAATCCATAAAAGGAGTATGACACATAAACTATGTCTTTTAGGACGCCATAGCATTATACGATGTGAAGAAAGGATATAAAATAAATACATTTGACTCGGTAGTCAGTAGCTTATAGTTTCACATAAGTACGAATATGCCTGGTACTTGGGAGCTTTTCCCCATGTTAGAAATAATGTAGATGTACAGTTATATGGCTAACTATACCTCTATCTGAAGGCCAATTCTCGTAATATAAAACGTTCAAAATCTAGTCGCAGTCTCATCTCAGCGACAAACAAATGTCAAAAACTGGTCAAAATGTAGGGAAATTAGAGGTATTTTTGACAGATTAAGACTGAGACTGTGAATGATCTTAAAATTACGAGAATTACCCCTCAGTAACAATAACATGCATAATCAGCCAATAATGATCCCACTGCTGGGACACAGGCCTCCTCTCTGTGAGAGGGAGTGGGCCATAATCCACCACGCGGGCCCAGTGCAGGTTGGTAGATGTCACATGTCGTCAAATTTTTGGTTCTAGGACATGCCGGTTTCCTCACGATGTTTTCCTTCATCGTTTTGAGAGCAGTGGTCATGATATAATTTACGTAAAGTAAAGCGCCAGTCTAGGTTCGAATCTTCGACCTACAATTCGTAAGTCGGCCGTTACCACTGGGCCATCACTGCTTTTCATAGTTACTCACTTACAAATATTGCCATTCCTGAGGTTGTTTGGCAGAAAACTCTGGCACGCGTAGCATAGACAAAATAACATTGTAGACAGATTTGTAAATAAATCTAACATTTTGTCTATTCAATCTGTAATTTTGTCTATTCTTTCTGTCATTTCTTCTATTCTATCCGTCATTTTATCAATTCTATTCGTCATTTTGTCTATTTTTCCGTCGATAAAACCTTCTATGGTGGTCATCCTGCGCGTGCTTGAGCGATAGGACCGAAAACTATACTTCGGTTTCGATGTAATCGTATCTTCTAGTTGTAAAAAGAATATTGTATTCATAATTTAATATCATGGTTTAACATTCTTATCATCAACATAGTCATGTTTTCATGATATTATTTCAAGCCAGTTTTATGAATGCCTTTAATCTTTCATTTGAAACCTTGAAAAATAGATCTTGTTTTCATTTTGGATTCCTTTGAGCTTTTGGGTATCTGGAAAAGTCCTACGAATCGATTCAAGACGAACCAAACGACTAAGATACGTGGACCTACGATATGTGGAGACGTGCAGTCTATTACAATAGCCTAAGGGGGACATGTAATCTTGTTAACAATGACCGCAGATTCCAATAACGTAACCCATGTCGCGACATGATCGAATATTATATCAACAAAGCTTGTTACTATACTGATACCATATCAGCCTGAACAATACAAGTACTGCAAGACAATAACTCTTCTTCTCATAGAAAACAAAAACGTGTGCGGTCGGGGAACTCCCGTCAGAAACGAAATTACTTACGCGTTACTCGCACGAGAAAGTGTGAATTTAATACGCGTTTTTAATACATAGCTATCTTGTGTAAGTTTTTAGAAGTTGTCGCCATCTTGGATTATCATTTTGACCTCACTATTGGCTTTAGCACCCTCTTAAACCACGAAAATAACAAACAAGACGGAAAAATTATAATTTTCGCAGCCGCCATCTTGGATGTTTCTTTAACATCTCGGAAACCATGCAAACTACTCTCTCTGTCTCTTTTTATTAAATATAATAAAAAATCGCATAGAGGGGACATAAAGCTTTTCGTTACGTGACGATTTCTACCAGTTTACTCCTACCGCAAGCCGCGTTAAAGATCTTCGTTTCAAAATGAAACATTATTGGAATAGCTTGTTTTAAGATCAACAGTTCCAAGTATAGCAGAAAATCAGACTCTGTGAAATAGAAATCAAGTGTTCTATTTATTTTGGTTGAAAATGCATCATTAGAAAATAATCCTTGAGTAGTATTGCACCCGTTTGGAAATAACGTGAGAGCACAGAACAGCACTCATAACATTAGAAGGACTCATTTGATACATTTTATGTTATTGTCCGCAACCACACTCGTATACACAAATATTATACATATTGTGCCTAAAGACCTCTACCTCGGTGGTTATAAACCGACTGTATTTAACCCTTGGGCCTTACCACAAGCACAAGACATTGTTACGCAGACCCTGACGATTGAAAGTGTTCTAACCGTTTGTTTTCGGCAACTAATACTATTTGCAGTAGTAATAATCAGTACATAATTGAAACTACATTCCATATAGTTCAACAAAAGTGGGACAACTGAACAAAATAAGTTTTCCAATTTCACGGAAATGCTTTAAAAATAAAGTGAATCAAAGATGTCTTCTGTATGTGACGAAGGCAGATTGTTTAATTCGAAATTATACATGCGGCGCCGTCCGTTTGCAAACTGTCGCCATTATTTATAATGCCTAAAAAAAAGTTATCACGCCTAGGCATTATGTAAAAGTCCTTGAAACGCAATTGATGATTCGATCGCCGTTTACATAATGCCTCGGCAAATTGATAAAACAAGTTCTTTTTTCTACCACCTGAGCCACTGCTAAATAAAACAACAAAAATGGCGTCGAGTAGTGCAAGTGTTTCCGAAAATAAAGATAAAAAAATGTTGACTATAAACAGGCCCTTTACTTTATGTAAATTATTTCATCACCATTGCCCACAAAACGGTGAAGGAAAACATCGCGAGGAAACCGGCATGTCCTAGAACCAAAAATTCGAAGACATGTGACATCAATCAACCCGCACTGGGCCCGCGTGGTGGATTACGGCCCTATCTCTCTCAATAGGAGGCCTGTGTCCCAGCAGTGGGAACGTTATAGGCTGATTATGATGTGATATTGTGATATACTATAAACAATTGAACAATTATTACGAAACTCAAACGGGACTATTTAAAAAGCCGTGAACTAAAGAAAAAGTTTTATTTCATTATCCAATTTTATTTTATAAAATGTAATACGAAATTCACTTGATTTTAAATGGTACATGTCTGCAGCAGTGAATACGTTAAATAAATGTTCATTTTCAACCTTGGTCGGATTAGCGTCACCGCGGGAACCTTTTACTGTAAGTTAACATGCCTTATGGAGCAATAGCCGCCACTATAAACCGTAGCAAATAGTGTTCCATAGAGGTCTTAAGTAAACTTGTACTTAATAGTTTGTCGTCTAGAAATTTTCGCCGAAACTAAAAATGTTGTTGGTTTTAAGTACGCTTTCGAAATTATTGTGTAAGTACTTAGTTTTTCTAAGACGTTGCTCGTAATGTGTGGTAGGTTTGAAAATATTTTATATAGTTTTGGATTGGAATGAAAACAAATAAGTGTATGTAACTGTGTATAGCATAAACAATTTGTATGTCAGTCCAAAAAATAAAGTTATGTACTGAAACCATGAATTCAACACTAAACATTTCCAACGAAAAATTTCAATACACCACAAACCATTTTCTTTTTTGAACTTCGCTTAACCTTTAGTACTCCATAGATAATTTGATTTTCGTCCAGATAGTGAGTTAATGTCTTTACGTCAGCCTAGACAAGATTTAGAAATAAAGGTAGAACTCCAAGCTTTCTCTTCAGTAATTGGATTTTTTCCAGGCGACCTTTCAGTGTTAGCACTGTGCGCTTTTAACAAGAAACAGTGTTTGATCAGAGCTGCATCGATGTTTTATTTTTAATTGTGTTATTTTTATTCTTAATGCTCACAGCGTAAGGGGTTCCTAAATAATTTTATTATACTATCTAATATTAGCAAAGGACGAACGACCCGTTGCTTATTTTCAGCTCCAAATCCGTGAAAATAAAACTGCTTTTTTTATTTCAAATAAACAAATTACAGGCACTTTTAAATTGACAAGGGGTCGGTCTGTGAGAAAGATGAAGCTAGTTGCCCATTCCAAAGCGTAGTAGGTACCTATGGAGAAGAATGGCAAGAAACTGCTCTTTATTTTTTATACCTACGTTTTTTTATAAGTAGGTATGAATAAGTATTTTAAATTACGTTGGGAGTTTTCACCACAGAATTAATCACCATTCTGTGACTCTAACATTTTTTTTTTTTTATGGGAGTAATAAATAATTGAAATAATATTTTTTGCTTGAAAAGAAAGAAAGAAAAAAAGACATTTATCTGGCACAAACTAAAAGACACACAATACATCAGATAAATACAACATAGCCAATTATTTAGTTCTATAGTTTCCCTTTTCAAAGTGCGGCTTACGTGCAAGATAAGGAAAAAAACGTCATAAATCATGATATCCAGCGTTTATTATGCACATTTTAATTATCCAAGTGAATTTCAGCGTGAAAAAGATGTGGTTTTCATATTGAAAAATACGGTTTTAAGTATGTTTTAAGGTCTTCATTGGCAAGTAAATAAATATTTTAATATTATTCCTTTCGTGAGACGTCATCACGCGGTAAGGTCAAGTTTATTCATTCAATACCAGTCAGGTAAACCCGAAACAAACATATGAACATTAGTACCTACCTACAAATTAAAGTAAAGTAGAAATAGTTTATTTCAACATTCATTTTACTAATTTTGCCTCATTCGCGAAGTAGGGCTTTGCAAAACAAATGAGAACCGAAATATAGGTATTAGCTTGGCAGTTATTAACCCTGTTTAAAAGCAGCTTAATATTTTCGGAGTTTTGCGAATTAAAACAACGTCTCGGTTGGCTAAAAATCTTAAATGTAGCCTGTACCTAGATCTGGCACATCCAGGTGACTGGCTAACATTTTTACCACGGTATGAGCTATTCCTGCGGCCTTTACAGGGTCATCGGCTACCTTGAGGGAGGCCTTCCAACGCTACCACCTCTCGGTACGCGGTCACCATTCCAGAACCTTTCAGCCCCATCACCCATCTGTTCTGCGAGTAATGTGCCCCGCCCACTCCCAAATCCGCTAGATGCTTGCACAAAACCGGTCGAAGTAGCGGTGCTTGGTCCAACATTGGCCGTCGCGCGTTGTTCGGCTAAAATGATGATTTAGCTATTCTGCCATCATTTGAGCCAATGCAAAACAAGAAAGTACTGTGACTTACTGGCTATATGCACGAGCGCCTTTCCACCGTAAACTTACCCCTTTTTTTTTCTTTTTCTCGCTGAGAAATGCTTTATGCATCGCCGCCTCGTGGGGGACGAGACGGGGTATGTGGGACTCCCTGTCAGAATGACATTATACCCACTAAAACTCAGCGGTGTTCCCGCATCACCGTGATGGGAGGGCCATGGGAAACCGGCTTAGCCTTTACTTCCACAGCCCTCCCGGCACCGTAAACTTACCCCTTGGTTAACAACAGTAAGTAGATTGTACTGCACATATGTATTTAACGTCTTTTATTTATACAACAGAAATTGCTCAAGTGTAGATATTAGGTACAGACGAAAGCACATCAAAATACTAAAATCTATCCAATTTCTTTAATAGATTTTCAACTTTATCGCTAAAGCATTGAGGTTCAAGGTTGATTGGGAAAATTTGACAGTTTCGGGTAGCTTAACCTGCTGGCGTCTGTACTCCACCACAATATAAATATGAGTTATTACGCAACGTTAACTACAGTTACCAATACGCATAGTTTAAAACAAAATCTGTTTTCGTATAAGACTTGTGTGACCGCTTAGATATTCTAAACTACACAATAGATTTTGATTTAGTTGTCACCTTCATTTAAACTTTAAAGCTTAGATATAATGCAGAAATGTTGTTGTCTTGACAAGTCACACCCGTACGAAGCCTGGCCGGGTCACTATACCTATGTAGTGCTATACATATATATTGAGAACATTGATTTTGTGTCTGAAGTATAGCCATTAGGTAGATACTCTTGTCTTGATTCCTACACCGTTTTCCAATATATCTTACGAGGCGTGTCGAGAGTGAGTAGTTTCGAGGCAGTTTTCTAAATGTCAACCGATATACTCGTATACCCTCTCCATTAGGTAAACCGTTTTTTGACAGATGGAACTAGTGATTGCAGCAACACACAATACATTGATTGATACACGTACGGTACTATAATGTCTGTAAAAAGCCATAAATAAGATAATTCAGTAAGATAAGGCAGTTTATATATTTATTTTATTACGCATTTTAAAGTTAACTTTTACGTAATCTGGAATATGTACGTTCTAAGAAAGCTGTCAAAAAACGGTTAACCTAATGGACAGGGTATAGTACTCGTACTCGGTTTACGTTTAACTTTACCTACTGAAATTATTTATTTTCTGAACATTATTTGAGAAAAAAATGGTCTTGTTGCATTTCATGACATTTTCGGCCATTTTTGCTAATATATAGCAGATATTGCAGAGTGCGAAGGCCTAAGGCCTCATTTACAGAGGCGCGGGGCGTCGCGCGTCGCTTGCGGCGTGGTGTCTCGCGGCGCGTCGTACGATTTTCTGTTTACGGAGCGGCGGCGCGTCGAGCGGCACTTTTCATCTCACGCGTAAACACAAAAGTATGGCAATATAAGACGTTGTTCATAGAGATGTGGGGCGGGAAGCGTGGCGGTGCCCGCCGCTGCGCCCACGGCGAATCCTCAAGCGTGTAGCAAAGCACGCGGCGGGCAACGCTGCGGCGCACGCGGGATACTCAATCAAACCGACCTACTCGTAATTCATTTTTTAACATTGAATTTTCTTCCAATAAGAAATCAATGATATTAAACTCCATTGTGACGGTGACTACGTCTGCGTTCTGCAATTTCTAAATATGACTGGCAGAAGATTCCGCCGGCATCGCTTCATCGAGAATTGTCGCTGCGTGCGCCACCGCGATAAACGCCGCGTGAGACGCGGCGGTGCCAGCCGCGGGTTCGGCCGCAAAAAATGCTCCATTTCAAGCAAACGCGTCTAAAATCGCTTCTCCGTAAACGCACTCATACAACGCCATATGTTTGAATTTAGTGCGGGTCGCGCCGCACAACGCGACGCGTGACTCCCCGCGTCTCCGTAAATGAGCACTAAGACTGAAGAAGGAGAAATGAAGTGATGGATAGCTGGTAGCATACTAGCGTTTATTTTTACAAGTCAAGATGACAACATTAGCCAAATCAATCAACTCAGCCTATTGCAATCCACTGCTGGACATAGGCCTCTCCCAGGCTGCGCCACAACACCCTGTCCTCCGCCTTCCGCATCCAGTCTATCCCAGCCACCAGCTTTAGTACCATAGATAAATGCTGAGCGATAGCCGTTTAACGTGGATGTGACGCATGTTTCCCCCAACCATTAGTTTTTTTGGTGTTTTATGTTCTTTTTTGCGTCATGGTTACCGCAAATAAACGTATTTTCTTTCTTTCTTTTTTTTCTTTCTTTCATAAATCATAAACCATATAACAATCGCTGTTTTTTATGTAAATAAAGAATAAAATCATTATTCCATTCTGTTAAATATTTCGCTAGCCTGCTACGTTCCTCTTTTGTTTCAAGCAATTTAAACAACCCCGTTCTGTCGAAAGCGATACCTTCAAAACACATTGTCTGTTGAAAATTGCAGTGGAAAATAAAAGGTCACAAGAAAAAGCAAGCTATCGTAGTTGTAATAGTGAATGGTTCAGTTTTACAGCGGCTCGTAACCGGGGCATTTCACGCACGCCCAGCGGTTTACGACAGCTCTTCCCCGTTCATATTTCCCTGGTATTGTATTCTAGCCTCTTTGCCTTTTATTACATCGTTGCCATCAAAGATGACTGTATTAAGTCATAAATTCTTTTCATTCCTTTCGTTCTTTGAGTTTATTTTTGGTGTGGAATGTTTTTACAGTTATAAATAATCTTCTTAGAGTGTCGATGGCAAAAATAACACGAAAATATATGTGTCATTTTTTTATTTGTTTTGCACAAAATTTAGCGACGCGAATACTGGTTGTAAGCTGGGATGATAGTATAGATTAAATGTAGAATTATAAACGCTTTAAAGACCAATGTAAAAGGGTCTTACGTGTAGTTCATAGCCGCCTTTTTAGTACAGTACGTCTGGTAACCTAAACAGATCGGTAACTTAGGGCCGGTTAGCTCGCCGCCCGGTAAGACCCAGGCCCGGGTCGACGGCGCGTTGTGTTCCACGCGCGCCTCAAAGAGATGTCAGCACGAACTGACGGGGTCCGCTAGGGCCGATGCCGCCGGGGCTGCGGGTTGTTCGAAAGAGATACCGTAGCCCCTGGCACAGGCAACTGAAGGAACATGGGTGGATTTTAGTCAGTAAAAGTCTGACACGCCCTTCCGCTCAGCCCAGAGCGGGAGAAGTCATTTGATGATTTCCCACCCAAAAAAAAAAAGGGCCGGTTTTTTGATCCTTAGTTAAACTCAACCAATAGTTAAAAATAGTAAGTAATAGTTAAATTTATGCAAAATGTTTTTTTTTTATCAATATTTAGTTTATCTAATGATATAATATCATTGTTAAATGGTCTAAAAACCGACCATTAGTTAAAAAAAATACTATTAGATAAACTAACAAGTGTTCAAATACATATTTTGCAAAAATTTTAGCATTAGTTACTATTTTTAACAACAGGTTCAGTTAACTACGGATCAAAAAACCGGCCCTTACTCATACATCATAGTCCAGCAGCCTAACGCGTAGCACGGTTAATGTCAGTGGCTTAACAACGTACATTGCGTTGAATTGGTTATCATGAACAGGGTTATTAAAACATACAGCCCATTGGACAAGGTTGAATTGTCAAAATTAATCCGTAATAAATTATCATTAAGAGCGTTTTTCGCAACTTAGGTGCAGCCGGTCTATTCTGTAAAAATCTCTCACCGTGAAAACTTAGGTGAAGTGAGCTGTCATTCGATCTAACGCTAGGGATTTACACTATTGACAGCTCACTTCACTAACCAAAGGCTTATCAGGTAACAAAAGTAACCAATGAGCCACTCTCAGTACTATAACAACTGACAGAATTCCATTATGTGCGAGTCACATTTGCGCCCGCACTTAAGAAATAATGAGCCTTCGTCTTAGTATTACTTAAGGGTGGTCAGGATAATTATCTCAATAACTAGACACTTATGTGTTTTACTATATTCGGAATACCTCTTAATTTTAGTTAGAACTAAACAACTTTATAGGTACAGTCAGCAACCAAAGTCAATTAACTCTGTTACTTTTACAAATCATCTAAATTGATACAACATGATGCGATACATTGGCTATCACTATTTAATGTAATAGCAAAGAGTTAATTATTCTTAAATATTCTATTACTACATGTTTTTTAAGAATATTTTGCTCAATAATTAAGATTTAAACAACTGAAATGTTAACCGACTTTTGTAGCTGACCGTACCTATATGTTCGGGAGCTCTGCGGAGCGAAAACACAGGAAATACTTTAAAGTATTTATTTGGAAGGTATCTAAGAACAAAATTGGAAAACTGGTGTGTCGCACAAAAAAACATATAATATGTGTAAACTGTACTGTAGATAGTTTTCTATATGGCCAGTGTGTGGAGTAGTACATGAAGGTGAATTATATCTTCAAAACTATGTAGTTGTACATGACGTATTATGTACAATCAATACGAATATCCCCCTGGATATTCGTATTGATTCTGGAGTAGGCCCCCTGGCCTACTCCAGAAAAACAAAAAAAAAAAAAAGGGGGGCCTACTCCGAAGTGCAAAGTGCGAATGTTCGGATCGGACCGACACATAGCCGAACCGAATATTATTGAAAAATGCGAAAAAAGTTCGGATCGGCTCAGTTGGGTCGGGACCATAGTCGATATTCGGAAAAGTGTAGGAGTGTAGGATTGGAACCGACCGAACCAAATAGTAACTTCGTAGCAAGAAACGGCCGAGCATTCGGCCGATACTACTTCGGAGTAGACCCCTGGTTTATTATTTTCTATAGTCATAAAACATAATATCTAAAAACAAAAAAAATAAATAGATATTCACGTCTTTTTCGCCCTTCAAAAAAGCCAAATGCCATTCTCCTTTTTAGATCCTTTCCACGTCATCCAAAGCATCACCTGTCTCACCTACAACTTAGCATTCAGCTCTTTCACATAATCATGCATTCAACAGCGTTCCATTCTTACAGTCATGTATGCAGGGATAACCACTCATCTGTCCGTGCGGACGCTAGGTTGGCTTTATATACGTACATAAGTGGTTGACAGATGTCCGGATAAAGCCGGTCATATTTAGCTCTTACAACTGGGGGCTTGTGGCTAAGAAACAATGGTGATGAAACAATTTACACAAAGTACGCCTGTCTGGGTTCGAACCTACGACCTACAACTCATAAGTCGCCAGCACCACTGGCCACCACTGCTCATACTGGACGATAGAATGACAAGTCTTTTTTTATGTGCCAATATTATTTGATTGTTGTTTTATTTGTTTCGTTCGTTATTTTTGTGTATTATTTCTTATTATTATTCCTTCCTTATTGTAAATATGTGTGTTTTAATTGAAATTTGACAATGCAATAACTTCGATCTGGGTCTATGTTGTGCATGTTTTTATCAAAATAAATACAAAAAAATATGTGCCCTTTTGTGCAGCAACTAATCGGAGCAGCCGTGACCTTTTTGTCCTAATTAAAATAATGCAAGCAAAATATTAAAAAAACTGTAGGATTAAATAAATGATTATTGCAGGAACTTTAATTTGAATTTTTAAATTATAATATCTTGTGACTGAATAGTATAAAACAAAGTCGCTTTTCGTGTGTGTCTGTGTTTGCTGCTGTTTTGTTTTTCAATACTTCGCAACGGATTTTGATGCGGTTTTTATATAACACATGTTTAATATTGTTATTCTATTCATATATTTTAGGTATCATGTATGTATTTATTGTATATAATTATGTAAATGGTACACCACAGACTACCTTTTCTATTGTCTCTCCTTCTGCCTTAATCGATCCAAAGTTCGTCTTGTTAAGATTGTTTTTAGCGATAAAACCGCCCATTTTTTAGTTTTTTAATAAAAACGTTGTCCCACACTAGGAATTTCTCCTGTATCGTAGGTGCGTTTACAAACATTTAAACTCACATACACAAACAGCCAGACCCGGAACAACTACTTGTAGGCCATACAAATATTTGTTCCGTGCGGGAATCGAACCCGCGACACGCAGCGCAGCAGTCAATCGCTTAACCACTGCGCCAACCGTGCCGTCATTGTGTCCATTGATCACCCTTTGTAAAACATCTACATTTATATCTGTAATTTTTATGGTGTACATAATAGAGAATATTCTATCTATCTATTTTTTTCACCATACTTTAAAAGATTATTTCGGGAAGATTTATGCTACCACTCAACAGTTAATACATTAATATTAAACTTACATACAATAACGAAAACTCGACTTTTTTTTCAAGTCGTAAAAACCGTGTGAAGCAAAAGCGGATGCTAGTAGTAATGATATAAAAATAAAAGCAAAGTTAAATGAACTGACTAAAATCTGTCAACCAAAAATGGTACCTATTATTATGGTGCTTATAAGAAAAAATCCTGAATCTGCCAACGTCAAACCAATTTTCACGCTGTGGGTAATAACTGTAATAAGCCCTTAAATAAAAAAAAGTGATTAATTCGCCGCTCAAAACGATACGACACCTCATATCATTAGGAAAATTGACACGACACCCGAAATTAGCGCCGTCAGAAGGGACAAAGTGGGGGCTGATAAAGCCTCCAATTAATGACAAGGGCAACGAATCCCTTTTTACTTTCGCAAATGTCCGCCAGTAATGATATTAGGCTGTGATGATACGGTGGGTTGGGCAAAGGTATTTTTTTGTTTATTTGCTGCTCTGTTGGGTTGCTTGTAGGTGTTGGAAGTACCTACCTGCTGAATTAGGTTGCGTGCCTAGTTTAGAGTTTCTCAGTATTTTTTTATTTTTATATGACTTTAATGAAGAACCACCTCTGTATTTTTTCCTGTCCGTAGGTATCCCAATTTATTTGGGGTTCGCGCAACATGTATTTTTCTTCCATTCGGAGAATAGATAGACAAAAGATTTTTACGAAATTGTGATAATATTATTATTATTCCTTTATTTCATTATTTAGATGACAAAATTACAAATTACATTTTTAAATATTTTTATAAACAAAAAGATAAAAAAACGTTTAAAAATATAAAAAATAGTAGGCCACCGGTATCGGGAACAGGGTCCAAGCTACAGGTCAGGACTCCAGAGAGAGGAACTTCCTGACAATGCGAGCCGTGTCCAGAAGTACCGCTTTCTGAATCAAGCCCTTGATCCAGCTGCCCAACGAGAGCCTCCTCAGGTAGGTATTAGTCAAGCCTCTTGGCTATTAAGCCATTGGCTGTCACGACTATCAGCACAATGATTGCTGAGTCTACATGCCACATGTCGACAACCTCGCGAGCCAAGTCAAGATACTTCATTTGTTTATCTTTCTCGGCTTTCACGAGGTTTTCATCATGCGGGACGGATATGTCAGCTATCATTGCGCGCCGCTCTGATCGATCCACCACCACTATATTAGGCTTATTGGCAACAATAGTCCTGTCAGTGATGATGGATGAATCCCAGTACAATGTGATATTTCCATTTTCGAGAACTGGGTCGGGCACATACCTGTACACCTGGCACCTCAGATTCGACAAGGCTGTATTTCAGAGCAAGTTGCTGATGGATTATCCTGGCTACAAGGTTGTGTCTATGCAAGTACTCTCCGTTAGCTAGACGAGAACACCCGGAGATAATATGCCTGATTGATTCTTCCGGCCGGTGGCATGCCCGACAGATGTCAACCATGCCGTCTTTCACAATTTATTATTATCATTTTAATAGATATATATTATAATTATATTAATGTATTTACTTATTTTTTCAACAGAAAACCAAAAATGCAAAGGGAGTAAAAATTAATAGGCGTAAAAACTGTTTCATACTGACGTAATATTTACAGCTCCAAATATTTGATCCAATCGTGGCCAAATTGTGGTTCCATGGCAAACATTTGGGTTTGTCAAAGTTGTAATTGAAGACAAACATACAAGGATATTAAGTCTTCATTTATATGTATTAAATAAACACCTGTATGTGTCGAAGGGGAGCTGAATTTTAAATACGTCCCCAAGGGTTCTCCCTATGAACGAGGATGAATAAGCTACAAAGCGCTTTAACTAAGTATCTTTATTTTTGCAGGCCCATTGATAAAAAATGACTAATCCTGCACCCAATTTCATACCAAACTTTCTTTCAGAATCCGAATTTTGAAAGAAATTTCTTCATTTGTTTGAAAAATTTGTCTGCTCGACAGCGTAAATAACGCTAAAGTGGTCAAATTGTACTTGACAGTAAAATCTTACTACTTAAGTACAATTCGACAACTCTAAATAAGCTAACTCTAATCTAAAAAAGTACCTAACATTCATTCATGTGATCAAAATTATACTTGGCACATATCTATTGTTTTGTTTCTCATTTTAAGAGCTGATTTTACCACGGCCAGATAAGTTTTATTCCACGAATAAAAAATATTGGTCGATTGAGAAACCAGCCCTTAATCCCATAAAAATAGCTCTATATTTTAACGCAACGAATCAACCTCGGAAAGAAAAGCATTTTCTTTCAAAGATAGATTTGTAAATGCCGCGAGCAATTTTTATATTCCGTAGTTGCCCTCTACTGCTGTATTCATACTTATAGGTTGCTCATTGAAATCCCGAGGCAGTTATATAATATTTCATAACTATGCAATTGGCTTCTACCGTGAGTGTGAGCACTTCTGGATTCAATACTCATTACTGTGCGTATATTTTATCAACGAGGTACGGGATAACCTGGATTGTAAATATATATAAATATAAAATAAAATAAAAACAAAGTCGGGTTACTTACACCATTTATAACTCAAAAACGGCTGGACCGAATTGTATCATCTTTAATTGGTTGGATTTGTCTCCGCCCCGAATAGCAGAATAATTATTAAAACGTGGAAAAATTCACGAAAAAAAAAGATAAATCATTTTATCATACGAGCACATCCGTTCTTATTGATTCTGAGGCGACACGAAGTTCGCCGGGTCAGCTAGTTGGTTATAATAACGGTCGAAAGGATTTACTTCATTAAAAATAAATCTGGTAACCCAAAATATTCTATAGATAATCTATAAAGATACAATCTTAGTTATTATCTGTACATAAAAGGCAGTCACGGTCAATGTACCTACAGGATTTAATGAAGCATAGCACGGCTGGCCGATCTAGGGTTACAATAGAAAACCGACAATGTATGACGATCATGACGCAGCTATAGTCAGACAATAGAATTTTGGGGTTAAGCCAAGTATTGCAGAGTTTTTATAGGGATATATTAGTCAACTGGAAGGTTTTGGAGTCAATTCCTCAGTTTTCACGATCTTTATGACATAAAGATACAGTTTTTTCTAGTCCCGATTTGTCGGTACAGGGCGATACTAATGTACAGATTAACCCACGAGTGCGTGGTATGAAAAAGTGTAGTCCGCATCGACAAGTTTCAAACTGTTTCTTTACTTAATGTCTGAGCGCACTCAGAAGGTGTGGGAATATTTTACCCGCACTGATCAGTACCGACCCTTTCCGATTTGTCCGTACTGGGAACTTTTATCTTCATGCAAGCAACCGAAGCCATCGTCTGGCTAACCTTTTCCCAAATATATAAGGGGTCGGCTTCCAGTCTAACCGCATGCAGCTGAATACCAGTATTTTACATGGAGCGACTGCCCATCTGACCTCTACAATCCAGTCACTGGGTAACCGATAGCCCTTGGTATGACTGATTGTCTTTCGGGCTTTTGACGATCCGTAGCGACTGTCAGATTCACGAATATTGTATGAAAATTGATTAATTCAGTTTTCCAAAAGCACTTACCTCCACGCTCAAAATGCAAGAAAGGTCCAAACCTTTGCCTACCTCCACTTAAAACCATTAGCCGTCCATTAATAACACAAACGTGCAAAACGAATAAAAAACCTCCTGTTCAATGTTGGAAGAACGATCATAAAAATAAATAAGAGAGTAGGTACGTTATTAAGTGCACTCAATTTGGCACTCTCTCGGAATTATAAATTTTGCGGCCACACGCCCATAACTCATCCCGGATACGGGAACTTAAGCTTTCCCATTGCCTCTAATAAATTTCCAAATAATCTAAAAGAGAAAAATGTGTGTGAGTTTGTATAATTTTACATTGAGACTAGAAAGGGGAAGTGACAAAAATAGGCCTTAGCATAATAATTCTGCACTTCCGACGTTTGGCCCCAAAACTGGAACGGACCGGGGCCGCCTTAAGGCGGCTCCTGCCCAACCTGAGGGGGCCAAACGCCTCCTGCCGGAGGCTTTACGCGGGGGTCGTGCGGTCCATGGCCCTATATGGGGCCCCGGTATGGGCGCGTTCACTGCGGCTTCGAGCCGCACACTACCTGAACGCGCCCCAAAAGGTGGTAGCCGTAAGGCTGATCCGGGGGTACCGCACGATCTCGCGCGAGGCAGCAAGCCTCCTTGCCGGACTGCCACCATGGGATCTGGAGGCGATAGTCCTCGCGCGCCTGTATGACTGGCGCGCGGAGGCACTACGTCGGGGGGAAACTCTGCACCCGCGGCAAATCGCTGCGGAGCGGACGGACCTCCGGCGCGGTCTCATGGTGGAATGGAAGGCGCGACTATCGCAACCCAGCGCAGGGCACGCCACGATAGCGGCGATAAGACCCCTCTTTGAGGAGTGGCTAGGGAGGCGTCACGGCGCTCTCACCTACCGCCTGACGCAGGTCCTCTCCGGACACGGATGTTTCGGGAGGTTCCTGCACATCATCAGGCGGGAGGAGACGCCCGGGTGTCACCACTGCGAGGATCGCCCAGAGGACACGGTGGAGCATACGGTGGAGGTCTGCCCCGCTTGGGCAGAGCACCGCCGTGTCCTCGTAGAGGCGATCGGCAGCGGCGGCGACCTCTCGCGCCCGGCCCTGGTGCAAGCCATGGTCCGGGGCGAGAGGGAGTGGGAGGCGGTCACCTCCTTCTGCGAAGCAGTCATGCTAGCGAAGGAGGTGGCGGGATGGGCGAGGGAAAGATCCTCACGCCTCAGCCGCCGAGGGAGACGCTCCGGGCGTCGGGAGCCGCGTGACGACTCCCGGCCACCGTAGGCGCGGGCCTGCGGGCGGAGAGCAATGGGTAGCTCTCCGTCCGATCAGGACCAGGCCCGTGCCGGACGGCGTGTATGTGTTCCACGCGCGCCTCAAAGAGATGTCAGCGTAGTTGACGGGGCCCGACAGGGCCGAAGCCTGCCGGGGTAGCGGGATCGTCCGAAAGGGTTACCGCTGCCCTGGTACGTAAAGGGCTAAGGAAGGAACACGGGTGGGTTTTAGTCAGTAAGAGTCTGACACTCCCTTCTGCTCCACCCAGAGCGGGAGGAGTCATTTGATGATTTCCCATCCTGAAAAAAAAAAAAAAAAAAAAAGCATAATAATTCTTATACTGCTGAATTATGGACTTATACTAGACAAGTACTTATTTCAGTCGACTATGGTACCGTACCTACACTGGCTGATGACGACTAATAATGGAAGGACTGTACATAATCAGCCTATAATGTTCCCACTGCTGGGACACAGGCCTCCTCTCTTTAAGAGGGACTGGGCTGTAATCTACCAACCAGGCCCAGTGCGGGTTGGTAGATGTCACATGTCTTCGAATTTTTGGTTCTGGAACATTTTCCTTACGACGTTTTCCTTCACCGTTTCGAGGGCAGTGGTGACAAATTATTTACACAAAGTAAAGCACCTACGATATACTTTTTGTATGTCAGGGCCTATAGTGTTAGACCCTGACTCCTCAATCACTCCTCTTTCTTAATGCACACTTTAACAGAAAAATGACCTACAAGTATATATATATATATTACATGCACGTAGTAGATTGATAACCAAAGTAAATCTTACGTCAACCACTCGTATTTGAAAAACTGATATTTTTCTGTAATCCCAAAAGATAATAGAAATACATTTTTCTATTAAACGCAGATAAATAAGAAGTTGTTTGACAAAGGAATGAGACTATTACCGAAACTTGAAGACAAACAATCTTGGTTCTGAAAGAAAGGCAATTTTTGGCAAACATAGCTACATTTATTGGCTATTCCATCTGGCGATATAGTATTAAGATATTGAAAATCTGTTTGTTCGTACCTAACTTTTATCTTAATAGACTCTTGGTTTTTGTTTTAGGGTTACTAAATGTGGGGTCTAGAGTACGATCGGACCCCGGTCAACTTAATCGCTATGAGTAGGGTATTGAAACGTCATCAACATTCATATTATACAATTATGCCGTGTTTACAGTACATGAGTAGATAGGCTATTGAAACGTCATCAACATTCATAATATACAATTGTGCTATGCGATTACTACACTACACGACGTTACATTCGTGTGGTGTACAGACGCCAGCAGGTCAAGCTACCCGAAACTGTCAAATTTTCCCAATCAACCTTGAACCTTAATATTATAGCGATGAAGTTGAAAACCTACTGAACTTTGACAGATTGTAGTGGCTTGATGGGCTGGCGTCTGTGCCTATTTATGAGCGTTGGTATATTCTTAAATTACTACCTAAGCGAGGGACTAGACAAGCATAAACCCAAAATAATTAACATCACTCAGTGTGAGTTTCAAACTGCGCCGGGTCGCTAGTTTGGCCCCTCCACTAATTGATATAATGACGTCCGGAGCGGCGCCCTGGCGTCAGCCCTACTTGCAACCTGCCTTTCATTATACTGCGTTCTTTTTTAAGTGAAAACTTCGCGTGTTGTGCGTTTTTTGGTAAGGGTCTTATGGATTGGCGTCACTGACATGCTAATGTTAACAGTTTATCTGTAGCTCTATGAGTCTTATCGTGTTGCACTTGGCCAGCAGTGAAAGTATGTATATATATTTTATTTAATCATTTTAATTTACAAATTGGTAAGGGACTGCGATTGTTGAGGGGCTTGTGGCTAAGTAAACAGCCGTACGGGCTGATTGATCAGGTTAAGCTACGGTTGCCGCGGTTGGTTCGTAGATGGGTGACCATCTATACATACCAAGACCCCTCCGAACCTCGGCAAACACGTTAAGCCGTTGGTCCCGAGTGTCGTTACGAGTCGTCAGAAGCCCGAAAGTCTGACAACCAGTCTTCAGTCGCTCCATGTAAAATACTGGTATGCAGCTGTATCCGGTTAGACTGGAAGCCGACCCCAACATAGTGGAGAAAAGTTTAAGCAGATGATGAATTTTAATTTACAAATTATGAAATAGTTTTAGATACTACATTTTTTTTTTAAACACTCTTATTTTTCGTAATTTTAAGTTTTCACTTCTGTCGGTAGTCCTCATGACTGCCTATGCTTTTTTTTATTATTAACGGTCGTATAGCTTACCCCGATCTCTTTGATGTTAAATTCCCACGATTCAAATCAGAACAAAATATCCCCGTATTAAAAATTAACCTCATGTTCCGAACCGAGTGGTTAATAATAATATATTAACATTTTATATTAAAGTCCCGGCAGATACCTGACGGACAATTCTCGTAACTTGAAGAACGTTCACAGTCTGATCTCAGTCTCAATCTGTCAAAAAACCTCTAATTTCCCTAAATTTTGACAAGTTTTTGACATTTGTTTGTCGGCGAGATGAGACTGCGACTAGATTTTAAACGTTTTAAATTACGAGAATTGGCCTCCTGATGTTGCCTTTGAACAAATAGCTTTGTTATTAATTTCTTAGTTGATGAAGATTGAGGAATTTACGTTTATGCGAATTATAGACGAGGTGTCAAGGTACGTATATTTTAGGCGTAAGCAGAGAGTCGGGGTGACTCTCAACAGATGCTGGCTATGACCGTCGAGCTCCTAAGTTCTGAGTTGAGCTACACGATTACTGACAAATGTTTGCACTGGACAGGTCCAGTCTGATCTAAGTGTTTCTTTCCTCAAAAGACCATCTCAGACACTAATCTAAATGGTCCTCACATGATCTGATCAAGATTATGTCTGCACTATAAAAAAGATTTTCACCCCTGAGTTTGTTTCGTCATTTCTTCTCAGGGGTAGTCAGATAGGAAATGTCGACTCCATCAAGTTTATTTTTTTATTTTTTTATTATGACGTGTAAAAGTGATTTCTATATCCTATTTACAAAATAAACAATTTCATTTCATGTTTTTGCCCATTACACTAAACAACTTTCCCAATCCGTGATAAAGACCACTCGACTACCGAGTGTGTGGTTGAGCCCCCGGAGCGGGCAGTGTTAAGTTTTGTAGAAATTGTAGAAGATGACCCAAGTCTGGTTGCGTGCCCAATTAATTTCAAAAGACCTGTCCCCAATTATCTGAACTTATAACGAATCTGTAGAAATGTGGGTTTATTAAACACCTACGTCTCTACCCCTGTGGAAATTACAGCCGTAATTTCATGTTAGGTATTAGATTTCTCAAAGGGTGCTTATCTTCCTGTCATGATCCCAAATCGGCTTTGTCGTGACCTACGTAAAGGGATAGAGGACAATTGTGTATTCTGTGCCGAGGGCTTCAAGGTCTGTCATGAGAGCGTATTAATTAACATTTTCAGGTCTGTAATCCCTCGTCTAGGATACGAGTGTGCAGTGATCTATCCATGAAAGTTTGTACACTATGGAATATTTATATGTTATATTATCATCGTGGGATTAAAATTAAATAGTCAGGCACTTAGATTATTTTATCTGACAGTATTTTTATCTCAGGAAGCGTCGCGCACTTTACTTGTGTTAACCCAGTGTGAATGTGCGTGAAGACGAATATCGTGAGCACGTAACACACACACACACAACTTTCCAACTTCGTCATTGTCTCGGTCGGTACCGAGAGCTCCTGCGCTTGCTTAGACACAAATTCACTATGTGATTACACTTGTTAATCACAAGTAAAGCGCGCGTCGCTTTGTGAGATTAAAATACTATAAAACAAAATAAAGACTGCGATACCTACTTAAGTACTGTAGGCCAAAAATTTGGCAGTTTTATATAATGATAACGTATATTCATCAACAAGTAAGAATAAAAATATGCGACCATGTTCAATGAGTCACAAACTAAGCGTCGGCGTCGCCTGTATACAGGATGAAATTGAAATCTTGCGACAAATCGAAATAGGAGGTGCAGTAACTGTTACATCCTACTAATATTATAAACATGAAAGTTTGTATGGATGGATGGATATTTGATTACGCTCACGCAAAAACTACTGAACGGATTTGGATGAAATTTGGCACACAGATGGTTTATAACCAGGATTAACATATAGGATACTTTTATCCCGATATTCCCACGGGATCGAAACGTACGCGGGTGAAACCGCGGGGTGCAGCTAGTAATCATTATAAATTGTCAATTCCCAAAATATATATAAATATATATATATAATATAATAAATGTATATAATAAATAAATAAATGTAAATTCTTGAAAAAAATCATGTAATTATTGTCTTCGATAGTGTAAACTAAGTTATTGCCTTCAAGTAGACACGAATTATCGTCGTTCAATTTTTTATTTTTCCGACCGTTCCTACGAAAAAAGGGCGCGTAACGACGTTGTCAAATCGCTCGCCTACGGGCAGGTTGTGCATTCCTTTCGTTAATGACATGCGGTACTCTAAATTTACTTTATAGCACGCTGAATTAGATATATTAATTTGTCGCACCTATTCAATTTCATCCTGTATAGTGGCTCAAAAAATATAAAATCCAGTCTACTTTTTGCAGATAATCGTATATTTAACTGACGGTTAGTAGGTAGATACATTGTTATTTTTATCCAGCAGGCGCATTTGGTTGGTTAGATTGTGTAACATTCACGTAAGAGATGTATATTTATCTTTATACTCCGCTCCATATGGTGGGTCGTTACGTGACAACATGTTAAATATTATATGTAGGTACA
Source organism: Apamea epomidion (assembly GCA_947507525.1). Taxonomy (NCBI): domain Eukaryota; kingdom Metazoa; phylum Arthropoda; class Insecta; order Lepidoptera; family Noctuidae; genus Apamea; species Apamea epomidion. Next base: position 13,234,010 of record OX382248.1, read on the forward strand.
ACACATAGCATTACTCTTTGTTTCCCCGAAGGGTAAGTGCGGAACGAGCGCCACGCGTCAACGGCATAGGCCAGCAGCAGCCGATTGTCCACGGCAGCCGTGGACACTGGTCAGCCGCTGCTTGCCGCGCGTGTATTTGAGTACGGTGCTCAAATACACGAGCGGAATGTTGTCAACGATAGCCCTCGTCATAGTCATAGTCGTAGGTACACCCACATTTCGGGCACAAATTGACACAGACTCCGGGCTTTTACTAAGAAATTCCAGATGGATTTACCCAATATTATTCAAATTATGGTTAAAATGTAGGTAAGCAGCTTCAAGTGAGTTTATGTCCTATTTTTTGTGCGAGGACGATCTCAAGATCAACGTTCTGTAGTTCATTCAGAAGAATATCAGTATTATATTGTAGATTTATTTCTGTTTTTCTCAAATCTCAAGTTTATTTTGTTGCAATTTATATTTATAAGTTGGTTCTTAAGCTCAAATTTGAAAAGATAGATAAAAAGCTATAATAGTATTTATTATAACCATTTAAGTAACAAATATAAATGTAGAAATATAATACAGTCTTTGAAAGATAGGCAATCAAAATGAACGAAAATGGGGCACATTGAATTTTACAAAAACGGGCGTTTTATGACGCGCTGGGATGCACGCTGTTGGATTCTCAAGGCTCTGTTTAACACCGAGAGTTGAAAATCCAGCGTCCCATAAAAATTCGTCACGTAAAAGAATCGCGCGTGCCAAACTGACCGACTTCCAAAGCGAAAAATAACTTTAATTTCGAAAATCGGTGGCAAAAACCGAAAATACAAAATCAAAGACACCGACGAAAGAAACAACCCTTTTTTTATAATAAAGTTTTTTTTCAATTTCAGTTCTGGTAGACACGGCTACACATCAAGCTATACATTTCCAATTTTAGCTGACCTCGCATTGTATAGGTTTTTAGTACAATCAGAAGTCAGCTAATACTGGTATCTTGGTGGCTTGATGTGTAGTCGTGCAACCTACCCCACACAAATTCGAATATGATAATTAACAATAACAAGAAGTTATTAAGTATAACATTGTCAATATACAATAAGTAAAAAAATACGTATTATTGAAAAAAACGACACTTATAAAAAAAAAGACGAAGAATGACGAGAAATGACGAAGTTCTGAGGTAACAAACATTTTAAATAAATACAACCGAGTTGAGAAAGTCCTCCATTTTTTTAAGTCCATTAAAAGAAATGCATGTCAGTCTCCGTCTTGTAACGCCTGGGTAATAATTTGACACGTTTTTACAAAACACTTAAAAGATATGTTTCTTTTTCTAGCAAGCATCATTAGCTATCAATTCTCGCTTTTCTTTAGCCCCAAAATAGAAATTATGGCCAATATGACGTTCTATACTTAGAGGGCCAACAAAAAAGGGCCCCTCGTGATAATAAAGGCCCTTCATAGTTTTTGTTGCTTTAGTAACAGCTGGGAAAGATTTATGTTTCATGAAACGGTGACCTCAAGATAAAAGACTTTCGTTGTTGATGTTATAAAGGGAATATAAGAGGTTCCAGCGTACTTAGCAAACAAGAAACAAGGCGTAGGTACCTATGGATATTAAAAAATATATTAGTCCGGGCGATATTCAAGAAAGCTTCCTATTGAAAGAAAACAATAATTTTTAAGTTGGTGTTTGCGACATAGATAGTTATATAGAATACTCTTTATCATGTACACCATAAAAATGACAGAGGAGCAATTCTCGTAATTTTAAAAACGTTCAAAGTCTGATCTCAGCCTCAATCTGTCAAAAATATCTATAATTTGCCTGCATTTTTGACAAGTTTTTGACATTGGTTTGTCACCGAAATGAGACTGCGACTAGATTTTGAGCGTTTTAAATTACAAAAATTGGCCTCCTGATATACCTGCGTACGTATATACAAATTTTACAAGGAGTGACACAGTGGACTCTCTTTGTCCTAAATTTGTAACTTCTAGCTATTAGGAGAGAACTAGCTATAAGATTGTGTTCAGCGATAAGACAACAATAATAAATGTAAGTATCCACACAAATAAAATTTTAATTTGTGTGATCCGTTCCTCAGACAAGCTGATAGTTTCAAGTTCAGTCGCCAACACATCAAGCTACCCGAAACTGTCAAATTTTCGCAATCAACCTTGAACCTGAATGCGTTAGTGATAAAGTTGAAAATCTATTAAATAAATTTGACAGATTGTAGTAGCTTGATGTGCTGGCGTATGTACAAGACTGCTGTAAAATCTTTATAAGTAAAAAATAAGTAAGACACCGATAAGAAAGCACATAATGTAACTTTGCAAGTCTTTAATTGTTTTGGCCTATCTTTCACGGGGCTTTATGCCATTTCCTTGCATTTGTTACTTAGAAGCAAAATGAAAGAATTCATGTGCGCCTAAAACCAAAAAGCAAAAAGTCACTACCGTTGGTCTGTGTCATCAGCACGTACAGTATCACGAGCTAACTCGCTCCTAGTTCGGGCGCTCACTATGCTCAATGCTCTCCTGACATCAAGACCGGGGTGTGACTTGTTTGCCGGGAGATGGATAGATTTGTATCGTGAACGTTAAAGATTTTGTGGGAAGATGGTTGAAAGATTTATAATTGTACATTTTGTTTATTTTACAAGTGTTATTGTGTTGTGTTTTATTTGTTAATTTTGTTTTTCTTGTGTATAAATTTTTTTAAATTATATTTTACCTAGCATAGTTAGGTATGCTTTTGTCTCACTTTTTAGTTTGTAATTTGATCTGTACAACGTCTTGGGACTCAATTCTTGAATTGAAATTCGTATGAGATCCACCCCAACTTGGCCGCGGAATTATTTGTAACAATAATTCAAGAGGTTATTGCTTCACATACCCTATGCATATGCATCCATAATAATTATATAATAAGGATTCGTGTTATAAAGCCATGGATGACTCAGGGCTTGGTTAGATGTATACGCAACCGTGACAAGATGCATGACAGATTAAAAAAAAGATCCTGAAAATACGGTCCTTCAAATCATTTATAGAAGATATCGTAATTACCTTAACACCTTATTAAAAAAACTACAGCGAGCACATGATAGAATTGAATTGCAAAAGGCCAAAAATAACCCTAAAGCCACTTGGAGGGCAATTAAAGCTATTTACCAACTCTACTTCTCAATCGCAATCTCCCAAAGAGCTTCTTCAACTCACTGATGATCCTTAAACTACAGCAAACCGTGTCAATTGCTTTTTCACTGATATTGGTCGTAAACTAGCCTCCCAAGTAACTCCTCTCCCAAGATCTAACCATGATGTTAGAACCCCTCCACTTCCTTCTCATTACCAGTCTTTCGTCATACCGCCAGTGGACGAAACACAAGTGGAAAGGCTGATCAGCACCTTGCGTTCTGATTGTGCCACTGGCTATGATAACATATCAGCTAAAGTACTGAAACAATCGAGTTCCGTTCTATCATCACATATCACGCATATATATCTTCAATCGTGCTATTGATACTGGAATTATTCCCCACGTCCTCAAAAAACCAGTCGTGCACCCAATTTTTAAGAGTGGAGACAGAGCCAATGAAACAAACTACCGTCCAAACTCCGTATTAAGCTCTTTAGCTAAGATCCTCGAAAGGATACTTAACAATGTCTCGTTGCGTATCTCTCTAAACACAAAATTATTGCAAACAATCAGTACGGTTTTAGATCTGGAATCTCAACGGAGGATGCTCTAGCTGACCTTACTAAAACATTAGTTAACAACCTGGACAAAGGCATGAAATGCTACGGTATCTTCCTTGACTTATCCAAGGCATTCGACACGGTCTCTGCTCCCACCTTAATCTCGAAAATGGAAAGTTTTGGGATTTGTGGCCTTGCATTGGACATATTTAAAGATTATCTCTCCAATCATACTCAACAGGTTAAAATCGACTCTACAAGGAGTGATGATAGATTTATCAGCTTCGATGTTCCGCAGGGTAGCATCCTCGGACCCACCCTCTTTTTACTCTACATCAATGACCTGTGTCATGCACATATTCCTAATTGCGACATATTTACGTACCTACGTTGATGACACAGCGTTGATGGTTTATGATACTGAATGGGACAGAGCTAGTAAAAGGGCGGAACAGTCGCTCCGGTTTGTAATGGAGTGGTTCTCAGAGAATTTACTTACCCTTAACGTAACAAAGACAAAAGGTCATTAGATTTTCGCTACCTAATACTTCAACTCCTCCACTTGAATCAGGTCAAATTAATGCCCATATTTGCTCAGGTGAGGCACCCAACTGGCACGCAGCTGCCCATTTCTGTTCTTGGTCCCAGACATAAAATATTTAGGAGTCCACATCGACTACAAACTTAGCTGGCAACTCCATATCGAAGCCTTATGTACAAGGATCAGAAAATTAATTTATATATTTAAGGAACTTAGGCACTCTGCTGATCCTGACGTAGCTTTGATGGTTTACCAGTCTTTGCCAGTCCATTATTTTATATTGTATCCCGATTTGGAGTGAAACCTACAAAAACTCCTTACTCAAAGTTGAAAGAGCTTAAAGGGCGATCTTGAAAGTCATGCACTTTAAGCGCAGGAAGTTTTCAACCAATCAACTTTATTCAGAAGCCAAAGTATTGACCGTGAGACAGCTTTTTGTGCTCCACGCTATGCTGCAAAGACACTCTACGCGACATCTAGATCTCGCTAAGCTAAAAAGACGCAAAGGCACTCCCGTGTACGATATAGTCCAATACCGTTCGAAGTTTGCCAGCCGACAGTATGCGGCAACTAGCTCTCGACTGTACAATAGAATACATAAACTTATACCCATATACTCCCTAACTAAACATGAAGTCAAAATCAAACTTACAGATAGGTTGCAGAAGTTAACGTATGACGAAACTGAGAATCTTATTACAATTGTCTCTTAGATGAACTACATATTTAAATGAAGGCGCTGTTAGTTTAATTTATGTCGTGTTACTATAAGTACCTGCACGACACTTAATACAAGTTGTATGTCATACCTGGAGGAACCTTGGCTCCTATAACACAGGCTTTTGGGCTAGTTTAGGAGTCATCATTTCGCCCTATAATGTGACTCTATTGTACAATATATTTTTAATCCTGTGTACTTCTGTATGTCCTCCAAGTGTACAAATAAATTATTATTTATTTATTATTTTACTCTGTTATGTTGTGCATGTAATCTAAATAAATAATAATAATGCGTTTTCGGGAAAGTCCCTAATAATCAGCCTATAATGTTTCCACTGCTGTAGGACACAGGCCTCCTCTCTGTGAGAGAGTATGCCGTGGCCACCACGCGGGCCCAGTGTGACTTGGTAGATGTCACGTGTTTCTCGACGATGTTTTCGTTCACCGTTTTGAGAGCAGTGATGGGTCGATCCCAGACAGGCGCTTTACTTTGAAAGTCCATAATATTATACTATAGACGAATTCGCGAAACTTCTAATGTATTAGGAGTGAGAATATTACATGCCTGTCAAAACCTGCTGAGCCTTTAAACCGCCTGAAAACTGGCATTTAACAAGCCTGAAGCTTGGCGTTTGATCAAACGCTTTTCATATTATAATCTTGAGAGAAATATCCTTTTACTGTATTAATACCAGCGACAATATCTGACTAGTAGACATTATGATTATTACTAAAACATATTTTGCCACTATTTTTTTATTTATTTAATCATTTATGTACACCCATAAATGGTTAAATAAATTTAATTAATTAATTTTATGTAAACAGACAAGAAGATAGGAATAGAAAAATACGTACAAAGTTGATGTTTATTTCTAAAGAAATCTCGTCCAGCATACCTGCGATAGCTTTTTAGTTTTTTTCAGATTTTTTTACTTTTTTATGCTTAACAGGCTTGATGGATGAAATGGCGGCAAGACACGGGAATAATCTGCGACTCCCGCTTTCCCCTTAAACTAAAGAGGAAGATATATAAAACCATGATTAGACCTGCTGTCTTGTATGGATCAGAAGGTTGAGCCAAAAAAAGGGTGAATGAAAGATAATTGAATGCAGCTGAGATAAGAATGCTAAGAGGGATGTGTGGTGTTATACGAATGGATAAAATAAGAAACGAGTACATAAGAGGAAGTCTGAAAGTGGCACAAGTAACTGAAAAGTTGTGTGGAAATCGGTTGTCATGGTATGGGCATGTGATACGGAGGAATGAGGAAAATGTCGTGAGGAGACTTTTGGGAATGAATGTCGATGGCTATAAGAGTAGGGGAAGACCAAAGAAACAATGGATGGACTGTGTGAATGATGATATGTTTAGAAAGGGGGTTACTACCGAGATGACGACTAATAGAGAAGTATGGAAGAAAAATACACGTTGCGCCGACCCCAAATAAATGGGGATAAGGACAGGACAATTATGAACAGGCTTGAAGAATGACAAAACATGTTCGATTCTACACGCCGAAATTTTCGTCCCATCTAAAACGAAATCGCAAGGATATAATCAAATTTCAGTAACATTTCCTCAGGCAATGGAAGGCAGTTTCGCATACTTTTCTTGCATCCCTATTATAATAAAAAAAAACTAATCATAATCATCTTAATGTCAGTGAAAACTTTTAATTGGCCTTCTTTCACTAACTGTCAACTATCTGTATCTTAGCTGTAAGTTTTCTTAAGAAATAAAATAAAATGAAAAAAATGTGACAAAATTAAAGAGTAAGTACCGCATATTCTTTCATTTTGCCACGTTTTTTTTCAAATGTTGATCCATTTTGCCCTTAACAGTCTTGAACAATGACAAAACATGCTCGATTCTATACGCCAAAACGCCCTTCCCGCCCGTTTTTGTCCCGTCTAAAGCGAAATCTCAAGGATATAATTACATTCCAGTAACATTTCCTGAGGAAATGGAAATAATGGGGCAATAATTCTTCGCATTTTTTCTTCCATCCTTATTATTAGAAAAACCAATCATAATTTATTTTGCATAATAATATCAAATTGAGAAATGTAATAATACAAAATTTATCGTGGGCAAAGATGTTTTCCGGGATTATTGCCTTTGTTATTACAGACACAGGTGCGTTTCGACAACGTAATCGCTTAAAGCTACGTAAAAGTAGGTAATAACATGTAAACTCGTAGAATTGAAGATCGTAACCAATTTGTTAGTCCTAGATTAATATTGTAAGTTGTTTGGTTTTATTAAAAAATATTATAGGTACTAAAAATATAAAAAATATAAAATAAAATATAAAATATAAAATAAATATAAAATACTCTGAAATGCTTGTAATTTTTTTTAATGACGTTATTTCTTTATTGATATTAATGTTTAGTTTATTGTCTATTCCAAATGTTTTTATGGTAAAGTCCTTAGAGGTCAAATTCAGGATGCGAAATAATTTCAAAATAACTTTCTCTAAAAATAATATTAATGTCCAATGTGTAATGGTATTTATTTATCTTTTACCAATTTTCATAAACAATTTTTTTCCAGTAAGTTCTGCAAATTCATAAGACTGGTTTTCGCTCAAACTGGTTTTTACTCGTCAAGACTTATACCCTAGATAAGTATCTAGATTCTCGTTTCAGACGCCTATTACGACGTTCACACAAAAATAGACCTTGCATAGACGTTCTTCGGTTCTTCTTGGTACCTAGACTTTTCTCATAAAAACTTTATTGGATAGCTTATATTATCATAAATGACATTCCGTGAACCAAAACCGTGTCAAAATCATGTTTGTGCAAAACACTCAACCATCAAACGTGCGGAAAAAAAATCGTGTCAGTTTTCATTAAGGCTGTGTTTTGAGCATTATAATTATGTATATTAATAATAGTTAGTTAATAAATAATTCATCAGTTTGCAGTATATTTAAGCGTATCAGCTTTAACTTATAAAAACAAATATTAAAAGGATCACAATGCACAGCCTAAGTTACCCAAAACTTAAATCCAAAGTGGTGTTAATAAACCCTCAGCCGTTATCTAAAACTCAACTCACTCGCAAAGGTGTTTCCTACTATCTGAACCAACATGTCTTCGAAAGATTGTTGGGCCATCATTTCCCAGCCAAACACATTAATGCCTTCGGCCATCATGAAGTTATGGATAGTGAGAGCAAGCAAATGTCCGCCTGAATCGCCCACAAAAACTTCGTAAGCCGGAGTATCGTAAATTACCGCTGCGCGACCCCATCCGAATCTGTGGGTAACCGGAATATTAAAATAGATGCTAGTGACATCTGTTGTTGAGTAGCGGTACGAAAAATATTCGTGAGGTTTGTAAAGTTGGTAACAGCGCCATCTCTATATCATACGTAAACTGCTAAATTCAAAGAGACCACGACGCAGCATTTACTTACAAGTAAACTCAATAGATGGCAGGAAATTTCTAAATTCTAAACTTACTTGTGTATTTGTAGCCGAGGTAAAACTTCAAGTTCTCTGTGTAATTCAGGCCAGCGTCTGATGTGGTGTCCCATGGGGTATAAAGGATTTCTTCCTTCTTCAGGAAATTGGCGAAGGACTTCATCATGAGATGGCACGTCGACTTGCCGGCGACGTGCACTTGTGACTCGGGCTCGTTGATGAGCAGCAGTTGCTTCCATTCGAAGCTAGATGGCGTGGAAATAAAATCGTGTTAGCAAGCCAAAGTGAGGAAAACGTGCTCATAAACGTCACAAATGTCACAAAACACTCAAATAAATATTATTGCAAGGTTAGATTGAATCTTCAATCCAAGAAAAATAATTATAGTTATTGAAACAGTCACTGCAAAAGGCCACAAACCTATTGTCTACAAACAATAGGCACTGATAATAAGCAACTACGTCGGCCTTCCCGAACCCACGGGAATTTAGTAAGAAAGTGCCTACCATATTTGCTTCAGACCAAGGGAGAACCTTTTTAGCTTAGTCAAAGATAGGTACGTACACCTACCTATGGGACGTTTCACAAGGGACTATAATCGCGTGTGAAAAGGAATTATTATAGTAGAATAATTATAGTGAAACTACCTACGTTTTAGGATATTTCCACAGGCGTGGAAACGTCCTACTGACATGGATAAATGGATTTCGAGTGAAACGAAATATATTTAAATTGTTCAATACGAGAATAAGGAATGTTTGCCTTTCTTTCTAAAATGAACAAGATGTAAACCTAAGAGTTTAAATATATTTACTTTTCTTAGGGCTGATTTTTCAATAATCTGATTTTTATTCGAGGAATAATTTTGGAATTTTAACCGTTATTTCATATAAAACAGTCAAACGTCAATTTTATTCCTCGAATAAAAGTTATGAAAGATGAAAAAATCAGCCCTTATGCTACAAAATAGCGTGACGGTTGACAGAGTGGAAGAAGAAAACGTGTTGTGCCGACTCCAAGACAAGAGCGGATAATGACAATGATACAAAAAGAAATTTTAGGTACAGAGCCTCGGTGACGAGTTATGATTATTTATTTATTATTAAACTTACACACGCTATCTTTACACGATGACCCCAATACAATAGTGGTTTGCAAATACACACCAAATAAAATGAAAAATCAACTTACGCCTAAGCCTGATACATAAAAATCAAAATTTTAAAAAATACAAAGCACTTTGTACAATACATAAAAATCAGAACTTTAAAAATACATAACTTTTTTTTAGAGAATAGAATAGTTATCTAAGGGCAGAATTTTTTAATTTGTAGGATAAAATTTACGTCAGACAGATTTTGCATGGAAGAACTGTCAAAAATTCAAAACTATTCTTCGGATAAAATTATCTGGCGTTGGAAAAATCAGCTCTAAATGCATTTGTTCCTATAGCCTTATGATAGGTATTATAAGTAACAAGAGGTAGATATACAGGTAGAGGAAGGAGGTACCTATACAATACACGCTCAGCAAGTGGCATGTCAAAATTTGACTAACTAGTCAAGTTTAATTCGCCCTGTCGCCTATTTTACTTCCACGTGTTACACACGGGCAACACGCGTCGCTCGTGTATTTTTTTTCTAGATAGGTCATCTCGCAGTTCAACTTATGTGGTTGTAGTCTGCTTAAACGGGCTTGCCTGTGGATGCCTCAAAAAATTAAGGCCTACGGTCAGGGCTTAAAAACTTAAAAACTAAGCGACTACACGCTAAGGGGCATCCCTTGTGTAGTACGGACCTCGGCTTAGGGTATCGCTGTGAGAGGCTAGCAAGGAATTATTTAGGGACGAATTTAAAATAGGTCCTCCAATACAAGAGCGGCCTATTAGTGACACGCGTCGACGGTTGTAGTTGCCTCTGTCGTCGACGCGTGTCGTTCGTGTGTATGTACACTAATAGTGTGACATTGTACCATTTTTGAAGATCCAATGTTCGGTAGGTAACCTATCCACTTTCACTTATAATATCATTGCTTTAGGGCGCGGGTTGTTTCACGTCCATTTGACGCACGCGTATACGTCAAAAATAGCGCTAACTATCGTCAAACTAAAAAAAGCGTTGTTTCAAATTACAATTATAGAATTATGACCTTGCCGTACGTCAAATAATTACGAATACGTACTCGTTAATATTTCACGTACGTATGTTACGTTAACCAACCGTCTGAAACAACCGACCCTTAGTCTGTTACAATGCATGGGAAAGCTTAGATAACAATCAATAACTTCAGGAACATACATTCAATATACTGAAATGTCAAGTGGCGTACATTTCATGCGTAAGTACGTACTCTGTTAAGTAAATATAGGTAGATAAATCTGATAAGGCTGAAAGCCCATATGTTTATTATTTTCGGACATTTGAGTGACAACTTGTAGATAAGTTTATATATAATATTTCTATTAATAAAGGGAAAATGGTAGTGTTTCGTTAACAAGCTATTTCGGTATTCGGTTACATAGGCAGATACTGTTATTTTGAACACAATAGACCATGTATGAGAGATATGAAAATCCTGATTGTTTTGATATTTATGACAATATTGTTATTACTTACATAAGTTTGATTTATAAAAAGAATTAAAGTGTATTTCAGTTTGTTTTTTTTTTTGGAATGGCAGATGAAAATCGTGTCACATCAAGAGAGCCTGTTCGAAACTTTGAATTTACAGTTTTCTGCAAGAAAAGGTTTCACAGGTCTATGCCTGTTTAGGTTCGAACCCAATGTACGAAATGTATGTAAGTTAGAGAGCCTGTTCGAAACTTTGATGTTACCTTAATTTACAGTTTTCTGCAAGAAAAGGTTTCACAGGGCTATGCCTGTTTAGGTTCGAACCCAATGTACGAAATGTATGCAAGTTATCTTTTACTCATCAATCTTAAGTTTAAGAAGTATTTTGCAATAATTTCAAAATTCTAGAGCCTCATCATAATCATCATTTCAGCCGAAAGACGTCCATTGCTGGACATAGGCCTCCCCCAAGCACCTCCACTACGACCACTGTGTTATCAACTATTTCTGAGATTGCTGGTTAATCTGTAATTGGAGATTGTGTCAGTCCGAGGCTATTGTACTTAAGATACATTATACAGGGTGGCAGGGACATCGACGCGCAAACTGTAACCATGGATTCAGCACATGAGTTTAGACCCCATATCGTCGAAATGTTTGTAATTAATACAGAATCTGTTGGGGTACCTTTATAAATAAAAAAAAGTACTTATCAAAAGAAAGCATTACTTACCTACCTCCTTTTGCGCAATTATTTAAAACGAACAGTCAGGGTGTAATCTAATATTCCCAGTAAATTTAACCGATATAAAACGTTTTAGAATATTAAAATGACCTATTAAAATTATCTCATAAACAAAATAACAGTATCCAGCCTTAATTTTACACCAGAATAATTTCTTATTAAATCTTCACCGAGTTTCATCGTTTCTCGTTACTTGGCAATGTGAGTAATTCAATTTGAAGCCCACGGTTTATTTTATTTAAAAATCGTGTTGGGCAGACGTGGAACAGTAATATAATACATTAATATACTTTATTTCATTGGTAAATTAAAATCGGATACAGCGAAGCGTTAGGCACTGAACGTTAATTTGCAAACAAAATAAAGGGTCAGGACCAGATGGGATACCTCCTTGCTTTTTAAAATGGTCAGCGAATACAATATGCAAACCATTATTTAGGATCTTCAATCAATGTATTAACAATGGTTCGTTCCCTGCCATCTGGAAAAAGGCTAATATAGTTCCTGTCTTTAAAGGTGGTTCCAGACCAAACATTGAGAATTATCGGCCCATTTCTCTTCTTTCTACACTAGCTAAACTATTTGAAAAGCTTGTTCACCACGAGATATATCCATTTATTCAAAATTGTACAATTCCGGAGCCACAGGGCTTTGTGAGACGAAAGTCTACTGTTACCAACTTAATAATTTTTACTACCTACTTATTTAATAATATGGAAATCCGAGCCCAAAGTGACATAATTTACACTGACTTTAAAAAAGCCTTTGATAGAGTTGACCATATAATACTATTAACCTTTTGAACGCCCGAGCATAAACGCACGCGCGTGCCCTCCACGCCAAGCCACAATTTCACCGCAAATACCTACAAAAAGAATAGGGATTCCAAAATTTTATCGATAAACAATATTATTGTAACATTTTTGTCTGTAATTTTCGAATAAACACTACTCTACCCTCTAACCTCGCACTAATTCCCACTATAGTATTCATTACACGGCAATTACAGAGTTTATCAATGTAAAAGCAGAAATTAGGAGACAAAAAAAAACTAATTATTTTATGGTACAGCACTATTCTCGATCTGCTCTCTTAATATTGTGACAATGGCGTAGGCTGCCAGACATTATATGACATCCTCGCATCTGATTTAGGGATGTAGCAGTACAGTCACGAGCAAAATTATGTATAAACTCTGCTTTATTCAAAAGCGATTTACTCCTTTGTTTTTGAATGAAATATTATGCTGTTACGAACATAGCATTTTCAAGAGTCGATCAACCGCTTGGCAATGTCTCGAAAAACTAAGTGGGCACTCGGACCCCATGGCCCTAGCGTTTCAACCCCAAACGGCTCGAACATGTAGAAGTTCTAAAGACAGTTGTTATTTGAACTTACGTCCAAATAACTTAACAAAGCACTTGCACTTTACTTATTTGCGTGGATGTGGATGTGACGCATGTCAACCAATTCTTATTGTTTTTTATTTTTGTGTTTTATGTTCTTTTTTGCGTCATGTTTACCGCAAATAAAAGTATTTTCTTTTATTTTCTTGGTTTCTTTCTTTGCAACTTAAGATTAGTAAAGGATCCTAACAAAAGTCATGCTAATTTATTCAAAACATAGCGAAAGCAATAACTTATTTAACTCACTGAACATTAAAGTATTAGGTACTCCTTATTCAAAACACGAACATTTTAAATGAATAGCAACATTTAAATAATACTGTACAAAGAACTTGGCTTATAAACAATTCAGCGAGAGGAAGGAGAACTTAGTTTGACGGGAACGATGAACATTAATGCTAAAGACTCAATAAATAAAGTTCTTGTTTCAATCGTTATCTTATTTATTTGTTTACTAGCTTCTGCCGCGACTTCCTCTGCATTTACCGGGATAACAAGTATGATATGTCTTAATCCAGGTTATAAACGGTAGCGGTATCTACAACGCCACATGCGAACAACGCGTCATACTGACGTCACGCAAATCCTGCATCTCGCAAGCAGAGTTTACCGCGCAATCAGCATACATACAAACTTCCCAACATCAGTCGTTGGGCAGTTGCCCGCCAGACACAACACCCGTCTGGCCGTCCTCCCTTTTCTATGGAGTATGAGTGAACTTTACACGCTGTTCCTCATACCTCTATAAAACTATCTGTGTGCCAAATTTCATTCAAACACGTTCAGCCGTTTTTGCATGATTGAGAAACAAACATCCAACTCACAAATGTTCATATTAGTAATATTGGCAGAATAGAAGGATTCATAAAGGATCATTGGCCTAGAAATACTTATAGGTATCTAAACCTTAATAAATATAAAGAGAAAAGATTAGATTTTTTGTATGTTTGTTTGTTACGCTTTCACGCTGAACGGAATTGGATGAAACGGCTGAACGGAATTGGATGAAATTTGGCACAAGGGTAGAACCATGACCTGGACTAGGACATAGAATAATTAATTTTATCCCGATATTCCCACGGGATCGAGACACCTAGTAACTTATAAGTAGATTTATTATAATTATTTCACCTGGTACCTACTTAATATTATTTTATTAACTCTAACAACAACAGACTGACTTATCAAGCTTAGCAACAAATAGAATAGGTAGGGTCCTAGGACGACCCTACTTACGACCTACTCTTTGGGGGCGACCATACGAAGTAGATTCAAAATAGAGAATAATACTTAAATTTAATGGGCTTGTGGCTAAGTCATTACAGCCGCACGGGTCGATCGATCAGGTTAAGCTACGCTTGCCGCGGTTGGTTCGTGGATCGGTGACAATCTTCATAAACCCCTCCGTGCCTCGGAAAGCACGATAAGCCGATGGTCCCGGCTGTCAGTCATGGATCATTGACAGTCGTTACGGGTCGTCAGTAGCCCGAAAGTCTGACAACCAGTCTTACCAAGGGGTATCGTATTACCCAGTAATTGGGTTGTGGAGGTCAGATAGGCAGTCGCTCCATTTTGAATTGCCCCTCTGGTATTCAGCTGCATCCGGTTAAACACCGCTGAAGTGGAAGATGACCCCGACATAGTTGGAAAAGGGTAGGTAGTTGATGATGATGAATACTAACTTTAAAACTTTAAAGTTGGTAATCTAACAAAAGCTTTGATTTACTAAGAAAGCGGTGAACGGTTCCACAATAATATCTGTCCAAATACACAGCATTTTTTGACACTAATTACACAAAATTAATACCAATAGCTAGCTAACAAGAGCAGTGGTGGCTCATTGCAAACGGCTGCGACTTACAGTTGTACGTCGTAGGTTCAAACCCTGACAGGCACTTTACGTGTAAATTATTTCATCACCACTGCTCTCTGAAGGAAAACATCGTGAGGAAACAGACATGTGACATCCACTAACGCGCACGGGTCAGTGTATTACGGCCCCTCTTACAGAGAGGAGGCCTGTGTCTTAACATTATAGGCTAAATATGCATATGTACCAATAACTGGTGAAAATTACAGATTTTCATGATGGCCGTTATAACCGCTTCCCTAGGAAATGCAAGCTTTACTTATCGACCGCTAGTGCAAGGGTTATCCACTATTTATGATACAATTTTTCCTGAAAGAAGCACCCCAATCTGCTTTATGGTCCACCATTACATCAACTCGTGCTCCACTTTATTTAACGGACGGAATTTGTACTCCTAAATGGCCCATTTTCAGACACCATCAGTGGAAATAGGTGTACACAATGGTCTGCCATTTTTTCAGCTCACAATATGACTTGACCACAAAAGATATGAGATAGATAACGTTTAACTTTCTGTCAGCATTATTCACATCATTGGGTAAGAATGCGGCCCTGAGATAAGCGTTAGCGACGAGGAGGGCGGTGCTACTAGGGGACTAACCACACTTATTCAGCTCTGTTCAGCTTTTGTCCATAGGAAACAACGATTTTGTATGGAATGCATACGCATCCGTTTAGCTTTATGGATGCGTACGCATTACATACAAAATCGTTTCTATGGATAAAAGCTGAACAGAGCTGAATAAGTGTGGTTAGTCCCTAAATGTTCGATTCTGTCTTTACGGGTAGTCTGAAGGCCGAAAGTCTGACAACCAGTCTTAGCAAAGGATATCGTATTACCCAGTAACTGGGTTGTGCAGGTCCGATAGGCAGTCGCTCCATGTAAAATACTGGTATTCAGCTGCATCTGGTTAGACTGGAAGCCGACCCCAACATAGTTGGGGAAAGGCTAGGTAGATGATGAGTCTCTGTTCGATTCTCGCCGAATTCAATATAACCCCTCTTGACTATACGCAACTTTTCAGATAAGGTCTTTGCGGATTTACCCTATGAATTTTTCGTTATCTATATTCTTACTCTTAAGTACTGGCCTATAAGTATGAGTAATCCGTTGTATTATTTTTTGTAAATTAAATAAATGATTAGGTCGTTTATTTAACTATTTTTTTTTTTTAAACGTTCCCCACTCTTGTAATTTCTCCTGTATCGTGGGTGCGTTTACAAACATTTAAACTCACATACACAAACAGCCAGACCCGGAACAACTACTTGAAGGCCATACAAATATTTGTCCCGTGCGGGAATCGAACCCGCGACACGCAGCGCAGCAGTCAATCGCTTAACCACTGCGCCAACCGTGCCGTCAATTACATAATCTTTATCAACTACATGTTTAAATCTTTCTTCAAATAAAAAGATATTTAAAAACATAAAAAAATATATTACTAGAGGGAGGGGCTCGTGGCTAAATAATTACAGCCGCAGGGGTTGATCGAAGATTAAGCTACGCTTACCGCGGTCGGTTCGCGGATGGGTGACCATCCATTACTTATCAAGATCCCTGCCTCGGAAAGCACGTTGAGCCTTTGATCCCGGCTGTCATTCGCGGATCTTCGATGGTCGTTACGGGTAGTCAGCCAAAGACCAAAAATCTGACAACCAGCCTTACCAAGGGATATCGTAAATGGGTTGTGGAGGTCGGATAAGCGGTCACTCCATGTAAAATACTACTAATCAGCTGCATCGGGTAAGATTGGTAGCTGACCCCAACATAAAATATGCAGTTGGGAAAATAAATTGCGTATCACACTATCAATCACAATCTGAATAATTTTGAAGTATATTGCTAATTCATTGCTTTATATGTTCGAGGAAATTTGTTTGCTCAAAAACGTAAACACCGCAATGAATGTTGTTGAACTGTCAAAATGAAAGCCATGGGCTTACTGACAGTGTGTTATGCAAATACCCCGCTGTGTTTATTTTGTACTTTATTGTATGCAAGGAAGGTGTACCGTGTAACATCGGTTTTAGCGCGCCAATAGACAGCGACTTTTTTTGATTTTTATAATTTCTTGGTTGATGTCCTTGTTTCTCCTGCATTCGAGGAAATCAGATAGAAATGTGAAATAGGTAATTTTACAGGAAAGCATCAACCGGTTGCGGCTATGCATTCAATTTCCTGTTTCACGATTGAACAATTCTACTGTTAATTACCACAAATTATTTTACGTTGGTCCGGTATTCAATTACCTCGTGTATGTGATTATTTATTACATTTAGTTCTTTATTTTCTGTGGCTTCCTGTAGGTAATTTCTGTAGTTAATACGAACGTTGGTAAATCTAAATAAATAAACCCTTACAAAATAAGGTCTTTCCTTTGTGGAAGTTTTCCAAATGGAAATTGTAAACGCTAATCTCATATACTAATAATAAAAATGTAGAGTTTGTTTGTTTGAACGCGCTAATCTCTGGAACTACCAGTCGGATTTGAATAATTATTTTTGCATTTGATAGCCCAAGTTTTGAGGAAGGCTATAACATTAATATATTTTATTCGTATATATATTTAGTTGTAACATGTTTGTACGACTACTACTATTTCATTACAAAGGAGTCATCTTGTTTCAATTAATCATTTATAACTATTTATTTACACATATTTAGTTAAAAGAATAAAAGGTTTTTTTATATTTTTTTGTGGGTTAGTAGTTTGTAAATTAATGTTTTCTTACCAAAATGTTTTATTGATAAACTGGGCATATAAATAGATTCATAAGCTAAATGTACCTGTGATAGCTAAAGCATATGGGAGGGTCTAATATGCAAAGCTATGAGTTATTTTCTTCATTATTGGTAAAGATACAAGGGTCTTAATTTTAACCAATAACGTTCCGTAAATTATAGGAGACTGTCAATGCCATTTCGGCGGATTCCAGTAAATATTGAAACATCAAACGAATTTCGGGGCAGTTATTTCAACCCAATTCAATATTGCTACAGAGGTATGAGGAACAGGGTGTAAAGTTCACTCATCCTCCATAGAAAAGGGAGGATCCTCCGGCCAGACGGGTGTTGTGCCTGGCAGGCAACTGCCCAGCGGTTGATGTCGGGAAATTGTATGTATGCTAATTGCGCGGTAAACTCTGCTTGCGAAATGCAGGATTTGCGTGACGTCAGTATGACGCGTTGTTCGCATGTGGCGTTGAAGATACTGCTACATCACTCCCCTCCGGAGACCCGAGGTCGAGAGTGGGCTGAGTCTTGTATCTTGCGATGCTTGCCAGGCCAGCAGAGGTTCCAGTGAGTCAGGACCGGACTAGGGGACTAGGGGTGGCGATGTCGTGCGATGTGCGGTCTGTCAGGTCTGCAACCTCGTCCAATGTAGTTTTAGCTTGCGAGGCTATTATGGTCTGGATGTTGTTGGGTAAGCGGCTGGCCCACATGGTCCGAAGAAAGTCCTCTGGAACTTCCGGTCCTGCGTGACGTCAGTATGACGCGTTGTTCGCATGTGGCGTTGTAGATACCGCTACATTGCTATGGATTCTACTTAATGAAATCCAATTTGAGAGCATGGTAATCTCACGTGGAGGTGATGTGAACTAGCCACCGAGATCGTGCGATTTGACGCCGTTAGACTTTTTCGTGTGGGGTTTTCTTAAGTCACTGGTATATGCGAATAAACCACAAACCACAGCGATCCTCAAAGTCAACATAACCCATGCCATCAGTCAAATTTAGCCTGATTTATGCGCTAGAGTCATGGAAAATTGGATATTTCGGATGCGCACCACCCAGCAAAGCCGCGACGGACATTTAACCGATGTCATATTCCATACATAATAGCATCTATAGGCCTTTCAAACAAATAAAAAAATTCGATGATATCTCACACACACTTTGTTTTATTTAAATTTAAAGGTAGGAAGCGCTTACTGAAAGACCCTGTATAATATAATTTTTATTTTTACGTCTCTTGACATTTCTCGGGATCCAGGGGTCCCGGACCTTTGGAAAGCGTACAAGGGGCCGGAACAACTACTACAACTACAACAACAACTACTACTACTAACTAATGATGTGTGTATGTCTATGACATGTGCGTATGACTAAACGGGCACTACTTAGTAAACTGACAATGAATAACAATTTTCTTAGACAATTTGCCCCAAAGAATAGAGAGAAAGAGTGTATCTTCCCCAAACATCTTATCTTACTACGGAAATCATAAAGAGCACAGAAAATCCCAAGTAACGACGCAATATACTAAGATATATCGATAGGCTTAGTGAAGGGCTTATTTTAGCCAATCTCGTGGTTTTATCTTTTATTTTGGCAGTGGTAAATACCTCAGGTGTTGATACGTGGCATTGGCAATACAAAAGTCATAAACTCTGAGTCTACAGGAATTCAAGGTCTTGGAGGAATAGGTTACAATTTTATAATTCAGTATCATATGGATACCACGCATTGAACTGCAATTTGAATAAACGTAAACCATCCATGTATTTAAAACAGCTAAGCTTTGCATCTAGATTTTCACATGAAGACTGAAGACTTTAAGTTTAATTACGTTAACTGAAACTTGCCACTTCTGAAACGTAAGTTTGCTCAATGGAATATCGTACTTTATTTGTGCTCGTTTAGTATTTAACTTACTCTTTAATGGTGGCTATTATTATAGCAAATCTTGAGTGGCAGTTCGTGATTGCTTTATATTTAAGTTAAGAATTTGAGATCATTTTCAAGTTCAACAACAAACTGAATGTCATAATTATTTAAAAAAGTTCAAATTCAATTGCAAGCAAAAACTTATAACGACCTTTTGTTACAAATGGCCACTCAAAAATCAACTTTGAATACATTTCACTAATGTAGATAACTGATTAAGTGGTGATGGTATGTAAATTATCTGATATAATGAACCAAACAAATGCACTGCTATGAACAACTAATAATATTTCAAGAATTTTGTGTCAATAAAGACCTTTTCATAAATTATGAGTATTCGGGAATTAATTTCTTATTGATTCTCAGAATATTGATCGATATACTTGATAATACTCAATACTCAATACATTTATTTGCATTCTACAATGTGAACTTAGGTGGTAGGTACATTATAAAATATACATAATTTTAAATCATTGTGGACCCTGTCGGGCACAGCGAGATAGGATAAAGGAAGAGGGCTATTATTAATGCAGCTGAGATGAGAATGGTGTTACGGGAACGGATAGAATAAGGAATGAGTACATAAGAAGAAATCTGAAAGTGGCACCGGTGACTGAAAAGTTGTATGGGAATCGGTTGTCATGGTACTTGCATGTGATGCGGAGGAATGAGGAAAATGTCGTGAGGAAATTTTCGAATATGAACGTGGATGAGTAAATAGTAATATGGGTAGAGGAAGACCAAATAAAAGATGGATCGACTGTGTGAAAGATGATATGGCTAGAAAGGGAGTGACTACCGAGATGACAACTAATAGAGAAGTCAGGAAGAAACAGACATGTTGAGGCGACCCCAAATAAATTGGGATCAGGGCAAGATAGTGATGACGATGCTTGACAACGCTTCAATCTGGATAATCGGCCACAAGCCAATAATGTTATAAGATAATATTCATGTCAGGAATGTATGAGGAGCGAGTAAAAATATACATTACGTAGCCATTGTATAGGTACATCAAACTAAGTAACATTGAGCAAAAATGATTGCTGGGAAAACCACTTTAATTTTTGGTGTGAAAAATCCCTGTTTACGACAGTGCGCAATGTAACGCCCGCAAAACATTGAGCTTTTAGGGCGCATGCATAAGCAGGAGGCACGGGGTCACATTTAAGACTGGTTCTCGTAAATTAAAAAGAATACATAATAATCAGCCTATATTGTTCCCACTGCTGGGACACAGGCCTCCTCTCTTTGAGAGGGAGTGGGCTATAATCTACCACGCGGGTCCAGTTTTTGGGTCTAGGACATGCCGGTTTTCTCACAATGTTTTCCTGCACCGTTTTGAGAGCAGTGGTGATGAAATAATTTACACAAAAAAAGTAGGTACCTTCCATATCACAGTAACCAGAAGGTTCCTAGGTAAGGGTAAATCCAAAAGAAATGTGACTATGGCGAGGAGTATATATGACTCTCGGCTCGGTATAAGTGACTCTTGGCTTCGCAAGCTTATTTTATCACCTGTTACATTCGTCGTGTTAAAAAGTATAAGGTATAAATATAAATTATGTAAACCTAACACTTACTATATGCCCATAATTTACCCGCAACAAAGCTTTCAAATAGGTGCTTACTTACCTTTAACATGAACACTTATAAGTAGTTAAATGTCAATCTCCTTTCCGAAGTAACCTTTTAAATACATACCACAGGACATCTAAAGGCCAACCAAGAAGTTGCCTGAGGTAGCAGCGCGGTGCGGGAGGGGTGTGGTGACGTGCTGCGAGAGTTCAGTGATTCGTCAACTTGTGACCACTATCACCCCTCCCGCACCGCGCAGCTACCTCAGGCAACGTCTCAGTTAAGCAGTCGGCCTATAATATCGTAAGAACGTATCAAAGGACCGAATACAAAGGCCTCATACGTAACCCCTTTTTCAACGTCATTACAAAAAGACAGCAAAATAAAAAAACGTATGCGGGTGGGTAGTCCGTATCCATTCGTCCGTGCGTGTGTCCCCGTCAGGAACAAATTTTTGCACGCACGCACAAACTGGCATATAACAAAAAGTGACACAGAGAGAAAGTCGCATGCAAGGGGCATAACGCTTTTTACGTGACGATACCTATCAGTCAACTTCTACCACAAGCAGTGTTAAGGAGCTTCGTTCCAAATTTTGTGATCACAAACATATTTTTTTATTGTATGCAATGTGATCCATTTAGGACGATCTGAGAAAACGTTGAAACAGAAGTCGTGGAGATGAGACCTTCACATTATTGTCTATACTAAGTAAAGTAAAAAGTAGTGTAGGTACTCACTGTCTCATCAAATCAATGATAAAGTAAGCCAAGTCTTCAAAACCCAGGGGTCCAGCCCGCACCAGCATATAGAACTCGTCTTGGCAAGTTTGCTTCGGCTTGACGAAGTCAAAGGTGAACCCACCGGTGGTAACAAGAGGAGTTCCTGTCCCTCCCAGGAACTTGGCGATCCTGGCGACGGAAGCTGAGGACAAAAAAAAAGCGATTATGTTAGAAAAAGCAACTACTAATTGAAATAGTTCTGAAATGTTGGAAACGAATGGCCTATTAGTCGATTCGCATGAATTTACTCGCCCGAATCGGGCGAATCGTCACTTTTGAATAATATATTTTTTTCTATAGGCAACTCGCATGAATTGGCACATTTTGAATTTTAAGCAATGAAGTTAAGAACAAAAGTACACGTTTTATAATATTTAACTCTTATCAATTCTGTGCGTTAGTATCCTTTTTAACCGACTTCTTAAAAAGGAGGAGGTTCTCAATTCGGATGTTTGTATTTTTTTTTTATGTTTGTTCGCGCATAACTCCGTCGCTTGCCAACCGATATGAAAAATTCTTTTTTTTTGTTGGATAGGGTATACTTTCCAAATGGTCCCATTGAAATTTCGACAAGATCTGATGATGAGTTTTGGAGACAAACAACGAAACTCTTCAATAAATGCCAGCAAATCAACGGCTATTGCTGCTATCGCTTATATATGTATTGTTTACGCAATCACACAACATAACGTCACGCCTGTACCCTCTAAAGGGGTACGCAGATATGTTCAGTATACCACGGTACAACCTCATTTCTGTCAAACTTGTTATTGGGGTATCTCTAATCAAAAGTAAGTATATACGAATTTGTGTGGGGTAGGTACAACTAAAAAGTGAAAAATAAAAACTTTTTTACAAAAAAAAAAAACAACCGACTTACATAAAAAAACACTACGAAGAGAAAAATAACTTTAATTTCGGAAGTCGGTGTCAAAAAACGAAAATGCGGAACCAGCGACACCGACTTCCGAAATTAAAGTTATTTTTCTCTTTGTAGTGTTTTTTTTCCATAAAATTCAAAAGTGACGATTCGCCCGACCTCGCTGTTTCGCTACGCAGGCACGGCGGTAGTAAGTCCTGCCTGCCGAGCGCCATCTGGTAGCGGCGGGGCCGTAACCCTCTGGCCATACCTGCATGCTATGGCCTAGACAAAGTGACATTCTATCGGCAATAACGATGTTAAAACAGTCAAAAATGTGATAAGCTACTGAAATGCTTATGTCAAACCTGTTTTAAAGTTGTATAAATACGAAACGCTTTGTCTTGCAATTTTGGCTTCAAGCTCAAAACTTCACGAAAGCTAAATTCCCAAAAAGATGTGTTCCACTGACTGAAACTCCAAATAAACTCAGCTGAAATTAGTCATAATTGTTCCCAATCATTGTTAAAGTAAATTCAACATAAATATTATAAATTATTGCAGATTGAGTATTAAATTGATATTGATTGCAATAATCTGTCATTTTAGTAAGTTTAATTGTAATCGATTACTAAGTAATTTATGAAGTTGCAACATTGTGATCAAGCTTAACATTTTTGATGTCTCACACATTCTCTCTGCATTCATTCTTCCAACCGGCAAGTCCATTTTTTCCACTTTTGTAATTTTATAAAAATAATAAATTCAACCTATTTCCACGCATGAGTTTTATTATACAATCATTACCACTCATTTCCATGTTAAAAATGGTAATGTACAGTGTTTATATCGAGTTTTAAGTTGGCTAACACACATGCGACACTCGTCGACAACAGAGGCAACTGCAACCGTCGACGTGTGTTGACGACAGCCGTAAATGCGTGTCGGCGGCCGCCGTCGACAACATGCCGCTCGTGTATTTGAGCACCGACTCCAATACACGAGCGACACGCGTCAACGGCAGAGGCAACTGCAACGCGTCTCGGCGGCTGCCGTCGACAACAGGCCACTCGTGTATTTGAGCACCATACTCAAATACACGTGGGACGCGTGTCTCTCATGTGTATGCAAATAAGGAGGAAAGGAAAATGTTTGAAGAATAAAAAAGAGATATGAGCAACTCAATTGTTTTTCTCCATATTTCCGCCTCAAAGGATCACGTAGATACCGACGTGATCGTAAATACGTATTACAATAAAATATGAACAAAAGGAACTCTTAAAAGTTACTGAAGCGTTTGGGTCGTAGTTCATAACTTATATAAGGAGACCTTTTTGCACGAGTTTTCTTGAACATATAAGATTGTTCATGTTCTTTGTGAACTTACTTTATATTTAATATTTTTTCAGTTTTTGACGTGAAGACTTCTGTTAGCATAATCAGCCTATAAAGTTCCCACTGCTGGGACACAAGTCTTCTCTCTGTGAGACTGTGGGGAGTGGGCTGTAAGCCACCATGCGGGCCCAGTGCGGGTTGGTAGATCTCGCATGTCTTCGAACTTTCGGTACTAGAACTTGCCGGTTTCCTCACGATGTTTTCCTTCACCGTTTTGAGTACAGTGGTGATGAAATAATTTACACAAAGTAAAGCGCCTGTCAGGGTTCGAACCCACGACCTAAAATTCATAAGTCGCGGGAGTTACCACTGAGCCACCACTGCTCTCAAGGAAAGCTGGGGGCCAAAGAAATAATACTTACTAGAAAGGCAATGTTCACTTCCAATTGTCACGTAATAAAGCAACAAAATATAGTGAAAACCTAAAGAAAAATAAAAAAAAATATGCATTTCTAGAGATATGTGGAATAGGGTTTAAAGTTCACTCATCCTCCATAGAAAAGGGAGGCTCCTCCGACCAGACGGGTGTTGTTACTGGCGGGCAACTGCCCGACGATTGATGTCGGGACGTTCTATATACCTATGCTAATTGCGCGGTAAACATTGTGTCACCCTTTGTAAAATGTTATATATTTATGTCTCTGTAATTTGTATGGTGTACAATAAAGAGTATTCTATCTATCTATCTAAACTCTGCTTGCGAGATGCAAGATTTTGCGTGACGTCAGTATGACGCGTTGTTCACATGTGGTGTTGCAGATACCGCTACACATTGAACACACTACTTATAAAATAATCGAAATACTGATTTATTTTCTTGCAAACGTTAATTTACTTATTAAATGGACCAAGGTAGCAATGAATTATGTATAATTATTTTAAAGATTCAATCTTCTGTGAATTAATTCCCAGTACAGACTTTTCACAGTTATTTTCTCTGACAGCCACCATAAATAATGGAGAATAAAGATCACTGCCCTGCAAAATCAGAGGATTGGAAGAATTATATTCTCGTTACCTCCGTCAGTTAAATTCAGTCGGAATAAAGGTTCACGTTAGTGATAACATACGGGTTTGAAACTTGTATGTTATCACTAACGTGAATCACGAATTTTCATTAATACTATTTAATTTCGTTCCAGAACTTTTATTTTTATCTAAAATTATTTCGAATGTTACGAGGCATGTTATTATTTTCAGTGATAGAAATGGATATGTCTGGCTTTTTACTAAATTGCTTTCTACGCCATCGCTTGTACACTATTGTTAAAAGAGTTATTTGATTCAGATATTTTTTTATTAACTTTGTTTAGAATTTTTCTTCTTCGATATTTATTTTATTGGTAAATATTTTTCTGTATTTTGTAATCATTGAACGAACTTGAATAATAGTATATGAAGGGCCTTTAAGGAGGCTGTATAGCATAACTTTAAAAAATCATCCTGGCAGCATGGTTGTTTTTTCAATATAATTTCATTTAAAAGCGATTGCTTTTTGTTTTTTATGTCACACAAGGCGTTCATAAAATGTGTTTGGTTGTGAAAAGTTCAGCGAATTTTGTGTTTGTGAAAAATATGCTTAACAAGTACATCAGGATTGTTATAGTCAAGGTTAAGCAACGGTTGTTTCAAGGTCGTAATTTTTATGCTATTGGGCGGGCATCTTACAAATCTGTAGCAATTGCGCCTACAGAATGTGTTCAAATACAATTACAAAAATTCAAATTTCAATACTCTTGTGACTACTCTCACTTCATGTGAACATAGGTGGGAGGTTTTACAGAATATGATCATTGTAGCATGCGCCACCGCCACCGCCGCCGACGTGGATTGTTGCTGAAAACCAGCGCTGGAGCTCGTGTCTTGGATAGGGTCTTAGCATTTATGCTGAAAATGGTCGTTTTGCGTGGATGTGACGCATATTTACCCCAACTTGTAATTTATTTCTGGGTTCTTTCTCTGCGTAATCTTTACCGCAAATAAACGTATTTCCTTTCTTTCTTTTTGGATAAACAACTTTTAGAAAAATACAAAAAAGATTGTTCCTAGCATTTCTTTCCATGAATCTCAAAGTATCTTCAAGTCCAATAACTCAATAGTATTTCATAAAATAGGTACCAGCCGATCGATTCTATAAAAATCTCACCGTGAAAAGTTAGGTGAAGTGAGCTTAGAGTGAGCTGTCAATAGTGTCAATCCCTAGCATTAGTTGGAATGACAGCTCACTCCACGCTGACTTCGCGTAAGTTTTCACGGTGATATGGTTACAGAATCGCACTGCAGGTGTGCGAAGGGTATCGTTTATAACCTTGAAATACCGTCCGACTTCAGAGTGAATACTTAGGTAAAGACAAATAGCAGAAGATAGCTAAGGAAACAATTAGGAGGCCGTGCAAACAAACTTTTAGCGGCACATGCTACCAAATCCTTGGAGGTTGTTTGTGGATCAAGGTTGGTTATAAGTAGAGGCCCTAGAATTAGCGAGTGGAAATAGTCATGAAATAGAGGTGTTTGTTGAACATAGAAATCGAGAAAGCCACATGCCAATTTATGTTTGCGAATTGATGTCAGTTTAAATGCATGATTTTTGATATCGCAAGCACTTTAAGTTAGTCTCAATGGTGGCCAAAGGGCAAGCTTTTTGAGGTGTTGATAGGCGCTGAATCTTTGGGTTCACTGTAGTGGAATTTTAGTGTCTCTTTTTTTGTTTCTTTGGAAGTGATTCAACTATATGGGTAACAGGGTCTCGTGCAGAGGGTGGGTTGGTCAAAATAGATAGAATAGACGTTGTTTTAAAATGGTATTGTCGTAGGTAAATCAGATTGTTAATTGGTCAACAGAATTGTTGCGTACTGTATTTACAATACGTAAATGCCAAACAAACTCATTTGAGGTTCTTTGGCATTTCCGTGTCATTTCAAAAATGACAATTTTATTGCCATGTTTGGCTTGCGCATACTTGGTGAGATGATGGAAAAAAACAAAAAACGCTGCTAGTAAAAATATTAATTTGCATAAGTCCTTATAATTATATGATGTACCAGCTGTGTTTCCCGCGATCCAGGAAGAAAAATAACCTATGTCCTTACCTAGGCCATGATCTATCTGTGTGCCAAATTTCACCTAAATCTGTCCAGCCGTTTTTGCGTGATTGAGTAACAAACATACTTACTTTTGCATTTATACGAAGTTAAGATGTAGCCATTTTTAAGGCCCAACCGCAATCGTTTTAGGAAGGTCATCCGGAGGGATTAGTTAGGACGCTAATATTCTCAGAAACGGATCTGTCGATCGGCAGGCTTCTGCAATTGAAGCTTAAATAATAAACCGAATCCTTGAGTAGTGTTTGTCGCCATATTGTCTATGTAAATATTACAGGTTAGAAAGGAGACTGTAAAAGGAGAATACGAGTTGCATACATTTCAATCTTTGGAAGGGCTTGTGGCTAATTAATAACAGTCGCACGGGTCGATGGATCAGGTTAAGCTACGCTTGCCGCGGTTGGTTCGTGGATGGGTGACCATCTTTACATACCAAGACCCCTCCGTGCCTCGGAAAACACGTTAAGCTGTTGGTCCCGGCTGTCATTAGTGGATCTTTGGCAGTCGCTACAGGTCGTCAGAAGCCCGAGAGTCTTGACAACCAGTCTTACCAATGGGTATCGTATTACCCAGTAACTGGGTTGTGAAGGTCAGATAGGAAGTCGCTCCATGTAAAATACTGGTAAGTAGCTGCATTTGGTAAGACTGGAAGCCAACCCCAACGTAGCTGGAAAAGGCTAGGCAGATGATAACATTTCAATATTCTGTTGTGTACTTTTATCTTATGTTGGCTATCATATTATTGAATTTAAACATTGATGTTGTAAATGAATTTCTTCGTTATTGTGCAGCTGAGCCGAAATACTGTTGACAGCATGGACTGGGTTTAATGAATTTCCTTCATGATCATTGAACTGTGTTGACAAATCGTCAATACTGTTGGCACTCACTGATTGCGGCGTAGTTACTTTGAGCCCATTTGAATTGTCCTGATTTGCAATACTGTTGACAATGTTTACTGGTTGCTATGTAATTATTTCGTGTCTATTGGAATTCTGCTGATCCGTATCATTCACTTTATCTTTGATGTAATTACATCAAAGATAACGTTACTGATTCCGTAACTGATACCCAGAACAGACAATTTACATTAAATTTAATGTGAATTGTCTGTTCTGGGAATCAGTAGTACATTTACAGATGTGAACTAGTTTTTCAAAAATATCGCATTGAATCACACAAGGCTCGTTGCTACTTAACGCACTCCCATCTTTAGACCACATGAATGGGACCGCTTCTATTTGCAGAATCTTGAAGGTTTCCATAGAGCCTGTATCTTCTTCGTAATCGATTGAAAAAACTTCCTTCAAACATTGGAAATCTGTTCTTGATTACACCGAAACGTAATAATTGATTAGATAATTGCCGAATGTTTGCGTAAAAGGGATCACCTTCGAGTATTTTATATTTATTATACTGTTTGTCCATAGATACTTAGTAGTGTAGATTTTACGATATTAGCAAGCACCATCGCGCCAACCTAGCAAGTCTTGTTTTTTTTTTTTTTGTGGATGCCAATCATCAAATGACCCCTCCCGCTCTGGGTGGAGCGGAAGGGAGTGTCAGACTCTTACGACTAAAACCCACCCGTGTTCCTTCCTTAGCCCTTTATGTTCCAGGGCAGCGGTAACCCTTTCGGACGATCCCGCTACCCACTTATAGCAGGTCTTAAAATAAAATGGTAGATATCTTATTATTGTGCGTAAAAACATAGATTTGCAGTTGGATTGTATGGGAGAATGTGTTTTTCAATACAATGTTAAGTTTGTTCTTGGGATAAATTCATCTCAGCTACAGAACCCCTCATTACGCGTCGTCCGACACGCATTTGACCCGTTTTATTAATAAGGACAAATATCAACCTTACTGGCAGTTTCTTCTTTCCCGCTAGAAGGCACTCTATCATAAACAGAATAACATTGCGTTCACCTGTGGGAACTTTTAAGATGACTGTTTTAGACATCCTGTGTTACTAAAGTCTAATGTTTCAATTTGATGTTATTTCAAGATAAACAAATATCAACTTTATTTCAATATAAATTCAGTGACTCAGCACTATTGAAAATTTATAAAAATGTTTGAAGTTGTAGCGTAAACTGAATTTAATGCTGTAGAAATTAAAGTTATTTTTCCATAAACCCATTTGCTTACATTTTTGGCAAATCGCGAATACGCTTTTCGCGAATATAATAAAAATAAAATAGCGAGTTTTTCTGTTGACTATTGACTACTCTTTGGATAACTTAATGTTCGTTTTGTCCCATGGTGTAATCTTAATTTCACACTACTTCAAAACTATTTTACAGCTAGCTATTTTATGTAGTCAATGCCTTTTGTCTCATTCCCTTTTAAGTCCCCGTATAGGTCAAGCCGCTTCGCTTTTCTTTTTTTTAATGATGTAAACTAGTGCTTGACTGCGATCCCGCCTGATGGAAAGCAGTGATGCAATCATTGACGGTAAAGCGCACTGATAGTAACTATACTAGATTCTGTCCGTTTGAAATTTCTTGTTTTAACATAAAATATATCATATGATACTAGGGTACCATTTAACTATTATTTTTGTGCATTTCTCTTGCTTTTCTGTCAACGTGTTGACAAAATAATAAAAAAATCGTCAAAAAATTTAAATGGCGGTGAATGTCCCGTTCATCGCCATTTCAATTTTTTGCATACTACTTGGACTTTTTAGAACTTAGTCTTTCTTTTTATCTTTAGTAACTGTATTCTATCTTTTCTCCTTACGCCCAATACGCTTCTCGCTATTCCATTCTACGAGTAGTATATATTGATTATATTTTGTTGTTGTTCGATGACGACATTCTAAAATAGTTAAAATTCCAGTCATCTTTTCTGAAACTTAGAACAAACGGGCCTTTCTTTAGTGAAGGATTCACGCAGTACCTCCTATAAGTTGCTTATGCCGTCTACTGTACAAATCCGGGCCGGACAGGATATGATCTATCATTGTCTCTTCCATAGATATAACGTCCCTTAATACCATTCTGTATAGAGCTTGTAATGGAAAACTTGTTTACCTGCCTCCTGTTTCCCCACATTAGAAAGTGTAAGAAGTTTAGACATTGGCTTGGGATTACAGGGTCTGATAGATATTAAATCTCCTACTAACCGTTTTATATCATTCTCAAGTTCAGAGGAGAATAATGGAACCAGTTTTTGTTCTTTATAATACTAGGAAGACCCTTAGTAATTTTAGATTTTAAGTAGTGCTCTGGTTGCCTAGGCATGATAAGAGGAAGGGATTGTGGATCCTTTATGAGCATAGTAGGGTCAGTCTTCTCCATCCTTGCACTTGATCCACGAAGCATGTGATCCCTGTGCCTAGAAGATTGAAGAAAGGTTCTCACCAGATGCAGGACACAAGTAGGGGGGGTCTTGAACAGACCTAATACAAAAGTTTGCGAGCAGGGTTATAGGCCAACATCCAAGAGTTCTCGGGACTGACAGAAGATATGCCATGTAGGCAGGTGGATATCTATTAAGTTGGGGAAACCTCTCATGATCGGCTATTGATGCTTCTTGTATGGTAGTCCAAAATGCAGATATTGCTGTGTGGTCTTTTGGGCAGCAGCCATTCCCGTGGAAAATAGCCCTGCAACATCACTGTTGAATGAGGGGGTTTTTTGGTTAGCCTCACTTGCTATTCGAGAAATTCTTTTTAGAGCTGAGTTAACATGAGCACCCTTGAAGAAGAATGCCCTTCCGTATTCCAACAGGGATTCTGATACCCATGACTCTTCTAGTTTTAGGGTTATACCTGTCTGGGTGCATAGATCGCTTAAAGTCTCCAGGAACCATTTTATGTATTGATGACGTGTCATCCCCTCTAGAGTGGCTGTATTTGGTAAGCGTAAATATATCACCTGGTTATCTCCTTGTCCTGTTAATGCCGTTTGTATAGTGTTCGATAAAACCGCATATGTACGTAAAAAATCGTACCAAATGTTTGTCGTATGAACTACTAATAGTAGAGCCTTACCCATTAACAGTATAATCAGTATCGGGACACAGACCTCCTTTCTGTGAGAGGGAGCGAGTCGTTAGTAATCCACTACGCGGGCCCAGTGCGGGTTGGTAGATGTCACATGTCTGCTAGTTTCCTCACGATGTTTTCCTTCGCCGCTTTAAGAAATAATTTACACAAAGTAAAGTGCCTTCCTGGGTACGAATCTACAACCAACAACTCGTAAGTCGCTGCCTTTTCTACTTATAAATAATGCCTTAGCCTTAGCCTTATCCATTTTTAGTAGTTGATAGGGGTGTGTAATAGGCAGTTGAATAAAAGTAAAGTCTGCTTATAGTAGGTACTCACGATTGTATTGAGCAACACACACAACACAGGAAACAGTCAGAAGGAGAATAGTTTAGATTATAACAGGCACACACAGTCACAATAGTCGCAGCATAATATAAATATCAATTCAAATTACTCAAGAATATTAATAGACGTATCTCTCAGCCATGACAGAAAGTTGACATGTGAGCAGCGCTACTAGTGGCATATTTCTGGACTAGGTATCTGGTAGGAGTGAAACCTACACATTAATAGCATAAACTACTATAATATAGTTCCGACAAGACTTATGTTGCTATTACAATATAGAACAACCTTTCTATAATGTTTATAGCTGACATAACATGTATTTACGTCGCAGTTTGGATAATTAGAAGTGATCTAATTTACAATAATTAACCAAAGCTAATTAATTAAGCTTTATATACGTAGGTATACATGGAGATATTGTGGGCAGATAATGATTAAATTACGATGTTATTTAGTTTGATGACGGCTTAAGAGGGAAGCGACAGTAGCCAGCGGAATTCATATTTATTTACGTTTTTGAAATTTGCAGGTCAGTGTGAGGTTTTGTGTTAATGAAATATGATTCGCGACCGTAACAAATACGAGTATGTATTTACAGAATTATAATCATTAAAATCAATACAACTGTCTTAAGTTTATATAACCCTATTATTCATTATCTATATAATGAAATATCATCGAAATTGCATAAAATATCATACAATTTGAATTTCACGGGCTACCCTGGCGCTTCCTCTTTAAGTAGGTACGTACCACCGTAAATATGTAATACGTGTTGTTATTCAGGGCTATGAAGGTTAAATACGTATTAGACCAATGTCACTCGAAGGATCGACAACAATAATAATAAAAACCTGACGCAACCAACTCTCTCTCACATATTTCATTTATTCAAGTTTTGTGAAGAGTCAGCCAGTTTTTTTAATAGATTGGAACAATTTGAAACTTCTGAGATAAATCTTTTGTGAAGATATTGCACGCTCAGCTTACAATATCCACATAAATTGATCTTTGAGGTAGTAATAAGTTCAACAGGGCGTTCTAAGGCCCTTTGTACACGGTACGGTTTTTTTACGGTACGGCGTATAAACCGCGCCGTAGAAAAAACTTGTCTGTCAACAAGCTTCCATATACAAATCGGACATGAGATATGTTAAATATGGCGTGCCACAGGGCAGTGTGCTTGGAGCACCTATGTTCCTAATATATATTAATGACTTTCCAACTGTTACTAACAATCCTATGACTCTTTTTGCTGACGACAGTACTATCCTTTTTGGCGCTTAAAATAAGAATGACATTAATGACAAAATAAATTTGACTTTAAAAAATGTAATTGACTGGCTAACAAGAAACAATTAAAAAATTAATGTCAGTAAAACTAAAGCTATAAACTTTAGACAAAGACTTCCGCTAGAAAATTTAAACATAAATTATGATAACCAATCAATAGAAGTAGTAGAATCAACTAAGTTTCTAGGATTATATCTAGACAACAAAATTACATGGAAACAGCAAATAGAGTTCTTATGTAATAAACTAAATAGATATTCCTTTGCGCTGCGTAATCTCAGAAAAATCGTTAATATAACAACTGTGATGACAGCGCACCATGGTTATGTATCGTCTACTCTCAGATATGGAGTTATTTTTTGGGGAAACTCCACTGAATTGGAACGTGCGTTTAGAGCGCAAAAGAGATGCATTAGGGCTATATGCAACTTAATACAAACTGATTCATGCAAACCTTATTTTAGAAAACTAAAAATACTGACTGCCCTGTATCTATATATATGAAACTGCAGCATTTATTAAATCACACCCAGAATTATTTGAGTACCGTACAAGGCGTCGTCATGCAGACCAGCTGTGCGTTCTACATTCCAAAACAGCGCTCATATACAAAAGTTTTGTTTGTATGGGACCAAAAATTTATAACAATATACCCCTAAACATCCGAAATATCAATCAGGTTAGGTTATTCAAGAAGAAACTACACTGTTTTCTCATAGATAAAGCATATTATACTTTGAGCGAATTTATGAATGATAAAGACAGACAAATGTAAAGGATTAATGTAAATGTAATGTAATGTAAAACTCACCATCATTTTATTTTAAATATGTATACCTAATAATCTAAATTCATTTTAATTTAATTTTAATCTTATGACTAATCTAATGCAATTGAAGGACTTTAACATAAGTGTAAGATTAACCAAATTTTGCATGCTTATATATAGGCTGAGTATGGTGAAACAACAAACAATGTAACATCTCCTGAAAAACCCATATTATGCAAATAAAATGATTTGATTTGATTTGATTTGATATACAACACTGACGACTGTGCGGCCTACACACGGCGAACAAACGGTGTTTCTATTACGCCAAAAAAAACGTGTGTTTACAAAGGGCCGAAGCTTAGCATTTTGACGTATGTGGAGGTTGAGAGTCCGGAATCTAATTTTGTGAGACACAGCAAATAATTACGCCTCTAACCCTCTTGGTGGGTGGGCAGAGTTGTATAATACACCCAGACTTTTCGCAAGTTAGGCATTTAATGATTCATATATATATTTTATATTCGTGTTCATAACATAACATTACACCTGTATTTCCCGGAGGGGTAGGCAAAAGAACGAGCTACATCCTATACTCGCTTGAATTTTCCTCCACAATGAAAGAGATCAAAGCGTCAAATTATATATACAGGGTGATTTTTTAAAGACCAGCTAAATTTAAGGATGTGGTACAGACCATCAAACTGAACAACTTTCTCCATGGGACCAACATCGTAATCGCGAAAATTTTATCAACTGTCCCATAGAAAACTTCAATACCTACTCGACCTAAATGTATGGGACGGCTGAATTTTTATTCGCGATTACGATGTTGGTCCCATGGAGAAAGTTGTTCAGTTTGATAGTCTGTACCACATCCTTAAATTTAGCTGGTCTTTAAAAAATCACCCTGTATATATGAGCTGGTAGGGCAAATAAAATTGAGTATTCAACACCGTCCTGAAGAAAAAAACAAATGAATTCTAGACGAAAACATCAGGATATATTGTGTCATGATTGATTCCTCCGGACGATGGGATGCCCGACAGATGTCAACCATGATAACTTCGTCCATAAGAAACCTTCCGTTTCCCCGAAGAGCTCACCGAAGCACAGCCAAGCTACGGACGCTAGCAGATCTACATGAGCTTCATGTAGGGTCCGAAAAAGAGCCCCTGATGCTTCTTACTCTGCCATACCTCGCGATTATGGTTGGTCTTAGCGTTCAAAAAAGCCTCGACCAGCACACTTTCGCAGGATATATATACAGTCTCATTACCGATGACCGTGGGTGATCCTCGACCTCCTATCCAGGGCGTCGATCGCGTCGGTCTGAGTTCATTTGAGTATGCCGCAAGAGTACATCAAATGTAGTCATTATTATGCTGAAGGAGTGAAACCTGTCCAAAAATAGCTCCTTATCATTAAGCGCTGTCGCGTTGTGAACATGGAATCTCTCTTTCTCTCTTTCTCTCTTTGTTCTGACGGGGGTTTTCTATCAGCATATTTGCGATGTCCGAAATTAAACGTGAGTTAAAAAATGTATAACGTTCGCATTATCCACTGGATTGTCCCAGTGTTGGTTAGCCGAAGACAGGTGTTCTCCGCAGAAACGTGCGCATATCTCCACACCAAGTGCAATGTTACCGATGCTGGGATTCATCCGAGATGCTCTAGTCTTCAGGTTATGACTGTGGAGTCATATCATCCGGGTGTTGGTCATTTAGTTCTGGTACATGGCGTCGTTGTTCAACGGCATTATTTGATCTTTGCTAGCATCTGTGGCACACAGCCATAACGTTGTTGAACATAACCTGTAACGGACACAAACACATGCAGCAAACGCGATGCAGCATACCTGCTTGTTACAGTTTAGCTTATAAACGATGAGAGTGAAACAGTACACATGGTGGGAGAGTAAATAGTGAATATGTGGGGTGACTGACAGCATGTCTATTGTCTCCTGGAATTTCTTTTCCGTGGCTCGCCTTCATCTTCGTCGTCTGAGTCAGTATCAATGTCTCTCCTCCCTATGGGGTACCCTAGCTGGGATAGTTTAGCTTTGGCATCCTCTGATAACTCTCAAATTCTGCTTCAGCCATCCTCTTCACATACTTATCTTTCATGACTGTGTTTGTTACGCGATGTGCTTGGGAGCACTGGAAGTTGTCCCCAATTAGCTTTTGGAACATGGCGTAGGTATGCGATCGTAGCATAATAGAAGTCGGGGAAGTGTGAGTGATTGAGCTCCTGGTGGTTATTGGGGTCCCTAAATCTGCTGTTCGGAAGATCTGGGTCTGAGGAGGTTGCTGCAGACCATTTGCCTCTTTACTCAACAGCTTGATCTAGAACTGCTGGTATTTCTAGGACCTTGCAGTGAGACTTTATAAATGAGTCCATGTACTGGACTGCCCTGAGTGACGAGTACTCCCACATCAACTTAATCTGTGAGAGTACGGCTCCCTCCGCCCCTGTTTTTATAACTACCAATGCTTGTGTCTACAATATCCTTTCTGAGAGTGTCCCTGCCAGTCAGGATGTTCTGGAACTTTGTCCCTATTCGTATTATGACCGGCCATGCACTGTCCGCCTGGTTACCTTCCACCTTTTGGTGAATGCAGCGTGGTTTTGATGCGTTATTGGCTTTGCCAAAGACATCAAGCTGGTTAGAGTGAGGGCAAGAATACCCTGATCTACCTCTTCGGAAGGTTTGGTGACTGTGGACGCTGGTACTGTCGCGATTCTAGCTGCACTGGTGCCCTGGTGGTTCTGAAGGGCGCTATGAAGCTCAGCACCGTGGAAATGACCAGGTCATCGGAATATGTTGTTACCCCATCTACTAGTTCGCCTCCGGAGGTGTGGCATTATATGGAGGAGTGGTTGGGCGTTCCCTAGTCCTAACGGCGTGGGTGGGGCAGGTATTGTGAAACCCTGGTGTTTTGGTGTTCTTCTATCCTACGACCTTGCACTTTTTGTGGCGACTTATTGGGTCAAATTTATTTTAATTATTCGGTTGTTAGAATTTATTACTTTTACCAGCATTACCTATGTCAGCAGGTACATACCTGTAGTAGTTCATTTTGTGAAATGTAGATAGATAACTCAGGTCTACTTTGTAACAGTGTCCTGCAAAATGTATCCTCTTTATTGACCCCGTAAACAAATAATCAATCAATGGTCAATTTGTAATATGTAATGGATAATCAAACTTATTTTATATACTCGTATCTGTATTACAATTACATGTTCCCTAAAAACCCAATATTTATGATGGTGGTCACCCGGACCTTTTAAATGAGAAATATCTTAAATCTGTTAAATAAATTTCAATTTTAAAAGCGCGAGCGTCTGTCGGTCCTTTATGGATATTTTTTAATTTTTCTATTTCATATAAGTGAAAAGTCTAAGTGACAATATCCTATCTGTCAAAGAATAGTTGGCGGCCAGTACCCAACAGTAATACCAAAGAGACCACACCAACACAAACCCACACCACACAAACCTAATGTATTTAACGCAAACACTCAGCAGAACTACTATAAACTTCTCGGTTGACAAACCCACTTTTGCGACCGTCAAGGGTTTTGTCTCAAATTGGATACCATTTCGCTTTTGAAGTTTCGAGAAACGTGATCTTAAAGCTTTGTGGATAATACTCATTTCCGAATAGTTGGCAGCTTTCTGAATAAATACAGACGCTGATATCACAAAATACATAATTATAACAAAGTTTGACGATTCTTTATTGAATTCCTAGCTTTTGCCTGCGGCTTCGTTCACGTAAAATTTCCCACCAAAAAAACCCACTCCATCGCATCGCATCACCTGCCCACGCTACCACCTCTGCGATGACTCGATAATCGACTACCACCTAGCGTGATGTTAAATGTAGCCCATCCTTCCTCAAGAATTGGGCTATCAAATGCAAAAAGAATTATCATTCCGCCTGGTAGATCCAAAGATTAGCGCGTTCAAACAAACAAACTCTTATTATTAGTATAGATTAGAATAACCTATACTGTGCCACCTAAATGAAATCAAAATGATTGAATGCTTAAAATACTAGTCATCTTCATATACGAAAGAAGATACATGTATTATAAAGTTGCATTTCGTGTCTGTCTGTGTGACCGTGTTGTTCTTCTAAACTACGCAAAGGATTTTGATGTGGTTTTCACTATCATTTAGAGAATTAATACGGAAAATCTATGTGTATAATAAATATTAAACTTACATTTAATATCCACCAACCCGCTTAATATCCACCAACCCGCACTGGGCCTGCGTTGTGGATCATGGCCTACTCGCTCTCATAAAGAGAAGGCCTGTGTCCTAGCAGAGGGAACATTAATGCTGATTAATCAAGCATATAATAAAGAAATCTCTATGTTTTGTCAAATCGTAGAACCGTGCAAGACAGGGGCGGGTCTCTCGTAATAATAATAAACTGAAATTGGAACCTTGGGAGGCACCTACAACTTATTTATGCGAACGTGACGGCACATCGGATTCGGGGCCATTAAGTATTGGACAACAGTATTTTACAATACTGGATATTTACAATACTAGATAGCCTTTGATATGCCCAATAAATATAAAATAATGGGTTTGTTTAAGTAAAAGGAACAAGTGATGTTGAGAATAATAATTATGGAGCGTTGTCCAACCACTGCCTGTTAAAAGCAAAGTGAATTTTACTTTCTTTTGACATTTTATTCCGTTTTGGTTTATTTTATTTTTATTCAAAAGGAACAACAAACAGCTACAATATAAAACATAGAAATATTCAATCTTTTATAAACCTCTTTAAATTTTAATCAATTGCTAAGCAACTGATTAGCAAAATTCTTATTCATAAACGCTATTTAGCGCTAAGAGGTAGCTAAGCAATTGATAAGTAGCTGTCAAAACTAAACTAGTAATTTCTCTAATATCTATAATTTATTGTCAAAGGAAACTATTCCTCTATACAAAGTGATTCATTATTACTAAAAAATTTTTTTACTTGTGAAGCTCGTCCTGAACCAACCCGGCGGCGACGTCGTTAAAAGATCACCCATAGATAAATGTCACACATATCTCCACTATTCCATTGCAGTATGCATATCTGTTACGGCTCATAAGTCCTTTCCTATATCCTAAGGGCACGTCTCTCCTGCCATTGCGGTGCACCCTGAAATATAAGGCTTCAGGGGCTAGTGCAAATCTTGGGGTTTATTTCATTAATCGAGTCTGGTCAAACCACGCTGGGGTCGGTGCACTTCATTCATAAAGTTTTTTGCATGCAATCAATATAGATCTGTAGCCCAGTATGACGCGAAGAGTCACTACCACCACACCACCGATGACTACTTAAATCACTCCCGACCATATCCGGCTCGAAGAACCATGAACAATATTTCCGGGGTCGGTTAGGTTCATGCGGAACTAACACAATTTAACAAAGCTATTTTTATTCCATTGACAACTTCTATCACACAAAAATAATAAAGAATGAAATAAAAGTAAACACAAGAGAGATTATAAGACCTCTTAGCATAATCAGGCTATAACGTTCCCACTGCTGGGTCACAGGCCTCCTCTCGGTGAGAGGGAGTGGACCGTAATCCACCACGCGGGCCCGGTGCGGGTTGGTAGATGTCTTCGAATTTTTGGTTCTAGCACATGCCGGTTTCCTCACGATGTTTTCTTTCACAGTTTGCGAGAGCAGTGGTGATGAAATAATGTACACATATTAAAGCGCGAGCGCAAAATTAAAACCCAGACAGGGTTCGAACGTAAAGACTAAAGCGCCTGTCTGGGTTTGAACGTAAAAACCAAAAAAACGAGGTTAATTTATTATTTTTTCAAAAATTGCCTGGGTTTGTAAGTACTATTTACAGTAGGTAGTACTACAACAACGTTCTATCAAGGACTACACAAATCCAAATCCATCCTAATCTCGTTCTTATAAATTTCGTCACCTTATCCATCCCATTTGAAGTTACCGTCGTATTAGTTTTATGACCGCAATGCGACACCTTTTCCTTGTATGGTGTTTTCTCGTAACTAGAGTATCTACCTACCAACCTATGGGTTTTCAATCTATTGCTACTTATAGCGAGACTAGCTGTGTGCTGTGCTGTAATTACCCCGCAGAACTTTCTACTAAAATGGTAGAAAATGAGAAAGTAATAATCTTACAAGTAATCAAGTCGGCTCAGCACAGCGTGATGTTGCACTGACGACTGACGTCACACTAATTGCTAGAACGACAAGTAAATAATTTCGCGTCGGAAACAAGGCCAGGCGGGGTTTATTGCTCATTCACATTTAATTTTTATGTACCGACGTGACACCGTTGGGAATATAGGGAGACTCTGAATTAAGCTTGTGCCGAGTTTGATTACGCTCTTAATCTGTTTTTACATTTCTAGGTTATGTTAGTATTTGTAGTGTGTATCGCTCAAGGAATTCTTGTGTTTTGATAAAAGTCGTAGAGGCTGTTGTTATACAACTTCTCCAGCGTCTTCCCGGTATGAAAAGTTTTGATTAATTCCACCTCGAGTAAATCACAAAAGGGCTCTAGTGGCATTATAACGTTTCCACTTCCGACAGTCGTTGTACCGTAACGTTGACAGCTGGCTCAAGCACCTGAAAAAGAGAGAGCATCCGAACACGGTACGCGGTCAGATTGTTTTCCCTCTCTGTAGCCCCATAGTATGAGCGCATGACATTTTCATTGATGGATCGTGTCCATCTCATGCGCTGCACACTTCCGCCGGGAGCTGGGACCCTATCAGAGGCCGGTGGGCCTCGAGGTCCTAAGTCGTCCGGCGGCCGGCGTCCTCCCCGTCGACGAGCAGGTAGTGGCGTCATGGGCGGAGAGAAATACTCGTCGCTCGAGCTCGACGCAACTACCGCGGCCGGTGTCGTCACAGCGCTAACAGTGGGGCCGGGTACCGGCGGCGGCGAGGCGGAGCTGAGCGAAGAGTCCGGAGGTGGTGGGTCAACATAATTCACATCTCTTTCCTATTTATTTTGGTTTTTCGGAGGTGACATGGCAGATGTCACCTCCGGTTCGGCAATTTTTGGTCCATCGTAATTTTTATTTTTGTAATTTGATACTATTTTGATAAGAATTTAGTATTTCGGTTTTGCCTGTACGGTTTCATAATAGGTATGCGTAAACACTAACCTGCTTAGTAAACTGCTTCTAAATATTTAATCTTCACTGTGAGAAGGATTGGGCCGTAATCCACCACGCGGGCCCAGTGCGGGTTGGTAGACGTCTCTTCGAATGTTTGGTTCTATTAATGTTTATTTTTTAACAGATATTTTAATTTTTTCATTAAAAGGATATTAAAAAAAACATTAAATAATAAAGAAAATATGGATCCCTGATGCTGATGGTCTATATCTGAAGGCCAGTTTTCGTAATTTAAAACGTTCAAAATCTAGTCACAGTCTCATCTCGGCGACAAACAAATATTTCAAAAACTTGTCAAAATGCTGGGAAATATTTAGACGTATTTTTGACAGATTGAGACTGAGATCAGAATGTGAACGTTCTTAAAATTACGAGAATTGCCCCCCTGATGAAAACCATGGTCACCCCAGTCGTTCCAGATAAATTCCCATCTACTTAACAATTTGTTCTACTTATTGACATTCGACGATAATTAAGTCAGAAATTATTAATATTAGGGGTTAAAGTATGAAATTGCCGATTAGTACTGAAAAATTGAAATTAGTTTTTTTTTTAATTTAACATATTTATTTAATCAACATAATTACCATTATTATCTATACATTGCTGCCATCTAATAGGAAGGTCATTTATGCCTTTGCGATAGAAGTCTCGTGATCTAGATTCGACAAACTTTGTGAAATCATTTTGTACTGCCTCCTGAGAAGAAAACTTTTTATCACGTAGAAAATTGTCCAAATCACGATAAAAATGGTAGTCCGTTGGAGCAAGGTCTGGCGAATACGGAGGGTGACGAATGGTTTCTAATTGCAGTTCCTATAGAGTTAAAACGGTTTCTCGTGCTGTATGAGGTCTCGCGTTATCATGAAGCAATAATGGTGAAGATCGATTCATGAGTCGGGGCTATTTCACTGCTAGTTTTGCTATCATTGTTCGGAGTTCAGCACAGTAGACATCTGCCGTTATTGCTTGACCAGATCGGAGAAAGTTATAGTGAATAACACCATGCTGAGACCACCAAACAGTTACCATTACCTTTTCATTGGTAAGCTTTGCTTTAGGACACTGTTACGGCGTTTGACCTGGGGTCAGCCATTGCATTTTTCGCTTACGGTTATCGTAAAGAATCCACTTTTCATCACATGTCACAATTTGATCCAATATTCCTTCATTTCTATATCGATTCAACATTTCCTTGTTGAATCGATACAGAAATTTCACAAGTTTCAACACGTGTTTCTTTCTGCAGATCAGTCAAATCATGAGGCACCCATTTCTAATATTAGGGGTTAAAGTATGAAATTGCCGATTTGTACTGAAAAATTAAAATTCGTTTTTTTTTTAAATTTAACATATTTATTTAATCAAAATAATTACCATTATTATCTATACATTGCTGCCATCTAATAGGAAGGTCATTTATGCCTTTGCGATAGAACTCTCGTGATCTAGATTCGACAAACTGTGTGAAAGCATTTTGTACTGCCTCCTGAGAAGAAAACTTTTTATCACGTAGAAAATTGTCCAAATCACAAAAAAAATGGTAGTCCGTTGGAGCAAGGTCTGGTGAAAACGGAGGATGACGAATGGTTTCTAATTGCAGTTCCTGTAGAGTTAAA
Source organism: Apamea epomidion (assembly GCA_947507525.1). Classification (NCBI taxonomy): domain Eukaryota; kingdom Metazoa; phylum Arthropoda; class Insecta; order Lepidoptera; family Noctuidae; genus Apamea; species Apamea epomidion. The sequence continues at coordinate 13,276,603 of OX382248.1, forward strand.
ACGGTTTCTCGTGCTGTATGAGGTCTCGCGTTATCATGGAGCAATAATGGTGAAGATCGATTCATGAGTCGGGGCTGTTTCACTGCTAGTTTTGCTATCATTGTTCGGAGTTCACACAGTAGACATCTGCCGTTATTGCTTGACCAGATCGGAGAAAGCTATAGTGAATAACACCATGCTGAGACCACCAAACAGTTACCATTACCTTTTTATTGGTAAGCTTTGCTTTTCCATCACGAAAGCGTTTAAACCAAAATCGCGCGGTGCGTTCATTAGCAGTCCCCTCTCCAAACGCAACATTGATATTGCGAGCTGCTTCTGCCGCGTTAGTTCCGCGTCGGAACTCGTATTCAAGAATAACTCGAATTTTCGAAGTATCCATCTTTCTTGTCTAAGCTAAATAAAAAAACAACTGAAAGTCGATAATCGAATGTTGCACATTTTTTAAAAGAAGAACTTCATAGGTACCATGTGAAAAAAGTTTCACTCAAAAATCTCAAACCATGAAGGTTCTATGTCAATTCGAAGTACCTATTACAATAAAACGGCAATTTCATACTTTAACCCCTATTATTTAATTATTTTATTGATTTGACGCAAATGAGTCAATATTGTTGGTAAGGTAACGTTAAACCATGCCGCTAATTCCTGGGTAGTTTGGCTCGGATCGGCTTCCACCATCTCTTTCAATTCATTGTTATTCACCTGTGTGGGCGGTCTTCTACGTGGTTCGTTCTTCAAATAAAAGTTTCCATCACCAAAGCGTTTAAACCAAAATCGCACGGTGCGTTCATTAGCAGTCCTCTCTCCAAACGCAACATTGATATTACGAGCTGTTTCTGCCGCGTTAGTTCCGCGTCGGAACTCGTATTCAAAATTAACTCGAATTTTCGAAGTGTCCATCCTTTCTTGTCTAAGCTGAATAAAAACAACAACTGAAAGTCGATAATCGAATGTTGCACTTTTTAAAAGAAGAACTTCATAGGTACCATGTGAAAAAAGGTGCACTCAGAAATATCAAACCATGAAGGTTCTATGTCCATTCGAAGTACCTATTACAATGAAACGGCAATTTCATACTTTAACCCCTATTATTAAATATGCGGGTTTTACAGGCCTTAATACAGCGTATTGTCTTAAATATTCCGTTGTATGTTTACTGGGCATTTTAGTTTTATGATTTTGTAATAATTATTCAATTTCTCTTTGCTAACCAAATGGGCTTGTAACTCCTGTATTCGGCGCTAAATCAATAATCTATACTATGTATACTAAACACTACTACTAAAGCTGAACAGTTTGTTTTTTGTTTGAACGCGCTAATCTATGGAACTTCCAGTCGGATTTGAAAGTATTTTTAACCGATTTCAAAAAAGGAGGAGGTTCTCAATTCGACTGTCTTTTTTATGTTTGTTACCTCAGAACTCCGTTATTTATAACCGATTTGCAAAATTCTTTTTTAATTTGTAAGGATATACTTTCAATTTGGTCTCATAGAAATCATCAAAAACGGTTCAGTAGTTGGGTTTTAAACCAAAAATACTGATAAAAATTACAACTTATAAGTGAAAAATTTTGCAAAGTGAGAAATAACTTTAATTTCGGAAGTCGGTGCCAAACAACGCAAATGCGAACCCAACGACACCGACTTCCGAAATTAAAGTTATATTTCACTTTATGGTGTCTTTTTTGGAAGTCGGTTGTTTTATTTTTTTTGCAAAAAAGCTTTTTTGTTCAATTCTTGAGGAAGGGGTCTCAAATAGTGGGTAATGCTCTGAACTCTGCTCTTAATAGTTTGTTCGAGTTTTCATTGTGTTTTTGCCTGTACCAAGTGTGGTCAGGAGTGACCGAGCTATGTGATACTTTGCGGGGTATGTTTCTTTACAGATTAACACACGAGGACGTGTGTCCAGCAGGATGGCCGTGTCCGAGTTATTCGTTTATTCGGAACGCCAGCGCCATCTCGTGGCGCTTGTCAGAGTCTAGCCTGAGTTCGTGGGGGGACGAGAGCTACAGCTACAGCTACAAGAGCGGTGTGAGCAGAGCTCTCGGGAACATCGAAACATTGGACATCGTACGAACAACATGTGCTTAGAAACTGTCTCGCGTTTCGTATCGTTGAGCTGTGTACCTACAGCGTGTGATTCGCTAGTGTGATTCGCTAGTGTGATTCGCTAGTGTGACTAACTTTTTCGTAAATTATAATCTGATTTGAACTGCAAACCGTTTTTCTATTGAGCTATAATCAACACTGCCCATAGTACGCCCACAGTAATTAAAATATGCCTTATGTTAACGAGAGACAGACATACCTTCTCCGACATTTATATTTATTTTTTCAAAACGCACTTTAATATCCAGTGCTATACGGTACTGAATTAAAGTGCGTTTGGAAAACTGGTCCTAATTTTATGATGAAAATTGACTGCTTTTTCATCTTGTCATGTAGTGCTGGAAAGCATTCCCACCACGCGGCCTAAAAAATGATAAAAACGTTTTTGCACAGGCAACACACGTAACTTATAAAATAGCAACACCACGCGTGAACATGTCAAGTAATGTAATTTATCACTTAGATTTATTGTGTGATCGCCCTGACAGATGAGGCATAGTCAAAATGAATCATAGCCAAAATGAATTATAATAATATGCGCTTTCGTACAGATTGAAAGAATTTATTTAGCTTAGTTGAACAAATTACTTCTATTTTAATACGGTTTTACAAATTTTTTATTTATTTTTTTTACTTTTAGTTCCACAGATTGAGATGACGATGACAGAACAACCAACATACCTTACATTTTTCTCAGTTTACTCAAAACTCCCGTATGATATTTTAAGATTTTGAGATGCTTTGTTAATATGATTATCCCGGTATTACTAAGTCAGGCCAAGTATCTGGGTAACAAAGTGGGAAATTTCTCACTTAAGTACCTACCTGAGAGAGACATTGCACTCGTGAGTTGCAGCTGAAAATCAGCGTCAGGTCCTGACCTTGTGTTAACCTTTTGGCATTAAAAGCATTGTTTTATGTTATTTATAGTTTGGTTTCTGTTTGCTGTAATGCCAATAAACGCATCTTCTTTCTTTCTTTACCTACTCTGCAAAGTGGTCTTCAGCAAAGAGCACAGCTTGGCTTGGCATACTGGGCAAACGAACCATACATAAATTCAAATTCAAATTCAAAATCATTTATTTGCTAATATGGGTAATTACATAAAGTTGTTAAAATAGAAAAGAGTTCAGCCATATTACGCCTTGAAGCATGTAAATCTCAAGCTTTGACTGTATCACAACATTGTTATTTATTATAGAAATTCATTGCAACAATAATTTATAATTAATGACATAATTTTGGTAATTTCATTGTGGTAAATAATAATTAAATTAAAAATTAGCAAATCACAATGTCTCTAGAATAATTAAAATAATGAGAATGTCAAGATATAATTGTAAATAAATGTTAAAATAATAATAATAGATAAATAATTAGTCAGTGTATTAATCACATGTCACCTTCGGGATCCCAACTGATGGTAGGAGGGGTTCACATCGGCGTCGAGAAGACGATGGGACCTGGGTCTCGTCCTCGACAGCCGGTGGAACTTCGTCGAGCATTTCCGACGTTTGGCCCCCAAACTGAAACGGACCGGGGCCGCCTTAAAGCGGCTCCTGCCCAACCTGAGGGGGCCAAACGCCTCCTGCCGCAGGCTTTACGCGGGGGTCGTGCGGTCCATGGCCCTTTATGGGGCCCCGGTGTGGGTGCGTTCACTGCGGCTTCGAGCCGCACACTATCTGAACGCGCCCCAGAAGGTGGTAGCCGTAAGGCTTATCCGGGGGTACCGCACGATCTCGGGCGAGGCAGCAGGCCTCCTTGCCGGACTGCCGCCATGGGATCTGGAGGCGATAGTCCTCGCGCGCCTGTATGACTGGCGCGCGGAGGCACTACGTCGGGGGGAAACTCTGCACCCGCGGCAAATCGCGGCGGAGCGGACGGACCTCCGGCGCGATCTCATGGCGGAATGGAAGGCGCGACTATCGCAACCCAGCGCAGGGCACGCCACGATAGCGGCGGTAAGACCCCTCTTTGAGGAGTGGCTAGAGAGGCGTCACGGCGCTCTCACCTACCGCCTGACGCAGGTCCTCTCCGGACACGGATGTTTCGGGAGGTTCCTGCACATCATCAGGCGGGAGGAGACGCCCGGGTGTCACCACTGCGAGGATCGCCCAGAGGACACGGTGGAGCATACGGTGGAGGTCTGCCCCGCTTGGGCAGAGCACCGCCGTGTCCTCGTAGAGGCGATCGGCAGCGGCGGCGACTTCTCGCGTCCGGCCCTGGTTCAAGCCATGGTCCGGGGCGAGAGGGAGTGGGAGGCGATCACCTCCTTTTGCGAAGCAGTTATGCTAGCGAAGGAGGTGGCGGGATGGGCGAGGGAGAGATCCTCACGCCTCAGCCGCCGAGGGAGACGCTCCGGGCGTCAGGAGCCGCGTGACGACTCCCGGCCACCGTAGGCGCGGGCCTGCGGGCAGAGAGCAATGGGTAGCTCTCCGTCCGATCAGGACCAGGCCCGTGCTGGACGGCGCGTATGTGTTCCACGTGCGCCTCAAAGGGATGTTAGTGTAGTTGACGGGGCCCGACAGGGCCGAAGCCTGCCGGGGTAGCGGGATCGTCCGAAAGGGTTACCGCTGCCCTGGTACATAAAGGGCTAAGGAAGGAACACTGGTGGGTTTTAGTCAGTAAGAGTCTGACACTCCCTTCTGCTCCACCCAGAGCGGGAGGGGTCATTTGATGATTTCCCATCCTTAAAAAAAAAAAAGAAAAAAAGTGTATTAATCACATGTCACATCATCAACATTATTTTTCTCAAAAGATCCAATATCGTTCTGGCAATATATCAGAGGGGCAATTCTTGTAATTTTAAAAACGTTCACAGTCTGAAGGGCAATTCTCGTAATTTTAAGAACGTTCACAGTCTGATCTCAATCTCAATCTGTCATAAAATACTTCTAATTTCCTTAAATTTAGACATGACATTTTAGAAAGTTTTTGATAATTTGCCACTCTTGGCTAAATGTACACCTTTTATAAACGTTATATTAAATAAATCATTATGATTAAAAATATTATTATTATTTGTTTGTCGCCGAGATGAGACTGACTTTAATAAGTTAAATATATACACGTAATATACACGTAGCGGGCCCTCATCGGGAGGCGCGGCTTAGGTTTCAATTGTGGGATTTAGCTGGGCGACCAAGTAATGGTCGAATCTTTTATGAGATGTCGGAGGCGAGGAAACATTTTAAAGCAAAATTGAAATGGTGTCAGGATAGACAAGAGCAATTTAAAATGGACATCCTTGCAACCGACCACTCCTCTAAGGATTTTAAGAGTTTTTGGAAGCATACAAACAAAATGAACACTAGGCCGGGCTTCCCGTTGAGTGTTGATGGCTCGGCTGACCACAGTGACATTGCCGAGGCATTTAGGGAGCATTTTACTGTGCGGTCACGCTTAGGTCCCTCGTCTGGAAAGGTGAGCGGTGGTGAGCCCATTGTGACGGGGCAGAATGTAAAGATACCTGCGAAGAGCGTGGCGGACGTTATTAGAAAAATGCAGCGTGGAAAATCACCTGGTCACGATGGGCTCAGTATCGAGCATTATAAATTTGCGGGGGTTCACTTGCCACGAGTACTGTCTTTGTTTTTCAGTCTGTGCATAGGTCACTCGTATTTGCCGGAGCCGCTAATGCGGACCATAGTCATTCCGATAGTTAAAAATAAGACGGGTGATACGTCTGACATTAGTAACTACCGACCTATCTCACTCGCTACCACGGCAGCCAAGGTATTTGACAGTTTGCTAAATAGTCGCCTCACAGCACAGGTTGAGTTGCACGATGCCCAGTTTGGATTCAAAGCAGGAGTCTCAACAGAGAGCGCTATTCTGAGTCTGAAGCGAACTGTCATGTACTACACAACGAGGAGGACGCCGGTACTTGCGTGTTTCCTCGACTTGTCGAAAGCATTTGATCTGGTCGCATATGACGTTCTGTGGGACAAGTTGAGGGACGCGGGTGTGTCGGCGGAGTACACCTCCCTTCTCAAATATTGGTACTCTAACCAAAAGAACCGGGTGAGGTGGGTGGGTACTCTGTCGGACGAGTACAGGCTGGAATGCGGAGTCAGGCAGGGGGGGTTAAGCTCGCCTCTTCTTTTTAACCTCTACATCAACCGGCTCATCGAGCGACTGAGCTGCACACATGTCGGGTGCCACATTGATGGAACGAGTGTCAACAATATAAGCTATGCAGACGACATGGTGCTTCTCAGTCCCTCGATGGGTGGGTTGAAGAAGTTGTTATCGACCTGCGAGGCCTATGCGGAGGAGCATGGCTTAATATACAACTCGAAGAAGAGTGAAATTCTTGTATTTAAAGCACCTAAGCAGCAGCCACGCAGTGTTCCTCCCATAAGTCTCAACGGTGTACCACTTAGAATTGTGGATAGTTTTAGGTACCTTGGCCACGTTGTCACGAGCGACCTAACGGATGACTTAGATATAGAGAGGGAGCGCAGGGCGTTGTCTGTGAGGAGCAATATAATTGCCCGCAGGTTCGCTCGTTGTACTACAGACGTCAAAATAACCCTTTTTAAGGCGTTCTGTCAATCGTTTTACACGAGTGGCCTGTGGGTATCATACACGCGCCGAGCCTACAACGTCCTGCGTGTTCAATTTAATAATGCTTTTAGGATGCTGTTGGGACTTCCATGGCGTTGTAGCGCTTCAGGAATGTTCGCGGAGGCTCGCACAGATGGCTTCCATGCCATCATGCGAAAGAAAGCGGCCTCCTTGCTACAGCGCTTGCATGGTAGTAACAACAGAATCCTGAAAATGATAGCTGCCAGACCGGACTGTCCCTTTCAAGGACACTGGGTGGGGACAGTCATAGGTCTAAATAAATAATTATAATAATTTTTGTGAAAACTAACAATACTAACCTACTTATTTAAGCACCATTGTTACTAACACCAAAATACTAACATATTTATGGACCTTATAATAGTCTGAAATAAAGTTTTATTATTATTATTTTATAACAACCTTGCATTTAACTTTAATAAGTTAAATGCAAGGTTGTTATAGTCCTTAATATGCACACGTGCCCTGGTCGCGCCGACCTCCGCCGTCGCCTGCGCATCTAGCCGAGGAAGCTCCTTATTGTGCACAGATTTAAAAAAATTCGCGAATTGCCTCACACACTCATCATCCGCTAGATGTTGACCATACCTTCTGATACTTTGCCTATTTACTTTACTTCGCTTTGACCTGAAAGCCTATTCTCGTAATTTAAAACGTTCAAAATCTAGTCGCAGTCTCATCTCGGCGACAAACAAATAATAATAATAATTTTAATCATAATGATTTATTTAATATAACGTTTATAAAAGGTGTACATTTAGCCAAGAGTGGCAAATTATCAAAAACTTTCTAAAATGTCGTGTCTAAATTTAAGGAAATTAGAAGTATTTTTAATTGTAATTGGTCACTAAACCTGGTAATTAAACCAGGTTTAGTGACCAATTACAATTATTATAGACAGACACATACTCATAAAAAACACGATATATTAAAAGTTAGGTTAAAACGTAAAAAATCAACAATACTTTCATGAATCCCTCTCACAAGTACTTCTCATATACCAGTAAAATCATCGTCCATTTATCCACAAACAGATCGTTTGGTAGAAGCCAAGGATCATTTAAACGCCGTAAGAAGCAAATTTTTCAGGTAATTGAATAGCGCATCGCGGCAACAAATACGATTCAAAATAGCGATGCGTTTTTGCAGTTTTAATTAGGTACATTAAAACAAAAATGCACGGCTCACTGGAATAATTTTTAGGTATTTATTTAGTTGATTGAATTCCCTTTATTATCATTCCATCATAAAATATGATAGTTTACGCTGATAATGAGAATAAATTATGCGCGACGAAAAATATTTTCTGACCTCTGTTTCACGATGTTTTATTTAAAAAAAATATTATTTTTGAATAAATTTTTTTCAAATATTAACAAAGCAAAATCTTATTCAAATATTAACATTTGACAATACACAAAAAAAAATCTGGCTTGCAAATGTACCAATACGCCTAACTGTGTGATAAAAAACTTGAGCGTTTTACGGTGTCTAGCTTTGGACAGCACCTTAACTGCGGCCAGAGTGCGAGGTACTGAAAATATTTATTATTCTGTAAAAAATCATTGCATTATGGTCAGTATCCAGTCAGATAACAGGCGCGAGCGTTTCTATGGAGAAAAGACCACCCGCATTTCTTCTTAATGAAATGAAGTAGAGAAAATTAACATCAGGAAAATTTCAGCCAGTTTATTTCAAACGGAACTCACTCTCTAAGACTTCTTGGTTTTAAAACACAACTTTGTTGAACATTCTTAAAAGTATTTGCTTCAAACTCAAGGTTCGACAATCCATCGCAAAAGTACACTGAAAGTGTGCAAACGGTGTAAAAGTCAAGTGGGAGTCGCACATTGCTGGTAAAAGAATACACCCTGAATGGCATTCCGTTCAAACCTTTTTACGGGCCTTGGTAAATATTTACCTATTTTATGGCCTGAAACGTTTTACGGACAACCCTACGGAAGTACTTTGCAAGGGTTGCGCGTGAAGTTTTTTTATGTAGATTGAACTCTAGTAACGAAAGCAAAAAGAAAATACAATTTTAATTGGGTTACCTTAAACAAGCATTAATTATTCTGAAGTTGTTTACCGTGATCAATTTTGAGCATAAATCAACATCCGTTAAAAGGTTTGAATAACTTAAAAAGTCTGACGTGGCCGCATTGGCGTGGCTGATCTGCATACTGTGCTGGCTCGCTTCTTTGGCCAATGCCAATATCAATTCAGACTTTGCTTTTCTGTCAGCCGTCTTCCATGTTGATATTGCAACACCGGTAAAAGGTTTTGTCTTTTCTCCACTTACATACTCCACGAAGTCATTCTTTATTAACAATGCTTCATCCACCTGTACCTTCCAACTGTCGTATTAAATCCGAGTGTAGTTCGTCATGTAACAAGGGTGGAAAATGCACGAGAGTATGGTTAAAATTAGAAAGCTTGTTTGCATCAAAAGGATCTGCAAGGAAAGCGAATTTACTGAAAAGGCTCATGTTACAAAGGATGAGTGAATACCAAAAGATACATGAGCACCGTGATTCCTTTTTTGAAGCTGTCGACAAATTGGAAGAAATGGATATAAAAATCCATGATGATTTGTTAACGATGTTGCTGTACAGTCTTCCGGGAAGTTACGAAAACTTTAGATGTGCTATAGAGTCTAGAGATGAGCTTCCATAGCCAGAGCAACTAAGAGTTAAAATCATCGAAGAGGATACCTAGTTCAAGAGGAAACGCTCAAGTTGACAAAATGGAAGGTGCCATGCCATGTATTTGGACAAACATCCAAAGATAATTGAATAAATGGAAAAAATTAAGTTTGAATATTTTAAGTGCCATAATTTTGGCCATATGCCATCGGACTCCACACACTGCAAAAAAAGGGAAAAGACTCAAGAAACTCGATGTATGGAGTCATGCTCTAGTCATGAAAGTTGTGAAGCTTTAACTATATATCATGTTTCAAATGACTGCCGCATCGCTGCTGATGCGAAGCGCCGTCAAGAATGGATTTTTGATAGTGGTTGCACTTCTCATATGTGCGATGACCCGCAAAGGTTTGCTGAGATACTCCCTGCGAGTCAAAAATATAAATTAGCCACAGATTCTTTGACAACCGTGGAAGGTAAAGGTACAGTTGAGTTATTAGCATGCAATGATGATCGAACGCGAAAAATTAAATTTGAAAATACCCTATTGGTTCCCGATTTACATATTTTATATATATTTTTATATAGTTTCCGGTTATATTTATCCTATTTAATATATATTTTTGGAGGGTTCTAGTGCTTATAAAAATAATGTATCATCAAAAAGGAAAACATAGGGACACACAAGTAGTAATCCTTTTTTGGATATGGAAGGTTGAGTAACAGCGGCGTCTTAAATTTCATTCATTGTTTTACCTATTCACATTTTAATGTAAATCAAAATCTAAAGTGTTTTATTGTAATTAGGCTGAGAATCATCACTTTTCGAACGACAAAACTACATAAGACATGTCCCTCAAAACGCCCGTTCTTCAACCACTTCCTTGTGATTTCGCTAGGAAGAAACAGTGGCGCAACAAACTCCCTAGCAGCACGGCTGTCTAAAAAACCAGCTGTGTAAAATTAACGAGCAGCGCTCGTCGTTGACGTTTTCTAAAAACAAACAAACACACACATATTTTTTAATACAAAATTGTAGTAAGTAAGCGCCCTCGCTATGTTTTTATTCTGGCTATGTTGACTGTTTATGTTGACTGTTTATTTTTCTCGAGACTTGGGGCCTTTGAGTGAATTGATTGCTTTTGCTCAGTTCAATATTATGATTATTTCCATAAAATTAAAATAATAGATAACTTCCTAGGGCTGGTTTTTTGATACGTAGTTAACTCAATCAATTGTTAAAAATAATATCTAACTAATGGTTACATTTTTGTAAAATGTGTTTTTTGATCAATTTTTAGTTTTATCTAATGATATAATATCATTGCTAATGGTCAAATAATTACCTTTTAGTTCAAAGAATTAACCATTAGTGACTATTTTTAACAATTGGTTGAGTTAACTACGGATCAAAAAACCGGCCCTTAATGACGCAGTCAAGTAAAAACATTGAACCGTTTGTTTATGCAAACTTTTTTTTCGGAAGGACTTCAAAATGTTTTCCTTCATAACCTGAAAAGGCGGCAAATAAATTCTGCATGTAATTTTTTTTAATTCCCATTTTGCGCTCCTCAAAATGTTATTATTTAACACTCTAATATAACGATTGCGCCTCTTTTCATGAACCCCTAATATTTCCTAATTTTGAGGCCTTCAATATTTCCTATTTTGAGGGCCTCAATATCTCCTATTTTTCTCTCTATCTCAATATTTCCAAATTTGAGAACTTCAATCAACTCAGCCCATCGCAGTCCACTGCTGGACATAGGCCTCTCCCAGGCTGCACCACAACACCCTGTCCTCCGCCTTCCGCATCCAGTCAGTTTTGAGGACCTAACACTACTAAATAGCCAAGTAACTGTGGCAAACACAGATAAAATTTTAAAAAGTCTAAAAATTAAAAAAAAAAATTGCATCATTAGAATCCAGTCTAGAAAAGTTTTTAGAGGTTCATTCATTTCAAAAAGTGTTCATCATTGGAAGTTCAATAGGTTTTTAGAGGATAAGTTAAATATCCTAATAAATTCTGTGATAAGACACAATTAATCATTTGGTTTTTCGAAAATTTTCAGCACATGGGAAGCACCCGTGGAAATAAACACCAAAACCACAACCATTTAAACAATAAATCTGAACACCTTAATAATTTATAATGTTAATGCCCTAACGACCAGTAAGAACTAATTATAAGTCCCCGGGAGGCAACTCGTTAACTTTCTGGATAATTACCCTTAACCTATATAAATACACAAGTTGAAAACCACGACAGATTATATTATCTAAGTTGCTCTCGGTAACTTTGTTAACTTAATTCTTGAACCATTCAGTGAATTGAAAGCCTTATTCAAGTTATTTTTAGGATAAAAGCTCGCGTTTAATGAATATCGAGTTGTTTGAAAACAGTACCGACTCATTAACTAAGATTTCTTAAGTAGAAAATGTCCGTAGAATAGAAAAGAATAATTACCACCAAACCACCATAATACTGTTTTATTTTTTTGAAAACTATCGATTGTTTACCCTTGTAGGGTTCACTAACCCTACAAGGGTAAACAATCGATGGTTTTGGAACTAGTAGGATTGCCTAATAGTTCAGAAATACGCCACTAGTAGCGCTTCTGAGATGTCAACTTTATCTGTCATGGTTGAGACATACATGTTCTAATTTTATTTCGTATTTTATTGTTATTGTGGATTTGTGATCGCGTTGACTGTGCTGGTAATAATTTGAAAGGGGAAGTCCCCAAAGATTGAAGGGATATTAATTAGTGCTAAAAGTAGTTCCTTGTCATCGTTTTGATTGAGAAGCCGTTTCCTGTTGTAAACATTGGATATCTCAAGAGAGTAGATGAAGAACGGAAGATAGGCTGAATGAGACAGTTCTTTGAAATATTTTCAGTGCATGTCCCTACACCTGTCATGTGGGAGTTCATGGAAGGGAAGCCTTTGTTAATATCAGAAATGAGCCTGTTCAGTCTTTTAAGTGAGTCATCAACTCTCATTGAACGATAAAGGCGAGCTTTTGAATATTCGAACAATAGTCGGGAGTACCAGGTTTCTTGTAATTTTAACTTAAGTCCTCCGGCTTTAAAGAGATGGTCTAGTGTATTAAGGAGGAGGTGTATGTAATGCTTTGGGTTCAGCCGTTGGTCTTTATTCAATGTTATGTGTATCGCCTCGTTGTCACCTTGTCCTATGATCTCCTATTCGATCCCGCATTGTTCAAGGGCTATCTCTATAATCATGATGGTTGTGACAGTCCAGCATTTCTGTCTCATCCCTTCAAAACCTCCCAACGGGTCGTAATGACAAAAGTCACCAGGTACTGGCATGCCATCCTCATCTATTCTAGGTAGAGTTAATCGAGAACTCAAGAGAACGACACACCCGTTCAACCAGAGATGAGAATCGAAATAAAGGGTTTTTGTGCCGTAAAGATTGTCAAACATGTTGGTTCAACTCATGCCTTTGTAACTGGTTATACTTTGACAAGTCAAGATTGATGTTTCGATGCCCGTTTTCTAGGATTCCGGATGAGGCGGTGACCATACGTTTTGCCACTTCTAATTCCGTGTTGGTCATTGTTTATGCTCTGATGAATCGTGTGTACATTATCACGTTCGGGGTGGTGACCCCGAACGTGATAATGTACACACGACTAAACTACACGAGCTAAACTGGTGAGTTTAGCTCATGTAGGAAATGTACGGGCGAATAATAAACAAAAGTCAGGTATGCTATCTCCCTTCTGCGAAGCAGTCATGCTAGCGACGGAGGTGGCGGGATGGGCGAGGGAAAGATCCTCACGCCTCAGCCGCCGAGGGAGACGCTCCAGGCGTCGGGAGCCGCATGACGACTCCCGGCCACCGTAGGCGCGGGCCTGCGGGCGGAGAGCAATGGGTAGCTCTCCGTCCGATCAGGACCAGGCCTGTGCCGGACGGCGTGTATGTGTTCCACGCGCGCCTCAAAGAGATGTCAGCGTAGTTGACGGGGCCCGACAGGGCCGAAGCCTGCCGGGGTAGCGGGATTGTCCGAAAGGGTTACCGCTGCCCTGGTACGTAAAGGGCTAAGGAAGGAACACGGGTGGGTTTTAGTCAGTAAGAGTCTGACACTCCCTTCTGCTCCACCCAGAGCGGGAGGAGTCATTTGATGATTTCCCATCCACAAAAAAAAAAAAAAAGGTATGCTATCTCAGGTATGCTGGAAGAGATTTCTTATGAAATAAGCATCACCTCTGTACCTATTTTTTCTGTTCTGTTTTTCATTGTCTGTTTATATATGTGTGTACATAAATGGTAAAATAAAAATAAATAAATAAATAAATAAAAGTCAATGTTGAACTCATGAAACTTAATATATATTTTTTTTTTTAAACGGTGCCCCACACTAGGAATTTCTCCTGTATCGTGGGTGCGTTTACAAACATTTAAACTCACATACACAAACAGCCAGACCTGGAACAACTACTTGTAGGCCATACAAATATTTGTTCCGTGCGGGAATCGAACCCGCGACTCGCAGCGCAGCAGTCAATCGCTTAACCACTGCGCCAACCGTGCCGTCAAATGTAAATAATGTCCGTAAACAGCACGATATAGAATATATATATATATATATATGTGTATAAAAATATAGACGCAGAAGGAGTATAGACAGAAGGAACACAATAGATAGAACGCAATCACAAATCCACAATAACAATAAAATACGGAAATAAAATTAGCACATGTATGTCTCAGCCATGACAGATAGTTGACATTTTAGAAGCGCTACTAGTGGCGTATTTCTGAACTAGTAGAAGAGAACCCTACACTCTATTACCAGTTATTTAAATTCTCATTATTTATTACTAGCTTCTGTCCACGACTTCGATCGCGTGAAATTTCTTGTTTTAAAAAATATAAGATCGCATAGCCCGCCCGCACCTTATTTCCTTTTCGCTTAGCATTCTATCTGACGTTTTATCTGATGTTTTTTATACTCGGCTCCTAATGGTCACAGTGTGATATTCGAATGAATCCGACCGGTAGTTCTAGAGATTAGTGCGTTCTAACAAACAAACAACCAAACTCTTCAGCTTTTATTAGTATATCCTACTAATATTCTAAGCGTGAAAGTTTGGATGGATGGATGTTTGTTACTCTTTCAATCAAGTTCTAATAAGCAGAGGCAAACATAGTAGAAAAAAAACCTATACGCGTCGAACTTCGAAAAATAGGTCAAGAGTTATAGCCACGCGGGCCAAGGATATGGCCCGCGAGGAGATGCTGGAGACTCTGAACAGAGATCCATGGGGGCGCCCCTACAGAATGGTGCGGAATAAACTCCGCACATGGGCCCCCCCGCTGACGCAGAGTCTCCGCCCACAGCTGGTGGAGGAGGTGGTGAGCGCTCTGTTCCCTTCACGTGGGGAGCATACTCCCCCGCCTATGGCTCCGCCACTTGCGGTGCCCGAAGCGGACCACGCGGACGACGACGACGACACCCCTGTAGTGACCGGGGTAGATCTGAGAGCGGCGGTAGGCAGGCTGAAGGCCAAAAATACCGCCCCGGGACCCGACGGCTTGCCGGGTAAAGCCTGGGTCCTGGCCTCGAGGGCTCTCGGGCCTCGACTGGAGGCGCTCTTAAGCGCATGCATGGAGAGAGGCCAGTTTCCACTCCGTTGGAAGACGGGGAAGCTGGTCCTCATTCAGAAGCCAGGGCGCCCTGCGGACTCTCCGTCCGCATACCGGCCCATAGTGCTGCTCGACGAGGTCGGCAAGCTCTTTGAGAGAGTGATTGCGGGCCGCCTCGTCGGGCACCTGGTGAGGATGGGGCCGGATCTTGCGGAGTGCCAGTTTGGCTTCCGCAAGGGGCGCTCGACGGTGGACGCCATCATGCGCGTGAGAGCCCTCACGACGGGGGACGCGGTGTCCCGGGGTGGGGTGGTCGTGGCGGTGTCACTCGACATCGCCAACGCGTTCAACACCCTGCCCTGGAGCTGCATTGGGGAGGCACTCCGGTATCACCGGGTGCCGACTTACCTCCGTCGAATAGTCGGGGCGTATTTGACGGACAGAGCCGTCATCTACCCCGGTCGCGACGGGAACTGGAACCGGCGAGAGATGTCGTGCGGTGTCCCACAGGGATCGGTTCTGGGGCCGCTCCTGTGGGACATCGGTTACGACTGGGTGCTGCGGGCCGACCTCCCTGATGGCGTCAGCGTAGTTTGCTACGCTGACGACACGCTGGTCCTGGCGCAGGGGAGGTCGCATCAGGCGGCGGCCGACGCGATGACACGCGGGGTTGCGATAGTCGTGGAAAGGATCCGGCAGTTGGGTCTCGAGGTGGCATTGCACAAGTCCGAGGCCATGTCCTTTCATGGGCCCCGGTACGGGCCACCTTCGGGATCCCAACTGATGGTAGGAGGGGTTCACATCGGCGTCGAGACAACGATGAGATACCTGGGTCTCGTCCTCGACAGCCGGTGGAACTTCGTCGAGCATTTCCGACGTTTGGCCCCCAAACTGGAACGGGCCGGGGCCGCCTTAAAGCGGCTCCTGCCCAACCTTAGGGGGCCAAACGCCTCCTGCCGGAGGCTTTACGCGGGGGTCGTGCGGTCCATGGCCCTTTATGGGGCCCCGGTATGGGCGCGTTCACTGCGGCTTCGAGCCGCACACTACCTGAACGCGCCCCAAAAGGTGGTAGCCATAAGGCTTATCCGGGGATACCGCACGATCTCGGGCGAGGCAGCAAGCCTCCTTGCCAACCTGCCACCATGGGATCTGGAGGCGATAGTCCTCGCGCGCCTGTATGACTGGCGCGCGGAGGCACTACGTCGGGGGGAAACTCTGCACCCGCGGCAAATCGCTGCGGAGCGGACGGACCTCCGGCGCGGTCTCATGGTGGAATGGAAGGCGCGACTATCGCAACCCAGCGCAGGGCACGCCACGATAGCGGCGATAAGACCCCTCTTTGAGGAGTGGCAAGAGAGGCGTCACGGCGCTCTCACCTACCGCCTGACGCAGGTCCTCTCCGGACACGGATGTTTCGGGAGGTTCCTGCACATCATCAGGCGGGAGGAGACGCCCGGGTGTCACCACTGCGAGGATCGCCCAGAGGACACGGTGGAGCATACGGTGGAGGTCTGCCCCGCTTGGGCAGAGCACCGCCGTGTCCTCGTAGAGGCGATCGGCAGCGGCGGCGACCTCTCGCGTCCGGCCCTGGTGCAAGCCATGGTCCGGGGCGAGAGGGAGTGGGAGGCGGTCACCTCCTTCTGCGAAGCAGTCATGCTAGCGAAGGAGGTGGCGGGATGGGCGAGGGAGAGATCCTCACGCCTCAGCCGCCGAGGGAGACGCTCCGGGCGTCGGGAGCCGCGTGACGACTCCCGGCCACCGTAGGCGCGGGCCTGCGGGCGCAGAGCAATGGGTAGCTCTCCGTCCGATCAGGACCAGGCCCGTGCCGGACGGCGCGTAAGTGTTCCACGTGCGCCTCAAAGAGATGTCAGCATAGATGACGGGGCCCGACAGGGCCGAAGCCTGCCGGGGTAGCGGGATCGTCCGAAAGGGTTACCGCTGCCCTGGTACATAAAGGGCTAAGGAAGGAACACGGGTGGGTTTTAGTCAGTAAGAGTCTGACACTCCCTTCTGCTCCACCCAGAGCGGGAGGAGTCATTTGATGATTTCCCATCCTGAAAAAAAAAAAAAAAAAAAAAAAAAGAGTTATAGCCACGATACAAGTTACAATCGGCAGCAACTTTTGTTTCACCAAATCGCATGAGCCAGAAATCATCCATAAAAAGTGCGAACAAGACACAATGTATTTCCTTTATGATATCAGTATCCTACTAATATTATAAACGTGAAAGTTTGGACGGATGGATGTTTGTTACTCTTTCACGCAAAAACTACTACAAGGATTTGGATGAAATTTGGCACACAGATGGTTTATAATAGGATTAACACATCGGATATTTTTATCCCGATATTCTCACGTGATCGAAACTTATGCGGGTGAAACCGTGGGGCGCAGCTAGTAGAAAATATATCTCGCTGCTAGAGCTACTAAAGCTCCAAAAGCTCCAAAACTCGTAGTATCGCACTAAGAATTTTGGCTACAGTACACTTCAAACATATGACGGTTCAATACGTCATGAACCTGTAACAACGCTTTCCAACTAATAAACCAAAAAGGCAACTCGTGCTTAAATTTCAGTATTCTAGCTTAGAACCGTAGCGGTATCTACAACCCCACATGCGAACAACGCGTCATACTGACGTCACGCAAATCCTGCATCTCGCAAGCAGAGTTTACCGCGCAATTAGCATACATACAAACTTCCCGACATCTGTCGTGGGGTAATTGCCCGCCAGACGCCATGACGGCACGGTTGGCGCAGTGGTTAAGCAATTGACTGCTGCGCTGCGTGTCGCGGGTTCGATTCCCGCACGGGACAAATATTTGTATGGCCTACAAGTAGTTGTTCCGGGTCTGGCTGTTTGTGTATGGGAGTTTAAATGTTTGTAAACGCACCCATGATACAGGAGAAATTCATAGTGGGCAAAGTTTAAAAAAAAAAATTGAAAAAACACAACACCCGTCTGGTCGGAGGATCCTCCCTTTACTATAGAGTATGAGTGAACTTTACACCCTGTTCCTCATACCTCTAAACTGGTGACCCCGAACATAAACGTCAGCGCAGCCTTCGTGCAAATACTTCAGCGTGACGTCATCATCGTCACTCCCGGCAAGCTTTAGCGGCGAGTCACCCAGTCAACCAGCATCCATGGCTTCAACGGGTATCCTGACCACCAGCATGCAGCGACCGCGCATACCTGAAGGCCAATTCTCGTAATTTGAAACGTTCAAAATCTAGTCGCAGTCTCATCTCGGCGACAAACAAATGTCAAAAACTCGTCAAAATGTAGAGAAATTAGAAGTATTTTTTGACAGATTGAGACTGAGATCAGACTGTGAACGTTCTTAAAATTACGAGAATTGCCCCTCCGGTCATCACCCTCAGCCTCAACAGCAACCTTGGCACAGCACACTGCACTTTCGGCCGGTCAACAAGCAGAGCAACCTCTCCTGGTCGACGCAGCAGCCAGCCTCAACCCGGCGCTGTACGACATCCGACGCACTGCAGTATAACGCAGCGCCACCCGCAGCCGAAGCGAACTAAAGTTTAATCGACGTTCCTGTGCCTTGCCTGACTAACCTTGAAGGACTTGTGTGTGTAGAAGATCGTATTTACGCTTTTAGTAAAATAAAATAAAATAACCAGCCTGTATTGCGCCACTGCAGGGCATAGGCCTCCCTTTCCTTTTTATCCATTCAACTCGATCCTGAGCCAATATGGACTAACCCTTATACATATAGGTATCAAGTTCGTCCCGACATTACGCCTGGGTCTTCTGTGATGCCGTTGGATGTTGTCATGGACCCATGCTGTGGTAGTTTTACCCTGCTATGTTTCCAACATGCGGCAAACCTGTTCTGCCCAGTCCCATTTGAGCTTGGCTGCTTTTTGGATGACGTCTGCCATTTGTGTCTTAGAGCGCAGTATCGTGTTCCATGTGCGGTCGGTAAGTCCTCCAAGGATACTCAATTGTTCATGAAGAAAAAATCTAACTCTCCTAATTTCGTGAAGTTGTGGAAGACTTACATAACTTACAGGACTGTGATCGATATGAGTCTCATAGAAATTATCTGTTTGGGGTCTTGAGGTTGAACTGACTTGATTAAAATGATGTGATGTGATGGTGATGATGCGAAGAGTCTGTTCAGATTCATGACCCAAATGTTATCCGTTGCAGTGTGTATTACATATTCAGGGTACGATGAGACTGGCATACGTATTGGGGTCATAAAAGTCCCTAATTAAATAAATAATTTAAAAAAAAACTATTTTTTTTTACGACTGAAGAAACTCTTTGTATTGTGTGTAAATATGTCATAAGATCAAAATAAATTAAATCTCTGCACCCCGCTGATTTTGACGTCTCCATCGCGTCTTGTTCCGATTCCACGTCGTAATAATCGATTTTCTGTTTGCTACAGTTGTCATACGCGGCATTCTACAGCGCGTATGTCAACAACAATAGGTACTATTCACGAACCAGTTCTTCAAAACGTGAGCACGCATGCGTTTCCTGCTCGTTGGGCGCTATAAACAAAAGGGTTTTGGGGGCGAAGATACAGATTAGTACGTACATTATAAACGCTTTCGGTGCGCAGCTCCCATCGACGGACGTCACATGACACCTGTTAAAAAGGGGCTCGTGTCGAATGTTTTATAGGGAGCTTCTAGAATATTCTAGAAGCTTCGACTCGCTCTAATTGGCGGGCGGGAACTAGAGGCGTTTCCGCCAGTAGCGCGTGGATTGTGGCGGGTGCGGTTAGAAAGAGGTTCGCGTTATAAGTTCTTGTAATAACACAATGTTAAACTCAAATATTTATGAAACGAAACCAAGTTTAGTATCAGCATTTGAATAAACCTTTAATAAGTATTTACATTTAAATGAATGTAAATAAATCGCCGAATTCAAAAGTTGTATCAATTCCTTTCAGTAGTCTTGATCATACAAAATTAATGTCTTTTCATCCTTGATTTGCGGCCTAACAATTCAAAGAACAAATCAGTTCTCGTTAGCTAAAAAAACCACCAGCAGAAAAACTTATTTTAGAATTAGAAACGAATGGAATTTAATTGGGTAAGGTTTTTTCAGTTATATGGCAGTGACTGTACTATTTTGAACCGAGGCACTTTACAAGTGAAGTGGTATCACCATACCTACTTAAAGAATGCAATGTTGTGTGCTCGACTCAGGTATCCGAGATGTACAGGGTCAAATTCATACTCCGCGGACGTGATGGATATCAATATCCACCATAAAACAAAAATAAATTAATTTGACTACTTAGTTTTTGTGGGGTCACCGACCTTAGTTAGTGATAGTAACTTGAAAAATCTGCTTTTTATTGTGTAAACTTCACAGACGTGATGGGTATATCCCAACACGATAAAACTAAAGAAAACAGATTTTCACAAGTCATACTTAAAGTAACAATAGAACCAGAGGTCGTTATACCCCAAAAAAAAACATCAAATCTTTTTGTTTTTATTTTATCTTGTTTAGATATCGATATCCATCACGTCTGCAGTTTCGCTAGCTAACTTAATTTGACCCTGTGTAGCTTCGGTTTTAATATCAACTTTTGAAGAGTTGAAGGAACCTAACTGACTGTTACTCGTTTTATTTATTTTTGCAATAGAGAAAACAAACAGTAGTATAGTATAGGACCTATACTGTACTACTGTTACACACATATACTATACTACTGTTACACACCTATACTATACTACTGTTACACACCTATGCTATACTACTGTATACACTTATAGGTTATATTGTTTTCTTAATTCTAGAATTACCAACTATACTACCAACTACGTATTCCACAGATTACATAACAAAATAACTAACTGTGCAGACATTGTTGTTATTTATGGTTGTTATTATTCGTAAAATAATGTAAAAACCGGCCAAGTGCGAGCCGGACTCGCGCACGAAGGAGTCCGTACCATTATCTATACAACATTAGACACTATATTATAACCTTTTTTTTAGTTTTAAAGCGTCTACCTGTTGCCGTCATTAATATCGACTAATCATTAACTTTTCTCACATATGTACTATATTTGATACAATTATGTATGTAATATAACACCAAGCCCCTGACTGAACCAATAAAACTCACTAGCCTCACATTAGCTCATGTGCGAAACAACGCCCGAAACCTCATTTTTATTTCCGTCACTAAGAGCAATTTTTATGCCAGTTACGGAGTTATGCCCATAATAAACGCCTTTATTAAACTACGGGATACCTCACGGACGTAACCTATTTATACTTATATTTTTTACTAGCTGCGCCCCGCGGTTTCACCCGCATACGTTTCGATCCCATGGGAATATCGGGATAAAAAGTATCCTATATGTTAATCCTGGTTATTAACCATCTGTGTGCCAAATTTCATCCAAATCCGTTCAGTAGTTTTTGCATGAAAGAGTAACAAACATCCATCCATCCATACAAACTTTCACGTTTATAATATTAGTAGGATATCGATATCATAAAGGAAATACAATGTGCCTTGTTCGCACTTTTTATGGATGATTTCTGGCTCATGGGATTCGGTGAAACAAAAGTTGATGCCGATTGTTACTTGTATCGTGGCTATAACTCTTGACCTATTTTTCAAAGTTCGAGGCGTATTGTACTACTATGTTTGCCTCTGCTTATTGGAACTTTGGCACTAGACGTGTGACAGGATTCTGAACTTTTGAACTTGAATTACGCTGTAGTACCCAAAATGGTTAAAAACTTATTTTTGCTAATTATCGAAGAGGCCGGAGGAAACAGCATTCGAATAACACGAACTAGTTAAGGCGTCCAATCAAAAAATTCTCTACAGATTATTTATTTATTTATAATAACCACAACAACACACAGTCACTTACCATTCAAATTAAATATCATCTAAAATCAGCATTAATAATCTGCAATAATTTGACATTTTAGTAAGTTTAATTGTAATCGATTACTAAGTCATTTATTAAGTTGCAACATTGTGATCAAGCTTAAGCAAGCTCATCTAAAATTGGCATTTCAGTTACCATGCAAATAACAGGTATGTATGACATTTAACTTAAAAACTAGAGACAAAGGAGAACAATAAAAAGTGTGTCTAGTAGATCTTAATCTATAACACGACAAAACAAATCAATTTGAGCTACATAGACGTCTTATGATCAGTGTTCCAGGATCAGATAGGTTCATTAAAATTCTGGCTGCAGCTGCATGCCAGCGCCTGCGATTATTATTTAATGTAATATGTGTATTAATTTTAATTTCATTCTGATTTTAATTATGATTTGTAATTTTTGTTTTTAATTTAATTTTTAATTTTGATTTGTAATTTGTACTTCAACTATAAGTGTTATGGATATTTTATCTGAAATAAATGATTTGATTTGATTTGATTAAAATGGCACGTATGTTGGTTGGGTAGAGACAGCAGGCGCGTTGCTCTGAATTAAGTGGCACCTCCTCCGTTACGGCTAAGCTATTAAATGCCATTCCCCTACGACGACGCGCCCTGCGATGCGATATATGTAATACTACTATAGGTATACTACTACAAGACGTTAGAGTTGACGTGCTTTTGATAAACATTTGTGCAATGATTGTTTTGTGAAATGTATTTAGCGTTAACTCTGGTGAGTATTCTTACTAACCATCCCATGGTATATTTCTATATATCGCATTTATTAACATACCAACTCAGTTCAAATTGAAAAAAAATCCTATCTCACTTGCAATATCACATTTTTACACAAAGTAAGCATAATGTTCTTTTAAAAACGGTTGGTGATCAAAGGATCACTCAGCAGCACATGTAAACACAACGATCACAAATCAATTGCGAAACACAGAACCATCATAAGCTTAACTAATACTAGACAATTAATATTAGACATTTCAAATTCTAAATAGGACTCATCCGTCACTTCAACACGCCAATAATTAAGTACAGTATACACTTATTGGGATACCATTTCGGATTCTCTAAAGCAAAAAAAAAATGCGATGGATTTTAATGCAGACAGTGGCACCTACCATCTTGCTCCGCATCGCCCTGTTATTTGAGCACTGAGGAGCTTATAACCACATCAGGGTTTGCAGTTTGCGTAGCTGAGTTATGGGCTAAACACATGTTAACTTTTCACGATCGATACTCTAAGAAGAATGAAAAAAAGAAAGAAAATACTCTTATTTGCGGTAAACATGACGCAGAGAAAGAAGAGAAACACACAAAGAAGATGTTAGGGGAAAATATGCGTCACATTCAAGAAAATGAAACGCGAATCGCCAAACATTTTGATATGATGAAAACCTGTCAGAACCGTATTTTACTCGGTCATATAAATAATTCCTCTTCTACTAAACTTGCTCCGCTCCCTAATTCCCTTCCTACTTACAGCTACAAACCTTGGTCTCACATACTCTACAAACCTTTTAAGGATGATTTATTTTCAACATTAGGTGACATTGCCGCCGACCTTTAGTAGTATGTCGTGGTCCCGCGAAACGTCGATTCACCTTTTTGCTTTGATGCTCCACCCGATTCATGTTCCAATATAAATGAAAAATTGTTTTCGTAAAAGGGAGATGGTACCGGTGGATTTTTGATACCCTTTATAGTGTGCATTGATTTTCTTTGCATTTAAAAGCTTTTCACTGTCCTTTTTTTTTTTAATAGTATCTTACTTTTTTCGGAGCGTATTGTAATTGCATTGGATCACTGCTATAATTGATTGCACTTCTGCTTGCTGTTAGATAAGACAGGGAATTCTTGAATTGCTATCAATTGTAATTGTAGTATTACTGTCAATAGCTTTTATTGCATTTGGTAGACGTTCAATTTGCGCGTCAATGTGTATCAATAACGTAAAAATTGACAATTGCGATTTATCGTTTATACAGGAATTCTTGAGAAAAGGTGCGTTTTTCTAACCCCGAAAATCTCAATGACGTTCTACTGGCTACTGGGGCGGATGTTTCCGAAACTTTTAGTTAAAAGCGCCTTTGCCATTTCGGAGACATGTTTTAACGTGCTACGTGTGGTAATACGTCTTTTGGCTTTTGTTCAGACCTCTTCATAAGAACGCTATTCATGTCTTTACGTTGGTGCTATTTGCCCCCATGATTCTCGTTTTTTGCTCAAGAATCTTAAGATCTTCGAGGTAGGTAGCGAACATGGGTGGAATATTACTTCTGAGGTCATCATATCTCCGCCAGTTTTTAGAATAGAATAGAAAACTTTTATTTCAGACAGGAGTACATAGGGTTAGTAACAATTTTACTTAACTTCTAGTGTTAGTAGGTTACAGACACAGATGTACATACAATTAAAACTCAGCGTGGAGCTGCATCCACCTCCGCAACATCGGGGAATCCCACCGATCTGCGAACACACTGAGAATACTATTGGTGCCGCTGCGAACACGCGTCATCAGGGATGCGCAGCTACTCCTAATAAAGGCGGCAAAACCATTAATATTATTATCCGCAAACATCCCTGACGCACTACAACGCCACGGCAGCCGCAACAGTACTCTCAGTGCATTATTAAATTGAACGCGTAGGTCGCTGTATGCCCGCTGAGTGAAGTTGACCCGCAGGCTGCACGTGTAGAAGGACTGACAGTAAGCTTTGAATAGCGTAACTTTAACTGGTTTCGTACATCGCGCAAACCTGCGGGCCAGCATGTTACCACGGACAGCAAGCGACCTACGTTCCCTTTCAATGTCGCAATTGTCTTTTAGATCTTCAGTGACCCAGTGGCCCAGATACTTAAATTTATCCACCCTTCGCAGGGGTTCTCCACACAGTGCGACATGAGGAATACACAAATATGTCACACTGCCTGCTTTAAAAACCATTAGTTCGCTCTTGAAGACGTTACACCTGAGCCCATGAGTCACCGCATATTCTCGTTTCGTTTTTGATTCTCTATTTTATAGTTTAAGTATTCTAACTACTACTTACTTTTTTAAATTTCTATATTTATGTCTGTAATTTATATGGTGTGCATAATAAAGAGAAGAATAGAATATATTTTGTCAGTGTGGCTCTTATTATTGTTAGAACAGTTAGAAGTACTATGTCTCCTGATCAAAATCAAAATCAAAAATGTTTTATTTCATTATTACACGTTGTAAATTATACAGTTGGTGGCGTCTCCTTTTAAGCATATAGATGCCTGTGCCAGGAGGGGAGGCGCCGCTCCTTTATATTTTACAATTAGTGTAACATGTTACTAAATAAAAGTTTATGAATGTTTTATTTTTTTATTTGTTATCATTAGTCTGTTTGTGGGGGTGTGTATATATGTGCGAGGGTGCGTTTTTGTGTGTGTGTGGGGGTCCTAACTCTTTCAATACGCCTGCAACACTACCATGATTAGATGCATCTTTATTATTTCCGAAGCCATCGGTAACATTTGGAAGCTATTGTTTAGCGCACTTTGAAGTTTACTTGTACTCCATAACCACCAAGATGTATTGACCCAATGGATCAAGAATTCTTACTACACCTGTTCTACGTTTTGGCGCAAGAGCTAAGGGATGTGGTGATTCGTTAACTCGTATTGGGATATCGTATCGTATTTTGAATCCCTCTTAATGCTGTTTTTCAGATATACGGACTTTAAATCTAGTGACACGAGGGGCAATTCTCGTAATTTTAAGAACGTTCACAGCCTGATCTCAGTCTCAATCTTACAAAGAATACTTCTAATTTCCCTACATTTAGACAAGTTTTTCACATTTGTTTGTCACCGAGATGAGACTGTGACTAGATTTTGAACGTTTAAATTACGAAAATTGGCCTTCTGTTCTAACTTAATCGAAAAATGATTTAAAGAGATTCATAGTTCCCACAATTTTACTTCCCTTTATTTTCTACAATTGCTTGTATGCCAATTTCCAAAACCCCTAAAACTTAGGCGATGTATGCAGAATTAAGTAAGGAATAATCTTGTTTCAAAATAATTGCAAAAAAACGGATTTGCAAACAAACGGACGGAAACGGTGCAAAAAGCAAATAACATTGAATTTGCAACTGAACGCGATATCTGCGTATCACTGATTGAATAGGTAGTAATTATGATACACGTATTATCACATTCACTTTTACATCCTGTGCGTGTTTATAAACTTTTAAATATACTTTTATATTGATCAATAAAAGCGAAAACTGGGATGGATTTTAAATTTTACAAACGTTAAACGACCGACATCCTTTTTTGTCTCGTCTTGTCTTTTATCTTGTCATTGAAATGCTAGTGATTGTCATAAAAAAATATCAACTAATTGTACGAGAAGTATTCAATACTCCTTTACTGTAAAAAACACAAAAAAAGAAAACATTTTAATGTATTTATATATAAATAAATAAATAAATAAATATTCCACAACTATCACACAACGCCATCTAGTCCCAAGCTAAGCAGAGCTTGTGTTATGGGTACTAGACAACTGATAAACATACTTATATATTTCTAAATACATAAATATTATAGATAAATTACACCCAGACACAGAACAAATGATCGTGCTCATTACACAAACATTTGTCCTGGGTGGGTGGTGGTTGGTATATAAGATATTTGTTCTCGTATCGTAGGTGTGTAATAATAAAAATCCAAAATGTGTTGCTGAAATCAAAGAAACGACATTTTAAGCATTATTTTACATCTTTCGATTATTTATAATAGAATTAATTAAATTAAATATTTAATAACCAAAAATCTATTTTGCAGTCTTTCATATCATCTTGACATCTGCCTCCCGTCTTCAGTTGGCATCCGTACAACTGTCATAAATAGACTCTTTGGTGTTAACGACCAAAAAGTATTAATTTAACATTACATAATAAGAAATACATTTTTTTACATCCCAGAGAAGAAAATTTACAACAAATTTTCGTTTTAAACTACACATCCTCTTATATTGCTTCTTCTTTATTTCCGGATGCAGGGACTGGAATAAGATTTGTGATGTGAAAAGATTTGATTAATTTTTTTCTGTCTTGTTCCTATTCTGTATAAAGTTTGAATTTTTTTCTAGAATCTCATAAGGGCAAATCTTCAGTTCATCTAATTTTTTCCTGTTTAGTTTGTTTCCATTTTCTACGTAAACCATGTCTCCTATGTATATTAAATTCATAGTGCTTACGATTTTTATGAAATTGTATTTTGTTGTAACTATGTGATTTCGATGTATTTTCAAGGGCTATTTTTCTATCTCTAATTCAGTCACTGTTTGATTTTTCTTCTTTGAATTCATTCGGTAAAATTTTGAAATCTGCACCATATAAAAGATAACTTGGTGTAAAACCAGTAACGGAATGATTATATTTAGTGACGCATTCTTGAGCGATTGTTGCCCAGGCTCTCTTTTTTTCTGCTCCATTTATTTTGCATCTGATTTTGTTAACTAAAGTTTGATTCAACCTCTCATTTAGGCCATTTGAGAATGGTGTATTTACTGCTGTGAAGAATATCGGTATCTGCTTGTCCTTTAAAAATTCCATAAATTCTTTCAAATTGATTCCCGGATACTGATCAGTGAGAAGCATACCAATGTGATCCGTTTCTGTTATATTCTTGACTATTTTTATGAAATCATTGGCACTTTGCGTCTTAGAGGTGCGAATAAAGAAGAAGAGAATGAGAAGGAGAAAACCTAGAGAATACCTAAGGCAGTAAGTCCGCCTTTGTACCTTTTAGTGCGAAAAGTTTAAATAAATAAATAAATGCGTACCTAGTGAAAAGATTTACTAACAGATGTAGATACCTTTTTGTCGATCTTGAACCTCCAAAACCTCCAATTGTGTCCGTAGATATTATTTCGAAAGGCTTTGTGGCTGGGCCTAGGTGAAACATCAAGCCAAACCGATCGCGTCCTCTTGATTTATTTTTAATACAAATTTCACAGCTTCTACAAGTATTTTTTGTCAAATTTTTGTTAGCATAAAGTGGACTTACCATTATTTGCATTTGTCTTATTCCAATGTGGTATAGGTATTCATGTATATGTTTTAGGGGTTTGATGCTAACCTCTAGTGGACTTACCATTATTTGCATTTGTCTTATTCCAATGTGGTATAGGTATTCATGTATATGTTTAAGGGGTTTGATGCTAACCTCTTCTGATAGAATTATTTTTTCCTTTCCCGTCTTTTCTGAAATATACATTTTTTCAATCAATTCGTTTTTATTACTTTGTATTTCTTCATTTTTATTTTGATCTAATATAATATCCTGTAGTTTTATTAAATTAACAACTTTTAATTGTTCATCTCTATTTTCATCTCTATTTTCATCTTATTCCAATACCGGATTTCTGCTTAGACAGTCTGCTTCTAAGTTGTTTTGTTTTTTCCTGGAGCATATTTTATTTTAAAATCATATTGCGATAGATAATATGTTAAATCACCTAACTCTTCGTCGGTTCTAGATTTTAGATTCATGTTTTCTAGTGGTTTGTGATCTGAATAAACTGTAAATGATTTACCTATTAACCAGTATTGCCAATATCTCACCACTTCTTTTATAGCTAAACATTCCAAGTATATTGCTTTCTTATTTCTTTTGAGCTTCATTAAGTTGTACTTCTGTATAAATATTGATTGGTAAATCTTGATCAAATATTTCCAAGACTAGTTGAGAACATAGCAGGCTTGTTATAATCTCAAATGTTATTTGGCATTAATTAGACCAAACGAATTTTTGATTTTTCCTGAGTAAATTATGCAACGGATCTAATATTATTGCACTTCTTGGTATATACTCAAGGTAAAAATTGATCTTTCCAAGAAATTGTCTTTATGTTCTTTTGCGGTTTTGGAACAGGAAAATTCTTTATTGAAATCAAGTTATCCTTTATACGTCTGACCGAATTATTTTGTATTATATGACCCAGATATTTAACTTGGTCTGTCGCAAAAGTACATTTGGTAAACTTTGACCTGAATCCCTCTGTTTTTATGACTTCCAGCAACTGTGTTAGATGATTGATGTGTTCAGAATACGTTTGAGAGAATATTAAAATCTCATCGATATAATTTACAGCAAAATATCAGTAAGTTTATATTTCCTCAATATGTTGCTTAATATCTTCTGAAAAATTGCTGGAGAGGTCTTTAATCCAAATGGTAAGCAGGTCCATTGGTAATGTCCATCCTGTGTTATAAATCCCGCCTTTTTCCTGTCTTCAATGCGTAAAGGGATCGACCAAAATGCAGAATTTATATCGAGACTAGAAAAAAAAAATACAATTTCTCGCTTTTATCATTAGATCATCAATGAATGGAAATGGTTGAGCTTGTGGTATGTACTACTATTTCATTCAAGTCTCTAAAGTCTATACATAGTCTGGATTTTTTGTTATCCTCTTTTTTGAATGCTATTAA
This sequence comes from Apamea epomidion, assembly GCA_947507525.1. Taxonomy (NCBI): domain Eukaryota; kingdom Metazoa; phylum Arthropoda; class Insecta; order Lepidoptera; family Noctuidae; genus Apamea; species Apamea epomidion. The sequence goes on from OX382248.1 coordinate 13,305,972, forward strand.
TGTAACAGGTGCAGCAAATGAACTGCAGGATTCTTCTATTAATTTGCTATCAAGTAATTTTGCTATTTGTTCTTCTATATCTTTTTTATCTTCAAAAGTGCATCTGTAAGGTCTCTTACTGCAATATTTGTCCACGAATAAGTCTATTCTCGCTTCATATCCATTAACCGTGCCCACATCATATTTATGTTTCGCAAAAACCGAATCATATTTGCAAATCTGCCTTGATAGTCATTTCAGATTTTTGAAACTGATTCAAATGATTAATTTTAATTTCAAAATCTTCTTTTACATGCTCATTAAAATTTATTTTGTATTCTTGTATAGTGTCATTGCTTTTTTTATCCGTAGAAATTTCTTTCACATTATTTTCATTATTTAAATTCTGCTTACATCTTGAATGAGTTTGAACTTTTTATCAAGTCCAAACCTATTAGAAAATCGTATTTGAAATTCTTGTCATCAATAATGTATACATCAACACTTTTTCCTAGATCAAATATTTTAATATGTAAAGTTGTCAAACCACTTGTTTTTTTAACACCATTAATCGTTATTATATCTACTTTATTGATATTTTTTCCTTTTCCTTTTATATTCAACAATTTTGAATTTATTAAAGAAACATTTGAGCCTGAATCATAAACTCCATCTATTTCTACTTTTCCATTCAGCAGTAGTTTGACATTTATTGTTGTTACAATTAGTTTTTTTGGTCAGTTTTATTTAACTCCGCTTCTATGACTGAATTGTTTACATGTTTGATGAAACTTTTCATTAAAAGTAAAAGTTAACTCTCTCGGTTTATCTATATGTCGGAGTTAGTTGTTAATTATAATTATGGGTAGTCAACAGAATTTGGCATAATTTGTGTTTATTATTAATTTAAGTGTTTTTTACTATCAATTATTGTCTAATTAATCGAAACATGATTTATTGAGTACTCGGTGTACGCCCTAATTGATTTTTGGCAACTTGTTTCGATAAATTGTACCCGTTGGTTTTATTCAAAACAACGGCTGACATGTTATTTTGTTTTTAAAATGATTTACTTTGTGGAATCACCATTGTTTATTTATCACAATTAATATTGTATTATTTGATTACTTTATAGTCTAAGTCTTATTAGATTTAGCGTATTTTAGTGTTTTGTATCAAGTAAACACTTGAAGTGCGTCATTGGACAGAGTTGTCGTGGAGGGATTGCAAGGTGACATCATCCTATAAAAGAGCGTGCACTCGTTTTGCTAGTGAGTCGGTCTTCGGATTCGACTCAATACAGAGCACCTGCTCCCGACAAAACTGTCAGTTTACCTGGTACAGCGCTGCTGTATATTTACATAGCTGTGTTGGCTTGCTAAATAACGAGTAGATACACTTTGTTTTTGGTGGCTTGGCCGCTATACGAACTGTGACCCTAAAGGGTTTGTTCGATTAACAATTTTTAATATTTACCCATTATTGTGTCTTTTGTGTACTGTATTAAAACTCTGTAATTGTTTATACCGTCTTTTTTATCCCAATAACATGGGAACTCCAAACCCTGACGATATACCGCTCGGCACTCCTGATCCTACATATACTCGTATATATAAATATGAATCCCTATTTCCCTTGGTCACGTCATAACTTGAGAACGACGGTTTTCTAATACTTTTTAGAAGGTTCTTACCCCTAAATAGCTAGTAAAAGCGAATGATTTAAGGGTTAAAATCTGTCTCCCACAGTTTAGGGTCATTTGAAAAACAATATTACTGTCTTACGTATTCGGAAACGGAATAATTAACAATACACCTTGATTTTCAAAAGGGAGGGGTCTTTTTGACGGACAAACAAACTGACAAATTGTTCCCATTGTACCTGTTCTAATTCATATTCTACTGGAGCCTTCAGCAGTTCATTTTATTTTTCAATAACTCAAGAACTAACTCAGGATTGTATACTTAACTAGCTTTTGGCCGCGACTATGTTTGCGTGAAATGCTCCCCCGACTCACCCCATCGCATCGTATCGCCCGCCCGGGATATTACTTCGTTTTAGAGTTCTTTCAGCCTTTTTGCCTTTGCTCAACTCCTAAGGGTCGTCGCGTGATGTAAAATAACCTATAACCTTCCCCGAGAATTGGGCTATCAAATTTTCAAATCCGACTGGTAGTTTCAGAGATTAACGCGTTAAAACAAACTGTTCACGTTTATTATATTATTATGGTTTAAATATTTTTAAAACATAAGGTTTAAAATATAAAACGACAGGAAGTATATACTTAGCGGTTTGAAGTTTTCCGAATGATCATGGCCCGTATTCCCGTAATTTAAAACGTTCAAAATCTAGTCGCAGTCTCATCTCAGCGAAAAACAAATGTCAAAAACTTGTCAAAATGTAGGGAAATTAGACGTAATTTTGACAGATTGAGACTGAGATCAGACTGTGAACGCTCTTAAAATTACGAGAATTACCCCTCTGGCCTATTTGTTGAATAAAACTCTGCCAACAATAGGTAGTATTCTTTACTCCAATGCATTGTTTGTTTTTTAGGACAGGAGTAAAGCTTTCATGTAAATATTTATGTAACTTTGTTTCCACAGACTACCTGTAGTGTTGAGTCTCCTTACTCTCTAAATCCATCCAAAGGTTGTCTTTAAAATATCATTTTGAACGATAAGACCGCCTATTGTAACACACCTCTTGTAAAAAATTTACATTTATCCCTAATATTTATGGTTGGTGAACATAATTATGAAGAACTATTAAAGAAAATCTGATACCCAGTCTTTATCAAGGGGTATCGTATATTACCCAGTAACTGGGTTGTGGAGGTCAAATAGGCAGTCGCTCCATTTAAAATACTGGTATTCAACTGAATCCGGTTAGACTGGAAGCCGACATACATGCAATATATTTGGGAAAAAGACTTGGCAGATCCATAAAGAACTATTATATTCTATTCACATTTACGAAATCCGGAGATGAGAACAGTACCCTAATTGCGTAACACACGATCAATCAGAATCTTTGACGACACGGTTGGCGCAGTGGTTGAGCGATCGAGTGCTGCGCAGCGTGTCGCAAGGTCGAGGTCGATTCCCGTACGGAACAAATATTTGTATTGCCCACAGGTAGTTGTTCCGGGTCTGTCTGTTTGTATATGTGAGTTTAAATTTTTGTAAACGCACCCACGATACAGGAGTAATTCCTAGAGGGCAACGTTTAAAAAAAAAATCATCTTTATCAATCTGAATCATTTTGAAGCAAATTGCTAATCCAATTGTTATATAAGTTCGAAAAAGGTTACCTTCATAAATGTGTCTGCTCTACACGTAAATAACGCAATAAATATTGTTGAACTGTCAAAATGAAACCGATTCCGATTGATCGTGTGTTACGCAATTAGGGTGCGGATCATTTTAGCAAGATCATTTGCAGTATTAAAGCACCTTCTATGTAATTTGTTTCTACGCCAATACAAGTTTCCTAACATCAGAAGATCAACATCATTCACCTGCCTTTATCCCAGTTTACTTGTGGTCGACGCAACATGTCTATTTCTTCCATACTTCTCTATTAGTCGTCATCTCGGTAGTCTCACCCCCTTCCTAACCATATCATCATTCACAAGGTCCATCTATCGTTGTATGTAATATTATTTAAACCGAACACATTAACTATATGTAACGAAGTTTCCTTGTGAAATTTTGTGATCATTGAGTTGCTAAGCGATTTAATATGAAAAATATTATGAATAACATATTATGTACATTGTACAATGAAATATGTTATTCATAAATTTTTCATACACTGCAGAATGATGAACATAATTATATATATATATATATATATTTCCCATGTTGACCCACTGCAGCAGTGGGACAGACCAGCAGCTGGGCAATGGTCTCCGCCATACTTTTGCAATTTGTCCTATGTTGTGCCTTCTCTGATAAATGGGTCAGGAACGAGACCAAATCGTCACGCCGGTGTTTCTCAGGCCTACCAATTTTTGGGCACGCCACAATTGCGGCGATAAGTCCCCTCTTTGAGGAGTGGCTAGAGAGGCGCCACGGCGCCCTCACCTTCCGCCTGACGCAGGTCCTCACCGGACACGGTTGTTTCGGGACGTTCCTGTTCAGGATAAAGCGGGAGGAAACGCCAGGGTGTCACCACTGTGTGGATCGCCCGGAGGACACGGTGGAGCATACGGTGGAGGTCTGCCCGGCGTGGGCGGGGCTCTGCCGTGTCCTCGTGGCGGCGATCGGCGGCGGCGATCTCTCGCGTCCGGCCCTGGTCCAGGCCATGGTACAGAGCGAGAGTGAATGGGAGGTCGTCACCTCCTTCTGCGAAGCAGTAATGCTCGCGAAGGCGGAGGCGAAGCGCGTGAGGGAGAGGCAATCTCTGCACCCTCACGCGCCTAGCCGCCGCAGAAGACGCCTTGGACGAGAGTCAACAGCCGACTCCCAGCCACCGTAGGCGCGGGCTTGCGGGCGGCGAGCAATGGGCAGCTCGCCGCCCGGTAAGGATCAGGCCAGGGTTGACGGCGCGTTGTGTTCCACGCGCGCCTCAAAGAGATGTCAGCACGAACTGACGGGGTCCGCTAGGGCCGATGCCACCAGGCCCGATGCCGCCAGGCCCGCGGGTTGTTCGGAAGAGATACCGTGGCCCCTGGCATAGACAACTGAAGGAACACGGGTGGGTTTTAGTCAGTAAATGCAAAAAACCAGCGAGTGCGTTTCTATTGACTAACATTAATAAAAATAAATACTAACATAATTATTCTACCTAAATACGACTCGCTTTTCCGTCATATGCGACAATTTTGTCAGAAGAGCCGACATCGGAGATAACATATCCCCGGAGGGCGCGAAATATAGAGCGCAGTGGAAGAGATTAACCTGGCAACCGGAAACCTTAGCATTTTTGGAGCGAATAACGTCAAGATTAAAAATATATTAAAGCAGTAAAGGGAAAGGATATAAAATCAGCGTCAAGACTCCCAAGAATAAAACTCTCGTTTTTATTGCACGTGAAAGTGAGTCCATCTTTACGTGTTTACGACTTAACTATTTTCATTTATTTTTGCCGAAAAGAATATCAGAGGAGGGCTTGAAGACTATCAGCCTTATTCATAAAAATCTCGCTAATCACTCATTAGCTACTGTTTAGCTAACCATTTATTTAGCTCTTAATCAATGCTTAACTTTTTTATAATCATAAACGCTAGTTAGCTGGTGATTAGTAGCGAAATGTAATAGAGGTGAAATTATGCGTTCGGCACAGATTATAATCAAAATAGTTGACTAAAAAAAGGAATTTTTAGAATAAACTTGTTAAAACTACGATTTTTTATCGGTCGTGACTTTGGCAGTTAAAAGTCAGAAATTTCATCGGATAATTTGAATATGAATAAAATAATGTATTATGTTTAAATCATTGTGTTTGCGATGGTGTTCGTAAAAATGTAGTTTTATTACGTATTTGTGTGTGACTGCCACGACGTGGCTTTTCTTTAGTTCTGTACCATAGAACTGGCGTCATAAGATAACACATGGGCACATGGGATAACACATTGAATAACCACTATGTGTGATAAGCTTGTTCACGTACTCATTCTCTTCAAACCTCCTGAGCACCTACTGAGCCACCTCATTGAGCTTTCCCTATAAATCCTTTCACCATATGTACTCTGAATGAAGAATATGCAATAGGTAATCATTCTCGTAGCAGTTTTGTATGAGCTTTGTAGGTCTTCCTTCTTTTACTTCCCTGCCTGGTTTAAGTATCATTACATCCACACACGGTATGATACTTATTTATTTAGGATCTCCAACAATCAAAAACAACAACAGCATTTTTTTAGCTTAAAAGTATGACTCACCATCCTCGCGTCTGCAGTATGGAAACGGTAATCATCTCCGGGATAGGTACGAAGTATAATCTAATAAGCCTACGATGTCCCCACTTCTGGGACTGACACCTCGTCTCTGTGAGAGCGCGTGGTATAATCCGCCACGCGGGCCCATTGCGGGTAATATTTTTAAAACCACTGTGTCAGGTACCTACGCCAGCACATCAAGCTACTACAATTTGTCAAATTTCTTTAATAGATTTTCAACTTTATCGCTAAAGCATTCAGGGTCAAGGTTGATTGGGAAAATTTGACAGTTTCGGGTAGCTTGACCTGCTGGCATCTGTACATATCATCCCTTCCATGTCTCGGTTAACTAAGATCACTGGGGCTTTTTTGACAGGCATCTGAGTCCATACTTTTTTTACTGTATGTATTAAGGAAAATAAATTACATGTCCGACTCTCTTGGATTTTTGCATCCCTTGGGAAGTGTTGAATGTTACGCTCGTACTTTGGAATGGACGTAAAAATGTTAAGACAGTATTTTTATGTCAAGAATTTCTTGCTTGTTTTGCTTTTAGTATTTTATCAGTCCTTAGAGAATTCGCAGGCAAAATATGGAAATAAGTACCGTTTTGAAAACTGACATTACGCAAATTGAGCCTCGAGCTGTGTCAAATAATTTGAGTTTTCATTATGAGAACAACATTTTTTTCTGCTTTAATTTTAAAACCCGAAAACGGATGCTTTTCGATTAAATTTTCTTTTATTGCCCCAGAGGAGTAAGAATAATTTATTGGTCCAATGTTATAAAATAAATTTATAAAAATAATTTTAATGTAGGCTTACCAGAATAATTAGCATAGTTATTTGAACAATGGTCCCCAAAGTAAGCAGCGCCTGTATCTTGGGGGCCAAGTTGCGTTATTTTAAATTTTAATTATTCGTTAATTTAAATTTTATTTAGGATGTTTGATAATGCACAGAATACTTAATTATAAGGATAACGAGCTAAAACGATAACATAAAAAAAATATATTGAAATAGTGAATTAAATAATGTTTTGCAAAATAAAATAATTCTAAACAACGTTATAGTGTGAGTATGTGTGGTGGTGCTGAGTTGTAACTGTGGGTTTTTGTGTGAAGGAACTGAATGGCTGTGTGAATGATTTGCTTGAAGATTTTGGTGTTAACTCACTATTTTCTCAGTTTCACTGCACGTCAGCAAAGCTGCAGGTAGGTATCGAAAGATATTGTATGTTCGTGAATCTTAAGAACTAAAATGAAGTCTTCATTGAAATAAAATATAAATATAAAAGTAGGATGATTTATAAAAATATTACTTTATCCAAATGACACGCCATCCGGGCTACGGGTTGTTCGAAAGAGATACCGTGGCCCCTGGCACAGGCAACTGAAGGAACACGGGTGGGTTTTAGTCAGTAAAAGCCTGACACGCCCTTCCGCTCAGCCCAGAGCGGGAAAGGTCATTTGTTGATTTCCCACCCAACAAAAAAAAGCCTGTCATAAATGAAGTTTTGCTGGTTGAGCGAAAATGAGGTATTGTTCAATTTAATGAGTATTGTTTGTGAACAAAAAATTCGAAAAATGTGACACAAAAATCAAACCAACTCGAGGGTTTCAGAAATATTATTATAAAGAAAAAATATTCCCGGAATATGATTACACAGGTTTTCGATTGTGATCAATCTTCTGAGATGCGAGAGCGATGGATAAATGAGATATTACTTAGTACGCATACCCGCTCATACTTTTACATTGCAGGAGTAACGAGATCAGAAAACAGTAATAAGATCAGAGATCAGAGATCAGAAGGCCAACTCTCGTAATTTAAAACGTTCAAAATCTAGTCGCAGTCTCATCTCGGCGACAAACAAATGACAAAAGCTTGTCAAAATATAGGGAAATTAGACGTATTTTTGGCAGATTGAGACTGAGATAAGATTGTGAACGTTCTTAAAATTACGAGAATTCCTCCTCTCTTAAGAGATGACGATGGATTTATAATATTGAAAACGGATACGTAAACTGTATGGATTTTATAAAAAGCCTTTGTTGTCTGAAATATAAATAGCCTTTGTTGTCTGAAATATAAATACATAAATAAAACTAAATAAATTACACAATACAACATTCTCAGCCAACATATCAGAGCCTTTTGCAAGTCAATTGTCGCCCTCTTGACAAGCTGTCACACTAAGCTGTAAGGACGGAGGAATTTGTATACTCTGTATCAGGTTGTCTTCATATCTATTTAATTTGTTTAAATACCAGTTAGGCGTTAAATTGTCTCGATTAGTTTTTGGTCATGAAAACCGAGCAAAATCCTATCCTACTAATATTATAAGTGCGAAAATTTGTGGATGGATATTTGTTACTCTTTCACGACAAAACTACTAAACGGATTTGGATGAAATTTTGCACACAGATAGTTTATAACCAGGATTAACACAAAGGATACTTTTTATTCTGATATTACCACGGGATCGAAACTTATGCGGGTGAAAACCGCGGGACGCAGCTAGTAAATAAATAAATATTATATTCGGAATAAAGATTGGTAAAATATTAACAAAGTCTAAACAAAATTACTAGTATACTGTAAGATGCCTGTACCAGGTTAAACCTGGTACAATACTGTATCATAGGCAAAAGTTTGTGTAAAATTGTTTTTTCGTACCGTTAATGGTTTTATTGGGTTGTCTATTTCCTCAAGTTGGGTTTAGTAATGAAAGCTTTCAAGATAATAGCATTACTGGTACACTCGCATTCGTATACCCACGAATTGGTCGATCTTACTTTCATCTTGGTCGGTCCGAACCAAAAGTCGTATTTCTGCCCAAATCTCGTCATTTTATTATTGGTTTGATGTAAAGGGTGGATGTATTTAATTTTTTTTTTAACTCTTCAGAAATCGGTTCATCGGCCTTCAGCTTTATGACGTGTGCCGAAAGTCCACTTCCAGTAAGGGAATTGAGAAATTATACGGGGTAATCTAAAGCGTTATCGTAGCATCATCTTGATCGACTACATCGTTAATGGAGATGTAGACCACTACATTCCCTTAAATTTTCAAGATAATGCTTTTGTTGATAACTGCAGCTTGATCTTTTGGGGTTAGTATGGCTCGTTAACACCATTAGAAATTTTTGGTGCGGCATATAACCAATTAGTTCTTTTAAATTAGTTCTTCTAACATCGGAGAATTCTTTAGTGCATGAATTCTCGACAAGCCGATCTCTCAATGAATGGTCAAACGCAGTCTCTGAACTTGTGTTCATAAATTAGGGCGTTTCAACGAAGTACTCGTTTCAGCTCCAATTAGTGACGTCATCATTTGCTGCCCATCACGTGGTGGTTCTGCCTCCAGCTTCGGCTGCTTCCTGTTTGCCATTTTACACCCATCGTCACCGTTGCGTGAAATTCCACAAACAGGTATTTTATTGCTGTATGTACAATTATTTGTGTGATAATGATCATTGGCACAGCTTATGTCAGCTTTCAAAGAATTTGAAATCCAGCGTTCAAAGAATTTGAAATCCAGCGTTCAAAGAATTGGAAATCCAGCTTTCAAAGAATTTGAAGCCCAATGCTTTGGTAAAATACTGTTGAATATTTTCCAATACTGTATTATTTTAATGAAAACAGTTAGCTAATACTCGTAACTTGATTACATTAATAGCTATTATCTGTGTTGAATTCCTCTAAAAGGAGGTAAGTGTTTAGGTAGTAGAGACTGTGAAGTGAAAGAAGAAGAAATTAACCTGGACTAATTTTCCAGGTTAATTTCTTCTTCCCTTCTTAGTGAAACATAAACTTACGATCTTTTACTTACATTTATTTAAGTGGTAGACGGACTCAGACACGTTTCCCTCGACGCCAGTCATGTCGAATTTTAAAATCGCAAACTAACGGCTAGTTCTGATTTTTTTATATGTTGTTAGGACCACTACCAGTAGCCCATATCCAAGTTTGCAGCTTTGAAAGACCTGTGCTAACTTTGCACCACTCGAAAAACCGCGAATTTTCGCACGTTTTTTGGTATTCTCAATATAAATCCAAAACTATGCGTTTAAAAAAAGCATATTTATAAGGCATTCTCTCTGTGTGTGTAGTCGGTCCCTCATGTCTGAGGATCGTGGTCAGCTTCAGAGTTGCATCTGGAGCGGATGATCCGCCTTCACCGGTTTCTGTCCAGCGCATCCCTTACCACCGTGTAGAATTTAGAGGCCGATGGTTGCTTCACCTGATCGGTCCATCGTGTTGGACAAGGCATTACAAGGACATTATTTTTGGTTAGAATTATTCATTTTGAACGCTTCGTGGATGGTTCATAAAAATTGTCTGATTCAGCCTGAAGATTCGGCCTTAGTCAAACTCGTTCCGGTTATGGGGGTAATTTGAGTCTGAGTAAGTCGATGCCAGATGAAGATGAGATGAAAAAACTTTACACGATGCAAATTTCTTGCCTGTGGCATACAATAAAATTGCAATTTACTTGCATCGTGTAAACACATTTAGACGGTTTATTACAACAATTAATGTTGTTACAACGTATTGTAAAAAAAAAAAAATTGTATGTCATTGGCAATTAAAACGCACTGTGAAAATCAGACTTCTCTTCACTGACTTTCAATATAAGATTGGTAAATTCGACAATTTCTGTAGTAAATAAGACAAAGGGAGTGTTACACAAAGAAGTATCTTTTGATGATTCTGAAAACACCTGAAGCCTAAAGGCACCTTTTCATTAAATCTTCTATCTATTGTAATAATAAAGCTGAAGAGTTTATCTGAACACGCTAATCTTTGGAACTACCAGTCGTATTTGAACAAATGTTGATAACTATAATAGTGATAACTAAGGCAGGTTATATTTAACATCGCGCTGAGACCCTTGGGAGCGGAGCAAAAAGGAAGAAACGACCTTTCAAAAAGCGGCCTAAAAGCGCGAGCGGGACGATGCGACGCGACGCGATGAAATGGGTCGGGGGAACAAGAAGTTTCACGCAGACGAAGTCGCAAGTAGAAGCTACGGCAAAACTCTCTCTGTTCATTTAACATTTGTAATAATACGTTTACTTTATGAGCCGTGATTTATTTAAATGTTTGATGTCACCCAGAGGTATTATGAGTGCTTAAAAATTATGAGTGCTTTTTCAGGTACGCGGTTGATTAATAGGTACTCTTATAACACAATGTGGTATCACAGACACAAAGGGTTTCATCCTATATAGCAGGAGTAACACAATACTACGCTTATAAACTCTACACAAAATTTGTAGGGATAGGTTTTTGTTTGATCCACAATAATTGCTCTAACTATACAAGATGAAATTGAATAGGTGGGTTGGATAAACTAAACATAGTATCATTTATTTTTAGTTTATCTAATGATATAATATCATTGCTAATGGTAAATTATTTAACTATTAGTTAAAAACAAATAACCATTAGTGGCCATTAGATAAACTAAAAATTGATAAAAAAAACACATTTTGCAAAAATTTAACCATTACTTACTATTTTTAACAATTGGTTGAGTTTAACTCCGGATCAAAAAACCGGCCCTAAGTAACACATTCATATTAGCAATTAATAAAATAACAGTTTGCATGACCCCCTAGCGTGGAAATTTTGCGTCGGTTATTAAAGCAAAAATCTGCTGTTTCATAGAAAAGGTCATGAAAACTCTTATTTTATTCATTTCTAATGTGAATGTTACGAAACGTTCAGAATCATAATACTGAATTCATGGTAACAGTTTGCACGTCGATGTCTGTGCCACCCTATATTCTTACATGGTACACGTCGGAGCGGATAGAATAAAAGCTGCTGTCGCCCCAACTTTTTCATTACTAAAAATACACATTAATGATGTCACTACAAGTTTCATTAACTAACCACCGGTTTCTGAAATGCTGCTGTTGCCCTGCCTAAGGTTAACTTTTTTTATCATATTTTGGATCCTTCTTGCTGCTTGTTTCATTTTCGTCAGACATTTCAAAATGACTCCTCTGTTACAGACGCTCGCTGCCCAAAGGCTCAGTAAAACGCTCAGTTTTTTGTCGCACAGTTAGGGCGTATGTACATATTACAAGATTTTTTTCACAAGAATATTACCAGAATTTTTTTAGTGTATTTTCAAATGTTCAATGAAAAGACTTATTCAAAAATATTTCATAAAAATAAAACAATCGGAAAACGGAGCTTAAAAAATAATTTTGGTCGCAACATTCTCAATATTTTGAGCGTAAACTCTTATGTAATGATAATAAAGCGAATTCAATTAAATCGACTAAATATCATAAAACTAGCTTCTGCTCGCGACTTCGTCCGCGTGAATTTCAGCCCTCAACCCATCACATCGCATCCCATCACCCCACCGTGATGCTACTTCGTTCTCGCTTAGTTTTATTTCTGGCTTTTTTTTTTCGTTTTCGCTTAGTTTTATTTTTGGCTTTTTTTTTCGTTTTCCCGGCTCCTAATGGGTCGTAGCGTGATGTTAAATAGCCTATAACTTTGCGCAAGGATTGGGCTACCAAATGCAATAAGATTTTTTTAAATCTGACCGTTAGCTTAGCTCCGGAGATTACCCCCTTTTTTTTTTTTTTTTTTTCTGTGTGGGAAATCATCAAATGACTCCTCCCGCTCTGGGCGGAGCAGAAGGGAGTGTCAGACTTTTACTGACTAAAACCCACCCGTGTTCCTTCAGTTGCCTGTGCCAGGGGCCACGGTATCTCTTTCGAACAACCCGCAGCCCCGGCGGCATCGGCCCTAGCGGACCCCGTCAGTTCGTGCTGACAGCTCTTTGAGGCGCGCGTGGAACACAACGCGCCGTCGACCCGGGCCTGGTCCTTACCGGGCGGCGAGCTGCCCATAGCTCGCCGCCCGCAAGCCCGCGCCTACGGTGGCCAGGAGTCGGCTGTTGACTCCCGTCCAGGGCGTCTCCTGCGGCGGCTAGGAGCGCGAGGGTGCAGCGATTGGCTCTCCCTCGCACGCTCCGCCTCCTCCTTCGCGAGCATAACTGCTTCGCAGAAGGAGGTGACGGCCTCCCATTCACTCTCGCTCCGGACCATGGCCTGTATGAGGGCCGGACGCGAGAGGTCGCCGCCGCCGATCGCCGCCAAGAGGACACGGCGGGGTCCCGCCCAAGCCGGGCAGACCTCCACCGTATGCTCCACCGTGTCCTCCGGGCGATCCCCACAGTGGTGACACCCTGGCGTTTCCTCCCGCTTTATCCTGAACAGGAACCTCCCGAAACAACCGTGTCCGGTGAGGACCTGCGTCAGGCGGAAGGTGAGGGCGCCGTGGCGCCTCTCTAGCCACTCCTCAAAGAGGGGACTTATCGCCGCAATTGTGGCGTGCCCAGCGCTGGGTTGCGACAATCGCACTCTCCATGCCGCTATGAGATCCCGCCGGAGCTCTGTCCGCTGTGCCGTGATTTCTCGCGGCAGCGGAGCAACGCCCCGGCGTTTTGCCTCCGCTCGCCACTCCCATATGTGGGCGAGGACTTTGGCCTCCAGATCCCATGGCGGCAATCCGGCAAGGAGGCTCGCCGCCTCAGCGGAGACCGTGCGGTATCCTAGAATGAGCCGGACAGCCATGACCCTTTGGGACGCGATCAACCGGCGGGCTGGTCGCCGCCTCAAAGATCGCGCCCATATCGGTGCCCCGTAAAGGGCCATGGCCCGCACGACCCCCGCATAGAGCCTCCGGTAGGAGGCGTTTGGTCGGAGATTACCCCCTACATACATACAAACAAATTTTACCTCTTTATAATATTAGTATAGATTATTCCACTGAGCCGTGCATTTAAAAATAACTACTGTTGCTTCTTTGTTTCTTGTATTCTGTGCTGCTATTCCTAAGCCCACTTGTACTGAGATATATCGAAACGACTGGCTAGAGAAACATGGACCCAAGGAAAATTCAATGTTTGTGTGGGTTACGGATTAAATCCAGGCTTAACGGAGCTTGTTTTTAGAGGATTCGTGAGATTGCGGAAACTTGTAGTAGAAACTGTATTAGACGTACCTTGTATAAATCAAAGGACTACCTGCTCCAAAAATGAAATAATAATAATAATCCGAACTCTAGGCCTGTGCCGGAAGAGTTGACTTTGCCGAAACAGGTCTACGGTGAGGACAACATAGATACAGAAACCCGCAGGGCAGCATGTGGCGAGCTGTTGGGCAGTAGCGAACCCACGGACCCTATCTCCCGGGAGAAATCTTGTTCCTCGCCTCTGGCTTGCCTTTATTGGCCGGCTGGAGTGAACAATAATAATAATAAATAAATAAATAAATAAATAAATAAATAAATAAATATTCCACAACTATCACACAACGCCATCTAGTCCCAAGCTAAGCAGAGCTTGTGTTATGGGTACTAGACAACTGATAAACATACTTATATATTTCTAAATACATAAATATTATAGATAAATTACACCCAGACACAGAACAAATGATCGTGCTCATTACACAAACATTTGTCCTAGGTGGGAATCGAACCCACGACCTCCGGCATAGCAGTCAGGGTCACTAACCACTAGACCAACAGGCCTGTCGTCAACAATGACGAGGAACAGAGTTCCCACCTCATTCTTGCCTTTACTGGCCGGCTTGAGTGGAGACTCGCAAGAGCAAACGTGCTCGGGGGAAGGAAGTATTCCGGTAAGTGCTCGTAGGGATCTTGACCATCTTCCGGGCTCTGGGATTGTTCTGAAAGCCGTCGAATACCTCTCCACTCCTCATAAGCACCTCAGAACATGTTGCCCCCTTGTTGCTACGTCACTATGTGCTAGCGACAATTTTCGGGGGCCCATTATTGAGTGTGCAAGTCACCCGCCGCCAATTTATCCGTGTATACAATATGTACCAAAAACCCTGTCCGATCCAATAAAGGCGTATTCCTGGTTCAACATACGTACTAAAAAATATTGTTATAAAAATGTAACTCATAAACACCAAAAGTGCGAAATTTAACACTGAATATGGCAAATTTTCATAAGTTGACAACACTCCAACCGCCGCCAAAATCTTTTTATTTTTACCTATTTTTATTTCAAAGAACACCGCCCTACACTATCGCGTTGTAGGCACTCTTTCAACTAGTCGCCGACTCTTTGATGTCGCCGACTGGTTGCCTACCGGCGCGCTACTTGTTGCCTACCGGCGCGCTACTTGTTGCCAGTCTTTCGTGGAGATAGGTTTCGATCGGACGTCCGTACGTATCACGCGCTACCGTTTCGGGAATAATGTCGTATTCCAATCAGGAATAGTTTATAAAAGAGAGTGCGATTCGGAAATCGAAGCCAGAACTCGGATTGTGGCAGCTTTCGACTCACTTAAATCGGACACAAGTGCGCTGCAAAGAGTACGTGCAAATTTAGTGAAAAGGTGTCGAATGTGTATTAGTGTTGGAGGTGGACATGTGGAGTACGATCGCCGAAGTATGCAACAACAACATGTGAACGTTTTAATAAACTGATACCTGCAGTCGGTTAGTACATTGCCAAAAGCACATCACATTTAAAAAAGCCCATAACAGCATTTAATTCAATTAATTGTTTCTTGATAAACAGAATTAGGTCTGTAACACAAAATACAGAGAGTGTATCTGAAATCACTTTGCCTACAAAACAGTATCAGCTGATACCTACGCGTAGACAGGTATCGGTATGACGTAGCGTAGGTTTCTTTCGATAAAAGTTTGTTTGGCGGCACGCGACAAAGCAGGTTCATGACACGGGATCATACAAACCGTCTCGCTCAGGCGGCTTCTTTGACACAAAACTGTAGGTAGTACCAGTTTACTGTATTTTGTGTTTCAGACCTAATTCTGTTTATCAGATCAGTGTCGCCTTTGATCAGTTTTTTTTTTTTAAATATATTCACTGGGGAAAAATAATAATCTCAAATCCATCAAATGGTTACGTATATGTGCACGCAGTACGATGCAGAATAATACTCTTAGGGATTGGACAGGGTTTTGGTACATGCTGTATACATATAAAACATTGATCAGACAGGGGTCATAGTTCTTCCATAGTTATTGGTAACCAGTCCACTTTAGCCACCCAAACCCATAGTCCAAATTTGTTTTTTTCCATATCCTGCAATAGTCCTACATTAACCGGGGGGGGGGGGGGGGGGGGGGTTATCCTTGGGTGCACTTGCATAGTGCATACAGGGATAATCGTCGGGTGGTGCCACATTTCAATGAAATTTCCTAAGGGGCCTCTGCGAGTTGGCTTCGGCCCCTCGTACGCCTTCCAAAGGACCGGGACCCCGTGGTCCCGAGATTTGTTAAAATATAATAATAATCGTTTATTTGCATGAAATATGGTGCTTACAGATGTCATAATACAATTGATAGTACTTCATATTCCGCCTACTAAATTCAGCATGCAAATTTTGGATGTGCCATGATTCATTTTCATTTTTTATTGTGAATGCATTCACTAAAAATTATGTTAGAAAATGTCAATAAAAAAAGAAATGACAAATATCAAAATAAGAATACAGGCAAGTCAAAATTAATAAAAATACAGGAATGTCAAAATTGATTAAATTACAGAAATGTCAAAAATTTATTGAATTACAGAAATGTCAAAATTAATTAAATTACAGGAATGCCGCAATTAATTAAATTACACTATTCATGTCTATGCAATATTCCTATTCATATTACAATTCATTAAAAGTATAGAAGCAATTTTCAATGAGCAATGTTCTGAGTCTTTTCTTAAATATATTCGTAGGCAGTTCTCTAAATATCTTTGGTATCTTATTAAATATCTTTGGTATCTTATTAAATATCTTTATTGCCATTCTACTGGTGTTTTTATGGCAAAATGCTGTTCTACACCTAGGCATAGCTAATCTGGTTGGATCCCTTAAGAGTTTACCTATATTATACATATTTTCACTATCGGCTTTACTAAACAGGTTAGGGTGTTTTTTTACGAACACTCCCGTATTCAGTATACAGGGTTATTTTTTAAAGACCAGCCAAATTTAAGGATGTGGTACAGACCATCAAACTGATCAACTTTCTCCATGGGAAAAATAGCGTAATCGCGAAAATTTTATCAACTGTCCCATAGAAAACTTCAATACCTACTCGACCTAAATGTATGGAACGGCTGAATTTTTTTTCGCGATTACGATGTTGGTCCCATGGAGAAAGTTGTTCAGTTTGATGGTCTGTACCACATCCTTAAATTTGGCTGGTCTTTAAAAAATCACCCTGTATATAAGCATGCCAGTGATAACAATTTATGCTCTTTTAATATGGGCCTGCACGATTCCAATGGCCCTACACCAAACACAGCTTGTAAGCACTTTTTTTGCACAATAAAAGCTCTGTGACTGTCCGTAGAATTACCCCATAATATTAAGCCGTATCTTAGCACAGATGAGACGTAACCATGATAAGCCAGTAGAGCGGCATTTATTCCAACAGTTTTGCTAAGGTTTCTCAGTGCTAATGCAAAGCTGTTTAGCCTGTTGCATATACTTCCAATTGCAATTTTTATCAATTACTATGCAAAATTTTGTATAGTCGACTTCTTCAATTCCATTACCACGCCCAATAATTTTCATTGTTTTATTTGTCATTTTGTGATTACAGAAATTAATATATTTTGTTTTGGAGATGTTTACACATAAATTATTTTGTTCAAACCATTCTAGTATGCTTTCGACGGCAGTATTTATTTTGTCTTCATGCTGTTCATTTTTGGTTTCGTTATTAATTACCAGTGAAATGTCATCTGCGAATAACACGCACTTATTCTGGGTTACTGTTGGCAAATCGTTTACATACAGAAGAAAGAGCAACGGCCCCACAGTGCTACCTTGAGGCACGCCATATGTGTTGTTCCTGAACTGAGATTTATAATTTAACACTTCTCTATCTTTATTCATTCCTAAAACTTCAACGCGTTGCTGTCTTAGATAATCTTTGAGCCAATTTAACGCTTTCCCTCTTATTCCATAACTCTCACATTTTTTTAGCAGTATATCATGTTTTATAGAGTCAAACGCTTGGCTCATATAAAAAATATAGCATTGACCGGTATTTTCTTATCTATATTCTCAGTAATTGATTTAATAAGTTGATAGCTAGCTAGTGTAGTCGACTTTCCTCTTTGAAAACCATTTTGTTCCGTACTTATTATACTGTGTTTATATATAAATAAGACAATCCTATTACACATTGCTTTTTCATACATTTTTAAAAATTATAGGAATTAAGATAATTGGACTGTAATTATTTAAGTCATGTTTATTGTTTTTTTTTTTTTGTATAAAGGCTTTACTACTGAGAACTTTAATTTTTGAGGATACTTTTCTTCCGGGGCTGCGGGTGGTTCGAAAGAGATACTGTGGCCCCTGGCACAGGCAACTGAAGGAACACGGGTGGGTTTTAGTCAGTAAAAGTCTGACACGCCCTTCCGCTCAGCCCAGAGCGGGAGAGGCCCAAAGAAACTTAAATTAATCAGATGAGCTAAAATAGGTGACAGTATATTAGACACACGATTTTATAATTTGTGTCGAAATCTCATGATATCCCACAGCGTTGGTATTATTTAAAGATGCAATTATTTTGCTTATTTCATTTGGCGTACAGGGTTCTAGGTATATACTATTACCTTTATTTAAAAGTAAACATATCAATTATATTTTTAAATATTCGGATATAAAAAGTATAAAAACATTTAAAAATATAAAAAACAGTAGCCCACCGGTATCGGAAACAGGGTCCAAGCTACCGGCGGTCAGGGCTCTAGAGAGAGGAACCTCCTGACAATGCGAGCCGTGTCCAGAAGTACCGCTTTCTGAATCAAGCCCTTGATCCAGCTGCCCAACGAGAGCCTCCTCAGGTGTTGGTCAAGGCTCTTGCCTATTAAGCCATTGGCTGTCAGGACACAATGATCGCTGAGTCCACATCCCACATGTCGACAACCTCGCGAGCCAAGTCTAGATACTTGATTTGTTTATCTTTCTCGGCTTTCACGAGGCTCTCATCATGCGGGACGGTTATGTCAACAATCATTGCGCGCCGCTCTGATCGATCCACCACCACTATATCAGGCTTATTGGCAACAATAGTCCTGTCAGTGATGATGGATCGATCCCAGTACAATGTGATATTTCCATTTTCGAGAACGGGGTGGGGACATACTTTTAGTACGGCACCTCAGATTCCACAAAGCTGTATTTCAGAGCAAGTTGCTGATGGATTATCCTGGCTACAAGGTTGTGTCTATGCAAGTACTCTCCGTTAGCTAGACGAGATCACCCGGAGTTAATATGCCTGATTGATTCTCCCGGCTGGTGGCATGCCCGACAGATGTCAACCGTGCCGTCTTTCACAATAAATCTCCGGTAATTGTTCGTCATCATAACTTCGTCCATAATTGCACAGACAAAACAAACCATAGGTTTCTCCAAAAAGGTCACTGAAACGCAGCCAGGCTACGGACGCTAGTAGATCTATATCGGGTCCATGCAGGGCCCAGTAAAAGCGTCCGTGAAGCTCCTTACTCTGCCATACTTCCATGCGATCATTGGTGTCAAGCACTACTGGCTTGCGCCAGTTCTCTTTAGCCAAAGAGAGCGGGGTGAGGCCCTTGTCCACCGCCACTACATCTCGATACATCCCCACGTGTGTTTCTAAGAAATATTCCCTGAGACTGCATATCTCGCGATTGTGGAGGGTCGTTTAAAAAGCCTCGACCTCCACACTTTCGCGGGATATAAATAAATAAAATAAATAAATAAATATTCCACAACTATCACACAACGCCATCTAGTCCCAAGGTAAGCAGAGCTTGTGTTATGGGTACTAGACAACTGATAAACATACTTATATATTTCTAAATACATAAATATTATAGATAAATTACACCCAGACACAGAACAAATGATGGGATATGTGTAAACGTGGCCTAAGTTCAGGCGACATGAACCGATATTCCTGAATCGCACCCACCAAAGCACTCCTCAATTCCTCATTGCACTGGGTACTTACGTTTGTAGCCCTGTCATTACTCCCAGCATTACTTGTGTTGGACTGCGGTAGTACTACAGCAGTCTGCGACGGGGGGGCGATGACATGGCTACTCTGCATTTCATTTCGCAGGCGAGCAAGTACAGTGTCATCTAGCATGTGATTACGCTGTATGACCCGCACCTGATCCGACAGTCGTTGTGCCGTAACGTTGACGGCTGGCTCAAGCACCTGAAAAAGAGAGAGCATCCGAACACGGTACGCGGTCAGATTGTTTCTCCCCTCTGTAGCCCCATAGTATGAGTGGATGACATTTTCATTGATGGATTGTGTCCATCTCATGCGCTGCACACTTCCGCCGGGAGCTGGGACCCTATCAGAGGCCAGTGGGCCTCGAGGTCCTAAGCCGTTCGGCGGCCGGCGTCCTCGACGGGCAGGTGGCGTCGTGGGCGGAGAGAAATACTCGTCGCTCGAGCTCGACGCAAATACCGCGGCCAGTGTCGTCACAGCGCTCACAGTGGGGCTGGGTACCGGCGGCGGTAAGGCAGAGCTGAGCGAAGAGTCCGGTGGTGGTGGGCGTGCACGTCTTGCGGCTGATCTTGTCAACATTTTTGCATTCTGATATTATGTTAATTTTTGTGTTTTACCGGAGGCAACATGATAGATGTCACCTCCGGTTCGGCAGTTTTTGGTGAAAATTGATTGCATTATTGTTCATTGTATTTTTTTAAACGGAAAATTGGTTGTAGTATTCGGTTTATGGTTGGTAATTCACAATAACTAGGTATAAAAACTGCTTCTAAAAATGTATTTACTATTATGTTATTTACTAAAAATATTAAAATATCGGAACGTTGACTTGCTGACGTTGGTCTTGCCAGCTTATTTTTAATTTAGCTTATTTTTTTCTATTACCTTCATTATTAGTATTAATCGTGGGTCTATTTTTCCTACTATTAGTTATGTCAATGTTTCATCATCTTCCTGCCCTTATCCCATGTTACTTGGGGTCGGCGCAACACGTTTTCTTCTTCCATTCTCCCCTGTCAACCGTCACGCTATCATTCACTCCCTTCTCTATTCTCTAGTTATGTCAATGTTTGTAGAATCAATAAAGTGATTATTAAAAGCCTCTGCTATTTTTTCAGGATCTTCTATCAAAGTGTCGTTTAGTTTAATTGCTTCTATATAATGCGAATCTCTACAGTTAGGTTTATTTTTAATCAATTTCCAAGTTGCGCTACATTTGTTTTTTGCTTTCATAATAAAGTTGCCAGACGTTTGTTTCCTGGACACATTAATGCATTTTTTTAACAGTTTAGCATATTTATTATACTTTAATTTATTTTCTAGGGATTTATTTTTATGATAATTGAATTTTAGGTATATTTTAGAGAGGCTCGATACAGACAATACAGAGTCAAATTAAATTAGCTAGCGAAACTCTGTAGACGTGAAGGTTATCTTATTTTTTTTTTGGTACTTTGTATTTCTGTATGTATTTTACATTAATTTTATAACTTACGTCTTATTTATGCAGAATAAACTTTTCTTCTGCTATTTTAACTAAAACGATTTTTGTATAGTCGCCGTATAATCTGCTAAAAAGACTCCCAACTGATTATACAAAATAAAAATTGGATACACAGTAAAACAAGATTATCTTTGATAATGTTCCTTCTTTTAATGAATAGTATACCTAATTATTTTTCATGACTGAGCTTTTGTTCTGTTCTATTCATTTACCCGAAAACCACAGATTTAATTTTAGATAACATTTATTTACTTTTAAATATGCCCATTTATCATACAATCTGTATCAGTCTGGCACTTTAATATTCTTTAAGGTTAAAAAAAAAACGTACACCGAGAGATAGCGAAAATAAAATGAGAATTTAATAAAAACTTTCATTAAGTAGAGTGGAAAGTGTCCTGAAGGTTATTGTCTTAATCAAAAGCATGGGAAGGAGAAAAAAATACTGTGAGAAAGACCGAAGTACTATGGAGAATATAGCTTATTTGGTGCTAACATGTAACCTCCGCGAGTGTGTTAAAAAGTGATTGGTACAAAAGACGAGACAAAAAAGAGATTAGGCTGACATGCAAAAGTATAAAGATGTCTCGTAAAATACGTAATATATTTTTTAGGAACAATTATTGAACAATACGAGATAAACCGCAGTTTGATTATATTCCTACCGGTACCGAAGTGCACGTCTAGCTAGCCCTTCACAGTACCTAAGTGTAGTTTACGTAAACTCACGACATGGAGCGCTTACAAGGAGCTTTACATAAGTAAAACAGAGCCGCGATTTGCATGTTACAGCGGCGCTTCCTGAAATTCCGTGTGTAACTGGAAGTAACTTCCTTTTTATAAATACTAGCTGCGCCCCGCGGTTTCATCCGCATAAGTTTCGATCCCGTGGGAATATCCGATAAAAAGCATCCTATATGTTAATCCCGGTTATAAACCATCTGTGTGCCAAATTTCATCCAAATCGGTTCGGTAGTTTTTGCGTGAAAGAGTAACAAACATCCATCCATCCATTCATCCATCCATCCATACAAACTTTGACGTTTATAATATTAGTAGGATTTATCAGCTGACAACCTTCTGCCCGCGATTTCGTCGAGTGAAATTTCTTGTTCCCCCGACCCACCCCGTCGCATCGCATCGCATCGCATCGCCCGCCCGCGTTGGCACTTCATTTTCGCTTAGCGTTCTTTCTGCTTGCTCGGGTCTTAATGGTCCTATCGTGAAAATAGCGTTAAATAGCCTTCTTCAAGAATTGGGCTATCAAATGCAAAAATAATTTTTGTAATCCGACTGGCAGTTCGAGAGATTAGTGCGTTCAAACAAACAAACTCTTCAGCTTTATTTTTAGTACAGATATAGATTAACAGGCCATATCCGCAAAAGTTGATTCCAAGGACGAAAGTCGACGACGTTTGTTTTGAAACCGATCCTAATTCACTACGATGTTTCTTTCCGAATGTCATTACGATTTTGTCAATTGTGTCGAATTTGTGTATTCAGTCATTTTATTTTATTATACGTACGAGTATTTTACTTCCGTCATAGTTCGCCTAAAGTAAGTTGACGGTTCATCGATGGCCGTTTTCCGTGGATGTGACGCGTATTTTCCCCCAACTTCCAACTTGTTCTTTTTTGTGTTTGTGTTCTTTCGCTGCGTCATGTTTACCATAAATAAACGTATTTTCTTTCCTTTTTTCTTTCTAAGTAATTTAGATAATTACAAGTCTCAATTTCGTGCAGTAAATAATTAAAGTAAAAATACTCACCCAATGCGAAATCGCAGGACGGTCCAAAAAACACGTGAGCGCAGTCGTTGTAAGCGTCTATCGCTGATATCACGGCATAGGCTGCATCACAATCTGTGACGTCATACTTCATCCATTCCACTGTCAGCCAGGGTGGAAAGGCGTTCTTGATGACCGGGTCTTCCATAGCAAGGTCCAGTGCGGGCCCCACCTGAAGAGGAGGAGGATATTTTACTTCTTTAGGGAGCAATACCAGAGTTTGTTAAGGGGGATGCACTAGGCTCTTGAATCATATTGTTTTCAACATACAACCTGGCACTGATTTGCAAATGACTACCCTGGCGCTTCTCTTAAATTACTGGCTGGATATGGACTGGCTTAGATAAGGGAGATGCGAAAAGGTGGCTCGCGAAATTAAAGGAGAAAGAAAGAAAGAAAGAAAATTCATTTATTTGGCACAAACTAAAAGACACACAATACACCATATACTCGTACATACATCAGATAAAACAAACAATAAAATAAAAAAAAGATAAAATAAAATAAGATAAGATAAAATTGTTACGTGTTCTGCAAATTATAGTATGTTGAGACGTTTATTACTTATATAATTAACTAAGGGCTGATTTTTCCAACGCCAGATATTTTTATCGGAGGTATAATTTTGAATTTTTGACAATCCTACCATACAAAAACTGTCAGACGTCAATATTATTTTTTATTCCACGAATAAAAATTATCTGTCCATTGAAAAATCAGCCCTAACTTAAATACACATGAATGACAACAAAAAAAATAGTTCAAAGCCCATTAAGTGTGCTTGTTCCATTGCCATACAAGCTTCATCAAACTTTTGAGGCCTTTTTTAAGTTTCCAATATTTATTATTTCCCATAAGCATAACGTAAGTCTCTAATGCCCCAAACCCCCGTGCTAGGACACAGGCCTCCTCTCCCTCTATGCGAAAAAATCTTGCGAAGTCAAGCTTCATAGGTATCTGTATGATCTCCAATACCGCAAGCTTCATTCTTCTGAAGGTTGCAAATATCATGGCAAATACAAGTAACTCATGCATATCCATCCGAATTAAAGCATCAGATGGCACGATATTAACCGAATGAATTCGCGGGGAATAAAATAGAACAGCGAAGACCGCATATCGAAATGGCAGTAGGCTGGCCATGTTTGTCAAAGGACCGATGGCCTGTGGAGCAGACGAGTCCTGGAGTGGAGACCGCGTATCAGCAAGCGTAGTGTGGGTCGCCCCCTAGCTAGATCGGCAGACGCCCTCAAAGAGGTGGCTGCGAAAGACTGGATGCGCAAGGCGGACGACAAGCTGATGTGGCGCAGCATGAGAGAGGCCTATGTCGAGCATTTGACTGGGATAGGTTGAGTTTGTAGCCACAACAATCATCATAGCACAGTACCACGTTTTAGACATCTTTCAATTCATACATCAACGAGTATTTTCTTCAACCTTCTGATACCTCAAGAACCTCCAAAGTGGGATGTATGAGATGAGAAACTCGATCATCCGTAATCCAGGAATGGTGACGGTTAAGTTGTGGTATTGTTTTTTTATAACTAACATTCTAAGGACTTTGGAGGATAATAAAATAGAATAAAAGAATAATAAAAGTTAGGCTTAATGGATAAATTGAGAGTAGTTTGAATGTATGGGTGGAGTGAAGATAAACGGGGATGTCACCCCATGTCTCTCCTAATTAAACTCCCCAGGGTGATGGACCCATTGGTCGTGTTTGTCGGGTATGGAGCCAAACACCGTGGTGAGAAGTTGTATCTTCTCCGCCTTGTCTGTTTTGGAGTTGAACTCTTTCAAAAAAGATGGGTACATCAACACCTTGGACAATAACAGGTTTAAGTCCTGGTTTAACAGGTTGACCAGACCCTTTCTGGAAATATTCAGACTTGCCAGTGCTGCCAGTGGTTTTGCCCGGGATGTGACAGGGAGGACAATTATCTCCTCATTTGCCCCGAAGGACACATTAAGGAATTCGGACTGGTATGTGGAATAAGGGGTCAGGTTTATCCTCCCCGGGATAGGAGACTGATGAGAACTGACAGAATCAACAGTGGGGGATGCGGTGGAGGCGGGAGATCTCTTGTGACAAGGCCTCGACATCTCCAAGGTCTTTGATTCGATTCTCTCGGAGAGTTCCGCCACTCCTCTTGAGAAACTGTTCAGCTGGCGTGTGAGGTCCTCTTGGAACGTGCGATCCATTTCTACCTGTCTCTTCATGAATCCAGTTTGTAGCTTGAACTGATCAACGAGGGCCCCTAGCGTCCCTACAGTGGAGTTGAGTGCCTTTGCATGCTGAAGCTGGTACACTGCGTTCATCCCAATCATCGTATGTAGTAAGGTGTTGTATCCTTGGAGGCATGCATCTGCCAGTTTTGATTTCACGATCGCCCAGTCCAGTGTCAGAAAAGCAAAATACAACGTCACACATCCTCGAACATCTCATCTTTCCCGCCAAGCGATCGCTTTCAGCACGTACACGTCGACATTGTTGGCCCACTACCTACAACAGCTCAAGGCCATCGTTACTTAGTAACAATGATCGACCGACTAACAAAGTGGCCAGAAGCAATCCCTACCGACGAAATATCAGCTGTTCGAATAGCCGATATCGTCTACCAACATTGGATGGCAAGATTTGGATGCCCGACCACACTAACAAGCGACCAAGGTCGCCAGTTTGACAGTGAGTTATTCCGAAATCTAATGAAACAAATGGGAATCAAGAAAAATCGGACCACACCGTATCACCCTCAAAGCAACGGAATGGTCGAACGGTGGCATCGCTCACTCAAAACATCATTACGCTCAAAACTATCCGACGCAAGTACATGGATCAACGAGCTACCTACAGTATTACTTGGTCTACGAGCCGCATTGCGCACCGACACAGGCGTGAGCGCCGCCGAACTTACCTACGGGTACAACCTACGTCTACCAGGAGATTTTTTTACAAGTACCTACACACCTACAATGGATTACACTTACGTCGAAAATCTGCGTGACATCATACAAGTAAACAAACCGCAAGCAGTCACCGAGCATCACAGTAATAATAAGCGCGTATTCGTGCATCAAGATTTACTCAAATGCAGTCACGTGTTTATTAGAACCGATGCAGTTAAGAAACCACTCCAAGCTCCGTATGAAGGCCCCTACCGTGTTATAAGCCGCAGAGATAAAACGTATACTATACAGCTACCGAATCGTCAAGCTAACATTTCGATCGATCGACTAAAGCCTGCATACGCCATAGCAGAATATACCAATACCGTACCTCCAAGAAACATTACCAATACCTTACCTTCAGAAACATTACCAATGCCTTACCTCCGGAAAACATTACCAATACCTCACCTCCAAGAAACACTACCATTACCGAGCAAACCAAGGCCAGTACCACACCAACCAAGCAACAAGCACGAGTACCTACGATCATCGTGACGTCACAGCCCACTATCAGCAAAACAACACGCTCGGGCCGCGTCGTCAAGCTACCGGTACGCTTCGCTTGAGGGGGAGTACTGTAGCCACAACAATCATCATAGCACAGTACCACGTTTTAGACATCTTTCAATTCATACATCAACGAGTATTTTCTTCAACCTTCTGATACCTCAAGAACCTCCAAAAGTTGATTGATTGATAGAAAATAGAAGATCTTACACGGCTTATGTCGGTTCAACCTTTAATTTTTCCTGCTTTCTTCACAATAATTTGAGTACCCATACATATTCTCAAGCTTTTTCACAATAGGGACACAATTGACTGCAAAATCATTCGTTTATTTTTGTTTAATAACTTATGCGCATTGAGATAGGGGTTAGAATGGAATAAATTCTTCTGAATACATCGTTCAACCACAGTCCTGCAGGATCGCCTGCTGCACTCAGCATTGCATATACGGACGAGTAATAAGCACAGTTTTGTTTTAATTTTATTATCTGCTTGTTCGTAATTAACACGGTTTTCCTACTTTATTCTTACTATAATGTGCAGAAGGCTAATTCCCGTAATTAAAAACGTTCAAAATATAGTCGCAACTTCATCTCGGCGACAATCAATGTCAAAAACTTGTCAAAAATGAAGGGATTTGAAAGGAATTTTTGACAGATTGACAATGAGATTAGACTGTGAACATTGTTAAAATTATGAGAATTACCCCTCTATATTGTTATTCAATCCTATGAAAGTATGGAAAAAAATACTTGTTGCGTCGGCCGACCCCAAATAAATTATGTTATGGGCAGGAGAATGCTGATGATGCAATCCTACTAATGTAGTGAATGTTGACTTTCAATCATTTTTGCCACACAGATAGACTATGACCTGGATTACCCGGGTCTATTACCCGGGTCTATTACCCGGGTCTATTTCCCTGGGATACGATTGAAATCGCGGGCATCATCATCTGCCTAGCCTTTTCCCAACTACACATATTGGGGTCGGCTTCCTGTCTAAACGGATACAGCTGAATACCAGTATTTTACATGGAGCGACTGCTTATCTGACCTCCACAACCCTGTTACTGGGGTAATACGATACTCCTTCATGAGACTGGTGAAAACTATTTTTATAAAACGATAAAATATTTCTTTTTTTGCAAAAATGGCAGCCTCCTATTAGAATTAAACCTAACAAAAAAAATACTCATTATGAAATTTACTATAATCAGTATTTACAAACTAAATTACAACAGTTTAATGGAAATAATTAATATTCTAAAGGTTTCAAACTTCCTTAAACTGATTCAAAAAACTTTTTTATTTCTTCGCCTCTATGTTCCTTGTTTATACACTGTTGTAATGTGTTTCTTACTGTGGTTATTATCTCCTCTGAAGGCATCTGCGCAAAACCTCGCGTCCTGTAGCTACGCCAATAATCCATTCATCAACGCTATGCCGTATGGATGAGGAGCATCTCTCTACTGCTATCGCTGTTAAACTCTCTACATGTAATAACTGAGCACACCAATGAGATTTCTTATGTTTACAGAAATTTCTTCTAGAAATCATACGTTGACCTGCTATAAAAGTTCCATAATATATTTTGTAAAAACATGCCAAAAGAAGCATACTCAAGGATTCCACCACCATACGAGCGGCACGTCCAGATGGCGAGACCAATCTTTCGCTAATGGAGAAAGCGGCCGGGAATTTCGGAAAGCGTAATCACTGTTCTACTTATAAGTCTATTCGTATTCTGTAGTACGCGCCAATCAGCTTATGAGAATGTAATTCATTTTCAGTGCTTTTAATGAGGTACGTTTCTGAGGACAAAGTCTCGTCTTTGGCGACCTCAATGCATAGTTCATTTATCACAAAGTATAAGAACGTGAGTTTTGCGGGAATGAAAAATCTGGAATCAACGAAAGTACATCGTAACATGTTTGTTACATCGATCTCAGGAAAGGGATGCTCCCCTGGCGTGAGAGCGCCAGAGGTAAAGAAGCTTATTATAAAATCTTTCCCTTGCTCAAGCATCCTCGTGATATACAAGGAAACTGAAGCGGGAGTGTTCCAGTTAATGCTTTACAGAACTATTTCGCGTTCAGCAGGAAGAATGGAATCTCAGTCCATGTAATTACATACACGATATTTGGATATTAGGAAATGCGTAAAGAGAGAATCTTCACCAATGTCTCGGCTGTCGTATCTAGCTTTAAGTGCGTACATAGTTTCAGAAAAGCGAGTACAGCTGTTAGCTGACAGAAATTCAGTGGTGTACTAGCAAAAATAAAACATTCTACCCCTGTATTAAAAAGAGTACCCCGGGGCGCGAGACGATCGGTTGCAGCGAGTTTAGCGCAATGTATCCGTCTTGCGACCCAGGAGAACTCAGTACCTGGGAGCAATTACCTATTTTTTACCTTCAAATTTATACCTCCTTGAAATTTATACCTTCCCTTATAGTATAATAGATGATCGGACCCATACATACAGGAAGATTTTTTAGTCACCGTCCAAATTTTGATTTATTAATCTTGGGCGAAAATCATTGAATACCTATTTCTTCTTTTAGTACCACTCAATACAAAAATATTGAGATATCACATCACAAAGTTATCTATAAAAAGTTAATGTTTCTGGACACTGCCGCGCCGTGCGTACGCGCTAGGTGAAGTTACGCGGGCCGGCCCGCCCCGCGCGCCGCCGCAATTCATTGATAACACAGTAATAAACAAAGTTGCAAATATACCTTCATACTTTCACGGGCTTAGTTAGGACCGTCAATAAGCAAAAGGTTTGTGCTATGTTCACTATGATTAGAATGTAATCCGTAATTAATGAATTACAAATAAATTAGGTAAATAAGAACTTTAGACCTTATTAAAACCGTGCCAAAACGTTTTGCTATTATGCGTCTTTAAAAAATTTGAATCAACTTGTGTACAAATAATTAAAAATTTAATCAAAATCATCTTAGAACAATCACATTAACAGTACTTTAATAAATGTTCAAAATGCATACCGTTTCTCTCTAAACAGAGTCTTGCACGTTTTTGCACATTATTTTTTATTTTGTTGAGTACAGTGTCACTTTGCACTTCACTTCTTGCACGTACAATTTGCTCTTATAATTGGTCTAGGCTTTGAGCTTCTTCCACATACACTCGTCGTTTTATTTCGCCCCACAAAAAAAAGTCACATGGAGTAAGATCTGGTGACTGGGGTGCGAAGCGCCGCGCTGCATCTCGCGTACTCGATCTAGGGCTCCGTTTAAAGAAATCGAAGATATCTTCTTCGATCTCTACTGCGAGTCTCGTCCTGCCACGTCCTTGAGCGTGTGTAGGAGCTATAAATTTGCCATGGTCTATTAGCCTCTGATTTGCGGCCAAAATCGTTTGGCGATTAGGTACTGAAGAATTTATTATCCCTTGATTGCGAAGGCGAGGAATACTTTCTGCTTCGTACAGTCTCTGGGCACCGTTCAAGCTTTCACCACTCAGTATGTAAGATCGCACCATTTCGTAATACTCGCGGTAGGAATACATTATAAACAAATTCACGATAGCGCGGATAATTCTTTCGAGAAAATGATTTAATATGAAAATTATACGTATCGATTTTTTTTCAAAAATGGAGTTAGTGAATGATACCTAATGCCTAGAAAAAATTTGGACGGTGACTAAAAATTCAGCCTGTATAATACTTTTTTTTAATAGGGCGGTATCGGAACCACTAACAATTAGCAAATTTTTATATATTAGTAAATTTTCCAACCATGACATTCGTTAAAAAATGCAACAAAAACATCGTCCAAAAAAAATTAAATTCAAAATTTAAAAAACCCCCGACAACGTGAAACCCTATAAAAAGAAAAAAATAACCTTGAAATTATGACAACATTTAATCAAAAAATTTCATACTTACGTACTTACGTAGGGTCATAATTTCAAGGTAATTTTTTTCTTTTTATAGTGTTTCACGTTGTCGGGGGTTTTTTAAATGTTTAATTTAATTTTTTATTTCATGCTTTTTGTAGGGACTCCTTGTTATTTTATTTCTTTTATTTTCTTGCTTTCTAAGATTCAGAATTTGGTATTTAATCAGGTTTTTTGTAATTCGCCATTTTGTGGTAGTGGCCATCTTTGATTTGAAATTTGTCATCGTGTATAGTATTCTACTAGTCAAGCCCTTTCATTTGATACCTGATACACATATATAGAGGGAGTTGTGAAAAAATATGTAATCCGCCATTTTGTGGCGGCGGCCACCTTGGACCGATTTTCATCAAACATAGCTAAGAACACTCCCGACAAATTCACCTTTCAAACAACAAAAACAAAATTAAAATCGGTTCATCCGTTTGGGAGCTACGATGCCACAGACATACACACACACACACACACGCACACACACACACACACCTGACACACACACTCCCCACACACCCCCGACACACACACCGCCCCCACACACACACACACACACCCCCCCACACAGACACGTCAAACTTATAACACCCCGTCGTTTTTGCGTCGGGGGTTAATGAAGTCCGTCGAAAAATTAAGTTTGCCCCCTCGCTCGACAGATGGCGTTGGCGTCGAATTAGATCTCGCTATGGTTTCGTTGCCGCGCCGCATATAAGAATCAGCTTTACTTGATTATACTTGCCTATACATATTTTGTAATACAATATCTCTCCATATTTGTAATTTTTGATAAATCGAATTGAACCGTTTTCGGTTTGATTTTATATTAACTATAGTATCCGTGTGTAGGTACTACTATTTCGGTATTCGACCTTTGAAATACAACATGGTTTCCGCTTGCGTTGAATTTCAACACAAGCCGAAACCAAAGCCATGTCACTTTTTGCTTTTTTTATTATATTAAGTGTTTTTTTTTTAATTGGACAGCACGGGGTATTCCGTGAGAGATGCGGGGAAACTGTCTTTACCATTTAACTATTCGCTTTTTATCATGAAAGTAAGTTTGGTAAGGGCCGATTTTTTGATCTGTAGCTAACTAAACCAATACATAAAAATAGTAACTAATGGTTTAATTTTTGCAAAATGTGTTTAATCAATTTTTGGTTTATCTAATGGTTATTTTTTAACTAATACTTAGTTATTTGACCATTAGCAATTATATTAAACAATAAAAAATAACCATTAGAAAAACTAACAATTGATCAAAAAACATTTTCCAAAAATTAAACCATTAGTTACTATTTTTAAGTATTGGTTAACTACGGATCAAAAAATCGGCCCTTAGTATGTTGATATAACATACATACAATATGGATGATATGTTGGTTGGTAAGTATTAATTTTTTGGTCAAATCCGAGTTGTCTAGATATAAAAATTGATCAATTTTGTTGTAATGCGGTTCCTTAAAAGTAAAAAGTTTAATGGAAAACGTTTCTGCTTATTATCCCTTCCTAACCAGCCTATAATGTTCCCACTGCTGGGACACAGGGCTTGTGTCCCAGCAGTGGGAACTTTATAGGCGGCCAGAGGAGACTCCTCTCGGTGAGAGGGAGTGGGTCATAATCCACCACGCAAGCCAAGTGCGGGTTGGTAGATGTCACATGTCTTCGAATTATTCGTTCTAGGACATGCCAGTTTCCTCACGATGTTTTCCTTTCCTTCGCCGTTTTGAGAGCAGTGATGAGGAAATAATTTACACAAAGTAAAGCGCCTGTCGGGGTCCAAACCTACGACTTGTAAGTCGCGCCGCCATTACTAATTACTAACATAACTTACTACTGGCCATAAATACTATTACAATTAAAAATAAGAAAGATATTACATTTGAATTTAGAATCTGTCATTTTTATACGATTGTTCATTGAGTTTTCTAATTTTGGCGGCAATACATTGTACAATATTTTGCGATATAAAAATGGAGTGGGATGATAAAGAGAACCGAATCGCTGTGATTGCATTACACAAAGTTGGTATGGAGCCAAGTGCAATTTTTAAAACTATCCATACGCTTGGTATTAGTCAAATGTTTGTGTACCGGGCTATTAATAAGTACAATGAGACCTCCTCTGTTTGTGACAGAAAAAGATCTGGCCGTCCACGTAGTGTTCGTACGAAAAAGGTGGTCAAAGCAGTAAGGGAAAGAATTCGAAGAAATCCTGTCCGAAAGCAAAAGATTTTATCCCGGGAGATGAAGATAGCACCCAGAAGCATGTCGCGTGATTTAAAAGATGACTTAGGACTTGCAGCCTATAAGAGACGCACTGGTCATTTTTTAACTGATAATTTAAAAAAGAATAGGGTGGTAAAATCGAAACAACTACTGAAGCGGTACGCAAAGGGAGGTCACAGAAAAATTTTGTTTACGGATGAGAAAATCTTTACAATTGAGCGACATTTTAACAAACAAAATGACCGTATTTATGCTCAAAGCTCTAAGGAAGCTTCCCAATTAGTCGACAGAGTGCAACGTGGGCATTATCCGACTTCAGTGATGGTTTGGTGGGGTGTCTGGCGAATACAGAGGGTGACGAATGGTTTCTAATTGCAGTTCCTGTAGAGTTAAAACGGTTTCTCATGCTGTATGAGGTCTCGCGTTATCATGGAGCAATAATGGTGAAGATCAATTCATGAGTCGGAGCTGTTTCACTGCTAGTTTTGCTATCATTGTTCGGTGCGTTCATTAGCAGTCCCCTCTCCAAACGCAACATTGATATTGCGAGCTGTTTCTACCGCGTTAGTTCTGCGTCCGAACTCGTATTAAAAAATAACTCGAATTTTCGAAGTATCCATCTTTCTTGTCTAAGCTGAATAAAAAAAACAACTGAAAGTCGATAATCGAATGTTGCACATTTTTTAAAAGAAGAACTTTGTAGGTACCATGTGAAAAAAGTTTCACTCAAAAATCTCAAACCATGAAGGTTCTATGTCAATTCGAAGTACCTATTACAATAAAACGGCAATGTCATACTTTAACCCCTATTAGGTTTTAGCTCAGAATATGCATCCTCTTGCCTTATTCTAAACATTCTGTTACTAATATATGATTCTAAAATGTCTGCAAATTCTGGAGGTTAGCATGCGTCTGAGTTTAAATACCAGACCCTCATGCCAAACTTTATGAAAAGCTTGCGTGACATCTAGGAATACGGTGGCGCAGACTTGCTTGTTTTCGAGTGTTCTTTCAATAATGTTAGTTATTCTGTGTACCTGGTCTATCGTAGAGTGTTTTTCTCTGAAACCAAATTGATAGTTTGGTATTAGCTTCTTTTCTTCGATTATTGGTTTTAACCGTTTTAATAACAGTTTCTCGAATAGTTTTGATAATACTGGCAATGGCAACAGGGAAATGGGTCTATATGATGATGCTTCATGGGGTGGTTTCCAAGGCTTCGCAATCATAATGACTTCAGCAACCTTCCATGGCTCAGGCACATGTTTTAGCATAAATGGAGCATTAATAAGTCTGGTCAGCTTTACTGTGGCTTTGCGCGGGAGATGTTTTAGTATTTCTCATGTTATGAGGTCGTAACCCGGAGATTTCTTCGAGCTTAAGTTGTGTAGAATTTCTCTCAGAACTTCTGTAGGAGTTACAAGTCGAATTCTTTCACTTTGTGATAATTTTTCACTCTCAATTATTTCTATGGAGCTCTTGTTGGGCCGAAAAGTGTTTTCTAGGTGTTGGGCAAACCTAAACGCTTTTTGTTCATTGCTTATGGCCCATTTTCCGTCGATATTTTTGATGGGTGGAATTGGTATAATCGGTCTTTTAAGATTTATTGTAGCTTTCCAAAGAGAGAAATCCGTTGATTGGTCATTGGTAAGCTGCACAAGGTGAGTATTCAGACTGTCATCCTCAAATTGTAGAATTTTCCTCTTTAGTCGTTTAGTTAGGTTATTTAATAATGTTTTATCCCGCGGGCATCTTGTTTGCTGCCACCGCTTTCTTTGCTTTCTTTTATCAGATAGTAAACTCACAATTTCCTTAGGATAGATATGTCCCTTATATTTACGTTCTAAATGTGGCGTGTTGTTCCATGCACATTGTTGGATATTAACAACGTATTTATTTACTTCTGAGTCCAGCTGATCCTGATTTTGTAACGGGGTTTTTAGGTCGATAATATTATCTAGATCAAGGGCAAAACTGTCCCAATCTGCAGATTTATTAACCAAGGTTAAATGGCTTTCTCTCAGTAGAATTTTATGACTGAGTCTTAGAATAATCGGGGAATGGTCCGAATTAAATAGCTGTAGCGATCTTGTTGAGGTGCATTTTGACTCGTATGCCAAGTTTCATAGAACAACTATTAGTAAAGTTTAATGCCGTTTTTTTTTTTTTTTTTTCATTGTTTTGTCTCTATTTGCTTTGCTTTAATGAATTTTACTTTTACTGCTTATTTTAGTTTTATATCCCATCACGTAATATGATTTTAAACTTGTTAATTTTAGTTAATAAGATTTTCATTTTAATTTTATAGTATAGTGCTTGTGGCACACCTAATGTTTATGGGGCATGCGGTGCTAACCTATAAGAAATTGTTACACTAACCCTAGATTATGCTAGATAGCTCTTTAAATACTTACAGTGTAAACAATTGTTGTTAGGCCAATAAAGAAAAAATAAGAATAAAATAATTCATGTGAAAATCTTCCTCCAAATTAACGTAATTGGTGGATATATTTTTGATTATGAAAAAGTCTATAAGATCCGGTATTTTCTCGTGGTCAGTGGGCCAGTATGTTGGTTTGTCTGTGCTCATAACTTCACATTGTGTCTTTAACTGCATTTAAAAGCTGCCTTCTCTTTGTTGTAGTAAGTCTTGATGCCCAGTGCGTATGCTTGGCATTAAAATCACCGCCTAGAATGAATCTCTGGCTTAGAAGTTCAAAGAATTGCAAGTATCGCTCTTTTCTTATCATATGCCTTGGAGAACAGTATACGGCTGCTATGGAATCGTGACAAAATCGGGTTTTAATAGATACAGCCACGGCTTGAATGTCTGGTTCTTCAAATTTACTCTGCTCATAATGATTGATGTTTTCTTTAATTATAACTGCGCTACCTCCTCTGGCCGAGTTGTCAGGGTGGAGCGAATTATATAACTTGTATCCTCTAAATTTGATGAAAGATTGGTTAGTGAAGTGCGTTTCGGAGATCAAACAAACACACGTCTATATTTTCTGTCTCTAGGACTGCCTGTAACTCATTCTGATGTTTGAGGAGCCCATTGGAGTTCTATGCCATTAGTTTTATTTTATTTTTATTTAGTTAGCATTCCATAGTGTGTTACTCATTTTTGGTTATTAAAAACAACTGTTATGGTGGATTCTAGCTTCTCAATCTTTTGTCAAAAGTAGTAATACACTTCAAGATCTGATTTATCTTATCTTCCAGATTCGAAGGTTGTGAGCCTTGTTTTGCGGCTTGTGCATAGGAAAACGTTTGAACAGGTTTTGCCGTTGCCTGAAAACTTTCTTTCGGTGCCTGTTTCTGAGGATTTTTTATGGAAGGAGACTGTTGGGCGGTGGGCACAACGAGTTTGTTTTTCATATTTTTATTTTTCATAATTTGCATCTCCTTGGCCAGTTCACACCTTCTATATTTGGCAGGGTGGGGTAGGCCACAGTGGACGAATTTTGGTTCCTCTTGCGGAGATTTGGTACAGTTGGCTGTAAGATGCTTGCCAGTGCATTTGCCACACCTCGGTTCTTTTGTGCATAAGTATTTATAAGTATGTCCATATGCCTGGCATCTTTTACATTGAGGAATGAGTTTCGGGTTTTTGAGAGGGGTGTATTTCAATTTTACACCCTAAAATGTGCTTCATGCCATAGACTTTGTTGACATTTTCGTCATTGTTAAATGATAAGACGAACATATTGAGTGGTTCTTTAGTCTTCCAGCTCAACTTGTTGTCAACTTTTTCTATTTTCAAACTTTGCGATATTAAATCATCTTTAATTCGATCTGGCTGGCACGAAGAATGTATTTTATATAAATAATATGATAGAATAGAATATATCTTATTGGTCGAGCCTGTTTGTTCTCGTAAGAATGCCAAAGATATTCTTTTTCTGACAAAAACCTAGCAATTGCTCTATAAGAGTCTTCGGTTTTGGCGTTGATTTTCGCACAATCTCCGTTCATCATATTTGCGGTGAATGATTCAGTTGGTTGGGTTTCAGTTAGTGAGTCGTAAAACATTTGGTAGTTCTTAACTCCGTCTATTGTGATTAGCGATGGTGGAGACACTTTTTTGACTAATGTCTGTTCTTTCTCACATTTTTGTTCTTGTTTGGCGCTTGTTCCAGGTGGTTGTGGTGGAGAGAGGGAGATGTTAAGCTTCCTTTTTTTCCTACTTTTAGCCCTAATCGACTCAGTCTCTTTAGCGAGTTCTTCCTCGTCTGTGCAGTACTCGAAATTTTCCTTTTCTAATTGAGCTAATTGCATGTTGCTCTTAGCTTCTAACTCCTTAGGGTCATTATTTCCTTGTCCCCTGGAGCTGGAATTTGCTTTTTGGAGGCTTTGAAGTTGTTGCTGGAGGCCTTCTATTTGGATCTTCGTGTACGTCGATGATTTTTGAAAAACTTCTTACTTTAACTTTTAACTGTTTGATATTTTAGAAAATTTGGTTACATCAATAGGTGTGTTAAAGTATTAGGTAGCCAATGAAAGCTACGAAAGCCACTCAATTAGAGAATTTAGATATAAGTGATATTTAGTGACGAATTCTAGGAAATTTAAAAAAAAAACATGGAAATTGGTTTTTCTCGGATTCCATGAATTTTCGCCTAGGCTTTACGGGGTGCTTAATTGTTGCAAATGGGTCACACTATCACGCCCTGGAAGGAACACGTCAAGTTTCCCTGTCACCCTGTATTTTCTTCTTTATCTAATAAGATACCTACTACTTTAAAACCTTATTTTTTGTAGACAATGACCAATATGTGGCCATGTAACAGTTCCTGCAATGTCAGTATGATCTTCTTTTTAATCATTATACTCCAGTAAGTTCTTTTTAAAATATTGTTCGGTTTTTAAGTTTTTTCCTGTTAGAGTGGGTTCCTACGGCATTGTCCTGCACGTTTTTTTTGCATTATATGTCTTAAATACACAGCCCATCCTTACCTACTGCTGGGCATAGCCCTTCCTTTGTTAGGATCAATTTTCACGCTTTACATTTAGGTATAACTAGCTGCGCCCCGCGGTTTCACCCGCATAAGTTTCGATCCCGTGGGAATATCGGGATAAAAAGTGTGTTAATCCTGGTTAGAAACTATGAATAAATAGTGGCACATACATTGTACATAGAACCATTCACATGTCGTTTGTCCTGCTAAAAATCGTACACCGTTTATGCGTTTAAACGAATACTCAAAAGACTTGTCAAGCAAATCGAATGAACTTTAACGTATTCGGCTTGCAGTGGCACATAGTATAGCTCTGTCGCGTTCACACGGCACGATGGTCATACATTTTACATCGAATAGCAACCGAACAAGCATTTAGTGAGCGTCTTTTTACTACTACTAACCTTATACAGATGGCTAATTTCATTTTAGTACTGATGCACTTCTGCATATTCGCACTTGTTTTTGGTAGGCTTGAATTTTCCAATCGATTTAATAAGTTTTCAAAACTTTCAATAGACATCAGAAAGTAATTAAAAAACTACTTTTCATCGTTTCTAAGTTTATCATATAACTTCTCAAATAGTTTAATACGCCCTGATTCTTCATTAATAGGATGTACCCAAAACCTTCTGCTCTGTCGGCGTAAAAGTACAACCAAGCGTGGATCCATCACTGACGTCTACTCTCTGTGACAACTGCGTCTCATTCGTTTTTTACACGAATGAAAATCTACCGTATACACCCGGGTGATTGTACGTTAAAAAAACGAATAAAAAAAAACGTACAGGACAATGCCGTGTGAACCCAGCCTAAAAGTGACTGTCTTTTCTAATGCCCTCTAAACTGTCTTTTCTAATGCCCTCTAAAAATTGCACTATATTTGATTTTGACTTTATTTTTTTTTTTACGAGGTGATTTCACACTTCGACAATATTGTTTGTTTTGTGGTTCTCATCATAACTACACCATCATCGTTGGGGTCGGCTTTCAGTCTAACCGGATGCAGCTGAATACCCGTATTTTACATGGAGCGACTGCCTATCTAACCTCCACAACCCAGTGACTGGGTAATACGAAGACTGCTTGTTAGACTTTCGGGCTTCTGACTACCCGTAACGACTGTCAAAGATCCACGAATGACAGCCGGGACAAGCGGCTTAACGTGCTTTCCAAGGCACGGAGGGGTCTCGGTATGTAAAGATGTTCACCCATCCACAGACCAACCGCGGCAAGTGTAGCTTAATCTGATCGATCGACCTGTGCGGCTGTTATTATTTAGCCACGGGCCCCTCTATCATAACTACGCCATAATTATGAATAAATATTATTTTCTAGCTATGTGTGGACAAAATAATTGTTAAAAGATGTTATTTCGCTGGTCTTCAAACATTCTTCCATTTTGTAAAGCCAATCCTCACTGATCAAATATTGCTGGAGGTGGGAAAGGGCTGAACACAACTTCACATTTATTTTTCCATGTTTAGATTTGGTTGGACCCAACTGTTTTGCTTTTCGCCGTGAACATCTTGTAAAATGAAAATAGCAACCAAGTATCTTCACATCTGGGATAATGCTTCAAAGTGCTAATATAGCGGATACTTTAAAATCCATGCCTACTTTCAATGGGTTCTACTGAGGTATGCGAGTCTTGATTAAAGAAAAAATAATCTCATATGTTGCACGAGTTGTGTCAGGTAAAAGAATGTAGAGTATCGGGACCACATTGACAAAAGAATTGTTGCTGCCAATATCTGCATGCATTGTATACAGCTGATAAAAGTATTTCTGACACAGTTTGAAAGTGCCATCAATGAAGAAGTGGGACAATGATAAGAATTTCAACATTTCTTCATTACAAAAACTTCTTTGATTTTTATGTTTATAATCAGCGAATAATAAATTTTCATATTTTTTGGGAATCTCGATATCCATGAAATTTTATCTTTTTCAGTCCCAGTGGCATATTTCTTCTCTTAAATAAAGTTTTATTGCGATTTTCAAATAACGGAATTCGTGTTGTAAAATTCAACCCTGTATCTTTTATTCTGTCAATGGTCTCTTCAAAGGTACTAGACACTGGTTTTATAATATTCTGCTCTACATTTTTTAAACATAGCCATTTCCGATTGTATTTTGAGCTCTGATATATTTTTTGGAGAGAGATAGCACTACGTGTGCGAAAATCATATTTTTCATACTTCTCTGTATCTCTCTTCTCTTATACATGATTGATAGATTGTTATTTTATTTTATATCTACAACTATCCTTTTATAAGTGCAACTAAATAATATTACCCTTTCTTTCGTACCGGTGCTGATAATTCATGTAATTGTTGATCAAAATATTATATCAGCTTTTTTTGTTAACTGTACTTTAATTTCTTTTTTTCTTGTGGTCGCAAAATACTACTCAAAAATAATTATTGTATTTATAGGTGGAATCCGGGACCGCGGTCCCGGTCTCAAAAGCCCCACGACCCGTCAAAGATACACCATTTACAGCCGGGGCTAACGGAATAACGTGTTTTCCGAAGCACGGAGAGGTCTCGGTATGTAAAGATGGTCACTCAGCCACGGATCGTCTTAGACAACCGTAGCTTAACTTGGTCAATCGACCCATGCGGCTGTTATTACTTAGCCACGAGCCCCTCAAAATCGCGGCGTTGGTATTTTATATTTGCTTCACCTTTGGCTCGTATAGGTTCCTTAGGTTCTTGTCACGTATGTATCGTCGCTGAGGAAGGAATACAATGTTAACGAAGGCTTGATACGACGGGGTCACTCGGGTACAGTACGTGACGATCCACACAAAATCCCCTCGGCTTTACTAAATTGACATATTCGTATTTTTCTTTTTTCTGCAAACTCAACATCGAGAAACTTGATTTTGATACAGTTAATAACCATTGTAATTGCATACATTTGTACGTGTCTGTTGTCTTGTATGGATCAGAATGTTGGGCCACAAGAGGGAGTGTGAGATGAGAATGCAAATGCTAGTGCGGTGTTACACGAACGTATAGAATAAGAAATGAGTTCATAAGAGGAAGTCTGAAAGTGGCGCCGGTAACTGAAAAGTTGTGTGGAAATCGTTTGTAATGGTATGGGTGGTATATACTCTTATAGCAATCGACATTCATACTTACATTCATACAGGTTTAAAGTTTTGCCTATACTTTCCTCACGAAATTTTCCTCACGATTTATACTCAAAACTGTTATAGCCATCGACATTCATACTCAAAACTGTTATAGCCATCGACATTCATACTCAAAACTGTTATAGCCATCGACATTCATACTCAAAACTGTTATAGCCATCGACATTCATACTCAAAACTGTTATAGCCATCGACATTCATACTCAAAACTGTTATAGCCATCGACATTCATACTCAAAACTGTTATAGCCATCGACATTCTTACTCAAAACTTTAAACCTATACTTTCCTCGCGGCATGTTCCTCACGAGTGTATTAGTCGTCATCTCGGTAGTCTACCCCTTTCTAACCATATCATCATTCACACAGTCACATTCCTCCGAAAATATCGTGAGGAAAGTTATGAGTATGAATGTCGATGGAAAGAAAGAAAATGCATTTATTTGCGGCAAACATGACGCATGAAAAAAGGACATAAACAGACAAAAAAAACAACTTGGGGGTAAACATGCGTCACATTCACGCAAAACGGCCATCGCTCAGCATAATGCTAAGACCCTATACGAGACAGAGCCCAAGCGCTGGTTTTCAGCGGCAGCCGGCGTTGACGTGATGACGTTAACCAGTGCGTTAGGCTATAAGAGTAGGGGCCCAAACCATGACAAACGATCTCCACACAACTTTTCAGTTAGCGGTTTATAAGAGTAGGGGAAGACCAAAGAAACAATGGATTGACTATGTGAATGATGATTATTATTGTTAGAAAGGGGGCGACTACCGAGATGACGACTAATAGAGAAGAATGGAAGAAAAAGACACATTGCGCCGATCCCAAATAAATTGGTATAAGGCAGGAGAAATTGCATGTGTCGCAAGTTATTATAAGTTATTATAAAATACTGATTTTCAACGGAGTGCACAAGAAGAACAAATTACGAGATGCAGTATTTTTACATGCGTCCACAATTCCAATGTTGTTATTATAAGACAAATAATAAATATTTGATGTAGCGCTTTTGTATTGCAACATCGCCCTAAATAGATAGTGAGGCGCCATGACATTATCGATAAACATTTTATCAACTCCAACTAATCGAATTGATGAAAAGATTTCATGTTTTACGTGTTTCTAATTATAGAATGTGAAATATGTTATCAATTTTATCGAATTTACTCTGATCTTATCTAAAAACGTATAGTGCGTACTTTTATTTCCATTAGCCATATATAGACATCGAAGATAAGGTAATGTAATTTAAG
Source organism: Apamea epomidion (assembly GCA_947507525.1). Lineage (NCBI taxonomy): Eukaryota > Metazoa > Arthropoda > Insecta > Lepidoptera > Noctuidae > Apamea > Apamea epomidion. The sequence goes on from OX382248.1 coordinate 13,348,169, forward strand.
GGCTTACTAGTGAAACTTACTCAGATTCAGTACATTTAAATCCATTTTGATACATAAGTTGAAAAGGGAAGGTACTTCAAACAAGTACAGGAAAAAAATTAACCAGTGCGCAAACTGTAAGTAAATAAAAAAGTAAAAAAGTTTATTGACAATATAAAAGAACAAACCTTACATACAAATTCTAACAATCCTGTGATTTGTGTCTACTTTTACAAATTTAATTACGTATGTAGTGATAAATACCTGTGTACGTTATGCGGTTGTTTGAGCTTAATTCACACTGACCTCCGTACTAGTGAAAACTGTATTACGGCAGGTCAGTCTTCCTCGTTCACAAACACTCACACACTTCCACACAATTTCCGATAATTTGCATTTGACTGCTAATTATAACACTGATTTATAAGTATGGTTAAAAGAATACAGACACTTAGTGGGTATCATTTGATCCTTTGATGATTTGATGACAATAATAACGAGGGTAGTTATAAAATATTAAAAGTATACGCAAAAATTTCAGATAAAATAAGTTTGGATCTTATGAGTTACGGTTATGAACTTATAACAACAAAATATCAAGATAAAAATAAAAGTTGTGTCAATAATGATAATGACTAATACTACAAAAACCACCAAATAAGTAAATTATAAACATGTAGAAAAAATTGTCTATGTGTGTGAAATGTAGGTTAGTGAATGCGTGTGTAGGTGTTTGCATGGAATAAGAATGTGTATGTATTTATGATATGACTATTAATGGCTTTTCTGTGTCATTATAGTTCATTTCGATGAGATATTTATTTAAAGTTTTTTTGCAAACAGAGAGAGTCGAATTGCGTAAATTGTTGGTCTTTGACAGCTGGTTATATAAATGTGGCCCGAGATGGTCAAAAAATTTATCTGAAAAGACCGTCTTACGTTTAGGTATGGAGAACACCAGAGGGGCAATTCTCGTAATTTTAAGACCGTTCAGTCTGAACTCAGTCTCAATCAGTCAAAAAATACTTCTAATTTCCCTACATTTTTGACATTACACAAGACACAAGTTTTTGACATTTATTTGTCGCTGAGATGAGACTGCGACTAGATTTTGAACGTTTTAAATTACCAGAATTGGCCTTCAGATCTTTTCTTCGCCTTGTAGTGAGATTAGGTATCGGTAACTTGGAGTGTTGAAGTAATACAGCATTGTTTATAAATATTTGTCTTAGTGTGAGCAAAGACAAATTCTTATATAATGGATTGCTGGGATATCTAAATTTCCTGAAGCTCGTTACTTTTAATATTGGTAGCTGAGCTCTTTCGAGACTTATCATGGTTGTTTTTGAAGCACCTCCCCAAACAGTGATACAATATGACACATGTGATGGTGGCACATGTGTTGGATCATTTAGCTCCCTTCAAAATGGTTGAGCTGAATGGTGCTAATCTATGCGTCATGTTCGTGAACGGGCGCCGTCAGTAGGGGCTGGTCAACTCTTTGCTGCCATGGCTTATTTTGATTTAAATTAATATTTGAATTGTTTTTTTTTTATCTTTTCATTACGGACGCTTTTAACGTTCTGCATCGTTCTCACATGCATAATTTTGAACATGCATGATGTAACCAATACTTTGTAACAATATTATTATGATTTAAAAGAGTGTCCATGGAGTTTCTTACCCGTTCTTCTCCATAGGTACCTACTACGCTTTGGAATGGGCAACTAGCTTCATATTTTTGACTGACCGACCTTGACAATTCAAAAGTGCCTGTAATTGGTTTATTTGAAATAAATAGTTTGAGTTTGAGTTTGAGAGTTTGACAATACTGATAGGCATAAAGAAAAATAAATTGTTCTAAGTAGTTTGAGGTCACATATATTACGAAGATTTTTAAATACATGGATCATAAAAATAAATTCAGTGTGTGATTCTTTTTATTTCAATTTTCGTGCAAAGGTGGTATTTGAACACTGGGACAAAAGAATTTGGACCGTAGTTATCGATGCAGTTGTAAGTGCAAAAAAATATTTTTATTAACTATTTTTATACTTACAGCTGACAAACAGGCATCATACGTCGTATTCTTCGGCAGCAGCAACGCCGCCCGTATCTTACAGGTACCGCTATCATCGCACACTCTGTCACAATCCCGAAGTCTCGGCTTTTCACCGCGACAGTTCTGGGAAACTCCAACACGCACTAAACCTAGCAATATAAATACACACCACCGCATTTTGGCTTTAACGACAAACTCTAAAATGTAATACATCCATATTTGATTAAAAACGAAATCTGAACGATAATTGAGTCGCTTGTAAAATTGGACTTTTAGATTTAAAATAAACGGTTACGTAGTTCGAACTTTGAACGCGGATTTTTTTATCGATAACGCGGTCACTTCACATGATTGCTAACACTAGATTTTCCACAACACTTGCACCAAATCTGGAACAAAAGAAGTTATCATGAGGAAAAGTTTGAACAGGTAAGGTTTCAAAGGAAGTTGGCGCAAAGAAAACTGTTAACAAGAAGGCTTGTTAAAAAGTTTTTATCGCCCACACGAAACTATGCTCTTAGCCTTCTAAACTTAACATATTTTTTGGATTCAGTGATTTGTTAACAGAAAACTTATTGTAATACTGTCTGAGCAACTCATTTATGTTTAATCAAGCTGTTCTTCTTGATCAACAAAGCTGGTGTTAGAAAGAAAAATGTATTGTGTATTTATTGTGACTCGTACAGGATGATCAGAAACTAAACTAAACGCAATCATAAATTTAAAAAAAAATCAAAATTATATATAAAAAGACAGTAAAGATAAAACAGAAAGTCCTGTATGAGGCCAAAAGGCTGACCTGCAAATTGCAAAAATAGTAAGATCTATAGAAGATCTTTATCAAAGAGTAGTAAATCGAAGGATTTTACGACGCGACGTCGTATCGTGTTTATGTGTGGGAGCCCTAAGCGCTAGTCCCGAGCTTGAGGTCTCGGGTCGGGCATATTGTTATTGGATTTATCAATCTGGAATTTCTCAGTAACAGCCCAGAGTCTGGATTTGATAAACCCAGTTGATGGCTATAGGCTCGCCTCCCTATTACATGGAATTCAAACATAGGGTGACATATGTACAGTCACCAAAGGAGATAAGTAACCAGAGTCGCCGGATATAGTTGAAGTTTAATAAGAAAACGATGGATGTTTTCGAATGAAATTTGTTTGTTCGAAAAAAACTGTTTGTTTTCTCTCTTTCTTCGTTTTATTTTATTTTATTCGAAAACATCCATAGGTTTCTTACAAAACTTCAACTATATCCTACGACCTTATCTCCTTTGATGACCGTACACGTCTGCCTAACCTTTTGGGGAATACAGGCGGGAATATTTATGTTATGTTAATGTCAAACATTTATGTTTTGTTAATGTCAAACATTTATGTTTTGTTAATGTCAAATATTTACGTTATGTTAATGTCAAATATTTATGTTATGTTAATGTCAAATATTTATCTTAAGTTAATGTCAAATATTTGTGTTTATTTCGCTCTACGTCTTTTATAATTATTCTTCCTGACGTCATTTGTCACTCATTTTTCCGTCCAGTGTTGTCATGCTGATTGTCTTTTATTCCCATCCTAATAGTGTTGCCAGTCGTTTAACCTTACATTCCCATACAATTAAAAATAAGTCTTTTTTCATTCTTGTGCATAGATTAAATATTTTTGTCTGGTATCATGTTGTGATAGATGAATGCATTCTTTATTTTAATTAGTTGTTTATGATTATATTTTTATTATGTAACATCGTGAAGAAACCGGTATTTCCTAAAACCAAAATTTGAAGACATGTGACATCCACCAACTCGCACGGGGCCCGCGTAGTGTATTATGGCCCACTCCGTCTCACAGAGAGGAGGCCTGTGTCTCAGCAGTGGGAACTTTATAGACTGATGATTCTTTTGCTTTTTTATGTTGAAGCGGTGGCTCCAGCATGTCCATAAGATCCGCAAAAAGATCTTTGGTTATACGGATACTTTTTTGAATATAGCCTCACTAAGGTCCCTAGGATACAATGTCCACTAGTGTCTGCGGCAGTGTGGCCGCTGCTATTTCACCCTGATCGATCAAATGGTCTAGGTGCACAATTCCTGATCCGCAAAAGGGCTAATTCTATAAGCGGCGTTTTATCAAAATGCCCAATTGTATAAACGTCGAATTCTCAAAAAATTCAATTATTGGGATTTTTTTTTTTTAAATTGCGCGGGCTACCGTCTTCCAACTAGGGTTATTTCACCACACCATATTTTTTATCAAAATTGACATCTTGGATTTTTTTTGGTTTCGGACCAGGCTGTTTTTTTTTTAAGTCGTAAATGGTAAAAAAAAAACTTTGGGTGCTTGGAAAATTTCTACGTTTAGTCGATAATGCCAGCCCTCCAATGCATTTGTAGTGTGATGGCGTTGTTCTCCGCAGCTAAAAATAGGAAGGTTCATTTTTTACACTGTTTTGCCAAAATATTTTCGTAATTCATGTCTTTCATCACATTGTAGGAAAGAAACTGTGAATTAAAAAACATGAAAAAATTACTTCCGTAACGATTCTTAAAAACGTTAAGAATTGATAAACTAAATAAATTCCAGAGGCAAAACTATAAAATAAAAATATTTAAATACTTCATTGTTGATATTTGAAAACTCAAGATGACACAATTTATTTATTTGATAGATTTTTGACTGGTATAATAGTACATACTACCACTAGCGCCATTGCTATGCATTTTGGTCCAGTTTCAGAGAAAATTAACAACAGAGCCAACTAGCCAATTCCACGCTTTAAAAGTGCGTATTCGTCAATTCAAATACCTAGATATACGCCGGGTGAAAAGATTCTGCTGGCGGAAAAGCATTGTATTTTATTTTCGTCGTGTTTCATGAGGGGTAGGGTAGGAAGTGCGGGTGAAACTTAATTCTTTCTTGGTTTATATGCCCTCTTAAATATAACTAGCGACAGCAGACTAGGAAACCCCACCTATTTTGCATAAAATCATAAGGAAGCGCTGCATGAATAATAAAATATTGATTAAGCTTTCTTAAACCTACATATAGCCTGGTTATGCGTTAGTACGCGTGCTTAATTAAAATCGTTATTAACTATGCTAAGTCATTATTTGTTTTTAGCATAAAGCACTACCGACTCATGGTAATTATTAAAACTTTCTACTATTCTTAAGAAATACAAATTAACATGCAGATGCACACACATTTATTACGCTTAAAGAAAATGAGGACGGGAAGGACCCTGTAGTTTTTACCCTATACTTACATCGGTTTTGATTTATTTGCGAGTATTAAAATATGTCCCATAAATGGCCGTATATTTTTATTGCGTTGACTTCGAAGCTTTATTAAGAAGCTCCAATGGGCCGTAGACCTACGTTTTTGATATTATTTCAACTTGATACCTCCGCATTCCTGAGGAGAAGGGTCCTGACAGACTGATAGTAAGCCGGACAGACTGAGAGCGAAGTTCTATAAACCCTCATAGAACTTCGTTCTCCGTCGATTCGTTTTTTTCCTTTTGAGGTACAGAATCCTAAAAACGAAGAAAATAGTGATACATTCTGCTCTATGTCACTGCAGCTGTTCCGTGCAGAAGAGGCAACTCTTCAATTACCTACCGATTACATACAAGAAAGTCCGAAAGGAGCAGTTCTGGCCCAGTGGGCGTGACTTACGAGTTGTAGGTGGGTTCGAACCCAAGCAAGTACTTTATTTTGTGTATATTACTTCATCATCACTGGTTGTGTCTGGCGGGCAACTGCCCGACGGTTGGTGTCGGGAAGTGTATGCTAGTTGCGCGGTAAACTCTGCTTGCGAGATGCAGGATTTGCGTGACGTCAGTATGACGCGTTGTTCGCCTGTAGCGTTGTAAATACCGCTACACCAGTATTTAGGGACGACATTGTAAAAAAACCGGCCAAGTGCGAGTTGGACTCGCGCACGAAGGGTTCCGTACCATTATGTATAAAAATCACGTCTCTTGTATGGGAGCCGCCCGCCTTAAATATTTATTTTATTATAATTTTATTATTTATTATTAAAGTAAAAATACAACTGAGTATTTTGTGAATATTTCAAGTGCCTACCTGTTGCCATTATTGATGTCGAGCAAAAAAGTACAAAAAAATCGTGTTTGTTGTATGGGTAAAAATAAAATAAAATAAATATTTAAGGGGGGCAATAAAATAAATATTTAAGGGAGCCCGCCCCCCTTAAATATTTATTTTATTTTTGGTATTTGTTGTTATAGCGGCAACAGAAATACATAATTTGTGAAAATGTCAACTGTCTAGCTATCACGGTTCTTGAGATACAGCCTGGTGACAGACAGACGGACGGACAGACAGCGAAGTCTTAGTAATAGGGTCCCGTTTTTACCCTTTGGGTACGGAACCCTAAAAACGCAATTGATAGTGCAGGTACCAAAACCCACGGTGACGATGTTTATGCCTTTCGTGTTATTGATAGGTAAACGAAATAAGCTTCGAAAAACTGGCCACAATATAATCGGATCCAATTCTTCTCAGAATGAAATATCTTTTACGACAAGATTGTTCAAGCAGTAACAGTTTCTCAAAAATCAACTTACTGAATAAGATAAAATACAAAGCTAAACAAAAAAGTCCCTTTTACCAATAAAACGCTTCCGAGAACCTTTTTCCTTTACATCAATCGTGAAGTTCATTTATCTTTCTTTTCAAAGATAAATGTCTATAGTAAAGGTCTTAAGTGAAACCACTCGCTCAAAAAATATTGCGTAAATAAATTCGAAAAATGTTATCATTGTCATGCTACGAGTTACGAGGAAGCAGATGTTTACGGCAAGCCCTGCTTTTAAATCAGCAGAACAGTGGTCGCCTATTGATAACGGCAGCGATTTAGTTTTAGGTCGTAGGTTAGAACCCTGTCAAGTGCTTTACTTAGTGTAAATCTCTCAAAACGGTGAAGGCAAACATCGTGAGGAAACCGGCATGTCCCAGAACCAAAAATTCTAAGACATGTGACATCTGCCAACCTGCACTGGGCCCGCGTGGTGGATTAGGTACAGCCCACTCCTTCTCACACTTCACAGAGAGGAGGCCTGTGTCCCAGCAGTGGAAACATTATAGGCTGATTGTGCTTCTTTTAAATCACCAGTGAAATTAAAATATTTATTGCATATTCACATGATTTGCAAGATCTTAATAATAATTTTAAAGCTCACATGGATGTTGGCCACAAAAAATGTATGAAATATAAATAGTCTAGTATAGAAGGATGTATTAAAAAAATTGGAATTTATTATACGTACGACAAAATTAAAAAATAGAATGTATTTTAAGTTTTGAGTGACCAAAACAAAACAAAACAGTGGACGTCTGTGTCTATCTACAAAGATTCCAAAAATATTAAAATATATATATATTAAATACACCGTACTTGGAACAGCCGATCGGTTCTGTTAAAATCTCACCGTGAAAAGTTAGGTGAAGTGAGCTTAGAGTGAGCTGTCAATAGTGTCAATCCCTAGCATTAGTTGGAATGACAGCTCACTCCACGCTCACTTCACCTAACTTTTCACGGTGAGATGGTTACAGAATCGATCGGCTGTTCCGAGTGCGGTGTGAAATCTAATCATCTTAAACATGTAGTTTAGTACTGTTAAACAAATGCACAACCTTTTTTTATACTATTAAGGGCTGATTTTGCTATCGGCAGAAAACTCTTATTCGAGGAATAAAATTGACCGTTTGACATTTTTGGTATGAAATAAGTGTCAAAATTGTTCCTCTAAAAAGTTATCAGATGATTGAAAAATCAGCCGTAAGAGATATTTAAAGAAATTAACAGACAAACGACCTTTTTAATACTATTAAGAGATATTTTTTGGTAAAAAGTAAGTTACTGCGACGTCGCAATTACTGTGGTCTTGTGACCATCGATCATGGCCTTGTGAATTCTGTGAACGTAACCGCTGTCATCGTGGAGCATTTGTTTAATTCTGTTGATGTTAACTTCTGTTTGCCAGCCAGTTTAAACAGGCGTTAAATAAAAGTCTTTCGTGATTTATTACTTCAATCAACGCCAGACCATGTGTAGGTATGATGATACAAAGCAGTTGAATGATATTACAAATGTAAAAATAAAAACTATTTTGTACGTTATTTATATCTGCACTATACAGGGTGGAATTTTGTAATGCCACCTGAAGGGAAAGTACTCTTAATACTGTAGATAGAAAATTTTACTCGAAGAAAACATTCCTTTATTTTTGAATAGAAAGAAAACTGCATTCAAAGATTTTCGAAAATTCGCTGGCCACACCCGGGAATCGAACCGACTAAAATCTGTAAAAATTACAACCTGTACTTTTATTGCATTGATCGTTAGGATCAATTTATAAGGGTGAAATCTCTCTAACAAATTTGATAAATTAAATGATAGGAAAACCATGAAATCCTAAATTATTTTAATTATTTACAAAAAATGGTAAATTAGCTAATTAGTTGCTCGAAATGGGCTCGATTTTCTTGGATACGCAAATGTATTCTTCTAAAGAATTTATTTCTAGTAACCTTTGATAACGTGTTGTGGTGAATATTATAAATCGTATTCTGAACTTCAACTCTCAACTCGTTTACATTCGCATAAGATTTAATGTAAATTTGATTTTTCACATATCCCCACAAAAACAAAAATCAAAAGGGGTGAGATCTGGTGATTTCGCAGGCAATTTGATTGTGCCGTTTGTACCAATCCAGGTATTAAAATGGTTATTAATGTAGGCAGTAGTGATTCTGCTGTTACGGGTTGGAGCACCATCTTGTTGTAGAATTATTTGGTTTCGCTATTGCTCGGGGAAACCATTTAACTCATTTCTTAAGAGATCCAGCCAAATGGCAAAAAGCCATTTGGCTACGAAACCCTAAAAAGTGAAGTGCCCCGAGGGCGAGCAATGCCTACTTAGTTCACACATAAGGAAAGAAAACGTAACACTATGTTAAATAATATAAGGTTACCTTGTTGCAACAAACTTAATCTGACTCATGGTAAATGTTACGGGGAAGTCCGCAGTAGTAACTTTGTTCCTACTGCGTAAACTTGTACTGCAATGTTGACTTTGCACATAGCATTTGAGCATAGGCTACTAAAACAAACATCGATTGGCAAGCCAATGTTGGATTAAATTGTCGATTGGCCTTTTGTAAAAAGCGTACAATTTAAAACCTGTTGTTGTATAATATTAGACCGGCTGGACTACTGCGGGGTAATTGAGTAACACGCTAACAGTAGGAATGGCTTTCATTTTGACAGTTCAACATCATTCATTGCGTTATTTACGTTGTTGAGCAGAATTTTTTTTCGAACATATGAAGCAATGGATTAGCAATATGTTTCAAAATAGTTCAAATTGTAATAGATTGTATGTTACGCAATTAGGGTGCTGGTCTGTTGGATATTTCATATATCATATAATGACGGTAGCTTTGTTTAATGGCAACACTAGCGACCTGCCCCTACTTCGCACGCAGCAGAACAGCGGGTTCCTATTTTTTTTAAGCTTGTTGACTACTCGACATGACCTCTCTAAAACAAGCCTTCCTAACAAGGTTCGCAAGGGTTTTAGTTCAGGAATTTAGTCATATTAAATGTCTACCTACCAGAATTGAATTTACACCTTTTTGTATGTAAATTTTGATACACGGAAAGCGTTGTAATCGACAAAAATAAAGGGCTGGTATGCATATGCTAATTGCATTTTTTTAAACTGTGTTGACAGTCAACATCTACAACAACAAATGTTTATTCAGGCAACACGTTATTGCAACAGAACAGAACAACATTCAAATAAAAGGTAGGTGTTTTATACAGAGCTAAATGAATAATTTAATAAATGACAGCTTTATTTTTCAAACGGTTTTATTGTTGAACCTTCGCCTGATATGTTTAACAAACCGGCCAAGAGCAAGTCCGGCTTGCAGAATTAGAGTTCCTTACTGTAGAATCCTGTTGATTCCGAATTTAAGTTCATTGTATCGCTGCACTGGGTCACTCTAATCCGGTCCCGCCTGACCCTTGCTGCCCTCCCCCAGCGACGCCCTAAGCCAAAGTCCTTACACCACAGGGGGTGCCCTTAATGTGTATTCGCTTAGTTTTCTAAGCCTTGCAAAGGAGGCCTTAATTTATTAAGACACCCACAGGCAAGGCCTGTTAAGCAGCCGCTTTTTAATGTCAATTTATCATATTAAAGCGCCATATTTAATCAAATAAGTGAACAATTAGCACGACGGCGAACTATAAGTGAACGTTGCAAGTTGCGACAGGAATGCGTGATCAATCGGGGTGCGCGAGCACGTTGACCAGAAAACCAGTAGAAAAAGAAAATTGCATGAAAACGTTGAATCAACATCTAGTAGCGAAGCTGAATTTATTCCTGACAGTGGCGAATCTGATTTGGATGGCTACAGTGACGATATTGATTGCAGAAACAACTGCAAAGGATGTGGAGAAAATGACTATGAAACTCAAAAAACGGAAGACTGGATACAATGCAAGTTGTGCCACAATTGGTTGCATGAAAATTGCACAGAGTGTCCGGATATGTGCCACCCATGCGGCCGTAAGGACTTGGCATTACAACGAAATGCAGATTGCAATGAAAAATGCAAGGGAAAGGGCAAGAAGACTGTGAAATAGGTGTGGCCATCACTCCCTTAGTACTATGGCCATCTGTACCAGACATTCCGGGTGAGATGGCCAATTTAGTTTTTTTTGTTAATTTTTTTTCACCCTTTATCTCTTTTCAGAATTTACGATTGAAAAATAATGTGTAGAAGTAAATAAAGTTTTGATTACTGTTAAAACTGACTTTAATTTGCTCTAAATAGAAAAGTAAAATGTCCTTAAAATAACTATGGCCAACTCTACCGGACTTACCCTAATATGTATTTATGTATATATAATATATGTGATACATTTTATTTTCAGTGTTATCGTGATACCGAGGGCTTCCTCGATATAATTCAAATATGACCCGTTGTGTAGAAGCGCCTTCATTACATACCTATCCAACTGTTACTTCGGACGGCGATTAATCGGATGCGTAGTGCTAGCGAATCTTTGTTCCTTAGCGTAGAACAGTAAACCACTCCGTGAAGTTTTAATCCCTAATCGATTACTTAGGTATACGCATTAACAAAGTGTGATACTTATTTTTAACATAACTTGTAAAAGACTTGTAGAAACATGTTTTCTTGCTGTAATGTTTTTCGTAAACATGGACTAGGGCATAGCATAGCATCATCAGCCTATAACGTTCCCACTGCTGGGACACAGGCCTCCTCTCTGTGAAAGGGAGTGGGCCGTAATCCACCACGCGGGCCCATTGCAGGTTGTCTTCGAATTTCTGGTTGATTGGACTAGCGCGGCGTGACATTAATACATTACTACCTAGATATTATGTTTTTGTGTCGTGAAAGGTCATATATTTTCAATTTTATTTTATTCAACAGTACACAACATTCACTACGAGGTTTTTGCACATGTCATAAACTTATTACTTACATGTTCAATGAATTCTAAGATACCCAGTTCTCATTTTCATATGTCACCTCCGATATAGAATATCAAAAAATGTCACACGCATACCTTTACCTATCTCACCTGATGTTACTCAACGAAACGTACAACGAGGATTTTAAGATGTACTCCGCCACTCTATCCCTCAATTTTCGCCATAAAATTCATCACTACGAACCGAATCACCCATTACAACAGTACGACAAGTTATTACAAATAAACACAACACTTTATCGGTACCGATAACTAGAAGAAAATGTGCGATAAGGTGTTTATTTCTGTCTTTGATTTATCGATAAACCCAACGAACAATAATAACGTATCAGCCATCTGCCATAATGTGACATGTTGATAAGGAACAAGGATTTCCACGATATTTTCCTGAAGTTAAGAAATAGCGTTGTGCAAGATTATCAGCCGATACAAAGAATAACTTTTTATTATTTTCTGTATTCAACGTCATAGACTTTTCTTAGTATAGGTATTGGTACAGTTTACTTAGTGAGGCGACCATTTTGTCAGCAGCAAACGATTTGTGCATTTGCAAAAACGCATGACATTGTAGGTCATGGATTTCACTACCTATTACAATATTATGTTGTAATGAATAAACCCAAAATGGCCTGGCAAATCTATCCATTTATGACCCCGGAAATGATAAATATTTGTTTTAATTTAACTTTAATTAACACAGTTAAAAATCAATTATCATCATCATCTGCCTATAGCAGTCCACTGCTGGACATAGTCCTCTCCTATTGCACGCCATTCAACTCGATTTTCGGTAACTCTCATCCAGCTGCTACCAGCCATCCTGCGAAGATCGTCGCTCCACCTACCCTGAGAGCGACCCACCTTACGTTTACCGATTCGCGGTCTTCGCTCAAGAACTCGTCTACCCCAACGGTCATCGGTTCTACGGCTAATATGACCGGCACATTGCCACTTCAGCTTGCTTATTCTGTGAGATATGTATATCGATAACTTCGGTTCTCTGCCGGATCACCTCGTTGCGGAAAAATTAATTATAATAATAAGTTAATATAAAGCTTGTAAACACAGAGGCACATAAAAAAATAATAAGTTATAAAGTTCAGGTAATGATCAGACGAACCAGACAGTTTTCAAAGCTAGCTTAAACTTGCTACTTACTTATCTATTAAATAACTATCTACAGTTTTTAAGTAGCTCTCCAGAGTTAAAATTAGTTTGAAAGCTTCCATCGCACTGACTTATACCATTCATTAAAATAATCTTTGTCAAAATGGCTTATTTAAACACCTAAAACTAAAGTCTAGATCTAGTTCAGCAAAACTTGGAAGTAGTCTTTTCACTTACTAGTGAAAATACTACTTAAAAGCTATTTAGTTAATTACAAACACACAGACATAATCAGCCTGTAACGTTCCCACTGCTGGGACATCCATCACGCCCGCGTGAATCTTTCAACCCGCACTGGACCCGTCCAGTGCGGGTTGATAGATGCCACATGTTTTAGCGGTTTCCTCACGATGTTTTCCTTCACCGATTTAGAGCAGTGGTGTTGAAATAAATTGCACAAAGCAAAGCGCCTAGCTTGGTTTGAACCTTCGACATATACTTCGTAAGTCAGGGACGTTACTTCTTTTTTATTTATTTATTTAATTAAATGAGTAAGTTAATTAAATAAGAAAAGTAGAGAAAACTCTGTCAGTAAGTTTAAACGCAGGAATGTTTATGTAACTTGTAAAGGTCGAATTGATTACTAAATCTTATCTTACTAATATTATAAACGTGAAAGTTTGTATGGATGGATGGAGGATGTTTGTTACTCTTTCACGCAAAAACTACTGAACGGATTTGGATGAAATTTGGCACACAGATAGTTTATAACCAGGATTAACAAGGATATTTTTTATCCCGATATTCTCACGGGATCGAAACTTATGCGGGTGAAACCGCGGGGTGCAGCTAGTAAGGTATATTTGTAAAATCAAACTAACTACCTGAAAGTTAGTAATCAAAGCAATCAAATGTAAGTTTAGGCCCCAAACTTTTAGGCTTGCTGCTTAATTTTGTAGTACCTAGTAAAGTTTTGGGACAGTAAGTCGGGTTCAGAGTTCTGAGATATTGAGATTGACACGTGGGAATCAGAATCAGGATCAGAATAACGTTTATTTGCCTACTTTGTGTATTACAAAATGTCTCTGTGGCCGGTGGGCCGTGCAGAGTTGAGTCAGCTAACTTATGTCGTAATGGATCTATGTTTGCTGTGTTCTGTTTATTCGCAATATGTGAGAGTATACAAACAGATTACGTGTTTTATTTATGTTGTGTGGTTACAGTCTATTTCATTGCGGGTTATTGTTATTTTACATTTTATTTTATTTTAAGGGGACGCGGAGCCTTTGTTTTGTCAGTGCCAGAGTCTGTATTGACGTTCGATTTTGCTTAGGTTCGTTGTGCTATACGTTGAGAGTAGTTGCACTACTCCGTAGTCCATCAGCGGTAAAATGCAGGCCTGAATGATGGCCCGCTTCGTGTCTAGTTCTGTCTTCGTATTGTATCCTGTTATTGGACCGAGGGCGCCTCTGACTTGTTTCAGTTTTTTGACGACCTTTTCGATGTGCTGGTTCATGTTCATGTGTTTGTCGAAGATGTTTATCTGATCTGCTTTTGATAGTGTAACGTTTGTTGTTTCAGTTTCACCATGGGCCGGTATTTTTTCTTTTTCGAGAACATGATACATTCTGTTTTTTCTATGTTACACTTTAACCCCCATCTCGTGTAGTAGTTAACGATGGCTTCCGCTGCCCATTCAGCACGCGTAGTAGCATGTTCTGGGTTTGTGGCTTTGTTGAGTATACAGAGATCACCCCCGTACTGTGAGAGTTTGAAACCTCTGATGTTGTCTTGTATATCCCAAATATCACGGACGTATAAGTTGAAGATTATCGGTCCTAAGATCGAGCCTTGGGGCACGCCGTGAGGTATCGGTTTGTCTTTGGTTGTGGTAGTTCTAAATCGACCTCTCAAGTTTCTGCCTTCCAGATAGTTCTAAATTATTTTAATGACATTGTTGGAAACGTCTTGATTCTGAAGTTTCTTGATCAGGCCCTTGTGGTTGATTGAGTCGAAGGCCTTTGATAGGTCCGTAGATATCATAGAGACGCTATTTTCTGTGGCTAGCGCATCAGAGATTATTTTTCCGGTACGTAGAATCTGGGTTGCTGTGCTTTTGCCGTTGTGAAGCCGTGCTGGAACGTTGGTTGCAGCCGGTTGACGGTAGCGGTAAGTCGTCTAAACTAGGTTCCGTCAAAACTGGAAGGAGGACGCGCGGGCTCGCGAAAGATGGAAGGAGTGGAGGGGGGAGGCCTTTGTCCAGGAGTGGGACAGTGTAGGACCGACCCACGATGAGTATGTTTGCCGTCAAATGGCGGGATAACAACGCATATGCGTTTCCCCTAATATTGCTGATGTTTATAAGCGGCGGTGACTAGTTACCATCAGGGGCCAAGTCTACTACATAATTTACAAACGTTGCAATGGTCTCTCCATTGTGAGCTTTTTGACATAATTGTCATGCACAAAATCTGTCAGAAACACATTGGGCGAGACCATTGCAACGTTAAAAACTTTTAAATTGTGATATCAATTCCCCTCCTACCTTTGTTCATAAAAAGTCACACAAAGTTTCTATGGACCTTTGGTATGTTCCATTTATACAAGCCATTTCGAAGGGTTAGGCCATTTGAATTCAGTTAGAAAAGAAATCTGTCAGCTTAACGTCCCAGAAGTTAGTTCAAGATAATGTTGATCGTTCTTAAGCCCATTAGGTTATCTGGAAGCCGTTAAATAATTAACAGTAATTTTGTTTTCCAGTCTAAGGCAGAATCATTGGAGAGTATCGAAAATAGAATGATCATTACGGATTCAAGTGCTTATTTTTGTTTGTTCTTGACAAAATAAACAAACCAAAAGGATGTGATGTAGGTACACCGAGCAAAAACATAAATTAAAGAAACTGTTTGTTGAGATTCTAATATCTGACTCCAGAGGTGCAATTCTCGTAATTTTAAGAACGTTCGCAGACTGATCTCAGTTTCAATCTGTCAAAAATACCTCTAATTTCCCTACATTTTGACAAGTTTTTGACATTTGTTTATCGCCAAGATGAGACTGCGACTAGATTTTGAACGTTTTAAATTACGAGATATTGGCCTTAAAAACATACATACTAATCTCACGCCTTCTTCCCATGGAGGTAAACAAAAACAACACAACCACCTGCTACGATCCTTACACACTCTTTTTGCCTCGTATACGTTACAAGTACATCTACTCAAAAGCGCACACAAAGTACTATGCACCTGACCTTTCTAAAAATTCTCACCAATAAGGTCACTTTACTTTACTTTTTAAGGACCCCATAGAAGTCCTGGTAACAGGGTTTGCACTCCAGATTTCATTTTCTTATATTTTCATATTATTTTACAATATAGTGTCGTGTAGCGACAAGAAAAGCTTAACTTATAAAACCAAGGGTAAAAGTAAATGAAAAAAAGGGCTTTCATTGTTTTCTGTCGGAAAACAATTAAAGGTATATTTACAAGGTAAGGAAGGAGATGGAATGAAGAGTGGTGTGTAGTATGTGGAGGTGGACTGTATGGGTGACGATGCACGATTGGTGGGTTGAGGAGGCTGAGGTGGAGATGCAGTTGGAGCTGAGGAATAATCAGATCAGCGCCTAACGGTAACAGAATGCTTGTTCTGACCTGGAGGAATGAATGAAGATAACTGTGAGTATGTACTTTATGTTACAATAGTTTTTTTCACAATGGCATTGACTACCGTTCGACAGTAATTTAAAAATGGTTGGAAAAATGGTGAAACTTAGACAGACAACTCACAAGCATACATACGAACAGTACAAGTTAAATAAAAGCTTGTAAAAATAGAAAAGAATGCACGATACAAATAAAAGTATAAAAAGAAAGAAATCAATAAGAAAGTCCATATTCCGCTGGAACAGAAACGAAATTTCGACTTCAGCAGAAACTCTTCAGTAAGCTCTGAAAGAATAAATTGAAAACACATTACCACGAATAAACGCATTTCACTCCACAGAAAACACTTGCTTCGTTATAAAGAAAAAGTGAAATTTGAATAACGCTCGGAAACAAACAATGATGGTGATCAAATGTCTAAATGAGAAGGGGAACATTTATAAAATTTTACCAGTTATTGCGGGCAATATTTTTGGGGTTCCTTTTTGTTGTGTGTATGTATGCTTTTGGGATTCCGGATTGGTTTTTCGTATATAATGTCTCTCAAACTCGTTTGCCTGTTATTTCTTCCATCTCACAATAAAAAACCGTTACGTTTAAATATTGTTTAAATGCTCATTCATGAAAACGTGACCTTTCTATTCGAATAATTCGTGATGTCTGCGGAACCCCTACCTTTATAAGTACATCTCGCTCTTTGGTCTTGGGATGTTTTTTTTTATGATTTTATCGCAATTTTCCGCAACTCAATTTCTGTTAAACGGTGTTTTCCAAAACTTTTAGAATGCTGTTAATTTTTGGTACCAAGTGATTTTCGGTCTATTGCGAATCCCAAACTTTCAGAACTTTATTATAGAGAAAAAAATTGGATTTACCGCAAACTGTTCACGTGCCCGGTATGTCTAAATTAAATTGGTTTGCAATTTCGCACATTTCAGACATATTTTTTACAATCACAGTGGCCGTGGCCAGAGTGCCACGAAAAACTGATCGCATTATTTTGAGGTTAATCTTTTGATTAGGCACTAAATACGCATGTGTATTTAGGTACTTAAAGATTTCTTGATAGATTTAATCACAAAACGTGTTGACAATAACTAACCGTACCTATATTTATAGGTTGATTTGATCATTGATCAATTTCAGTAGCAACAAGCATTTATAAAATTTAATAAAAGTAGTATTAAGTCGGCATGCATTTGGACAAGACGAAAGTCATGTCTGTACAATTCATAGGTCTTGCCGAGTCCAATCCACATCAAAGGGTCGCTTCTCGAAGTTGAGAAGGAGTATGCCTTCCTAGGGCAAGTCATCCAGCTCGGTAGACACAACTTTGAGACAGAACCCGACAGAAGGATTCAGTTGGGCAGCGTTTGGGAAACTTTGTCAAACCTTCTAGTCGCCTATCCCGCAATGTTTGAAGACTAAGGTCTTCAACCAGTTCGTTTCGCCTATTTTGACTACAGTACGGAAACGTGGACACTGACAGTCGGGCTGGTCCACAAATTCAAGGTCTCGAGTTTCTTTGAAAGACAAAATCAGAAATGAAATTATCCGGAAAAGAACCGGAGTTACCGACATAGCTTGCAGAGTAAGCAAAGTCAAGTGGCAGTGGGCTGGTCATGTTTGTCAAAGGACCGATGGCCGGTGGAGCAGACGAGTCCTGGAGTGGAGACGGCATATCGGCAAGCGTTGCATGGTATGCCCCCCAGCAAGATGGACCGACGACCCTAAGGAAGTGGCTGGGACAGACTGGATGCGAAAGGCGGAGGACAGGGTATTGTGGCGCAGCCTGAGAGCCTGAGGACTATACACAACAATGGACTGTGATAGGCTGAGTTGATTTACTTGACATTGGCTACTACTGACAAGTTAATCAAATCCAGATTTGTGCCCGGTTTATGTCGCTAGACTCGCCCCCGATTACATGGGACTTAAACTTAGCTGGCGAACTGTGAGTCTGCTCTAGGTGCACCCCTGTCTAACCCTTCGGGATATACAGATATGATGTTATGTTATTAATAACAACCTAATAGGTGGTCGCAAGCGGTATTGTTAAAGTTCCTGAATGAAAGCATTTATTACTATCATTTTCTGTTTCAGACTTTACTAACTGTGAGACGAATCGTCAGCATATAACAGACCACTGCTGGACATATGTATACGCTTCTCAATTTGCACGTCAATAAGTTGCATCCTCGACCTGTCACATGTGCTGCCAAAGATTGTGCAAAGAGCATCGTCTGAGGTCTGCTCTGAAATATGCTGGTTTATTAAAACGAAAACGGTCAACCCAACAGTTATCGGTTTTACAGATAATTTTGCCGGCTCATTTCTTTGTAATGCTGCTAAAACGAGTCCAAACATGGAAATCGGGTATATCAAAACCCACCATGATATTTAACTACATCTGGCACACTAGCTGTAAGCGGCCGTTTTGGAAAGTGTTAAATCGTCATTTGTTTCAGTGCAAGAAAGAGATGGATAGATACAAGACAAAAAGCTCCATCCTTTATTCGCACTGAAATAAAAAAGCTTTTAACACTTCTCTATACGCCCACAACTCGGGAACCAATATCGCTGACTACTGGCTACTTCTACTTTTACCTTAACGTCGTCCATATTTGTTCTCGAATGTGCGCTTTTATAATTTATATGTGAGGAGGAAATGTAGGTGCACATTATTTCAGTGAAAAAATATCAGGTGTGTTTATCTAGATGAGTAAAGAGGCCTGTGTCCCAGCAGTGGGAACATTATAGGCTGATTATGTAAATCAGCCTATAATGTTCCCACTGCTGGGACACAGACCTCCTTTCGGTGAGAGGGAGTGGGCCGTAATCCACCACGCGGGACCAGTGCGGGTGTGCGGATGTCACATGTCTTCGAATTCTTGGTTCTAGGACATGCCGGTTTCCTCACGATGTTTTCCTTCACCGTTTTGGGAGCAGTGGTGATGTAGTCATTTACACAAAGTAAAACTCCTGTCTGGGTTTGAACCTGGGACCTGCAACTCGTCAGTCGCGGCCGTTACCATTTGGCCACCACTGTCCTTAAAGTGTGTAAAGAGCAATCAAATTATAACGATTTGTTTTATAGGTCGACTACTTCGGTTGGCCTTGTGGCCACAAACGTGACAGCTGGGAATTTCAATGAGGGACCAATGCTCAGGTCTATTACTACGTAATTGGGGATTCTT
Organism: Apamea epomidion; assembly: GCA_947507525.1. Classification (NCBI taxonomy): domain Eukaryota; kingdom Metazoa; phylum Arthropoda; class Insecta; order Lepidoptera; family Noctuidae; genus Apamea; species Apamea epomidion. The sequence continues at coordinate 13,367,730 of OX382248.1, forward strand.
TACGAATTTCTCAACAATAGCCAGAAGTTAGAATCCGTGCCCGGTTGGATGGCCTTATTATGTATGGACCTTCAATGCAACTGGCGTTAAATGGTGTAGGTTGGTACTAAACAACTCTACCTATCACTTGGCGTGATTATGTTACAAAGGAACATGCCATGAACAAATACATCTGCCACTAACGCAGAAGATATACGAGCGCTAAAGAATACAGTTGTTTGTTTATTTAGTCAATATTTTACGTTTATGGGCTTTTAAACCGCGAATCACAAACACTGTTATAATGATTTATTCCATTTTGTTCCTATTCCCGTTTATCTTATTTTACTGTTACTGTTAGCTTGCATCATCCCACTGCTGTGAAAAGGCCTCTCCCCATGACTTCCAGCTCTTTCGATCCAGGGCTAACTTTTCTTTTCTCCAAGTCGTCCCGCCATCTTCCACGGGGTGTGCCGCGACACCTTCTAGCTGTGTCAGGACTTGACGTAGTGGTTATTTTGGCACAGCTCATTGGGCATACGACAGACGTAGCTAGCCCAGTCCCACTTCAGCTTAGCGGCTTTTTGAGCAAAGTCAGTATTCTGTGTTTTGGAGCGCAGTGTGGTGTTGCGAATATGGTCTGTTATTTTACTTTACGTAATGGAAAATTGTTGTTGGAGTTTGACACTTGTGTGGGTCTCGGTTGGTTAAGGGGAAGCGTCAACAGGCACCTTCCCGGCCGTTGAAAATTCTACGTATGTCTTTCAACCCAATCAATCTTCTTTATATTCTAGGCTTGGACCACCCCACTGCAATCCATCTTTTAGTGAGTTGGTTAGGGGAAACCAATCTTAGATGACTTAGCAGATTTAGCCTGGTTTTATCTTCATTTGCATACGGCAGATGTAGCCAGCCCAGTCCCACTTCAGCTTAGCGGCTTTTTGAGCAAAGTCAGTATTCTGTGTTTTGGAGCGCAGTGTGGTGTTGCGAATATGGTCTGTTATTTTACTTTACGTAATGGAAAATTGTTGTTGGAGCTTGACACTTGTGTGGGTCTCGGTTGGTTAAGGGGAAGCGTCAACAGGCATCTTCCCGGCCGTTGAAAATTCTACGTATGTCTTTCAACCCAATCAATCTTCTTTATATTCTAGGCTTGGACCACCCCACTGCAATCCATCTTTTAGTGAGTTGGTTAGGGGAAACCAATCTTAGATGACTTAGCAGATTTAGCCTGGTTTTATCTTCATTTAAGGGCCCATTGATTGCAGCATTGACAAATTTCTCTGCTGACAAGTCTTTGAGATAGGCTCGTTAATTATCGTCTTTTTCGTATTGGTCATTTGCAGTGTTACTGATTGCTCTATGTTGAAGAAGTAACTAAAGCTCTTCAGTTCAATGGTACTAGAATCATCCACCTTTGGGAACAAAGAAGGAATGAGACCATGTGTTAAAATGGCGGGCGCCTCTTCATAGGTATCATGATCTATCTTGTACTGCAGTGACATGCAGGTAAGGTCAACTTTTCCTCTCACCGCTGTGTTAGTAACTGTGGCTAAAGCAATCTGTAGGAAGGAAGCAGTTGCTCTCTCATCTTGCTCAAAGTTAGGTCCTTTGAGCCCATTTCGATCTTCTCAGTCCCCCCTTCCTGCGGGCTATGTCTTCGTCTGCGTCACTCTTGATCCCATATGTCTGGATTTTGGTCATTAGTGGGATCTTCACCTTCTTCTCCAATTGACATTAAGACTTTCCCCAGAATGCCCCTGCCCTTGACAAGGGGCAAAAATCTGGGGAAAGAAATAGAATATCATTGGCTAAATCAGCGTCTTCGTCAAAGAAAAACTTTTTTTGTTCATCATTAGCTCAGGTCTCAGTTTTGCCTGTGTTATTCCAAACTATAGCCTTCCTGGACTTCTCGGCTATAACAGTGGCAGGGTTGAAGCCCTCATAAGCCATCAATTTCACAAAGATGGCACGGCAGTGGCTTCAAAGTTCGTACGGGAAACCTTCCCATCACCTGCTTACGTCAGTTTATGGCTCGTCGAGGTGTTCCACAATAAATCCAGTCAAATAACGGCATCGCTTTTTTTGGGGCAAACCGTCAGGTAACTGATTTTTTCTGCGATGCTGTGCATGCGATTTTGTTTCATAAAAAAGTGCAACACCTACGAGGTCAAAATGTATGGGACAGCAAATTTGTTTTTTAATAACAGACTAAAACTTGTTCTCTACCACCCTGTATTTCTTCGTCAATTTCTATGTCTGCTGTTGTGATAATTTTATAAAAGAAACTGTTAGCCTACCTAGCTTTCTATTATATGTAGGTATTACATACCTGCCTACTTAGTTTAATTCTTCATTAGGTGTCTCTCAAATGATTAATTTTACTAAGAAAGTTTACAACCGACGTTTTGTAACATTTCTACGCTAGAGGTTCTAGAATCATGTGCTGAATTCCTGGTTAGTTTGCGCGTCGATGTCCCTGCCACACACAGGGACACTCTGTTTGCTGATGTGATTATTTTACAAAAAAAAAACTATTCTTTTCATCAGCAAACATAGAAATTGACGAAGAAATATATATTCTTGGAATCGATCACGGTACGAGAATCCAAGGGCACTACTAATTGAATTCGCAAGAAAAGTTAGCAGCAAATCGCCAATATTCATACCTAAACCTATTTATAACAACAAGTCCTTGAATCGCACGAGCGTCAAATACAGCATGATCAAAGCAAACTTTGGCGTACGTGCCGACGTTGTAAGAGTGGGTACTGACGGATATCGAGGATTACGGTATACACAAATGTTATTGTGATTGTATTGGGTAATATTAGCAATTGCTGTGAGTAAACTGAACGGAAGGGCTATGTTGTATGTTTAGACACTATGGAAATTCAGAATGGTAGCATAATGCAACTATGTACGTCCAAAGAATAGGCTGCCTTTTCTGCTTGAAGGACCAGCTGTTATGGTTTAAAAGAGGTCGAAGTGATAGAAAATTGGGAAACCTTAGATTAAACAAATAAACTAGAGTCGTGTCAATTAATGTGTGTTGCCTTTGGTCCCTGGCCCTGACATCATGCAATGGACAAAATTGACAACATTTTCTATGCTTGGAGTACGAGGCTTTTGACTACGTTGTATGTGTACATTTATATTGTCTTTTTTTATTTGTAATGTGCGTTTTGTTTGTGCAGAATAAACCATTTTGCTTTCTTTCTTATTTTTATAATTTCTGTAAGCAGGAAAAAATTACCTTTACGCTTCCGGGATGGCGCAGATGGGTTTTACTGGTTCACCGGGCAACAATAGAATTTGCATATTTCCGACAGTTTAAGGCGTCTTCTATAATTCCGTTTCAATTGTATTTCTATAAAACAATTCGCGGGCTCTTCCAATCATCGCGAAACTTTGAACTCTATGTGAATATGGGCAGATGCTTATATATGGGTAATTCATCTATCGATCTAAATTCTGAAGTGATCCTGACTTACCTACAAACTACAAAAATCTGAATTCCGATACGACTCCGGTCTCTTGTGTTTTTCTTACGTACTTCTATTAGTCGTCACCTCGGTAGTCACACCCTTTTCTAGCCATATCTTCGTTCACACGGTCTATTCATTGTTACTTCGTCTTCCCCTACTCTTATAGCCACATTCATAGTCAAAGCTTTCCTCGCGACATTTTCCTCAATACTCCGTATCACATACCCATACCATGACAACCGATTTCATGTCATGACCACCAATGTCGTCCACATAATCTCGCCGCCGGACAGACAGACTGAAATCAGTTCAAGGCGTGTTATAAAAATAGCATCCATTACTGGAGTCTTATTATACGCCTACATTATCAATTAGGCTGCAACGAATTTCTTAGAAAGGCAAGAATAAAAGTTCCGCCATAACAAAATTCTGCTTTATATGAGAGACACAAAGAACAGGTCCAGTAGACAATGGACCATTGCCTAAGTAATGAAAATCAATGTTCAAGATTGTTATATTTTTATAACTGTAAATACATTTTGTAGTTCAGTACAGTAGTATCAATTAAAAAGGTTTAGGAGTCAGGTAAGTACTTGCCTGACCCCTGTTCCTGTTCAGGATAAAGCGGGAGGAAACGCCAGGGTGTCACCACTGTGGGGGTCACCACTGTGGGGATCGCCCGGAGGACACGGTGGAGCATACGGTGGAGGTCTGCCCGGCTTGGGCGGGGCCCCGCCGTGTCCTCGTGGCGGCGATCGGCGGCGGTGACCTCTCGCGTCCGGCCCTCATACAGGCCATGGTACGGAGCGAGAGTGAATGGGAGGCCGTCACCTCCTTCTGCGAAGCAGTAATGCTCGCGAAGGAGGAGGCGGAGCGCGTGAGGGAGAGGCAATCGCTGCACCCTCGCGCGCCTAGCAGCCGCAGGAGACGCCCTGGACGGGAGTCAACAGCGGACTCCCGGCCACCGTAGGCGCGGGCCTGCGGGCGGCGAGCTATGGGCAGCTCGCCGCCCGGTAAGGATCAGGCCCGGGTCGACGGCGCGTTGTATTCCACGCGCGCCTCAAAGAGCTGTCAGCACGAACTGACGGGGTCCGCGAGGACCGATGCCGCCGGGGCTGCGGGTTGTTCGAAAGAGATACCTTGGCCCCTGGCACAGGCAACTGAAGGAACACGGGTGGGTTTTAGTCAGTAAAAGTCTGACACTCCCTTCTGCTCCGCCCAGAGCGGGAGGAGTCATTTGATGATTTCCCACCCAGAAAAAAAAAAAAAAAGGGGTTTGCAACAAAAAGATTAGAGGGTTATTTATTGACACGAAAAATGGCGTTATTGCCATGTATTAACCATGTAAAGTATCAGAAAAGGGTAAGGTTGGAATAGGGGAATGAAAATGCTATGAAGATAATGTGGCCATTTTATAAATGGTTTCATAACCAAGCTTATTGGATGGTGGGTGTTGGATGGGATGGGATTACACTTTGACGTGTCGCCCGCGGATCACTTGGCTTGTCACCATCTCTGATGTGACGTGTCCGTGTGCCGCTGATACTCGTATGTTTGTGGTACAGTATGTTGAACCAAAATAAAATCATAATAATGTTAAAATTTTCTACCTACAATTCTGCATCGTGTTTTACCTTCTTAGGTTACATTTTACATGGTAATAACTGGAAACGCCGCTTGACCTTGCACTGTGGAAGTTGTGCACAAATTGTAATGTCGCGACAGTCCTTTGAAAAGCTAATTGCCCCCCACACATTCATTACGTTGCATACAGTATTCTTACTCTTTGATCATGAGGCTTTTCATACAATTTTGTAGAGGAAAATAACAGGAGAAAGTATTTTTAACTCGCGTTAGTATAAGTAGCTAGCTTATAGATGAAAATAAAGCTGGATAGAATTCGCTGTATGATAGGTATTCTACTTCAAAAATTGTTATTTCAAAGCCTGAAAAAATTACAAATTCCAAACGATGTCCAATGTAGTACATTGTTTATGTTATACTAGCGACTTCGTTCGCTTGAAATTTTCTGTTCCCTGACCCACTCCGTCATATTGTATCGCCCGGCTCTTACTTCATTTTCGCTAATCGTTCTTTCTGATGCTTTTTTGGGTTCCGTACCCAAAGGGTAAAAACGGGACCCTATTACTAAGACTTCGCTGTCTGTCCGTCCGTCTGTCACCAGGTTGTATCTCAAGAACCGAGATAGCTAGACAGTTGAAATTTTCACAAATTATGTATTTCTGTTGCCGCTATAACAACAAATATTAAAAACAAAATAAAATAAAGATTTAAAGGGGCTCCCATACAACGAACGCGATTTATTTGCGCGTTTTTTGCACGATATCAATAATTTCAGCAGGTAGGCACTTGAAATATTCACAAAATACTCAGTTGTATTTTTCTTTAATAATAATTATTAAATAAAAATAAAAACAATATTTAAGGGAGGCTCCCATACAATAGACGTGATTTTTATAGATAATGGTACGGAACCCTTCGAGCGCGAGTCCGACTCGCACTTGGCCGGTTTTTTCTTTTTGCTCGGCTCCTAAGGCCTTCCTAAAAAAACCGTAAACTAGCGGAAGGGTTTGTTTCTGTCTAACTTGCTCATGTATTGAATATAATTTGGTAAAATAATTACGGGCAGCATTGGAACGTGCCATCCATTATCCAAATTGTGGATGAATCTAAAAGACGTAAGTTCTGTTTGGTCTAAAAACAAGAATAACGTCATTTTTATCTGTGACGTCTTATTAAAAATTGCTCGCCTTGAACAATGAAGTCATGTAAACTTTTTGGTAGGCTAGGCTGTTTTCCCGTTCTTTCCCGGTGAATGAGCAAACGCATGGCTTGTTTTGAGGGCATAAAGGGAGCCGATGTAGTATTCTAGTTGGGTTTTTTGCCCAGGCTGATCGACTTTGACCAGTTCTTCTTTTTAACGAAGCTCTTACAACATTCGCCATCGCTGCATCTTGGTCTGGTTCGTGGAGGTCAGAAATATTGTTTAATTTACTAACGTAATCCTGACCCCTTCTTGTTATTGCCGAAGCACCACAACTCGAAGATGATTTACGCGCGCAAATCCAATAAAATGTATCTTCGTATTTTTTTGTTCTAAGTAAACAGAAATCCATCCTAGAACAATTACAGGTCTTTACTTTTTCGCGATTTCACAAACTCACAAGGAACTTGCATTTTCACAGAATACCTCAAAATTTGTAAATCAATATTATAATGGACGCACGAGAGGTTCGCTGCAAAATGCTTAGAGATACCCTCCATCCAGTATTTCGTTGCGAAATACTTCGAAAAAATAACCACCCGTAATTTTTTATTTCGACAAAATAGACTATGAAAATATTCAAAGCTCTTGTTCAATTTTGTTAGACATAAGCAGAGACAATAGTGAAATATTTATTTAGCTTTTGTGCATACATGAGATGTCACATATAGAAGTAAAAAATAAAAGATATTTGAATTTAAGAATAAGAAAAATAAAATATAAAAAGAGGTTTTTCCCTTCTCATGCTCTAAAAGTTCGTCTTTATTATGTGCGTAGGCGACATAAAGACATAAAAAATCTTAGTCTTAGAAAAAAAAAGAGTACATAATTTTTTTTTTAAGACTAACATAATCAGGCCTGGCTGTTCATAATGGTACTACAACACATCTTTGACAACCTTAACTGGCAGTCGGAAGGGATTAGAATTAACAAAGATCGACTTACACCTCAGATTCGCAGACGACATTGTCTTATTTGCTGAAAAAAAGCGAAGGATTAGAAAGAATGATAAGTAATTTGAATGAAGAAAGCGAAAAGGTGGGCCTCAAAATGAACGAGAATAAAACTAAAATAGTGACTAACAGCTACGCTAACGCCATATACTTGAACGGGAAGCCGCTTGAATATGTGAGCAATTACATATACCTGGGAAAACAACTGTCATTCGATGACGAAAATGAAGAACTAGAGGTCGAGCGGCGTATTAACATGAGCTGGAAAAAGTTTTGGTCCCTGAAGGAAATCAAAAAAAAAAAAAAACTTTATATTAAAAATCATGTATTTAATGTTAATATAATTTAAAACGCATGTAATAACAATTATTATTGGGGATTGGAAATAAATGGGCTTTATTATTATTATTATAATCAGGCCCAACAGCCACACGCACAATAAAAACGTCGCAGATTAGTCGTTATATTATTTCATTTGCTGTAATTTATATCAATTCCGTGTTTTCTATCGTTAATTAAAAAAAAACAGATAAAATATCTGTCATTTATTATTTAAAAACGCAGAGAAACGTTTTTATGACTTGGCAGTATGAGTTACCCAAAAATGACACATGTTGAAAATAAAAATAAAAAACTTTTAAAAAGTTTCGTGGTGGGAATTAGTTAATTAATTAATTAATTATTAATTTAATTAATTATTATTATCTTCTTCAATTTTGCAACATTTTTGATTTATTTAATACTTATATACTTGATGCCTGTTTCATTTTCTTGCAATCGAAGTGAAAAGCAGAGTGGGGCATAAACGAACCATTTTACCCCTCGACTTTATCACACACACAGACTGTCGATTAAAAAATCAGGCCTAAATTAAGTATTAAGTAAAATTATTTAAGGTAATTTTTTCTCGAATTTCAATTTAACTTTTCAGTTTTTAAAAAGTATTCGCATTTTTCGTTAATATTCCTTCCTCTTATGAACCTGTATGTCGACGTTCAAAATTCCATGTTTCATCGTCGGAACAATTTTTTATCACATGCGCAGAATAACTACGGATTATGTAAGGTAGGTTTGCCGCCCTGACACGGTTTTCAAGTGTTCGTTACCATGGTCAGTGATACAAATAAATTTAAAAAAAAAAACACTTTACGTGTGACCATTAGAGAGATACATAGGCACTTGAGTCGTTAACGCCCATATTCTGCTGATATAAAGTTACTGTGCGCTGTGTTCATTTCGGGTGAGAATGAAACACAATGTTGTGTTAGCGACTTGGTAGCTTAAACCAGTCATGCGGTCTCGTGGTTGCAGACGTACAGGTGTTGCGACGTCGGCGCAGAAAAATATTCGTCGCTCGAGCTCGACGCAACTGCCACGGCCGGTGTCACAGCAATCTAGATGGGGCTGGGTTTCGGCGGCTGTGGGGTGGGACTGAGCGACGAGTCCGGAGGTGGTAGGCGTGCACGGCGAACTGCTGATCTCGTGAACATTTTCTCATTTTCCAATGTTTATCGAGGGTAACATGACAGACACGATTGCTAAACTGGTCCTGGGTCTGATTCCCAGGTTGGGCAAAGTGTTATTGTGTTTTTACATTAGGAATTGCTTAGTAACAGCTCGGAGTTTGGAAGTTAGCGGTATGATAACCCCGTTCCTCGAAAAGCACGTTAAGTCGTTGGTCCTGCGCCTGATCTCTCTCCGGTCATGTTGGATTGCCGTCCCATCGGACTATGAGAGTGTGGGATGAGAGAGTGCTATCTCCCGCGCCGAAGGCTAGTCTCCGTTGCGATTGGCCGCCATGGCCGAAATACGCCTGGAGGACTATTAGTTTTTATCTGAACCTTGGCAATGTCTATCAGGTCGACATCAGATTCCCTCAAAAGACCAGGGAAAATGGTGTGTCATAATCAGTGGAAGTGTCACACCAGAGAATGGCTTTGTCTTAAGATTCCCTGGAATAGTGTGGCCTAATACGATGGCTGCAGTTGCAGGAGCAAAGGCCTGAGACAGTCTTGCTAACGTTATCACACTAGGTCCTAGAGGGAATCCAGCAGGTCGTTGTGTCACAGTCACTGCATATTGACTGCATTTACGCTTTATAGTCTCAGCTATGGCAGGATCACACTTAAGCAGGATTTTGGGGACGTTCTTGGTCCTAGGCAAGAAGAGCATGAGCAAAAATGCAAGGTCAGTTTTAGGCTCACACTTATCATACCCCGTCAGCTTAGTGCTTCCTACTATTACTGATAGTGGCGTGTCACCTGGTTGGCAGGGATCAAGCGTTGCACGATTCATGAATTCAGCTAGTATCCTCCTTGGATCAAACCCTTGGTAAGTTACAGCTTCTCTAATGGCAGGTAGATCCTTCCACTGAGCATCAGTCAAATTGAGCTGGAAGACCTCTTTGACATATTTGAGATCTTCGCCCAAAATAGATAACAGATTATTGATGCAAAAAGACCAAGCCTGCCATAATACCTTATTGAATTTCAAATTATTACACCGTCTTTGTGAATCAAGAGGCAAAAGTCAACGTAAAAGTTATGAAAATATAATGTGCGTACACAGCACGATATATATACAATATAAATATAGACACAGACTGAAGGAGTAAGACAGAAGAAACACAATAGATGGGACGAGATCACAAAACCACAATAATAATATTAATTGAAATTAGTAATTACTGAATAAAATTAACAGACGTATGTCTCAGCCATGACAGAAAGTTGACAACCTAGAAGCGCCACTAGTGGCGTACTTCTGAACTAAGTAGGTATGCGGTAGGAGTGAAACCTACAAGTTTAAACCAGCGAATACAGTCTACGCATATTTTCCACGACGAGCAGTCACACGTTCGCAGTACCTTCGCAATAATGAAATAAGCAGACACTCAATAATATTTATAAAAACATGAAAGTAACTAGGTACTCAAAATTTGGATCAAAATAGCTCAAGCTAGAATCAGGGAAATGACTCGAAAGCGGAAGGAATGCACATCAATCGTCGATTATGAACTGCTTATCACAATGTGTTAGGTTCATTAGGTTATCTTTGTGTACAATATAGTAACCTTCATATCTCCTTTATGTTTGATCCCGATCCGTTTCTGTTATTCTGGTTGATGCATCATCAGACGGTTATCAGTTTGCGCAAAACTGTTAATCTACTAAAACTAGATGCTTTGTGAAAATATCATTGTTATTTGATATCAGGGATTTTAGATAATTGCACAAACCCACACTGCGATTGTCACTAGGCAGATTGTACATGTACATATAAATACAAAGTGGTATTTTAATCTGAACGTTAATTTCGCCACTATTTGTAAGTCTTCGGTAGTATAGTGGTAAGTATCCCCGCCTGTCACGCGGGAGACCGGGGTTCGATTCCCCGCCGGAGAGAATCTTTTTATGTATGTTTTTCAAAAGTATTTTTCAGCTTTGCATGCAAATCAGCGTACTACTAGGAATTTTTATTACCACTCGCAGCGCAGAAACTAGATAGTCGGGCACAGTATAATAAACGAACCTTTTCATTGCTTTTTTTCATACACTCAACCTACCCTGCGTCGGTTGGATGGAAGGCACAGAATGTAAATTCCCTACTAATAATATTAAAATGCGAAGGTGAATACATCACTTCTAGTTTTTTTTTTTTTATTAGCCTATTATGTCCCACTGCTGGGCAAAGGTCTCCCTAATCTCCTTGCACCTCTCTCTTTCCAGAGCTGCCAAGGACAGGAGTCCAGCTCATCCTGCCATCACGTTTTGGTTTATGTAGATTAATTTGCATACCACTGCACGAACATGGACGCTCTCTCGTAAACTTTGTGAATGTCGACGTTAGGTTCCAACTTTGTATATAAAACTGTGATTTGCATACCGCTAGACAATATCAGAGCAACTAATAATAAAGCTGAAGAGTTTGTTTGTTTGAACGCACTCATGTCTGGAACTACGAGTCGTATTTGAAAAATTATATATATTTTAGCATTTGGTAGCCCCATTCTTGAGGAAAGTTTAAGCTATTTAACATCACACTGCGACCCTTAGGAGCGGAGCAAAAAGGAAGAAATTAAAAAACGCTAAGCACAAACGAAGAAATAGCGCGGGCAGGCGATGCGATGCGATGGGGCGTGGCGGGGGGGAACAAGGAATTTTATGCGCGCAAAGAACGCGCAGAAGCATATCCTACTAATATTATAAACGTGAAAATTTGTATGGATGGATCGATGAATGGATGTTTGTTACTCTTTCACGCTAAAACTACTAAAAGGATTTGGATGAAATATTGGCACACAGGTGGTTTATAACCAGAATTAACATATAGGATACCTTATACCGATATTCCCACGGGATCGAAACGTAAGCGGGTGAAACCGCGGGATGCAGCTAGTCGGTAATAAAATTCACTTTATCGAATTCTTCAAAAACAAATAAAAACTCTCCTAAACTTACGTTTTTTTTTTTAAATTTACGGTTACGAAGTTACGGTTTGTTTACGGGTGTTAGATATTTCATTTTGATATAATTATAATATTAGAATATTGTTGTTGGATAATGGCATCTGTCACAATTACCGAGCTTGGGACTAACGTAGAAGTACCTAATTTGACTAGATATTGTGTTTACAAAAAACAAGTCTTAACTTGTAAAAAAAACACTTAAATGTTATTACTATAAATGATTAAGTAATATTTGATTATCCTTGTAGTATATCTTAGATTTTATATTGCTATTTTAATATAATAGGTTGGTTCAAATGATTGGTACAATACTGTCGGTTGATGTTGATATACTTTTTGATGATGTCTAAGAATTAAGAATCAACTCTTATTAAATTGATTAATTACCTTATAATGTTTTAAAATGATTTCATTGTTTATTATTACCTGTGTTAGAAGATATTAAGCCAAAATATATGATGATCTGTGATTGGTTCAAAATGGCGGTAGATGTTTTACGTAAAAGACGTTGGTAGTGTATAAAAAGGATTGTAACGATGTTATCAAGGGCTAATAAGCCAACAAGTGCAAACATCAGGAGGGGCCCGTATTTACGGGCCCCCGTACAGCGCTCTGCGGCGGGGTGGCAACGCCCCGGCACCGCTCGCCTCGCCCCCTTACGGGGGCGACGCGATCTCTCGATATCAAGACAGTTGCATGGTAGATGTTCAGTTGGTTAGCTCTAGTGCCATTGTTATGTGGAATATATTGACCAGATGTCACGTAAGTTAATTAATTTCATATTATACCTTAATTATTGCTTATTATGAAAATGTTGTTGTGTAAGTCATATTATGGCCAATATTCCTAGCTATTGTTTTTATGTTGCTATTATTTTGAATTCTCTTGGACCGTTGTCCAAGAGATAGAATAAATTGTTTTTAAAGATAACGATAATTTATGACAACGTAAGAAATTTATTGATAGAATACTTTGTTACTATTTCCATGGAGTTTCTTGTCCTTCTTCTCCATGATGACCTAGTTTTGCGAACGGGCGACTAGTTTTCTGATTAATTACTGACAAGCCTAAATTTAAAATAAATGTTTAGCCTTGTCTGTCTGTGCTTTATTTCATAAAACCCTTTTCCTACAAACCATATTCAATAATAACTTTCATACACAGTAAATAACTAACTAGTAACCATTCTGATATTCAAAGCAGCTTGTTATTTTGGTAATATATAGGTACCTATACTTCTAGTTTATACTAAATAATCTAACACGCGCGTACTCGTATGGTCGATATGAAAGCCTTTAAAAATGAAGGAAACGTGGTATCATAACCATAAGGAAGCACTCGTGTGGCTTTTCTGACACTTCCGACACTCGTTGCAGTTACCGTCACAGCTTCGTTGAAGTTTGTTAGTTAATTTTGTATCTCTCATAACTTGAATTTCAATTTGAAATTGTAATAAGAATATTATAATTTTTATTTTGTTCGTGGACCCAAACCGAATCTTGTGCATAATTTAATAGAATGCGTTGTTCATACTTCAGGAATCAGCGCTTTATCTGATTAAGTGCTCATTTTTCAATCATCTGATAACTTTATTCGAGGAATAATTTTGAAATTTTGACAGTTATTTCATACCAAAACTATCAAACGTCAAGTTTATTCCTATTAATAAAAGTTATCTGGCGTTAGACAAAACAGCCCTAAAGGAAAAATTTAAATAATTTTTTGTTGTCATTTGACACCACGATTCCTCTTCAATTATTCGCAATCGATGAACACATTTTACATGAATACAATACTCGTAGATGATGATAATTATAGTGAGTCGAAGTCCACCAACTTTACTAAAGGATATCCAGAAGCAATCTATCATCGCCTTGCAAGTAATATTGGGTAAGCATTCTATTTTCTACGAGTAGAACGTTTATTTGTATACCTACAACTTATAACTATCGTTGCAAATGCGCTTTTATTCAGGTATATTCATTTACAAGCAGAAGCCAGTAAAAAAATTAGCCGAAATGCTGCCGGATCCTAAATCACAGTCCATTTCTTTAATCCGTTTATTGAGTCCTTTTGAGCCTCCATTCTGGACCACCGCTCTATGGAAATTGAAATTTTGTGAAGCTGAATAAATTGTTCGTTTTCGCGTTGGTTTTCAGGTCCAAGCATTTTTATTTTCAATGCTAAGGACTCACGTGGGGGCCGAATGCTCAAGGGTGGAAAACCATTTTGCAGATTCCCGATTTTTATCCAATTTTTATTTCCGGATTATATTTGTTATTAAGATGAATAATGTTCATATCCGTATGAAACGCTTACTTAGCACAGTAAAACAAAATGTGGGCCGTAAACCTCGCCCCTACTCTGTGTCTGACTGCATAGACAAACACACATGTTCAAGCATGCTCAAGTTGTATTTAGCTTCTTAATGTGCTCTGAGCCTTTTGCAAACGTTTAGGCTGCCGGCTTATCAAAGACGAATATCCGGCAATGCAATAAACCGGGCGAAATATTGCCGCCGGTAGGTGTTTAAATGGACATTCTTATCTTGGCGATGTGATACCTCCGTGTCTCGGATAGCACGTTAAGCTGTGGGTACTACGCAGCGGAGAGCCGGCCGTGTCAGATTGCCGTCCCGTCGGACTATGAGAGTGATGGAAGAGTGAGTGCACCTAGTGTCTGCGTATACACTTTTGCGCTATAATATCTCCCGCGTAGATGGGCAATCTCCGCTTTTGGCCGCCTTGACCGAACTTCGGTCTGAAGGACTATAATTATTATTACTTATCACCGCTTACAATCCTACCGGCGGCGGCCAGAAAATACAATCTTGATAGGTAATACCGATACCCCTTGGTAAGACTGGTTGTCAGACTTCGGGCTTCTGACGACCCCTAACGACTGTCAAAGATCCACGAATGACAGCCGGGACCAACAGCTTAACGTGCTTTTCGAGACACGGATACAACACTTACTATAATTATAAATAATACCAGCTAAAATAATGTAGCGATAAAAAAACCTGTTCGTTGGTAAGCGCATCATTTGAGAACGGTTGGGGCGATTTGGTTATTTTTTTTTAAATGTTCATAGTAGTCTGAATAAGGTTTTAATGGTTAAACAAATTGGAAAAGTTTTTAGTTTTTTGTGTTTTTGTTTAGTTTTTTGTTTTTAGTTTTTAGTTTTTTTTGCATTTGACCAAACGTTTATTGTCTAAAGATTGTTTGCTGTAATAAATCATTTGTTTAAAGACCAAATGCCTAAATGACATTATCCTTGATAATATTCTGCCAAGTAAAAATTTGACCAAATGAAAATGTTCGTAATAAAATTATTTCAAACATTGCATTGGTATAAAAAGAGGTGGCTAAAATTTGTTTGGGTAGTGAAATTTTGCCAAAATCTTTTCGAAAAAACGGCAGGATCCCCCTTTTTACTATGGAATTTTTGTATGAACTATTTAATTGTTTTGACAGAGCAACGTCTGTCGGGTCAGCTAGTTATTAATAAAATGTATTATGAAGTTATTGACATGTCTAGTGCAGTTAGCCGCACAGGTAGCACGGATGTATTTTTCCCGCGGCGATTTGACTTCACGCACTGGATTTTCACCGCAGTGCTTAGCGCCGAGAGTTGAAAATCCAACAGTGTGTTTTTTTGACGAGTCTGAATACCAGAAAGCCAGTCAACCAAAGAGGTAGTCAAACAAAACAAAAACAATAATTTAATTTCGTACCCAAAAATTAAAGTGCCGGTCAGAAAAAAAGTACTTTTTCCTTATGGAAAATAACATCTAGAGCATTTTTTACCATTACAGGGAACTTTCCCTGTAATGGTAATTAACCCCTCGACTGCTATTTTATGACTGAAAATGCCAAAAATCATATTTTTATAACAAGAGTTTTTAGGCATTTAAAATATACCAACTTTTAATTGAATATAACATCCCGAACATGTTTTAACTATTAGACAATAGATCTACAATTAAACCCATTTTTTTTTTTTTTTTTGAGGATGGTAAATCATCAAATGACCCCTCCCGCTCTGGCTGGAGCAGAAGGGAGTGTCAGACTCTTACTGACTAAAACCCACCCGTGTTCCTTCCTTAGCCCTTTATTTACCAGGGCAGCGGTAACCCTTTCGGACGATCCCGCTACCCCGGACAATTAACCCCCTGACTTCTATTTTGATTTGAAAGTGACAAAAATCATATTATGGCCAACAATATTTTGGTAATTCGTTTAAAGACGCCAACAGTTATTGATTCGCTGGTTTTCAGTCTGTCCTTGTTGTTACTCCATGATAAAGATGGACATGAGCGTCAAGTACACATAATACGTATTAAAAATACCGATAAAAAGCAAAATGGGAATTATTTGAGGTTCCATTAATTAGATGTAATTTTTTACTAAAAGAAAGAAAGAAAGAAAAAGTATTTATTGTGACTCGTACAAGAAGACCATAAACTAAAAAAAAAGTAACAAAAAGAAAAATGAAACGAAAGTCCCTGTAAGAGGCCAAAAGGCTCCTAATCTCAGCATGATGCTGCGACATTTTAAAAATAAATATCACAGCGCTGTTATTCTGATAGGGCACGCTGTAATGTCACGGGCAGTTACAGAAATAAATAAATAATAAAATAGAAAATTGTATGTCTGTAAAATATTAGCAAATAAAATAAAATATTACTGTTTTCTTCTTCGTATGCTTTTTCGTTATTTGCCTACCTGACATTTGTGCGCTGTTAACGGCAAACATAGAGATCTCTGTACCTATTCTATTTGAAACACCTATTTTACACCTGTGTTTTACAAATAAAAACTTTGAC
The DNA here is from genome assembly GCA_947507525.1 of Apamea epomidion. Classification (NCBI taxonomy): domain Eukaryota; kingdom Metazoa; phylum Arthropoda; class Insecta; order Lepidoptera; family Noctuidae; genus Apamea; species Apamea epomidion. The sequence goes on from OX382248.1 coordinate 13,384,231, forward strand.
TTTAACAAATTTTTAATCCGCGCCAGACTTAACCTCATTACTTGTGTTTGAATGTCACTGTACTACGATAAGACCTATTTTCGTACAGCCCATAGCTCACGAGGAAAGAAAAACAAGCTTTAATAAATACTCGTACCTTTCCTTAAGCTCTCTTTTATGTGGCACCTTAAAAGTTTCCTTTGAGAACGAAATAATCTTTTACACGTGTTTTGTACTCATACAAGTGTTCTTTATTCTTGAATTATTCATTTGTAAACATTCTTTTGTTTATTATTCACATTGAACGAATGAATGAATGATATACTCGTATTTAATTGCAAGAATATAGGTAGCTAACATAAGTAATTAAGATCTATGAGTTTCACTATATTCGGCATTTCTGCCGTGCAAGTATTTAGATTTTACATCTTGGTTATACTTATCGCATGCAGTACACATTTACTAATTATCAATAACTTAAAAATACTGTTAATAATTTCATAGTTTAAATTTGGATTACAGTGCAATTAATAAAATTAAATTCAATACAATTCTAGTCATTTAAAACAATAATTTATATTAAAAATAGAGACCAAGTACAATGATGTCATGTCAAAAAAATGAAAATGTTTCAATATTATTTAAGTAATGTAAATATGTAGACGTCATAATAATTATAATAAATAAATTTTACATTTTATAATCAAAATATTCATTGATGGAATAAAAACATCTCTCACACAACGAAATAAATTCTAAATCTGTAGAACTTCTAAATCTTTCGGCTAAGTGGTTATATATTTTCACCGCTATGGTATAACAATTTTTTTTGCATGCTTTAAGTCTATTACGCGGGACTACTAGTGATTTTTGTACTATTTTCCTCTTTGACATAGCCTTGTCATCTTTTTCAAAAAGCGAGTAGTTGTTTCTTACAAATTTGCAGGTTTCAAATACATATAAAGACGGGAGGGTAAGCAGCTTTTGCTTAATAAATACAGGATTATTTGCATTGCTTCCGTGATCGCGTAAAAAACAGGAAGGTTCTTGTAAATAAAAACAGCGTGTCGCGTGGGTTAGGGCGGGTTTAGGATACATAAGAAAGGTTGACAATAAAATACTGCACTAAAAGTTTAAACATACTTTTAAAGTGAGTATACACTAGAGAAGGCGTTGCGTTGGAAGGCCTCCCACAAGGTGGACCGACGACAGTGTGAAGGCCGCAGGAACCCGTTGGATGCGAGAAGCACAATCGGTCGAAGTGGAGGTGCTTGGGGGAGGCCTATGTCCAGCAGTGGATGTGCTTCGGCTGAAATGGTGATGATACACTAGAGCATTTTCTCGAGCATTTCCATATAGTGTAACGTTCTTATGAATGGTATAATACAGGTAAAAGTTCAGTTTCCAAAAGCATTTCCATGTCATGTAACGTTCCGGCGAATGCTCGACGCTACATTCGACGAATGCTCACGGCGTCACTCGCCGTGAGCATTGACAGAAATTTTACCAACATTTCTATCTCATACAATTATATAATCAGTCTATAAAGTTCCCACTGCTGGGACACGAGTCTCCTTTCGGTGAGAGGGAGTGGCCCGTAATCCACCACGCGAGCCCAATGCGGATTGGTAGATGTCACATATCTTCGAATTTTTTGTTCTAGGACATGCCGGTTTCCTCACGATGTTTTCCTTCACCGTTTTGAGAGCAGTGGTGATGTAGTAATTTACACAAAATAAAGCGCCTGTCTGGGTTCGAAACTACGACCTACATCTCGTAAGTAGCAGCGGTTATCACTGGGCCACCACTGGCCCCAATTCTGTCTCCTACATTTCTGTCTACCTTGCGTTAATTGTTGATGATTGTGCGTTTTTGATCGCTCGTGTCTTTGCTCGATAAAATGTTACTCTAATACCCTCGTATGAGGAAACGCGGTCACGTGGTCATTGGTGTTCGTTCCATACTAACGTATTCCTCATTTCTTCCTGGTTCATGATACTAGTCCAATTTTTTTTTACTATTCTGGGTCAAATTAAATTAGCTAATGAAACTCCAAAGACGTGATGGGTGTCGATATCTAAAGTCTAAACATGATAAAATAAGAGCATAATAGTTTGATGATTTTTTGTCGGGTCATCGACAGCAGCCGTTATCACTTGATTTATCAGTTTAAAAAATCAGTTTTTTTATTTAAACTTTGACGTGATGTGTGTCGATATCTAACACGATAACACAAAAGAAAGAGATTTCCTCAACTCATACTTCAAGTAACAACTGACAGCGGTCGTTGACTCCCAAAAATTAAAATCAAACCTTTTTTACTTTTATTTTATCGTGATAAGATATCGATACCCATTACGTCTGCAGTTTCGCTAGCTAATTTAATTTGACCTTGTAGAATGCATGATATCTATCTACCCCTACTATGTTTCTTTGTTCTTTAGCGTTACTGGTTACTGTTGGCCTGCATCATCCCACTGCTGAGCAAAGGCTTCTCCCCATGACTTCCAGCTCTTTCGATCCAGGGCTAAAGTAGACCACTGGTCTTCTGTTTTGTCCAACTCGTCCCGCCTTCTTCTATTTTAGCGTAATTATTATTAATTCGGAAAAAACGGTCACGTCACCGCTTTTCCTCAGAATAGGTTCACTAACGCTCGACGCTGAGCTGAGCGTTGAAAATCCGACAGTGCGCAAGTATTAAACTATAAAAATAGGCGACACCTAAATGTATTGCCTACATTTAAGTGTCGCCTATTTTTTTGTTTATTCGGTGAACAACTGTTTTATCTGCAGATAAGACTAGAGAGCGACGGAAGGAAAAAATACTCATGTTTATCAAAAACTTCAATCTACACAATCATGTTAGGTATATCAGCATAATGTTAAAAACAGAAAATCTTATAATGCTTTGTGCTCAGTATCTATTTGTAATTTCACTCTACACATAAATACTACCCAGTATTACCCAGTAACTGGATTGTGGAGGTCAGATAGGCAGTCGCTCCATGTAAAATACTGGTATTCAGCTGCATCCAGTTAGACTGGAAGCTGACCCCAATATAGCTGGGAAAAGACTAAGCAGATGATGATGACTCTACACATAAATATTGTAGCAATTATGTATTTATTTATTTATATATCAATTTACTGCACTTACAGTACACATCAAAGCGCGCAACAAGCCAACAACATAACATTTAACTAAAAAACTTCATACAGACATTAAACATAATTTACTGCTACACATAAATATGTCACCTTCCGGCTTATCACCTTGACTATGATTCTTGGAATTATAGAATAATGGCACAAAGTTTTGAGATAAACGCCAATACAAATTAAAAAGGCAGAAAAGAGAAGGAGTCAGATTTCCTGAAAAGGGTATGTCATACTATAAAATACATAAAATATAAAAATGTCAAACAATTAAACTCGCGTCACGACACGTGACCCGTGACCTGGTCGAAAATTCGTAAGACGGAGCTCGCGTCAGGACACGTGACCTGATCGAAAATTTGTAAGATTGAGGGAGTTTTTTGCGATGGCTAAAAAATTTTAAACTCGCGTCAGGACACGTGACCTGATCGAAAATTCGTAAGATTGAGGGAGTTTTTTGCGATGGCTAAAAAATTTTAAACTCGCGTCAGGACACGTGACCTGATCGAAAATTCGTAAGACGGAGCTCGCGTCAGGGCACGTGATCTGATCAAAAAATCGTAAGATTGAGGGAGTTTTTTGCGATGGCAAAAAAATTTTAACCTCGCGTCAGGACACGTGACCTGATCGAAAATTCGTAAGACGGAGCTCGCGTCAGGGCACGTGATCTGATCAAAAATTCGTAAGACGGAGGGAGAGTATGTAGACCGCATTCCAAAATATCAAAAATGCACAACGTTAATATTCAAGTTTTCACTTCTGCCGGCACTCCCAGAGTTAACCCCGTTTTTTTTTTATCTGAAATACTAGTGTTCTGACATTCTGACTACTAATTTAACACTACAGCCCCGTTGGTCTCGTGATCGCAAGGGCGATTGCTGAGTGACTACTGCGTGGGGTCCTGGGTTCGTTTCGGCTTGGGCAAAGTGTTAGAGTTTTTCCATTAGGAAATTCTGAGTAACAGCTCGGAGTTTGGAAGTTGGCGGTGTGATACCCCCGTGCCTCGGAAAGCACGCCGTTGGTCCTGTGCCTGATCTCTCTCTGATCGTGTCGGATTGCCGTTCCCGATGGGACGGCAATCCGACACTCCCTCTTGAGAGTGCAGCTATGTCTGCACGCACACTTGTGCACTATAATATCTCCCGCACCGAAGGCTAGTCTCACAGCCAACCTACAGCAATCCTTTAATAAATTACGTCTTAAAGCAAGCCATAACAATAAGTAAACTTTTGATATAGACTCCGATCCTACTAGAAGTGTAATACCAAAGAAAATTAGAACTTGAAACAAGTTTCTAAATCCAATCGCCCGAGAGCGCGGTTCAAAAGTCGTTCGTACAACACTTCCAGAGTAAACTCACACAGGTATACGTTCACACATAAAAACTACATGTGATACAGGAGCAAATCTATATTATTATATTGTATTGGGCAGATAAGATATGGTCGTTACACTTCTACGATAGCTAAGAGCCGTGATCGATACCGGCGTGAGAGATGGATAAAACTATTAGTGGGTTGTAATAATATTTGAGAATGGTTGCCAAGCGTGACCGTGTATTTGTTGAGGACATTTGTTGAGGAACAGCGTTTTGCGCTTTGTCTACGATTATGGATTAAGCAGTATTGATTGATCCCGAGTTTCTAAATTGAGAATTTGAAGCTGAGAACTTATTATCAAACTAATACTTTAGCATATTATTATTTATCAAAGAGGATAATAATACACTGGATAAACTTCTTACACTAAGCTCAGTTTTTTCAATCAATAAATAACTTTTACCTGAAGAATAAATATGTTTTGACAGAGTGTCCATAAGTACATAGTCGATCAAAATGACAAACTCCGTCGGATAAAAGTGGCGTTTGAAAAACTGGCCCTAAATTAACAACCAAATTTGAACTAATAAATGATTAAAATACAAATATAAACACTTGTTTTGTTTTTGTCGGAAATCCTCATGGATGTCCTCCGCCCTGGGGTGGGCAGACGGGTCTGTCAGACTTTTACTGACTAAAACCACCCCGGTGAACCTACGAGTAACTAAAACTATTACTAAACTAAAATATGACGTCGAAAAATTCCTCTACATCGCTGTCGACTGGTAATGGCGGCATTGCCATGTTGTATGGCAATGCTTAGCCTCGGGCCAAGGTAAAAGCCAGCCCTTGGGTCATGGGAAGTATCAACCAGTGGTTTGGAGATTTCGTTGAACAAATCATGAGCACTCGGACCCCACGACCCGAGGGTTTCCACTCAAAACGGTTCGAAAATATAATTACCGATAAGGTTTATACTTTCGCCGCTTGAGGTATTCCGCAGCTGCAGCAGCAGAGCGCCAGGACAGCACACCGAGGCAGGAAAATGGGATGGTCCAAGAGTATGGACATACGTTGCGTCCCGCAATAAAGGCCTACCCGGGTTCCATGGAAATCCGGTCCTAATTATCTTCTTAGTGGACATCATTATAGCCCATGAAATGGAAAATTTCGTTGCAAGTCTCATTCGCATCAGGGGTTTTATAATTGTGTACTATAGCAATATATTTTATAAATCTTCTAAAATTAGAGTTTTGTTTTCCATTTGTCTACAGAAAATGGATAGAATTAAAGTAACAAGGCTACATCATAACTTCTATTCTAACTATTCCAAGACTTGCCAAAAAGGTTTCTAAAAAAACTGGACGACGGGCCTTACACAGCTGACATACTGATCATAAATTCATAAAAGAATTCTCTTCCGGAAACCGCAAACTTGCGGGTTTCTTGTGATCTACTGACTGATCGTTCACAGGCAATATCGCTTTCTACGTCAGTGTCTTGTGATTAACAGAAAGCCCACACCACTTTCTACGGCATAATATGTACGCCACATTTCTTTAGTTTCCCGCGGAAACTACAGACATGTGGGAAAGCGTTTTAAATCACGAAACAACTTGGTCAGAAAATAGGGAGATATTTTCTTCGCCCTTTAAAATCATGCATGAATTATGTAAAATCTGAATTCCCCGAAGGGATCTATCTTACGAAGAAATGGGAATCGCCAGCGCTGTTAATTAATTTAGTCAAAAACAGAAATTTACGGGAAAATTGTCAGAGGAGCAAATTAAACTTTAAATGACCCCCAAAGTTCGCTTGTCACTTATTTTCGTAATTATTTCGAAAATTAAATTATGTGATTTGATAATTTGTAGTCGCACTAATAAATTAAACTTCATCATAATAAATCAGATTTTGCTAAGGCTCTCTGTACATGACGCCGGAGGCACACGGCCCGACCGAATGTTTGTGTATACGAATTAGTATCGCGTATGCGCCACACGGTCGCCGAGCCGGAACTGCCTGTACATCGCATTAATGCCGAGTTATGAATAGTAAACCAAATATCACAGTTATGTAAAGCATATTATTGCATTCAAAAGTTTTTACATTCATGCGGAGATATTCAAAAAATGTTGCTTCATAATTTCTTATATCTTCAAAAATCATGTGAAATTCACCTTTGTCTTCTCTGCGGGCTGAAACAGGATGTAGGTACCCAAAATTGTCTCTTACGTCAATGAATTCGTTTCAGTCTGCGTTTACAAATTAAGAACATAACACTTTGTTTTGTTTTGGTTATGATGTTAACTTTTAACATCATAAGGTATTTTTTATAGTAGTTTTTTGTTTTGTTTAGTTAGGTTTTATATAATTTAAAAGTTTTGTCTAGCCCTCAAATAGATACTTATTCGAAAACGTAATTTATATTTTCTTTGTCAACCTGTACCTACTTACAATCAATAACATAAGTGTGATTATTAATAGAAGATATTTATAAGTAGTGTACCTATTTAAAGCCTTGACCGATTTTCATTCCACAAATAGAATGACACAACAGCTTGGGATTCACCGTGACTGCATGCGTTGTGAACAGATAGTAGAAATCAAGCATTGAAATGCAATTCAGATATAATATCTTCGTATTTAATTATGATACAATGTGATAGGTATTCCATTAAAGTTTTGCCAATCAACAATGTTTTCTGTTCACCTTCAAAAAAATTTTTTTTAAATAAACTGAAAAATTGTCAGAACCAAAACTTAAACTAGAATAGAATACTCTTTAATATGTACACCAAATAAATTACAGACAAAAAAAAATTGACATTTTACAAAGGGTGACACAATGGGCGGTCTTATCGCTAAGAGCGATCTTTTAAAGATAACCTTTCAACAAGATCAACACTCCATTTTAAAACATAGGGACTTCTCAGTACATAGTATGTACTTTTACAAAACATAATACATTTACCAAAAACAAACCTTTAAGATTTCATTATTCTATCTAACCCCGCTCCCCTCCGCTGAATTTTGTACTAGACACGTCAATTTTTTTACATAACTATCGCTTTCTTTTACTTCGCGTAGAGTTTGCAACAGAAAATCGAATATTTCAATTCGCTGAATTAAAATATTTTTATTTTTGTGTGAAAGTCTGATGAAATAATAAAAGTCATAAAACAAGTTGTTGTTCATGATGTTAGTAATATAGTCGGACTATGAGAGTGAGGGAAGAAAGGGTGCACCAGTGTCTGCACGCACACTTGTGCACTATAATATCTCCCGCGCCGAAGGCTAGTCTCCGTTGAGATTGGCCGCCGTGGCCGAAATACGGTCTGGAGGACTTTATTTAATACTAGTTGCGCCCCGCGGCTTAACCCGCATAAGTTTCGATCCCGTAGGAATATCGGGATCCTGGTTATAAACTATGTGTGCAAAATTTCATCCAAATCGCTTGTCGTTTTTGCGAGAAAGAGTAACAAACATCCATCCATGCATCTATCCATAAAAACTTTCACGTTTATAATATTAGTAATTTAGTAGGATAGTCCTGAGAGGTTGTTAATTTTTTACCAATAACCCTATATACTACATACGTCGGTACTTTACCGTCACTAGCAGTTTTCCTGAGAAGGTACAAATTGTGTGAGTAATAGTGTGTGTACGATTATCTTAAGTGGCCTGCGGTTGGCAATGTTCTTAGTGAAGCGCCTTGCTCTTAAGAATGTTGCTCTAATTTTATAGAATACTGGCTGCGCCTCGCGGTTTCACCCGCATAAGTCTCGATCCCACAGGATTATCTGGATAAAACGTATCTTACGTCATAATCCAGGTCATGGTGTACCTATGTGCCGATTTCATCCAAATCCATTCAGCCTTTTTAGCGAAACAAACATCATCAAAATCATCTGCCTAGCCTTTTCCCAACTATGTCGGGGTCAGCTTCCATTCTAACTGGATTCAGCTGAATACCAGTATTTAGCCAAACAAACAAACATACAAAAATAAAATCTTTTCCCTTTGTAATATTAAGAGCGTTTACAACGTACGGCATTTCATACAAACATTCTAGTCCTTGTTTTTCGAAATGCATGAACCGATTTTAATGAAACTTCCTATGCATAAGCAAGATATATAGTTCTAAAAAATTAATGATGATGAAATGAGAACATTTTCGAAAAATAGTGTTACAGCTAAATTCGACCGATTTTAAATTTTCCGTAGAATCGAGACATTTCCAACTTACTTTTTTTAAATAAGACATTTCAAAAATGTTCTTTACTAACTTTTTAGACCTATGTATCCTGCTTATGGGTATGAAGTTTCATTAAAATCGGCTCATGCATTTCGAAAAACAAGGGTTGAAAATTTGTATGAAATGCCGTGCGTGGTAAACGCTCTTAAGATAGTTAACAAAGACGTACTTTGTGTGTATTTTAGGCAGGTTACGTACCTATGGTAAGAGCTTCTGTTAAATACGAAGGTTAACGAAGTGTTCTTCTCTTGTTTGGCTAAGTTTTACAAGGTTTTTCATATATTTTCAGTAACAGCCCGGAGTCTGAAATTGATTGTGCCCAGTTATACTATTAGCCGAGGTACGCCCCCTTTATCTTAAGTGGACTGGCGTTGATATTGTTCTTAGTGAAGCGCCTTGCTCTTAAGAAAGTTTTTATTTTATAGAATAATAACAAAGACGTGGGTTGTGTGTATTTAAAGCAGTGTTAAATACGACTTCTAAGCGTAGTGCCCTTCTCCGGTTTAGCAAGGTTTTAAAAGGTTTTTCCTTCGTAAATTCTCAGTAGCAATCCGGAAATCCAAATCAAAAGTTATTTATTCAAATTAGGCTGAGGATCGGCACTTTTCAAAATTACAAAAGACAGTCTCCCAAAACGCCCGCGCTTCACCACTTCCTAGTGTTTTCGCTCGGAAGAAGTGGCGCAACAAACTGCCCAGCAACACAGCTGTCTGTTCAGTTAGAAAATGATGTAGAATTGACTGTGCCCCGATATATAAATAAGCAATAGGCTCGCCTCCCTTTTCGAGGGATTAATAACAGAACTGGTTAAGTAAGGGTGTATTTACCTAAACACCTCTCTTTATAAACTTTTCGTAGCTTATGCAAATAAAAAGATGTTATGCTAATCTTTATGTAGACCAGGGTAAGCATCTAAAATAAATTCTTAAAACAAAGATTACACAAGCAACACTTTCTTTTTAAAAAGCAGATCCTGAAAATTGCGATTTCTTTAGTAGCTCATTCCAAGCGAAAGAGGAAAATCAGGTTTTATAGTTTTTTTTTTTTGCTGCTATTTTTCGTTTTCTCCATCTGAGATCTCTAGAGAAATCGTACATGTTTTTTTTTTTCCAGTATATTATGTTCCAAAAAAATCATCCATCAAAAAAATAAATTATAATCCAATCCGCATCCGTGAATGCAATCAAAACCCAAGTAAAAGTCATGGTTGAGAGAAAAAAGTCAACAAATGCCTTTCTGGCATCAATCTATACTATAACAGAAAACAACCGGATTATCTCAGAAAAAAATTCAGGATCATTTTCCTGACTGTTCAAGTAAAGACGGCAGGCGCAATGCGACAGCGTGACGCGACTTTAGTTGAACAATCTCTATGAAAACTTTATGGAAGTTGTTCTACCAGAATTGGGTCGTTACCGTCTTGTCGTGGTTCTCTGCCTTTGTTGTCGATATCTTCTAATAAACCGCACAAATACCTACGTATAGAACAATAACAATTTTATTTATTTATTTATGTATTCAGCCATTTCTGTCCCACTGCAGGGCAAAGGCCTCCCTCCCTCCTTCCACTTATCCCTACCCAGTGCTGTTAAACGCAAATCCTTGTGGAAAGAGTCGAGCTCGTCCCGCCATCTCATTCTGGGCCTGCCGCGTTGTCGTTTTCTGCTGTTCGGGACCCATTGTGTGGTTACTTTAGCCCATAGCTCCTCCGGCATGCGACAGATGTGACCAGCCAAGTTCCATTTTAGCTTGGCAGCCGTGTGACCTACGGTAATTTGAGTTTTAGAACGCAGTATCGAGTTCCTTATACGATCAGAAAGTTTAACTCCAAGGATATTGCGCTCCATTGCTCGCTGACAGACCCCGAGTGCGGACTTTTGACGATTGGTTAGTGACCATGTCTGCGCTCCATAGGTGAGGGTAGGAAGAATGCACATGTCCATGAGTTTTCTCTTCAGTGAATTCTTCAGTTAACAATAACAATAAACATAATATTTACAAAGTTCTTATACTAAATAAACTACAAATTATTAAAATAAAAATATAATATCCTATACTATATAAAACTAGATAGGCAGTCGCTCCATGTAAAATACTGGCATTCTGCTGCATCCGGTTAGACTGGAAGCCGACCCCAACGTAGTTGGGAAAAGGCTAGGCATATGATGATTATATAAAACTATTAAAAAACTAAAATATTGCGTCGAAATATTCCTCCACTATGTATGCAAGCGAAGTTTATAGCAAACAATAAAATTAAATTATCCACGTAAAGGTAAGCGAAGCAAGAAAGATTAATTGCCACCAATCAACTAAAGCAAGACGAACCGAGAACGGAAAATATTTTTTGCTCTCCAAGAACGGCGGTCTATTACATTATTTGACTTTCTTAAGAGAAAAGGGCTTGTGAAAAGACTCTGACTCTTTGAAAGGGAAACCTAAATATAAGCCTTTTGACATTTTCAGTACTTACAATAAAGGCACATTCTATATACTAACTTGAAAGTCTTTTATTCATTTTAAGATAATATTTACAAACTTCTAATACTAAATAAATTACAAATTATTAAAATAAAAATAGAATACCCTATACTAACTAAAACTATTAAAAAACTAAAATATTTCGTCGAAATATTCCTCCACATCGATGTCGACTGATAATAAAAAATTAAAATTAAAAATTTAAAAAAACTTTTTATTTCAGACGTCCATAATATGTTAGTAAAATAAAAAATAAAAAAATCTATGTTACATTGAAATATTAAAAATCATTAAAAAAATTAAACAACGACATTATTTTTTTTGAAATCTGGTCAAGGTAAAAGCCGTATAGAACAAAAACACTAGAATTTATATTTATGGAGTCATCATCACCATCTGCCTAGCCTTTTCCCACTGTGTTGGAGTCAGCTTCCAGTCTAACTAGATGCAGCTGAAGACCAGTATTTTACATAGACCGACTGCCTATCTGACCTTCACAACCCAGTTACTGGGTGATACCCCTTAGTAAGACTGGTCGTCAGACTTTCGGACTTCTGACGACCCGTAACGACTGTCAAAGATCCAAGAATGACAGCCGGGACCAACGGCTTAACGTGCTTTCTGAGGCACGGAGGGATCTCGGTATGTAAAGTTGGTCACCCATCCGCGGACCGACCGTTTATTTGGTTTGAATACATTATGAATTTGAAAAACAAATATCAAGCGTTTAACTTAAACGTGGGTGCTACAGACTATGAGGAATAAAAACGAATACCGTCACATCAGTTCTGACTATATTTCTAGCTCCTAAGTATGTATCCGTCGTTAGATGAGGATTAGTTCTTATTGTATTGTCATACTACTAAACTACGATACGTAAATGATACGTAGTGACATATCAGTATTTTAGCTAGCTTAACTATTATGACAAGCAAAGACTTTTTCGATCGAAAAAAATGAAACGCGGATTTAACCGTCACGACCCGAACGCCTCCCGACGGACAATGAAATGAAATGGAATTTGTATTTTCTGTGTCGGATTTTACCGACACAGAAAATACAAATTCCATTTCAGTTAACAATAAAATAAATAGTGATAGTACGAGTAACATTGCATTCAAAAAATCAAATACTATTGTAAAATAAAATATGTTCTTTTAGTTTACAGCGATCGCATATTTATTTATTTAGAATAAGCACACCAACAAACAGCACTGTCCCTTACAATTCAAATAAATGAAATTCTCTAAAACATCTAAAATTGGCATTTCAGTAACCATGCAAATAACAGAAGGCCAATTCTCGTAATTTAAAACGTTCAAAATCTAGTCGCAGTCTCATCTCGGCGACAAACAAATGTCAAAAACTTGTAAAAATGTAGGGAAATTGGACGTATTTTTGACAGATTGAGACTGAGATCAGACTGTGAACGTCCTTAAAATTACGAGAATTGCCCCTTAGGTATGCATGGCATTCACATATTAATACTAGAGACAAAGGTGAAAAAATATGTGTCTAGTAGACCTAAATTTAGATAAACCATTTATTCAGTGCACACAAAAGACATACCACAACACAACTAAAACACAATTAAATGCTAAAAAATTACAAGAATATATGTATCATAACAAGGTGCCAACTACAGATATCCGTGGTGCCAACATACAAAAAAATTAAAACATACTAAAAGAAATTAAGTGACACTATGAAGACATAATGATAATTTGAATCAAAATAATGAATATACAAAGTGCGGTGTGCGTCTCAAGGGTTTCACCAAATGGGAGTCCAGCTCAGCATGTGTCAGGCAAATATACCTGACGCTGATACACATAAACGCACATTCACACATAGACGCACATTCACACATAGACTTGCACTGTGCGCACGATATGTCAATCATATAGCCGAAGCTGAGATATTTCCTCGCATAAATATGTACCAGCGTATTTACGTGCTGTGTAAATAAACAGTTGGTGGTGAAAAAGATTTTCGGACTGTTTTCGTCGCCATAATGTTTACCATGTTTGTTTGTTTGTTGTGTCGTGATATCTGGTTTCAGCACATTTTGTATTATGACGGCCACGAAGTTACACACTGCTGCGATAATAACGACGCAATAGAAGTAGGACGCTTGCGTTCCTCCGTCCTGCGATATTCCGTTAAGATTTTCTAGAACATTTTGTTTTAGGACGCATAAAATCTAAAAACGTACTAACGTGTAGTGCGGGCCTGTGGTGTAGGTTACACGCACACGACACAAATATCGAACAATAGAAGTGAGACAAGAAATTGGGACGCATTATCGCAATAACGCATCCGATATTATCGACCGATAATAACGTGCCTGTGGGGGAGAGCCTTTATTGGTAGGGTAGTTTTCCTTCTATCAAGGACGAGTTAGTGCCATGCTGTAATTACTGTTATAAAGAAACTTCGATTCGAAGTTATTTTTCGCATCGTAAGAAAAATATGTAACCATTTATTTTTAGATTAGGTACTTCTTTATAGAAAACTTTAATAATAATTTTGGAGCTTGTTTAAAAATGAATTACATATTTTGACCGTAAAGAAAATTCATGAAAAATAATGTTTATTTGGGTCTCAATCCCAAAATAAACATTGCTTTTCATGAATTTTTAATGCCGCCTTTCGTCTGTTTTGGCTCAAAGTAATAAAAAAGGTAACATTAATCAAGCCTTATTTTTAACGTTGGCTGGTGTTGATTAAGGTAAGGGTATCACTATTTTCGTGTCCCGGCATTCAATCCTTTTCCGCATCTCAATAGGGGTAAGCACTTTGTTGTGGGGTAGGTATTCTTAAATCTTACATAATAAAAACACAATGTTACTCTCTCAACCGCAATCAAACCTCCAAAACCTGGAGATAGAGTGAACTTTACACCCTGTTTCTCATACACTCCATACTCGTACAATCCACTTTTTTTTTATAGAATTTCTTCCCAATATTGTGTTAAATCAGCAGTGGCGGACGATCCAAGGGGATCCCCCAAAAGCGTCTGAGTTCTTCCGTGACAAATCTTAAAGTGAACAACTTTTTAGCTAGCATTACCTAAGGGACAATTATTGTCATCAATTATCCTTGAGTTAATAAGTATTATGCCTTCAAGTTTTCAGTTATAAAAGATGTTTGGTTTACGTAACGAATCAAATACGCTCGCATTTTATAGTGTTTACTTTGCTAAAACCTACCCTTAGCGGAGTCAAGCCTCTTCCCAAATGACCATCCTGGATCCGCCACGGCAAATTCGTATGCAAGCGAAGTTTACAGCAAACAATGAAAAATTAAATTATTTCCGTAAAGGTAAGCGAAGCAAGAAAGATTAATTGCCACCAATCAAGTAAAGCAAGACGAGCCGAGAACGGAAAATATTTTTGCTCTCCAAGAAAGGCGGTTTATTAGATTCTTTCTTACGAGAAAAGCGCTTGTGAAAAGACTCCGCCTCTTTGAAAGGGAAACCTAAATATGAGCCTTTGGATATTTTCAGTACTTACATTCTATATGGCATACTTGAAGTATTTTATTAATTTTAAGATAATATTTACAAACTTCTAATACTAAATAAACAACAAATTATTAAAATAAAAATATAATAACTAAAACTGAAATATTGCGTCGAAATATTCCACCGCATCGCTGTCGACTGGTAATTATAAATAAATAAATATATATGACAGTTTCTCTGTCAAAAAAAATGTAATATTACGTTATTAAAATCAAAATAATTATTACTTAGAAACTACAGAATATTCGGAATAAACATATAAATTCGGATCCACGCCGACTTTATTGGTATAGTGAGATTAATAACCGTAATAAATATTAATAATACTCAGTGTAAATCAATGGAGCTATATATATCGCGATTTGTGGCCAGATGAGCCGGGCCTTGACTATCCTAAAATAAGCTACGTGTCATAATTATTTACCTTAGATATACCTCCGTTCTTCTAATACTTTAGGTGCTTAAAAGAACCATTTTTTTGCCACCATTGTGTATCTACGTTTATATTTGAAATTCAAATGGTGAACATAATGAGTATTCTTAAAAAATCAGCCTAGCCTTTTCCCAACTATCTTGGAGTCGGCTTCCAGTCCAGCCGGGTGCAACTGAATACCAGTGTTTTAACATAGAGGGCCTGCCTACCTGACCTTCACAACCCAATTACTAGGTAATAAGATATGCTTTGGCAAGACTGGTTATCAGACTTTCTGGTTTCTGACTACCCATTTCAACTGCCATAGATCTACTAATGACAGCTATCACCAAGGGCTTAACGTGCTATCCGAGGCACGGAGGGGTCTCAATATCTAATGGATGGTCATCCAACCATGAACCCGCCGCGGCAAGCGTAGCTTGTTGTGACTGTTATTATAGAGGTCAGGGGTGAGTCGGACTGTGAGAAATTGCAGGAAGACATAGATAGAGTGGTAGAATAGAGCCATAAAAATAAACTCAATTTCAACACAGCGAAATGCTCGGTGATGACATTTACGCTCGCGAAGACTACCTTAGCCTACGAATACCAAGTAGAGGAACCGCCGATGCAGCGAGTGTCTCAGGTACGAGATCTAGGAGTACTGCTTCACCCGGATCTAACTTTCCGGGATCATATAGGTTAAGATTTGCAAGAAGGCCTACAGAAGCCTGGGCTTCGTGCTGAGACAGTCGCAGGGATTCACAAACGTTACCACGCTCAGGGTGCTGTATGACGCTTTGGTAAGAAGTCACTTGGAACACAGTGCGGTGATTTGGGCTTCTCATGAAGCGAAATACAATGTCAAGTTGGAGGGAGTACAGAATAAATTTACAAGACTTTATGGGGTTTACCCATTTTACCCGCTGGATGTATCCTTTGGACTGGGTATGGTGGGGTACAACGAACTCAGAGTGCGCAGGGAATTTACACTCGTGGCGTATGCGCTAAAGCTCCTACGTGGAGTAGCACATAATCCGGGTATGCTGCGTCACCTGAAGCTATGCGTCCCAGACCGGTACGTGTGGAGGCAGCGGCGACCGCCACTACTGGCCGTGCCTGCTGCCAAAACCAACCTGCTGTCAAAAACACCCCTCACCCGCACAATACTAAACGAAGTGCATGAGAGGATTGACATATTTTCGTGCAATCTGAGTGAATTCGCAAGAGTTTTGTTGAATTTTGTCAGTTATATTTAAATATTAATATTCTGTGTTAAGTCTTATTTTGTATTTTAGTTTAAGAATTATCGGAGTAGTAACAAACGCTAGGGCACTGTTATTTATTTTATGTTATAATATTTAATATTTACTAGGTATAGTTAGCATATTATTGTGTTCAGCATTCTGTATATAAGGTATTGTGTTAAAGTTCCTATTACTTTTTAGATTATTAGTTTTAGTTCTTTATATTATATTTAAATTAGAAATAATAAGTTAGTATAGATTTGTAAAATGACCGCACTGTCGCTTTGGGTACATACACCTGTAATGATAGTTGTAAGGGAGATTTTAATAAATGAATAAATAAATATTTACACGTGGTCACGAAACAGAATAACTCTTTATACTCATGTATGGTTTACAGATGGCAGCACATCAAGCTACTACAATCTATCAAATTTCTTTAATAGATTTTCAACTTTATTGCTGAAGCATTAAGGTTCAGGTTGATTGGGAAAATTTAGCAGTTTCGGATAGCTTGATGTGCAGGTGTCTATCTATATATGTATATAAAATTCAAAGTCCTGACTGACTGACTGACTGATACATCAACGCATAGCCTAAACCGCTGGTCCTAGAGACATGAAATTTGGAGGGTGTGTTCTTAGTGAAGAGTAGGTATCCACTAAGAAAGGGTTTTTCGAAATTCCACCCCTAAGAGGGTGAAATGGGGGGACTTTGTTTGTATGGAAAACCTTATTCCTTGAGTTAATAAACTTGAAACTTTGCACGAATGCTTATCTAAGTAAATTATGAAGTTTGCCATTTTATGTTTTTACCCCCTAAAAGGGGATTGGGGGGTTTCAAAGTTTGTATCGAAGAATTTTAGCGCACGGTCCGATTATCTCGAAAGTCACTATTTATACCTAGGATCGAAAGTAAAGAATAATGAGTATTAGGGTTTTCGAAAATTACCCCTGACGGGTTGAAAAGGGGTAGTCAATTTTACAGGGGAGGATTTTACTGCATGGCTTGATTAACTCGAAAATTAGTATAAATAATCTTTGAGTCAAGTTATGAATACATCCTCACGATTTTTTAAATTCCACCCCTGTAGACCCGTGAAAAGCGGGGATACATTTTATATGAAAAATCTTCTTCGTTAGGTTAATAAACTTGAAACTTTTCAAGAATACTCGCCTAAGTAATAAAGTTTATCATTATAAGTTTTTCAAAACTACCTCTCAAAGAGGGATATAGGGGTGTTGAAGTTTTTATGGAATAATTTGAGTGCGTGGTCCGCTTAACTCGAAACTCAGTGTTTATACTTAAGACCAAAAATAAAGAATAACATGTATCAGGGTTTTTCGAAAATCTAGCCCTAACGGGTTGAAAAGGGGTAGTCAATTTTACAGGGGAAGATTTTACTGCATGGCTTGACTAACTCGAAAATTAGTATAAATAATCTTTGAATCAAGTTATGAATACATCTCAAACGATTTTTTTAAACTCCACTCCTGTGGGGATGAAAAGCGGGGATACAGTTTATATGAAAAATCTTATTCATTTAGCTAATAAAGTAATAAAGTTTATTAGTATAAGTTTTCCAAAACTACCCCTCAAAGAGGGTGTTGAAGTTTGTGTGGAAGTAATTGAATGCGCGGTCCAATTAACTCGAAACTCACTAGTAATACTTTTGACAGAAAATAATTAATAATAAGTATGTAAAATTGTCGAAAATTGACCCTTGACGGGACAAAAAGGGGTGATTCGATTTTTAAGGGGAGAATTCGAACTTGAAACTGTATGTTACATTTTCACACCTAAACCACTGAACTTCTGATTTGGCAAAGAGATAGATGGCATCCTGGGGAAGGACAAACTTTTTATCCTGGTAGCATGTTCCCGTGGGATAATTTCCGACATCCACGCGCGCAAAGCCGCGGGCAGAAGCTAGTACATAATAAAGAGTATTCTATTTCGTGACCAGAAAATAGAAGACTTGTAAGTAAACATCGTGGTCGAAATCACCGAAGACACTGAACAAAAAAATCTTTGTTCCATTTATTTGTTTTGGGAAACTGATGATTCAGTCTTTCAGTGGCCAATAATATGAACGTGCCTTACATAATAAACACTGAAGCCACACAATAAACACTGAAGCCACACAATAAACATACACTCACAAATATCTTTCACGCAAATAAAATTATTACCCCAATAAAACTCTCTGGAATCCTGGTTGAAAACATTGAGCCAGACGTATTATGATAATCGTGTTTAGTAAAGTACACCATATTCATGAATAAATAACACAATTTGTACACAGAAACATTGGTAGATGAGAACGTAAAAATGCTTATTTTTTTATTTATGCCAGGCAATGAAATCCCAATAAAACGACGAATAAAATCTACTCTGCACATAAGGATCACTTTGCGTATTTCTTTCAAAATAAAACAGAAAAAAACTTGTAGCGCTGTGTGTTACGAGTAACATTATGGACTTCGTTTATTACATATTTAAGTATTCCTTAGTGCTAATACACACGAGCAGCACGCGTCAACGGCAGAAGCGTCGATAACGTGCCGCTCGTGTATTTTAGGACGGTGCTCAAATGTACGGCACGGCACGTCATCGATGGCAGCCGTAGGTAGACGTGTCGAGGGCTGCAGTGGCCTCTGCCGTTGAGGCGTGCCGCTTTTGTACGTATACTAAAACGACTTAACTGACTGAAAAGTTTTCATTGGGTTTTCTTTCAGAATCTTCAAAAAAATAGCGTAGAGACATCTCAACACTTCTCTCCCTTGATTTTGTATATATGTGTATATATATATATTATAAGTAGGTATATATTATAGTAATAGTATGTATGTGTATATAACCTATTTATGTATTTGTGTACCTAGTTTTAAGAGTTTTTTTTTATCATTGTCCCTCTCAATCAAAGCACCTGCCATCTAATCTCTTCACCACCCTTGGTTGACTGGTAGAGAATGCCTAAGGCATTAAGTCCGCCTTGTACCTTTTTGTGCGAAAAGTTTAAATAAATAAATTCATAAATAAATTCCATCTATTTTTAGTTTTTAATTTTACCAGTTCCACGATCTACAAGAACTTTGCCTTTGTTGTTTAAATTAAAAAAAAACGGGTTGCACTCCGGGAGTGCCGGCAGAAGTGAAAACTTGAATATTAACGTTGTGCATTTTTGATATTTTGGAATGCGGTCTACATACTCTCCCTCCGTCTTACGAATTTTCAATCAGGTCACGTGTCCTGACGCGAGCTCCGTCTTACAAATTTTCGATCAGGTCACGTGTCCTGACGCGAGTTTAACATTTTTTACCCATCACAACAAGAGTGCACAACGCCGCTAAAGAAGTTTTCACTTCAAAAAACACTAACTCATCGGATATTTCGATGAGGTCAAGCGGCTTCAATCCATAAAGTTTTGCTATATTTTATAAGTAAGTCATCATCATGCCTAGCCTTTTTCCAACTATGTTGGGTCAGCTTCCAGTCTAACCGGATGCAGCTGAATTCCAGTATTTTATATGGAGCGACTGCCTATCTGACCTCCACAACCCAGCTACTGGGTAATGCGATACCCCTTAATATGACTAAAAGTAGTTAAGTGAAAAATAAACACTTTTTTCAACAAAAACACAACCGACTTCCAAAAATGACACTACAAAGTGAAAAATAACTTTAATTTCGGAAGTCGGTGGCAAACAACGAAAGCGAACCCAACGACACCGACTTCCGAAATTAAAGTTATTTTTCACTTTGTAGTGTCATTTTTGGAAGTCGGTTGTGTTTTTTTTTTGTATAACTAGCCCTTGCACCCTATTGCATCGCATCACCTGCCCAAACGCTATCACTTCGTTTTCCTTTAGCGTTCTTTCCGTCCTTTCTTTTTGCTCGGCCCCTAAGGGTCATAGCGTAATGTTAAATAGCCTCAAATATTAATGTTAATAACTTCTTGCCTTCCTCAAGAACCGGAGATTACCTCCTACATACATACAAACAAGCAAATTTTATGTCTTTATAATATTAGTATAGATGTAGATTCCACTCTTTTATATTATTAATATTTTTTCTCTTCTTTATAATACTTTCTTCGTACCGTAAGGATTACGACTTGTAATAGGCTACCTACGTAAAATCGTAATCCTAACGGAGAGAGCAGTATCAAAAAGGATATATTTAGTTCAACCAATATGAAAATGTTTTTACTCGAAATAAGTATTTATTGATATATTTTATTTATTCTGTTCGGGAAACTTACAGCTAAAGAATAGAATAGAGTAAAATTTGCAAAGAATGTAGGTATTACAAAATAGATGTTACAATTAATGAAAACATTAATTATAATAATATTTTTGCATGCCTTAGGCAGAATGTACAAGGACTAAAAAGTCCTTGTACGTTCTGCCTTTAAGGCATGCAAAAATATTATGAGCTATACAAATATAAAACTTACGAGGTCTAGATCTAAATATTTGTTTAAATTATTCGTAAATTATTGGCTAAAAAATCAGCCACGGAATAACATTTATGTAATAGTAATTTTGCAAGATTTTTTTAAAATATTCTAAATGGTTGGTATTTTAGATTGTTAGGTATTTTATTATACACAGTAGGTGCCATATACACAGCTAATGTATACAGTATTCTTAAACAATATGTAATTGAAGGCCATTTATAAATTTCCGTTGAATAAATATTAAAAACTAGCTGACCCGGCGAACGTCGTATCGCCATATCTAAAAAGTTCTTTTCTTCTTTTAATTTTCTTCTATACAAACCTTGTCCTGACAATAACAAACACAAAAAAAAGAACTATCCAATTTGGTGTAGAGTTGATCGGAAGTTATGCGCGTACTACATTTCGGTGATTCTTTTTAATTTATAGAGATAAAAACGAAAACAAAAAGATCGGAACAAAATACTTATACCATAAATTAGGAAAGGTAGAACGGAGCATAACTTTAACAAAAACAAGTAATTTAGTACCTACCTATTACTATGAATGAGAATATTCATACATACACTTGCGCCTTGTTCCCATGGAGGATCCTTACATACTCCTTTACTTCCTATTCCTTTCATATTTTATTTATTTATTAAGTTACAACAACAGCTTCAGTGTATAATATATCTTAAATATTATAGGTACCTATTGGATACTATCAATATCTATACTAATAATAAAGCTGAAGAGTTTGTTTGTTTGAACGCGCTAATATCTGGAACTACCGGTCGGATTAAAAAAATATATTTTTGCATTTGATAGCCCAATTTTTGAGGAAGACTATAGGCTATATAGGGCATCACGCTAGGACCATTAGGATCCGAGCAAAAATAAAAAAAGTCTGAAAGAACGCTAAGCGATAGCGCGGGCAGGCCGATGCAGGTGAGTCGGGGAAACAGGAAATTTGACGCAGCAGAAGTTACTTACTAGTTTTAATAATAAGATAACTTTTGTTTACAACAGATCGCTAGGCCATACATGAAAATATTTCATGCGGCACTGTGATAATTTCCCACAGGAAAATACTTCAAGGGATGCCTTAAATAAAACCGTAATCCCTATTCAGGAACACAAAGTCGAGCTTAATTGCAGGATTACGGGATATTAGCGGAGTTTTAGCTTATCTAAATTTGAATCAAAGGGATTCCTCGTTATCCGAATAGGTACAAGCTTGATTGTCTAATGGAAACATATGTGATGGGAGCATTCGCCTTCTTTTGTTTGTTTTTTGGGAGCACTTGTATGTAGACCATGGTTTCGAACCCAATCAGGCGCGTTACTTTGTGTAATGTATTTCATCACCACTGCTCTCAAAACGGTGGAGGAAAACGGCGTGAGGAAACCGGTAAGTCCTAGAACCAAAAATTCGAAAACAAGTGACCGTTCAGGGGCAAAATGTCCAATTCTCAAAATGTGCAATGGTCAAAATGTCCAATTCTCAAAATGTCCAATGGTCAAAATGTCCAATGGTCAAAATGTCCAATTCTCAAACTGTGTAATGGTCAAAATGTCCAACTCCAAAAATGTCCAATCTTTGAGAATGTAGCAAATTTGTTCAATAACTCATCAAAACGCCTTTTTGATACTTATGAAAAATAATAAATACAAAATACTGAAAGAATCAAAATATGTTTTATTTATAAATAACAAATTAAGACCTGTAGGTAGTGCGATTCTGTAACCATCTCACCGTGAAAACTTAGGTGAAGTGAGCGTGGTGTGAACTGTCATTCCAAATAATGCTAAGGGATTGACACTATTGACAGCTCGCTTCACCTAACATTTCACGGTGAGATTTTTACAGAATCGATCGGCAGAGAAGACTACAACATACCCGAAATCACTATTTTTGTCATAATGATATATAAAAATACAGTAATCAATAGCATATTTTTTTATAATTATAAATTGAATCAAACGTTACATATAGTTTTATATAACCGAAGTAAGACAAAAAACTTTATGTCCTACCTTGCTTAGTCAAGCAAGTAATAATCAACATAATTTTTACTTATAATCAACAAGCATTTTTTTATAATATGTTAATTATCAACATAATTATTTTTATGATTTATGTAATAAGAACATCCCTATTTGCGCAATGTACACCGATATGACCAAGGCCTTTGATTATGTTGAACACAGTGCCCTATTGGCGAAACTTTATAGATACGGAATTAAAGGTAATGTACTGGAAGTTCTAAAATCTTATTTAGAGAATCGACATCAATGTACAGAAGTCGCTAGATTATGTCCCAAAACAAAAGAATTAATAACCTACCTATCTAAATCAAGAGCTATCAAATACGGCGTACCACAGGGAAGTGTGTTGGGACCACTGTTATTCTTGATTTATATAAATGATTTACTCAGAGTCACAAGACATATGATGGTTCTTTTCGCAGATGCCCTAATCAAATGCACAAATATAAATGAATATGAAAATTACATAAATAATTGTTTAATTGACATTATAAATTGGCTTAATAATAATAATAATTTAATAATGAACTTAAGTAAAACAAAAATAATGCACTTTCATCATATATGTGACATTCCTAAAGTTTGCTGTGCCAATAATAATATTGAAATAGAAGACATAAAAATAAGTAAATACATAGGAATAATGATAGACAATAAACTGACGTGGAAACCCCACATAGGAGAAATATGCAATCGACTTAGTAAAACTGCTTATGCGCTTTACCAACTCGCAAAAAAAGTAAATATTGACACACTTCTAACAGCATACCACGGACTTGTAGTTTCGGTTTTAAGGTTTGGCATCATTTTCTGGAGCTTTTCTACAGGTAGGGAACAAGCATTTAAAATACAAAAAAAATGCTTAAGGTCAATGTGTGGTTTGAAAGCAACAGACAGCTGTGTACCAGTTTTCAAGGAGCTTAAACTGTTACACTGTAACATTTTTGAAGTGGCACTGTTTATAAAACAAAATGTAAAGTTATTTGACAAAGTCTCTACAGTACGAGAAGTTCCCCTTCGTACCCAATACAAAAATAAAGCACTGTGAAATGCAAAACATCGTTAATGAAAAAAGTATGGCGCCTCGTATCTTTAATAAGATTCCAGATAGTTTTATGGAAATGACTTAGGTAAAATTTAAAAAAAAACCTGACTAATTTCCTTATAGAAAGATGTTAACGAATTTCTAAATGACTTGACAGTTTGATGTGAGTTTTTAAATTGATTGTGATTTTTTACCCACTTATTTTACTTTTTCTCAAAACCTAATTTAATTTTATATTACTAATTATGTTGTAATTAAATTGAGTACGATTGTTATTTTAAACGATCGTTATGTTAAAATATTTTTATGTTGTAATGGCAAAACATGGCGACCTATATAAATATGTAATGCAAGAACCCAATGTACCTATGTTTGACAAATAAAAATTCTGATTCTGATTCTGGTTCTGTCATATATACCACATTACGTTTTACTTTTTAAACAAGCTTTTTCAAAAGAATTTTTTTTTTTTCAAAAATTGTTGTTGTGATCTCTGTTTCGTAATTTTGTTAAATATTTTTTGTATTTCCGATCAAACTGGATGTCTAGGTTTTCTTTTAATTTTAATTTTCTTAAACAGCGAATCCTCTAAACGACAGTCCTCAGACATTCATTTCTCAATTTATATAAAAAGAAGTACAAATTAGGATTCTTCTGTATACGGCTATTTAATCATCTGTGCCATCCTTCTAATGCGTTAGTAGTTCTATGACGCTGTACAGCACAGCTCAATAAAGCTAGCGACTTCTTTGGGTACCATGTGGACTCGAAAGTAAGTACCTATGAAACTTATCCATTTCGCGCGAGTTTGGCCTAGTTTCTAAAATATAGTGCCATGCAGCTGGTATTTCATTTGCCTAACTAAAGGTATAATGGCACTCATTCGAATAGTATTTCGTCCTGCGCTTGATACATTTAATTTAATTTTTTTCGAATACTTCCAGATGGCTTCGTTGAAGTGGTGGTAACATCCGGTCACTTCAGCTTGCGAATAAACTTACAAAATTGAATATAGCGACTTCGTAATCAGATTTAAACTTTCGGATCTGGACACCTAACTTAACTTTTAAGAGCGAAAATAAATGCTCATAGGTGTGTTCTATGTTATTTGGCAAAAGGGCGTAGATCACTGGTAATAATGTTTGTTGTTTTTTCGTCAGAACTAATATCTAAATGTATAACAAAAAACTGATAGAATGGCTTTGGTGCTGCTTTGAATGTTCCATCTGCGTAGTATGAGCCTGGTGATTTTCAGAATTTCTTCGTCGTATTTGTTGAAAATATTATAATTTTATCTGCGTCACCATCTTCACGAATTAGAAATGATTTTGCCAATTCAGGTATTTTAATTGAACTAGTATCACTGTGTATTAATACCTTCTCTTAAATTTGTATTTAAATACTTTTTGCGGGATCTGTATAAAGTTTTTTTAATGGTATGAAATGACGGTATTAAATCTGCATCATCACGGTACTCTTCCCTTAAATTTTTCAAAGGTTCTTCACAAATTATCTGAATCGGTCCTAAATCTGTACATACTTCCTTCTTCCAGATATGTGACATCTACCAACCCGCATTGGGCCCGCGTGGTGGATTATGGCCCAGTCCCTCTCACCGAGAGGAGGCCTGTGTCCCAGCAGTGGGACTATATAAGCTGTATAGGCTGGTTATGTTATGTTTCTTTTTATTATACCGCATTTAGCGACAAGCTTCTGCCACAGTTTAACGTCTACTGATAGTGCGATCTGAGAGTGAATTGTTTCATACATTTTCTTTGCGTTTATTTGCGCTCCATGACAGCAAATCGTTTTCTTGCAATGTTAAATCATATGGTCGATCCATATTAGATAAATAAATAAAATCATATAACATTTGGACTTTTTATATTCCAATCCCACGCATGACAGTTGCAATTATAACCACTTTAAGCTTTTTATAACCTGGACCATCTGGACGATTACCCGATGCAATATAAAAATGATTTTTCCCTTGTTCTAGTTTCCTTTTAACTTGAATAAAAACTCGAAAGCCGCGCCGCATCTGAGTTGGTAATCCACTAAGTTCTGAAAGGTCACAGTCACCGTGCAACGCAGCGCAACAGTTTTACTGTTTTTATCGCTTCCCTTTGTAAAGTCTTCTATGGCGACTCATCTAATAATCCCTTTTGCCCATCTCAATTTCCTTTGGGTTCTACAGTTTCACAACACAGTTTCGATCAATGCAACTTAAATCTCGTATAAACGTGGTTAAAATTAACGTCTTAATTTAAAACGTCAGGGTAGCTCGTGAAATGCAAAGTTTCTTATGTTTTTTGCAATTTGCAGGTTAGGTTATACGTTGAAATTACCCTATAAATGAAGAACCATGACATTTGAAGCCAATTCTAACTTGCAGAGTTGTAGCAATAATTATAATGTTTATAATTCCGTAAATAAACATTTGTTACGGTCGCGAATCACATTTTAAAAAAAACTTGCTTCTATACAATATGGTACGCAAAGTAGTTAATATTACGAGACGCAGAACTTAAACTAAACTGTCTGCCATAATGTAAACTATACTCAAACAAAACAAAACTGCACAAAACGTACGAAAATATTTCGCGGGCTACCTTACCGCGTCTTTCTTAAAGCTAATGTACGACTTGCTCTCGAGCTAGGGTTTCCTAAAAGAGCGGTGGCCACATAGCGTCTAATGACGTCACTGTAAAGTTATTAAATAACTTTACATTGACGTCATTAGACGCTATGTTATGAAGAGCGTTTTTTGACACCGTAAGCCAAATCTGACATCATTTTCATGACAGCCGTCACTGCGACCGTTATGTGGCGGCCACCGCTCTTCAAGGAAACTGTAGGTTAAGATAAAATGTGTGTCAACCATTACTTTTCCATAAACATCTGGGATTATTGATACGCTGTCAATCAGCCCTCCGTGCCTCGGAAAGCACGTTAAGCCGTTGGTCCCGGCTGTCATTCGTGGATCTTTGACAGTCATTACGAGTCGTCAGTAGCCCGAAAGTCTGACAATCCGTCTTAATCAAGGGATCGTATTACCCAGTAACTGGGTTGTGCGGGTCAGATAGGTAGTCGCTCCATGTAAAATACTGTTATTCAGCTGCATCCGGTTAGACTGGAAGCCGACCCCAACATAGTTACAAAAAGGCTAAGCAGATAATAAAAGGCTGTCAATTTCTCGATCCAAAAACCCTGCATTTCAGGTAAATCTTGTTACTCAAATCGCTAGGCAGTTGTATTATTTAATCAGGGTTTAGAATGCAAATAGCTTTAAATCTGACGTTGTATTTTGAACTTTATTTTGTGTAGTGTTACGGCTGTTTCTATTTTTAGTGTCTAAATTGGTTTGGGAGTAAATCTAGTTTTTCGGAAATTCAGTCCGAACTTGTTTTGAACAAAATTTGTTTATTCGGCCTGCACGTGTTTGAATCCTTTCGTTCTGGATGTGCAGGTACACGCTATAAATCAATCAATGTACCTAGGTACATAGTTGATTGATTGACTATCACTGTGAGTATCGCTAGTTTGGTCTGGTCTAATTTCTAGTCCGCAGTACCGCAGTATTTTATTAGCCACTAGCACACTTATTTTCATCAAAATAAGTGTACCGACTTGTACAAAAAATGAACACAGTATGTTAAAGCTCGGTTTTTAAGCCTAAAGCTCATTCCGTGTTAAAATAATGGGACAAACGCGGATGAGTGGCTAGATACCTATTCACTAAAGATGCGTCGAGTAATCGTTTATTACTCGGTACTCGGCCATTTTGGTAGTACTCGTTATCGGCCGAATAACTCTGACTGCCGATGCCGACTTAACGAGGTACACGAATAGAACTCATAAACTTATAACCTGACCTTTTTACAATATTAATGTAAAAATCCGGACACAAGTGGGAAGATGTAAGTCCAACTGGGGTTACCTTGATGGAAAGGCAGTATGGTGCAATTGTGGAGTTATGTCACAAACCATGCTCCACCTCCTATCCTGCCATCTGTGTCCCAAATCATACAGTCAAAGTGACCTCTGCGCTGCCACCGCCAACGCCGTGGAATTGACAAAAGTTTTGGGAAAAAAGCATTTAAAATACAGTCGTGCCAATGACACGAAGAAGAAGAATATTAATATACATAGTCATTGTCAGAAAAATCACGTGAAAAAAACGAACATATTTAGGTAAGTCTCTCGTGGTAATCTTGGATTGCGATGGCACTTTTCTAATCTTCACGCTGTTGTGGCGCTGTAGATGTTAATTCTTCGCAGCAATGCCAAAAACATGCATGGCACGAATGCCATGATAGGTATTGGGAACGTACGAACCGCTTAAAATGTCATAGACGAATCTATGACATTTTAAGCGGTTCGTACGTTCCCAACACCTGCGTCAACTTAACCACGAGTTAGTTACTCAGCAGAGTACTCGGTTTGGTAAACATAATGGCAAGCAATACTCGGAACTAGTCACTAACCCACACTTTTTTTTTTTTTTTGACGATGGGAAATCATCAAATGACCCCTCCCGCTTTGGGTGGAGCGGAAGGGAGTGTCAGACTCTTACTGACTAAAACCCACCCGTGTTCCTTCCTTAGCCCTTTATGTTCCAGGGCAGCGGTAACCCTTTCGGACGATCCCGTTACCCCGGCAGGCTTCGGCCCTGTCGGGCCCCGTCAATCATGCTGACATCTGTTTGAGGCGCGCGTGGAACACATACGCGCCGTCCGGCACGGGCCTGGTCCTGATCGGACGGAGAGCTACCCATTGCTCTCCGCCCACGCCATAACGCTACAATTACCTGTAGCGTTACAGCCATAGGCTGTTAGCTTAGTAGAATTTTGAGAGCCACGCAACTGTATCCCGCCTTTTTAATTTTTGCTATCTAAATGCGCCTTGTATCCCGCCACATCGTGTACAGCAGGCTGGCACCTTTTTGTGAGTAAAGAACACTTTCCTGCCAATTTCTTACATCGGACTTTACACTTTTTATTTGTATTTGATGTGTGTAGGTATCTGAAGGCCAATTCTCGTAATTTAAAACGTTCAAAATCTAGTCGCAGTCTCATCTCGGCGACAAACAAATGGCAAAAACTAAAACTGGAAAAACTCAAATGGAAATTAGAGGTATTTTTGACAGATTGAGACTAAGATCAGACTGTGAACGTGCTTAAAATTACGACAATTGCCCCTCAGGTGTATTGTGCGTCTCTGTGCAAAATAAATATTTTTTCTTTCTTTCATTCTTTCAAAATGTCAGGCAAAATGAAAATCTAGATATTTTGATAACTAATCAAAAATATACCTCGATTATTCTTTGAGAATTCACAACACAATAAAAAAATCCATATTTGATAATAACTTAAAATATCTTTTCATTTCCAACAACAAAGGAGTGGAAATTAATTATTTCGACTTTGGAATTTGTAAATACCTTCTATATAAAACTAAAGCATATTCATTTTATTTTATCGAAACGAAGTTCGTCCAGGCGGCTTGCGGTAGGAATTAATTTGTAAAAATCGAACGAAAAAAAAAAGCGATATGGGACTTTAAAATTTAAAAATATATATATTAATTTTTTCGAGCGTACGGAAGAAAATAGTGAGGTCAAAATGAGTCAATAGTGAGGCCAAGACGGCCTGTGAAAATTTACAATCATGAGTGTCATTTACATGGTTTTCGAGGGAGCTAAAGCCGATAGTAAAGTCAAAATGAAAATCCAAGATGGCGGTTGCGAAAACCAACGATGTTGAATCAATTCATTAATTAATTTTCCCTTTTGATTCATTTTGTGTTCAGACGGTTCACTTGCACTTCGAGTACCTAATGAAAGACAAAAGGGAACAAAAAGTGAAGTGTCTGATTAAGCTTTAAGACGTCAGGATATTTGATTCCTGAGGGCCTTAGCACACCTCCACCGCGAAAATAATGATGGGAAACCGCTTCACGAATTCCGCTAAGAAAGATTATTACATTATGTCGCGATTCGAGTAGTGGAAAGTCATGACAGTCAGTTGAATTGTAGCAATCCGAGTAAAATGTCGTCGCTTTCGATATAGTAAATACAATATACGTAGGGCCTCTCAGATTAGTTTTTCGGTAAAATCAATATCCAGTTTTACAAAAAAATAAATAGTTTCGCTTTATAAACTTATCGACTGCCACAGATACATGCGAAACAAATGCGGCACCGCAACAAAACTTTGGGCTGAGCGCGGGGGTGTCTTCCACTGGCGAAGAGACAGAATCATAAGCAAATCTGTGCGGTAGAATAGGCAGTTTCGCTTGTCGTACAACCGACAAGTCATGTTGGAACTACGGCGGTTTCGGTGCTATGGTTCGCAGCAGAGCGGAGATTCCCGCCTCAAGACTGGGTAAAGCGTCTCTAGGGTTACCTCAGTTTACCTGAATACTCTATCTACATATCTTGACAGCTAATTTATACCTGTCTCGCAGATGCATTGTCTTATAGAGGAACAGGGTGTAAAGTTCACTCATCCTCCATTTTTCCGATCAGACTGGTGTCGCGTTTGGTAGGCAATTGCCCGATGATTCATGTCGGGCTGTTGTGTATATGCTAGTCGTGCTGTAAACTCTGCGCGATGCAGGATTTTGCGTGACGTCTGTATGATGCGTAGTTCGCATGTGGCGGTGAAGGTGCCGCTACAGGTGCCGCTACAGTCTCGTATACGAGAAATGGAGTATTCTCTATTTAGTTACAAACCAACGAGATTAACTTCCTTTTAAGAAAGGATATTGTAGCCACGTTCTACTCTTTAACAATACATACTTTAAAGAACCGAGAGAGAACTCGACAGACAGATAATCTTATTTTTATTTCAAGTTAGTAATAGCATGACGAGTTCAGTCCTCCATTATCTTAAAGTATAGTAATCACATCACACCTCAGAACGAAAACGGATAGGTAATGCCATGTTCCCATTATTAGTATGGGCAGTATGGGGGGTACGTATGGGTTCAGTGAGGCTAATTAATAACAGCCGCACCGTTCGATCGATCAAGTTAAGCTACGCTTGCCGCGGTTGGTCCGTGGATGGGCGACCATCTCTACATACCAAGACCCCTCCGTGGCTCGGAAAGCACGTTAAGCCGTTTCTCCCGACTGTCTTGTGGATCTTTAACAGTCGTTACGGGTGGTCAGAACCCTAAAAGTGGCAACAAGTCTTACCAAGGCGTATCGTATTATCCAGTAACTGGGTTGTGGAGGTCAGATAAGCAGTTGCTCCATGTACATAAAGTACTGGTATTCAGCTGCATCCGGTTAGACTGGAAGCCGACCCCAGCATAGTTGGGAAAAGGCTACGTAGATGATGACCTAAGTGTTCAGTAAATAATGATTGTTTGTTTGTGTAAATTATTTAATCACCACTGCTCTCAAAACGATGAAGGAAAACATCGTAAGGAAACCGGCATGTCCTAGAACCAAAAATTCGAAGATACGTGACATCTGCCAATCCGCACTGGGCCCGTGTGGTAGATTACGGCCCACTCCCTCTCACCGAGAGGAGGCCTGTGTCCCAGCAGTGGGAACATTATAGGCAGATTATGAAATAATGATTTTCAAAACGAGGGAAAATGGTGTATTGTGTAACTCTATATTTTATAGTAAATTTCTCTGGATAAATTAATTATGTTTGACATTTGACGTTGTTTGTGGCATCGAGGTTGTCGTCATAGTCTCACTCCAGCCAGTGCTGGTCCGCTTGTTGCGCATGATAAATGATTTGTTTTCTGTAAGTAGGTTTGTACAAACACTTTTACACTTCAATCATATTTTTTTTAAACTAAATGAGTTCGGCATTTCCTATCTGACTACTCTTAGAAGAAAGGCCGAAACAAACTCAGAGGTCACAGTCTCTTTTAAAGTCCAGACATAATCTTGGTCAGATCATGTGAAGACCATGTAGATTGGTGTCTGGAATGGTCTTTTGAGGAAAGAAACACACAGATTGAGTGGACCTGTCCAGACAGTGCACGCATTAATCGTGCAGCTTAACTCAGAACTTAAGGAGCTCAACGATTCACAGGTTCGCAGGTCGGATATGCGCTAGATGAATGCGATGTCACACATTGGATTAAACCATTTTTAAAACATTATTGCAACAGCATGATTAGTTCCTCCATTTTAATTATAACGTTGATCGTTTGATTTACCTCTTGTTGATGTAATTTTTTGTTATTTTCCGGTATTATTACTGACACGTCATCTGCAAATAGTAAGCATTTATGATTAGTTATATTTGGTTATTCGTTAATATATAACAGGAAGAGAAGAGGCCCAAGGATGCTTCCTTAGGGCACTCCGGACCCATTGTCTAAATAAAGATTTATATACCTTTGCAACAAGTTTATCATCAATAGTATCGATCAGTACAGATCATCGAAGTATCCCGTATTGGATACTTCAACACACTGTTGTCTATTGCTGAGATAACTTTTAAACAATTCTAACGCTGGACCTCTGATGCCGTAGCGCTCGCATTTATCTAGGAGTGTATTGTGGTTAACGAGACCAAAAGCCTTGCTCATATCTAGAAAGATTACTGAAACAGAGCGTTTTTTATCTATATTATCTGTTATGAACCTTACTAACGAGAATGCAGGTAGCATTCTCGTTAGTAAGGTCCATAACAAGTTCTTCCAGGAACTCCTTTCCCGCGCCACCTCGAACCAGCCCTCGCGGTACGCGTCCAGGTCATCTCGCCACCGTTTTCTGGGCCAACCTTGGCGGCGCCGTCCATCTTCAGGCACCCATTGTGGAAACTTTTGTCCAGCGGTCATCCCTTCTAATCTTAAACTGAATTAATGTTTGTCTGTTATTTCTTGCCAATAACTTTTAACGGACTCGCGGAGGTTGCATGTAAGGACCAAACAGGCTCTCTACAGTACCTATCTGAGCTGTCCGCAAAAACAAATACCAAACTCGTCAATTCCGTATAATAAATCAACATTCGCGTATCCCTTCATATAAGTACCAACGTAACATTAATATTTGCCTTCATACACTCGTTACTTTGAGGATCGAATGTTAAGACAGATCAAATATTTTGATGCCGTAGATGTATGGTATATGGTATATAATGTATGTATACGAACAATGCGCAAAACTTACGCCCCAGTGCCTAATGCCAAACGATATCGTGGCAGGCCCAGACGGAGATGTCGGGATGAGTTGGACTCCTTTAGTAAAGATTGGTCCTTGTCAGCTGTGGACAGAGAGAGGTGGAAAGAGTAGAGAGGTCTTTGCCCAGCAGTGGAACATTAATGACTAATTAAAAAAAAATAAGGTATAGTGGATTAGATGTCTGCTTATTTGTCAAAACGAATTTCTTAGCAGCCTGGAGTCAGGATATGTGCCTTGTTGATGGCAATAGACTCGCCCCTTATTACATGGGACTTTTTTGCAGCCAAATTTCACCAGTTATGTATGTTTAATAACTGATGAAATTTGGCTGCAAAACAAGTACACCTCGGAGAATACAGCCGTGATGTTATAACATGTTCTCAAAACGAATATCAGAACTAATTTTACAGGACTTTGAAGTTTGAGTTAATATCATGATAACATATTAGATTTGCTTGCCTTTAAAAAAGCTACACCATATCTTATTCCTTCGTTCCCATTCGTTGGACCTTAGCCCTCTAGCCGAGTGATGGATTAAATTCCCTACACTTTGTCGCAGAACCAACCGCATCGCGTACAACAGTCATTTATCAACTCCACCGATTTCTCACTTGAAAGATAACTTAAACAAACAAATACTTAATTACGAATTTAAAGCGTTATGTTGATTCAAGCTTGTAATGTAAACATTTATAAATTAAAATTTATGCCGGCCGTACGGACATTGAAAATGAATGGGTATTATACAACATTAGGCAAATATTACCGATTGATTATAAATGATGTTAGAATAAATATACCAGGATTAATTGTTGAACGTGTTTGTAACTGAACAAATGTGTGGGTTATTTTATGAGTCGTTTCGCACGAAGTTACTCGTCCGTAACGAGCGAATCGTCACTTTTAAATAATATCATTTTTTCTATAGGCAACTCGCACGAAGTTAATTTATTTGTGGGCGAGTCGACAACTGCAGAAATATGTATTCGACAATTGGCACATTTTGAATTTTATGCAATGAAGTTAGGAAAAGAAGTATACGTTTTATAGTATTTAGTTCTTATCTAGTCAGTGTTTTGACGTTCAAAAGTGCCTTTTACGGTGCCTATTTGAAATAAATGCTTCGACTTTGACTATGAGTGCTAGTCTCCTTTTTCAATCTCTCTTTTTTTAAATCAAATTTTCAAATATGGGCTTTATGGTTTATTTATTTAAGGGCTCATTTTTCAATGGTCTCGTAACCTTTTATCTGAGGAATAATGATTGACGTTTGACAGCTTTTGTATAGAAAATATAACAAACAAACTGTAATTTTTGTTCTTCAGATAAAAGTTATCTGACTATTGAAAGATCAGCCGTAAATATCGTCAAATAATGATTAACAGGTAAACAAGTGACCAGGGATTAAAAAAGGACTCATGATAAGGTTTTATATTTTTCTATAATGAAGTCCAAATATATAAGAAATACGATATAAAATTTATGATGGAAGGTGAATGTCAGCACAAGGAATATGAATTGAATCGATATAATTAATTAAAGAAAAAATTTTTCAAGGATTAGAGAAAAGCCACTGACGTTTTATGACATGTCAAGTCACCCACTACTCTATAGTGACTCACCAAAGAGTACCAACGCTACACCACCCCCCTCTTGAGACCGTCAAGGGCGATAGTGATCAGGAAAGGGCACCTTACGGACTGACCGTGTCCTTTTGATATTGGTATCTACGGTCGTCGGCGTTAAATTGATGACTGGTGGTGTATCTTGTGGAGTCTGTTCTTGTCTATGTTCGTTATGGTGTGCAGTGTTATTGTGTGTTATTGTGGTGTGTGAGTCTTGAAGTATGTAGGCTGGTTTCACTCGGGGTAAAATGGCGGTACCCGTACACCAACACGAAATACGCCATAGCCCAGTGCATCATGAAATCCTGATTTTTCATTGCTTTCTTGTGGCTGACTCATAGTGTTCTTCCGGGGTCACCAATGAAGTGGGAAAGTATGGGACACAAATGATAGATGATAAGGTTTTATATTTTTACACATATATAAGGAATACGATATAAAATTTATGATGGTAGGTTAATGTCTGTACAAGGAATATGAATTGAATCGATATAATTAATTAAGGAAAATATATTTTTATTATGGGGAAGAGAAAAGCCACTGACGTTTTATGACATGTCAAGTCACCCACTACTCTATGGTGACTTACCAAAGAGTACCAACGCTACACTAGAATTATTTTATTGATTTTTATCTAGAATCATCTGCTGAATTCATGGTTTCAGTTTGCTCGTCGATGTCCCTGCAAACCTGTATATAAAATTAACTATCCAATGAGTAATATGTTTTGTGGCTACACATTGGTACAATGTTATGGAAGAAATATTGTACACAATTAAATTAACGATGTATTCATCTTTTTGAGACTGACTGTACTTGTAGATGTACTTACGCCGTTTTCGTTACATTTGGGAATCACTCGGGCCGCGTACAAATGTATCTTCTATTAGTGGTTACCCCACAAGCTAGGTTTCCATGCGATATTTACTCTTGTGGTTCTGCTGAAGTGAGCGTACTACAAACCGTTCAGCGATAGCGTTTATAACTTTATTTAAAACATTATGATGTTTTTATGATCGGAAAACTGACCGATGACCACCTGAGGGGCAATTGTCGGTAGCGGGATCGTCCGAAGGTAGCGGGATCGTCCGAAAGGGTAGCGGGATCGTCCGAAGGTAGCGGGATCGTCCGAAAGGGTAGCGAGATCGTCCGAAAGGGTTACCGCTGCCCTGGTACATAAAGGGCTAAGGAAGGAACACGGGTGGGTTTTAGTCAGTAAGAGTCTGACACTCCCTTCTGCTCCACCCAGAGCGGGAGGAGTCATTTGATGATTTCCCATCCACAAGGGGCAATTGTCGTAATTATAAGAACGTTCACAGACTGATCTTAGTCTCAATCTGTCAAACTACCTCTAATTTTCCTAAATTTTGGATAAGTTTTTGACATTGATTGTCGCTGAGATTTTTAATTACTGGAAATGGCCATCTGATGCAAAGTGGCCAGCGGTACTGTGAAGGGTTAGAGGAACCTTTCAAGGTACTGGGGAAATCAAACAACGGTTTATCTCGTAATGTTGAATAATTATTCCTATAAAATATATTACGTATTTTACATGTTATTCTCTCGGGTTGTCAGCTTAATCTCTTTTAAACTAAAATCTTTATATTTGTCTCGTCTTTTATACCAATAACATTTTAATAAACTCGCGGAGGTTACATATTAGCACCAAATAGGATACAGTCTCTACAAACGACGACTAAAATAAATAACGACTCAGAAATGATGTTTAAGTTTTCTGTGACTATAATTTTATCAAACCGGTGTCCTGAAAAATTATCTGAAGTAGGTACCGAAATTGCTAGTTAGTTTTCGTTGAAAGCGTATACAGTGTGGAAAGATATCGACGCGCAAACTGAAACCATGAATATAGCACATGATTCTAGTCCCTTTAGCGAAGAAAATTTTCTTCGGTTATCAAAAAAAAAACAGCTGTTCGATAGAAAAGTTCAATACCTACGCGGTCCAACAGTAAGAAACAGCATATTTTTTTTTATAATATCCTACGAAAAATTTCAACGTGCGTGTTCAGAATCATGTAGGTACTGAATCCATGGTAACAGGCTGCGCGTCGATGTCCCTGCCATCCTGTATTTATTAGCACTCGCTCAAAACGATAATTCTGAAAACATATCTCGGTAAACGTCCAAAGAACATCGAAAACAGATTTCAAGTCAGACAGATAAATTTTCCCAATATTACTAGCAATAAAACTGACCCAAAAAGTTCAACGAACATGTACATAAAGAATGCTAAAGTCGTTGACATTGGACCCGAGCAATAATCGTGATTTCGGGAAAGTTATTTTTGACCCGAGCTAAAGTCGAAAGATTAAGGCTAGTAAATAGCTTCCGGCATTTTAGCAGGGAGAATGGATAATTGTTGTTGCATTTTGTCCAATGCTCCTTCATGGAGCATTGGACAAAACTACATGTACGAGTAGTGCGGTCCCAATCCAATGTTTCTATTGTTGTGTGTCTATTTCGTGTTTATATTATTTAAAAAAAACATGTATGGATGATTATTATGCGCCGAATTTTCGTTTTATATTCGGTATACGGCGTATTCGGCAGAATTTTAAGGTATTCATGTTCGGCCGAATCATTCGGTTGAAATGCCGAATGTATTCGGTTTATTTGATCATTGTAAATCAGCCTTTGGGGCAAAATAAATTAAAAGAATCCCATATTCTTACCATCATATTTATTAGAAATCATTTATTGTAAGGTACTTAAACAAAAATATAATTAAACACAGGTAATTAAATACAACCTAGCATTGATAATTACATAAAATCAAGTACCTATCTTAGAAGAACAGTAATTTTTAATTGCAATAAACTCACTATCAAATTACAATACTATATGAGAAACTACTATATAAGAAAGGTTTACTTATGCATAATGAATGAACTATGTTGTTTCCTCAACTATGGCACTAATAAATATAAACATAGATAAATCAAGAAAATTTGTAACTAAAATTTAATATATATAATCAAGCAGCAGTAGATTATAATTATTTATGATGCAAGAAGACCAAACTTTCAGCTCTATCTGGCAAAAGTCTATTTCTTTTCTCCTCATATGCATTTCATGCCTCGGAAAACAAACGTTCGCTATATATGTATACTGCTACTAGGTGCACTCAAGAATATTCTGGCTAAATTGGCTAGATGTGCATATTTAATTTCACCCACCAATCATAAGGGGGCTATTGGTCTAGGTAGCAGATTTTCCTGTATGTAACTGTCAAGTTCGACAGCAATTGGACTTTTAGAGTTTTCACTCTGTACGGGCTTGCTTCATGCGAGTTCCTCGTAGCGATCCCAAAAAGCGACTTGGGTTTCTTCGAGGTAGGAATAAACTTGTTTGGAACGGGGAACCGAATTATCCGGCAGTATATTCAGTTCGGTAAGAACTTAACCGAATATTATTCGGTATTCGGTTATTCGGTGAAACGGCTATACATCTCTAATGATTAGGTATAATAACTTCTAACGATTGTAATTTATCTGAAATAAATTAATTGAATTGAAAAAAACTTGAACTGAATAAACTTGGGAATATTTTAAGTACTTTGTGAAGTAATTAAAATATCTCCCAGATTATTCGATTTAATTTTTTTTAGGTTGTTTAGGATCCGTTCAATGATAAAAGGAATGCAAATCACAAAACGTTCCTTTGGCCGGGTTTGACCCTCAATACTAAAATTAAGAAAAGTTTTTTTTTGTAGGTGTAAAATATGTAGAATAAATATAATCTTTCTATTTTATTACAAGCTTTGATTTAACTTGCGATGTATGTATGTATGTATGTATGTAACTATGTTTGGTCGGGTGGACTCTTGCAACTCAATTTTGAAGCAGATATCTTCAACCGATTGAGCTGAAATTTTGCATGCATGTGTAAATTGGATGACAATGCAAAATTATTATGACATGAAGCTGATCTGATTATGGAACCGGAAGGTGACCATAGGAACTCTGTAGTTAAACGACACAACCCCATCGAGTTTGGACTCGTTTGATCCATCTTGACGAGAACTTTGGTGCTAGATGGTAACCAGGGTCTGATGATGGCGCTGGAAGATGGCCACAGGAACTCGGTAATTAAACGACACAACCCTATCGAGTTTGGGCTCGTATGATTCGTCTTGACGAGTACTTTGGTGCTAGATGGTAACCAGGGTCTGATGATGAAGCTGGAAGATGGCCATAGGTATTCGGTAATTAAACGACATAACCCTATTGAGTTTGGGGTCGTTTGATTCGTCTTGACGAGTACTTCGGTGCTAGATGGTAACCAGGAACTAAAGATGAACAGGTAGCTTAAGTGCAGTAAACGCATATAACGGAAAAACACTGCTACGCGCTACGAACTACGCCGTAGTCTATCTCGCATCAAAAATACTAAAAAGTTAAAAATAAAATTAAAAGAAAAAAAAACTTTTTAAAAACAAACTTTTATTACTTATTAATAAAAACGACTAAAATGTTAAAAATAATTGAAACCTAATAAGAAATGATAAAAAAGATGGAACATTAAAGAACATTTAGAACACAATGTAACACGCTTTTATTTATTTCTTATCAGGTTTAAATTATTTTTAACTTTTTAGTCGTTTTTATTAATAAGCAACAAAAGCTTGTTTTTCAAAAGTTTTTTCTTTTTTTATCAAAAAATGCTCAAAACCCGAGACCGTTTTTACTTTTTTTGGGTCTATTTTTCAGGGAGCTTGTTCATATTATAATTCTTTATCGCAAATACATTATTACAAGGACAAAGTATACACAGTGATATGCGGTATTACATAATATTTGCCCTACTATATTATGCGATATATTATAAATATCTTCCGACAAAGATCGAGAGAAGAAGGTTGAAGGACGGAATCTCATCTCACTGTGTCCACACAAACCCTTCATTCCTGTCATTGTTCAGTGTATACGTATACAGGTATTCCTTATGATATCATATCCCATATTAATATCAAAAGTTCGAAAGTAACTCTATCTGTATATCAACTTTCACGCCACCACCACAACCATTGAATGGATTTCGATAAAATTTGGCAAGGAAACGGCATCCTGAAGAAGGACATAGACTACTTTATGTCGCGGTAGCACGTCCCCGTGGGATAATTTCCGGGGGAAATATAGTGTATAATATTTTCTTTTTGCGTTTTTTATTTTATTTTTCTAGTAAATTAAATCATTATTCTATCAATCTAATCATACTTAATTAATCATATTAATTAATCCAGAATTTTAAGTGTCACATTTAAAGCGGCACATATTTATTGTAGTTTTTTTTTGGTCATTTAAAAATGACAAAATGCATGTTCGGCAATAAAAATCTGAGCCTAAAAACAGGCTTCGACAGGCTCTCATCATCCACCATTAGAAATTATTATAAAAAATATGTCACATAATAACCTTAAATGTAAACGCTCCGTAAAATACAATTACCGAAATGC
The DNA here is from genome assembly GCA_947507525.1 of Apamea epomidion. Lineage (NCBI taxonomy): Eukaryota > Metazoa > Arthropoda > Insecta > Lepidoptera > Noctuidae > Apamea > Apamea epomidion. The sequence goes on from OX382248.1 coordinate 13,424,404, forward strand.
GAACTATACATTGTTGAGTGGGCGAATAAAACAAGTCAATTGGTCTACATGCTTGTCCGAGTGTGCAGATGTCAATGTAATGGTGGAAGTGTTATACGAGCATTTCCATAATATAATTGACGAGGTCGTACCAAAAACGAAAGTATCACAAAATAGGTACCCTCCCTGGTTTTCAAAGGCCCTTATTAATCTTTTAACCGAAAAGGAAAAGCTTAGGATGCGGTTTAAAAAATATAATAATCCACGCGACAACTACGAATATCGTCTGTTAGGCGAAAGAGCTGATATTATGATCAAAAGTAACTACAAAGACTACGTGAGGAAAATCGAGAAGGGCATATCAAAAAATCCCAAAGTCTTCTGGTCATATGTAAAAGCAAAAAAATCGAAGTCTAACGACATACCGTCTGAAATGAAATTAAATGATCGTCTAGCCACTTCCGGGGACGACGTCTGCAAGCTCTTTGCTGCCCATTTCTCTTCAACATTCACCCCATCAAATGAAACAATACCTGCTTCATTACAGACAGATCACAAGTATCCCCAAAACAGCTTGAGTCGGGTCACATTCTCAGAAAGAGATGTGATTAAAGTCCTTAAAAAACTGAATGTATGCAAGGGTGCGGAACCGGATGGCTTTCCACCAGTGTTTGTTAAAAACTGTGCGAGTAGCTTGGCCCTACCGCTAAAAATCATTTTGAACCACTCAATCGACACAGCGCAATTCCCTTCTGAATGGAAAAATGCCAATGTAGTGCCCATCTTTAAAAAAGGTGAAGCAATTAGCATTCAAAATTATCGGCCAATATCAATTTTATCTGTGTTTTCGAAGGTCTTTGAATCCCTCATGTGTCCTATTCTAACATCATATTTCAAAGTAGAGCTAGCTTCCCAACAGCATGGATTCTGTACGCAAAGATCTACCACGACGAACCTGACTCTTTATGTCAATGATCTAAGCAAACTTATCGACTCTCGCTCACAAGTTGACTCTATTTATACAGACTTCAGTAGAGCCTTTGACAAGGTCGACCACCAGATCCTTCAAATCAAATCAAATCAAATCATCTTTATTGTGGACTATAGGTATACATCATAAATACAGGTCTTAAATAATTAAAATAGTTCAGCTATGTCCCGCCGTTGAGGCATACAATAATAAAATACAAATCAGAAGTTAAAACACAATTAGTCATATTAGTCCTAGATTACAGACTTCATCTTCATTAGTCGATACATTATTAAAATATTCCAAATTATAAATACATACAAATTCAATTCCAAGTCATATTAGTCATAAAAAAAATTAAAAAAACAATAATGTTTATTTATCTCCACAAATTACATTCTTAAACATATTAAGTTGACATTGACATAATTCATTATGATATTTATTTTTCCTTTCTTGTCATTGGAATACAATATTTTTGTCACACAAGTAATCTTTGACATCATAATAACATTTGTCTATTAATAATGAATGTAGTTTCTTTTTAAACTGGAGGATTGGTAATTGTTTAATGTCATCAGGCAATTTATTATAGATTAATGATGTCATGCATAAAATATTTTTATTTAATAGTGCCGTTTTACCATAAGGTATTTGTACCTCTAACCTTTTTTTATCCCTTAATTTTCGATAGTAGCTTTTGACAGCAATCTTAAAGTAGCTTAGATTTGATTTCACAAAAATATTTGATTCGTAAATGTATAGGGAAGGCAATGTGAGAATTTTTAGATTTTTAAAGTAAGGTTGACAGCTAATTGTACTATTTATTTGGCACATTGCTCTTCTCTGCACTTCTTTTGAGCTTTAAATATAAATTCCTTGTCTACCGAATTACCCCAAAATATAATGCCGTATCTCAGTAATGGTGCCACCAGTCCGTGATAGGCTGTTAAAATCGCGTCTTTGTTAACTATTTTGGAGAGCTTGTAAAGAGCGAATGAGGATTTGTTGATTCTTTTGCAGAGATTGTCTATATGGGTTGTCCATGAAAGTCTGTAATCAATATTTATTCCTAGAAATTTTGTATTTGTTACAGATTCTACTGTCTGCCCGTTATAATTTACATTGATACTTTTCGGTTGAGTTCTTTGGGGGAAGTGCATTATATTTGTTTTTTCTAAATTTATTTTCAGATTGTTATCAATTAACCATTTAATTATAGTTCTTAAAGTATCATTAATTTCATTTTCATAGTCATTTTGACTGTCACATTTTATTACTACAGTGCTGTCATCTGCAAAAAGTAACATGGGATGCTTTATGTGTCTAGGGAGATCATTAATGTAAATTACAAAAAGCAAGGGACCCAACACTGTGGAACTCCCAGTTTTATGGTTCTAGTTTGGGATCTATATGTCGTCTCATCCCGCGTTTTAAGGCATATTCTAGTTATTTCTGTTAACTGCTTTCTATCCTTCTGCAGAAACTTTCAAACCTCGGCATATTCGGACAGCTTCTTCAATGGTTCGAGTCTTATCTGACTGACAGAAAACAAAGGGTCGTAGTAGAGGGGCATCAGTCTTCCTTTTATTATTCCACCTCTGGAGTCCCACAAGGCTCCCACATGGGTCCGATATTGTTCCTTTTATTCGTCAACGATTTAGTGAACTGCATCAAGCACAGTGAGTGTTCACTCTTTGCAGACGATGTCATGTTCTATAAGGAAATCAATTCAGTCAGAGATATATCCTTGCTGCAAGAGGACCTAAACTCAGTGCAAAGCTGGTGTTTAGAGAACAGGATGACTCTTAACGCCGAAAAGTGTAAACAAATGACCTTCACAAAAAAGCGAAATTCCCTTCCATCCTCGTATTCGTTGAACGGTGAAATACTGCAGAAGGTTAACACAATTCGAGATCTTGGTGTCTGCCTCGATAGTCAGCTTACTTTCACTTCACACATAGACAATACTGTCAAAAAGGCAACTAAAATGTTAGGATTTCTGAAGCGTATCTGCCGCGACTTTAAGTCTATTCGCACCCTCAAACTCCTCTACTTCACCCTCTTCAGAAGTGTACTCGATTATTCATCGCAGGTGTGGAATCCTATCTACCGGGTTCATATCGATCGAGTCGAACACGTCCAAAAAGGCTTCACTAGGTACCTGCGATATAAATCTATCAGCTGCCCAAACACGTCTAATTACCCTGAAAGATTGAGTCACTTCAACCTTACATCCCTCGAAAACCGCAGGAAACTGATGGATCAAATTATGCTCTTCTAAATTATTAATGGTCTGATATATGCCCCAAAACTACTAGAAGACATTAATGTATCTGTTCCCCGTAGTAGTCAACCCAGGGCCGAACGCAATCTTGGCTTAATCGCCCGGACCGCGAGGAAGATTAACCTCTATAAAAAATTCCCCAAACCTCCAAGCGGCGGCGCACCGTGAGGGAGGTAGTAAGCTTGGCTAATGGGTAGCTTGATTTAGTCACTAGTGCGAACCACATAATTTGAGCAGGTAAACAAAGTTTAGTACTCGTGGGAACAATCATGGATAAATTTTTAAAAAACAAACCCAAACCAAACGACGAAGTGAGGAGTGATGCGGGGTCGGAGTCCGACGCCGCATCTGGAGGAGGGAGCACGGGAGGCTCAGTGAGCTCTCGCCGTGACCAGAAGACGGCCGCTGCCAAGAGAAAGGCACAGGGCAAGCGGCCAAGGTCAGTGGACGGCCAGGGGTCGTCCTCTGACTGGGAGCTGGCTTCGGCCAGAAAGATCCCGACCAGCAGGCGGGGAGGAGCCCGAGAGCGAGGCGTAGGGAGGGGGCTCACTGCTCGGGAGGCGGCGGAGAAAGCGGAGGAGAAAGCGGAGGAGTCCGCAAAGGAGGGGGGTTCTGGTCGCGCGGTCGCATCGGATACCTCAAGCGACGAGGCGGCTGAGGTGGGCGGCCCTGATGCGGACCGCAAAGAGAGGTTTGCGGCGGTAGTGGAGGCCGCGATCCGGGACGTGGCCCTGAAGAAGTTGCAAACTTCGAAAAACAGGGCCATAGTCTCGGCAAAGGCCTCCATCTTGGCGGCAGCGGAGGCCATCCACTTCGGGCCTCCGCCGGACGGCATGTCGGAAATGCGGGCGGAGGTGGCCCGCTTGACGGCTGCCATGGAGCTCCTCCGAAAGGAGAACGAGGAGCTCCGAGCGGACCTGGCCGGGCTGCGAGCAGCCGGCCCCCGGGTAGTGCCGCAGGAGGGGCCGCAACAGGGGCGGCCAGTACCTGCTGAGGACCGGGTCCTGAACCTGGTGCGGCAGGAGCTGGCTGCCTTTCAGAGCCGGTTCTCCGCCCTGGAGGCCATCGTCCTGCGCCCCCCGCTGGCGGCGGACCGGCCGGCCTCGGGCCAGCGGAAGGCGGTGTCGTATGCTGCCGCCGCGGCTGTCACAGCCACGGCCACGGGGCAAGCAGCAAAACGGACCGCCCCGAAACCCGCTAAGGCCACAGCCCCAGCCCCAGCCCCAGCCCCAGCCCCTGCCCCTGCCCCGGTGGCGAAACGGCCGCCCCAACCGCCTCCTGCATCGCCTCCGGCCGACGCCGATTGGCAGGTGGCCGGGCAGAAAAGGAAGGCGAGCAAGGCTGCAAGGGCGGCCAAAAGAAGAGAGAGGCGGCAACGGCGCAAGGAGCGAGGCGTCGCGGCTAGGCTTCGTGCCCCAAAGACCGCAGCTGTAGTGATCACACTACAGCCGGAAGCGGAGAAGAAGGGCATGTCCTACCGCGACGTGCTTGCCAAGGCTAGGGCGGCGGTGAACCTGCAGGAGCTCGGCGTTGCTGAGGGCATCCGGCTAAGGGTCACTGCGACTGGGGCCCGGATGCTGGAGGTCCCTGGTGCGGCTAGCGGCCCGACTGCTGACGCTCTGGCCGAAAGGCTTAGAGCGTCCTTAAATGCGGACGAGGCCCGAGTGTCCAGACCCACCAAGAGCGCTGACGTGCGCATTCTGGGTCTGGATGACTCTGCGACGGTGGAAGAGGTGGTGGCCGCCATCGTTAGGACTGGGGGATGCTCTGCCGAGCAGGTGAGGGCGGGCACTCTCCGTCCTGACTCCACGGGGATGCAAGCCATCACGGTGAGCTGCCCCGTGTCGGTGGCCCAAAAGCTAGCCGGGGAGGGCCGAAGGCTCCTGGTGGGCTGGGTTTCCGCGCAGGTGAAACTGCTGGAGCCCAGACCTCTGAGGTGCTTCCGCTGCCATGTGGGCAGCCACGTGGGGGCTAAATGCACCTCGGAGGTGGACCGCAGCAATCTATGTTTCCGCTGTGGTCAGCCCGGACACAAGGCCGGCTCGTGCAACGCCATGCCGCACTGCTATGCATGTGCGGCAGCCGGCAAGCCGGCCGATCACCGGGCTGGGAGCAAGGCGTGCGCTCCACCCGCCAAAGCCAGGGGCAGGGGCAAGCCCTCCACCACCGCCGTCGCCGCCGCAGCCGCCGCCACCACCGCCGTCGCCGCTGCCGCCTCCACCGTGACCGCCGCCGCATCTGCCGTGGCTGGGCCCTTACAGGGGGATCGGGAGGCTGATATGGAGTGCTAATATAGCACCATATCGCCTCCTCCAGGCGAACATCAACCACTGCGCCTCCGCTCAGGATCTGTTGCTCCAGAGCATGGCGCAGTGGTCGATTAACATCGCCGTGGTCGCTGAGCCGTACTTTGTCCCGCCCAGAGACGACTGGGTGGAGGACCTGAGCGGCTCAGTGACCCTAATTTCGTCGGCCGCCGCCGGTACCCCGTCCCTCGAGGCTGTCAAGAGAGGACAGGGTTGCGTGGCAGCACGGTTCGGGGAGATAGTCGTGGTTGGGGTATACTTCTCCCCGAGCCGAACTCTCGCCGAGTTCCACAACTCCCTCGCGGAGTTGAGAGTCGTCGTCGTCGGATTCCGTTCCCTCCCCGTGCTTGTCCTCGGGGACTTCAATGCCAAGAATGTGGCTTGGGGTTCCCGGCATACGGACACACGGGGCAGAATGGTGGAGGACTGGGCTCTGGAGACAGGCCTGGTCGTCCTAAACCGGGGTTCGGTCCCAACATGCGTGCGGATGCGGGGTGAATCAGTGGTGGACATCTCGTTCGCCAGCCCCGCCTTGTCGCCGCATGTCGTCAACTGGCGTGTCTTGGAGGAGGTGGAGACCTATTCCGACCACCGGTATATCCGGTTCGACGTCTCCGCCCAGACCTCGAGCGCGCCGGTCCGACCGACCCTGGGTGGTCCGCGGTGGGCGCTGAAGCAGCTGGACCGGGAGCTCCTCCTGGAAGCCTCGATCGTGCAGGCCTGGGTGTCACCACCGGACAGGCCTGCTGACATCAACGACGAGGCAGAGTGGTTCCGGGAGGCCATGTCCGAAATATGTGACGTGGCAATGCCCCGGGTCCGGCCCGGACGCGCCCGGCGCCAGGTGTACTGGTGGTCGCCGGAGTTGACGTCTCTGCGCGAGGCGTGCGTGGCTGCGCGACGCCGGTACACCAGGCACCGCAGGCTCCGTATCCGCCCTCCGGATACGGAAGCCGTGCAGGCGGAGCTGTACGAGGGGTACAGAGCGGCGAAGACCGCCCTCCGAGCGGAGATCTTGCGGGCCAGGGGGCTGGCCCGCGAGGAGTCGCTGGGGACTCTGAACAGAGACCCGTGGGGACGCCCCTACAAGATGGTGCGGGATAAACTCCGCCCATGGGCTCCCCCGCTGACGCAGAGTCTCCGGCCCCAGCTCGTGGAGGACGTGGTGAGCGCTCTGTTCCCTTCGCGTGGGGAACATACTCCCCCGTCCATGGCTCCGCCTCCTGCGATGCCAGATGCGGACCACACCGACGACGACGACGATGCTCCGGAGGTGACCGAGGTAGAGTTGAGAGTGGCGGTACGTAGGCTGAATGCCAGAAACACCGCCCCAGGACCCGACGGCTTACCTGGAAAAGCCTGGGTCCTGGCCTTGGAGGCTCTCGGGCCTCGACTAAGGGGGCTACTAAGCGCATGCTTGGAGAGGGGCCGGTTCCCACTTCGTTGGAAGACGGGGAAACTGGTCCTCATCAAGAAGCCGGGGCGCCCTGCGGACTCTCCGTCCGCTTACCGGCCCATCGTGCTGCTCGACGAGGTGGGCAAGCTCTTTGAAAGAGTAATTGCAGACCGCCTTGCCGGGCAGCTGGTGCGGGTGGGGCCGGATTTGGCGGACAGCCAGTTTGGTTTCCGCAGGGGGCGCTCTACGGTGGATGCCATCATGCGCGTGCGAGCCCTCACGACGGGGGATGCTGTGGCCCGGGGTGGGGTCGTCTTGGCGGTGTCTCTAGACATCGCCAATGCCTTCAATACCCTGCCCTGGAGTTGCATCAGGGAGGCACTCGGGTATCACCGGATGCCGACCTACCTCCGTCGCATTGTCGAGGCCTATTTGACGGACAGGGCCGTCATCTACCCCGGTCACCGGGGAGAGTGGAACCGGCGAGAGATGTCGTGCGGTGTCCCACAGGGATCGGTCCTAGGGCCGCATCTGTGGGATATCGGGTACGACTGGGTGCTGCGCGCCGACCTCCCTGATGGCGTCAGCGTAGTTTGCTACGCTGACGACACGCTGGTCCTGGCGCAGGGGAGGTCGCACCAGGCGGCGGCCGAAGCAGCGACACGCGGGGTTGCGACAATTGTCGAGAGGATCCGGCAATTGGGACTCGAGGTGGCATTGCACAAATCTGAGGCCATGTGTTTTCATGGTCCTCGGGACGCGCCACCGTCGGGTTCACAAATAACGGCGGGAGGGGTTCACATCGGCGTCGAGCTGACGATGAAGTACCTGGGACTCGTCCTCGACAGCCGGTGGAATTTCGTGGAGCACTTCCGACGTTTGGCTCCCAGACTGGAGCGGGCCGGGGCTGCCTTGAGGCGGCTCCTTCCCAATCTAGGGGGACCAAACGCCTCCTGCCGGAGGCTCTATGCGGGGGTCGTGCGGGCCATGGCCCTTTACGGGGCACCGATATGGGCGCGATCTTTGAGGCGGCGACCAGCCCGCCGGTTGATCGCGTCCCAAAGGGTCATGGCTGTCCGGCTCATTCGTGGATACCGCACGGTCTCCGCTGAGGCGGCGAGCCTCCTTGCCGGATTGCCGCCATGGGATCAGGAGGCCAAAGTCCTCGCCCACATATGGGAGTGGCGAGAGGAGGCAAAACGCCGGGGCGTTGCTCCGCTGCCGCGAGAAATCGCGGCACAGCGGACAGAGCTCCGGCGGGATCTCATGGCGGCATGGAGAGTGCGATTGTCGCAACCCAGCGCTGGGCACGCCACAATTGCGGCGATAAGTCCCCTCTTTGAGGAGTGGCTAGAGAGGCGCCACGGCGCCCTCACCTTCCGCCTGACGCAGGTCCTCACCGGACACGGTTGTTTCGGGAGGTTCCTGTTCAGGATAAAGCGGGAGGAAACGCCAGGGTGTCACCACTGTGGGGATCGCCCGGAGGACACGGTGGAGCATACGGTGGAGGTCTGCCCGGCTTGGGCGGGACCCCGCCGTGTCCTCTTGGCGGCGATCGGCGGCGGCGACCTCTCGCGTCCGGCCCTCATACAGGCCATGGTCCGGAGCGAGAGTGAATGGGAGGCCGTCACCTCCTTCTGCGAAGCAGTTATGCTCGCGAAGGAGGAGGCGGAGCGTGCGAGGGAGAGGCAATCGCTGCACCCTCGCGCTCCTAGCCGCCGCAGGAGACGCCCTGGACGGGAGTCAACAGCCGACTCCCGGCCACCGTAGGCGCGGGCTTGCGGGCGGCGAGCTATGGGCAGCTCGCCGCCCGGTAAGGACCAGGCCCGGGTCGACGGCGCGTTGTGTTCCACGCGCGCCTCAAAGAGCTGTCAGCACGAACTGACGGGGTCCGCTAGGGCCGATGCCGCCGGGGCTGCGGGTTGTTCGAAAGAGATACCGTGGCCCCTGGCACAGGCAACTGAAGGAACACGGGTGGGTTTTAGTCAGTAAAAGTCTGACACTCCCTTCTGCTCCGCCCAGAGCGGGAGGAGTCATTTGATGATTTCCCACCCAGAAAAAAAAAAAAAAAAAAAAAAAAAAGGGCCGAACGCAAATTAGATGTGTTTACACCATCTACAGTTCGAACCAACCTCGGGCGATCAGCACCACTGAACCGTTTGATGAGGACGTATAATGAAAGCCACTCTTGCACTGATACCATTGACATCTTCTCCAACACCCTGGCTCAATTTCGCAAACATCTTTTACGACAACTTACAGATTGCTGACAGTTGATTCTTGTTACAGTTTTAACTTTTTTAATCAATGTAATTATTTTATGTTATACATTTGATTTCTATTGTATTATTATTGATTTATTTGATTTTATTATTTTAACTTATTTAATTCATTATTGTAACTTAATTGATTTTATTATTGCAACTTATTTGACTTTATAACTAATAAATTATTCGATTTTATTATTATTAACATACTTGATCATATTGTTATTTTGATCACTATAATTAAATAGTAAATCAATTAGGCAAACTATGTAAGTGCTGTGCACACCTTTAATTGATAAGTTCACTGTAGTAATTTATATAATAAGACTAAGCTCTCTGTTAATGTTTATGTGAATTAATCGTTGGCGTGCCATAATAATAAATAAATAAAAAATACCTTAATAAGTGAAATCTTCAGCAAAATCTCATTCAAGTTATTTTTGCACAAATATTTTCCAAGCGTTCCTCGAAAGACGAACAGGTCGAAAATAAGGTAAAGCGTGTTACGATATAATCAGAGGGGAAATTTTTGTCGCCGAGATGACACTGCGACTAGATTTTGAACGTTTTAAATTACGAGAATTGGCCTTCTGATCACTAGATCTATTTGATATAAAAATAGCAACCGCAGATAGTACCTAAACTGTATTTAGATAAGAACTGTATCTAAGATGTCGCTATCACAATCGTGACATTGACGGACGTGGAAAAATACTTGTCGAATTGCTTTTGTGTTCCCGTGAACCGGCTACCAATTTATATTAATAATAAAGCTGAAGAGTTTGTTTGATCGTGCTAATCTCTGAAAGTACCAGTCGGATATGAAAAAATCTTTTTGCATTTGATTGCCAAATTCTTGAGGAAGACTATGGGCTGCTTAACATCACCCTAGGGCCGAACAAAAAGAAAAAAGTCAGAAAGAATGCTAAGCGAAAACGAAGTAATAGCGCGGGCAGACGATGCGATGCGACGCGACGTTTTAACAAAACATTTCACGCGGGCAAGGTCGCAGGCAGAAGCTAGTTTTGGAATAAACATGTCGGATCTTTCATGAGTAAGCACTTAAAATGAGACACAAGGGCGTAATTAAAAACGATTTCAGAACATAACGAGAGTGTGTATTTCTTAACGATCCATCTTCCAGCAAATAGTCTCGAAGCATTTTTATGATGTTCTTCATAAAAAATCCCGAGTTAAAGTTGATAATTATAGTTTAAAAAGTGATGCAAACTTTCATTTTAATGAAATATTGCAGACAGAAAGTAACCTAAAAGACATTTATGAGACTGATTTCAGTCTCTTATACCCTGTCCATTAGGTTAACCGTTTTTGACAGCTGTCTTAGAACGTACATATTACAGATTACGTAAAAGATTCACATTCACTTATATTTCTATCTAAAGGTATAACTCCAAAGGTGCTTCAAATCTAGAGGGCTTATATGCAAATATACCTCTAGAATAATCTAACTTAGATAAGCTAGATTCATCTTCAGGCCTGTATAACTATTTGCTTAACGTGGGCGGAGCGACTGGACATGCAGTCGTTTCACTTAATTCAAATTCATATTCAAAAGTATTTATTTTGGGACAACTAGATCCAAAGGTAGTAGAATAGCTAGTATACAAAAACTTAGAAACTTTTGTTAGTACTTAAATATAATTACAAAGGACAACACTTATCATATACTATTAATCATGACATTCTCCTCGGTAAACTGGAAGCTTATGGCGTTAGAGGCAATATACTAAATCTCATAGACTCTTATCTGAATAATCGCAAACAATACACAGAAATTTAGATAACAATAATCTAAAAATCAATCTTGAAAAAACAAAAATTATGTACTTCAGTAAACGTTTAGAAGCACCAAATATTAATGTTCAACACAAATTAACTGCTATAAAAAAGGTAGATCTAGCTAAATTTTTAGGTGTAACGAACTACTGACAGAAGTCTGAACTGGATAGCACAGACAGAAAAATTAAATAAAAAGTATGTTCTTCTGCCTATTAGAGAAATTTGCATCAGTCAGAAGATCTTACAAAAGACTAGATTCCAGCAAAAAATGGATTACACAACTTACAAAACAAGGTCACCAAGTAACGGACAGAAACCATATATTAAACGTTGCGACAGAGTTTTATACTAGATTATATGAGCACCCTGCCTCGAATCACTCAGTCCGAGTTTTGGAGTCACTCGACTCAGACTGTGTACCGGAATTTCTGGAGTACGAAATTAGCCAATCCATACATCAACTGAGGACTAAGAAAAGCCCTGGAGAAGATCACATAATAAATGACATATTAAAAGCCATCAGAGAGCCACCTATTCTAACCACAATATTCAACGAAATCTTGAAACAAGAGTCTATACCACCTGACTGGAATACTGCGATTATAACGTTACTCTATAAAAAAGGGGATCCAGGCAATATGGAGAACTACAGACCACTGAGTATGCTACAGACACTTTATAAATTATTTACCAGCCTAATACTAAAAAGGATCTCAAAGACCTTAGACGAAAACCAACCTAGAGAATAAGCTGGATTCAGATCGGGCTTCTCTATGAACGATCACATTTTTACGCTAACACAGAAAATCGAGAAGTACAATGAACACAATAAAGAGCTCTACATAGCCTTTGTAGACTACTCCAAAGCGTTTGACTCTATCTCCCACGAATCTCTATGGTGCTCTCTTCGTGAACAAGGAGTCCACACAAAATACATAAACATGTTGAAAGAAATTTATAAGAACAGCAGAGCAGTAATTAAACTGGAGAAAAAAGGAGAGCCATTTAACATCCAAAAAGGAGTCAGGCAGGGTGATCCCATCTCACCAAATCTATTCAACGCAGTTTTGGAGTATATCTTCAGACAGCTAGATTGGCACGATGTCGGTATCAAAATAAACGGCGAGTTTCTCAATCATCTCCGCTTCGCAGATGACATTGTTTTGATAAGCGAAACACATGCAGATTGTGAGAGCATGCTGAAGTCTCTAGATAAGGAAGGTCGAAAATGTGGCCTCCACATGAACGCGGAAACGACTTGCCTTTTAACCAACAGCATAAGAGTACCAGCGGTGATACAGAGCACGCCAATCGGGTACTTAGATAACTGTGTTTATCTTGGGCAAAGCATACATTTAGCAAACCGACAGAAAAAGAAGTAGATCGCCGAATAAAGAGTGCATGGAGAAGATATTGGTCGTTGAAAGAAGTATTTAAATCACGCATCCCGATTCGCTTGAAAAAGAAAGCTATGGACACTATTATATTACCTGCCCTACTTTACGGTTGTCAAAGTTGGACAGTAACAAAGGCAGTTACAAACAAACTTCAAGTATTCCAACGAGCAATGGACAGGAGTATGTTAGGAATTAAACTCCGAGACCGTAAAAGAAACAAAGACACTATGCACTAAAATTATTGATGCTGTGGAATTAGCTTGCAAGTTGAAATGGCGATGGGCAGGACACGTAGCCAGAGCCACAGATGGACGATGGACTGAGAGGGTCCTCCATTGGTACCCTCGCGAGTCACCACGCACCCGAGGCAGACCCAGGTGCCGGTGGTGCGATGATATTATGGCTGCGACTGGTCCCACCTGGACTAGAATGGCTCAAGACAGAGAGGAATGGCGAAAGATGGAGGAGACCTTCGCCCTTAAATGGGCGCCCAATACTCATTGAACAAGAATTATTTATCAATCAATCAATTATTAAATCAATTATTATTTATTTACGAGTGTTTGTTAAAATGCATGATTCAATTATTATTCTATTTAATTATATTCGGTTTTAATTAGGAATGAGATTTAATTATTTTATGATAACATTGTAATTAATTTTAAAAGATTTGGGAAATAAAAGGCTTAAATAATAATAAATAATTACAATGTTCTTCTGCCTATGCACTCTATAAATTAAAACCTATTTGAGTTAATAATTTTGTTAAAATGCCCTCTATAAATTATAAGCACCAATTGGGTTTGGAGTTGTATTTTGGGGAAACTCTACTAATAAAGAAATAATTTTTAAGTCACAAAAAAGATGTATTAGGGCTATGTTTGGATTCAAAATAAGTTGGAGTTGCAAACAGTACTTTATTAAATATAACATTTTGAGTCTGCCTTCCTTATTTATTTATGAAATTAATTTTATAAAAAAAAAATTATACAAACCAATCTTAACCTATTTAAGAAACTATGGGACGTTTCTATTCGTAATCGACGGGATAATTATAAATTATGCGGACCAAGATCAAACATGGCATTGATGCATAAAAGTATTTTTTGTTTAGCACCAATCATTTATAATAAAATCCCAAAACCTATTAGACAAATGCCTACTGCTCTGTTAAAAATACATTTAAAAAAATCTCATTTCTCAATCTCATAGCCAAATGCTATTATACCTCATCGGAATTTTCAAATGACCGCAATTAATTAAATAGATTCCTATAATTACGACATTTTCAGAATTTGCTAGGACTTTTGAATTTGATTTTTTTTTTCCTTTTTAATTAGCATTAGGATTATGTTATTAATGTCATAGTTTGTAGTGTAGACTCATTTTTTTAATGATTTATTCTAAACCAAAAATATTTATTTATTTATTATTCCCAACACAACTATCATTACAGGTTGTTATGTATAATTATGTTGTTAATATGTTGTTTTCTACGCCATAAATGGCAAAACATGCAGATCTACCGGTTATTTTAAGACCTTGCACATATTATTTAATGTATACTCATGTTTTACAATAAATATATTCTGTTCTATACTATTCTATACATCATAAATATTCTATACACAAATTCCCCTGTGCTGAGACAACCCGCCCGTCAAAATAACAAACGGGGAGATACCTCCCTAAAAGATCATTAGACGAACGAAATGCCTCAAGCTAGCAGAGCGCTTAAGCTATCAGAAATTGTTTTAGGATATTTACATGCCGAAGATGCCTCACTGTGATACCTCGCGATCGCGGTTAGGTTAGCTACCTCGATGTCACCTTCATATAAAACAAATGCATGCTAATAGACTTGCACGCGTACATGCCAGGCATCGAAGCAAACCCGACGCAGCCCGCGATGTATCGCAGTGAGATATCGGCATTATAATAAAAAGTTAAATGAAACAAAAAAAATAATACATGTATTGTGTGTAAAATTCTAATACGTTTTAAATAATTGCGGTTTATCAAGCTTTAACGTATTCTGTTATCCGTTTGAATTGGATAGATTAATTTAGCTGTTATAAATGTACCCTGTGTGCAAAAAAAAAACTAAGTACGTAACTAAATAAAAAAATAACAATATACGCGGAGACACATAACAAAAAATGTATTCATCATTATTCTCATTTAAAATCACTTTTTTTTTTAACTAGTACTTTATTGGTACTCAACACATTAAATACTGTTTTTACAATCAAACACTAATATATATATATATTATATACAAGTATATAATAAAAAAAAAGAAAAAGGCAGGAGCTCATTAGGCATCAAAAATTCGTCCGCATCGCTGTCAATGGGATAAGTGTCCAAAACCAACGTGGTAATGCTGGCAGCATTACCACGTTGGATGGCAATCCTGATTCATTGGCCTAAAAATAGGCCAGCCCTCTGGTCACATGAAGAGTCAACCAAACGCTTGGCGATGTCCCGAAAAATTCGATGAGCACTCGGACCCCAAGGCCCTGGCCCTGTTGCAAACCCAAACGGCTCAAACATATAGCTCCCAATAAGGTTGTTATATTTACGCCGTTTGAGGTTTTCTGCTCCTGCAGCAGCCGCCCCAGCAAAGCCCACCGAGCTAGAAAGATGGGATGGCGCAAGGGTCTCGACACAGGTCGCATCCCACACCACAGGCCTACCCAACTTCCAAGGCATTATGGTCATTCCATCTGGCCTCTTTACATCGCCGCGTGCCAAGCCATTGGGTTCTAAAACAGCTGGCAACCCGGAGACAAGAGCCCGACGGATGATGTCGTTAAAGCTGGCGTGCCATGCCATCTGTCCAGCGCTCTTGTTGCAGGATAGGCCATGGTGTCCGCAGGGCGCATAAATTGGCCCCGTACAAGACATCGACGACGGCATCATTCACACCGCCGTTGAGCATCAGGTTAAATAGAGCCGCAACCTCCTTAAAAAGCGACTCACCAGCTTCCCTGGCGCCTCGAAAGGGTTTCTGGAGAGTAGGGCGCCACCACATCGCTAAAGTAACCTGGCCGCTCCCCTGATATCTCCTTCGCTTAATTTGGATTCTACATGTGAACATAACCCTTTTCCTGAAAGGTTATTAAAAACAGGTAATTTTGGATCCAAAATAAGAGCCGAATTGTTGCAGTTGTCTTTAATTTGCGTTGTCAATGTTTTTTTAGTTGCCAATGTTTTTTTTGCCAATGTTTTTTTAGTTGCCAAATTTTTTTTGACATGCAAAATATAAGGGAAGGTGAGTAGTTGCTCCCAGGCACTTTCTGAGTTCTTCTGGGTTGCAAGACGGAGACATCGTGCCAAACTCAATGCGACAGACCGTCTCGCGCACCGGGGAACTCTCTTTAATACTAGAGTCAAATTCCACAAACTTTGATCTGGAGTTGTTGATAATGGGGATGTGGGTGGGGGGCACAAAGGTACACTATGAGGTTTGTGAACCTTGCCATAGTGTATCCACATCCCCCTTACGCCTGTAAAGAAGCGTGGGTGGACATTTAGTGGTGTGCAGGTTGACTGGCACTATTTCTGACGTCGCTACAGCCGGCATTTAGCATAAATATAAATACACTTACCCAAAAGAAAAATAATTATAAACACTAAACACAATATACACTCAAAATTATTATTTACACAAACGAAGAAAAAAAAAACTATAGTAAATAAAATTCTCTGTCATGTCACTTGGTGACACAAGCTACGGCGCACTGCCGCAGACAGGCGCAGACAAACTCAGACGCGCGGGCCTAGGGCGCCGCGCTTTCAGAGCTCAGCTCTCCAAAGAGGGTGTTCATTTATAGTAGTTACGCTGTAAGAACTGGTATTTCTCCACAGTTTGGGTGAAGCAAGTGGAAGAGGAAGTCGACACTGCGAACGTCGCCGAAGCCGATGTCCGTAACAATAAAACGAGACGCGTGCGAAGCGACCGACCATACTCGTACACGAGCTCAACGGGTGATTTCTCGGTGGTACTATGTCTGGAGTTCCGATAGTCGAACAGAAACTGTTATTTATATTTCTGAACTGTTATTAATATTTTTACTATTATTTAAACACAATAAAATGTCTATTGGTTTGGTTTGCAGCTCAAAATACCAAATAATAATAATTGTTTCCTTTACATTTTATTGAAATATTTGAAAAGCGACTCCATTTGTCAGAGCGAACTTCAAAATTTTAATTAAAATTTTTAAAATCACTTTACATTTATTTTATCGATATTCGATATCACGAACGCGCATTAATTAGTTGAAGAGCTTATGTCAATTCAAGCTTTTTACATTCATGGAATGAATGTCTTTATAACTACCAATACACTACTGAATCTATTTAATTTTCTATAATGATATTGAAAGCTTTGTCTACAATCATCATCTGCCCAGCCATTTCCCAACTATGTTGGGGTCGGCTTCCAGTCTATCCGGATGCGGCTGAGTACCAGTATTTTACGTGGAGCGAGTGCCTATCTGACCTCCACAACCCGTTACTGGGTAATACGAAACCCCTTGCTAAGTCGGTTTGTCAGACTTTCGGGCTTCTGACGACCCGTAACGACTGTCAAAGATCCACGAATGACAGCCGGGACCAACGGCTTAACGTGCTTTCCGAGGCACGGAGGCGTCTTGGAATGTAAAGATGGTCACCCTTAGATTTTATCTATCTACGATTTTTTATTTGGAAATTCAGTTTATCACGTTTTCCACGGACCAGCCGCGGCAAGCGTAGCTTACCTGATCGATCGACCCGTGCAGCTGTTATTATTTAGCCCAAAACTTTAGTCTGTAATATTGCCCAGAATTCACTGCAGTATTCAGTTACTAATTTAAGCACGATTTAATCCGATTATGTAAAACTAGCTTTTTCCCGCGTGGAATTCGAAATATATCCGACGGGAACATACGGGATTAAAAGTACTCTACGTGAAAATCCAGGTTATAAACTATTTGTTTGTCAAATTTCCTCCAAATCCGTTGCGCCAATCCGGAAATACATCCAGACCAACGGACAAAACATCTTCGTTGCTATTTATTACGCAAGGTGGCAGGAACATCGACGCGTTTATTCCGATCCAGCCTGTCCCTTGCTGCCCTCTCCCAGCGACGCCCTAAGCCGAGGTCCATAACCACAGGGGACGCTCTTAGCGTGTAGTTGCTTAGTTTTTAAGTTTTTTAAGCCCTGGCTTGAGGCCATTTTTTTTTGGTAGGAAATCATCAAATAACTTCTCCCGCTCTAGGCGAAGAGAGAAGACTCACTCACTTTTACTGACTAAAACCCACCCGTGTTTCTTCGAACGACTCGCGACCCTGGCAGTGGCTGGAGGCCTTCATTTATTGAGGCATCCACAGGCAAGCCCGGTTAAGCAGACGACAATTTCATAGGTTGAACTACGAGAAGCCATTAAAAAAAAAGGAATGAATTCAGCTCATGATTCTTAACCTAGTGTAGAAATTCTTCGTTCAAAAAATCATGTGTTTCATAGAAAACTGCAATACTTACGCGGTCAAAATGTATGGAACAGCATTAGAATCATGAGCTGAATTGGTTACAGGTTGCGCGTCGAAGTCCCTGTTACAAAAATAGGCAGGATTTTAATTCAACCAATCAGTGACAGAATATACCTACCTAAACCTTACAACAATAAGTTTTAGGATATCAGCACAAAAATAGATTTACAGAACCATAAAGCCATCCCCACACCGTTGTGTAAACCGTTATAGAAAAGTTTCCAGTTCATTTAAAAATATCTGAAGCGTGAAGGAAAACAATATCACCCCATAAACATGTCTTCGCCTTGACCTATTAACTTTGTTAACTTGCAACGATGTAGAGCCTTAGAAGACTTACTTTTAACATAAGCGATGTGTGATGTTCTGCCTTCGACAGTGCTACATCGGCTTTTGGAGGCTCACCGTCACAATACAAAACCAGTTCAAACTTTAGACCAAGCGTTCACCTTAGGTAGACCCTTTGACCTTAGGAGTATGTAAGGATTGTAGCAAGTGGCGTTCTGTAGTTTCTGCCTACCCCCATCCGAAGAAGGCGTGAGATTATGTATGTACTAGTTGCGCCTCGCGGTTTCACCCTCATAAGTTTCGATCCCGTGGGAATATCGGGATAAAAAGTATACTATGTGTTAATCCTGGTTATAAACTATTTGTGTGCCAAATTTCATCCAAACCCGTTCAGTAGTTTTTGCGTGAAAGAGTAACAAACATCCATCCATCCTTACAAACTTTCGCGTTTATAATATTATGTTTAAGTAGGAAGTAGGATTAGAGCCAGTTTTTGACTAACTATAATTTACGGACCGTTATTCGTCAAAATGAACATTCTTTTATCTTTAACCATAATGAAGCACTACCTCATAGCTTTGTATAGTAGACCATTTTTTTTTTTTTTTTTCTGGGTGGGAAATCATCAAATGACTCCTGAGCTCTGGGCGGAGCAGAAGGGAGTGTCAAACTTTTACTGACTAAAACCCACCCGTGTTCCTTCAGTTGCCTGTGCCAGGGGCCACGGTATCTCTTTCGAACAACCCGCAGCCCCGGCGGCATCGGCCCTAGCGGACCCCGTCAGTTCGTGCTGACAGCTCTTTGAGGCGCGCGTGGAACACAACGCGCCGTCGACCCGGGCCTGGTCCTTACCGGGCGGCGAGCTGCCCATAGCTCGCCGCCCGCAAGCCCGCGCCTACGGTGGCCGGGAGTCGGCTGTTGACTCCTGTCCAGGGCGTCTATAGTATAGTAGACCCTTCCATATAAATTTAGCTATCACAGGTAAAATTAGCTAACGAATCTATTTATATATATTTGCCCAGTTTGACGTAAAAAATGCTACCATTGGATTGGGAAGCAAAATGATTCGTATTTGTTTATAGGAACCGAGCATTAGATGTGACCTCGTGAAGTTTCTTTGGTGAAATTGTTCCCAAATCACTGATAGCCTCCTTTCTTCGCATAATATTAGATTCTCAAAATAGCAGATTCTCAAAATATTCGATTCGCTAAATATTAGATTCTCAAAATAGCAGATTCTCAAAATATTAGATTCGCTAAATATTATATTCTCAAAATAGCCGAAATTGTACATTTAACTCGAGAAGTGCATTTTATTTATAAAGAACTTTTTGTGATCCGTTCGATAAAAAATATCCAGTCAACATAACATGACTCGGCTATGAGTAAAGATATAAAATCTCTTTGCTATGAATACCTAAATAAGGCAAGATGTAAGTTTTTATTTGAGATTGTCTGTCACTGTAATCTCTTAAAATTGTTGTCCATTAGGTAAACCGTTTTTTGACAGATGGAACTAGTGATTGCAGATACATACAATACATTGATTGATACACGTACGGTATTATAATGTCTGTAAGAAGCCATAGATAAGATAATTCAATAAGATAAGGCAGTTTATATATTTATTTTATTACGCACTTTAAAGTTAACTTTTACGTAATCTGGAATAGTTCGTTCTAAGACAGCTGTCAAAAAACTTTTAAGCTAATGAACACGGTATAGTTTGAATTTTAACAAAGGAGAATGCCAGGGGACTGTATCAACTTGCGAGGGAGTGGGTCACAACCAAATGTACCTAACATTTGGTTGTGACCAACTCCCTCGCAAGTTCCGCTCCCTCATAAAATTACTCCTATTTACAAGCTTGTATTTATTTATTTATTTTGCTACATGTAAAACACTGGTTAGTAGCCATGCATTCAAATTTCATGACACAGTGTTAAAACATGTACCCTGTAAGGGCACTGCAAATTGTACATAATACTTATTATAATATTGATTCTAATTATTACAATTTACATTATACTAAACACTAACAATTAAATATAAATTTAACTTGCGATGTACATAATATATGTATGTATGTTTGTTCGGGTGGACTCTTGCAACTCAATTTTGAAGCAGATATCTTCAACCGATTGAGCTGAAATTTTGCATGCATGTGTATATCGGATGACAATGTAAAATTATTATGACATGGAGCCAGCCTGATGATGGAACCGGAAGGTGGCCATAGGAACTCAGTAGTTAAACGACACAACCCCATCGAGTTTGGGCTCTTATGATTTGTCTTGACGAATACTTTGGTGCTAGATGGTAACCAGGGTCTGATGATGGAGCTGGAAGGTGGCCATAGGAACTCGGTAATTAAACGACACAACCCCATCGAGTTTGGGCTCGTATGATTCGTCTTGACGAATGCTTTGGTGCTAGATGGTAACCAGGGTCTGATGATGGAGCTTGAAGATGGCCACAGGAACTCATTAATTAAACGACATAACCCCATCGAATTTGGGCTCGTATGATTCGTCTTGACGAGTACTTTGGTGCTACATGGTAACCAGGGTCTAATGATGTACAAGTAGCTTAAGTGCAGTAAATGCATATAACGGAAAAACACTGCTACGCGCTACGAACTACGCCGTAGTCACTCTCGCATCAAAAATACTAAAAAGTTAAAAATAAAATTTAAAGAAAAAACTTTTTAAAAACAAGCTTTTATTACTTGTTAATAAAAAAAACTAAAAAGTTCAAAATAATTTAAGCCTGATAAAAGATAAATATAAGCGTGTTACATTGTGATTGCAAAAGAAAAAAAAATGAAGGTGTAATATGCTAAATGTTCTTTAGTTTTAAATTAGATTTACGTTTTTGTTATGAAAAAGATTCGAGACAGGTCTGACAGGTTGATATGGAGCAAAAAAATCACATTTGTTTTATGGGAGCCCCACTTAGATATTTATTTTATTTGTTGTTATAGCGGCAACAGAAATACATCATCTGTGAAAATTTCAACTGTCTAGCTATCACGGTTCATGAGATACAGCCTGGTGACATAGACAGACAGACGGACAGCGGAGTCTTAGTTATAGGGTTTCGGTCTTACCCTTTGGGTATGGAACCCTAATAAAAAAGGCAAAACAAAGTCTTGGCTTTATTTATTTTGAGTGCTTGATTGTACTTCGGCTATTTTGAGAATATAATATTTAGCGAATAAATTCATAGCCTATGCTAAAAGAAACATGTTTGCTTAGGTCCCGTAACAAGTAATTCACTTACGACTTAATCTGTGATAACTACACGGAGTCCGCCGGCAGATTTTACACTATGAACAGAGCTCACTGCGACTAGCAAAGCATCAGCAGAGGGAGCGGGGATTCGGCGCGGAAGTGTTTCACTGTTGCGGATTGTTTAGTAGCCATGAGTCAGTAGACGGGACCGCACCACGCTTTTGCGGTTGAAGCGTATTTTGCGAACAATAATTCGATCAATGTGGCGAGGCGTCGGTTTTGTTCTCACTTTGATATCCGACGATTAAAGGATGGTCCGTCAAACCAATTGATATGGACGTGGGTACAGAAGTTTAGAGAAACTGGATCAGTCGGAAATGAGCCTCGGCCTGGACCTTCAACGTCTGTTACTACTCCTGAAAACGCAGAACTTGTGAAAAGGGAAATTTTGACAAATCTGCGTAAGTCTGTTCGAAAGATTGTAGCATGGTTTAAAATAGACATCAGTTTAAAAAATTATTTTAAAAAAATTGAGGCTTCATCCATATAAGCTCCAAATCATCCAACAGTTTAAAGTAGATGACTTCATAAAAAGGCAGAATTATGGTAGAGTCGTTCTGGAACGATTTTTTAAGCCTACGCGGTTATGTTACATCTTTTTCAGTGACGAGGCGCATTTTCACATCGGAGGATACGTTAATAAACAGAATATGCGTTATTGCAGTGCGAGCAATCCAAAAGAAATTCATAAAAAGCCTCTCCACAGCCCGAAGACCACAGTTTGGTGCGCCATTTCTGGAAATGGCATAATTGGACCTTATTTTTACGGCAGAGGCGAAACCGTTAACGCACAATGATACTGCGTGATGCTGGACAACTTTTTTATACCGGAGCTGCACCGTCATGCTAGCTACAATAACAGAACCCACTTTCAGCAGGATGGGGCTACGGCACACACCTCCAGGGACTCAATGACTAAACTTAGACCACTTTTTCCCGGAAAATTGATGTCGCTTTGGCGACATAACCTGGCCCCCTAGACCTTTTTCCTGTGGGGGATACCTCAAATCTCGTGTCTACAGCAATTTGCTATCAACAATAAAGGCCCTGCAAGAAAATATCCGACGTGAGATTGCGGCTATCAGTCCAGAACTTTCCAAGCGAGTTTTGCCAACATGAAAGAAAGATTGCAAGAATGTTTTTGCGGCTAGAAGGTCGCCATTTGAGTGGAGTGATTTTTAAAACCTAAAATCCGCATTATTATTTTGTAAGATGATAAATAAATAACTTTGTTTTTCATTATATTTTTATTTCATTATGTTTTTTTAAGTATAAAATCTGCCGGCGGACACCCTGTACATGTGAGGCTCGCTCCGGAAACTCAATTTGGTAATTAAATTCTCAAAGACATCAATCACATGCTGGCTTGGGTTTTGGCAGCACACCTGAACCGCGTTCAAAAGCTGGCACTGTCATTATTGTTAAAGGATATTGACACAGCCAGCTCTTGAACGTGGTTCAAATGTGCTGACCTCGTTCAGTTTCATTGGTGAAATTGGTCCTAAATCAATAAAAACCTATGCTAAACGAAGTCTGCTGGTTAGGTCCGTAGCAAGTAATTCACTTACAGCTTAATCTGTGGTACCTACATACGTATGAGCCTCGCTTCGGAAACTCAATTTGGTAATTCGATTCTCTTAGACTTCGTTCATGCTTGCTGGTTTTGGCTTTAAATAAGTAAACGCAACCGACACCTAAACCACGTTCAAGAGCTGTCACTGTCATTATTATAAGGGAGGGCGCCCACGAGCAACTTTTATCTCAGCAACATATTTGTCTCTCACATCAAAGCATAAAAGTGCTGTCTTTGTCGCGTCGCTACATGCGCGCACTTACATACACACCCGTAGACTTGATGTGAGAGACATTATTATGGAACATTGGCACAGACAGCTCTTGAACGTGGTTTAGATCAGTATCATTGGTGAAATTGGTTCTAAATCGCTAAAAACTTATGCTAAAAGAAGCATGTCTGCTTAGGCCCCTTACAAGTAATTCACTTACGACTTAATCTGTAGTACATATGAGGCTCGCTTTGGAAACTCAATTTGGTAATTACATTTTCAAAGACTTGGTTCATGCTTGCTTGGGTTTTGGCATTAAATAACATTAATATTCTGAATAAACGAAATGATTTTGAAGGGGAGCATGACTAGAACAGGACGGAAGGAACTCGCAAACAATAAATAATAAGTTTGTGTATGAAATTAATATTTGGAGGAGGGGCTTGTGGCTATGTATGCAATAACAGCATGGGTCAATCGATCAGGTTAAGCCACGCTTGCCGCGGATGGTACGTGGATAAGTATATCAATACATGGTCCCGGCTGTCATTCGTCGACTGGTTGTCAGACTTTCGTGCTTCTGACGGCCGTAACGATTGCCAGAGATCCATGAATGACAGCCGTTATACTAATACTCAAACTATTTATTTTATTTACAAAACATCTTAACAAAATAGCTAATAAAGAAACGGATAGTACGTTCAATAGCTTCGTTATCTAAAATCCACTCAGCAGAAATACCTTTAAATTCACCTGATTCAGCAGATTAGGCGTTGCAGACGGCAATTGTTTCGGCAATCTTTGCGCAGCAGGCTCAGTAAGCTCTTAATGGTTTCGCACTGAATTTCAGTCCAACTTTTATTTAAACTTATAAAACACTAGCTGCGCCCTGCGGTTTATAAGTTTTGATCCCGTGGGAATATCAGGATAAAAAGTATCTTATATGTTAATCCTGGTTATAAACCATCTGTGTGCCAAATTTCATCCAAATCCGTTCAGTAGTTTTTGCGTGAAAGAGTAACAAACATCCATCCATCCATCCATCCATCCATACAAACTTTCACGTTTATAATATTAGTAGGATAATTGTGCAAGATACAAACGTAGATAATCTTTATTAAGAGGAATAACGAAGAGAAAATATTAAAATAAAATTGTGCTCTACAATAAGCGGTCTTATTACTAAAGTAACGTCGGAAAACCATTGGATGAACAAGAACTTGGGAAGGTCAGGCCAGTACACACGCAGGCACATAAACGCACCAATTCGATTATTCCTGCTCCAAAATTTTCAAGAGGGTCGCATTCTTTTGTAAAGCGGTGACCGCTACACGTGGCCGTAAAGTCCAAATACGGAGAATTTAATACACCTTAATATCAAATACTGGTCGAGATTACAGATTTTCATGACGTCCGTTATACATGTCGGAAACGTTCTTCTAGGAAATCGTAGCTTGAGTGTCATATAGGTTTACTAAATATTGTGACATTTATATTTATATATCGGGAGCAATTCCCGTAATTTTAAGAATGTTCACAGTCTAATCTCAGTCTGAATCTATCAAAAATACATGTAATGTCCCTACGTTCTTGACAAGTTTTTGACATTGATTATCGCTGAGTTGAGATTGCGACTTGAATTTTAACGTTTTTTAAATACGAGTATTGTCCTGCAGGTATTAATTAATTTCTATAAAAGCTTTACAAAGCTTCGCTATTAATAATATGTTTATACGTGATAAAATATTTGTTTTATTAGTCAAATGATCTAAAGTGGAATTCCTGCCATCAGACGCGTAGGATATGAAACTGAAATGAAACCATGTAAGTAACTGTTAGGTAAATGTATTACCAAGCAAGTTACATTTTCATTTCTCGAGAAAAGTGAACACGATGTTATAAATATGAACTAGCAAACTGATACTCACTAAGCTTAGAAAAGGAAGCCTTGCTTTTCTTCATTTTTATTTTCAGAAGTTTCGCACACATCATTTTATTAACCGACGAAATAAAACGGAGGAGATTTTCATGTCGACGCGTATTTTTTTTTTTTTATGTATGACCACGCACAACTTTTTACAGAGTAGTCCGATTTTGATAATTATTTTTGTATTGGGAAGGGTATACCCCAAAGTTGGTTCCATATAAATTTGGAAAAAAAAGTCCAACCCCGAAGGGTGGGAAAATAGGAGTTAGTTATTTTAGTTAGTTTATTGTTCACTCAGAGATTTGAATGCTGAGTTGTGTATTATTACTCTACTCAGTGCCACATATGCCTGCCCTTTGGCAAACAATTAGTAGATTATAGCCACAAAAAATTATAAAATGAAAACTTTTTAATAAAATAATTAAACCTCCGAAAAAACTGAAAAGCAAAAAATAATAAACCTTTTTTATTTAATCTTAATAACTAAGTTCTTAAATAAATTTTGAGTCGGCTCCGTTTAAATTTAAGGCAATTTAGTGTTTGTTTATTGATTGTTTGGCGCTGACTCAAAATTATATAGGTATACTTACATTAGTTTGAGAACTTAGTTATTAAGGTTAAATAAAAAAGATTTATTATTTTTTGCTTTTCAGTTTTTTCGGCGGTTTAGTTTTTTTGTTAAAAAGTTTTTTTTATGAAACTAGCGACCCGACCCCTGGGTGTCTACTCCCTAAGCACGAAATCTGTAGTATCGGCCGAAACTCCATAGTTTCTGCCGATACTATACAAAAAAACTTATAAGGAGTATGAAACGTCCATATGTTTCATACTCCTTATTACTTTTTTTATATATAATTTACAAAACTGAGGTACAGACGGCAGCAGGTCAAGCTACCCGAAACTGTAAAATTTTCCCGATCAACCTTGAACCTTAATGTTTTAGCGATAAAGTTGAAAACCTATTAAAGAAATTTGTCAGATTGTAGTAGCTTGACGTGCTCGCGTATGTACAATCATAAGTGCATTAAAACAGTAACAACACAATATTTCTGTTGACATCTACTAGATGTGGATCTAGCATGCATAATTTAAGTAAAACAATTAGTATTTACAAAACAAAAATCAACAAAACTTACAAAATGTGAACTTTTCCATAGATAATGAAAAAACTTTGGGAAAGAACAATTAAATATAAAAATAAATTATAGCATTAAGACTTTTAGTCCTAACTGAGGGTACAGAACCAGCAAAGACGTCTATTTCACCACAAATGGAGTTGGCAAGAGAAAGCATGCGGCAAATGGATTACTATGGATACTTACGGACATAAGTTTAGTTCGGGGCCCCAACTAAGAATGAATGACAACACGATTTGGCAGTTGTCTCTAATCCTGACATGTTTTTGCCTGTTCGATTTTTTATATTTTTTACTTGTTTTTACGGATCAACTCCTCTTGGACGTCTCCGTATCATCGGCCCTAGCGGACCCCGTCAATTCGTGCTGAACCTGACGCGAGCTCCGTCTTAGGAATTTTCGATCAGGTCACGTGTCCTGACGCGAGTTTAACATTTTTTACCCCTCACACAAAAGTGCACAACGCCGCTAAAGAAGTTTTCACTTAAAAAAATAACAAGTTGGGGGTGAACATCCACACCAAACGGCCATCGCTCAGCATAATGCTAAAACCGTAAACGAGACAGAGCCCCAGCGCTGATTTTCAGCGACAGCCTGCGTTGACGTCATGACGTCAACCACAGTGCAGCATAATAAATGATTAGACAAAAATAAAACCAACAATCAAAATATGAAATAAAATAAACCAGTGCAGCATACGAAACTACAAATCATGAACATTCAATAGGTAGGTACTCCAACGTAATCTTCCTACAAAATATCGATCGTTCAGAAATCGGAGCAAGACGTATGACCGATTCTCGCCCGCCCGACCTGATATCAGTAGTACATGAAAGGATAGGCGTCATTATTCAGCCGCTTTTTATCTGTGACAATCCCGGCTACAGTCAGCGGTTGCCGAATAGAAGTATAACTAATCAATCACCCACAAAAAGCGGCTGTCGACGTTCTGCATAATGCGGTCTTAAGCTACGGGTCCATAGAAGAGCGGTGACCGCCATATGCGGCCGTAATATCCAAATACAGAGCGTTTTTGACACCTTAACGTCAAACACTGGTGAAAATGAGGGGCTTGTGTGGCTAAGTAATAACAGCCGCATAGGTCGATCGATCAGCTTAAGCTACGCTTGCCGCGGTTAGTCCGTGGATGGGTGACCATCTTTACGTATTAAGACCCCTCCGTGCCCCACGATAGCGGCGGTAAGACCCCTCTTTGAGGAGTGGCTAGAGAGGCGTCACGGCGCTCTCACCTACCGCCTGACGCAGGTCCTCTCCGGACACGGATGTTTCGGGAGGTTCCTGCACATAATCAGGCGGGAGGAGACGCCCAGGTGTCATCACTGCGAGGATCGCCCAGAGGACACGGTGGAGCACACGGTGGAGGTCTGCCCCGCTTGGGCAGAGCTCCGCCGTGTCCTCGTAGAGGCGATCGGCAGCGGCGGCGACCTCTCGCGCCCGGCCCTGGTGCAAGCCATGGTCCGGGGCGAGAGGGAGTGGGAGGCGGTCACCTCCTTCTGCGAAGCAGTCATGCTAGCGAAGGAGGTGGCGGGATGGGCGAGGGAAAGATCCTCACGCCTCAGCCGCCGAGGTAGACGCTCCGGGCGTCGGGAGCCGCGTGACGACTCCCGGCCACCGTAGGCGCGGGCCTGCGGGCGGAGAGCAATGGGTAGCTCTCCGTCCGATCAGGACCAGGCCCGTGCCGGACGGCGTGTATGTGTTCCACGCGCGCCTCAAAGAGATGTCAGCGTAGTTGACGGGGCCCGACAGGGCCGAAGCCTGCCGGGGTAGCGGGATTGTCCGAAAGGGTTACCGCTGCCCTGGTACGTAAAGGGCTAAGGAAGGAACACGGGTGGGTTTTAGTCAGTAAGAGTCTGACACTCCCTTCTGCTCCACCCAGAGCGGGAGGAGTCATTTGATGATTTCCCATCCACAAAAAAAAAAAAAAAAAAAAAACCCCTCCGTGCCTAGGAAAGCACGTTACGCCGTTGGTCCCGGTTGTCGTTCCTGGATCTTTGACAGTCGTTACGGGTCGTCTGGAGCCCGAAAGCTTAACAACCAGTCTTACCAAGGGGTTTTGGTATTACCCAGTAACTGGGTTGTGGAGATCAGATAGGTAGTCGCTCCATGTAAAATACTGGTACTCAGCTGCATCTGGTTAGACTAGAAGCCGACCCCAACATAGTTGGGAAAAGGCTAGCCAGATGACTGGTGAAAATGACAGATTGCATGACGTCCGTTACAAATAACCGATGCTACGAGTATGTATGAGCCTACCTACTATGTACCTAATCTTTCTATACTAGTAATAAAGCTGAAGACATATGACATCTTTCCACCCGCAATAATAATAAAATAATAAATTTCTTTATTTAAGAAATTTATGCAATGGGCCCGCGTGGTGGATTACGGCCCACTCCCTCTCGCCGAGAGATAGCGTGAGTCTTAGCAGGGGGAATATTATAGGCTGATTATTTTATAAGCCTTCCTCACGAATTCGGCTATCAAATGCAAAAAGATTTTTTCAAATCCGACTGGGAGTTCCGGAGATTACCTCTTACATATAAAGTTACAAACAAACAAATTTTACCTCTTTATAATATTAGTATAGATAATATAGATGACCGAAACTCTTCTGTAGGAAACAGTTAGCTTCAATGGTGACCTATGTTCAGTGGTGGACGTCTAGAAACTGATAACTAATATTGATGACGATAATGCTATCAACGAACGTGAAGATAATAAAACTCATTCAATTGATAATATATCGTGTTAGCCTCTTACGACACTCGGTTTCAAAGATACGGAGATTGACTGTTCTTAGCTCGTAACCAGACAGCTTATAACACTTTTAATTTAAGTAGAATATCTTAAACGGATCCAGAAATATCATTCGTATAGTTCATTATACCCTATTTATTATATTTACCTGACGCTTCGGCTCACTTTAGATAACACAACTGATTATAAACGGCTATAAATCAATATTCTTAGTATTCATTTCTTGCTGATTTGTCAATTTGTAAAATTTTATATATTCTTGGACTGAATTGTATTTTAGTACATTGAGTCATGGATTATGGAGTAGGTTCTATAGATAGGGTTCTATAATCATAGTCTCTATCGGAATATAGGTATTTCTTAATCAAGAATTAGCAGGAGTTATTATACACCTTATCTGAATCGTCATTCGTACTTACAGTAGCTCGTCATACTTCGCTTACACACATAATATATGCTGGAAGAGATGTATTTAGAAATAAGCATCATATTTATACGTATTTTTCTGTTCCTTTCGTCTTGTTTGTTATATATGCGTATTTTTTTTTTGTAAGCCTATATTGTGTCCCACTGCTGGGCAAAGGTCTCCCATTTTTTCTTCCAAACTTTCCCGTCTTGTACGATCTCTGGCTATGTTGGCCCTGCAAATGATATAAGATCGTCACACCACCTTCGCTTTGGTCTACCTCAACGGCGATGTCCTGCGCCAGGCGTCCTGTATGTGACGATCTTTGCCCATCTCTACGGGTGCATACGTGACGTGTATATAAATAAAACGTTAAATAAATATACATAAACTCACACCTTTTTCCCATGGGAGTAGTAGTAGTATTATAAAATTATGATTTTTATGATTTTGGAGTAGGTCTACTTTTGAACGTTGTTTTCAGCAATGCTAAGTTCACCTTAAATATTTTAAGTAATATTAGGTTAAAAGAGGCTTATTTTGCAACATTTATTTTGTCCTGCTTATGTCCAATTGTTATGGAGGACCATGATCCGTAATTCTTCACTATTATTGTGTACATAATCAATTGCAAAAGAAAATCTTCAAGTTGTAGTACTTACTGACAATGTTCTATCCTGTATGTCCAAAAGGCATTTCTCTTTACGGAAAATACCATTACGTGTTTTTTTTTTTTTTTTTTTTTCTCAGAAAATTATGATAGCATTCAAAAGTACTCAAAACTATTTTACTGATATTTCTCATCAGTCCTTTCTTGTAGATTGTATAAGAAATCCAAGTTCTAACACTTATAAAAGGCCCAAACTGTATATATTATTATTAGCCAATTTAAAATTAACTAGAAAGGTTATATGTCAGTCTATTTAAAAGTCCAAAACCATAGAGAAAGGTAATACCAACCATATAGACTTTATTGAAGAATCGACTAAAGATTGATTTTTGTAAATAAGTAAATCAAATAAATCAACAGCAGTGTGATTCTGTAACCATCTCACCGTGAAAACTTAGGTGAAGTGAGCGTGGAGTGAGCAGTCATTCCAATTAATGTAGGGATTGACACTAATTATTGACAGCTCACTCTAAGCTCACTTCACCTAACTTTTTACGGAGAGATTTTTACAGAATCGAACGGCAGATTGCTAATGAATTTCGACTATTGGAATGTAAATAATCGAAATTAAATGTAAAAACAATTACATAAACTTGTAAAGATAATATTAAAACACAATAACTTACGTTTATTGAAACAATAATCCACTTTTAACAGCACACACTCACTTTTCACACAAATTCACAAAACAAACCACTTGAAATCATCCTAGGAAACGTTCATTACGAAGAACGTTGTACATTATAAGTTTTCGCGATGTTTTACGAAATTTTCGCGTGCGCGGTGCGACCTCCCACACCGTGTGCGCAAACCGTACTGAGCTGAAATCATCGAAAACATAGGCAGAGATAACTCTTGTTACGGCAAAACATATTTATCACAGTTCGACCAAATTCTAGAGTACTGACTTGTGGAAAATCGCTTCTAGTAACTGTACTTCTGAATTTTTCAAGATTATATATCCAGAAAATTGAAAAGTAATTAAAAGGTTTGGTACGACTAGTATTGTTTGCATTCTGCCTCATTAGCTTTCAGCTTGTTGGTTTTGTGAATAATGTTTTGATCGATACAAGGAGTGTCGGAAATGTGTCCTTGGACTAGTGAGGCTGGAGGAAAGGCTTCGCGCGCTTAAGAAGCACAGCTAACGACTATTTGCTGAGGATAAAAATGACCCATTGAATGTTCATGATTTGTTTTCGACCACTTTTGTTGGACATATCACTGTCTGTCATCTGCAATATACATTTGTAGGTATTATAAAATAAAGTCATTTTTCGTGTCTGTCTGTTTGACGGCGTTGTTCTTCTAATGAAGCAAGGGTTTTTATGCGATTTGCACCATCATTTAGAAAATTTATTCTGGAGGATTTATGTACAATACATTAAATTTTAATATCTATATACTAATAATAAAGTTGTAGCGTTTGTTTGTTTGAACGCGCTAATCTATAGATGTATACAGGGTGGCAGGGACATCGACGCGCAATGTGTAACCATGGATGCAGCTTTTACAGCTTAGACTCCATAGCGTCGAAATTTTTCGTCGGTTATTAAAAAAAATATTGCTGTTCCATACATTTTGACCGCGTAAGTATTGCACTTTTCTAAGAAAGATAAGTTTTTTTTTTTATAACCGACAAAATATTTCGACGCTATGGGGTCTAGTATCATGTGCTGAATCCATGATTACAGTTTGCGCGTCGATTTACCTGCCATCCTGTATAGTAAAATTTAATAGCCCAATTCTTGAGGAAGGCTATTTAGGCATTACGCTAGGACCCTTAGGAGAGGGGCAAAAATAAAAAAAATAAACAAAAATAAAACGATATAAAAGCGCGAGCAGGCGATGCGATGCGACTCGGTGGGTCAGAGGAACAAGACATTTCGTTTAGTTATACTTAAATAAATCTTGATTTTTTTTCAATTCGTTAAAACCGGACGAAGCAGGGTCGTGTCGTTAGTTTCATAATAAAATGATGCGAGCTAATACTACTGTAATTACCTACTGTGCTTTGCGAAACTTCTGGAAAGAAATGATCAAGAAAAGCAAGGCTTCCTGTTCTAGCCTTAGCAAGCATCGTGTTCACTTTTCTCGAGAAATGAAAATACATATATCCTCCTCGGAAATAAATTGTGCGAACAGTTACTTGTACATACGTACTCGTAAGTGTATCCTACTTCTAAATGCATTCACTTTAATTGCTTTAAATTAATTAACTAATAAAACAAATATTTTTACAGTGTAAATCGGAAAGATGCATTCCACCATATTTTATTAATTAAAATATAGTAACTGGCGAATTAAATAAATTAACAACTGAGAGAAACTGTCCAGTGATACGCGGACTCGAAGATTAACCCCTACACACAAACTTACCTCTTTATAATATGACTAGCTGCGCCCCACGGTTTCACTCGCATACGTTTCGATCCCGCGGGAATATCGGGATAAAAGTATCCTATATGTCAATCCTGGTTATAAACCATCTGTGTGCCAAATTTCATCCAAATCCGTTCTGTAGTTTTTGCGAGTGAAAAAAGTAACAAACATCCATCCATCCATACATACAAACTTTCACGTTTATAATATTAGTAGGACTAGTCTCTGCCCGCGACTTTGTTCACGTAAAATTTATTGATCCCCCAACCCAACCCATCGTATTGCATCGCCTGCCTACTACATCATTTCGCATAGAGTTCTTTCTGACTTTTTTTTTTGTTTTTGTTCGGCTCCAAAGGGTCCTAGCGTGATGTTAAATCTTATAGCCTGTAGCTTTCCTCAAGAATTGGGCTATCAAATGCAAAAATATTTTTTCAATACCGACTGGTTGTTCCAGAGATTAGTTGGTTCAAACAAACAGACTCTTCAGCTTTATTATTAGAATAGTACAGATTTTTTTTTTGTAACGAAAAAAAAAATGGCCTTTACCCGCGACTTCATTCATGTAAAATTTCTTGTCACGTGAAACATAAAAAATATCGCATGACAATCAGCAATACTGTAGCTTCCAATTAGTGAAATAATTTTTCGGAAGTGAATCGGTAGTTCCCAAAACTACCCCCTACATAAATAATCATTATCTGCCTAGTCTTTTTATAGGAACATGACTTTTCATAACAACACAACAAAAATAGGCATGTAGGTTTCGGTTTAAAGAAACTTTATTCTTAAATAGGTTTTCATTGAGCATAAAGTAAGACTTCATTTATAGATACTTGTAACGATGTCAGTTCCAATATATGTATAATCAATTACCAGAAGCAATTAAATATGGTCAAAAATGTTATATATTTATAAATAAACTAAAACAATACCTAATCCATAAATGCTAGTATAATATTAATGAATATTTTAATGATAAATAAAATTAATATTTAAAAATGAATACCAAAAATAATTAATAAAGTCAAAATCGAAGTGAGTAGTAGAAAACCATTAATATTCTACTCTTTCAAATAATAATATAACAATAGCCCTCTTCCTCTATCCTATCTTGCTGTGCCCGACAGGGGTGGACCCTGTCTAATGATCTAAAATGATGTATATTTTATAATATACCTACCACCTAAGTTCACATTGTGGAATGCAATAAATGTATTGAGTATTGATTGTAATTTTTGTAATCAAGACATAATAGAACGCAGATAAATAGTCAGTCTTTACTCTCAATAGCAAGCCTGATAGCACGCCAGGTTAATTGTAGTTGAAGAAAAGCAACATCACGCCTGTATTAGTATAAGGATTAGGCAGAAGTATATAGTACTGTAGAGGACTAGTCGAGCCCTCTGAGGTAACGGGAGGAATCAAACAACTATATGACTCCTTTTAGATTATATTGGCAGAACGTCTTTTCATATTTCTGACTAAATTACAACTGACTGTTCTAAGCAAAATTAATCCTAATTAAATATTTGACAATAGCTTGAACGTTCCAATGCAACCCGCGCTAAATTATAGCCGGCCTGCACAACGTCAGGTGGCCTTCGGCAGACAAACCTCTACATGAGCTACGCCCATCCTTGAATAAAAGGATTGGTATGCTCTCGCTTCTAAACAAGACTTTTATTTACAACATTCGAACACCCAGGCTCTTCCTGCCCATCCCTATGATAATAATTACCTAACGCCATATGATATATACAGTGTGAGATCCAACTCTTGCAAGAGTAGGCTTAAGTCAGGGTGAACGAATCGCGAGTCCGACATAATGACAAGTGTCGAATAAATTAATATTTACCTGTGCCACTGTGCACCAACATTAACTAACGTCTTCCTGCTTAAACCTCGTCGCGCCAAAACTAGCGTAAAAGACCCGACGCGGCCTCCTAAATACAAATAAATTGACGTAACAGTTCACATCGGCCTATACTCCATTCGGAATAAGATTAGACATTAAAACAAACCTTTTTTACAGTCCGTTCAACCGATTTTAACTTCTATTCCGAAGGTATAAGGATGGCGTTAAAAGCAAAAAAGTGGTTACAATACCAACTATTTACTGCAGCTGCCATTTGTCATGCCACCAACGCAATAGAAGTCAAAATCGGTTGAACGGACTGTAAAAAAGGTTTGTTTTAATGTCTAATCTTATTCCGAATGGAGTATAGATGACGCTTAAAAAAAATGATCTTAACTTCAAACTCTTTTACTCCATCGGACGGTATTGAGCCAGAGGGAGGGAAAAGGCTAAGAGGTCAGTGTCCATCGAAAAAACCTATCTTATGCCCATAGTCCAGAGGAAACATTTCCAAAAATCTACTCCGTTCTCATTAAACTCAATGTAACATCAGTCAATACTGATAGAACTGCTGTGGGTCCTCCAATATAAGTTGAACCAATTGTGTCAACCAAACACACTTTGTAAAGGTTATGCCCAGTGTCAACCCCCCTGTAGGTTTACAAATCTACAGTTTACAAATCTAAGTACCTCTCCTAACTCGCGTTATTAAAATTCTGGAGTACGTTCATGCTATCTCAGCCTATTAACACCCAAATAATGTCGATGACGATATGTGCACTCCCTCAGACTCCTTGAAGCTGCGAGGTGTGGCACCTCACTCGCTCCCAGCCGCGTCCGGTATTTTGTCCCAGCATATGCAAAAATACAAATGATAACATGATAATATACCGTATCGTAATAATCGAACTAAAATAACGTACTAAAAGTGGTGTTTACATCTAACTGACGTTGACATGACAATTAATGACAACTAAAGACAACAAAAGTGTACATCATAATATGAAAAGGTTTTATCAAAAAGCTTTTATCTCTGAACTTACATTTTATAAACTTGTATTTTAAAATTAAAAACTTCTTTACTAGATGTTGATAATTATTGGAAAATATTTTCACAAACTTATTAATCATTGAAAAGTGTCTTGGAATAAAGCGTTTAGTTTTAGCTTTTCTAACAAATGAGTATTTTTTTCTTTACTCGTGCTTTTTTCATATTGATAGTAGCACATTGTGAAAGAACATAATTAATCAATAACATTACTAATAATTGTAATTTAGCCGTAATAAATTAATTGAATTGACATGAAAATGAATTATCACTCTCGGGGTTATCTATGCGATGTATGACAGAAACACTACGATCAAAGTTCGCAACCTCACCCGTAGGAAAATTAAGTAAGTCTTTCAATTGCACAGAATTGTTCATCACCTCTGTGTATTCGTCTCTGACTGCACATAACTCTACATCACCTTTGACTAAGTCAATTTGATATTCCACCTTACTGTCGTCATGTGACACTACGACGCAGCGACGACGACGAGCATTCTCCTTTATTTCCGTGGACGACTCGACATGATGATTCTTTTTGTCTCAACAATCAAAAAATTATCCTCAGTAACTTGATCACCAACGATGTTATTTTTAATGGCAGCGTTGCCGTTAGCGTACATTTTACACATTTGACGTACCTTTTAAGCCTCCCATGTATAATGTGTAATGGGGTCCATTTTACGTACCTTTTCAACTTAACATCCAACATTTAAACCGCCGCCAAAACGAGAAAACGAGATAGGTCTTCGGTCCTAAGTACTTCCGGTGCCCTGTGAAGTCACAGACCTATGTAATGTAGGAGTAAGAAGTAGCTCTGTCTCGCTTCCGCCGAGAGTAGGCAATGAACATTGTATCGTGTATCCGACCGGCCGGCGGGGGCACAGGGCGCGGCCCGCTCACCAAGTGACCACAGACACACAGAACACACACTACTCTATCTATGACTACTCTATAACTCTACTCACAGGGCGCGCTTGTTTGCAAAGAGGATAGTTTTGATAGGTACATTTTACCGAGTGCCTCCCTGATGCAACTCCAGGGCATGGTATTGAAGGCATTGGCGATGTCTACACCGCCAAGACAACCCCACCCCGGGCCACAGCATCCCCTGTCGTGAGGGCTTGCACGCGCATGATGGCGTCGTAGTAGCCCCCTTTTTTTTTTTTTTTTTTTTTTTCAGGATGGGAAATCATCAAATGACTCCTCCCGCTCTGGGTGGAGCAGAAGGGAGTGTCAGACTCTTACTGACTAAAACCCACCCGTGTTCCTTCCTTAGCCCTTTACGTACCAGGGCAGCGGTAACCCTTTCGGACAATCCCGCTACCCCGGCAGGCTTCGGCCCTGTCGGGCCCCGTCAACTACGCTGACATCTCTTTGAGGCGCGCGTGGAACACATACACGCCGTCCGGCACGGGCCTGGTCCTGATCGGACGGAGAGCTACCCATTGCTCTCCGCCCGCAGGCCCGCGCCTACGGTGGCCGGGAGTCGTCACGCGGCTCCCGACGCCCGGAGCGTCTTCCTCGGCGGCTGAGGCGTGAGGATCTTTCCCTCGCCCATCCCGCCACCTCCTTCGCTAGCATGACTGCTTCGCAGAAGGAGGTGACCGCCTCCCACTCCCTCTCGCCCCGGACCATGGCTTGCACCAGGGCCGGGCGCGAGAGGTCGCCGCCGCTGCCGATCGCCTCTACGAGGACACGGCGGTGCTCTGCCCAAGCGGGGCAGACCTCCACCGTGTGCTCCACCGTGTCCTCTGGGCGATCCTCGCAGTGATGACACCCGGGCGTCTCCTCCCGCCTGATTATGTGCAGGAACCTCCCGAAACATCCGTGTCCGGAGAGGACCTGCGTCAGGCGGTAGGTGAGAGCGCCGTGACGCCTCTCTAGCCACTCCTCAAAGAGGGGTCTTACCGCCGCTATCGTGGCGTGCCCTGCGCTGGGTTGCGATAGTCGCGCCTTCCATTCCACCATGAGACCGCGCTGGAGGTCCGTCCGCTCCGCAGCGATTTGCCGCGGGTGCAGAGTTTCCCCCCGACGTAGTGCCTCCGCGCGCCAGTCATACAGGCGCGCGAGGACTATCGCCTCCAGATCCCATGGTGGCAGTCCGGCAAGGAGGCTTGCTGCCTCGCCCGAGATCGTGCGGTATCCCCGGATAAGCCTTATGGCTACCACCTTTTGGGGCGCGTTCAGGTAGTGTGCGGCTCGAAGCCGCAGTGAACGCGCCCATACCGGGGCCCCATAAAGGGCCATGGACCGCACGACCCCCGCGTAAAGCCTCCGGCAGGAGGCGTTTGGCCCCCTAAGGTTGGGCAGGAGCCGCTTTAAGGCGGCCCCGGCCGATTCCAGTTTGGGGGCCAAACGTCGGAAATGCTCGACGAAGTTCCACCGGCTGTCGAGGACGAGACCCAGGTATCTCATCGTTGTCTCGACGCCGATGTGAACCCCTCCTACCATCAGTTGGGATCCCGAAGGTGGCCCGTACCGGGGCCCATGAAAGGACATGGCCTCGGACTTGTGCAATGCCACCTCGAGACCCAACTGCCGGATCCTTTCCACGACTATCGCAACCCCGCGTGTCATCGCGTCGGCCGCCGCCTGATGCGACCTCCCCTGCGCCAGGACCAGCGTGTCGTCAGCGTAGCAAACTACGCTGACGCCATCAGGGAGGTCGGCCCGCAGCACCCAGTCGTAACCGATGTCCCACAGGAGCGGCCCCAGAACCGATCCCTGTGGGACACCGCACGACATCTCTCGCCGGTTCCAATTCCCGTCGCGACCGGGGTAGATGACGGCTCTGTCCGTCAAATACGCCCCGACTATTCGACGGAGGTAAGTCGGCACCCGGTGATACCGGAGTGCCTCCCCTATGCAGCTCCAGGGCAGGGTGTTGAACGCGTTGGCGATGTCGAGTGACACCGCCACGACCACCCCACCCCGGGACACCGCGTCCCCCGTCGTGAGGGCTCTCACGCGCATGATGGCGTCCACCGTCGAGCGCCCCTTGCGGAAGCCAAACTGGCACTCCGCAAGATCCGGCCCCGTCCTCACCAGGTGCCCGACAAGGCGGCCCGCAATCACTCTCTCAAAGAGCTTGCCGACCTCGTCGAGCAGCACTATGGGCCGGTATGCGGACGGAGAGTCCGCAGGGCGCCCTGGCTTCTGAATGAGGACCAGCTTCCCCGTCTTCCAACGGAGTGGAAACTGGCCTCTCTCCATGCATGCGCTTAAGAGCGCCTCCAGTCGAGGCCCGAGAGCCCTCGAGGCCAGGACCCAGGCTTTACCCGGCAAGCCGTCGGGTCCCGGGGCGGTATTTTTGGCCTTCAGCCTGCCTACCGCCGCTCTCAGATCTACCCCGGTCACTTCAGGGGTGTCGTCGTCGTCGTCCGTGTGGTCCGCTTCGGGCACCGCAAGTGGCGGAGCCATAGGCGGGGGAGTATGCTCCCCCCGTGAAGGGAACAGAGCGCTCACCACTTCCTCCACCAGCTGGGGTCGGAGACTCTGCGTCAGCGGGGGGGCCCAGGTGCGGAGTTTATTCCGCACCATTCTGTAAGGGCGCCCCCATGGATCTCGGTTCAGAGTCTCCAACATCTCCTCGCGGGCCGTATCCTTGGCCCGCTTGACAGCCTCATGGAGGGTGGTCTTCGCCGCTCTGTACCCCTCGTACAGCTCCACCTCCGTGGCTTCCGCATCCGGAGGGCGGATGCGGAGCCTGCGGTGCCTGGTGTACCGATGTCGCGCGTCGACGCACGCCTTGCGTAGCGCCCTAACCTCCTGCGACCACCAGTACACCTGACGTCGGGCGCGTCCTGGCCGGACTCGGGGCATTGCCACGTCACAGATCTCGGACATGGCCTCCCGGAACCACTCCACCTCATCGTCAATGTCAGCAGGCCTGTCCGGTGAAAACACCCAGGCCTGCACGATCGAGGCTTCCAGGAGAAGCTCCCGGTCCAGCTGCTTCAGCGCCCACCGCGGACCACTCGGGGCCTGTTGGACCAGCGCGCTAGAGGTCTGGGTGGAGACCTCAAACCGGATATACCGATGATCGGAGTAGGTCTCCACCTCCTCCATGACGCGCCAGTCAATGACACGCTGTGACAGAGCGGGGCTGGCGAACGAGATGTCCACCACCGACTCGCCCCGCATCCGCACACACGTAGGAACAGAACCCCGATTTAGGACGACCAGGCCTGTTTCCAGAGCCCAGTCCTCCACCATCCTGCCCCGCACATCCGTGCAACGGGAACCCCAGGCCAAATTCTTGGCGTTGAAGTCCCCGAGCACTAGCACGGAGTAGGCATGGTTTCTAGCGACGACGACACTCAACTCTGTTAAAGAGTTCTGGAACTCGGCGAGAGTTCGGCTCGGAGAGAAGTATACTCCCACTACTACAATCTCTCCGAACCGTGCTGCTACGCACCCCTGTCCCCTCGTGACACCTTCGAGGGACGGGGTACCGGCGGCGGCCGACGAAAGTATGGCCACTGAGCCGTTCAGGTCCTCCACCCAGTCATCCCTGGGCGGGACAAAGTACGGCTCAGCGACCACGGCGATGTTAATCGACCACTGCGCCATGCTCTGGAGCAACAGGTCCTGAGCGCAGGCGCAGTGGTTGATGTTCGCCTGGAGAAGGCGTAGTGGAGGAGTTATTACTCCTCCATTTCAGCCCCCCCCCCGGGCCCTATCGGCAGTGGTGGCGGCGGTGGCGGCGGCGGCGGCGGCGGCGGCGGTGGTGGCGGCGGCGGCGGCGGCGGTGGCGGTGGCGGCGACAGTGGCGGCGACGGTGGTGGTGGCGACGACGGCGGAGGGCCTGCCCTTCCTCCTGGCTTCGGCGGGTGGAGCGCAGGACTTGCTCCCCGCCCGGTGATCGG
This sequence comes from Apamea epomidion, assembly GCA_947507525.1. Lineage (NCBI taxonomy): Eukaryota > Metazoa > Arthropoda > Insecta > Lepidoptera > Noctuidae > Apamea > Apamea epomidion. Next base: position 13,464,783 of record OX382248.1, read on the forward strand.
CCGGCTTGCCAGCAGCCGCACATGCGACGCAGTGCGGCGCGGCGTTGCACGAGCCGGCCGTATGTCCGGGCTTACCGCAGCGGAAGCATAGAGTGCTGCGGTCCTCCAAGGTGCAATGGACGCTCACGTGGTGCCCCACGAGGCATCGATAGCACCTTAGAGGTCTGGGCTCCAGCAGCTTGACCTGCGCTGACACCCAGCCCACCAGGAGCCTTCCGCCCTCCACGATTTTTCTCGCCGCCGTCACGGGACAGCTTACCGTAACGGTTCGCATACCCGTGAAGTCAGGACGTATGGTGCCCGCCTTCACCTGGTCGGTCAGACACCCGCCCGTCCTGACGACGGCGGCTACCACCTCGGCCCCCGTCACCGAGTCATCCAGGCCCACAATGCGCATATCCGCGCACTTGACGGGCCTGGAGACTCGAGCCTCGTCCGCATTGAGGGACGCCCTTAGCTTTTCAGCCAGGGCGTCAGCGGTGGGGCCGCTCGTCGCACCGGGGACCTCCAGCATGCGGGCACCAGTGGCGGTCACCCTATGCCGGAGGCCTCCGGTGATCCCCAGCTCCTGGAGATCCACCGTCGCTCTCGCTTTGGCGAGCACGTCGCCGTAGGTCACCCCCCTCTTGACCGCGTCCGGCTGTAGTGTAATGACTACAGCCGCGGTCTTGGGGGAGCGAAGCCTAGCCGCAACGGCTCGCTCCTTGCGGCGCCTCCTCTGCGCCTTTTTCCTGGCCGCTTTGGCCGCCTTCTTCTTCTCCCCGACCACCTGCCACTCGGCGTTGGTCGTGGGAGATTTGATTGGGGGAGGCGTAGGCTCTGGGGCCTTCCCCTCCCCAGCCGTTCTGCCCTTTTTGGGGGCCGGAGCCGCGGGTTTGGCGGCAGGCGCCGATTTTGCCGGCGCCGAGGCTCCGCCAGCCGACGTCGGTTTCGCCGGCGCCGGGGCTCCTCTAGCCGACGCCGGTTTGGCCGGCGCCTGGGCCCGGCCAGACGGCCCGGGTTTAGGGGCGGCAGCGGCCGCGTACGAGGCCGCCTTAGGCCCCGGGGCCGTCCTACCCGCCAAGGGAGGGCGCAGAACAATACCCTCCAGGACGGCGAACCGCGCCTGGAAGGTCGCCAGCTCCTGCCGAACCAGGTTCAGGACCTGGTTCTCCACCGGCACGGGCTGGCTTGGTGGTGGGACTGTCTGCGCTGTGCCGGCCGCTCGCATCCCGGCCAGGTCCGCTCGGAGCTCCTCGTTCTCCTTTCGGAGGAGCTCCATGGCAGCCGTCAAGCGGGCCACCTCCGCCCGCATTTCGGACATGCCGTCCGGCGGAGGCCCGAAGTGGATGGCCTCCGCTGCCGCCAAGATGGAGGCCTTGGCCGAGACTATGGCCCTGTTTTTCGAAGTCTGTAACTTCTTCAGGGCCACGTCCCGGATTGCGGCCTCCACGACCGCCGCAAACCTCTCTTTGCGGTCCGCATCAGGGCCGCCTACCTCAGCCGCCTCGTCGCTTGAGGTCTCTGATGCGGACACGCGACCAGAACCCCCCTCCTTTGCGGGCTCCTCCGCTTTTTCTGCGGCCTCCCGAGCAGTGAGCCCCCTCCCTGCGCCTCGCTCTCGGGCTCCTCCCCGCCTGCTGGTGGGGATTTTCCTGGCCGAAGCCAGCTCCCCGTCCGAGGACGACCCCTGGCCGTCCACTGACCTTGGCCGCTTGCTCAGTGCCCTTCTCTTGGCAGCGGCCTTCTTCTGGTCACGGCGAGAGCTCACTGAGCCTCCCGTGCTCGCTCCTCCAGATGCAGCATCGGATTCCGACACCGCATCACTCCTCCCTTCGTCTTTTGTTGTTTTTGTTTTTAAAAAATTTTCCATAATTGTTCCCACGAGTATTAAACTTTAGGTACCTGCTCAAAATTCTGTGGTTCGCACTAGTGACTAAATCAAGCTACCCATTAGCCAAGCTTACTACCTCCCTCACGGTGCGCCGCCGCTTGGAGGTTTGGGGAATTTTTTATAGAGGTTAATCTTCCTCGCGGTCCGGGCGGTTAAGCCAAGACCCTCGACCCCCGTCAAAAGTCAGAGACATGACCTTGACAATCTTCGGGGCTACGATATTAACGGTGGCAGGAGGGGGGGGTTATCCCCTCCTGCCTGCCCGGCGGCAGGGTAAGTGCACACCAGGCCCGCTCTTACTCCACACAGTAGCCGCTCTGCTCCTCATAGCGGCTTGTGTGGAGCGTTCCTCTTGGCAGAACATTAGCATGCGGGCAGCGAGATCTCATTGGGAAAAAATCCCACTGAGAAATAGCTGCCCGCACCCCAGGATGCACCGGCCCGAAAACTGGTCTTCCCCCCGGACGTATCCAGAAAGGAACTCCAGTCCCCAGGCACACGTGGAGGTTTTCTGCCCTGGCACCCCGTAGTAGCCCCCTTAGTCGAGGCAAGAGAGCCTCTAAGGCCAGGACCCAGGCTTTTCCAGGTAAGCCGTTGGGTTCTGGGGCGGTATTTCTGGCATTCAGCCTATATACCGCCACCCTCAACTATACCTCTCGGTCACCTACGGAGCATCGTCGTTGTCGTCGGTGTGGTCCGCATCTGGTATGAAATAAACCTTATGACCTATTCTCATACCTACCAAATATAAATAAAAAAATGTCATAAAAATCGGTCGAGCCGTTTCGGAGGAGTGCGACTACAAACACCGTGACACGAGATTTTTAGAATATTAGATAGGTAAGTTTTCTTACACCTAGAATCCAAAAAATAGAACTTCCGCTGGCGAGTAGGCAGTCTCTCCCTGTCTCGCATTCATTGCGAGAGAGCGAAAGAAGCAGTAGTGAGTGAAAAGCATTGCTTATGTACCTTTTCAGCGCTGGATATGTACCTCTTGGGAACGCAGTTGCGGCAACACTGTTTAATGGTTTCCACATCATGATCATAATGCTCATCCTGATGCTCTGAAACGTAGCTATATACCTACGTTAATAAAAGGACTGGACTGACCCGATTCGTCAATTTCTTCCTCGTGTTCACTCTCGAACACTTCCATCAGCTCCTTCTCATCCTCTGCAGGGCTGCACCATTGGCTGCTGCGCTCGTCATCATCTTGTCCAACACTATCTACTTCCACGCTGCTTTCTAGGCAGCTTTACTCATCATGTAGTGGGTCATCTTGTGTTCCACTAAATAATAATGAAACATCATCATCTACATTTATAACATCTTCCTGTCCGCTTTCTTCAGACAGATCTTGTGCAAACTCCTCTTGTTGCACCATATAAAATGCTTTGTGACATCAGCACGGGAGCTCTGCTCGTAACACATCACACAACTCATTAAAACTCATACCATCATGGTACATGATTGTAGTTGGCAACTGCTTTGAACGCCTCAGTAAACTCCTCTAGGCATACGTTGTTGCCCGTATAAAATTCAGCCATCTCACTCTCTTTAGTAATAAAACATTGAACCATTTAGCTGCATATAATCTCCAGGCGACTTTTCTGCGCCTGTTGTATCCTCTGAATGCGAGCGGCCTCGCTTCTTCAAAATATATTCTTCACGCTACGCCCAACTTTGGCGCAAATTCGTCGCAAATACGGCGACAATTCAGCGCTTAGCACCTCCACCATTTAAAGAGGTCTAGAAGAGGCCTCTGAGATAACGTGAGGAATCAAACAACTGTACGACTCCTTTAAGATTATATTGTAAGAACGTCTTTACATATTTCTGTCTAATTTACCACTCACTATTCTAAACCAAAATCCTAATTAAAATATATGACACTAGCTTGAACGTCCGAATGCAACCCGCGCTAAATTATAGCCGGCCTGCACAACGTAAGGTTGCCTTCGGCAGACAAAACTCTACAGTACCTACTGACCTCCACCAACTGTCTAACATATAGAAGAGGGGCATATTACTCACATACATCAGGAAGATTAATTCAATATAGCTAGCAAGAGCCGTGGTAGCCTAGTAGTATCTGCCCGACTTACGAGTTGAGTCGTGAGATGGAACCCAGGCAGGCACTTTACTTTGTGTATTTAATTTCATCACCACTACTTTCAAAACGGTGAAGGATTGTGAGGAATATGACATCTACTAACCCGCACTGGGCCTGCGTGGCGGATTACGGCCCACTCCCTCTCACAGAAAGGAGGCCTGTGTCCCAGCAGTGGGAACATTATAGGCTGATTATATAACGAGTTCTATTATTAAAGATACGCCAGCCGTTCAGGAAAAATCAGTCATGAATTTATGTTTCAGGTCTCATGTTATAAAGGGAGAGCCTATTGCCATTAAAGAGGCAAAATACCAAACTCCGTGCTGCTACTAAGAATTTCTTGGACAAACCCAATAAAACTGACCCATAATAATAAATAAAAATAACCCGACATTAAACTCATCAGTAGGTACCGCACGCTCAGCAGTCAAACGACCAATAGACCCAAGATTTGTTTGAAGAAAATACCAAGTCATGATTCCCGTATTAAAGCTCAAAATTTGACATCAACCATTTCCTTCAAGCGTATTAACAAAACATTTGATGACTTCGAACATTACAAAATCATTAAGAATCGATTAACTTCACAAAACAGTTTGATGAATAGTCCTGAGTTGACTTAATGAAGAACCCGAAAATTTGGAAACAGAAACAACTTTAAATAGATGGAAAACATTTTCGAAACTTAACGAACCTTTTCCAAACGAATCAATCTCCTTGAACCTTGGCCAGATACTAAATTTTGGCGCCGATTCCATTATGCACAAACTATGTAAACTAAATTTAAGTTCAGTGCATCTTTTTCTTTCTATTTAATTAAGAAAATGACAGAAGAGAATAGTTTAGTCCTCTCAAATTAAGATACTCCATAGACAAGTTTAAATGCCATGTTTTTAATCACATCTTCTTAATAAAATAGAAAGAAAAAGATGCGCCGAACTTAAATTAAGTTAAGGTGTATATAGGGCTCGCTGACCTTGTGCATGTGGGCGGAGCTAAACGCTCTACCCCCTAATGCGTAAAACGCGCGCGGTGGCGCGCTGCACTAAAACGACGATCAAAGAATATCCGGAGACGCAGACATTCCGCACGCAGGTCGCCATTTTTGCCTACGATTCCAGAAGGGAATGGCGGAGGCAAAGCTGATATATTTTGTATAGATTGATACTTATGTTACGTATATTTTATGTTTTTACTAAACATTTATATTGGATTTTTTTTTATTTTTTTTTTTGATTTTGTTTAAAATCATACGTGAGAACGAACTTAGTTCCCGACGGGGGTAAAACTTTAAAAATGATATCGAGTATTTTCTTAGGAATGGAATAACATTTTATTTGCATAGACTGTAGGTCTTCTTAGGAGGACTTACATAAAAATGAGATTTTATACAAATGAGAACTTGTTTCATCAATTTGAATTATTATAAATCAGTAATAAACATACCTAACTAGCACTGTACCTAAATGGCATTTTTAGGATTCCGTAGCCAATCGGATGATGTTATAATCAACTTTCTTCCTGTCATTGTTATTTACATAGCAGGTAGTGGTATTCTAATTTGTGACCGGTAGGTGCCACAACTAAAATGTGCAAAATAATTATTTTTTCCAAAAATAAATAACCGTCTTCCATAAAAAAACTACAAAATGAAAAATAACTTTATTTCGGAAGTCTGTAGCAAAAAACGTAAATTCAAAACCAAAGACATCGACTTCCGAAATAAAGTCATTTTTCACTTTGAAGTGTTTTTCATGTAAAAAGATTTTTTTACTATTAATCATACGTCAAAAGTAACAGTTGAACTACGAAAACTTTTACCACTGTTATAGTATAGTAAAGTAACAGTATCATGTCTCGTTAGTGACCTTGAAATAATCACCTACGGCCGCTCAGTAGATAAACCTTCCGCGTTCGTGCGTAACAGCCGCGTGCGAATACTCAGAGTATATCAGTCAGTGGCGTGTATTGCATAAAGGCATATAAGCAGGGCCTGTTAGTTACATTTTAGTGTGTGTGCCCAACTATGCAACTCACTAAATTATCATACCTAACAAAAAACAAAATCTTCATACAAATACGCGCGGCAGTAGTCGCAAGACGGCCTACTCGGCTCCCGGACTATTCGATTTTTATTTTGACCTCACTATCGGCTTTATCACCCTCGAAAAGTATGAAAACGACACCCATGATGAAATATTTGAAATTTTTTGCAGCCGCCGTTTTGGATTTTTATTTTGACCTCACTATCGGCTTTATCACCCTCGAAAAGTATGAAAACGACACCCATGATGAAAAACTTGAAAATTTTCGCAGCCGCCATCTTGGACCTTTATTTTGATCAAATTCAATATTTTCTCATTTTAATATTAGTTAGATAAGCCTTACTACTTGTATACTATCGTAAGCGTCCTGACGCGCACAATAGAAATGGGCCATCTGCAGAGAGCTAGTCAATAAACGCACACTGATACAATTCGTTCGTAAATATTTGCACTAACACATGCAAACGCGCGTAGTCGGTCGATAGCCGGAGCGGAGCAGCGAGCGACACAGCCCTCCCGTCTCAGTGCTAACGCACGACTGCCGCCCGCGCCCGCGCAGAGCACCTCTGAAGCTCAATCTCAAAGTGGGGAAATTTTCTTTGCAAATGTTGATTGATTTACATAAGCTGTTTCATTTCTATAGTACCTCTAACCATCAATTTTTCAGTGTAAAAATATTTGCAAACATCAAAGCCGTTTAGAAGTAATATGGAATATTAGGAAAAAATAGCGTTTTGCTAAAATTTTTTTTAAGGGAAAAGTATTAGCCATACGAAAAAATCCTGTTTCAGAAATGTTGTACATGAACCTATACCAACAATATATTTTTTTCAGATCTTCTAATCAAATCGTTAATGAGAAATATTCTTCATAAAGTGACCGTGTTACGGTACTAAACGAGAGTAAGGCCCTTAAGTGTGTGAACAAGGGAATTGGCGCCATTGCCATACAACGTGGCAATGACGCCAGTCCCTTGGGTACATTACCAGTCGACAGCAGTGCGGAGGAATACCCGCTCACCGCTATACCGCTTAGTCGCGCGCTTACGCGTTTTGGTGCGATAGACATATTATTCCTAAGCAGATATAAATTTAGAAACGATATAATTAAAATTCTAAAGGATCGGCAGTAGGCTCCATAGGTTTCACGCAATATACGTATCATTATTGATAGGCTAGGGAGCTGCATGATAAATCACGCATGATATATATATTTATAAAATATTGTTTATATTTTTTCTTTTAACTTCTATTTCATTTAGTTAGCCCTGCTACAGTTAAAATCTGCTAACAGCTTGTTTTTTATTATATAATATAGTAATTTGTGGAAAATGTTGTGGGTAGTATATTTGTTAAGTTTAATTTTAAGACAACACTGTTTATATTTAATATACTACTGTTTGTTTTCCCAAATGTAATAAATAAATAAATAAAGAATATTTCGACGCCATATTTTAGTATGTTAATAGTTTTAGTTAGGTTAGGAAATTTTATTTAAAATTTTAAAAGATTCTTAGTTAATTTAGAATGAACAGTTTATCCAGTATTTTTTATCCTCTTCAATAAATCACCTTAACTACACTATTCCCTTTCCCATATTTCCTTTAAAGGGACGCTGAATCCTTAAACCAACAAAGAAAATTAGGACTTTTCTCAGTATAATTTTGGTTTTGAAAGAAATACATGGGGATTGTTACAGCTGCTAATGTTCCCACAAAACTTACGGCAAGTAGTTATGATTGGGGAAACTTGTATGAGACGTATGGATAGCTAGTAGATGTTATAACATGTGCGGAGACGATCTAATTAATAATTATATTTGATCATGTTTGACTATAAGCATAATTGTCGAATAATTTTGAATCAGTTATAAGCTTACATCTGAGAGGCAATTCTCGTAATTTTAAGAACGTTCACAGTCGGATCTCGGTCTCAATTTGTCGTTTTACCTCTAAAAACCCTACATTTTTGACAAGTTTTTGACGATGAGATTACGATTGAATGTTTTTAATTTCGGGAATTGGCCTTCTGGTGTTTGGAGCGAAATTCAACGAGGTTTCAAGTTTAAACTCATGTCAAGTGATCTGATTGGCTGTTGATCATTCAATCAATCAAGCACAACTCAAGCAAGAGCAAGTCGATATGCGTGGAAAAAATTGTTAGCTAATTGATCTCGTGTCAGAAACCAGCTCCCTAATTGCGTAACTCACTATCAATCACAATCTGAATCATAAGGAAGTATATTGCTAATCCATTGCTTCATATGTTCAAATAATATGTCTGCCAAACAACGTAAATAACGAAATGAATGTTGTTGAACTGTCAAAATGAAAGCCATTCCTACTGTTTGTGTGTTATGCAATTACCCCGTTGGTGATAGCGTTCTCTGTAACCCTTAATAGAGGTATAGTCTCGATGTAAGGCTGCCTGTCCATTAAAGCGGAGAGGAGCTTACTCGCTCAAACGGACAGGCAGCCTTTTTTTTTTTTTTTTTTTTTTTTGTGGATGGGAAATCATCAAATGACTCCTCCCGCTCACACAGGCACAGGGACAGGCAGCCTTAGGCCGGGAATATACGCCAGCACGTCAGTTACGTCAACTGCACATAAATCGTATTCTCATTACATTTTGTAGTCAAGATGCAGACTGTCTGTATGGGTGAAAAATCAATCTCTAGGCTAATATGTTACGATAAATATTCTACAACTTTTTCTTACAGATTCCTATATTTCCAAGAAATTAAATGACTTCATATAGACGTGCTTTATTTCAATTTCCGATGCGCATCTCCTTTTTAAGGAAATTTCTCGCCGAGGTCGATACTTCACATGACCAGAGGGCTGGGTCGTTTTTTCGCCGAAGAATTAGCATTGCTATTCAACGTGGTAATGCTGCCAGTCTTGGGCACGTTTCCGTATGACAGCATTGCGGCCAGGTACCTCGACACCAAAGTGTCCTTTTGTTTTTTTTTTTTGTAATCATTTGTATAGTTAGTTATTTAATTTAGTACTAAGTGTAAATACACGTATTTACTGTAATGCGTATTTACTGCTATACGTAATTACTGCATTTTTTAGTTAGTTGTGTCAAATATTGTAAAAGTTATGTAAGTAAATGGATAAATTAATATGCGATTCAAAGTTTCAAAGCGAATGATAATTCTACTTTACTATAATGTGTGTTTTTACTCGTTTTCAATAAACGCCCGTAAATTATTGGAATCGCCATTTCCTGTGCTTTGCTTTCGAGTAACAAATCGGACTGTTTTCGAACATAAGCTTTCAGGGCGCGTTTAGAACTTGTATTATTACTGAACTTGTTGGCTGTTTGTGTTATGAGATGCTCGGAAATACACGAGCATATACTAGACTCGAAGTTTATAGGTTCCAGTTCACGCATGCCTAGTACGAACTAGGCATGTTAGGAAACCTCAGTCGTTGAGCTCCTCAAGTTCTAAATTGAGCTACACGATTACAGACAAATGCTTGCGCTGACTCGACTGGTCCACTCAAATCTGTGTGGTTCTTTTCTCGAAAGAACATTTCAGACACAAATCTACATTGTCTTCCCATGACCAAGATTATGTGTGGACTTTAATGAGGCTTGAGTTTGTTTCGCCATTTCTTTTCAGGGGTAGTTGGATAGGAAATGTCGACTCCATCTAGATTATTTGATAATATGACGTGTAAATGTGATTCCGATATCCTATTTACAGAATAAACAATTTCATTTCATTTCATTTCTAACTAAAATAGGTGAAAAATCTCATATTCGTTCTTTGTTATGATGCTGCTTCTGGTGAATTGATTTGTACAGTCACGAGCACCAATATGTCAACACTTGTCAACTTTCAATTGCCGATTTTTTCGTGAAATAACGAATGCAACGTTGAAATACGACACATTACATAAACCTATGGGTTCGAAATTGCTATGTTTGTAACAACATAAAATTTCATTCAAAAATAAAGGAGTAAATCGCTTTTGAATAAAGCCGAGTGTATATATACTTTTGCTCGTGACTGTACATAATTTGGTAAAATAAAAGTATAGTCAAACAGCTAATACTCTTTATTATGTTACATCATATAAATTACAGATTTGCAGAAATGTAGAAAATTAACCTTACCAATTTTTTTTTTTTGATTGCCTACGTTGTGTCCCACTGCTAGGCAAAGGCATCGCCTTGTTTCTTCCATACCTATTTTTTTTTTATATAAAAAACGTTACCCCACACTAGGAATTACTCCTGTATCGTTTATATATGTTTTAATTTATACCTACTCATAAACAAGTTAAGCAGGTAATAACGTAATTAATAATGATAGTAACTTGTTTATTTGTATGGCTGTAATATTATTTAAAAGAATTCCTATTTTTCTCAAATGACTTGTTATAACAATTGAAAGGAACATCACTTCAGTTTTTCTGTGTAGTAGTCGCGTAAACAATTCAGGTTGTATTCCGACAAAAAATACCTATCGAAAGCTGCTTCTTCATTCTATTACGATTCGTCTCAGTCAAAGACTTGAAGAACATTATCGTCTCAGGCTTAGAGATTCATACATTTTTTATAAAGGCATTTTTGCACGCGCCTGACACGTTTCTAACAAGTTTAGTTCTGTATACATGTACGTGTGCCGTACGTGTATCACATGTATTACATATTTTTTCAAACTGCTGCGTCTCTCCTCGTCACCTTTTGTCACACGTTCCTGGAAAAGTAGGACATTCACGATCGACATACATTAGTAAGTCATGCAGGCTCTTATGTCGGTAAGGTAAGGTATAAAGTAGAATGAATGCCGAAAGTTTTATCTGACTAACGGTAATCATTCTAATTTATACTCAATTACAATAGCATAAGAGCAAAGACACCCCGGAGCAGGCTCTTATCTCGGTAAGGTAAGGTATAAATTAGAAGGAATGCCGAAAGTTTTATCTGACTAACGGCAATCATTCTAATTTATACTTAATTACAATAGCATAAGAGCAAAGACACCCCGGAGCAGGCTCTTATATCGGTAAGGTAAGGTATAAATTAGAAGGAATGCCGAAAGTTTTATCTGACTAACGGCAATCATTCTAATTTATACTTAATTACAATAGCATAAGAGCAAAGACACCCCGGAGCAGGCTCTTATATCGGTAAGGTAAGGTATAAATTAGAAGGAATGCCGAAAGTTTTATCTGACTAACGGCAATCATTCTAATTTATACTTAATTACAATAGCATAAGAGCAAAGACACCCCGGAGCAGGCTCTTATCTCTGTAAGGTAAGGTAAGGTATAAATTAGAAGGAATGCCGAAAGTTTTATCTGACTAACGGCAATCATTCTAATTTATACTTAATTACATTAGCATAAGAGCAAAGACACCCCGGCGCAGGCTCTTATCTCTGTAAGGTAAGGTATAAATTAGAAGGAATGCCGAAAGTTTTATCTGACTAACGGCAATCATTCTAATTTATACTTAATTACAATAGCATAAGAGCAAAGACACCCCGGAGCAGGCTCTTATCTCGGTAAGGTTAAGGTAAGGTATAAATTAGAAGGAATGCCGAAAGTTTTATCTGACTAACGGCAATCATTCTAATTTATACTTAATTACAATAGCATAAGAGCAAAGACACCCCGGAGAAGGACAGGATTTAAAAAAAATCTACGTTATGAGCGAATTTACTGAATACAAAACACCGGTGCTTATCAAACATTCACGATCAGATTTGAATGACGTTAAACCATTAGCAAGTCATAGCAATGTAAACATTGTAATAAACCATATCGTATATTTTTTTAAATCAATGTCAACATTGCAATGACTCACATTGTAGATTTTTTTTAAATCCTGTCTGTCTCGGGGTGTCTTCAAGCTCATGCGTCGTTACAATTTCATTACGCATGATTAGTTATAGATTTACCGCTTAGCTTGCTAGCTGCTTGATAGCTGCTTGCTAGCTGCTTGCTTAACTTGCGCCACAAATCGCTTAATCGATTTTTTTCTAAACATATTTAAAACATCGTTTTGTTTCTGTCAATCCTTTGAGGAAGACCGAGAAAGGACGATGTTTTAAACAGGTTTAACGCTAAACGCATTTAGTGAGTTGTGGTGCAAGCGAGACTTAATATCTATAATATTAATTTGATTTATTTATTTTCCAGGTCATCATCGGAGACTTCAGGTCCGAGACTCTGACTAAAGCCCATCGAAAACTGATCTAAACCACTGTTTAGATCAGTTTTCGGTAACTACGACTGTATATTTAGACACATTCCATTGAATGTGTCTAAATATACATTCGTAGTTAGAAGACCGAGAAAGGACGATGTTTTAAACAGGTTTAACGCTAAACGCATTTAGTGAGTTGTGGTGCAAGCGAGACTTAATATCTGTAATATTAATTTGATTTATTTATTTTCCAGGTCATCATCGGAGACTTCAGGTCCGAGACTCTGACTAAAGCCCACCGAAAACTGATCTAAACCACTGTTTAGATCAGTTTTCGGTAACTACGAATGTATATTTAGACACATTCCACTGAATGTGTCTAAATATACATTCGTAGTTGCTTGTGGCTAAGTAATAACAGCCCCCAATTAAGACCCCTCCGGGCCCCGAAAAGCACGTTAAGCTGTTAGTCCCAGCTCTCGAAGATCTTTGATAGTTGTTATGGGTAATCAGAAGCCCGAAAATCTGACAACCAGTCTTAGCAAAGGGTATCGTATTAACTGTGTTGTTGGGGTCAGATAGGCAGTCGCTCCATATAAAATACTGGTATTCAGCTGCATCCGGTTAGACTGGACGCCGACCCCAACATCGTTAGAACAAGGCTCGGCAGATGATTTGTAGTTGCTCTGGGTAAGTTCGTCATCATAATCCGCCTCTAATGTGCCCACTGCTGGGACACAGGCTTCCTGGGTAACTTACTTTAAAATATTTTTTTCTCAGTTAGTGGTATACTAACTATATATATAAATATTTTTTTCTCAGTTAGTATACCACTAACTGAGAAAAAATATTTTAAAGTAAGTTTAACTAAATGCCAAACTTAAGGTAAAAGAATACATCTTTTATTTTTGTTTGTTCGCCAACACACGAATAACTGTAGTGTTTTTTTTTTTCCACGCTCGTGAAGAGGGCTTTGCTATGCAGTAGGACAAATTACAGGCTGGTATTATTTAAAAGTACTATTAATTTGTAGGCATTGTGGCCAATAATTTAGACAAGTTGGACAAAGCAATTAAACTGATTAAAAATTATAGGGCTTTTCAGTCTGAATTGAAAGGTAAAATATTCTGGAAACCTTGCCCATTGATTAATTAAGGTTACTCGGAAAACCTTAATTGATGGAATCTGTTCCTGTGAGTTGTTACCGTCATTTTAGAATGCTCAACTGGAAAACCGAATATTGCTTTACCCGCATACCTATGGTCAGCAGTGGCACTTGCAACCTAACTGGAGTCTTAGACCCCTTAGTCTAAGTCTTAAAGAGATCGTCATACTCTCTGTTGGCCAAAATCGCTCATCTACTTTTTTAAAATCTTAAATTCATTCTGTGGCGGTTTCTACATCGCCACATGAGAACTACGTATCACACTGACCTCACGCAAAATCCTGCATCGCACAAGCAGAATTTACCGCGCAACTAGCATATTTACAACGTCCCGACATCAATCGTCGGGCAATACCCACCAGACACAACACCCGTCTAGTTGGAGGATCCTCCCTTTTCTATGGAGGATGAGTAAACTTTACACCCTGTTCCTCATACTACTCATACCTCATACTAAAAGCATGACATTTTACACAAAAGTTCCTTATAATATAACGACGGTGAGCACTAACTACAAAAAGAGGATTCTTGAAAATGCATTCCCTAAAGGGCTTAAATAAGGGAAAGATTCTTTGGAAGTTCGTAATTTTTGCAGATGAGAAGTCCCACAAACAGCTTGTAATTTATTGATTTAGGATATCCAACAAAAGTTGTACACAATATATGACACATAACATAAAGAGCAATCTGGCATCAGGCATTAAGTAGGTGCACTCCTTCAATTATAGGGAGACCACAGCATGCACAATAAAATTAACAACTAAGCTAACAAAGTTAAAATATTAACAATAATTCAGCTAAAATGCAAGATATACAATTTATAGCCTATAGCACTCAGGAATAATGAAGCTTGATGACAGTGAAAAAATTTTTTGAATTGGATCATTAGCTCCAGAGATGATCACCCCCTACATACATATAAACAAAAAAAACAAACAAATTTTACCTCCTTATAATATTAATATAGATAGGTAACATTCGGAAAAGTTACTAAATTATGTTAGAATGTTTATTAGAAGAATATCAATATATTATGCTTCATGCGCACACAACGATAACATACACATTAGGTATACACAATTTACAAACTTCTAATACTAAATAAACTACAAATTATTAAAATAAAAATATCCTATACTAACTAAAACTATCAAAAAACGCCGAAATATATTATTGCCTCGAAATATTCCTCCGCATCGCTGTCGACTAGTAATGTACCCAAGAGACTGGCGGCATTGCCACGCTTAGCCTCTGGCCAAGGTAAAAGCCAGCCCTTGGGTCACGGGAAGTGTTAACCAGCCGTTTAGATAGTTCATTTAACAAACAATTAGCACTCAGACCCCACAGCCCAAGGGTTTCAACCCCAAACGGCTCGAAAATCTAATTTCCGATAAATTAAATTATTAATGGACATAAAAAAAGATAATATAATATTATGTAGAGATACTTACATAAATTATATAAATTCTATTAAAACATTCTAATATGTAGGCAGAGACTCGCAGATATCTAAATGTGAACTTTACCGTCGGTTTTTTAATTCAAAATACTCGTTCCCAAGAAATAAATAATGAGAACAGTAGATATCAATCTCCAGGGACTGAGCTCCTTAAATACGACAGCAGTAGGTATGTCTCTTAATTAACTATCCTTATTTCTTCGGTTCGTTTGAGCGTAGCTTTTGTAATATCAAATATTTACCTACTCTTGGGACATTTTTTTATTATACCTACGTTTGAAATTATTGTTATACCTTATATTTAGCCGAGTTCAGTGAAATACGTATTCCCAAATACATAAATTCTTGACATGAATATTCCATTTTGATGTCAATGATATGAAATGGCAATAAACAATTCTTGTCGTACCAATTAGTAAGTTTTTTACATACAGGGTGCTGCCACCCTGCCAAGTTTAGAACTGAGTTTGTCAAGTACTTTGGCATTAATTAAGGTGATTCCATTAATGTAGGCCGCGAAATCCAAAATTTCTTACGGTTTCTTAAAGTTTTGAATTTTAAATTCTCAATTCAGAAACCCGGTGTACGTATACATGTAGGGCTATCGAGGCGCAACCCGTTACCATGGATTCAGTACATGATTCTGAACCCCCATGCGTTGAAATTTTTCGACTATTATCAAAAAGAAAATTAGCTGATCCATATATTTTGACCTCTTTTCTATGAAACATCAGATTTGTTTTGATAACCGACGAAAAATGTACAGATTGGGAGCTAGAATTCATGGTTACAGTTTGCGCGTCGATGTCCCTGCCACCCTGTATGTAAATCTTCATGGATTTTAAATAAAAACAAAAGATTTACGTGGGCACTCGCTTAAATTTTGGATATAAAAGATACCGAACCTGTTGTTACGGTTAGGTATTTACTTTAAAATCTTGTGGAATCTCTCGCATCTGAGACTTCCATTTTGTTAAACAAAGCAACAACAATTCAATTCAATCTCCGAGCACGTTCCAGAAGGATGTGAATGTGACTCCCCTTAAAAAAAATCGTGTAAATACGACATTCGCGCTTAGCGTTTGTCGAGTTATCCTCGACGTTGATGTTGACATCCCGCATTCGGCATCTCCGTAGGGTGACAGACGTCCATTGGAGATGTCAGAGCAAACGTGTTATTCGTATTACATCGTATTGTGGAATCAATGAAAGGCAATTCCATGCAGCCGACATTTTATTTTTTTTATTTTATTTTATTACGGAAAACAAACAATTGTACATTTTTTCTTACATCTAAGTATACAATAAAGTGGGTTAACGTACAATCAACAACGTCTCCACATATTACTATAAGTATTAATTTACTTACATACAGTACGGAAGAAAGGTAGGGCTTATTTTAATATTATACTTAATTAGGTGTTAGGTTTTAAGTGCATTAACTAATTCTTTTTTAAATACATTATTAGCTAACGTAAATATGTCTATTTTAACAAAATGTTGGTTATATATTTTGGGTAATCTATGAAGAGGCACCCGTTGACCACCCGCATTTGTACGACTAGAGGTCGTAGCAAAGAGTGGGTAAGCGCGTGCCTCTCGCCTTATTACAGTTCTGGGCACGATATAAAATATATTATTCACAATCAAGTAATAAGTTAAGTTCAGGGCAATCAAACTTGTTGTGTATCAGTCCACGGAGCATCATGGTTTGGAGCAGCAGACGCCTTGAATGTAGTGTTAGTAGCTTAAATTTCTGCAACGACTCCTCATACGGCAGACGCTCCAAGTCAAATTTAAACTGCATTGTTTTCAAGTACTTACGCTGAATTTTTCCTAATGCTTGATCATATTTTGCATAGTAAAGGTCCCATATCATACACGCATACTCTACTTGCGGTCGTAATAAAAAGTTGAAAAGATGTAGATATGACATGAGAATGCTAAGAGGGTTGTGTAGTGTTTCTCAAATGAATAGAATAAGAAATGAGTACATAAGAGGAAACCTGCAAGTGGCACCGGTAACTAAAAAGTTGTATGGAAATCGGTTTTCGTGATACAGAGGAATGAGGAAAATGTCGTGAGGAAAGTTTTGAGAATGAATGTAAGGCTATAAGAGTAAGGGAAGGCCAAAAAATATGGATGGAACTCCCTCCAACCTTCCCATGGCCCTTCCAACATACGTTATACGGGCCGAAACGTGAGGCGGCTGCGGACATAGGTCCTTTGGCCAACTTATTTTAACGGTCCGCAGGCACTTTTTGATCCCTACAAATTGACCATGTGTGTCCCTAATTGCTCTCTCCCCCTTGGGCAGGCAACGAACACAAACAGTACGTTTTTTGTTGTCCTCGTCATCGGTGGCAATTACTCCTCCGTCTCCAGGCTTAACCGGCATTCACGGGTTCTCACGCTTCATTTTGCTCCGGGTGGCATGATGCCAACTGTGCGCGTGCTCTGGTAGCCGGTCAAAGTTCGCCGGTGAACTTACGAGATCGCCACAATAGATCGAGCCGACCTCCGCGCGGCTAATCCCATCCATCATCTTGCACCTGGCTTCCTCATACAGGGGGCAGACCCACAGCAGATGCAGGTTTTCCTCATCCATACCGCAATAACACACACTGTCCTCACATAACGTCATATCATGCAGCCTTTTCCTAAAACACCCGTGTCCCATGAGAATCTTGGAGACCTGGTGATCTAGCACGACCCAGTGCGACCTTACGCGAGTCGCCATGTCCGAGAAGAAACGGAACAGCTCCCGTCCTTTCTCCTTATTCTTCCATCTCTCTTGCCATGCATCCATCACTCTTGCCATGCATCCATCACTCTTGCCATGCATCCATCACTTCATCGAGGATCTCACGCCTGCGTCGGGCCAACACCTGTCTCCGCAGGCTCAGCACGACCTGTGCCTTACTAGTAGACCTGTACGCCTTCGTCAGCAGGAACAGGCTCGTTTTGTGGCACCTGAGCAGCGCGCTGCGAACAACGTGGAGTGTCGCATTTTTGTGCCAACAAGCAGCAGCATACGCTATCGTGGCGACGAAAGTGCCCCTGTAGAGAACGCGGAGTCCGGGATATCGACACTCCTGACCGAGTCCCCGGCCAGCCTGACAGTGGGGGCCCGCTGGAATTTTCCCCTGATCGTCATCATAGACGACTTCGCAGGGGAGAATCCCAGCCTATTCCCGGCACCCCAACTTGCGACCAAGTCCAGTGTCTTGACTACTACCTCAATCCCAGAGCGATATCGGGACTCAATCAGGATGGTCACATCGTCCGCGTATGCGACCGTGCGAACGCTATCAGACAGTGGCAGCCGAAACAAATCGTCCAGGAGCAGGTTCCACAAGGCTGGATCCAGGACAGACCCCTGAGGGCAGCCCATGGTGGACACTTCCACTCCACTCGATCCCCGATGAAAAGACCAACTCGTCGGCGGACAAAGTAGTCCGCCAGCATCTTGAATGAAAGATATTGGGCGGACACCCTCCCCGCTTGACTTTGGTCAGGATCATCGGCCGCCAGGCGTTGTCGAAGGCGCCCGAGATGTCCAGAAATATGGCCTGCACATACTTTCCCGAGCCCTCCCTCGCGGCACGCAACATATCATTGAGTGCCGTGACGGTTAACTTACCCGGAGAAAATCCGTGCTGGGAGGCAGAGATCTGATTGCCGATCGTAGGAGCGCATCGCAACATGACTCGCTCTAAAAATTTTCCGAGCACAGGTAGCAGCGTGATCGGCCTGTAGGTCTTAGGGTCAGTAGGCGGCTTGCCGTTGCCCTTCTGCAGGACAAGTAGCCGGCCCTCCTTCCATACATCCGGGAACACGCCATCACGATTATAAGAGTAGGGGAAGATCAAAGAAATGATGGATGGATGTGTGAATGATGATATGGTTAGAAAGGGGATGACTCGGTAGTCATCCTCTTTCTAACCATATCATCATTCACAGATGACGACTAATAGAGAAGTGTGGACGACGAAAAGATATGTTGCGCCGACCCCAAATAAGAAGAGGAGAATTATGATGATGATGGGCTGTTTTATACCACCCTTTCACGTGCAATGCAGACGTAATGGTTGCATATAAAAAGTAAAGTGTGTTGGAAACAACTGAAATCTTTCATATTACTATTTTAATTTTCTTAGAAACGATATATTACAAAAGGAGAAGATTTTCATACCATACAAGGACTAATATCTGCCAACCCGCACTGGGCCTGCGTGGTGGATTACGGCCCATTCCCTTTCGCCGAAAGGAGGCCTGTGTCCCGGCTGTGGGAACATCATAGGCTGATTATGATCCGATTCGAATGGAAGCAAATTCGAATTCCGATTCGAATGGAAGCAAATTCGAATTCCGATTCGATGGGAATGAGAGTTGTCTGATTGATCGCTATAAGATTGCCAATAACAAAACCAAAAATATTCTAATGGGTATCTATAAGCACATAATGTTTTAATCAACTCATTTGTTATGATCTAACGTAGCCGCCGCACCTTTGGCCGAAATTGATTAGAGAATCAACACGAACTCAGATTTATTAATATCGACCCAGAAGTTTTTATTTGGGCACACGCGTATCGCACTCGATAAGATACTAGAGTGACTCAATTAATAAAATAAGTAAATTAATATTTCCCAAGATAACGATTTAATATAAAACCTGATAACGTTCGAGTGTCCGATACGTTATAACCTTTGTGTCGTGATCTGAAACGCTATTTAGGACTGATTTTTGAATCGACAGATAATTTTTATTCGTGGAATAAAATTGACGTCTAACAGATTTTGTATGGAAAAACTGTCAAAAATTCAAAATTGTTCCTGCGATAAAATTATCTAGCGTTGGATAAATCAGCCTTCAATCGGAATAAATAGTTTCAATGAAAACTTTATTCTGTTCAGAAAAACACGGTACAATATTAAAAAAAACTAGTAGCAGATTACAAGGAGCCAACCAACATTTGTAAAAACCTAGTATTAGGTGCTAGGTTTTTACAAATGCCCAGTGACCTTACACTAGAATCCCCTGTGTCGTGGGGTCCAGTCTCTTCCTAAGTAAGAGTAACATTTTCTTTTATAGTAAAGTAATTAAAAGACCATATAAATAAATACAAAACAAAAGGATATTTAGGCGTCGAAGTACTCGTCCGCATCGCTGTCATCCGGAAACGTGCCCAGAAGACTGGCAGCATTGTGACGTTGAATGGCAATGCTTAAAGAACGACCCAGCCCGCTGGTCACGTGAAGTGTCGTTCAGCCAGCGAGAAATTTCTTTAAAATTAAAAAAAAATACAAAATTAATCTAATCAATTAAAAAAAAAGAAAACAATATAAAAAAATATATAATTAAGAAATTATAATAAAATATATAATTAAGATTCACAGCATTTTGGCAAACCCTAAATCGGAAGCAGCCAAAAAAGTATGTAATTTAGTATTAGTCGTTCAGCAGTGAGCAGCAGCCTTTTAGTATTACTATGTATAATGTAATTTTGATTTATTTTTCCTTGTGTATTATGTATACCTAAGTGTATTTACATTGTAATAAAGTATGATGGGGTTGACATATCCTTATTGGACAAAAACCCCTTTTAAATTAAAAAAAAAGATATTAAAAAAATCCTAAACATTAAACAGGGCGACACAATAATGTAATATGACAAAACCTTTAACAAAACCACTCAAATGACTAAAACTGCAAAATGTATCGGTGACGTCACGGTTATGGTCGTGTTATAATTACTATCTTGCAAAATTGAAGCGAGGTTGGGGTATTCCAATACACAATTGATTTGATAGTTGTTAATAATTATACGGTAAATGGATTAATTTTAACACCCACCCTAATTGCGTAACACACGATCAATCGGAATCGGTTTCATTTTGACAGTTCAACTACATTCATTGCGTTATTTATGTGTTGGCAGACACATTTTTCGAAGTTATGAAGCAATGGATTAGCAATTTGCTTCAAAATTATTCATATTCCGATTGATAGTGTGTGACGCAATTAGCACCCTTATTGCGTAACACACTATCAATCACTATCTGAATCAATTTGAAGGATACTGCTAATCCATTGCTTCATATGTTCGAAAAATTTGTCTGTTCAACAAATTAAATAATGCAATGAATGTTGAAGAGCTGTCAAATGAAGTCATTGCTCCTGTTAGTGTGTTACGCAATTATCCCACTACTGCTACCGCTGTTACTCAATTTTAAACGCATAAAGTAATGCTAGGGTCAACACGATAATCACGGTACAGCAGACAGAGCTCCGGTGGGATCTCATGGCAACACGTGGAGTGCGATTGTCGCAACCCAGTGTGAATTATAAGTCCCCTCTTTGAGGAGTGGCTGGAGTGGCGCCACGCCTCACCTTCGGCCTGACGCAGGTCCTCACCGGACATGGTTGTTTCGGGAGGTTCCTGTTTAGAATAAGACTGCAGGAAACGCCAGGGTGTCACCACTGTGTGGACCGCCCGGAGGACACGGTGGAGCATACGGTGGAGGTCTGCCCGGGTTGGGCGGAGCACCGCTGCGGCCTCGTGGCGACGATCGGCGGCGGCGATCTCTCGCGTCCGGCCCTGGTCCAGGCCATGGTACGGAGCGAGAGTGCATGGGAAGCCGGAGGCGGAAAGCGTGAGGAAGAGGGAATCTCTGCGCCTTCACGACCCTAGTCACCACAGGTGACACCAGGATGTCGGGAGTCAACTGCCGATTCCCGGCCACCGTAGGCACGGGCTTGCGGGCGGCGAGCAATAGGTAGCTCACCGCCCGGGAGAGACCAGGCTCGGGTCGACGGCGCGTTGTGTTCCACGCTCGCCTTAAAGAGATGACAGCACCAAATGACGGGGTCCGCTAGGGCCGATGCCTGCCAAGGCCGCGGGTTGTTCGAAAGAGATACCGTGGCCCCTGGCACAGGCAACTGAAGGAACACGGGTGGGTTTTAGTCAGTAAAAGTCTGACACGCCCTCCCGCTCCGCCCAGAGCGGGAGAAGTCATCTGACGATTACCCACACAAAAAAAAAGGGTCAACGTGATTTTCTTAATAATAATAATTACCTTTAAAACAAATAAGTTTTGGTCATTGTATTATGCTTTTAGCTCAATACTCTAATTGTGGTGGATGAATTGCGTTAAATCCCACTAATATTATAAACGCGAAAGTTTGTATGGATGGATGTTTGTTAATCTTTCACGCAAAAACTACAGAACGGATTTGGATGAAATTTGGCACACAGGTGGTTTGTAACCAGGATTAACACATAGGATACTTTTTATCCCGATATTCCCACGGGATCGAAGCTTATGCGGGTAAAGCCACGGGGCGCAGCTAGTATGTTATATATTGTATAAATCAGAACAATATGTTATCAGTTATCTTATCATACGGGCAATAAGTCCAAATTCACGTAATCTCGTACGCCTGAAGTTTGGGAACATGATCTTATTGGATATTTCATGAACGTCGTATAAATCCGATTATGCCTGAAGCCATTTTCTCAAATGTTAATATGCTAATACAAATAAGGATGGCATTTGGAAAATGTATGGGATAAAGGCAAATTCCTGCTCATTTTACTTCGGCAATCTTTCTCGATGAACAGGAAAATTCGACCTCGACCAATCTTTGCAGTTGTTAGCGTCTTTAAATAGATTTTCTCGAGAGATCAAACCAAAACACTTGAAACCTTCTGCTTTGTCACTTTATCTTCAATTCTGGGAACCGCGGAAACTTTCAGCCAACTGTAGCAAGAACTGACGTGGTTTCCGACAGCTACAACGTTCATTTACGTTGAACTAGCTGCGCCCCGCAGTTCCTCCTGCATAAGTTTCAATCCCGTGGGAATATCGGGATAAAAGTATCCTATGTGTTAATCCTGGTTATAAACTAAGTATCTGTGTGCCAAATTTCATCCATACAAACTTTCGCGTTTTTAATATTAGTAGGATTACAAAAATCCAAATAATTTATTGTGGATCATAGGTTCATAAGATGTTGTGTTAGTTACAGGTAAGTCTGCTATGTCCCGCCATTGAGGCATACAAAATTCATATTATAAGTTCAGTACGTAGTAAAAATACAATCCACCTAAGATTAAATTAGTATAATATTTCTACACAGGTTTCAAAAATCCCTTGTACTCGGTTTTTATATGCCAATTTAATATACGAAAGTCGCAGCCCTAACCATATAAGTACAACTCCTCAAACTCAAATTCTAAAACACATATAACAGATTCGATTACAAGAAATCGTGTAGAATAGAACTCAGAATATTTATATACTCTTCATTATGTACCTACACCATATAAATCCATAATAATAATGGAGCTAAACAACTTGCTTTTTATTTATTTGTTTGAACGCGCTATTCTCTGGAACTAGTCGGATAGGAAAACATATTTTTGCATTCAATAACCCAATCCTTGAGAAAGGCTATATGCTATTTTACATCACGCGAACTGATGTTAAATAGATAACGAAGTAATAGAGTGGGCAGGCGATGCGATGCTATGGGGTGGGTCGGGGTACAAGAAATTTTGCGCGGACGAAGTCGCGGGAAGAAGCTAGTTACAGATATACGAGGCCGGAGTGATAAATCTGGTAAAAATCTATTTTGGAATAAAATTATCGCAAATTGCATGGAACCTCCTTGTTCACAACTCTTTTGAAGGACTAAATTAAAATTTTCAGCCAGTACTGCCAGTTAGTTTTTTTTTTTTTGACAGCCATTATAGAAAAACAACTAAACATGTTTTTGCAAAGATGGAGAATAGTGAATTTCGTGTCGTGATTAAATATTATTTTTTGCGCAAAATAAAAATAACGAAAACGAAACAAAAACTTGATAAATATTATGGGGACTCTACTCCATCGATTAAAATAATTCATAAGTGGTTCAACGATTTTCGGTGTGGTCGTACAAGCACAAGTGAAGCTGTGCGTCGTCCAGGACGCCCAGTTGAGGTCGTCTCGTAGGTATTACTACTATGTAATTATAGGGCTAGAATGTCTCGTCCTGAATCGCACATTTCTAGTTCTAGGTTACATTCGCTCTAAAACCCACACTGATGCGTGAGCCACGAAACTATCGCTTAGGGGTTTTTTTTCTTATGGTTATTTCCACTTGAACAAAAAGCAACTTTACTTTAGTGTAAATAAAGTTGAGTTTGTTTTTTGCTGCTCGACGCTGACTTTAGACGCGAAGAGCAAATACTCTATTGGCGACCGTTTCGTGGCCCTCGGGTAAGTCATACAAAGCTGCTTGTTTCGTCCGCAACCAATCCGCTTTTCGTAATGGACTGTCACTTTAGCTGAAATATACTTTTTCTGATCACTTCGTCTTTATCAATCTTTTACTCGGGTCCATAAGCGTACCACAGACAAATATCAGAATAGGTTTTTTGACTAAGGTCGCGTCCTATAGCCGCGCGAGCACGCGTTCGTGGCGTTCGCTTGTTTATATTATATAGACGCTGACATGACATAAACAGACGATCAAAAATCGCGTATTCGCGCGACAGTCGCTTTCGGTTAAGACAGCTTTCCACAGGTACGTTTTCTCATCAATTTGGTTACATTTTCATGAAGTATTTTTGGGACGGACTATGGCTAGGGGCTTATGGCTAAGTAATAACAGCCGCACGGGTCGATTGATCAGGTTAAGCTACGCTTGCCGCGGTTCATCCATGGATGGGTGACGATCTTTACATACCAAGACCCCTCCTTGCCTTGGAAAGCACGTTAAGCTATTGGTCCCGGCTGTCATTCGTGGATGTTTGACAGTCGTTATGGGTCATCAGAAGCCCAAAAGTCTGGCAAACCGTCTTACCAAGGGTATAGGGTTACCAAGTAACTGGGTTGTGGAGATCAGGCAGTCGCTCCACGTAAAATAATGTTGCATCCGGCTAGACTGGATGCCAACCAAAAAATATTTGAGAAAAGGCTAAGCAGTTGATGAACCCAGTAAAAATAAGTACCAAAAATCAAGGATTTTGTAGCCCTTTTTCATGCACTTGAGCCAACAGCTTAACCTGCTTTCCGAGGCACAGAAAGCACGTTAAGCTGTTGGTATCATCTCGGTATGTAAAGAAGGACCTGGAACCCATCCACGAACCGGCCGCGACAAGCGTATGGGGCTGTTATTACTTAGCCACAAGCCCGAGTTCTTAAGGGATAAAATGATGTCGCCTCGATGACGCGTTTTAAAAATCGTACCTTGTGATATGAAAAAAATATATACATACATTGTACTTTCAAACCTGATTTTCATTTCGTAACTGTTTTTGTCTTTCACAATTTCCTTTCACCGGAACAAGGAAAAGGCCCTGATTTAAAAAAAAAACAAGGATTATTAGCATCCACGTGCCAACCCTGAGGCATTCTCTCATATTCAAGCAATTTAGTTAAAAACACAGCCTGTACCTATCCGTTCTCCGTGTTTGTTCTATGTATCTTATCTTCTTAGCTTGTCGATGGCAATCTTAATGAACTCGGCCCAGAATTTGGCTACGTGTTTGGCGCCACCACCAGCGTCCATCAATTCCTGTAACGTGCAGCTGATAGAACACATAGGATCGTCTGTGGAACAGCACCACATTTACACTCCAATGCGAAGTCGTCTATGAATCTCCACCGTAACAGGTTTTCCTTGCTTTGGCCAACCTGGGTCCGGAGTCTGTTTAAAGTACCTTATAATTTGAATTGAGTCTTCTTTTCCATAAAATGTACGATTAGATCTAGGCTAACAGACTAACCCCTTTATTTATAAACGTTGCTGAAAATTAAGTAATGATTAGTAACTATTTAACTATATATTTTGTACGTTTAAACGTCTTTTACCTTGTAAGCCACATTTATGAATAAACCCCTAAGTGTTTTCCATCATTTCAAAGGTAAAGAAGAGCACCTGCCATCTTATCTCTTCGTCACCCTTGGTTGACTGGTAGAGAATGCCTAAGGCATTAATCCGCCTGTGTAACTTATTGTGTACTAGAAGTTAAAATCCTACTGAAATGTGAAAGTTTTTATGGATGGATGGATATTTGTTACTCTTTCACGCAAAAATTACTGAACGGATTTGGATAAAATTTGGCACACAGATGGTTTATAACCAGGATTAACACATAGGATACTTTTATCCCGATATTCCCACGATATCGAAACTTATGCGGATGAAACCCCGGGGCGCAGCTAGTAAATCCTACTAATATTATAAACGTGAAAGTTTGTATGGATGGATGTTTGTTACTCTTTCACGCAAAAATTACTGAACGGATTTGGATATAATTTGGCACACAGATGGTTTATAACCAGGATTAACATATAGGATACTTTTTAACCCGATATTCCCACGGAATCGAAACTTATGCGTGTGCGTTACCCAGGCCAGATGTTGTTGAAAATGGTCATTTGAATCTTATAGATAATTAGTTTTGCGGCTTCTGTAATTGTTGCGCACATTTTTAAATTTGTTGCGCTTATAGTTTTTTAATTATTTCACAAAAACATTTCCTGCTGGGGTAACGTTACCCCAGCCAGACCTTTTTCTTTCTAATGGGAATATTTAAATAATTACTAGCTATAAAATTAGTTGTCTAGATGAAGTAAATGTTGTGCCTTATTTTGTATTTGTTCTTTCATCGGTTGCGAAGTTATTCGAGATTATGCTGGGGTAACGTTTTTGGTTTTGCTAGATCTTTGAAATGGTTAAGTGGATTCTTATCATATTTTGTACATGGCTTCTTAGGAATTAGTTTAAATTTGTTCTGCAATAAAAAAACCAAAATAATACATAGCTTAAAGGTTATTTCATTAAATAGAAAAACACTTCAATTGGTCCCAGCACTCTCAATAAGAGCTCTAAATACTTACTTTAAACGTTATTTTAAAGCTTGTAACTGCTTTCAAATGTATGTGAAGTTTCATTAGTATCCTGTAAGTATTTAACAAGTTATGATGATATTGAGTTCTTCACGAGCACGGTCTTGATGTCGCGGTGTTATTTGGCCACTGGATTGGATATATGAACTGAATCTTATGTCAATTATTAGTTTTTTAGTTCAGTTGTATATCAGTAAAATTTCAGCTCAGTACATTGGATAATTAATGAGATAATACGATTAAAGTCATTAGGAAGTGAATGACCGTGGTAGCCCGACCAAGTTTAGGTGGTTACGAAAAGCGAAAACGCAGAACATTATACTATCTTTTGAAATGTTTAGTATAATACACCTTACAATTTCGGTACAGACGCGTACACTGTTAAATACATTAATAATATAATAATATCTGTACTATGAAAACATTATTATTATCTTCCAGTTGCACAAACTTATCAAAAATCACTGATATAATATGTCGTTCGGTGGGACGCGGAAGGGGGTGTGTTAGTGGGGTGAAGGGGCGCATTGTTTGCATATCGCACTAAACAAGCTCCATAATCACATAATTCATCTTGTAGAGTGCGCGTGCGTTTCGGCAGTTCCGTTTCCTGTTTTTGCAAATATTTATAGAGTGCGTGAGAGCTAATATAAAATAATAAGTGTGGCGAATTACTGCTAATGTGGAGTGCTTCTATTGATGATCATAGTTATGGTGCAGGCTGCTTGATGAATTCACGAACAAGGTAAGCTTGTATAATGTAACTACAGAAATAGTAGCAAAATTATTATTAATATGTACATGTTGTTAGGTACTTATCTAAAACTGTATTTTTTTAAGGCTTAAATATTTGAATTTAGGAACTTATTATTTTCTTTTCTTTCGTACTTAGTTATTACCTAGACTGGAATTCTCAACAAAGATAACGGCATATTTATCCTTCCCTACATAGTACCTATAAAACAAAGTCGCTTCCCGTTTGTCTGTCCCTGTTTGCTTAGATCTGTAAAACTACGCAACGGATTCTGAAGCAGTTTTTTTTAATATATAGATTGATTCAAGTGGAAGGTTTTTGTGTATAGGTATATTGTCAACATATGACTTGAAACTTGATTAAGTATATTATTTATTGTCCGTGATCATTACACAGTCCAATATGTGTATATTTAAATAAAAACTGTAACTGTGTACTGTGTATACTGAAATCTATAATTTAATTAAAAACTAATAGAAAATTTCAAAAAAGCAAAATTACTATGTGTAATTTTAATCTGTGATTGTTCGCTTTTTCGTAACCACCTAAACTTGGTCGGGCTACCACGGTCATTCACTTCCTAATGACTTTAATCGTATTATCTCATTAATTATCCAATGTACTGAGCTGAAATTTTACTGATATACAACTGAACTAAAAAACTAATAATTGACATAAGATTCAGTTCATATATCCAATCCAGTGGCCAAATAACACCGCGACATCAAGACCGTGCTCGTGAAGAACTCAATATCATCATAACTTGTTAAATACTTACAGGATACTAATGAAACTTCACATACATTTGAAGGCAGTTACAAGCTTTAAAATAACGTTTAAAGTAAGTATTTAGAGCTCTTATTGAGAGTGCTGGGACCAATTGAAGTGTTTTTCTATTTAATGAAATAACCTTTAAGCTATGTATTATTTTGGTTTTTTTATTGCAGAACAAATTTAAACTAATTCCTAAGAAGCCATGTACAAAATATGATAAGAATCCGTTTAACCATTTCAAAGATCTAGCAAAACCAAAAACGTTACCCCAGCATAATCTCGAATAACTTCGCAACCGATGAAAGAACAAATACAAAATAAGGCACAACATTTACTTCATCTAGACAACTAATTTTATAGCTAGTAATTATTTAAATATTCCCATTAGAAAGAAAAAGGTCTGGCTGGGGTAACGTTACCCCAGCAGGAAATGTTTTTGTGAAATAATTAAAAAACTATAAGCGCAACAAATTTAAAAATGTGCGCAACAATTACAGAAGCCGCAAAACTAATTATCTATAAGATTCAAATGACCATTTTCGACAACATCTGGCCTGGGTAACGGACACAACTTATGCGGGTGAATCCCCGGGGCGCAGCTAGTAAATCCTACTAATATTATAAACGTGAAAGTTTGTATGGATGGATGGATGGATGTTTGTTTGTTACTCTTTCACGCAAAAAATTCTGAACGGATTTGGATAAAATTTGGCACACACATTGTTTATAACCAGGATTAACACATAGGATACTGTTATCCCGATATTCCCACGATATCGAAACGTATGCGGGTGAAACCGGTGCGGGTAAGTAAGTCGATGCTGGCGTTATACAAAATCTATTGACTGGTACCACGTACAGTGTCCTACAAAAGTTAGTTGACATTTTTCCACTTCATCTGTGACACATCACATTCATCATTAATTTCTGGGTTAAAAGACGACTGTGCAGTTGGATGGGATAATATAAGCAATAAGATCCTTAACCCTTTTCGCATATTTTTCGAATCTGTCTTTCCGAAGGAATTTTCCCTAGTTGTCTAAAAAAGGCAGCTGTTATCCCTATCTTTAAATCTGGAAGTAAAGACGAAGTTAATAATTATAGGCCAATATCCTTACTCCCCACAATTTCCAAAATACTAGAGAAGATTATAAACAGTAGACTAGTTAACTACCTAGAAAAAACAACACCTTATCCCCTGCGCAATTTGGTTTTAGAGCCAAACTGTCGACAGCCGATGCGGTGCATAGTCTGACTGGTTATATTTCAGAAAAACTCGGCAAAGGAAACCAGACCCTGGGAGTCTTTCTCGATTTAGCCAAGGCATTCGACACGGTGTCTGTTTCTGTCCTCCTGAACAAATTAGAGATCATAGGAATAAGGGAAACGTTGCTGAATCTTTTTACTGACTATTTAGACCTCCGGTACCAATGTGTTAGACTAGATAATATTACGAGCGATGACCAGAAAAATACTGGTTTTGGTGTTCCACAGGGGAGTATTCTGGGCCCCACCCTCTTCCTTATTTATTACTATCTAACACAAACGTATGGCAATATAACACGTTGTTCATAGAGATGCGGAGCGGGAAGCGTGGCGGTGCCAGCCGCTGTGCCCGCGGCGAATCCTCAAGCGTGTAGCAAAGCACGCGGCGGGCAACGCTGCGGCGCACGTGGGATACTCAATCAAACCGACCAGTTTTCTAAAAATCGATCATATCGTACTCCATCGTGACAGTGACTACGTCTGCGTTCTGCAATTTCCAAATATAACTGGCAGAAGATTCCGCCGCGGGCATCGCTTCATCGAGAATTGCCGCTGCGTGCACCGCCGCAATAAACGCCGCGTGAGACGCGGCGGTGCCAGCCGCGGGCTCGGCCGCAAAAAACGCTCCATTTCAAGCAATCGCGTCTAAAATCGCTTCTCCGTAAACGCACTTATACAACGCCATATGTTTGAACTCAGTGCGGGCCGCGCCGCACAACGCGACGCGCAACGCCCCTCGTCTCCGTAAATGAGGCCTTAGGCGCCTTTATCACCGGATCGGCGCGTTTTCGTTTCTGTACCGAATCAGTACAGATTCTTTACCGAGTGCATGTAATTAAATGACAGCTTCCTCACTGAGTAGTTTCAGTACAGATTCTTTACCGATCGCATACACATGTCTCTGTACCGAGTACAGTCAACAGCAAAAGTAGATGATCAAAATCAGAAATTCAATACTAATGAACGGAGTTCAAAATCAAAATCAAAAGTCATTTATTCAAATTAGGCTGAGAATCAGCACTTTTCGAACGTCAAAATTACAAAAGACAGTCCCCCAAAAACGCCCGCCCTTCACCATTTCCTAGTGCTTTCGCTGGGAAGAAGAAGTGGCGCAACAAACTTCCCAGCAGCACAGCTGTCTGTTCAGTTAGAAAATACTTGATACTTGATTGTATACAATACTAGGTATTAAGTAATTAATATTACAAGGCACAGAACATAAAATTACATTATTTGCCATATGTCAGCTAGCCACGCCAATATACCAACAAATATAATAAAAACTATACGTACTCAAGCTAAAAATAATTAATATAAATTAAGTTGTAAATAAAAACTTACTACCTAAATAAAAGCCTCTAGGCATAAAGGGCGTGACAGCTTACATATTTATGCATTGCTGGGTTCTGGTCACTTCAAATCACAGATGATAAACTAGGACCATCGAAGTAAAATAAGTTAATACCAATAACAATAACCTGTCAGTAAGCTAGTTCTGGAGAAAGAACATGAACATTGTCTTGAGTTAATTAGGGCGACCAACTATTCTTATCGTGTAAGTAGTCGTTGATGGAATAGTAAGCCTTTGAGTTCGCGTTAGAACTGTGTGGCTGTACTATTAGTAAATGTTTGGTATAATTTACAATCACATACTTTTGAATCACTTCGACGCCACAGAGTTCTGACGCGAACTCGTTCATTAATATTGAATTTCTGATTTTGATCATCTACTTTTGCTGTTGAATGTACCACCGATCCATTCAACTCACCCGTCCCGTCACTCCCGCCCCACCCCGTAGTTCACTCACACGCAGCGCAGGACCCATAACAAATGACAAAACCGTAGCAAACCGAGCCAGTCAAGAAGTGGTTCTCGGTAAAGAATCTGTACAGATTCGATATAGAAACGAAAATGCGCCAATCCGGTGAGGAAGGCGCCTAAGTCTTTGTAAAGATATCTCCCTTCAGGCTATCTTTCCATTATTATTCAAAGAGCGACAATAAACCGTAACACTAAGATAACTAAGAAGATAATGATCACAACACATAATTAAAACCAGCTCATAAGGTGTTACCCGTAACATTGTACTGAGGAAGTGCTCCATGAAGGCAATATGAAGACTTAATAGGAGTGGAACATTCTCGTTACCAACATTAATGAGGACGTTAAAGATTTAATGAACTTTACTCTCGTTTCGTTGTTGTTTTGCGGTGAGTAGAAACCTGAATCAAAGGTCGTAAGGGGAACATATTTGTTTACCACCTCCTTTTTTTAACATCTTTTTTATCTCTGTAACTTTTTCATGCAATGCATGTAATGATAGTGAAAACCACATCGAAATCCTGCTAATATTATAAATGTGAAAGTATGCTTGTTACTCAATTGTTGCTCATCAAACGCTGTTTTTACTCAATCACGCAAAAACGGATAAACGGATTTGAATGATTTGGCACACAGATAATTTATAACCTGGATTAACACTTAGGCCGTTTGTCCACTGCCACGTCAACAGGACGTCAACGAGAACGAGATTACGGCGCTGAAGTTGCGATACGCACATTTACTACGGCGGCGTGTCCACCGCACATCGACCGGGACGTCACATTCGGTTCGATTAATCTCATTTCTCGTTGACGTCGCGTTGACAGTGTCAGTGGACAAATGCTGTTAGGATGCTTAAAATCCCGGAAGTACGTACGTTCCTGGGGATATTTTCACACATACGCAAAAGCTAGTATTCTAAGCGAATACTCAGACAAATGACTATTTACAGTGATAGGCAGACTAGCTAGGTGGTAAGTAATAAAAACGCAGAAATATTTGTTAAAAAATATAATTTAATAATAAAAACTAAATCAACAATGGCAATTCAGTTAATATAGAAATAATTTTATACTAGGGTGCCATATCTTTTGAAGATATTAGCTATAATTACATATTTATAAGTTTTAAGCTGCGTTTCACCAGCGAAAGCGAATTTGAATGTTTGCTGCAGTTGGGAAATTCGCTTACGCATACGGGTAAGAGCGAGTGCGCAGTGCGACTTTTTATCGCGCGATTATTTTGACGCAAAAATGCAACTTATTGCTTTATATGGTAACGTATGGTAAATCGCGCCGACATTTTTTTCTCGTGTTTGCGCGCACTGCTATGTAAACCAATACGTTGTATTTCTGCGACAAAATGATCGCGCGGTAAGAAGTCTTAGTCCGCGCTCGCCCTTAGTAATAAAAGTGTCGTATTTTTTTCAATAGTCGTTTTCGCTCGTGGAGACACCTCTTTTCTTGTATTATAAAGTACAAACTTATACCGTTTGATATCAATTTTAGTCTAATTTTAGAACGAAGCACTCTATGGCACATTATTTGTCCGAATCATAAATTAATTTGTAACATTATTTTGAACCAACAATTTAAGGGATAAGGGCAGGAAGATGATGAATTTGCACCAGTACCTAATTGAAAAAAAACTGTTGTATAGCATTTAAAATCTTTTTTTTTCTTGTCAGCCATTTTTTTTATGTTATGAATACAGGATGTATTTATTGCCACTCATATTTGGAAATTATTAATGAAGATTGAGCAATGAATAGTTAACGTTAGCAGTTTCTTAGGCTCGAACAATTTGCCGTGAAAGATACACATATCAATTATTATTTTTAATTTATTACGCTATCAGATATTTTATTTATTTATTAAACACTTTAATGGCTGGTTTTTTTAACATTATCGTAGGAATAATTTTGAAATTTTGACAGTTATTTCATACAAAAACCGTCAAGCGTCAATTTTATTTCTCGAATAAAAGTTATCTGAGATAAATCAGCCCTAAAACAATTTATTTTAAATCGGAAACAAAAGTTTATTTCACTCAAGTAATCGGAGTTTAAATACGTACTCTGGTTGTTTATCGAATTAATACAGGGTCAAGCGAAACTCCGCAGACGTGATGGGAAAAAATATGATTTGATGTTTTTTTTTGGTTGTCAACCCTGCGGGGGTTGGTGGTCATAGTGTCGTTACTTGAAGTACGAGTTTAGAAAATCAGTTAATTTTCATTTATCGTGTTTGGATGTTGATTTATACGCATCAGGTATGTGGAGTTTTCGCAGTAAAAAAAGAAAATTGTTGAACTCTATACTTACAGAGTTCAACAATTTTTATTTAGTTATTGTACTTACAATAACTGCGATCATTGAGCCGAAAACAAAAGCTTCGCTAGTTTACGTAAATAAAGTTTCGCCTTTCGGAGTTTCCCAAACTTATTTAGTTTGACCCTGTTGAATTTCAATTCGATTATTAAAACTGTTTAGCGAAATCGGATACCTGAACTAAAATTAAAATCGCACCCGCAATTTTAACTGAACAGAAATAGCTGATAAAAGCTAAAAGGTTAGGGGCCTTTTAGCTTTTACGGATAGATATCCACCGTTTTTGAAACGTGAAAATTGAAATGTCGAAAGGCAATATATAATTAATCGCATTAACTGGAAAAGAAATTAATCAATATGAAAGTGACTAAGGCTCTATGTCCAGACGCCAGCACATCAAGCTACTACAATCTATCAAATTTCTTTAATAGATTTTTAACTTTATCGCTAAAGCATTAGGTTCAAAGTTGATTGGGAAAATTTGACAGTTTCGGGTAGCGTTATGTGCTGGCATCTGTACACACGCGTTTGTCTTGCCGTGAAAATCAATGGTTAATTCGCCGTGTCGTCAGTGTTGTATGCATTATTATATGGAAGTTTGTTGACGAGACACGTTTTTTCTACGGCTCAGTTTATTCGCCGTGTGTAGGCACAGTCGTCAGTCTTGTATGGATCACTATGGAAGCTTGTTGACAGACACGTTTTATCTACGGCGCAGTTTATACGCCGTACCATAAAGAAACTGCCTTAGGGATTCGTCAAAGTGAATATTTAAACGGGTGTTAAGTAGAAAAAGAGGCAATTTAGAAGCTCAACTGTTACTTATGAGACACAATTACTTTTCTATTGTTACCGACCTTAATAAAGCTTCCTTGGGGGCCATCTCCACGAGTGACAGAATCGCAGCGATATTATCGTCGTGCCACGTATTTCTATACACCCTCTTAGAACGTGTCTTCACACGGCGATGTCATCGCGGCGAGAATTGGATGGCACGACGATAATATCGCCGCGATTCTCTCTTTCGTGGAGACGGTCCCTAATAGATGAGGGAGATGAGAGCGATTTAGGATATTCTTTTAGATTCTCTTTAGGACCGTTTTCAACCGCAATTAACTCCCCTAGCATGATCGTTATCTGCTGTCTCTCCCCACCAACATAACACACCCTTTAGTTTTTGTACCCTGTACATAAATACATACTTAACCTACAGAGATAGGTACATTTAAAAAAATTATCTTACTCGGTTATATTTATATTTAAAGCATTTACATTTATATAAAACTATGTTAGTATACTAAAATCTCTTTAATATATACACATGACAATAGGAAAGTTTTGAACAGAAACTCGAAAATCGCCTTCAAGGTGAAACCTTTGTTTTATTCAACAACGTCTGCTTTGTGATAAAGCTTACATTACTAGCGATTTACCATTGTAATCTCTAGCTAGCATTAGATATAAAGGGTGTTAACAAGACCCTTTACGAAGCCGTCATCTACGCATCTGTACATCAAACTAAGTAACTTTATGCGAAAATAATTGCTGGGAAACGACTTTTATATTTTTGGTGTAAAAATACGCTGTTGTGCTTATGGGTGCGTGCAACGATACAGAGATCGTGAGAGTATTAAAGTTAATTTTAAAAACTTGTTTTCGTATAAAAAATATAAAAATTGGGACTTTGACTTTCAATATGTATGATATGATAGAAATGGTTCAATACGTATGTTCCAGTACAAAAAAAAACATAATAAATGGAAAGAGGTAGCTTTCGGCTTCGTTAAGAGTATTTTTACACCCGTTATATGTGTGTTTGAAGAGTCTAAAGCCTAGCCCTCAGCTAGGCACATTTGTATTAGCACGTTGTCAAAGAAACAAATTGAGCAGTAGCTGTTTGTAGTCACCAAAAAACCCAAGTCGAGCTACATTCTTAGAATCCAAAAAAAAAGTTTATTATATAACCCGTCAAACGATCGCGTACTACAGTCCGGCCTTCGAGAGAATGCGTTAATGACACCTGTCAATGCGACAATAGGGTTGCCTGGGTAAAAAAATAATAATGATATTTAGTCCGTCAGTTAGATTATCGAAAAATATTATACGTATTTTTGCTTTTGTCAATCAAACAAAAAATGACAAAGATAAAGCGCGTCAAAATTTGGGAGTGTGGGATCGTGACGTCACTTGCTTGCAAAAGTGTCGCCAGCAAGTGACATCACGCGGAACTTTAACGGACGATATCTTCATCATTTTTTATACAATTGACAAAAGAAAAAATACGGGTTCAATATTTTTTGATGATCTAACTGACGAACTAATTAGATTTTTTTAGGAAAATAGCCTATTCTAGTAGCTAATTAAGATCAAATTCGCAAAAAAACGTATTCGTTTGTTTCGCTGATTCATTCGACATTTTGTCGGGTTTAATAGCAACTTTTCAGTGAAGTATCTAATCATTTATTCACAAGTACAATAGCAGAACGAACAGGTTAAGCACTTTACAAAGGCAAGTCTTCTGCGTAGCGACTACATCGTCACATTTTCGAACTGTCATTTGCATTCCAAATGTCGACAGTCGTAGTAGAAAGAATAGTCTCATGCGCGGCACAAGTAAAATTGACCTGAAGGTGCTCAGATTTCGCATTCTCCGTCTGCACCCGCTAACAAAGTAACATGTATCCTCTTTATATGTGCTCTTGAACAAATCCATTTCAAAACCGATACATCTGGTCGTGTCTCCTCAACAAAATCCAGGGTTAGTATGTTCTATGACACATCTCTTACAATACTTCTTGACGGCCCTGTATCCCCTTAACGTGACCGGAGTATCCTGTATGTTGAGCTGCGTTAGCCCTCTACAGTAGTACGCGACGGCTTCTAGACCATCGTCTCCGATGAGCTCACAGCCTCGAAGAGCCAGCTTTTTGAGGTTCGGACAGCATCGGGCTAGGATCTGGAAATAAATAAACGTTGAAGCGGCTTTGTATTAAGACAAAAGCGCCAGTGTGGCCCGAGAAATCTATATTTTTTGCAATGTCATTCAATAATAATTTTAGCTTGAGTTGTATTATTGATATAACGGTCCGTACTAATATATCTAATATTTACCTGTAATCCAGGCTCGGAGACATCAGTAGCCCCAAGATCAAGCGCTCTTAGCCTGGAACAGCCCCTGGCTATGGCTTCTACTCCATCATCTCCAAGCGCCCCGCACCCTCGGGCGTTCAGGTACCGCAGCTTGTAACACCTTCGTGCCAGGGTTCGAACGCCTGAGTCGGAGACCTGAGAAGGTAAGAGTTATAATATAACATCGACAGACATTGAACTGCTGATTATGCAAAGATGACGATATCAATTAATGCGTAAATAAAAGAGCGCTGTTGGGTTTTCAACTTTCGACGCTAATCTGAGGGTTGAAAATCCAACAGCGCGCAGTTTCAGATGATTGAATGATTGACATATTCTGGGCACTGGTATAAATCTGGGCTTAGGTCGGTGATTCAAAATAAAAGTCCACTTTTATTGTAGTGCAAGCCCAGAGACCTAACACTCGAACTTCTTTTACAGTACTCGGGCGTAAGTAAACATGTCACCATTAGAAAACGACAGTTGCACAGGAATGGGGACGATCTACAAATCCGAACTTTTCCTAAAAGTCGACGTGCCATACTTATGTCCAGGCGATCTATTCTGTAAACATTTCACCATGAAAACTTAGGTGAAGTTAGCTGTCAATAGTGTCCATCCCTAGCCTCAGGTAGAATGACAGCTCACTACACCTAAGTTTTCACGGTGAGATTTTTACAGAATATACCGGCTAGTAATGTATCGTTACTAAACTATACCCTCAACTTAAACTCAATATTATTCTAGTTTAGATTTCCAGAATAATTGTATCGAATGAAGATCTGAAACATGACGTAGGTGTGGGACAGAAAATTACCCAAGTGACGAGCATACTAAGTAGGAACCAATACGAACGCCTAGCTAGAGTGCCGTCGTCTGCATTTAGATTGGATTTATGATCGCACTAGCGAATTGTTTCCATTTTCAGTAACATGGTCTAAGCTTAAACGGATTTTACTATAACTTTTACAGTAACCATAAGTTAGGGTATCATAACCTTGGGACTCTTCTAGACAGACTGCAGACAGGGGAGACCCAAAGATCTTAATCCAATGACTGAATATTTGACTTTATTGCTCATATACATGAGCGGCACGCGTCAACGGTAGAAGCAACTGCAGCCGTCAACCAACGTCGACGGCCGCCGCCGATACGTCTACGGCTGTCATCGACGCGTGCCAAATATATTGGGATAAAGGCAAGAGAATGATGAACGCTGATGATGATCGTTGTATAATCGATTCAAAAATCGTTCGGGCTAGGGCCTCAGGTTATTCAGTCCCAAATACTAGCGTTGCGTTGCGTTTTAACT
Source organism: Apamea epomidion (assembly GCA_947507525.1). Taxonomy (NCBI): domain Eukaryota; kingdom Metazoa; phylum Arthropoda; class Insecta; order Lepidoptera; family Noctuidae; genus Apamea; species Apamea epomidion. Next base: position 13,502,898 of record OX382248.1, read on the forward strand.
ATACTGACTACTCCTGTCCCCATGACATGTCATAAACGAGAGTAGGTATGGTATGATTTTATTGGAGTGCGAACCGAATTTACATAAATATTACTTTTATTTTAAATTGCCATCGAGAATCCTACTATGGATGGATGGATGTTTGATACTCTTTCACGCAAAAACTAATAAACGGATTTGAATGAAATTTGGCACACAGATAGTTTCTAACCAGGATTAACGCATAGGATACTTTTTATCCCGATATTCCTACGGGAACGAAACTTTGCGGGTGAAACCGCGAGGCGCTGCTAGTCCTACTAATATTATAAACGTGAAAGTTTGTGAGGATGGATGGACGTTTGTTACTCTTTCACGCAAAGCTACTGAACGGATTTTGATGAAACTTTACAGTAATATAGCTTATACATCAGAATAATACATAGGATACTTTTTATTCCGATATTCGTACGGGATCGAAACTTATGCGGGTGAAACCACAGGGTGCTGCTAGTAGGTCATAACCAGCCATTCTCGTTTAGCAGCGTGGACACGGGGAAGAAGAAGAAAAATCAATGCTAGTCCACTTTAGACAAACAACACTTAAAATAGACAAACAGTACTTTTCAAAGGACAGTCAGAATGCTAAATTGAAGAAGCACCACAAGTTACAAATTACTCAAAAACCACGATCAAGGCACAAGGCAGGAGTTTTCAAAACAACTAATTAAAAGTGTGTTAGAACTTTGTGAATCACGAGTTCATTGAGTTCATACTTCTTATGTAAAGTTGCTGTAATTGGCAACGACGACTCTTGGTTAGGTTTCTTTTAATAGGAAGCGAGAGCGGGTGGAGTTTCCGCAACTGAATCTTGGGCCAAAAATGTTTGAAATTTTTGCTATCGATTGCTAAGAAGATGGAAAACCATACTTTTGTCAAGTTACCAAATAAACCTACCTACCTATACCCTTACCTATTAAACAGTATTTTTTTCACGAGCGACTCTTTTCTATTTACTATCAGCCACACGGGTCGATTGATCGGGTTAAGGTACGCTTGCTGCGGTCGGTCCGTGGATGGGTGACCATCTTTACATACCGAGACCCCTCCGTGCCCCGGAAAGCACGTTAAACTGTTGGTCCCGGCTGTCATTTATGGATTTTTCACAGTCGTTACGGGTATAGAGCTACCCAGTAACTGGGTCGTGGAGGTCAGATATGCAGTCACTCCACGTAATATACTAGTATTCAGCTGCATTCGAGCAGACCCCAAAAATATTTGGGAAAAGGCTAGGCATATGAGGAAACAGTATTTTTTTAATTAGCTAGTTTTATTTCTGCAGGACTGCCGTCTATCCGGATTTCCCTACATATGACCTAGTTTTGACATGTAGGTCGCAACAGTTACTCGCGACAAGATGAGCTAAGTTGAGGAGAGAATATGATGGTGTCCTACAATCTGATAATTTGGATAGTAACCACCCGACCGTTTTGTAAATCAAATGCCTTCTCTAAAAAGATACGTAACGCTCGAACCGGATAAAAATGAATGAATCTAAAATGTATTACACATACATACATAAACTCAAGCCTTCTTCCCAAGGAGGCAGGCAGACACTACAGAACGCCAGCTGCTACGATCCTTACATACCCCCTTTGCTTCGTTTATTACGCGATTACTACGCACCTGACCTTTCTGAAAAACATTACCAATATGTCCTCGTAGGACGTCCCCTAAATTTGTCGTATAGCGACAAGTAAAACTGAACTTATAAAACCAAGGGTCAAATTAAATTAAAGAAAGGGAGGTAGAAAACAATTAAAGGTATATTTACAAGAAATTAAAAGATGGAGATGGACTGAAGAGTGGTGTGTAGTATGTGGAGGTGGGGTGTATAGATGACGATGCGTGATAGGTGGGCTGAGGAGGCTGAGGTGTAGATCCAGTTGGAGGGAGGTAGACGCGAGGCAGGTGCCGGCGACAGGTGCAGGTACAGATGCAGGTGCAGGTACAGGTGCAGGTGCAGATACAGGTGCAGGTGCAGGTACAGGTGCAGGTGCAGGTACAGGTACAGGTGCAGGAGCAGGTGAGGGCAGGTGCTGGTGCGTGTGCGGCACGGAGGACACCCGTAGGTGGGCCCACGCAGCAGGACAGGACGCAGCACGGCAGCAGGAGAGAGAGGCACGGCGGGGACGCTGTCAGCCCGCCAGGTGAGGCGGCCCTCGGATGAGGACGGAGGCGTAGGCAGGGTCCGACAGGTACCAGAGCGGAGAGGTACGCTGGGTATTCCCGGGATAGGTAGCCCTGGAGTATCAGGCTTTCTAATGTATTCGCTTTAGAGGCGAAACCCGAACTGATCCTTACATTGCGTGGATCTATAATGTCAGCTCGTAGAATAATATCATGTAGAAAATATGAATTTGAGAGATGATAGTGGCCAAGGTACATTTTGCAGAAGTTTCAATATTAAAATCAGCTAAAAAGATACAGGCAGTTAAGGATTTAAAAGAAAAGTTGTCATGACGACGTTTTAAACATCAATTGTCAGAGCTGTCATAATAAAATATATATTATTAAAATACAAAGAGATTTAAGATAGGTACAATAGAGGGGCTATGCAAAGAAATGTCATAGAAAAACTGTGATCCCATGGCTCAGTGACGCCATCTAGCATAATATAGCAAAATTAGAGCGGCAATTGGGAACATCAAATAGTAAAAATGAATTAAATTTATTAAAATATATTCAGCTATCGCTCGGTAGGTGGCCAGTGTGGTCAGTGTTGCCAGATCCGATTTTCAATCCCTGGATTAAGCTCGAAAAACTAATTTATAATGAATCGGGTAAATAAATATTGAAAACTAAACAAATTAAGCACAACTTGTCTCAGACAGTAAATACTATTTTAGAATTTTATTCGCTACTTTCATTGTCCATGACACCGTCTATTAGTTTCAAGTACATTTTAAAATAAAATAAATTTACACGTGCTTTGCCTCCGAATTATTCTAGCACTCAGTTTATTACGATTTTTGTGTAAAGTAGACCTATTATGTCACAAAGCGCTTTTTTTGCAATTGTATGTTGCATTTCGTTTTTATAAAAATAATTATTTTTACACTTTTGTTTGCAAATAATTTTAAATCTTATTAGATCGCCTCGGAAGGCGAGGTCCGAAAATCCGTAGAACTACTAAATTCGTAAGTCTGGCATTGCGGGGTGACACTAAATAGAAACTATAAAACCTGTGGTATGGATTTTATCATTTAGATATAAAGGTATCGATAATATTGAAAAATGTTATAAGACTATTTTTTCGCTTTTGAATAGATTTAAACAATTGCCAAAAAATTAGGAAAACAATAAATTGATTAGTAGTTTCAATGTTTACAAGTTATTTATCTATAAAATTATTTTTACATACAAATTAATAATAATAAATTATCGTTATTATGATCCAGTGATCCAAGTATCAGACTGCTAATCACGAGGACATGGGTTCGATTCCCACAGGACACAAATATTTATATGATGAATATAAGTGTTTGTGTTGGTCCGGGTGTGTCTTATGTATTATAAGTATTTATTTACAAAAGAAAGTTTTACATACATGGTTCAGTACCCATAGTACAAGCTCTGCTCTTTGAAGCAAACAGATCAGTCGACCTTGCGTACGTACAAAATATAAAAGTCAAAACACCTATATTGTGGAAATTACGGGCGTTCAACTTAAAAATCACATATATGACGGTCGATCAAATAATGATAGTGACTACTACCAACAGATCAGAGCATGGGCTGCCATGCTACCTATGTCCCCTACGTCAGACCTACTCCTCCCACTTAATAAAGGATCAATAAAATAGATTTTAACCGGTTTACACGCGGCTTATAGTAGTGCTAGCGTAATGTTAAATAACCTATAGCCTTTTTCAAGAATTGGGCTTTAAAATGCAAAAAGAAATTTCCAAATCCAACTGGTAGTTCCAAATATTAGCGCGTTCAAACAAACAAGCAAACAAACTTTGCAGCTTTAGTATTAGTATATGTAGATTGTCAAAAAAGTTTAGCTCTGCAGCTTACGCCGTTAGAAAAAATCGTGATTGAACTGATTTAGAGATAGCCCGTTTACTATACTTTAGTTCGGTCATACGGTATTATTTTCGAACAGTATTATATTTTAAGTGATAATTATTATTTACCTTAATAAATATTATCGATAACAAAATCGATAAACAACATCACATCTCAACAAGGCAGTAGTAAAACTACTCAGCAATAGAGGGCGTTTATTCCAAAATTAGCAAATTTTCTAAATCTCTTTATGAAAATTATTTAATTCTAATTACTGAGTAAATATAAATAATTCATGCGTAAATAAACCGAAGTTAGGTCCAGTTGTTTTACCATAACAAGATTTACAATATCGTAATGCGCAACTCGGCATGTTTCCTTAGAAAATATTTTTCTTTTGGTGGACACAAAAACGTCTTGACACGCAGGCGTACGACATTAGACTGAGCGACTTTTGACCACTAGGACTAAAGTATTGGATTACGATTTTGTTCGTAATGTCCTGTCTATTGTCAAGTATATCATTTAATGTCTTTGTTAAAATACAATAAAATCTATAGTTATTTTGTATTAGAAGTATAGTGTCCTGCCCTGCCTGTCCTGTCTGTAGTGGCCTGTTGGTCTAGTGGTTAGTGACCCTGACTGCTATGCCGGAGGTCGTGGGTTCGATTCCCACCCAGGACAAATGTTTGTGTAATGAGCACGATCATTTGTTCTGTGTCTGGGTGTAATTTATCTATAATATTTATGTATTTAGAAATATATAAGTATGTTTATCAGTTGTCTAGTACCCATAACACAAGCTCTGCTTAGCTTGGGACTAGATGGCGTTGTGTGATAGTTGTGGAATATTTATTTATTATTTATTTATTTAGTGTATATAGGAAAAATGATATCCATCAATGTGGGCGAAATTACCAACCCTTGGATGTCACTAAATCGTCGTAGTCTCATGTTAAAGTTGGAGCTGTGTCTGTGTACTGATTGTGGATAAAACGTGTCGTGAGGAATAATCAGATCAGCGCCTAACGGTAACAGAATGCTTGTTCTAACCTGGAGGAATGAATGAAGATAACTGTGAGTATGTACATTATGTTACAAATTGTGTTATGCTTCCTTTTTACTGCAGCTACCAACAATAGGGCACGTTCATTGAACCATGACTCAACTGAAAACATTAAGATTGCAAGAAGAAACCAAGTATGAATATTGCAAGAATTTACATAACAAATAGTCACATTCATAACTTTTCAGACACCAGTCTAGACGTAAGTCCGTTTCTTGTCTCAGACGTTCCCAGTTTATACAGGGTGAAATTAAATTCATGGGCATCCTTTTAAGGGGTCCTTGTTTTCATCATTATGAACAACTTTTACTATGGGACCAAACCTGAAATCGCGAAAAAAAATCAGCTGTTCTCTACATTTATTTTCGCATAACTCGTCAAAATGTAGGGAACAGCTGTTTCTTTTTTCGCGATTTCAGGTTTGGTCCCATAGTAAAAGTTGTTCATAATGATGATTACAATGAGCCCTTAAAAGGATGCCCATGAATTCAATTTCACCCTGAATAACCCCACAGAAATTGGGTTCATCTTGCTAATTTGGTATCTAACTATAGAATATCTAAATTAGTATCTCGCTAACTATGCAGCTTCATATTTCTGATTGACCGACTCGTTTACATAATCAGGTTATGATGTTCTTGCTGCTGGGACACAGGCCTCCTCTTAAAGATAGTAGTGATGGCCCAGTGGCAATGGCCCGAGTTATGCGTCGAGGTCGTGGGTTAAACCTAGGCAGGTAAATAATTTCATCACCACTGCTCTCAAAACGATGGAGGAAAACATCGTGAGGAAACCGGCATGTTCTAGAACCAAAAATTCGAAGACGTGACATCTGCCAACCCGCACTGGGCCCGCGTGGTAGCTTACAGCCCACTCCCTCTCGAAGACCGACTCGTTTAACAATTCAAAAGTGCCTGCAAATCATTTAATCAAAATAAATTCTTTGAGTTTGAGTACAAACAAAATTTATCAAGTATAATATTTCCATATGTGGGCCGAAATTTTCCCAGAATATTCCCCAGTCAATGTGAAATGACGATTCAATTCAGTTGGCCCCAATTCCTGTAGAAATGGAATTCAATAAAGGGTCTTTTCAAATAAAACTTTTGTATCGGTAGTCATAATCCAAACTGAATTTTCCATATTTTTGGGCTATAGAAATACGTAAATCGAGCTACAACTGTTTACGAAAAGAAGAAAATCGTTTAGTATTTTAGTAGACAAGTATTTCAACACTAGTTTGACAGGCAAAGTTACTAAGCCCAAAGACACTAAGGGCTGATTTTTCCATCGCCAGATAACTTTTATTAGAGGAATAAAATTGACGTTTAACAGTTTTTGTATGAAATAACTGTCGAAATTTCAAAATTATTCTTCGAATAAAGATATCAGATGATTTAAAAATCAGCCCTAAACCTCTGGCTTAGGGCTGAATCCATATTTAAACTGAAATATTTTAGTTCAAATATGGATTTACTCATCAAAAGTAAACTGTAATTTGGGTAGTCACTTGAAGTGGCTTAGAATAGGGAAATTAAGTGTTTGTATTTTCAGACAAGTTAGCTATGGATGTAGACTTAATTTAACAAGACATGTTAGTCTAAAACCCGGGGCTAAGTAATAACACCCGCACGGGTCGATTGATCAGGCTAAGCTACACTTGCCGTGGTTGGTCCGTGGAGGGGTGACCATCTTTACATACCGAGACCCCTCCGTGCCTCAGCAAGCACGTTAAGCCGTTGGCTGTCATTTGTGGATCATTGACAGTCGTTACGGGTAGTCAGAAGCCCGAAAGTCAGACAACCAGTCTTACCAAGAGCTATCGTATTACCCGGTAACTGGGTTGTGGAGGTGAGATAGGCAGTCGGTCCATGTAAAACATTGGTATTCAGCTGCATCTGGTTAGACTGGAAGCCGACCCCAACAAAGTTAGGAAAAGTCTAAGCAGATGATGATGTTAGTCTAACACCCAATTTCTGAATTGAGAATTTTGAGTTGAGTACTTATCAAAGTCATTACTCAAAATGGTTCCTTTGTAATTCAGAAATGTAGAATTTTACGGGCTAAATTGAAAGAATCAGTACTTACTACGTAATTTTATGCTAAAGGAGTTCATGATGGAGATGGGACTACGGAAGATGAAGCGCAAGACCGAAATAAATGGCGTCGCATGATTGGAAAAGCCGACCCCGCGTAACGGGAAAAGGTGGTGCCAAAAAAGAATGGTAAAGTAGAGTTTTACAAATTCTCAGTTCAGAAACCGATTGTTATTTATTTATTTAAACTTTTCGCACACAAAAAAGGTACAAATGCGGACTTAATGACTTAGGCATTCTCTACCAGTCAACCAAGTGTGGTGAAGAGATTAGATGATAGGTGCTTTGTGCTTTGGTTGAGAAGAACAACGATAAAAAAAATAACTACTCGTATTGAATTCTTTCTTCTTTCTTTTTTGAAAAAAACGTTGCCCCACACTAGGAATTACTCCTGTATCGGGTGCGTTTACAAACATTTAAACTCACATACATAAACAGCTAGACCCAGAACAACTACCGGTAGGCAATACCAATATTGTTCCGTGCGGGAATCGAACCCGCGATACGCAGCGCAGCAGTCGATCGATCAACCACTGCGCAATTGCGTTCAATGAGCTATGAAATTTATTATGAACAATGGGAACACTGCCTGACCTACTGACACTGCAAAGCCGGCTACTTTTGTCGGTCTGTGTGTGCGAATAAGTGCAAATCGACGGTTCGATTTCTGTGCAGAATCATGTTAGTAGTCTACATGCAGTTATTCAGTATCTACCTATATATTTGTGCAGTGAGATTTGTTGAAAAGGCACGGACGGTTTAGAACAAAATACATCTTGTTCCAAATTGGAGCAGATGCATCGAAATTTCAAACATTCTTTGAGAAATTCAATCAAGCTGCTGGGCTTGGTATACACGGTCGGTTTTTGATTTGCGGCTAGAAATGCGCCACAAAGTCAAGCTCCGGTCGGGCACCGGTCCCACCGCCGGCGACTAACGGGAACCGAATAGAGCTAGTAACTAATAACTAGTTGGCGAGCAACGAGCAGAAAATGCGCGATGGCGATGAGCGATTCCTCGCTGGTATGCGTCTGTATCAAGCTTGACACTCAACGAGTGTCCTGCTTGCCAAGCAAGCGTCGCTGAACGAGTACTCTCTTTGATAGCTCTTATTGCTTCGACATACGAGTACCCGCGGGTGGTGTGAACCGTCTGCGGTAAACTATTAATATACACCGTGTTCTTCACGTTATCCATAAACTTTGGCCAACGCTTCTATAGCACTTTTACAAACCAAATCTAACACAGGAAGTAGTACTTAAAAAGGCTTCGTTACAAAGATATTTGTAATTTCATTTAATGAAAAATTTAGCTATGCAGTAAGAAAGGGTCTTAATTTGGCCTATGTTGCCGCTTAGTGCAATTAAAATGATAAATCTATCAAATATTTCGGATAAAGAGATAAAGAGGCATGCATATCGGGGTGATTTACGTCAAGGTATTTAGTTTGTATGAAAATTAACAAAAAATAAAAAATAAGAATTCATTAATGTGTCCATAATGAAAAATGCTTATTTCCATGGTCTGAACATCTGGTGTAAGTTTATGTCTGGTGTATAAGTATATAGATACATAATGGTCACGGTGTATATGTATATAGATACATAATAAACTTACAAAAGATACCATGTAAATAAAAGAGATCTCTTTTATTTACATGGTATCTCTTGTAAGCTTATTGAGCGAGAAAATGGTAGCTAGTCCCTTCGCCTTCGGCGGTGGGATCGGTGCCTAAAAGACATAAGTGACATAATATTTCACCAGTATTCTTACCTGTGTACACTTAGCAACAGAAAGGTATCGTAGCGCCGGCCCTAGTTTCGCCAGCTCGTACAACCCGAAGTCCGTGACACCGGTACAGTCGGACACACTGAGTTCTTTGAGCGCGCAGTACGATGGGATCCACCGCACTCCTGCATCTGGAACAGAAATAATAAAATTACCATTGGTTGCTGGACGGATGGATAAGAGAAGAATTTAAATGTAAAATGTTTGCTTGGCTATTAGAAATGTGCTTTTATTCAGTTAATGAATTTCTGAATCATAATTTTTGACATTGTAATGAATATTCTATGTTATTAGTATTTTGGCATAATATCTATAATTATTACTTTACTATAGAGCTTATATTTTGGACATAACATTGTTTATTTTGACATTTTAATTATATTTCCTGATTATTATTATTATTATGAAGTACATGGCTTTTATGGAATAGCTTCGAAGGAAGTAAATGCCGATATAAACAAGAATAATCACTATTTTTAAGTTCAATAAAACATCATAACCGTGATGTATTTTTTACTTTCGGAAAGTGTAAAAATAAATTAAGGCCGCGTTACAACGCAGCCTTAAAAGAATGTGTGTAGACATGCCCTTATGCTGCGCAACGAGGAGCATATACCCCCGCCCTCGTCCCCGCACTTACCGACAGAGGACGAAGGATCGCGAGTCCGTACGCTTCGCTCGCGATCCGCTCGTAAAAGTTTTAATTGTTTTTTATATGTCCAGACGCCAGCAGATCAAGCTACCCGAAACTGTCAAATTTTCCCAATCAAGCTTGAAACTTAATGCTTTAGCGATAAAGTTGAAAATCTATTAAAGGAATTTGACAGATTGTAGTAGCTTGATGTGCTGGCATCTGTACCTACCTGTTTGTGCCCTTATGCTTTGTTGTACAAATTATTATCCCCTCTTTACTGCCAACCCAACACATACACCCTGAGAAAAATTTTCCTACATTTATTATTTTCATGAATTTATGAAAATGATTGAGTGTAAAAGAATGACAAAGCAAAACCTCTTCAAAGCGTTGCCGCGCTGTTACGCAAATTCGTGCGATACCATAAGCGATACGAGGCAATTGATTTATTATTAATTTTTTATCTACACACATACATAAACTCACGTCTTCTTCCCAAGGGGGTAGGCAGAATGCCAGCTGCTACGATCCTAACATACTCTTTCTGCTTCGTGTTTTATCTATTCTGCTAAGGGTGGCAGGGACATCGACGCGAAACCTGTTACAATGGATTCAGTACATGATCCTGAAAAAAAAATTTAACGCAGGGGGCGTTGAATTTTTTTTATAACCGATAAAAAAAAATCTACCCTAAGGGCTACAATCATGTGGTGAATTCATGGTTTCAGTTTGCGCGTCGATGCCCCTGCAACCCTGTATAGGGAGTTGCTGTAACGTGGCAACGCGTCCCTAAATCTGTGCGCCATTTTGCATTACGATGTTCTTTGCAGGGCCCTAATTCACTATGACCACTAAATGATTCCTTACTTCGAAACCACGTCTATTCCTTATATAATCACGACATCTGCTAATAACGTATTCTCTATGACACAATGACGAAGCCGAGCGATAAAACGCGAAGTTAGCGTGGTTTGAACTGTCAAAATACCACGCTTGACAACCGTACGTGGTTTGCACGAAGTAAGATTACGCAGGGAATAATAATTAGCATTCAGAATTGAGGTCCCGAATAAGCCTAAGGAATTCCTTTCATCGTTCCAAATTTATGAGCAAGTTCACCAACGATGAACATGACTTATTAATTAACTACGATGTTTAACAGGATCCTTACTAATTGTCTTAAATTACTCAACCCTATCTTACCATATTCTAACTTCAGAGCACTGGGACGGTAAGCCTTTATATTTGCTTATTTTAAGGCAGATGACTCGAATTTGCTCTAGTTTATACAGCGTGGTGCTTTAATGGCGACATTAATTTAATACACGTATATGGTTACGCGTATTTGTTTTATGAACATAGTTTAATTTAATTAAACGTTATTATTTATCTATATATACAATTCTTAAAATAGCATCTTGGAGCAACCTGAAGGCCAATTCTCGTAATTTAAAACGTTCAAAATCTAGTCGCAGTCTCATCTCGGCGACAAACAAATGTCAAAATATAGGGAAATTAGAGGTATTTTTTGACAGTTTGAGACTGAGATCAGACTGTGAACGTTGTTAAAATTACGAGAATTGCTCCTCTGTACTTAAAGAACTGTAGTGCAGCGGTCATTTGCCGGGGTCACGGATCATAACATCGCATCTTACATTTCTATGATCGCATCAATGAAATTAAAACGAATTACGTACAAAGAGAAACGACTTGAAGGAAAAAGAGAGAGCCCTTCGTCGGCGAGCGGCGCAGGCGGTAATTTTCACATTACGAATTATTTTATGTTGTTATAATTTCTATGATGACTGGCCACTAGCCCTACCCGCGTGTTAGATTAATGTCGCTACTATAGCAGCGCGTTGTATAAAGAAGCACCTACCAACCTTACAACGCGCCTAACCTAGCTGTTTTGTAAAACAAACTCACTATGACACTAAATTCTCCAGTTACCTTTAAATCAAGCGTTATTACTTAGGGGCTAAGTAATAACATCTTCTCAGCCGCACAGGTCGATTGTTCAAGCTAAGCTACGCCTGCCGCGGTTGGTCCGTGGATGGGTGACCATCTTTACATACCGAGTCCCCTCCGTGCCTCGGAAAGCACGTTAAGCCGTTATTAGCTGTTATTCGTGGGCCTTTGACAGCCGTTACGGGTCGTCAGAAGCCGGAAAGTCTGACAACCAGTCTTATCAAGAGGTATCGTATTACCCGTTATCTAGGTTATGGAGGTCAGATAGGCAGTCGCTCCATGTAAAATACTGATATTCAGCTGCATCCGGTTAGACCGGAAGCCGACCCCAACGAAGTTGGGAAAAAGCTAGGCAGATGATGACCTTTAAATGAAACGAGAGGTAGCAAAAATACCTTCAAAATGAACAAAATTAATGTCGGTTTATGATGATAATTCTAACAACCCCTTTCTAACGAATTCCTTCGGATCCTTTGTTGTCTAACAACGTGATAATTACTCGAGTTTTATCAGTAGGTAAGCAGGTTCTTTGTAAAACAGTACCCCTATATTTAAATTGTCTAAAGTATGTGTACCTTCGTCCTGCACAGATTTCGCTTCGGGCCCGTAAAGTTTAGTACTTAACCAAAAATTATATAATTTTAATTAAATATCAAATTGTTTCTGAAAATTATTAAAATTATATAATTGTAAGCAGGTGTTTCCAAGTATGAATTTAGACCTGAGAGGCAATTCTCGTAATTTTAAGACTGTTCACAGTCTGATCTCAGTCTCAATCTGTCAAAAAAACCTCTAATTTCCCTACATTTTTGACATTGATTGTCGCTGAGATGAGATTGCAACTATATTTTAAACGTTTTTAGTTACGGGATTTGGGCTTCAGGTAAATGGCCGCTAGTTCAACGCGTTGCCAACTTGCTTCATGTTGTGAACTCTGCGATGAATTACTTATCGGGGGCGGGCTAAAATTTATATTTTAATTTTTTTTTGTTTAGATACGTAGTTTTCATTGAATATGGTTTTTTTTACTCGAACGCCAATAATTCATGTTAACTTGAAGGCAATTACTTAATTGCACTATCCAAGACGATAAAATACACGATTTTTTTCAAGAATTTAGATTTGGGAGATTACAGTTAGTTACTATATATAGTTATGTAAAATTACAGTTACTGCACCTCCTATTTCGAGTTGGTGCAAATTTAAAAATTCATCCTGTTTATCTTAAATACTATAGGTAACAATAGCCTCGGACTAAATTAGTTCGTTTCACATTCATTGTTAGAATAGTAGGTGTGTCCACATAAAAACATTTCTTTTGTGTTAAATAAATTGGTGTATCGTGTGCGATATCCCAATTTCAGCTGTGGCCTATTTTCAACTAAAGACAAAAGCAAAACAAGAATGCGATACAATATAGACAAGATAGCAAGGGACTAGTAAAAGTAGCGTAATCATGGCGGTTTGTAAGAGAGAATATTCCGCTGGAGATTTAAATAGAGCAAAAAAACTCCGAACACTAGTATCCAAGTACATCGCAAACAAACCCTACATCTTTATTCAACGAACAAGAAAATCTTGTGTGAAAATCTAGTACAAGCAATTACCTGCTTTCGAAAAACTGAACGGACAAGCTAGACCAGTCCACTAGAGGGGCGACCGATCTAATTGAGACGTTACTCGTGGATTATAGCGATTAGATTGATGTTTTTCTGAATAATAATGCGATTACTGTCCGCTTCTGACCGTATAATTTATCAGAGATAACGGTAACACTTTAAGTATGGATATATTTGTAGATCAACGGTATTGACCGGGCTGTTCGCGGAAGCATTCAATAAATTGATTGCTAGAAAACCTTTTGCCTTAACAGACTAGCAGTAGTGGTTTTTTCCTGAAATAATGGAAGGAGTGAAGGCTTTTTGTAACAAAAGATAATTAAACTTATGAGTTTATAAAGTATAGTTTTGGCTTGCAAGAACCCTACAGATAGAGCTTGGGACGGACGACCTTAAGAAGTTTGCTGGGGCGAACTGGATGCGGTAGGCGAAGGACAGGGTGTCGTGGCGAAGCCTAGGAGAGGTCTATGTCCAGCAGTCGACTGTTGTAGGATGAGTTGACAGATTGGGACAATGTACGCAGAACAATACATCAAGACGTAAAAGAGAGGAGACCAGCGCCCAAGTTGCGTAACATACTTTCAGTTACAATCTGAATCATTTTGAAGGATATTTCTAATCCATTGCTTCATAAATGTTTGAAAAAGGAGACCAGACACGTTTCATACAAAGTTGGGTCCAAAACTTAGTGTATAAAACTTGATTTTACAACTTAAAAAAAACAACTCGAGGAATGGTCGAAGAGATTCAGCACAATAGTAAAAAATTATAAGGACATCGCGGACCAGGGTAATACATTTTTTTTCGTTGGCCGGCCATTTTGGATTTTAGGCCCAATATGGCTGATCTTCTTTGTCTGCTCAACAACAAATGTTGTTGAACTATCAAAATGAAAGCCATTTCTACTGTTAAGTGTTACGCAATAACCCCACAGGTGTGGTAAGGAAAATGGCACTCTGAAGAAAGATATATAAAAATCTAATTGTAACTCTTGTGTTCTCTCTGTCAGACCATAAAATCGTGTTTAACCATTATTAAGACTAATCCAGTTTCAATCCACATTTCACAGACGTTAAGAAAGTTATGGCCTATAACTAATCATAACTTTAATTATTAAATCCGTCGGATAAAATATCTAGGTTGAAACCTAGTTTCCTCAATTACCTTGTAAATTATTAGGCACTAAACGTACACAAACACTGTACTTACTTTAGATAAATATGACATAAAACACAGGAAAGCCGACATTAATAAGGTGAAGAAAAATGATGATACCTTGGAAGAGAAAACTGGAGTTATAAAATGGACATGACTGAAGATAGAAACATTAAACGTGGGAGTTACGACTTAAATTCGAAGGCAACACTTAGTCGAACCAAACAAGATAGTTGCGCCTTTAACTAAATACAAACGAGTTCCATTACTGAATGACTAAGTCCACGACCAGTGGTCCATTTCAGCCCTGAATTGAAAGAGCTGGAAGTCATGGGGAGAGGCCTTTGCCCAGCAGTGGGATGATGCAGGCCAACAGTAACAGTAAGTCAATGCAAAGCTCAAACCGCAGAAGATAGGAACATGAAAGAAAGAGTCTTTAAAGTGGGTGAAAGTGCAGTTTAATACACCTTTAAAAAAACACTATCCTTTTAATACTAGAGCGGGAAGAAGAAGGTAACTTTCGAAGTGGAGTTTCGAGCTGAATGTAGCACTTCGCACTTAGCTTCACGTTAAAATATTTTTTTCTGAACTCGACCCCTGAGCGAGCCTGCAAAAAGATCTACTCATGTACCGATGACCAACAAGGGAATCGATTTTTGGATGAATACGGCTGAAGACAAAAACAAGATCAAAATCGCTGCTAATGAAATATACAAAAAAACCGGAAACGTATAGTAGCGAGAACTCCGACGACGACATTGATAACAGAAACATCTAACACAACATAACACAGCAGAGCAAGGACATACAAAAGAACCGAGAAAGCAGTAGAACCTCGCCAAAAGATTCACGGGTGAAGCTCAACCTGAAGCACCTGGCCGCGTAGTCTTTAAAAGATGCCCATCCATAGACAAATATCACCCATCTCTCCACTAATCCAATGCTTACTGTAGGATGCATATCCGGTAGGCTCTTAAATCCTACCCTTTCCTACGGGCACGTCTTCCTTACAAAAACCGCGCTCCCCTACTTCTTGTCTACTTCCCCCCTACCTGCCTACCTACCTACCCCGGTCTACTTCTTGATATGTAATGGTCGCTGTAGCACCGTGAACATGAGGCTACAGGAGCTAGTGCGAATCTTGGGGTCCATTCGATTAATAGAGTCTGGTCAAACCACGCTGGGATCGGTGCAATTCATTCATTCATTCGACCCCTGAGCGAGCCAGCAAGTCTACACAAAATATACTGTTCGTGAAATATGACCTACAAATATTATTTATAGAGGTCACTAAGTATCATTTATTTAAGTACATGAAACTCTAGGCCTTTGTCACTTAGACTTATACTTGAATAGGATAGCATAAAAAAACTAGGTATATTTATTTACTGTCCTGGCTGAAAACCACGAAAATAAAGTTATTGGCTGGCTTACATAAGTTTTGTATATTTTTCTTATCAAAAAGCACTTTAGGGTTAAGTAATACAGAGTTCGATCACAATAGGTCCTCATTTTGTAGGCACTTACGCTTGACAAAAGATATCGAAAGAAGAAAACACGTGATTCGAATGAGTTTACATTTTACCTAAAATAACAATAACTTTTTCTTTTTACTTTAGAAATCTTTGGTTATACGTACGACGTTTTGATGAGACACATCAAACGCGATGATTTTATCAATTTCCTTTTCTTCCCATTGTAGCAGTCATTAGAAAAACCAAGGTTCAGCAATGACTCTGTAGCGGTATCTACAACGCCACATGCGAACAACGCGTCATACTGACGTCACGCAAATTCTGCATCTCACAAGCAGAATTTACCGCGCAATTAGCATACATACAAACTTCCTGACATTAATCGTTGGGCAATTGCCCGCAAGACACACCCGTCTGGTCGGACGATCCTCTTTTTTCTATAGAGTATGAGTGAACTTTACACCCTGTTCCTCAAACCTCTAAAACTCAATGAGAATTTATGAACTGATGATGACGACCCACTTATCATTGTGTGTGCTAAAATAGAGAACTGAAATGGAATGTTCTGCATTTGACAAGTTTGAGATTTTCGACAACTTCGTTTATAAACAGCACCACCAAGGCACGCACAAGTTTATCAGTGTATATGCTATTTCATCATCATCATCATTTCAGCCCGGAATCACTCACTGCTGGGTGGGCTCCCCTTTCTTCTGCCATACTTCCCTGTTCTGTGCGTCTCTCATCCAGGTATTTCCTGCGACTGACGATATCGGCAACCCAACGCGGTTTTGGATGGCCTTGGTTTCTTTGACCTAACCTTGGCCACCATTCCCACCACCACCATATGCTTACCTACTTAAAAATGCCCACATATTATATTTCACAAACAGACTTAACGGCATTGGCATTCTCTGCCAGTCAATTTTTGGGTGATGAAGTTGTTAACTAAAAGAGTGAAGAATATAAATAGCTTTAATAGGTTCATGGATGGAGAGGAAGAGGAAGACCAAAGATGGATGGATTTGTTTGAGGAATGATATGAATGAAAAGCGACTGAATAATAGCGTGACGGTTCACAAAGGAGAATGGAAGAGGAAATCGTATTGCGCCGACCCCAAGTAACATGAGACAAGGGCAGGAAGATGGCGATGCTATGATAAATTGACGCAGAGACGAAACAAGATATACTTACTTAACACAAGCAACTTTGCCATGGCCTTACCATCGCGGGTAGAACCTGGATGGATAAGGCTGGCACAGGAGCGTGGGGTTGCACATGAAAAGAGAGGCCTGTGTTTCCTGTGTGTGTGAAGTCGGGCTGTGTGATGATGATGATGAAGTAACACATGCTACTTTTTCTTTAGTTCAACCCAATAGACTGCTCACCTGTGACTAGAGTACATCTCCTAAGGTACAAATACTGCAGAGAGGGGCAGGTGTGGAGCAACGCACACAGTCCGGCGTCCGTCACAGACCCGCAGTCCGTCAGGTCTATGTACTCCACAGGGGGTCGGCGGGTCGCCAGCCGAGTCTCCAACCAAGCCCAGTCTGGCCAGTCCACGTTTGGACAACCTGGAGACAACAAATATTTTATAGTAATAATAATATTAGTTCAATTCAATTATCAACAGGACTTAAATTCATTCACTGTTTAGAAGCATGAAATTTTGTACAGGAGTTCCTTTTGTAACGATGGTGCGCGCTTTCATGAAAGATTCTATGGAAGTTTGACATTTTGCAGATAGAAAATTCCATCGGGCACAGACTCGTTTATTATAAATTCCCTGTTTGAAAATGTTGCATGCCGTAAGGAAAAATGTATCGGAACTATTTATGAAAATTCCATCTTATCTGTATACCTATACATTATAAGCAAATAAAAAAGGTATAAAGTCTTTACCACATTTGCGCGCAGGTATCTACTTCTATCATACTTTGAATATAAATGTGATTTACTATTCTCCTAAATTAAAATTAACGTAAATGTAAGTCACCCTATACTCTCAAAGGAACAAGCCTCCTAACTTCATAGTTTGCGAGCAATATTTCTAAACTTGCTGCAAGATTGTTCGCAACTTTACCGAGTAGGCTTCAGTCGAAGTTTCCAGGTACGAGGAATTAGGGAAGCGTAATAAATATCGATACACCTGCATATCTTAACAGCGAAAACTTAATTTCCCAAAGGATCTAAGTCAGGCGGCTGAGAATATAAGCAGAATATCATGATATTGGCAGTGACGCGGAACTTATATCAATAATTTGCTTTCCCAATACACCTCCTTGACATGAACTTAAGGTAACTCCTGTATTCCCCGAATGACTAGGCAGATATCGAAACCCACGTTTCTTTTACTTGCATGTAGTAGGATGATAGGCTTTTGTCATTAACTGGGAATACATCCAGACTCTACCGCTACGTCTAAAAAATTCCTAACGGAAGAACACTGTCCAACCCGTGGATCCCAAACCCCACACTTAGCAGTCGATAACTAGATCGACTAGGCAGTAACCGACAATAGCCCAGCAGCAGCTGACTGCAACATAAGCATTTTGCAGCAGTGCATCATTACGTCTTCGGTGGCAGAAAAAAGGTTCTTACAAACGTAACGTGGCTAAGTGTGCATACACACGAGCGACACGTGGCTGCAGCCGTCGACACGTGGCTGCAGCCGTCGACACGCGTGGACGGCAGCCGTTGGCGCTCGTCGACGGCTGCAGTTGCAACCTGCCGTTGACGCGTGTCCCTCGTGTGTATTAGCACTAAGGGATCGATATGACATTGCGCCCATCTCAGATATTCAATTTGAAAGACCATTGTTTATTAATTGTTTAGATGACCAGCCAAGTTGGGCTCCACGGCATAACTACAAGGTCCTACAGATCAAAAGCAAATAAACAAGATTTACATTCGTAATTGTTGCTATTTACAACAATGTTGCTATTTAAAATAAACATGTATCATTATAACCCACTGAAATTAACCGATCGCGACTCATTGCGGATTACAAGGAAAAAAAAAACAAAAAAAATGATGGTGGGGTCAAAGGAAATCAAATTATTTATTCTTATAGGATATTGGAATCACTTTTACACGTCATATTATTATAAAAATAAATAAGCTAGATGAGGCCAGCGATTCCTATCGGACTACTCAGAAGAAAGGCAGAAACAAACTCAGAGGTCACAGTCTCTTTTAAAGTCCAGACATGCTATTGATCAGATTATGTGAAGACCATGTAGATTTATGTCTGAAATGGTGTTTTGAGGAAAGAACCAGATAGATTTGAGTGGACCAGTCCAGTCAGTGCAAGCATTTCTCAATAATAGTGTCAACTCAGAACCTGTCCCTTCGCATGTGAGAGTAATTTCAAGAAAAAAAAGGCCCTTTCTCATTCCTGCTAATAAGAATATACTGCAGTCACTAATTTTATTATCCTGATGCATGGTGATAGTGATCATAATTCACTACTACTACTCATTCATGTGTAGCGGCATCTCCACCGCTACATGCGAACTACGTATCATACTGACGTTAATTAAAATCCTGCATCGCGCAAGCAAAGTTTACTGCGCAACTAGCACATCTACAACGTCCCGACATCAATCGGCGGGCAGTTGCCCACCAGACACGACACCCATCTGGTCGGAGGATCCTTCCTTTCTGTCAAATCCTCCTGTCTGTTCAAAAGCAGACTGCTGGCGATATATTCTGTACAAAATTCACCGTGATAATTTAGATGAAGTGAGCTTGAAGCGTCATCATCTGGCTAGCCTTTTCCTAACTACATATGTTGGGGTTGGCTTCCAGTCTAATCGTAACGACCCGTGACGATTGTCGAGAAGTGCGCTTGAAGCGTGAAGTGGAATAACAGCTAAGTCAACAAATTTTTCACGGTGAGATTTTACAGAATATACCGGCTGGTCTCATAAAATAAATGTATACCTGTAAGGTCTATATGCCTCAAATCCGTCAGGTCGGTGATGAGAGGCGCCATGGCTCTGGCATCCATACTGCTGGAGCCGGTGACAGCCAGGTGCGTCAGATTCCTGAACGTAGCCACCAGCAGCTGGGCACTTGCCACTGTTACCTGTTGGAATAGGATTAAGTTTAAAACATAACATATCATTACGCCTGTTTTTCTCCGAATGATAAGGCAGAGTTACCTATAGACACAGTACACCCACATTTCGCCAGTAATGTTTAAGTTCCACGTAATAGGGGGCAAGCCATCAATCGGGCAGTGGTGACCTCGTGGTAACGGGCGCGTCTTACGAGTTGTAGGTCGTGGGTTCGAACTAAGCAGACATTTTACTTTGTGTAAATTATTTCATCATCACTGCTCTCGAAACGGTGAAAGAAAACATCGTGAGGAAACCGGCATTTCCTAGAAACAAAAATTCGAAGACATGTGACATCCACCAACCCGCACTGGGCCCGCGTGATGGCTTACGGCCCACTCCCTCTCACCGAGACGAGGTCTGTGTCCCAGCAGTGGGAACATCATAGGCTGATTATGCATCAACCGGGCACGAAACAATACTCCGGCCTGCTACTGAGAAATTCCAGATGAAAAAACCCCATTACACTTCACCCGACCCGGGGAAACGTTTACACCAGCCGATCGATTCTGTAAAAAACTCACCGTGAAAAGTTAGGTGAAGTGAGCTTCGAGTGAGCTGTCAATAGTGGCGATCCCTAGCATTAGTTGGAATGACAGCTCACTCCACCTAAGTTTTCACGGTGAGATGGTTATAGAATCGCACTGTAGGTATGCTATGTCGTCGGTCATACAAATATTTGTTATGTCACCTACAACTTGTAGGCAAGCAGTAAACCCAAAAAGTTCTAATTGGAACCGTTCGTGTGTGATCTTTTCCTTTGACTGTTCAATCTGCGGGGTACTTGCGTAACACAATATCAGCAGCAACGGGTTTCATTTTGACAGTTCAACAACATTAATTGCGTTATTTATATTGTTGAACAGACAAATTTTTCGAACATGCATATGAAGCAATGGATTAGCAATATACTTTAAAATAATTGAGATTGAGATTGTTAGTGTGTTACGCTATTAGGGTGCTGGTCTAAAGCACAAAGGAATAGGTTAACATAACAAACATAACATAACATAACACATGTTAACACATGTAACATAACATATGTTACATTTTGTATGTTAACATTCGGTTAACATACAACCTGTGATAATAAGGGCCTGTTTTACTACCTCCGGATAAACTCCAGTAACCTTATATGGCTGCTCATTTCATACAGGGCCCTAATTCACTATGACCACTGAATGATTCCTTACATCGAAACCACGTCAATTCCTTAGCTAATCACGACATCTGCTAATAACGTATTCTCTATGACACTACGAAACCGCGCGAAATGAACGCGAAGTTTCTTTCCTTTTATAAAAACGTTTCCCCACACTAGGAATTACTCCTGTATCGTGGGTGAGTTTACAAACTTTTAAACTCACATACACAAACAGCCAAACCCGGAACAACTACTTGTAGGCATTACGAATATTTGTTCCGTGCGGGAATCGAACCCGCGACACGCAGCGCAGCAGTCGATGGCACAGCCACTGCGCCATACGTGTCGTGAAGTTGGCGTGATTTGAACTGTCAAAATCCCACGCTTGCCAACCGTACGTGATTTGCGCGTGGTAAGATCGCGGGAATATTATTTACCATACAGAATTGGGGCGCAGAATAAGTTATGGAATCAGGCGTTACTTTATGGAAATCCATGACAGTAAACTGTTATGCAAAAATAGTTCGTTATAATTCTGCAAAAACTAGCATCAAGCCAGAATTTAGTTTGTTTGGAATTAAAAAATAATATTGAAAGGTATTTACAAGGCAGATGACTGTGAATGGGAAAACTGGTAGGAGACGCTCTAAAAAGACATAATTATAGTGACCTTATAGGTGATGTTGTTCAGAAAGGTCAGATGTGTGATTTTCCACCCCGAAACAAAAAAAAAAAAAAATTATGGACGTAAACGAACCAAAAGGAGTATGTAAGGATCATAAGAGGTGGTGTTCTGTAGTTTCTACCCACCGCCATGGGAAAAAGGTGAGTTTATGTGTGTGTATATAATAATAATAATAATGATTTTTATTTCGGACCAAAGAATCCATAAAGTTTTAGTAACATAATATTAAAACAACTTATTATCTAATGTTAGTACCAATCACCGTCTGCACAAACTGTTTTACAATTGGAGAGCCGAAACTAACTAACTTAATATTTTTGCACAACATTTTACTTCATTTCCTAAAAGTTGTTTCATTTTTCAACTAGTAATAATGCCTAACCGGAAACACCAAAAGAGCAAAAAACTTACAGCACAGTTCTTCGACCGCCATTCCCTGACGGAGCTGACGCAAGGTCCTGCCCTTGCTCCTGCACATCTAGCAGCGATCTCCAAGGGTCCCGCTGCTCTGATCTTCTTCCAGGCTTCGGGCCTCGTGATCAGTCTTGTCGTTAACCTCGCCCATCGTCGACACACTCGGGACATGCGGCAGAGGTCTGAAACCTGGAAACATAAATGTTATCAGTTTTTGTTGAGTATTTTTCTCTCTAGTACAATTCACACCTGAAGGCCAATTCCCGTAATTAAAAACGTTCAAAATCTAGTCTCAATCTCATCTCGGCGACAATCAATGTCAAAAACTTGTCAAAAATCTAAGGTTTTTTGACAGATTTAGACTGAGATCTGAGGGGCAATACACGTAATTTTAAGACCGTTCACAGTCTGATCAATCTGTCAGAAAATACTTCTAATTTTCCTACATTTTGACAAGTTTTTGACATTTGTTTGTCGCTGAGATGAGACTGCGAGTAGATTTTGAACGTTTTAAATTACGGGAATTGGCCTTCAGACTGTGAACATTCCTAAAATTACAAGAATTGCGAATATTTAACAGTACGTATAGACGGCAGCACATCAAGCTACTACAATCTGTCAAATTTCTTTAATAGATTTTCAACTTTATCACTAAAGTATTAAGGTTTAAGGTTGATTGGGAAAATTTGACAGTTTCGGGTAGCTTGACCTGCTGGCGTCTGTACAACAGGGGTGTTGTACTTTAAAGATATTTATATCTTAAAAGAATTACTAATTTTATTTTCACTTGAGAAAACATGAACAGGTTTAAGCAAAAGTATGTTCCACTAACTGAAACTTAAAATAAAAGTTACTACGTGTATTTGTTGTCGTGTATAATTCCGGTTGAAAAATTCAAGATATTTAATAAAATAAAACTTTGGTAAAAGTCATGAAACATCAAATTTAAAAAAAAATGTTAAAGAGAAAACTTTGTTTCATTTCTAAAATGGGTCAAATCAAGATTGACCCGAAGACCGTATGAAGGTTAAAGCCACAAATCATATTTTGATCAACATACAAGTTGCAAAAAAATAATACCTACAAAATAAGTAAAAATGAACTAAATTTAAAAAAAATGCTACTACACCCTGCAAAGGACATCATTCAAGTGTCGATCATTTTATACCCAAAAATAAAAGTGCCGGTCAGAAAAAAAAAAGTTATATTTTCTTACGGGAAATAACATCTTCAGCATTTTTTACTAATACAGAAAAAGTCTAAAATAATTAACCAGCAGCCTTAATTAATAATTATTAATTAAGGCTGCTATTTGAGATTGAAAATGCCAAAAATCATATTTTTTTTGTGTAAGTGTCTTACGCATAACATTAAAAAAGATACCAACTTTTAATTGAATTTAACATCCTGAACATGTTTTAACTATAAGCTTGTTATTAAAATATGATTTTTAGCATTTTCAATTTTAAATAGCAGCCCCCCCGGCTAATGGTATCTACTTTCGTTGTAATAGTAAAAAAAAAAAACAGCCGGCTTCCATAAAAACACTACAAAATGAAAAATAACCTTAATTTCGGAAGTCGGTGGTGAAAACCGAATTACAAAGACACCGACTTCCGAAATTAAAGTTATTTTTCACTTTGCAGTGTTTTTATGGAAGTCGGCTGTTTTTTTTTTTTTGTAAAAAAGTTTTTATTTCTCACTTGTGAAAAGCAAACGACACAATTTTATACACTTGAATTTTCATCCGTATGAACCGATTTTTATAAAATTTCTATGGGACCAATCTGAAAGTATGTATATCCTTTCACATAAAAAAGAATTTTGCAAATCAGCTTATAAATAACGGAGTTCTGAGATAACAAACATTTCAAAAAAATACAGTCGAATTGAGAAACTCCTCCTTTTTTGAAGTCGGTTAAAAATGCTCAAGAGGTCATTTCCCATAAGACAGCTGCCCTTTTTTTCTGGCCTTTAATTTTTGTGTGCGAAATGAATGATGTCCTTTTCAAGGTACAACTTATTCCCTTAGAACTATAATAACTTTTTTAGCTTAATAATAGGGGTTAAAGTATGAAATTGCCGTTTTATTGTAATAGGTACTTTGAATTGATATAGAACCTTCATGGTTTGAGATTTTTGAGTGAAACTTTTTTCACATGGTACCTATGACGTTTTTCTTTTAAAAAATGTGCAACATTCGATTATCGACTTTCAGTTGTTTTTTTATTCAGTTTAGACAAGAAAGATGGATACTTCGAAAATTCGAGATTTTTTTTAATACGAGTTCCGACGCGGAACTAACGCGGCAGAAACAGCTCGCAATATCAATGTTACGTTTAGAGAGGGGACTGCTAATGAACGCACCGTGCGATTTTGGTTTAAACGCTTTGGTGATGGAAACTTTGATTTGAAGAACGAACCACGTGGAAGACCGCCCACACAGGTGAATAACAATGAATTGAAAGACATGGTGGAAGCCGATCCGAGCCAAACTACCCAGGAATTAGCGGCATGGCTTAACGTTACCTTTCCAACAATATTGACTCATTTGCGTCAAATCAATAAAATAAAAAAATATGAGAAATGGGTGCCTCATGATTTGACTGATCTGCAGAAAAAAACGCGTATTGAAACTTGTGTTGCCTTGTTGAATCGATACAGAAATGAAGGAATATTGGATCGAATTGTGACATGTGATGAAAAGTGGATTCTTTACGATAACCGTAAGCGAAAAATGCAATGGCTGACCCCAGGTCAAACGCCGCAACAGTGTCCTAAAGCAAAGCTTACCAATAAAAAGGTAATGGTAACTGTTTGGTGGTCTCAGCATGGTGTTATTCACTAGAGCTTTCTCCGATCTGGTCAAGCAATAACGGCTGATGTCTACTGTGCCGACCTCCGAACAATGATAGCAAAACTAGCAGTGAAACAGCCCCGACTCATGAATCGATCTTCACCATTATTGCTCCATGATAACGCGAGACCTCATACAGCACGAGAAACCGTTTTAACTCTACAGGAACTGCAATTAGAAGCCATTCGTCACACTCCCTATTCGCCAGACCTTGCTCCAACGGACTACCATTTTTTCGTACAAGTAGAAGAATGAACTAAAGCTGATACAGGAGTAGGTGCAGCTATAGCTGCTGGTAATCAAGATCTAAAAGGAATTTGAGCACTTTTTGTTATTGAAGCTATAATAATTAACCCTCCAATTATTCTTATTTCTCAATCATTATTTATAAATTCTAAATAAAAAATATAATTTAATAATTTTCTACGTGATAAAAAGTTTTCTTCTCAGGAGGCAGTACAAAATGCTTTCACACAGTTTGTCGAATCTAGATCACGAGAGTTCTATTGCAAAGGCATAAAGGACCTTCCTATTAGATGGCAGCAATGTATAGATAATAATGGTAATTATTTTGATTACATAAATATGTTTAATTGAAAAAAAAACGAATTTCAATTTTTCAGTACAAATCGGCAATTTCATACTTTAACCCCTAATAATATGAGAGCAATAAATATTTGAATTTAAACAGGCTGATACACTTTTTCACCAACCTCAAGGTAAGATAAAATCTTCAACCACAGCGCATCATTAAGGGTATTATCCCTTCTTCTCCTCGGGGGGCCACAGTCAGCGAGGGTATGGTACCCCTGGTCCAGACTAAGCTCGCTGAGGTCTGCGGCGAGGGACATCGCGGGCTCGGGGGGAGGGGGCGGGCGCCGCCGCGCGCCCCCACACACTCCCGGCCCTGAACAACTCCCGCTTGACATGGCGAGACCCTGGAAAGAAGGTATTTGGAAATTAATATCTGGTAAAAAGTGTGTTAGCTAAGGTAAGTCCACAATTTCGTGTAGTTAAAGTAAAAGATCTGAAGAGAAATGAAAAGTATATTCTTTCTGTCCCTGTAAGCTTAATATTACATTATAGACGACACGGTTGGCGCAGTGGCTGAGAGATCGACTGCTGCGCTGCGTGTCGTGGGTTCGATTCCCGCACGGAACAAATATTTATATTGCCTACAGGTAGTTGTTCCGGGTCTGGCTGTTTGTGTATGTGAGTTTAAATGTTTGTAAACGCACCCACGATACAGGAGTAATTCCTAGTGTGTTCCCAACGTTTAAAAAAAAATATATATATGCTAGAATATACATAAACCTTCCGGGATAAATTATCTAAATAATAGTGAAAACCGCATCTAAATGCGTTTCTTAGTTTAGAAGAAAAACGCAGTCACACAGCCAGACACGAAAAACGACTTCAATATGTATGTACAATGTGCAACACGTGTTTGAATTACATAATGTCGATATTAATTTTAGTGAATTCTTCAATTATTATAATTGATGCAGAAAATCCGGGCGGTTTGTCGACGGAACGACCCAGCAGTAAGAAGTTTAGATAGTCGCAGAAATAATTACGTCAAGATAGAAAATATGAATTGACTAGTTTCTGCCCGAAACTTCGTCCGTGTAAACTTTCTGGTTCACCCGACACAACCCGTCGCATTGTATCGTCTGCCTGCACTATTACGTCGCTGTAGCTTAGCGTTATTTCTGACTTTTTGTATATTTGCTAGCCAGCCTTATAGCCTTCCTTACGAATTGGGCTATCAAATGTAAAAATATTTTTTCAAATCCGACTGGTAGTTCCAGACATTAGCGCGTTGAAACAAACAAACACACAAACAAACTCTTCCGCTTTATTATTAGTATATATGTAGATTTGATTGCAAACTTTAACGAAGCAGTTCTACTTGGAATATAAATCGTAACAAATTGTTTCAATAAATCGTTTACGATGACAAGTATCTATAAATGTTAATTATAGAAATTACGGTACAGACTTACTTTTGCGTTAAATGTCTGAACAAATTATCTTAACCTCGAGACATTTTATTGAGTAGCGACGTAAAGGATTAACCTAATTTATTGAGAAGTCAGTTTCGTTGGTTATGTTGAAAGTTGTCACAGTAGACAGCTACAACACCCAGGAATTTAATGTATTAACAGCTAAATAGTCTCAGAGGTAAAGTTCTTGTGCTCGTTTCACAGTATGTGAGTGGCTTCTACCAATGGGAAGTTACTCGGAGATGGTAAGACAAGTGCTTGGTAGTTATCAAATTATAATGACACACACGTTAAAAATGTAGGGAAATTAGAGGTATTTTTGACAGATATAAAATTACGAGAATTGCCCCTCTGGTCTCCAACAAATTACAAACTTTCATCCAAATACATGTCAACTTAGTAATACTAACTAGTATAAGAATGTAACTTGTGGTGATAAAATAAACATTATTTATTTAAAGTTTAAAAGTCTTAGTCCTTACTCTTCTGAGAATGCAGCGATAAGAAGTGTTTTAAAATTATGGTATAAAAAACACTATCTTTCCATAAAAGATATTAGATAGATAAGTATATGGTTTTATGTATGAACCCACACTGGATTTTCAACGCACTGCTTTGCGCCTAGAATTGAAAATGCATCAGTGTATTTTTTTGACGTGCTGGGCTTCGCTTGATTGGATTCTCAATGCTCGCGAGAATTGCCTGGGCTGGCAATTTTGGTAGGACATACGGAGCACAGTGACAAGAAAAACCTTTTCAAACACATAGACGAACGTTATCAAAAAACTAAAACACAACATGACTGTCACAATTTTTTCAGTTTTATAGTCTGGTAGCTGCGATACAGCTTAAAAATGTTCAGCTATCATCGTTTAATATGTTTTCATTGATTATACATAAATGCATAATATATTAATACATTATAAATACTCAACGATAATAGAAAAACTTGACACTTAAACATAACTGGCAAAATGTGGGTTTACTTTAGGTACACCTCTGTCCAACACTTCGGGGAAACAGGGCATTATGTTATGTTATGTGATTATTAACAAGAAGGTAGCTCCATCTACATCACCGTCATGTACATCACCGGACGAGCTCTATCACAGAAAACTCCCAACAATAGTTAATATATACTTAATCACAAGGCCCAGACAGTGACAGAGGGATGAGTTGGACTCCTTTAATAAAAATTGATCCTTAGCAGCTCTGGACAGAGTCAGATAAAAGGCCTTTGCCTAGCAGTGGGACATTAATGACTAATAATAATCACAAAGCACTATTCAATCTCAAACACATAATAAACATAAACACAAAATTCCGTGTACTGTCTGATCAAACAATTTATAACGTGCAGACACATTAGCATACAACAAGACCTAGTCTAGGTGCTAATTATTGTTTGTGAAGCTGTCAATTGTATAATTAATACACAAATTATCATTTTATTCACACTTGTGGAGGTTTAATTGCGAATTGTATGCGTTCCTATAATTAACACTAGCTACAGTATGTGCTAAATGCATTTGAAAACATAATTACCTGTTAAAGATTCAAAATAATGTTTTATAGGATTGCAACACATAAAATTGCGAAATATTCGCAAAAAATGTAAACAAATATGAATTTATGGAAAAATAAATTTAATTCCTACACAATAGAGTTCAGTTTACGCTACAACTTCAAACATTTTTATAACTTTTTCAATAGCACTAGTCACTCTGAAATCAACTTAATAGCCATTGAAATGAAGTTGATATTTGTTTAACTTGAAATAACGTCAATTTGAAACGTAAATAAAATTTGAATAGTCTATATATTCACATTATATTTACATAATTTAAAAAGCTAACAGTCTTAGGGCTGATTTTTCTAACGCTAGATAACTTTATCGAAGGAATAATTATGAAATTTTGACGGTTCTTTCATACAAAAACTGTCAGACATCAATTTTATTCCTCTAATAAAAGTTATCTGGCGATGGAAAAATCAGCTCTTAAAATAATAATTATGTACAAGTACATAAACAGGAGGGAAAATAATCAAAGGGCATCAAAAAATTCGTCCGCATCGCTGTTGATAGAAAACGTGCCCAAAGGGCTGGCAGCATTGCTACGTTGTATGGCAATGCTGATCTCTTTAGCCAGAAAATAGGCCAGCCCTCTGGTCACGTGAAGAGTCGACAAACCGCTTGGCGATGTCTCGAAATACTAAGTGAGCACTTTATAGTTGTCTATTATAGTAAGATTAATTATTATTTTCAAACTAACATAAACTACGTATTTGCAGGTTACCGTTCGCACTTAGTTGATATCCCGACCAGTCCTACCTACCCAACGCCACTTCTCCACATTTATTATAGGCACAGCCAAAGTGTGGAACTCTCTGCCAGCGTCTGTATTCCCACATTTAACCCGTCTGCCTTCAAAGCAAGAGTGAACAGGCATCTTTTTGGCACGCTCGTTCCATTTTAGATCTCATCCATCGGTCAAGAGAAGGCCTATTTAGCAATAAAAAAAAAACTACTATTAAAACATTTAACCGAATAATCTTTCAGGAACTTATTATCGAAAAAAATCTGAAGCGGAAAAAGAGTTAATATACTCGTTAATTACTACAAAATTGATAATTCACTATTTTCGCGAAGACTATTGACAGCAAACTGAAACATCCGTAAGCATATATCAAATAACATTGTGGCCAACTATAACAGTCCTTTATAAATAAGAGGGTAACCTACAATATCCTCTCGTATGTATCTTCATCGCTTTACAGGCCGACTTTGATGTACGCCACACACCACATACTGGTTCCCGTTAACGTAGAATGTACGGCAGAAGGGCCACATCTTGTAGTTACTATTCCGAATGACAAAGAAACTGTTATTATCGAACTGTCGAAGATATCTAAGACTTTTAAATCCATAATTCAATATCCGGATCCCAAAACCAAGGCCTCAGTATGTAAGTACAATCACGAGCTAAAGTATGTATACACTCGGCTTTATTCAAAAGCGATTTACTCCTTTATTTTTGAATGACATTTTATGTTGTTACAAACAGCATTTTCGACAACCTGGACTATACGAGTACAGGGTGGCAGGGACATCGACGCGTCAACTGAAACCATGTTTTTTTTTTAATAACCGACGAAAAATTTCGATGCACGGCGGTTCAGAATCATGTACTGAATCCATGGTAACAGGTTGCACGTTGATGTCCCTGCCACCCTGTATTATGCTTAACCTTAATACATTATGGCGTTAATCAACTTGTAAATTATGAATTATATATCCTGCAATGGTAAACATCCACCCACTTCACTATTTGAAAGTAAATGAAATCATTTTATTTCTGTAAGTAGATCTTGTAAGATCTTGGTTACTCGTAATATTTTAAAACTAGATGTCACTGGCATTTCCTAGCCGGCTTGATCCGTAAGAAGAAATACCGAAACAAACTCAGAGGTTTATTATCTAGGAATGGTACTTCTGTACTCTCTGCTCAGAGTACCACAGTACTCGCCGACCTTATTTCACAATTAAACGCGTATCTTTACAATGGAGGTATAAATCAAACGAGTTTGTCATCTGTGCCACTCATGCACATTTATGAGCAATGCTTATTTCGATTGAACTTGCTATTGGTTAGCCGACTTAATTTTAGATTGTCAGTAAGATGATTGGCTCTTTTAATAGCATTTAGCCCTTAGGGCTGATCGAATATAAATGTATAATAAGATGAATCTTCGTGGTAGTTATATTCTTATCTGCATCTCATATTTTAATGATGATGAGAACTTCAATCATATCTTAAAATGATCATAAAATAATGTTCTGAAATTACTTTTATGGATTCCGCTAATGGCTAAAACGGAACCCTTATAACTCGGTCATGTTCGTCCGTATGTCACACAGCAATTTTACTCGGAGACGGATTAACATTATATCGATGAAAATTAAAAAGAAGGTGTATCCTGTGCATCTCTAAACAATGGTGTCATGTAAAGGACGAAAAAACATTAATGGCCACCATTAATGTTTTTTTCGTCCTTTACGTGCATGTTACCGAAGATGACAAAAAAAAACAATGCACATCAGCAGTCCAGTGAGATGCTCTACTAAAAAAGATTGGGGAAATTTGAACACCCAAATGCAGATACAAATGTATTTGACTGGACTGAAGACTTGTTTCTGTTGTGTAGCAGACTCCAGTTATAATGAAAACTGACCCACGTAAGAAACAAAAGAGCAGCACAAACCCAAACTTTGATTTGAAATGAGATATGAAGGCCTTTTCTCGTAATTTAAAACGTTCAAAATCTAGTCGCAGTCTCATCTCGGCGACAAAGAAATGTCAAAAACTTGCCAAAATGTAGGGAAATTAGAGGTATTTTTGACAGATTGAGACTGCGGTCAGACTGTGAACGTTCTTAAAATTACGAGTATTGTCCTTATGCTCGGATAACATCATCAAGCGCGTTTGAAGTGAACTGATCCAAAACAAATGATAGCACTACCATATCTATTATAGTAGAAAGGGTGGTAAAATTCCAGACACCCCAGCTATGAAACGTGGCATAACTTTAGGGGATGCAGTGAGAAAACTTTTGAGATACATCTGAGTAAAGGAATAACAAAGTGATGCTGAGCCAAAAGAATACCATGATTGCCGGATCACCTGCGGAATCTGTGAGGATAGCATCATAGAAATAAAGTGCAAGTATAAAAGGCTATGTCTACTTTAAAGATGGGAAACCAACAGATTTGTATAACCAAATGCACAAATTATTTGAGTGGATTGAAGACTTGTATCTTTAGTATAATAGACTCCAAAGGTCTGCACCAACCATCCTAAGCAGCAAGCTTTATCGCATTATTAACAAAATTTTCATAGAGATCGGTCGTTATTTCGCTTGTACCAAGTAAAATTTGGTTTTTTCGTTATAACCTATATTTATATCGTCCATTAGTCTCAATTCTAAACTACCTATGTACCACACCGGAACATTTAATTAATGCTGACAATGCACCAAACTAAATAAATAATAATATATGTATTTATTTCCATAACAACAGGTTACAGAAAAATGTGAGACCCTGGCTCCAGAGCTAGGTTAGTGTACCTGTATTTCAGGTACTTTAACCTAAAAAAACCCCCAAAACAATACATCTTAGTAAATTCAACACTTCCTCAATGCTATTCAATAAAGCTTCACCATCTTCAAGGTAGTAGTAGTTCGATACAAAAATCCAATTATTTGTAAGTAACGGAACTCGTATTCAATTAGTTTCTCTACTGACCTTACTATGTTATACATGATAGTTTTCTCTATATCCATGTAACAAAGTATAACAAAGTAAACAGGTTGGTGCAAGTAGCTATCAATCTATTAGTATTGAAGTCCTAGTTGTGATTGGTAAACCTGTATTGACAATGATTTGAGTGGCAATTAGGCAGCCTTGTTCCGACCACAGAGTATAGGGACGCCTGTACTCTGTGGTCGGAACAACCTCTGTGGTCGGTCCTTTTTGTGACATGCTTCCCTGCGGGGTAATTGCGTAAAACACTATCAGTAGCAACGGGTTTCATTTTGTCAGTTTAACAACATTCATTGCGTTATTTATGTTGTTGAGCAGACACATATTTCGAACATATGAAGCAATGGATTAGCAATATCCTTCAAAATGATTGAGATTGAGATTGATAGTGTGTTACGCAATAAGGGTGCTGGTCTGTGGGAGTCTCATCCAGCTGATCTATTCTGTGAAAATTTCACCGTGAAAACTTCTCAGTTCACCTAAGTTTTCATGGTTTAATTTTCAAAGAATAGACCGTCTGGTCTTTTCCACGATCTTCTATAGGTCATCCACCCACCTGGCTATTGGTCTGCCAACGCTGAAATACTGCGCAGAAATAAGTATGATGGAGGAAGTTCTTCCCCGGACAAACTCAAAAAGAATTCTCTTACTAATGAATTAGTGGATACAGTGTACACATATAATAAAGAGATTCTTCCAAGAAGAAAATCTATTATGAGATAATCTAATCTATATCTCACAAGAATTGATGTTCGACCTAATTGGATTAAGCGCACTGAATGTTCTTATTACTTCGTGGAACACGCACATGCATCGATTGAGGGATTCAGCCAGGGATCATAATGAGTAAGTAAACTTTTCTATTTTCGTAGCCTCAACTCAACTGAATCTATTATGAATATCTAACTGCCATATGTCCAATCACCATTGTTGACTTATGGAATGGTGATTATAGTATGCTGGAGGAAGCTGCTATCGTCTTGTTCATATTATCCGGTTAGTATCAATTGGATGAGAATGGCCCAAGACCAGAAAGAATGGCGAGATTTTGAGGAGACATGCCGCCGACCTCTTCTGCAAAAATCTCATTAAAACGTAGATGAAGTGTCCTGCCAATCCACCTGATGCTAAGGAATGACACTGTTGACAGCTCCCTACAAGCTCACTTCACCTAAGTTTTCACGGTGAGATTTTTACAGAATAGACCGGCAGCACTTGAAATCGACAACACTGGGTAGTCAATTTTTGTGGAATGAGATAAAATACAGATGAAAAACACTTGATGTGGCACATATTTGTTATATTTTGACTGATTTCTTATTTCCAGATTCTATCAGAATTTCCACACAGCATTATTCTATTATCCATAATGAAGATAACGGAAACATCTGAAGTATTTAGCCGCTTTTCTAAGAAATAAACCGCCATCGCGTCAAAAGTGTCACGCGAAGAACAACATATTTAAAATTCTAAGTATACAGGCCCTGTAAAGATGACTGACCGCTGATCAGTGGCTTCGCACTTTGGAGAGAGAGTAGGGTTGCCAGTTGGTTTGTGATGGTCATCTATACATACCTATTATAAATTACAGTCGTTTTTCGTGTCTATCTGTGTGATCGCGTTGTTCTTCTGAACTGCGCGACGGATTTTGATGTGATTTCACCATCATTTAGAGAATTTATTCCGGAAGGTTTATGTGTATTACTTTAATAGATTCATATCAAACATAAAATAAACAAATATTTATGTTTAGGAGAGTCGTAAAAGTAGGCGGAGGTGCAGGTCGCTACAGAACTTTATGTCCTGGCGCACAAACAAAGTTTAAACATCCTATCTACTCAACGTATGCGTGAATGCGTAAGTCAGTAATAGGTAATAGTATTTGCAAATGGCTATTACAATACCTAGTGGTATTGTAGGCAGGATTGGCAATATCCCATTTTATTTCATCTATGCTACATACATTCGACTTTGAGAACGTATACAAAATGTGTCTTATTGAGGCTTGGGAATTCTCCATATATTCAATAACATTTATCTTTGTGAGACATATATTATTGCAAAAAAGACTGAGTTTTCTTTTCTAAACTCATTTATTACTCGCTGGAGTCCTAAAGAATTCCAGTAATGCCGCAATCAACGTGGCCACCTACTGGGCTCAAACAATATAAAACATCGAAGAACAGTACCATTAGCGGGATCGTCCGAAAGGGTTACCGCTGCCCTGGTACATAAAGGGCTAAGGAAGGAACACGGGTGGGTTTTAGTCAGTAAGAGTCTGACACTCCCTTCTGCTCCACCCAGAGCGGGAGGAGTCATTTGATGATTTCCCATCCACAAAAAAAAAAAAAAAAAAAAAAGAACAGTACCATCGAGACGAAGAAGAACTCATTTATATCATTTATATTTAGAAATAACATTTGTAATGATCTCATAACATGCTTCATAACCACAGTTTATTTTCTAAGACACTTAAATTACAAAGTGTCACAACGTCAGAACTTTATTACTGTAACTGTAGACCCTAGAAAGATGGCTAACCGCTCATCAGACGCTCATACGGCTTGCAGTGTCGCGTCGAGGAAATATAGAGCTTTCAAGAAATGACATTTAGGTGTAGTTAATATATAATTACCACCTATTTACATAACATATCACATTACATAACAACACGCCTGTAATTCGCGAAGGCTTAGGCAGAGGTGTATGTTTAAGTATGTTATCACTTATCATACTGCACTGCATATCAATATTGAATTGTACATTTTAGTAACAAAGTTCTCGGCTTGCGGTAGGAGTAAACTGGTAGAAATCTGACTTTCTCTCTCTCTCTTATAATAGAAAGAAACAGAGATAGATGATTTTCATGGTTTTTGAGGGCGATAGCGATGTCAAAATGAAAATCCAAGATGGTGACAACTTCATGAGAGCTTCTAAAAACTTATACTAGATGGCTCTGTATTAAAAACTCGTATTACATTCGCTCTTTCTCTCTGTTTCTTTCTATTATAAACGAGTGTGTGTGCGTGTGAGTATGGCGTAAGTAACCACAATCCCGCTTTTTTTCTATAAATAATAAATTCTTTATTGAAAGTAACCATGAGACTCACAGTGTTAGTAACAATAAAATATACTTACAACTACTTATATTTGTGATACAATTACAGCAAAAAATATACAACAAAACAATCACTGCTTCCGCATTCCAGCTGAGATACTGGAGCAACGGCTTACAATACAGCAGTCCATCCAGCCTGTCCGCAATAACTCCCAGGATGCAAATAAAATACTCGTATAATAAAATAAAATCTTCTATCTCTCTGAGACAACCCTACAAGTATTTCCCCACATCCAGTCCATTAACATACACAAACGCTATTTGCTTAGCCGTGGTGTTATTTCAATACACATTGACTGCGCTTGAGAAGTACTTCCAATAATTATGTTTACTTTGCGTGGCGAGGTGAGCACTAAGCGACTATTACGCTACTGGGCATTTTCTTGTTTAAAAGAACGGTTTGTGTTAGAACATGTTTTTTTACAGAATTGTATGCTATGGTGAACAAGAGATCATGTGCCGAAGCCATGACAGAGAGTTAATGTAAGCATAAGCATAATCAGCCTAAAATGTTCCCACAGCTGGGACACAGGCCTCCTCTCTGTGAGAGGGTGTGGACCATGATCTACTACGCGAGCCCAGTGCAGATTGGTAGTGTCTTCGAATTTTTGAATCTATAACATGCCGGCTTCCTTGGAATGGTTTCCTGCACCGTTTTGAGAGCAGTAGTGATGAAATAATTTACACGAAGTAAAGCGCCTGTCTGGGTTCGAACCTACGACCTACAAGTAGTAAGTCGCGGACGTTACCACTGACCACCACTGCTCCTAAATTAGCTATAGTGAAGTAGATTTTTGTAACAAAACTTTTAATGTTATACGAGAGACAAACCATACCAAGTAACTGGATTGTGGAGGTTAGATAGGCAATCGCTCCATGTAAAATACTGGTATTCAACTGCAACCGGTAAGACTGGAAGCCGACCCCGACATATTTGGAAAAAGTCTAGGTACATGATGATGATGATGACGAGGGAAATGTACTCCATAAGATCATTAAAATCAAAATTCTTAACAACTACTAGACATTTTTTAGGTATTATAATAAAATATATATATGCAAACATGCGACATAACAGAACATCACGCCATGAAATCCTCGAAGTGTTAGGGCTCCCACACATAAACACGATATGACGTCGCGTCGTACAATGCCAATGTATGACAATGCCATTACGTTGTGATCTCGCCTTCAAGCATATACAAGACAGCATGATACATGCCAAGTCTGTCACTAGCAGCCGTCCGGACAACCGTTAACGGTCACCATCTGACAATGAATGGTGGCACGTTTTTACGACGCGACGTCGTATCGTGTTTATGTGTGGGAGCCCTTAGGCAGAGGTGAACATGTACCTATATAGTACACCCAGATTTCGCCAGTTACCTACATCCATGTGTCACTAACGGGATGCAGCAGAATACCAGCGTCAGATATTGTACGTGACATATGCTGAGCTGGGCTCCCATTTGGTGCAACCATGAGACACACACCGCCCAGTAGTGATCGACCGTTATAGACTACCGTTATATACTTGTACGAGGTGTCTATGGGTCAATTTAGCTTTTTAATCTTTGTTTTTTTTTATGTTTCACCTTTTTTTTGATGTTTTTTTTTATTACTTGTTTTGTGTCTTTTGTTGCACTCAATAAAAGTTTTATCTATCTATCAGTTATGTTTAAGCCCCATGTAGTAAGGCGAACCTATTGCCAACAACCGGCACAACTCTAAACCCCGTGCAACGACTGAGAAATTATTGATGGTAAAACGTAATAACACTTTGCCTGAACTGGGAACCCAGGACCTCATGCTCAGCGATTGCGATCTAGACCAAGGAGGCAGACTAACTTGCGACATATACCTAAATTTACACCGTCAAATTTTGATCGTTTTAATCCTTACGGTCAAGGGGTCGGGACCAACCCTGAAATCGTGAAAAAAAAATAAGTTGATCCATACATTATGTCGAGTTATGCGAACAAAAATCTATGGATCAACTGATTTTTTTTTTTTCACGATTTCAGGGTTGGTCCCGTAGTAAAAGTTGTTCATAATGATGAGTACAATGACTGCTTTTAAGGATTAAAACGATCAAAATTTAACGGTGTACATATATTTAGTAATGAAGGCAGAAAATACTTGAGCCTATTCAATTAATTTGCTAAAACTTAAGTACCTATTTAAATAAAACCGATCTGTTTATAGTCTTCAAAAGTATACCTCTCATAACCAGATGACTTGAAACAAGTAATATTACGTTCCTCGAATCGCCGCGGGCGACCAGCTGGTCTAGACTAAGTATGTTCTTCAGCAATTACCTAAAAAAATATGCTCTAGATACTTAGAGAGATTTGAAATGAATTTAAAAAAGAATAACACTTGTAAAAAAAAATCGACTCTCGACTTCAAAATATGAGAGCGATTTAGCTTTCTAGTTTCAGAAAAAGTACATTCTTTTATGTCTGTCGACCTAAAAGAAAATGAAATAAACTTTGAACATTATTTTCTTTATCCCCGTATTCATAAACGTCTTTCAATATAATTACAATAGCGTTTTAGTCTTTTCATTCCATTCAAACCATTTACCATTCATATCATAGAACCAATAAATTATAATGTTAATATCTAATTAATTTTATTCAACCAACTTATATATTAAAATTCAATACTAATTGGACAAAAAATAATATCTGTTTATATTATATCCGAGTTCATAACAAATCTTAAGCTTTTTATTACATTGTATCGTTTTAGGCCCTTCGCCCACGGCGACTTTTTGTAGCGATGCTATCGCAGCTTCGCTACTAACGAGCGTTAGTCGCATTTGCAACGCGCTACAGAAGCGATGCCAACGCGTTACAGCATCGCGACTGTATCTAAGCAAACGCGCTACCGTGTCGGACGACATCGGCGAGAGGACGGAGGGAGGGTGGCGCGTGAGTGGAGTACCGATCATCAGTGCAACTCGCATCGCGACAGAAACGCGACAGTATCGCGTTTGCATCACGACTGAGAATCGTGGTGTGGGCGAGGGTAAACAGCTAGCTACCGCATCGCGACTGGTCGATGCGAACGCGCGACAGCATCGCTGCTGCATCGCTACAAAAAGACGCCATGGGCGAGAGGCCTTAAATTTATTATAATTAATTAATTAATGTTTTGGAGATCGGTTACAGACATATTTATATATACGAGCAGTCAATTTAATCAACAGAAGCTTGATATGATGGAAAACGTTCTAATTTATAGCCAAATATACTCATCATTTGCCTAGCCTTTTTCTATGTTGGGGTCGGCTTCCAGTCTAACCGGATGCAGCTGAATACCAGTATTTTACATGGAGCGACTGCCTATCTGACCCCCACAACCCAGTGACTGGGTAATACGAAGACTGGTTGTTAGACTTTCGGGCTGCTGACGACCCGTAACGACTTTCAAAGGTCCACGAATGACAACCGGGACCATCGGCTTAGCGAGCTTTCCGAGGCAAGGAGGGGTCTTCGCATGTAAATATGGTCACCCATCCACAACCAACCGCGGCAAGCGTAGGTTAACTTGATTGATCGTCTGTGCGGCTGTTATTACTTAGCCACAAGTCACTCTTATAGTCACATATAGTAAACCTATTATTAGAGTACTAGCTGGCACAGGTGGCTAATTGGCACAAGAAAAGAGAGGCCTCCCACCAGTGGGTGAAGTCGGGCTGTGGGTGATGATGATGGCCTGATCCGACAGACGTTGTCCTGTCCAAAATATATGTGTGTATATGCCTACCTATGTCTTTGTGTGTACCTATTGACTTTATTGTTTTCTTTTTTATATATATCTTTTTCATTTTTTTTATATAAATTTTGACATTACATTTATGCAATACTTCGTGTGTTTATCCTACCTATGTCTTTGTGTGTACCTATTGCCTTCTATTGTTTTTTTATTTTTTATATGTACCTTTTTCGTTTTTTTTTTATAATTTTTGAATTTTTACATTTTATCAATACTTGCCCACTTTGACATTGTAAGTTATTTTAATATTTCTACACCGGCAACGGTAGTGTATGTAAAACTGTTTAATATTAAGACCTTAATGTACCATATGCTCAGAAATATGTTTTTATTATTAAAGTTTATACAAAAATCCGAAAGAAAAAGGACGTTCAGTTCTTCCCAAAACAAATTCTTTCGGTTTTTTTTTATTTTTATTTTGCTTTTTCTAAACAAAATTCAGACTATTACAAACAGTTTAATCAAAAATATGACAACAAGGTCCACCCGTTCATAGCATTTCATATTTATTTCTATAGCTTATCATTTTTCAGTTGCTTAAGTTATCTTAAGTCAAAAATCGGATTCACAAGGTCCGAGACGTCGTAAATAAACTTTGCGTAAACCGTTTAAAAGCGAATTTCGGTCGCCGAAAATATTCTTAATCCGTTTAGATGGTACGTCGTACGTTGAATAAATAATATCTTTTGACAAATTTTCATGACTAAAACGTTTGTGCGGCAGACTCTGTGGTTTGTGGCTATCTGAGCTTGTTCTTATAGTAGCAAAGTCAGCTCAAGTGTAGAGTCAATCACCCTGTATAATATAAGAATTCTATAATTACATCATTGGGACAACTAGTCTAACACTCGCTAGCTCTTACATTAATGTTAGGAAACTCATTATCGGTATGTCTGTAATGACAAAACTTTTGGCCCAAAGACGTCAGTAATGTTTCTGCAATATGAATTCCTGGAGGACACTTTCTAAGATATACGATCTATGCAATAGTATTTAAGACGGAGATTACGTATTGTAGATAGACGTACCGTATCCACACTTGGTTGATATCCCAACTTGTCGTACTCAGCGCTTCTCCTCCACATTTATTATGCGCACTGTCAAAGTGTGGAACTGTCTGCCAGCGTCTGTGTTCCCTTGCACATGTTACCCGTCAGCCTTTAAATCAAGAGTGAACATACATCTTCTGGGCACGCTCGTTCCATCGTAGTCCTCTTCCATCGCTTTCCATCGGGCGAGTTTAAGCCCTCACAAGCAGCCCCATTTCGCATTAAAAAATTATCCGGATAATTTCGTTTCGATAATTTCAGATATATATCGTGCAGATAATTTCTTGTCTCCTGTTTTGTGTATTTCGATCGAGTCAGTCGCAAAATGACCACTTCACCAAAAATGTCTACTGGACGTAAAATTTCCATTTCTCAGAATATCTCTTTCGCAAAATGTCCCTTTCCTAAAATCTTCATTTTTCATACCTAATGTCTTTTTCGCAAAATGACCACTTCTCAAAATGTCCTTTTTTCCAATGGACATTCAATCCATCATATCAGTACAAAATCGGTCAAGTGCAAGTCGGATTCGCGCACAGAGGCTTAAAGCTGATATAAGAAAAAGAATGAAAAAGTTTGAAAATCCAAAAATGCTAAAAAAATATATATAAATAACTACTACTTACTTTTTATGAATTTTGGGTTAATCACCAGAATCAGTAGACGGTAACCTTGTTAGTACCCACACAAAAAACAAGAAACAAGCATTTTGGAATTTTTTGCTTCAGACGGCACCTGAAGTATAAAAACAGCTGAAATATGGACCAAAACAGAAAACAGGGATGCCATTGAAAAAGCTGTAGATCTATTGTTGAAACAGAAGGCCAATTTCCATAATTAAAAACGTTCAAAATCTAGATGCAATCTCATCTCAGCGACAATCAATGTCAAAAATGGGGGAAAATTAGAGGTATATTTGACAGATTGAGACTGAGATCAGACTGTGAACGCTCTTAAAATTACGAGAATTGCCCCTCAGTAGGGTTGGCAACACTGGCTACAGCACCATCTCTAGCAGAACTCGACACAGAACTTAATTGCCAATACAGACAAACAAAAAAGACAAATGGACAGCGATATTACAGCCTTTTAATCCACTGACAGACTGCAGGGGCTATAAACTACACATCCTAACACTTTTATCACACACACAATTATTCTATCGAGCTAGATTTATGTTCCTGTGTTTTTAGCGTAAGTAATTAAAATTCTACAGGTTTTGCTTGATGCTGATAAGAATGCTTGGAAACATGCTGGTCTTGCTCCATAGGACCATCTCTAGAGTCTAGACAAAATCAAACTGGTTGCTAATGTAATTGTATAATTTATTCTTTTTTTTTTCTTTGACATTGATTTAAATTCTGTAATTACTTGGGGTCACACCCGGACTTATTACTCCTTATTTATTTATGAAAATCGTCTACGTTTGGAATGTTTGTGAATATGTGAGCACCATGCATCTATCACATAGTTGATCTATATGTCATGGTTACATTTATCCATTTTAATTCTTTTACCTATTGTGGTATAGTAATTTTATTTTTGGGTGCATCGTCTTTACATATAATTATATAAATAATGTATGCAATATATTGTAAAACATTTTAAAAGAGTAACGGTGGAGTTTCTTGCCCATTCTTCTCCATACGAAAACTACCTTTTGGAAGGGGCGACTAGAATCAATTTTATTTTTATTTTATTTTTGACGTTCAAAAGTGCCTTTTATGTGCCTATTTGAAATAAATGATTTGACTTTGACTTTGCTGTGAAGAATCTAGGCTAATAAACTATTCGAGTAATTACCCTGTTTAATGACAGCCTTTTTGTATTAACGTTTTTTCGTAATAAAACATTATATATACATAATCAGCCTATAATGTTCCCACTGCTGGGACACAGGCCTCCTCTCTGTGAGTGGGAGTGGGCTGTAATATACCACGCGGGCCCAGTGCAGGTTGGTAGATGTCACATGTCGGTTTCCTTCACCGTTTTGGGAGCAGTGATGATAAAATATTTTGTAAAAAGTAAAGCGCCTGCGTGGGTTCGAACCTACGACCTACAACTGGTAAGTCGCGGTCGTTACCACTGGGCCGCCAACGCTGTTATAATAAAACATTATGCGAAAACATAATCCTCGACTTTTCTTTCATAAGGATTTCCACACGAAAATTATTTACATACATTTAATTAAATACATACATGTATGCATGATAATTACGCACGACACATACCTTCGCTATTTTGTTCAAAGATCATCTAACGCCGAGATCTACTGACGTTACTTAGTACATACTTTGGCTAAGCGTTATTCCTGTCACTGTCGCATACCTGTCAAACTACAAG
Organism: Apamea epomidion; assembly: GCA_947507525.1. Classification (NCBI taxonomy): domain Eukaryota; kingdom Metazoa; phylum Arthropoda; class Insecta; order Lepidoptera; family Noctuidae; genus Apamea; species Apamea epomidion. Next base: position 13,545,596 of record OX382248.1, read on the forward strand.
TGCAAGATAGAGACGGGAACATGCTTGAGTGTATTGTGTGATGGGTGGGACAGCCCCGTGCTGGCTCACTGGATTCGGCTGCAGACGTAGGTGTCAGTCGTTTGAATTTTTGTATATAGTGTGTGGTTTTTACTAACTTCAGATTAAGACTTTTAGTATCAACATATGGATCTTTGATCTGAAATAAAATATTTATTATTATTAAGTCAAATCATGTGATAAGTGACGTGTATAGATCTCAGCTTTAGAGTCAATGAAGTACACTCAACTAAGTACGCCTTACTGAGATATTCGCATGTTTTTATCTACTAGGGTACTTATGGCCCGAGACATAGTAATGTATTTACTACAATAAAAGGTAGTTCAGACTTAGATATGAGAGTGGCAACAACAAATAGGGTTTTACAAGCGACGATGTGGGTTTTGAACTGTGAAAGTGAAACTCGTTGCTAAAGCTTTGGGTACATAAGAAAATGGTGAACAGTCACACAATTACAACTGTCCAAATACAGAGCGTTTTTTGACAACCTAATGTCAAATACTGGTGGAAATGGGAATATGTAACTCCAACCTGATAAAGTGGGGCTACCTCGGCGGAACGGCAGCAGATTCGATGTGGAGCTATGTCACAACTCCACCTCCTATCCTGTCCTCTGTGTCCCAAAATATGCAGTCAAAGTGACCTCTGCGCTGGCACCGACGACGACAGCGTTGAGCCAACAAGGTCTGAGATACATTCGTGCGTATAATATAACAGAAACGGTTTCCTAAGAAACTCAAGCTTAAGACTCGGGAAGCTAAAGGAAGGAGGGATGGGGGAGGGGAAGGGAGCTACAGTATGATTCTGTTAGTCAAACTGAGCATGCATAAATTATTTACAAAGAAATCTTCTCAGTGTAGCAATTTTCATTCTAATCTATATTCACAAACATAACATCACACCAGAGGGGCAATTCTCGTAATTTTAAAAAACGTTCGCATTCTGATATCAGTCTCAATCTGTCAAAAATACCTCTAATTTCCCTACAATTTAAAACGTTCAAATCTAGTCGCAGTCTCATCTCAGTGACAAACAAATGTCAAAAACTTGTCAACAATGTAGGGAAATTGGAGCTATTTTTGACAGATTGAGACTGAGATCAGACTGTGAACGTTCTTAAAATGACGAGAACTGCCTCTCTGTTTTCCCCGAAAGATTAGGTAGAGGTGGCCTTTAGTACACGCACATTTCGCTAGTTATGTCTACTCTATTTAATGCTTGTAATTTAGTTACTTGGTAGTTTCTACGTTTGCTTTTCCTGCAGTTGGTATATTTATTTCCTTCTCGGCATTCCTATTTTTCTGTGCGTATTTTTCCCCGAATGAAATACAGAAAAGAAAAAATAGAGGCAAGAAACAGTAATACTATTAAAAAATTACACGAACATGTATGATTGTCAGAATATGGAACAAACAAATATTTCAACATAAGCGTAATCAACCTAAATATAATGTTCCCACTGCTGGGACACAGGCCGAGAGAGGGAGTGGGCCGTGATCCACCACGCGGACCTGGTGCGAGTTGGTATTTACCAACCTGCACTGGGCTGTGCATTGTGTGTGTAGACACACATCCAAAGATTTTGGTCCTAGGATGTCGCTTTCCTCACGATGTTTCCTTCACCGTGTTTGAGAGCAGTGGTGATGAAATTAATTACACAAAGTAAAGCGCCTGTCTGGGTTCGAACCTAGACGTACAATTCGGAAGTCGCGGGCGTTACCACTGGGCCACCGCCGCTCACAATATTTCAATGTTTGTATACATAAACATAATAAGCTTGTCTAAGTTACAAACATCCATTCCCTAACGAAGCGAAGACCTTCGCATGTGAGCTTTACGAAATAAACTTGTACCATTAAATGTTTACGTACAGAAGGCTTGCTCGCATAATACTCGTCAGAACAGAATCGTAATAGTCTCTACTCAGCATTACACAAACCTTGTTTTGCACACCAGCTTACATTAGAATCTTACGAGCATATTGCAGGGACCTAAATCTGGTTAATATTTTGGAAGCGCATACAGCCAATCGTGTGCTCTTCAACTCTGCTGTGTTGTTTTAATTCAGTGCTGGAAAATGCCTTCCAAAATCTTATTTTCATTGTCATTGCAAATTTTAGAAAAACGCATACTGGCGCCGATTTTCTTTTTCACAGACTAAACAAAATTTTAGTTCAGTGCATCTTTTTCTTTCTATTTCATTAAGAAAAGGACATAAGATTAAATATTAGTTTAGTCCTGTCAGATTACGAAAATTGACGTATGTTCAGTAGCCATGTCTTTAGTCACGTCTAATTTGTCTATGAGGTATCTTAATTTAACAGGACTAAACTAATATTTATCTTCTGTCCTTTTCGTAATGAAATAGAAAGAAAAAGAAACATTGAACTTAAATTTAGTTTAGTTTGTGAACAAGGGAATCGGCGCCACTATCGGCATAGAAACGCATACTATGGTGGTCAAGGTTCGGCCAAAGAAACCTGGGCCGTCCAAAAGCGCGCTGGGTTGACGATATCGTCAAAGTCGTGGGAAACACCTGGATGAGAGACGCACAGGACCGGGAAGTGTGGCAGACGAAAGGGGGGGGGCTATACCTAGCAGTGGACGAATGATGGTGATCATACTATCGAAATTCCGAAAACGGTGATTCTAGTTCCCATTCTGGTATGATGGAAGGATATAATCATCAATATAATCAGCCTATAATATTCCCACTGCTGGGACACAGGCCTCCTCTCGGTGAGAGTAGGTCGTAATCCACCACGCGGGCTCGGTGTGGTTGGTAGATGTCACATGTCTTAGAATTTTTGGTTTCTAGGACATGCCGGTTTCCTCACGATGTTTTCGTTCACCGTTTTGAGAGCAGTGGTGATGAAATAATTTACACAAAGTAAAGCACCTTTATGGGTCCGAAGCAACGACCTACAACTGGTAAGTCGCAGCGTGGCCACCACTGCTCAAGAAGGATAGAGAGAAGCTCTAAAGAACTACTCCCTTATACACCATTATGCTCAATGGCGCTTATATGGTATGTATCTTCTGCATTATAAATTGCGCTGGCGCCTAGTGCGGGAGTCGCCTACGCATGTATCGTGGAGTATCTAAAGCTTGATTCATACAATGTTGCGCAGTACTGGTTGCGTATTTAAAGATGTTGAAAACAATGTACGATCGCCAAAACCTATATCTGACCATTTTGAAAACAAAATCCCGTGCACATGATGACCACAGCTGCGTCCGTACGTAAAACAAAAGAGGACCGTTTTTAGGTCGACTAATAATATGCGCTGCAAGCAGGAATAGTCGTTACGGTGCAGTGGTCAGATATAGATTTTGGCGACAGTACACAGCATTTGTACAAGATTGAAGCAGATACAAAAAGAACAAGAATGTCGTTCTCCGTTGACAATTCTAAAAGAGAACTTGTATACACGCACTTTTTTTTCAAGGAGAAAAGGTTTTTTTTTTCTGATCGTTGGTAAGTCTTGAATAATGAGCTCTGGCATGGCAACTTTTAAGTTACTAAAAGGCAGTTTTTAAACTTTTTCTAATTTAATGATGTAGCTAATTACTGAGTACAAATAAAATGAGACAACAACGACATTACGCAATGCTATTAATTCTAATTAATATGTATTATAAAGGTGAAAGTTTGTAAGGATGGATGGATGTTTGTTTTTTCACGCAAAAACTACTGAACGGATATAGATGAAATTTGGCACACAGATGGAACCAGTATCAACATATACGATACTTTTTATCCCGACATTCCCACGGGATCGAAACTTATGCGGGTGAAACCGCGGGGCGAAGCTAGTTTTACAATAAATGTTATGTGTAATGTGATTTTACACACACAAACTCACGTCTTCTTCCCATGAAGAATGAGAAAAGAAGAAGGGGGCAGGCAGAAATTACAGAACAGCACCTACTATGATCACACACACTCACACACACCCCCCACGCCACCCTTACATACTCTGCCTTGGGTTTGCTGGGGAGTTTCTTGCACCTCTTCTTCTTCCTAGCGAAAGCACTAGGAAGTGGTGAAGGGCGGGCGTTTTGGGGGACTGTCTTTTGTAATTTTGACGTTCAAAAAGTGCTGATTCTCAGCCTAATTTGAATAAATGACTTGTGATTTTGTTTGATTTTTCGTTGGGTAAAATCAAATCTATGTCAATCTCTTGATGTTGATTTGATTTTACAAACATTTCCGCAAACTCTCTTGTGAGTCTATCTTCTCTAGACCAATTTGTGGCCGTTCAGAGCAAAGAAGAGCTCCAGAATCTCCGGCGAAATATGCCAACTTGTAACAGAGCCTGTTGCTAAAAAGTAACGAGCATATCATCACAACACCACGCTAGCTCCGATTGTTTGCTTTACTTCATAATCAGCCTATAATTATTCCCACTGCTGGGACACAGGTCTCCTCCCGGTGAGAGGGAATGGGCAATAATCCACCAGGTTTTGGTAGATGTCACATGTCTTCGAATTTTTGGTTCTAGGACATGTCGGTTTCCTCACGATTTTTTCTTTGGCCTTTTTGAGAGGAGTGGTGATGAAATTAAATACACAAAGTGCCTGCCTGGGTTCGAACTCACGACCTACAACTCGTATTTTGGGGCCGATACCACTGGACCACCACTTCTCTCGCGTTTGGTTTACTTACTTGGTGTTAACCATAATATGAAACTATTAACTCCAGGTTTCTTTACGATGTTTACCTTAATCGTAATTCATTGGTTTAATCATATCCTAGATTAACTTAGAAAGTGCTTGAAACCGCCGGATCTATAAACCTCTGGGCCAGCACGATTAATTCCAGCATTCAAATAGTTTCCATTAATTGAGTTCTGAGCTTTATCTAAAGCAATGCGGCGCCAACATTCACTGGCCCACGCTCGCCCTTGACGCACCCGCCTTATCGTGATCCTAGACCATGGCCACTTGTGATCACTTTCAATAGGTATCGCTGGTAAAGAAGGTGACCTTGATGACGTGGAGATAAGGAATATAGGATCCCATAATTTATAATTCATGGATCACAGTTATTATAATTATTTATTTGATAGGCTAGTTCGAACACCAGCCGATAAAAAATAAACGTGAAAACTTATGTGAAGTGAGCTTTAAGTGAGTTATCGGTGTCAAACCCTAGCATCAGGTAGAATGACGGCTCAACAAACAACAAAGTTTTCACGATGAGATTATTATACAGAGTGGCGATTTGGTTATCATATTAAGGGCTGATTTATCAATCGACAGATAACTTTTAACTGTGGAATAAAACGGACGTCTGACAGATTTTGTATGGAAGAACTGTCAAAAATTCAAAATTATTCCTCGGATAAAACTATCTGGCGTTGGAAAAATCTGCCCTTAATAGTACAGCGTTTATTACAAGTGGTTATCAGTCTGTTAGAATAATAAAATAAACAATTTGACTCATAACAAAAACCTGATTTTTCAAAAAAAATATTTAAATAGCGTAAACATTGGCACGAAATAAATCCTCCCTGATAATAAGGCATTAGACGCGCGTAGGACGATTGGTATATCAACAAATCAACATAAACTTTAAGGTAAGGTTACCAAATAATCACAAATTAAGTTTAATGTTAGAAAATACTAAACCGAAAACCGGCTAGAATGTAAATTGTTATTAATTATTTTAATTGTGTATGTTTAACATTCGTAATGTAGGATTCGACGTGGTTTCAATTAATGTGATAACCTATTCGCCACATTGTAGAATAACCCTTAAATCGGCTGTTTTCAAGTGATGATGATACAGTCGACGATGGTGTACGTGGACGTACGAAGAAACCTATTTACGTGTTACTTGAAAACTTCCCAGTTATTAGATACCTTGTTTCCCGGTTTCGGAATCATGGTTGAGACATAAAGCGAAAATGAGCCAGAACAAGAACGAATTTACGATCGATTTATGTGGTGTTCCCTGAAATTTTATTATTCATTATGGCGGGCCGCCTCCACAGTACTTGGTGTTCCGCCAAATAGTCAGTTGACACAGTTGTCAGTTGTCAGTTGTCCGTTCTGAAATCAACAATACTAATTAAACGATTTGGCGTCGCCGAACCAATTCTCTCGGCGCGCCGTCACATTTGCCCATTGTGTCATCCTTTATAAACTTTCTATTATGTATGTCTGTAATGTACATAATAAAGGGTATTCTATTCTATTTATTTTTTATCGTAGTCTTTGTTAATATGCAAGCAGTTTCTTGGTATTTAATATTTTTACGAGCACAAACGTAGGTATGCCAAAACAACTACCTACACAGTACATGTAAATTCCAAGCCTATGAATTATTTCGTTAAGTACCTAGTACTAAGCGCTTCTAACCGACAGGCAACATTGCAGCAACAATGGCATTCCATTCCCTTTCTGTGGATACGGAACCCTAAAACACGCTACCACAAATGAAACTTTGTTGCCTAACGTGACAACAACACTTTCTTTTTCTACCAATCATATCTATAACTCATTTTATTTTTGTTGAAAACATACTTTCGATACGCGACGATATGGTAGCCATCATTGGTATTTTTTATAAAATGTGAGTAAGGTGACATTTCCCATACCTACAGATGTAGGTACCTACAGGAAGATTTGTTTCAAAACACCACTTAGGCTAACGCACTCATATTGGGCTACAAAAGAGATGAATAAACGGCTTATGCATGAAGCTAAGATAAGAATAGACAGGACTAGATATGACTATGTAAAAATAAGTCAGTTACGAGAGATAAAGGATCGATTGTATCAAAGATGATATGGCTAGAAAAAAGGTGACCTATGACATGATGGCTAATAGAAATTTACGGAAGAAGTGGAGAAGACACTTGACGGACGTTTTGTAGTTGTCACAAGACAAGAAGACGCTGCTTTTCATATGAACGAGTACTCTTGCAGCAGCTCTTCCGGCAGATAACCAAAGTTGTTGACATAGCTCACAGAATAAGCAAGCTGAAGTGGCAATGGGCCGGCCATATTAGCCGTAGAACCGATGACCGTTGGGGTAGACGTGTTCTTGAGTGGAGACCGCGAATCGGTAAATGTGAGGTGGGACGCCCTCAGGCTAGGTGGAGCGACGATCTTCGCAAGATGTCTGGTAGCAGCTGGATGAGAGTTGCCGAAAATCAAGTGGAATGGCGTGCAATAGGAGAGGCATTGGCCTCTCCAATTGCACGCCATTCATATTAGCAGTCGACTGCTGGACAAAGGTCCAGCAGTCGACTGCTATAGGCTGATCACAATCCACATCTTGACACAATCCAGTCCCTAGTCGCCAATTACGACCACGGGTTACTATTTCTTCGCGATTTTTCCAGTAACGAGCCGCAGTCTACACACAGCAATATACACCACATTGATTTAATTGACCAGTGCAAGTATCATGGCGTAGCGTGTCGTTAATATGGTTCTACTAGCCAAACATGTGTCGTAATAGGTACTCCAGAGATAAGCGAGCGAGCGCCATCTAGAGAATAAATCAAGAAAGCGCACGCAAGCTAGTGACGTGCTGACTGCTATCTGACGATCACATCCCTATCGAAGTTTGTGTGTAATCGCGTGTTGAACAATAATTTATTTATGAGAAATGTCGGGAAGTAATGACTGGAGTTGTTTATGTCTGTAAATAACTAAATAAGTAATGATTAGATTGTGATCCTAAGGTATAAAAAGGTTTTTTGGTTCCATAGATGATGAAATATCAATTAAAGTCCGGCCGTCGAGAGAATGTTTCCTGACACCTGTCAGTGCGACAACTCTAGTACCTATAAAAATCGAATTCGCAAACCACGTATTCGATTATGTTTGAAACTGACAGGTGTCAAGAACGCATTCTCTCGTCGGCCGAACTGTAATATAATTTTAGACTGTGCTAGTGTTGCCTTTAAATAAACAAATAGTTTGACTTCAGCTATTCCGATCTAACAAAGTTTCAGCGTCATTTTGGAAATGAATCCATTGTCGATTATACTTATTCCTTGGTTTGTAAACTTAAAAACTGCGGTGCCTTATCAGATTCTTCAGCTGTCCTAATATTCTGAATATGTGCATAACTTTGAAAAAAGATAACAACATTTTATTATCTTTTTTCCTGCCTATGAACGTGTGAAATAACTTAATGATGTCCCTTTTAACGCAACCCTATATCTTGGAATAAAAACTTAGTAAAGATATCAATGATTTTTATGCTCATCCTCCAACATGCGAACACCTCGTTGCCGACCGCGTATTACTTTATTTATTTTAATGACTATCTCGTATTTAAAAATGTCAATATATCTTCGTTTAAGGTGTAAATGTCAGAGGAAATGAAACTCACGTCAAACACGCACGATGCCGACGTTCTCATAAAAATAGTATATAGAACCTTCAACTGTTTAACAATACATAGAAATAACAATAATGATGAGTACGGAGTTCCTACGGAGTTCCTTGACAGCTCTATTCCATAGAAAACCCAATTTATTTGGGGTCGGAGCAACATGTCTTTATCTTCCATACTTCTCTATTAGTCTTCATCTCGGTGGGCACCCTCTTTCTAACCATATCATCATTCACATAGTTTATCGTTTCTTTGGTCTTCCCCTATTCGTTTAGCCATTCATATTCATACTCAAAACTTTACTCACGGCATTTTCCTCATTCCTCCGTGTCATATGCCCATACCATGACAACCGATTTCCACACAACATTTCAGTTACCGGTGCCACTTTCAGACTTCCTTTTATGTAGTCAATTCTTATTATATCTAAGTATTCGTCTAATACCACACATCCCTCTTAGCATCCTGATCTTAGCATCTAAAAAAAATATCACGTGCATATGCATGCCCATTTGTTTACTAGGGTTAGTCGTATTGGTTGACAATAATTTATTTTTTTTAAACTACTAGGTACAGTAAACTTATATGGGCTTGGTGGCTAGTTCGTCAACCCGCCGGCATGCATAAATATGACGACGTTCGGTGATGCGATGGTTCGAAGAACTCTTTTTGAAATATTCTTTAGATTATTCGTAACGAATTCAATGTTATACCAGTGTAACATTTTAAAACTTGAGGGGTTAGCATATACTGACGCTGAGTGTACTCATTTCTTATAATCGAACGAATTTCTATCAATTCGTGTAACACCACACATCCCTCTTAGCATTCTCATCTCAGCTGCAATTGCTTTTTATTCGTCCCTTTTGTGGCCCAACATAATTAAACTAAATAATAATTAAAATTGGCAACATTACCCAGGAGCACTCTAAAACAAAAGACAGTCGCTATCCCGTCATTCCACTGTTTAAAATCCACTTTCCCTTCAAACATTTTACAAACCCATAATATAGGTACGTGGCAGCTAATTTATCCATATAATTGTAGTTATATTAATACTGGTGTAAATTATTTAAATCATCATAAATACCAGTGCAGTACTTAATGCTCAACAGCTGTATAGATCACCAACCCACGTTTTGTTATGCGAGTGGGACTGCACGCCACCTAAAGCTATGCGGGAATTAGCCATAAAATAAAGCATGTACATAGGTATGGGTTTACGATCATGTGGCATTCGAATGGTTTGTCTTCTTATTACGCATGGCAAAGGATGATACTAGTATGTTCTATTGTACAGTATATAACTTATATTATCTCGTTGTTTAATGATAATAACCGCACGGTCGATCTTCAAGATTGAGCATCGCTTGCCAAGGTCGGCCCGTGGATGAGTGACTACCCATTACATACCGACACCCCACCGTGCCTCGGAAAGCACGTTACGCTGTTGGTCTCGGCTGTCATTTGTAGATCTTTGATAGTCGTTACGGGTAGTCGGAAGCCCGATAGTCTTACCAAGGAGTATCGTGTTACCCAATAACTAGGTTGTAGAGGTCAGATAGGCAGTCGCTCCATGTAAAATACTGGTATTCAGCTGCACCCGGTTAGACTGATAGCTGGCCCCAATATAGTTGGGAAAAGGTTCCACATATCAATGTTCGACACGGATGGCGCAGTGGCTGAGCGATCGACTGCTGCGCTGCATGTCGCGGGTTCGATTCCCGCACAGAACAAATATTTGTATTGCCTACAGGTAGTTGTTCCGGGTCTGGCTGTTTGTGTATGTGAGTTTAAATGTTTGTAAACGCACCCACGATGCAGGAGTAATTCCTAGGGTGGGGTAACGTTTTCAAAAAAAAAAATGTCGTAGCCTTCGGCGGTCCACTTGGAAGTCCCTGAACCGGCTCCGGACGCAAGTAGGAAGATGTAACTCCAATTTGGCAAAGCGGGGCTACCTCGACGGATCGGCAGTAGGGTGGGGTTGTGGAGCTATGTCATAAACCATGCTCCACCTTCTATCCTGCCCTCTGAGTCCCAAAACATGCAGTCAAAGTGACCTCTGCGCTGCCATCGACGACGCCGTCGCGTGGAAGAGAGGAAGTTTTGGGCCAAAAAGATCTAAAATACAGTCGTGCCAGCAACACGAAGAAGAAGCAGGAGGTTTTAACACGTGCTCAGGTTATCATGCACATCCTCTCTCCATTAGCAACTTCTTTTAGGTCTGATGTCCGAATTTTTTATGTATTTCAGTTTATTTATATTTACCAAAGTAGTAAAATTAAAGGGCCATACTTTCATGACAACCGCATGAAGTAAATCCGCTTGTTTCTTTTTAATATTACCTGGAAGCAAAGAAAAAAAAAATGTTGAATAAATATGCAAAACCCTGGGTAGTTTAGAATTAGGCAAAAGCAGCTACTATAAGTACATAATTAGTTGTCTGACATTTATGCTGAACTGGGCCTATTTTAGCGCAGCCGTGAGGCACACAATACTACTTTAAGTTTTTTTTTTTCTGTTTTTTTTTTTATTTTGTTAGAATATTGTGTGCCTTATATAACCTGGATCAAATAAACTTATTTTCTTTATTTCTAAATATTGGTCTTTCAACATTAAAGTGGAGCTTAACAAAAACAACTTCAAATACACTTTATTTAAACATTATTTTAGTAAGATTGGACCGATATAATGGAATCTTTATACAACAACAAAACGTCTTCGTTTTATTAAATTTCTGAAGAAATTCTAGGAAAAAATCTTAACACATTATTACCAAAAAAAAATCCAAAGCTTATGTGTAGAGAAGACGTTTTATTAACAAAAGAATATTTTCTTTTCTTTTATTGTGTAGGCTGTGTACCTACTCCAGAGACTAATTCGGGACTAAGCCTATGTAACTAAAACCGAGATGAGGATTTTTGTCATGATTATAACATTTGGCACAAAAATCTTCTCTCATTTTTATCTTATTAAATTCTAGGCCACATGGCCCTTTGAGACGCATTTGGCTATACTAATAAGTTTTAATTTACCAAGGGCCTTTTTGAGAATGTCCAGGCCGAAACTTTCAACCACATAAATTAAAAAAGTGGAACTAAATTCGAAAGAAATTATCTGCCAGATAGGTTTACTAGCTGTTACAGAGGTGGTGAAACATACCTTTAGAATATTTTTTTATTTATTTGAGGCGTTAAAAGCCACATAGTTTGATCGATCAGGTAAGACTACGCTTGCCGCTGTTGGTCCGTGGATGGGTGACCATCTCTACATACCAAGATCTCTTCCTGCATCGGAAAGCAAGTTAAACCGTAGGACCTGGCTGTCATTCGTGGATCTTGGGGCAAAGGTGTACCTCTAGTTCACCCACTTTTCGTCGATTATGTTTAAGTCCCATGTAATTGGGGTCCGATGTAATCCTATTAATTTATTAATATCAATGTTTTAAAATGCTTAAAATATAGTATCTGGACTTAAAGGTAAAGGCGGTTCGTCGACTCTTCACGTGACCAGGGGTCTTGCCCATTTTTTAGGCAAAGAATGAGCATCGCCATACAACGTGGCAATGCTGCCAGCGTTTTGGGTACAGGAATAAACCTATCCAAGGTAAAGACTAAACTTTTTAAGTGTCGTTAAATAAGATAAGGAATGGATATAAATTGTGTCCATAACTTCAAGTTTAGAAGTATTTAAGTCTGAAACAAGAAGTTGAGTCATAATGAGGATTATCCATAATGATAATTAGTTATAATTACCGTAAAAAATAAGCTAAAACGAGTTTCATTTAATCAGTTCGGGAAGTCATTTATTTGTTTTGATCATATATTAATTCTGAATCCTACGATCTGGTTTGTAATCAAGATGCGATTTCTTTACATAACTTATATTACGAGCAAAGACAGCCTATCTCGTTAAAATCGTATCTGATTGATAATAGTGATTAGACATTATTCTAAACACTAAACTCGGTACAAAACAGTTTTTTAAATATCAGCTTATCTAAATCCTATAATAAAATGAAGATGTGATTGCGGTGTGGTTTTGTTTTTTTGTAATGTGATTTGTTTTTTTTTTTCTGTTTACATAAATCACTTTTTTTTTTAACTGCGTTTGTGTTAAGAAAAGCTTACTCAACATAGGCAAGGTCTATACGAGCGTAATAAGTAAGCTTAAAATAATTTGAAAATTATAATAATAAATTTTATAATATAATAATAATAATATTTTTTTTATTCAAGTATAAAGTAAAGTAAAAATATGATTTACATTAAATACAATCGAGGAAAGTTAAATTCTAACTGTAATGTAGACCTGCTTATCTAGGTTTATGAAAAACCTGTGTTTCAGGTCATCAATTTACATCAAACATTTAAAAAGAAGACAACAATAAATGTATTAGAAGCTAAATTGAAAAGAAGGTATAATATTTTTTAATGACTTAAACAGTTACTATTTGGATATATTATTTTAAAACTAGATTATGTAAGATATACAGTAAATGTTTAAATTAATTAACGAATAATATTAAAGTACATAAAGTGGATACTATTATTAATTAGGTAAAGGAAGAGACTTATATTAGAGTAGGTAAATAGATTTTATTTTAAAATTTCTAGTAGTTTTTCCGTGTCTGCATAATTGAGTTTTGCCAAATATTCCTGTACTAGTAAATTACACCTAAACTAAATTACGTATATAAACTATACATTTACAACAATTAAAGAAGTTGTAAAAGCTTAGCAATAAGATTGCTGTTGTACCCAAAATATTAATGTTGTTTCATTTTGCTCCACAATAAAGCATATTCTAACTATATATCTTGCATCGACTAAAAATATAAACTAATGCGTGCGCAGCTTCGTACACGTGATAGAAGTGAAACTTCTTAAAAACAAAAAAACTAAACGTCCTGACACGTCCTTGAAATTTCACTCGCAATAAATTCTCGTCCAATTATATATCACCACCAGTAAATAACAACGAATTCCTAATTAATTAATAAAAAATAACAAAACATATCCTAACTTAGAAAGAAAGAAAGAAAATGCATTTATTTGCGGCAAATATGACGCATGAAAAAAGGACATAACACACAAAAAAAACAAGTTAACAAAAACTATACACAAACTAAAATATAGCGTCGAAAAATTCATCCGCATCGCTGTCGACTGTTAATGTATCGACGGCTAAGAAATTTCAAGAAGCGGAATCAATAAAACAAAACATAAGCACAGCAATCCCTTTCTCCAAATAAACGAAAACAGAAATAACAATAACAAAACAATAATTACATAATTCGTAATTAACATAAAACAAAACATGAACTGCAAATGCCATGCATGTAATATTACGACAGCGCATTGTGCTAAGCACCAAACGATTATTTAGTGTAATAAAGTTCTAAAATTATTCTAGCTTCGAAAGATGTATTGTTCAAGCTAGAAAGCTGGAGCGGCGGGCAGGCGCCTAGCTTTGCCGATAAGGTGGGGCTGTTGAGCTAGCGATCGACCACGATAAGAAATATGACTGACTTTTAAGTTATACTAAAATGGAATGTACAATGATCGTGTCGTGTCGTGAATGTACTCGTATTATGATCTTCCTGTGCGAGTCGCAATAAATACTTTTTCTTTCTTTCTTTCTTTCAATTTAGTGCTCATATACACGAGCAGCACGCGCCGGCAGATACATATAGCAGTCGCCGAGTATCGACGCCTGCAGTTGCCTCTGCCGTTGGCGTATGCCGCTCGGGTCTGTGAGCACTTACACCTAATTAACAGAGGACTGGGCACGCCACAATTGCGGCGATAAGTCCCCTCTTTGAGGAGTGGTTGGAGATGCGCCACGGCGCCCTCCCCTTCCGCCTGACGCAGGTCCTCACCTGACACGGTTGTTTTGGGAGGTTTTTGTTCAGGATAAGGCGGGAGGAAACGTCAGGGTATCACCACTGTGTGGATCGCTCGGAGCATATGGTGGAGGTCTGCCCGTTTGGGGGTTGCACAGCCACGACCTCGTGGCGGCGATCGGCGGCAGCGATCTCTCGCGTCCGGCCCTGGTCCAGGCCATGGTACGGAGCGAGAGTGCATGGAAAGCCATCACCTCCTTCTGCGAAGCAGTAATGCTCGCAAAGGAGGAGGCGGAGCGCGTGAGAGAGAGGCAATTTCTGCGCCTTCACGCCCCTAGTCACCGCAGGAGACGCCCTAGACGTCGGGAGTCACCAACCGACTCCCGGCCACCGTAGGCGTGGGCTTGCGGGCGTCATGTTCAACGCGCGCCTAAAAGAGATGTCAGCACGAACTGACGGGGTCCGCTAGGGCCGATGCCTGAAAGAAGCGGGTTGTTCAAAAGAGATACCGCGGCCCCTGGCATAGGCAACTGAAGGAACACGGATGGGTTTTAGTCAGTAAAAGTCTGACACGCCCTCCCGCTCCGCCCAGAGCGGGAGAAGTCATATGATGATTTCCCACCCAAAAAAAAAAGGTGACCAGTGGGCTGGGTCGTTCTTTGGCCAAAGAATTAGCATTGCCATTCAACATGGAACTGCTGCCAGTCTTCTGTACACATTTCCGGATGACGACGCCTAAGTGTCCTTTTGTTTTTGTATTTATTTGTATAGCTAGTTAGTTACTCATTTAATTTACTACCTTAGTGTAAATAGTTAGTTGTATTAATAAAATAACATTTTTACATCCTAACTTAACCATAACTATTAACAAACTAAAATATGGCGTCGATAAATTCTTCCGAATGGCTGTCGACTGGTAATGTACCCAAGAGACTGGCAGTATTGCCACGTTGTATGGTAATGCTTAGTCTCTGGCCAAGGTAAAAGCCAGACCTTGGGTCACGGGAAGTACCAACCAGCCTTTTGGATGTTTCGAGTGATACTTAGAAAGGAATAATCTTGTTTTAAGGTTCTGTCAAGTTAAGCTCTTGTATTGTAAGTTATTTTGTCTATTTTTTTTTGTAATTACGCCTTGTTTGTGCAGAATAAACAATTTTTCTTCTTTCTTTATTGAAATACTAACATCACTTTCCGAAAGAGTCTCAAAACCCGGCTGTTATTCTTATTGAACATTTTGGTTATTATGGGTAAGGAGCCATAGTATCTACTGCTTTAAAAACAAAATAAAAACATACCGTGCATTCTAAAACAGAGTAGATCCCTAGTTTCAGAACTACATAATAATATTGGCATGATTGGCATCTAGATATGCAATATATAAAACAACGGCTTAAGGCATATAGGGATATATGAGGTCCAATTGTAAAACGGTATATGACTCGCATTGGACTGTGATCCAGAGTTAATTGGTGATTGATGACGTGCAATTTCATGCCAATCTAAGATGCAAAAACTACATCGTCAGATTACAGCAATACTAATAGTTGTGTTACATTATATCCTAGCTTTCGCATTATTGTCTAAGACCATGACTATAGTTCAAGACGTAGAACTGCAGGTAGCGATTCTGAAATGGAGGTGGGCAGGACACTTGACTAGACGTGATTGCAGGTGGAGCAGAGCCGTAATGGAGTGGTTGCCGAGAAAGGGCGTTGGCAGACGCCCACAGTGGTGAGTGGACGACCTACAGAAGATCCAGAGGAAGAGACTCGCACGGACCAGGGAAGTATGACATAAAAATGAAGAGGCCTATACTCAGCAGTGGGTGGAACAAGACTGCCCATAATGATGGTGATGATGAAGACCATGATACGGCTAGAAAGCGGAGTGGCTGCCGAGATGGCTACTAATAAAGAAGTAGGTATGGAAGAAGAGAGCACAGAGAGTGGTACCCTGGTGGTAACGCCCCCGACTAACGAGTTTTAGGTCGTGGGTTCGAACCCAAACAGGCGCTTTATTTTGTGTAAATATTTCCACCACCACTGCTCTCAAAACGTTGAAGGAAAACAACGTGAGGAAACCGGCACGTCCTAGAACCAAAAATTCGAAGTTATGTGACATCTAGCAACCCGCACTGAGCCCGCGTGGTAGATTACAGCCCATTCCCCCTCGAATCTCTCAAGCTGGGAGTGGGAACACTATAGGCTGAATATGCTTATGCTATGGAAGAAATAGACTTGTTGCGCGAACCTCAAACCAACTTGTATAGGGGCAAGAGCATTATGACGTCTTCTAAGACCACCATAAAACAAATAGCCGCGCGATAGCCGTTTTGCGTTGCTTATTGGTTTTTTTGCTTTATTTTGTTTTTATGTTCTTTTTTGCGTCATGTTTACCGCAAATAAACGGTTTTTTCTTTCTTTCTTTCAAATAACACGCCATTTGCGTTTCCATTTTTTCTAATCTAAATAAACTTTTACGTATGCCTCTTGTCTGTCATAAAGAGTCAATTAATGGTAATAGTAAAGTTAATAGTACTCGTAAAGATCGGCCTAATGGCGAGTAATTAGTCAGAGCGAGCGTAGGATATCGTTAAATATATAAATACACAGTATTTACGGCACAAACTGACTAAATGGCTTATTTATCCATTTATTTTAAGTGGCAGTTGTTGAATGTCCTAATATGCTTCCCTGAGAGATACTAAGCTAAGCCCAATACAATATTAATGAATGAAATATTTTCAATTCGGTTGCTTATTTGATTTTGCCGGAGGTGGAAATCTATCAAAAGGTTCACATTACCTTTCGCACAAACAAAATAACTATTTGTTAGAGGCTAAGCAGGCAGGTGCGACGCGATACCGCAACGCCGCTCTAGTGGAAAAAAATCTATAAAAACTTATTATTAACTCATGTTTGGGTCAGCTTGTCGCGTTTAGGTACAGCACATCAAGCTACTACAAACTGTCAAATTTCTTTAATAGATTTTCAACGTTATTTCTAAAGCATAAAGGTTCAAGGTTGATTGGGAAAATTTGACAGTTTCGGGGAGCTTGACCTGCTGGCGTCTGTACAATCCCAAAAAGACAACGGTTTCGAAGTTTTCAAATTTTTCTTAGTTCCTTCATAAATAATAATGGTATGGACTAATATTGCGCTGGCGCATAGCATAAAATATCAGCGAGTGGGAGTCGAACTTGTGACCTCTCAATCGCTCGAAGCCAGCAGTAAACACACACCACACAATTGTTTTATTTAACTACAATTTGCTGTTTCCTAATTATTTTACTATAACAGCATTCCCAAACTGTTGTCCGAACTGAGCCAGTAACTTACACCATAGCATAGCTAGCTGCCAACATTCTCTCCCACTTCAACCCACAAATAGTACTTTACATCGACCATCTGTCTTTCTACAAATTCTAGACAACTTTATGGCTACATTTGCCAGTCGCTCAGTTCTATACATCAGTGCAAGTTTTAATTTTTTATTTTTTTATTTAGACATAATAATAGTCTTAATACAGGTTCATGTTTGTTTTGTGCCGTTAAACCAGAGATGTTTTTTTTTTAAATATTGGCTGCATTCATCCTTGCTACAGCGCTTGCATGGTAGTAACAACAGAATCCTGAAAATGATAGCTGCCAGACCGGACTGTCCCTTTCAATGACACTGGGCGGGGACAGTCATAGGTCTAAATAAATAATTATAATTATTTTTGTGAAAACTAACAATACTAACCTACTTATTTAAGCACCATTGTTACTAACACCCAAATACTAACATATTTATGGACCTTATCTGTCTGAAATAAAGTTTTTATTATATTGTCTAATATTTCAACATGTAAAAAGGTTTACCTGACGCTTCCCTAGATGGCGTTGGGATCGAAATACATCTCGCTATGGTTCCGCGCAATCTATATATAGTTTTGGTTTTTCATTTGTAAGAGCCCTTGTGAATAAAATTGTCCTAATTGAAACAGTTTGTGCGTTTCATTGGGTGTTCTCGCCTTCGGACCTTGAAAACCTATTCAATTATTCTTACAAAATCTCCACGTTTTATACGATCTGTAACGTAAGTTTCACAAGGTTTGGTAAATGAAATGAAATTGTTTATTCTATATCATCACCTGCCTAGCCTTTTCCCATGCTGGGGTCGGCTTCCAGTCTAACAAATGCAGCTGAATACCAGTATTTTACATAAAGCGACTGCCTATCTGACCTTCACAACCCAGTCACTGGGTAATACGATACCCCTTGGTACGACTGGTTGTCAGACTTATCAAATTGTTTATTCGATACTTCGATCAATAATAGTACTATTATTGATCGAAGATTCTATATAAAGAAGTCATTTCGATTTGTTCTTTATCAGTATGGTCGCACATGATGGGTAACCGGATATAATAGTCAAAACATTAAGTAATCTATTAATGCACTTAAGTTCACTAATTGCAATAATATCACTTGACTAGGCAGGTGCGATCAGATTACAATATGCAAACGCGGTGAATTCGATATAGCGCATGCTTAATGGAACACTGACCCATTAGTAGATAGGTCAGATGTGATTTCCGTTTGTTTTTTACTCAGATCTCATCAATAGTTAATCATAGACGTTCAAAATTCAAACATTCATGATTAATATAAATAAGTTTTATTTTTATGCATCAACAAGTAGGTTAAGTCCTCATAGCAAGATCTCCTTTTGCGATTTCCCAAAAATCGTCTGTTTTGAGTTAAGTCAGTATTCCATTAAGCATGCGATAGGACGGCAAGAAATCATCATCATCATTGTTGACACCGCGACATACATATGTATACATAGGATATCGGAATTAGATTTACACGTCATATTATAAATAAAATAAAAATGCTAGATGAAGTCGACATTTCCTATCTGACTACCCCTGAGAAGAAATGGGGAAACAAACTACGGCCCAAATGTTAAATTTTGAGTATGAATGTCGTGTATGTGATGTTAAATTTTGAGTAGAGTAGGGGAAGACCAAAGAAACGATGGATGGACTGTGTAAATGATGATATGGTTAGAAAGGTGGTGACTACCGAGATGACGACTAATAGAGAAATATGGAAGAAAAGACATGTTACGTTGACCACAAAACAATTAAGATAGGCAGGAGAATGATGATCTCCAGATATTAACAACATCGACTCAATAATATGATCACGTACAGACGCCAGCACATTAAGCTACTACAATCTGTCAAATTTCTTGAAAGGATTTTCATCTTTAACGCTAAAGCATTACGTTCAAAGTTGATTGGGAAAATTTGACAGTTTCGGGTAGTTTGATGTGCTGGCGTTTGTACAAATGAATCATTGCAAAACACTATTACAACATAATGTATTACAGACATATTAAGTAACCCGCATTTCCCATTTATCATATAAGCAATAATGACGACATCGCACTTTGAGTAGCAACTGCACCTCACTACATAACTTAAACCTGAATCACTGACAGAGATTCTATCGACAGAATGATCTGTCAGATTAGTGCCTACGGTGACAATTAACAAAACGATTTTGCTGGCCATAATGAAACTGATATTAATTTGCTAGTGTTGAGTTAGAGAGCGGTGGTGGCCCAGTGATAACGGCAGCAAACTTACGAGTTGTAAGTCGTAGGTTCGAACCCCGACGGGTTCTTCCTTTATGTAAATTATTTCATTACCACTGCTCTCAAAACGGTGAAGGAAAACGTCGTAAAGAGAACCGGCATGGGGTGCCAGGGCAGAAAACCTCCACGTGTGCCTGGGGACTGGAGTTCCCTTCTGGATACGTCCGGGGGGAAGACCAGTTTTCGGGCCGGTGCATCCTGGGGTGCGGACAGCTATTTCTCATTGGGATTTTTTCCCAATGAGATCTCGCTGCCCGCATGCTAATGTTCTGCCAAGAGGAACGCTCCACACAAGCCGCTATGAGGAGCAGAGCGGCAACTGTGTGGAGTAAGAGCGGGCCTGGTGTGCACTTACCCTGCCGCCGGGCAGGCAGGAGGGGATAACCCCCCCCTCCTGGCACCGTTAATATCGTAGCCCCGAAGATTGTCAAGGTCATGTCTCTGACTTTTGACGGGGGTCGAGGGTCTTGGCTTAACCGCCCGGACCGCGAGGAAGATTAACCTCTATAAAAAATTCCCCAAACCTCCAAGCGGCGGCGCACCGTGAGGGAGGTAGTAAGCTTGGCTAATGGGTAGCTTGATTTAGTCACTAGTGCGAACCACAGAATTTTGAGCAGGTACCTAAAGTTTAATACTCGTGGGAACAAATATGGAAATTTTTTTTTAAAACCCCAAAACCACAAGAGACGAAGTGAGGAGTGATGCGGCGTCGGAGTCCGATGTTGCATCTGGAGGAGCGAGCACGGGAGGCTCAGTGAGGTCTCGCCGTGACCAGAAGACGGCCGCTGCCAAGAGAAAGGCACAGAGCAAGCGGCCAAGGTCAGTGGACGGCCAGGGGTCGTCCTCTGACGGGGAGCTGGCTTCGGCCAGAAAAATCCCCACCAGCAGGCGGGGAGGAGCCCGAGAGCGAGGCGCAGGGAGGGGGCTCACTGCTCGGGAGGCCGCAGAAAAAGCGGAGGAGCCCGCAAAGGAGGGGGGTTCTGGTCGCGCGTCCGCATCAGAGACCTCAAGTGACGAGGCGGCGGAGGTTGGCGGCCCTGATGCGGACCGCAAAAAGAGGTTCGCGGAGGTCGTGGAGGCCGCGATCCGGGACGTGGCCCTGAAGAAGTTACAGACTTCGAAAAACAGGGCCATAGTCTCGGCCAAGGCCTCCATCTTGGCGGCAGCGGAGTCCATCCACCTCGGGCCTCCGCCGGACGGCATGTCCGAAATGCGGGCGGAGGTGGCCCGCTTGACGGCTGCCATGGAGCTCCTCCGAAAGGAGAACGAGGAGCTCCGAGTGGACCTGGCCGGGATGCGAGCGGCCGGCACAGCGCAGAACACCCCACCACCAAGCCAGCCCGTGCCGGTGGAGAACCAGGTCTTGAACCTGGTTCGGCAGGAGCTGGCGACCTTCCAGGCGCGGTTCGCCGTCCTGGAGGGTATTGTTCTGCGCCCCCCCTTGGCGGGTAGGACGGCCCCAGGGCCTAAGGCGGCCTCGTACGCGGCCGTGGCCGCCCCTAAACCCGGGCCGTCTGGCCGGGCCCAGGCGCCGGCCAAACCGGCGTCGGCTAGAGGAGCCCCGGCGCCGGCGAAACCGACGTCGGCTGGCGGAGCCTCGGCGCCGGCAAAATCGGCGCCTGCCGCCAAACCCGCGGCTCCGGCCCACAAAAAGGGCAGAACGGCTGGGGAGGGGAAGGCCCCAGAGCCTACGCCTCCCCCAATCAAATCTCCCACGACCAACGCCGAGTGGCAGGTGGTCGGGGAGAAAAAAGGCGCCTGCGCTCAGGACCTGTTGCTCCAGAGCATGGCGCAGTGGTCTATTAACATCGCCGTGGTCGCTGAGCCGTACTTTGTCCCGCCCAGGGATGACTGGGTGGAGGACCTGAACGGCTCAGTGGCCATAATTTCGTCGGCTGCCGCCGGTACCCCGTCCCTCGAAGGTGTCACGAGGGGACAGGGGTGCGTAGCAGCACGGTTCGGAGAGATTGTAGTAGTGGGAGTATACTTCTCTCCGAGCCGAACTCTCGCCGAGTTCCAGAACTCTTTAACAGAGTTGAGTGTCGTCGTCGCCAGAAACCACGCCTTCTCCGTGCTAGTGCTCGGGGACTTCAACGCCAAGAATTTGGCCTGGGGTTCCCGTTGCACGGATGTGCGGGGCAGGATGGTGGAGGACTGGGCTCTGGAAACAGGCCTGGTCGTCCTAAATCGGGGTTCTGTTCCTACGTGTGTGCGGATGCGGGGCGAGTCGGTAGTGGACATCTCGTTCGCCAGCCCCGCTCTGTCACAACGTGTCATTGACTGGCGCGTCATGGAGGAGGTGGAGACATACTCCGATCATCGGTATATCCGGTTTGATGTCTCCACCCAGACCTCTAGCGCGCTGGTCCAACAGGCCCCGAGTGGTCCACGGTGGGCGCTGAAGCAGCTGGACCGGGAGCTTCTCCTGGAAGCCTCGATCGTGCAGGCCTGGGTGTTTTCACCGGACAGGCCTGCTGATATTGACGATGAGGCGGAGTGGTTCCGGGAGGCCATGTCCGAGATCTGTGACGTGGCAATGCCCCGAGTCCGGCCAGGACGCGCCCGACGTCAGGTGTACTGGTGGTCGCAGGAGGTTGGGGCGCTACGCAAGGCGTGCGTCGACGCGCGGCATCGGTACACCAGGCACCGCAGGCTCCGCATCCGCCCTCCGGATGCGGAAGCCACGGAGGTGGAGTTGTACGAGGGGTACAGAGCGGCGAAGACCACCCTCCAAGAGGCTGTCAAGCGGGCCAAGGATACGGCCCGCGAGGAGATGTTGGAGACTCTGAACCGAGATCCATGGGGGCGCCCTTACAGAATGGTGCGGAATAAACTCCGCACCTGGGCCCCCCCGCTGACGCAGAGTCTCCGACCCCAGCTGGTGGAGGAAGTGGTGAGCGCTCTGTTCCCTTCACGGGGGGAGCATACTCCCCCGCCTATGGCTCCGCCACTTGCGGTGCCCGAAGCGGACCACACGGACGACGACGAAGACACCCCTGAAGTGACCGGGGTAGATCTGAGAGCGGCGGTAGGCGGCTGAAGGCCAAAAATACCGCCCCGGGACCCGACGGCTTGCCGGGTAAAGCCTGGGTCCTGGCCTCGAGGGCTCTCGGGCCTCGACTGGAGGCGCTCTTAAGCGCATGCATGGAGAGAGGCCAGTTTCCACTCCGTTGGAAGACGGGGAAGCTGGTCCTCATTCAGAAGCCAGGGCGCCCTGCGGACTCTCCGTCCGCATACCGGCCCATAGTGCTGCTCGACGAGGTCGGCAAGCTCTTTGAGAGAGTGATTGCGGGCCGCCTCGTCGGGCACCTGGTGAGGACGGGGCCGGATCTTGCGGAGTGCCAGTTTGGCTTCCGCAAGGGGCGCTCGACGGTGGACGCCATCATGCGCGTGAGAGCCCTCACGACGGGGGACGCGGTGTCCCGGGGTGGGGTGGTCGTGGCGGTGTCACTCGACATCGCCAACGCGTTCAACACCCTGCCCTGGAGCTGCATAGGGGAGGCACTCCGGTATCACCGGGTGCCGACTTAACTCCGTCGAATAGTCGGGGCGTATTTGACGGACAGAGCCGTCATCTACCCCGGTCGCGACGGGAATTGGAACCGGCGAGAGATGTCGTGCGGTGTCCCACAGGGATCGGTTCTGGGGCCGCTCCTGTGGGACATCGGTTACGACTGGGTGCTGCGGGCCGACCTCCCTGATGGCGTCAGCGTAGTTTGCTGCGCCAGGACCAGCGTGTCGTCAGCGTAGTTTGCTACGCTGACGACACGCTGGTCCTGGCGCAGGGGAGGTCGCATCAGGCGGCGGCCGACGCGATGACACGCGGGGTTGCGATAGTCGTGGAAAGGATCCGGCAGTTGGGTCTCGAGGTGGCATTGCACAAGTCCGAGGCCATGTCTTTTCATGGGCCCCGGTACGGGCCACCTTCGGGATCCCAACTGATGGTAGGAGGGGTTCACATCGGCGTCGAGAAGACGATGAGATACGTGGGTCTCGTCCTCGACAGCCGGTGGAACTTCGTCGAGCATTTCCGACGTTTGGCCCCCAAACTGGAACGGACCGGGGCCGCCTTAAAGCGGCTCCTGCCCAACCTGAGGGGGCCAAACGCCTCCTGCCGGAGGCTTTACGCGGGGGTCGTGCGGTCCATGGCCCTATACGGGGCCCCGGTATGGGCGCGTTCACTGCGGCTTCGAGCCGCACACTACCTGAACGCGCCCCAAAAGGTGGTAGCCGTAAGGCTGATCCGGGGGTACCGCACGATCTCACGCGAGGCAGCAAGCCTCCTTGCCGGACTGCCACCATGGGATCTGGAGGCGATAGTCCTCGCGCGCCTGTATGACTGGCGCGCAGAGGCACTACGTCGGGGGGAAACTCTGCACCCGCGGCAAATCGCTGCGGAGCGGACGGACCTCCGGCGCGGTCTCATGGTGGAATGGAAGGCGCGACTATCGCAACCCAGCGCAGGGCACGCCACGATAGCGGCGATAAGATCCCTCTTTGAGGAGTGGCTAGAGAGGCGTCACGGCGCTCTCACCTACCGCCTGACGCAGGTCCTCTCCGGACACGGATGTTTCGGGAGGTTCCTGCACATCATCAGGCGTGAGGAGACGCCCGGGTGTCACCACTGCGAGGATCGCCCAGAGGACACGGTGGAGCATACGGTGGAGGTCTGCCCCGCTTGGGCAGAGCACCGCCGTGTCCTCGTAGAGGCGATCGGCAGCGGCGGCGACCTCTCGCGTCCGGCCCTGGTGTAAGCCATGGTCCGGGGCGAGAGGGAGTGGGAGGCGGTCACCTCCTTCTGCGAAGCAGTCATGCTAGCGAAGGAGGTGGCGGGATGGGCGTGGGAGAGATCCTCACGCCTCAGCCGCTGAGGGAGACGCTCCGGGCGTCGGGAGCCGCGTGACGACTCCCGGCCACCGTAGGCGCGGGCCTGCGGGCGGAGAGCAATGGGTAGCTCTCCGTCCGATCAGGACCAGGCCCGTGCCGGACGGCGCGTAAGTGTTCCACGTGCGCCTCAAAGAGATGTCAGCTTAGATGACGGGGCCCGACAGGGCCGAAGCCTGCCGGGGTAGCGGGATCGTCCGAAAGGGTTACCGCTGCCCTGGTACATAAAGGGCTAAGGAAGGAACACGGGTGGGTTTTAGTCAGTAAGAGTCTGACACTCCCTTCTGCTCCACCCAGAGCGGGAGGAGTCATTTGATGATTTCCCATCCTGAAAAAAAAAAAAAAAAACAAAGAGAACCGGCGGCATGTTCTAGAATAAAAAAAATCGACGACATGTGACATCTACCAACCCGCACTGGGCCCGCGTGGTGGATTAGGTATAGCCCACTCCCTCTCGAAGAGAGGAGGCCTGTGTCCCAGCAGTGGGAACATTATAGGCAGATTATGTATGTGCGATGCTGATGCTTTATCTGATTATTCAGGTTCATCTAACGATACATCTACCAATCTTCCAGCAATAAATCAGCTATTGTAAGGCCTACTCGCTTATTCATCGGGATATTTTAGTTCTGGGAGCATTATGGTTAGCATCAACTCTTCTGTCATTTGAAGAATCGATTGATGGTAAAGAGAATCAGGCTTTTTGTTCATCTATACATACAAATAAATAAAATTGAAGTGTCTGTTTTGAATGGCAAAACCACAAATTTTTACTAAATGCATGCGGTACTATTATAACAAAAAAACCTTTTTAATTTTTTGTTGTCTCTCTGTCTGTGTGTTTGTTCCGGCTAATCTCCGAAACGGCTCAACCGATTTTGATGAAATTTAATATGCATACTTTAAACCCTGGGAAAGGACATAGGCATAACTTTTTATCGACATACCACGCGGGCAAAGCCGCGGGCAGAAACTAGTCTTCATAATTGCAATAAATATGACGTTTCTTCTTCTTTTCGAGTCGATGGCAAAGATAAAAATACTATGTAAACCAGTATGGCTATGAATATACTAATCTACCACTCAAAAAAACAAAATCAAAATCGGTTCATCCGTTCGGGAGCTACGATGCCACAGACACACACACACACACACAAACACACACACACACACACACACACACACAGAGAGAGAGAGAGAGAGAGAGAGAGAGAGAGAGACGTCAAACTTATAACACCCCGTCGTTTTTGCGTCGGGGATTAAAACGGAAAGCCTCGATGTAGAAAATCCACCTATCATATCTAATTCCAATGTAAAACATGGTAAGCTTGTAGCTAGGCGACATGACATTCCTGCCCTAATTACGTTCTTGCTCACTCGCGGTCGGTCTGCGGTCGTTTTGATATGTACTTAGACCTGAGAGTTGCAGGACCATTTGCTGGTTTATTTATGGCGAAGGTATTCAAGGTATGTCGCTAATGGATATAAATCTGATACCGTTTAGCGTTTGTATGATTTTGGCGGCTAAGTTATTGGCAAATTGTTGGTGTTACAGGAAATTGGACAAATTGAACGGACTGTTAATATTTTATTTATTTGTAACAACTGCAGTACATAAATCATTAATATTTTAAACATTATAGTTAAATAAAAGTGTTGGTATGTATGCCTATTACACAGTATTCACCATAAAGTTGTTAGTCGTTCAGACGTCGTTCTGTCTGAGAAAACATAAATAAACAAAATACAATTAGAATACACATTATTTTTATTATTACTCTTGTCATTTCTTCTAATCCGCGACCCTAGGGTCCCGGACCTTTGGAAGCTGTACGAGGGGCCGAAGCCAACTCGCAGAGGCCCGTTAGACGTTTTTAATTAAGTATTACTTATTATTATTATACAAATTGCCTATAAACATTTTTGGGTTCATCGTAATGATTTTTTTTATTCTTTATTTTTTTGGCAGTTTTAATGAGCATCCTACACAACCCACACACCAACCCAGGTTTTCGAAACAAAAGCTTGTTTTCACATGGAGTTTAATGAAAAACCTTTTTCTAGTAAACCCTAGCTTAAAACTTGGGAATTATCTCTTTCTTTAAAGCAAGACAGTGCTGTCTATCAAAGCCTTCAAAACTAAAACTCGCTAATTCACAGAAAATGCGAAAAGACAAGGAAACAGTTAATACTCGTTCATCTATTAAAATGAGTTACTGCTCAAACTATAAAACTTTAATGGATGCTTTCACCAAGGGACATTGAGTGCAATATAAATTACTGAATGGCTTACACTAAAATTGCCTATGTTAGTTAGGTTCCACTCTATCGTATCTTTTCTCACGGCGAGGGAATGCACGCTCCGAGAAATTATAGTAATGTTTCGATACAGGGTCAAGTTAAATTAGCTAGTGAAACTCTTCAGAGGTGATGGGTATCGAAGTATCTATATCTAAATACAACACAATTAAAATAAACAGATTTTTTTTTTTTTGGGGGGCTCAACGACCGCTGGTAGTGTTGTTACTTGAAGTATAAGTTTATAAAATCAGTTTTTTTTTTTGTTTAATCTTATTATGTCTACATATCGATGTCGGTCAAATAGTCAGTCGCTCCATGTAAAATCAATTTATTCGACATTAAGTCAATTTATTTTTTTAATTTATCATGTTTAGACATCTATACCCATAACATCTGCGGAGTTTCGCTAGCTAATTTAATTTGACCCTGCTGTACTCTGAAATTGGAGTTCCTTTTGTGTGTGGAAACCTTTTAGTATTTAATTGCTGAAGGTGAAAATTAAGTATTTTATTCTTATGAGCTAAGTAGCTTTTTAATTCTAAGTCCGCATTTGGATAAACAAAAGGCAATCTTATACCATTTCAGAGTACCCAAAGATGCTCTGTTGTACACACTAATCACAACACCTGGTTATCAATCTGCCTAGCTTTCTCCCAACTATGTTGGGGTAGGCTCCCAGTCTAACAGCTCAAGTTAAATCATCACCCAAATCCGTTGAGCCGTTTTACAGTGAAAGCGTAACAAACAAACATGACATGGCCGTTTTGCGTCCATGTGACGCATGTCTACCCCCAACTTGTTATTTTTTTTTTGTGTGTTTATGTTCTTTTTTATGCGTCATGTTTGCCGCAAATAAAAGCATTTTCTTTCTTTCTCTCATACAAAAAATCTAATCTTTTCTCTTTTTAATACCTATCAGTTTAGATTATTGTACACCCTAGGAGCATGACATAGACAATTTATTTTAAATGTTCAATAGCTTTATTTTCTAAGCTACCTGTTGCAACAGTAAATTATATTTTATTGTAAGAATTTATCATCCCGCGAATATCACTGCGATATGAAAACACAACCAAACGATCAACACTGTATGAGAAATGAGAAACACTCTCAAAGTCTTTTTTCCCTTTTTATTTTCAAGTCAAGAACTCTTAATATCTCAAGGCCATCTCTGAACCAAACAGCATAAAAAAACATGCACAAAATTTCCATGTATTCCTTTGCGTGCATCATGCTACGGGCAACGCATCTATAAGATATTTTATATGAAAAGGTGCGCCGATCAGGAATGTCAACCCATCAATCGGGTATTGTGCTATTTTTTCATTTTGACAGCACTTGAATTTATAAAGAAGTACGTTGGTGATCAAGGCCGTTCTTAGGTACAGCTTATTGCCTTTTGTTTTTTGTGAACTGAATAAGTACATCTTTATTAAGGGTATCTCGTTATCTTTAAACGGGTTAAGCTGTGAATTAATTATTGCTTAAATATTATTGACTTGTAACTGGAAAGTTTTATTCATTCAATGATAAGTTTATAACATAGTGGAGATCTCCTAACGATTTTAGAAGGCCCTGTACTTTCTTGTTCCTTCATATGATCTTAGTTAGGTCTCAGTTGGTGTACGCTGTTCTTAGCTAAGCCCATCTTCAATAATCTAGGAAACCAACTACCATTTGCAAAAAAGTTTTCCACCCGTTTTAAAATTGATGCAAAATGATTTCTATAAAAACATCTAACGGCCAGGGCCAATTATAGGTATATTGGTTTAAAACTCAGCTTAAATATCAACTCTTCATTCTGGTTTTTCGGCCGAGTCCCTCTCAGAGAGGAGGTGGACGGAAAAGCCTGTGTCCCAGCAGTGGGAACATTCTAGATTTTAGGAAAGAGACACCACATTTTTGCCACTACCCACCAACCAAACAACTATCAATTTCGGACCATCGAGGTAGTGATGTTTTATTATATGCATAGATGAATGTTTTTTTTTTGGACGGTAAGAGAGACAATTTTAAAAAAAGTATTCATTTACAAATACACTGACATTCCAGTGTTCCCAGAGGAAAAAAATAAATAGAGAAAAGAATACACAATTCTTCTGACAAATTATATCAAAATGTGTCACATTAATTCATATAAAACGCAGTATTTAATTAAAACATTTTACGCGTAATTTCATTTTGCAAATTAATATAATTATGCCTATAATTTGTATTGTCCTAATTCTCAAACACAGTCATTTACATCCCCGTAAATGATAATGAAGGTCCTATTTCACAGGATGAAGAACAAAACATGATTGTGTACATTATTTGAAGCTGGCAATATAGCGCTTATTTGCGAGGATGCCTGTTAGGATATTATAATACTAATAACACAGCGTTTGTCTTGAAATGTTCGTAATAATCCGAATTATGAATGAATTATGAATTGAAAGAAAAATTGGAAAATTTCCCGAATTTTTTTTTTATTCAGAAAAAAATTGAACGTTACTAGGTTGTTAGATATCGATACCTATCACGTCTACGTCGTTTCGCAAGCTATTTCTATTTGTTTTATTTACACGGCCTAAGAACCAATTACATAAATCAAAGTATAATTATATTAAGTACCAACAAAAAAGACATAAAGTAATAACAACAATTAAATACTATTATTCGCACAAAAATGTAGGCACACAACCATTAAATTGGCGAATTTATTAGCGAACAGATCGCAGTCCGGCTTGGCCTCCACGAGCTTATTTAGTGCGATCAACACGCGCGGTACGGGAGACGCAGCATGGGCCGCAGTCCGACACGAAGGAACGCCTAGCAGTCGATGTCTTCTACCACAGAGATAATTATTAGATGTGTAGAGTCGAATCAGCTCATTATGGATGTCAGGAGCATCCGTCATGCCCTTCCATACTTTGGGCATAACGCCTACCTGGTCACATACCCTACTGGTCTCCAGGGTAAACCTGTCTTTGTCGACCACCTCGAGCGAAATTCACCGCCCATAAAAAGTGATTCTCGAAGCATAAAATATTAGCAAGTGTCAACCGATGCATTTTTACTCAATATTCACTGCGTTGCAATTATAATCAATTTGAATGCAAATGTCTCGCGCCGGGGACACTGGGCCAACTAGTTTCTCTGTTGCATATTTTACTGTGTGCTTGTTTGCTCTTAATAATTGAATATAGGATGGAAGGATGAACGTTTATAATAAATGATTACGAAAAAAACTGGATAAATTCTTTAAAGATCATCTGTCGAGTCATGTTAATAGTCTTGTCTTCGATTCCTTTATTAAAAACTAGCTGCGCCCCGCGGTTTCACCCGCATGAGTTTCGATCCCGTGGGAATATCGGGATAAAAAGTGTCCTATATGTTAATCCTGGTCATAAACTACCTTTGTGCCACATTTCATTCAAATCCGTTCAGTAGTTTTTGCGTGAAAGAGTAACAAACATCCATCCATCCATGCATCCGTCCATCTATCCATCCATACAAATATTCGCATTTATAATATTAGTAGGAAGTAGGATTGTTAAGTTTTATTTTACTATAAAAGCCGTTTAAAAAAAGTTTGATTTTATTATTTTTCCTGTTAGAATATAAAGTACTGCGCATTTTGATATAAGTATGTCATAAGATTTTCTAAGTAGTTTCTTTTCAATACATGCATAATTAAAATATCCCAAGATTGTGTTGATGTGTGTACGTATTAATTTAGGTATATTCACAAAACAACACTACACACAAAAAGCCAAAACAAAAAGCCTTAATTACAATTTACAAGCTAACACAGCCCAAAAGGCTGGCAGCAGTACCACATTGGATGGCAATGCTGATTTTTTGGGCTAAAAATAAGCCAGCCCTCTGGTCACGCGAAGAGTCAACCAACCGCTTGGCGATGTATTCGATGACCACTCGGACCCCAAGACCCTAGTGTTTCAACCCCAAACGGCTCAAACATATAGCTCTCAATAAGGTTGTTATATTTGCGCCATTTGAGGTTTTCTGCTCCTGCAGCAGTTGCCCCAGCACAGCCCACCGTACTAGGAAGATGGGATGGCGCAATATTTTAGTATTAAATTAATATGTATTTTTTAGCGAGCCCGCGTGTGGCGACGCGGCTTAGCGACCCAACAGAAAGTGGATCTCCCATCAAAAAGTCGTTGTTGTCGTTTCCTATTTGGATATTCATACATTCAGCCCCGTTTCGTCAAAGTTCCTGCAAAAGTTAAAAGAAAACTTCATAATGATAATGTTTTTTTAATTTCTCTATCACTCTAAGACCGTTTGTTGCGAAAGAACTCAATTTTGAGTTATGCTCGTCTTTCTACGTCTATTTGTATACAATGATAATAATTAATTTAGGTGTGTATACGTTTAATGTGAATGTTTATTTTTATTTTAGTTATTTTATTATTCTTTGTTCTAATATTTTACAAAATTTGTTGTTTTTATGTTCAATTGTCAAAATTTTTGTTTTATTATGTCGGTAGGTATTGGATATTTAATTTGTTAACTTAGTTGTTCATTTTATTGTGCATACTGTGGTCTCCTGTAATTGAAGGAGTACGTACACCTACTAAATACTTTGTCGTCCATTAACTATATTATGTAGTGTTTAGTGTATATCTTTTGTTGGAGATCCTAAAAAAAAAATGCTGCCTGTAATTACCAAGCATAATTATAATTACAAAAGCTTTAATCTGATATTAAAACAGAAAATTTCTGGTGAACTCAAAGAAGATATCCGGTATCCCCCAGAAGCCCTGAAGGTTTAACTTGGTAATCTGTATATAAATTTGTAAAATCTTTATAAGGCCTTAAGCAGGTACCACAATGCTGGAATAAGTTTATTTTCGTAAGATTTTACAAAGATTATTTGTATCATCATTTCATACAAAATAAATATTTTTGATAAAACTACAGTATGTACAGACGCCAGCATATCCAGCTACCACAATCTGTCAAATTTCTTTAAGAGATTTTCAACTTTATCACTAAAGTATTAAGGTTGAAAGTTGATTGGGAAAATTTGACAGTTTTGGGTAGCTTGACCTGCTGGCGTCTGTACGAGTAGTCGAGTACTAGTAACAATCGTTATCATCATTGTCCTGTTTTTATCCCAATTTATTTGTGGTCGGCGCAAAATGTCTTTTTTTCCATACTTTTCTTTTTTTTCCATACTTCTCTTTTTTTGCATACTTCTCTTTTAGTCGTCATCTCGGATACCATGCCCTTTTTAACCATATCATCATTCCCACAGTCCATCCATCGTTTCTTTGCTCTTCCCCTACTTTTATAGCCTTCGACATTCATATTCAAAACTGGAATAGTAACAATCAATTAGCTGATTATTATATTGACTAAAGCATATATGGTGGTGCTATGGACAGAAACGCCGTATGACAAATCTCATGGAATCATGAAATTCAAGTTTGAGCAGGAAAATTGCAAGAAATCCATCTATTTCATTGTTTTCAAAACAAAAGTTGACGACATTGTATATTATGAAGATACACAAAAGAGATAATACGAGGCAGTCGGTCAAACCATCTTTCGAGCAAACGTTTTTCGGACAAGTAATATTCGATAGAACGTAATGCACTCACAGTAACTAGTTAGTTGGTACAAATTTTCCCAATAAACCTTGAACCTTAATGGTTAAGCGATAAAGTTGAAAATCTATTAAAGAAATATCACAGATTGTAGTAGCTCGATGTGCTGGTATCTGTACATAGAGTCATACATACAACATATACTCATGCAATAAACCATACTTGCAATCATTCTTAAACCCTCACCCACCCATCTTTAAATCCGTACCACTTGTCTAAAATTAAGTCGAGAATAACAAATTCTTATACAGCAATAAGAGCCTCACGTTTAGAAATTGACGCAATAAAAGTGTATGGTCGGGATAATGTTTTTATTTTAATAGACCAAGAAGTAATACTGAGGCGGATTTGCATGCAACAATGTTTTATATGGAGCCTGTTATGAAGTAATGTGCTGAACGCATCATAGGCTACATGCCTATAGAGATTATAGACTTATAGCCCATCAGACCGTAAGGTGTTTGAGTCCAGAAATGTCACTTCAAGGAGTTTTATGTCTGTCTTGGTTCTTGCTTTTTATTACGGTACTGCTTTATTATTTAGAGGTAGGGAAGCAATTCAGTCGAGCCCGTTTTGGAGAAACTACATAGTTGGCAAACACCACAAATAATGTTTTAAAAATTAAAGAAAAAAAAAGAAAATACAAAAAAATGAAATTAAATGTTAGTAGGTTACTAACATTTAATTTCATTGTTTTTGTAGTCTATATTTTGTCCCACTGCTGGGCAAAGTCCTCCCCTTTTTCCTTCCAAACTTCCATGTCTTATGCGGTCTCTGGCCATGTTAGCCTTATCAGATCGCCACACCACCTTCGCCGTGGCCTACCTCGATGACGATATCCTCATACATCCTCCATCAGAGAGATGGGCAAAGATCGTCACTCACTGGACGCCTAAGGGAAAAACCAAAATTATATATTTTTTTTATCCTTTATTAAAAAGAACCAGGTTCTTAATAATTAATTACAATCTAGCCTAAAAGACTAATAAGCAATTTTAATCCAACTTAATTTATTACGTGAAAAAAATATAAAATAAAACTAAAAAAAAACAGATTTACAAACCAATGGAGAGCATATTTGAAACCAGACAAAGAGACAAAAGAGTGTTTAAAAGGCCTAGTGTTTAGAGCCCTGAGCCGATTGCATTTTTGTCATAAATTGCCAAATAAAGTGTGCAAGATGATAAAATAATTCCCAAGCCAACTTATCGTAAATGCATGTTAAAAGCCTTTCAGCAGGAAAATAAAAAGACTATGCTACTTAGTCAAGACATAAAATAGATATTATCAAATGCTCATGAAACCAAAAGTGCTTGTCGTTTAATGGCTACCTGTCTACCGCATCTGCAAGGTTTAGCAACGTTTCCAACTTCAAAAGTAGGATTGGTGAGTCACATTGATGCCCCTCGGAGATTTAACTTTGTAGCATATCAAACCGATCCCGATTTCCATACGAATCGAATACCTATGTTATGACATTTCACAGGCAGTCACAAGCTCGGAATTCTGTTAACCAGATTAGTTACCAGAATTCTACAAACAAAAAAAAATATATATATATATACGGTCGAATTGAGAAACCTCCTCCTTTTTTGAAGTCGGTTAAAAATATCGTGACTAGAAATAAAAATTATCTTCAAAAGATAGAGAAGAGAAGAAGATAGAAAAACAACTTTGACGGAGATATACGGAATAATCCAAAATACCTACTCAAAGAAATGCTAAAAATAGCTCATTAAAAAGATAATTAATAATGAAAAAAAATAAATTAATATAAATTTAAATAAATAATAATTTTAATATAAATTAATAATGTTTCCACTGCCGGGACACAGGCCTCCTTTCGGTGAGAGGGGCCATCTACCACGCGGGCCCAGTACAGGTAGGTAGATGTCACATGTCTTCGAATTTTTAGTTCTAGAACATGCCGGTTTCGTCACGATGTTTTCCTTCATCGTTCTGAGAGCAGTGGTGATGAAATTATGTACAGACGCCAGCAAGTCATGCTACCCGAAACTGTCCAATTTTCCCAAACAACCTTGAACCTTAATGCTTCAGTGATAAAGTTGAAAATCTATTAAAGAAATTTGACAGATTGTAGTAGATAGAATAGATAGATAGAATACTCTTTATTGTACACCATACAAATTACAGAAACCTAAATATATAAAATTTTACAAAGGGTGACACAATGAGCGGTCTTATCGCTAAGAGCGATCTTTTAAAGACAACCTTTGGATGGATTAAAATGTAGGAGAGACAAATATAGGTGGTAGTCTGTGGTACCATTTACATTATACAATTAATATATATACATATAGTGTATTTTACATGTCTAAATAAATATATACATATAATAATAAACATGAAACAAGAGCAAAGAAAAAAATAATAATATAAAAATAAATAAATAAATAATAATAAAATAATGATGATGTTTAAGGAGAGACGAAGTGCTTGTGTATCATAATTTTGAAAGCGGACAAAGATTGAGCAAGCCTTACCGACACGGGCAAGTCATTCCATAACCGTACTGCTTGAACAACTAATAAAAGATTTGTCAAAGAAACGGGTGGAATGCATCCGGCATCTCTAGTCTCAGGTTTTCCGATGACCTCAGATATCTATTATGTGTGTCATGAAG
Source organism: Apamea epomidion (assembly GCA_947507525.1). Classification (NCBI taxonomy): domain Eukaryota; kingdom Metazoa; phylum Arthropoda; class Insecta; order Lepidoptera; family Noctuidae; genus Apamea; species Apamea epomidion. Next base: position 13,580,936 of record OX382248.1, read on the forward strand.
GAGGAGGTAGTAGCTCGATGTGCTGGCGTCTGTACACAAAGTAAACGTCTGTGGAAGGACATCGCCATCAAGGTAGACCACGGCGAAGGTGGTGTGGCGATCTGATAAGGTTTGCAGGGCCAACATGGCCAGAGATCGTACAAGACAGTGAGGTTTGGGTGGAAAAAGGGGAGGCATTCGTCCAGCAGCGGAACACTGTATAGACTAACAAAAAAACAGTCGACCTACAACCCGTAAGTCGCGGCTGTTAACCCTTGGCCACCATTGCTCACTGAAAGCGCCTTTCCACAAATAGTCACTATAAAAGTAGTCAGTACTGATTAGTTTCAATTTTATAGTCAAAGAAGAGTAATAAAGTACAACTCTCTAGTACTGACTTACTACTTCGCTGTTGAAACCACAGGGAGTACTATATAGATTAACAAGATTCTGTAATTACATTCTGTATCAAAGATATAATGATGATCAGGGATATAGAAACTAGATCTAAGTTGAACGGAAATGCTTGCACAGAAAGTCACGAGCTATCGCCAGTTGTTATGTACTTTAAATAGAAGGAATACGTTCGTTTACCTAGTCGTATCTAGCAAAATACATTAGTAACGTCACCATTAAAACGTTGTCATCAACGTTCATTATAAAAGTCCCCACTTAAAAATTTATTACACTGAAAAGTTAGAGCAATATGGATAAAACAGCTCCAATGTTAAAAAAAAATCCGTTTCTTTTGTAAAACAAATGTTATGTCCATGATTAGACACATAATTAAGAAGTCTTTCCTTAAAAATTGGTGACACGGAAAAGTTTAATTAGTCGGTTTTTTTTTTTATTGGTACAATGTTTCGAAACCCATATTAAAAACCACTATACGTATTCTTACCATGGTTGCATTTAATAACTATCGCATGGCGTTTCTTCATTGCCACAACGGCTGTGATCGAATATCATGAAGAAAGAAAAGTATTTATTGTGACTCGTGCAAGATGATGTCTTGTGTTTAGTTTAGACTAAACACAGTCAAAAATAAATAATCAAGTTATATAAAAAAAAGCCGGTCAAGTGCGAGTCGGACTCTCGCACCGAGGGTTCGGTACTTTGTAGGTATGTAATTACAAATGTACGGTTTTCGGATTTTGTCCTTTACTTGTGCTACATGACATTGCTTCTTGCCAAATTTCAAGATTCTTGGTCAACGGGATGTACCCTATAGGTTTTGATTCCCTAGCGAGTATCAAAATATGCGGCATAAACGGAATATAAACGCCCGTATCTTTTGACTGTGTTAACTTAGAACTTTGTTTTTTTTTCACTGCTTCAAAGGATTGCAGCCCTGAGTATTTGGTATTAATTTTAACTTGATAACTCCAAGCGTTCCAGAGAAAAAGGGAATTGACAGACGGACGGACAGACAGACGGACGGACAGACAGACGGTCGGACAGACAGACGGACAACGAAGTGATCAAAAAAGTAACAAAAATAAGGACATGAAAAAAAAAATGAATAAATGAAATTATATATGAAATATATCAAGAGGAATGTCGCTATATGACCTTTCCCTGTTTGCCACATATTGGGCGGTTTTTATATGTGCCATAAAAATATGTGTTTTAAAGAACACTACGCATTTTTCAGCTCAATTAACGTTTTCGTTCTTTGAGCCTAAAACATTATTTTGCATATCCTAACAATTTAATCATGTTTAAGCATTCCAATATCTACGAGAAAATCGCTTATCCACTTTGGTCGTCTCAATATCAAAAGTATATTATCATCATGATATTGATAATTTTGCATTAAGTATAGTCACACCAGAGTAAAAGCTTCATCTTAAATATACCTAACTAGCTGACCCGGCGAACTTCGTACCACCTCAGAATCAATAAATGTGAGAAAAATTATTATCTTCATTTTTTGTTTCGTGAAATTTTCCCATGTTTTAATGCTAGTAGTTATTCTGCTATTCGGGGCGAAGAAAAATTTTCAACAAATAAAAGATCATAAAAATCGGACCAGTTGTTCTTGAGTAATATATGGTGTAACTAACCCGACTTTGTTTTATTTATATCGATAACGATAGATACACAACCGCAAAATTTCTCACACAAACATACACATTCAACATGATCACACGGCCAGTATATTACCTGACACAATCTCCCATAGTCCTGTTGAAACGGGCTAAAAGTACTAATTGACACGCATTCGCTAAAGAATGCTTCGAATAGCATACCTTCGAATGTCGAGGCTGGGCCGCATAGGTCATTTGCATGGCATTTGTCGCGCCAACGACGCTGTTAAAACAAATTACCGTAATTGACTGTACTTTACGTCTTTAAGAACGAGAAAATGTAGAACTTTTGCAGGTGGTTTTTGCACTTTTTGTGTGAAAGGATGGGCAGGGAGTCCATCTTCGCTTATCTTGGATACGACAATTTTTTTGGCACGAAGTTCTTTAACGCGACTTGCGGGATAAAAATCGTCACATAACCAAAAAGCGTTATGCATGCTCCATTCGAAGTTCGACGTAGAGAGAGAGAGGTAGTTTTCATGGTTTTTAAGGATAGGTACTAAAGCCGATAGCGAGATCAAAATTAAAATCCAAGATGGCGAGAACTTTATGAAAGCTCCGTAAAATGTATGGTTCTGTATGACAAACGCATATTAAATTCACACGTTCTCTCTTTCCCTCTGCCTCTTGCTAGTGCGAGTATCGCATAAGGAACCTTGTTCCTAATGGACTCCGGAACATTTTTAGGGGCCTACGGGACTCCCGACTGCACACGTTTTTTTTTAATTCCTTTGATAATCCTAAAAGATATCTATTTCAGGGATATATATAACCATAACCTCTATGGATTCATTGAACGAGAGAGAAGAATTGCCAATGAAAGCAAAAAAACTGAAAAAACTGGAAAATACTAGAGGGACCTGTTGAGGTCCTTAATTAATTAGGTTGCTCAGTGAAAGCGCGAAACAACTTAAAAAAAATGTAATTATGGAATAATAGAGTTCTTTATGTAGGGGTTCATTAGCCTAATAGCTTCCACGAGTAGCGCTACCTTGGTGAATGACTATTGTTTTTACACATAAACTGTTTCTGATCATCCTCATATCACAGAAGACTGTCTGAAAAAAACATAGGGATACGTTGGACTCGTCATCTATGTACCTAGCCTTTTCCAACTATGTTGGGGTCGGCTTCAAGTCTAACTGGATGCAGCCGAATACCAGTATTTTACTTGAAGCGACTGCCTATCTGACCTCCAAAACCCAGTTCCTGGGTAATACGATATCCCTTGGTAAGACTGGTTGTCACACTTTCGGGCTTCTGACGACCCGTAACGACTGACAAAGATCCAAGAATGACAGCCGGGACCAACGGCTTAACGTGCTTTCCGAGGCACGGCGGTTCTTGGTATGCATAGATGGTCACCAAACCACGGACCGACTCATGCGACTGTTATTACTTAGCCACGAGATACGTTGGACTTCTACTAAAGAAAATAACATCTTACAATCAATCTTTTTCTATTCATCCTCCTGGATTTGACCCTTTTAATGTCCCCATAATATCTAAATAACCTAAAGCATCTCATGCAAACAAGAGGGAATTGCTCTGATTCTAATGTCATCAGCTGAATTTGTGTTCACTGAGAAGCTTGTGTCATGGGGCGCCAAGACATTAACAATGCACACAGAACCTTCTGACGAAAGTTCCCTGTGGCTCGGCCCCTGAAGGTCCAAACATTCATGTATTACTAAGTGAGTTCAAAAACTTTATCAAACAAATTCATGATCCTACCTTCACCAGAATTATACAAGTTCTGGAGCAAATTGCCATGACACAATCGAATAATAAGTAACAGTGGTATTACGTAAAGGCGGTTTATGGCGGATGACTGGTTTCAAATTAAGGAAGTCTCCTGCTTGGATTTCGGGAAGGATATGGTAGGGTTGTCAACTATTTCAAGGGGTCTGTGGACGCCAATTAGATACCGATAGCAAAGAATGCGCGACAAATGCTTGCTGCTGCTGCAGTCTCGACATTCATAGCGATCGCTTTACGACTGAATTCGGTCGCAAAGCCCCGGATTGACAGGTGTAATGTATGGAGTGACAGGACTTTGCGACCGAATTCGGTCGTAAAGCGATCGCTATGAAGGTCGACACTGCAGCCCCTGACTGAGAATTTGCTAGGGATGAAACTTTGTCCATGGTAAAGGCCAAGTCAATACCGATCAGCCACACACTGTATTGTTTGTATTAATTAATAAAACAGTGAATAGTTTAAATATAAAACATTTTAATTTTAATCTTACAAGTTAATTAGGTTACAAACGAATCGTATCTTATAAGACGTTGTCACAATTACAGCTGTCAAAACGTCTGCTACCAATCAACTCTGGAATCAACACTGAAAAACATATAGTAATCAATAATAAGGTCTCCTCCAGTATGGCATATAGGATATGGAACATCTATATATCTACATAGATGTGTCTCGCTGATTACAATACCCCGGGACAATGTCAGTACGTAAAATCCTACAACCTTTCTTTCCTTTTTTCTGCCTCTTTTTCTGTAGCTGGGACAGACATTTCGTAAAACCAAAGCACCGAACAATTTCACATATAAAATTGGCTCTTAGACCCCTTGTGGAGCGGACCAGGCGCCATTTCTTTGGCACGTCCTAACGGAAATAATGCAATTTCCACAAAACCCTAGCTGTCAGTTCTACGAAACTGTGGTTTGAGAAAAAGTTGCAAAAGGCTTCATTTTACAAACAATTTAGAAATCTGACTCTCTCTGAATCTGAGTTCTTGGATTTACAAAGCAGCTATGTAGTTGACTCCATTCACTGTTTCAGTTCACAGACAACGAAGATGATTAAACGTACAGATTGAGCTTACAAAACCCCAAACAGACCTATTTTAGTGTGCATGCGTACAAGCAACATGCGTCGTCGAGTATCGGCAGCAGCCGTCGATGCTTGCATATTTGAGTACAGTCACGAGCAAAAGTATGTAGACACTCAGCTTTATTTAAAAGCGTTTTACTCCTTTATTTTTGAATGAAATTTTATGTTGTTACGAACATAGCATTTTCAAACTCATAGGTTTATGTAATGTGTCGTATTTCAACGTTGCATTCGTTATTTCACGAAAAAAACGCAATTGAAAGTTCCTAAGTGTTGACATATTGGTGCTCGTGACTGTACGCTAGTCAAATACACGAGAGGCATGTATTCGAGGAATGCAGTTGCTAGTTCGACGCGTGTCTCGCGTGTGAGCACTTACACTCAAAGACCTTAAACTCAAAGGCTTGAAGCATAAAATAAAATATAACACATACTATTTCTAACCTACAATTTAACCCGCTCCCGCTCCATATCAGGTACTGTACCTAAATGCGCCTCCATTACACGGCCCTTATTGTTAATAACGACATTCAAAGGACGCAAATAAACATGGTGCATACGCAAAAAAGGTAAAATCGTGATCCTCCTTAATCGCCTGCGACGGCGGCGACTAAAATGGCGCTGAACGACTTAATTATGTTGAGAATCCGATTGTTCTGAAGTATGTGGAGTAGCTGGTAGTTTTTATTGTAGCGGAATAGGGTTAAATAGTTGGTACGATAGTTGAATAGATAAGTAGTTCGAGTTGAAACGTTTAGTAGTGAAAATTATCGGATGATGAGATAAAGAGTCAAGTTATGGAGAGGATAGTTATGAGTTTTTTTCTAAGTATGGAGTGGATTAAGATGTATTAGATAAAATGTGATTTAAGGCAAGATTAAATAGAAATGCTGAGAAGAGACAACTTGCATAATCAGCCTATAACGTTCCCACTGGTAGGACACAGGCCTCGTCTCTCCGAGAGGAAGTGGGCTGTAATCTACCACGCGGGCCCAGTGCGGGTTGGTAGATGTCACATGTTTTCGAATTTTTGGTTCTAGGACATACCTGTTTCCTGAAGTTGTTTTCCTTCACCTTTTTGAGAGCAGTAGTGATAAAATATTCACACGGCTAGTCGGGCCGACTGAATATTTAAGACCGAGTGAATATTTAGTGGTGGCCAAGAGGCCACCACTGCTTCATCATCAGACATCTTGGAAGAACAGTAGTGCGATATTATAAATGCAATGTTTTCTGCATACAACAGACTGCTGTGCTGCTGAGGAGTTTGTTGCGCTACTTTTTGTTTCCAGCTACAACACTAAGAAGTGTTGAAGGGCGGGCGTTTTGGGGGACTGTCGTATGTAATCTTGACGTTCAAAAAGACCAGAGGGGCAATTCTCGTAATTTTAAGACCGTTCACAGTCTGATCTCAGTCTCAATCTGTCAAAAAATACTTCTAATTTCCCTACATTTTGACCAATTTTTGACATTTGTTTGTCGCTGAGATGAGACTGCGACTAGATTTTAAACGTTTTAAATTACGAGAATTGGCCTTCAGATTCTCAGCCTAGTTTGAATAAATGAGTTTTTAATTTCACACCTACAAAATGCAAGTAAACTAAAAATTAAAAGTTTTATTTTATTTTGAAACATAAACAATGAATCATTACAATGGAAATGATGATAGCTACAAAAGTTAAAACCTATACCACTGTGTGTATCTGTGTCGTGTCTGTGTGTGTGTATGAAATGTCGTATGTTAATGAAATGATCTAAAGAACTACGTCAGATTGTAATATTCTGTAGTTTCAACTTATTTGTACACACGGCGACACCAGCTATGCATTTCCAGATTTAGCTGACCTCGCATTGTATAGGTGTTTCGTACAATCAGAAGTCAGCTTATGCTGGTTACGTATAGCCGTCGACGTATGATATGTCGTCGAGCATACGCATAGAACTTTTACACATTCAGTGGAGCGGTATACTAAAGCCTACAATTTATGTAAGTTTACAATGTTGTTACATTGTTGGCACGTTTTTCATACTTTCCCAGATAAAAATGTAAATAAAATCAAGAAAAAACCTTGTTCGCTCATTTTGAATTTGCAGAACAAATGTATTATTGATAGGTGTAGGGAGTTTTATAAAAAAAATATAAGCATTTATAGTAAGACGTGTTACAATGTTAAATAAAGGATTTAACATTCCACTTTTTATTCAATCTTAGTTTCTGCAAAGGCTTCGAGGATTCTAGGTATTTAGAATGCTATGAATATTTTATTACATAAGTAATATCACGCTTACGAAGTACGATGGTGGGTAGTTAATCTAGCTACTTATGAAATACAAGCTTTTGCCCGCGTCTTCTCCTACGTGGATGTCGGAAAATATCCCACGGGAACGTACTATCAGGATTAAAAGTGTCCTGTGTTAATTCCGGTTAACTATCGATGTGCCAAATTTGGTCGAAATCCGTTCAGCCGTTTTTGCACCAATCAGGAACATACTACATACATATAAACAGACAAAAATGATGAAAACTATGTTTTCGGCATCAGACTCGTTCCTCGTGGCAATTACTTTTTTCAAAAATATTCAATGTACTAGCTGCGCCCCGCGGTTTTACCCGCATAAGTTTCGATCCCCTGGGAATATCGGGATAAAAAGTATACTATATGTTAACCCTGGTTATAAACCATCTGTGTACCAAATTTCATCCAAATCCGTTCAGTAGTTTTTGCGTGAAAGAGTCCATCCATCCATACAAACTTTCACATTAATAATATTAGTAGGATAGTTTTGACTTAGTTACTATTTTATTAAATGTATAGATATACAAGACTAGCTTCTATCCGCGACTTCGTCAGCCCCGTTGCTTCCTGCCGCGCTATTACTTCGTTTTCGCATAGCGTTCTTTTAGCCTTTTTTTTGCTCGCCTCCTAAGTGCCCTAGCGTGATGTTAAATAACCTATAGCCTGACTCAAGAATTGGGCTATCAAATGCAAAAATATCTTTTTAAATCCGACTGGTAGGTCCAGAGATTGGTGCGTTCAAAAAAACAAACTCTTCAGTTGTATTATTAGTACAGAGAAAATATTAACAACCTATAAACATTATGCCCACAATTCTCTAACTCTAGGGATTAGGCAGAAGCACTTCGGGCTTACCTACTGTAAGCTGATGACAGCTTAAGGTCATCAAGCCATAAAATAGGTATCGAGCCGTTTATAAGCTTATCTTCATTCCCCGCACACAGCTCTAAACAGCTTCAAATGGGAATAAATACGCGAAAGGAAGGACAGATATGCTATAATTTTAACTAGCATAATCAGTCTATAACGTTCCCACTGCTGGGACTGAGGCCTCCTGTCTGTGAGAGGGAATGGGCCGTAAACCACCACGCGTGCCCGGAGCGGGTTGGTCGATGTCACATGTCATCGAATTTTTGGTCCTAGGACATGCCGGTTTCGTCATGATCTTTTCCTTCACCGTTTTTGAGAGCAGTGGTGATGAAATAAATTACATAAAGTAATGCGCCTGTCTGGGTTCGAACCCATAATTCTAACTACTTACAGGATTTTTAACCAGTACGCAAACTGTAACCATGAATTCAGTACATGATTCTGTACTGTAAAAAATTTCAACGCGGGGGGCGTTGAAAATTTTTGTCAGTTATAAAAAAACAAATTTGCTCTGCCATACATTTTGACCGCGTAAGTATTGCAGTTTTCTAATAGAGCAATTCTTTTTTATATCCAACGAAAAATTTATCGTTTGCTGAATTCATGGTTACAATTGCGCACTGTTTAAAAATTTATTCTGTACAACAAACAAAGAAAAATACAAAACAATACCTTTAAAGTACCTTTTAAGTGAACCTTAATCTGTAATACTAACATAGTTTTAAGACCTTTGTAACTAACTTACTTTGGATGTACTAACACTAGTGTAAGTTGTACTAACAAATTAGATTTTATGACCTGAAATAATTGAATGATGATGATGGTAACACCATACAGACTCTTTTTTATAATTCATAGGTGTCTTATTTTATTTATTTATTTGTATAAACTATACTATGATATAAACACAAAAAAGGTACAAAGAGTACTATTATGTTTCTCTATCAATCAACCAAGGGTGGTAAAAAGATTAGATTGCAAGTGCTCTGTTTGAGAGGAAAAATGAGTTTTTTTTTTTTATTAAAAATATAATCAATGTTTTTTTTTAATATACACCGTTAAATTTTGATCGTTTTAATCCTTAAAAGGGGTCAATGTACTCATCATTATTAACAACTTGTACAGGCTGTATGCAGGTTATATTTTCAGATTGACTGATTCAATATTCCCAGAAATATGAATACGAATGGGACACCGCATTCGTATTCATATTTCCGGGAATATTGCAGGTTTTATCCAAAAACCCAATATTTTCCCTTCGATTCGACATTCAATACGAACACCATAATTTAATATCGATATTAAAGCATCATTTTAGCGGCTCGTACGTACTTTAATCGACAATTTCCTGAGGCGCAACCGGAGCAAAATATCGCGCAAAAATATTATTTTTAATATTGGCAAGTTTTATCGTCGCCAGGAGCAATAGGCAGGGCTTAGTGTACCCCACCTTAATGCTCGCTTATTACTAGCTACTCAGTCTTCTGTCTTTTTCCTACGAATGGCGATTGTACGGATGTCCTTGTCGCACAGTCTTTATTAAATGCTTGGTTTTTGTTAATGTTTTATGGCTAGTATGTTTCGCCGGTTCTAAAGAGGAGACCACCCTATCTGGTATCTTCGGAAAAATAACAATGGTGGTGGTTATAAAATTATAAGCGTGATTTGTAAGCGTGAGATCCTGGGTTTATTTTCTAATCGGGAGTAGTGATACAGCCTAGCCGTTGATATGACAAAAAAAACCGGCCAAGTGCGAATTGGACTCGCAAACGAATTGTTTCCGTAACACAAGGCACATGAGTCTTGTTTGGTCTCCATACAAGAAATGTATTTTTTTCGGCGTTTTTAACTCTATTTTATTTTTATTATTTGTTGTTATAGCGGCAATAGACATAAAGACTGAAAATTTCAACTGTCTACCTGTTACGGTTTATTAGTGGTCAATCAGACTGCACTAGCGGGTGCAGGGGCGGGTGCGGGCGCTCGAGTCTTGGCGTCTGCGTGTTCACAGTGCCGAACGAGCTAAGAGTTTACGACGCTTCGGCGGGTGAATCAAAATGGTTTAGAACCACTGCGCTAGTGGCGTAACAATAGGGTGGCAGGAGTGGCAAAATGCCACGGGCCCCCAGCCGGAGAGGGCCCCCGGCTCGAGAGGGCCATGAGCCCAGGAGGATCCTAACCTAAAATACCTAAGTATAGAAATGCAAACTTTTTTCGACCACTAGACCAAGGAAGCGGTCAGGTTTGTAGGAAAATTACGAAATCTACGTGGACGAAATCGCGGGCGAAGTGCCAGTAAAAAAAAATATAACGTTGGTAGAGTTTCTTTACATTGAGGGAGGGCCCTACCAATCCCATGAATTTGCCACGAGCCCCAAAGGATTATGCCACTGCACAAGCGTAGTCACCTGACAGACGCTATATCACTGTGAACGATACGGGCGGACTGAGCCCGCGCACGCGCCCGCCTCATGAAGACGCGCGGCTGGCGGGAGCACTGTGAACGCAACTGGCGTCTACATACATTTTGAATTACACGCGCCCGCGCTAGCACCCGTGCCCGCCTCCACTCTAAAAGAGTACCTACTCTTTTAAAACGACGCCCGCTACCTACCTAGGTAGCGGGCTGTATGTGTCTAAACACATACAGCCCGCTGACAGACAGATGGACAGACGGTCGGATGGACGAACGGAAAGACGAACAGCGGAGGCTTAGTAATAGGGTCCCGTTGGCACCCTTTGGATACGGAATTCTAAAAACAATTAATAATAACAATCACTTTATTTCAGGCAACTAAGGCCCATAGATAAAATACACAAAATAATCTTATACTCGTACGATAAAAAACTAATGATTAATGATTGCCTTTATCGAATAAGTCATAGCCCGAAGGTGTTAGCTCTTTTACTGTGGCCAGGAAATGGGCAGGAGTCGGGGGCCCGCTAGTACAGACACGAGCACCAATATGTCAACACTTGGCAACTTTCAATTGCGATTTTTTCGTGAAATAACGAATGCAACGTTGCAATACGACACATTACATAAACATATGGGTTTGAAAATGCTATGTTCGTAACAACATAAAATTTCATTCCAAAATAAAGGAGTAAATCGCTTTTGAATAAAGCCGAGTGTATACAAACTTTTGCTCGTGACTGTACAGACATCTGACCTTGGTACCCCAAAACAATATGAGTTCATTCCTACATTTAGAAAGCAATATCTATCTAATAATAAAGGTGAAGAGTTTGTTTGAACGCACTAATCACTGAACCTACGAGTCAGATTTGAAAAAGTAATTTTGCATTTGATAGCCCAATTCTTGAGGAAGGCTATAAGGCTATTTAACATTACGCAGCAGAAAGATCGCTGAGCGAGAACGAAGTGACACTGCGGGCAGATGATGCGATGCAACGGGATGGGTTGGGGTGCAAGAAATGTTACTTAGACGAAGTCGCGGGCCGAAGCTAGTCCTCATCCTACTATAATCCTACTAATATTATAAACGTGAATGTTTGTATGGATGGATGGATGTTTGTTACTCTTTCACGCAAAAACTACTGAACGGATTTGGATGAAATTTGGCACACAGATGGTTTATAACCAGGATTAACATGAAGGATACTTTTTATCCCAATATTCCCACGGGATTGAAACTTATGCGGGTGAAACCGCGAGCCGCAGCTAATTATAAATAAAATAGTCTTAATACACTCAAGAGTTTTTTTCTATGTTTATTTGCCTAACTTTGTTACATTTGCGCAGACAACCTTTTATAACATTTTATCCTTCTATTTTTTTATTGAATTTGTATGTTTAACATTACTTTCCTGTAACTGTTTATATTTTGCAAACAAGTAAATACTCTTGCAAGAGTTTATTAAGGGGGATGCGCTAAGGTAGCCCGCGTATTTAAAATTTTCTTACGTTTTTAAATATTATTCGCGGTCGTAACAAATATTTATTTATAAAATTAACAATACATCTCGGTCATGAAATAATGACATTTGAGGCCAATTATAACTTAAGGAGTTGTACTGCTGATTCTAATGATTATAATTATGTAAAGGGGCTGTTCATTCATTACGTAAGACAATTTTGACCACTATCTGACCCTCCCTTTGCGTAAGAAACAATAAGACATGGATGAACCCCCTCCCACTTTTTAATCTTACGTAATTTCAGTATCTACCAAAATTGCAAAGAAAAAGTAGCAAAAAATTAAAAACTTGTAATTTTTGTTTACTTTTATGATCATACGTAAGAACAGTCTAGACCCCTCCCACCCCCACGTAAGAAAAAATAATACTTATTTGGACGCCCCCTCAAATCGTCTTACGTAATAAATGAACAACCCAAAAGCCATACTTGCAACGGGCGAGAATAATATTAAGATCAACATTTCTAACTTAAGGAGTTGTACTGCTGATACTAATGATTATAATTATGAAATCCATATTTTTTACGGTCGCGAATCATACTTTAATCAACATACAACCTGCCACTGACCTGCAAATTCCAATAAACAGAATAGAATTTGAATTTCGCGGGCTACCTGCGCGCAATCCCCTTAACTTAAACAATCATTGAACTAATAATACATTTGGAACGGAAAAGAAAGAAAAATATTGATGTTGTTGCTTTTGATTATGTTTATTTAGTTCTTCCTTTACTTTGACTTCTCCTCAAACATAGCGTTATTGCGATTGATGAAGCTGGCAGGCGGCCAGGTACATAATGTCATTTATTGAGCCAATAAAAACTTTACCTATAGATATAACTTTTTGGTAGGAACCCAGCGACCCGCCCCTGCGTCGCACGGTTTTTACGACTTCACAAAACATCATGATTTTTTTATTATACATATTTAATCTCATTAAAATCTGTTGTAGAAGAATATCGGACCATTTTTTTTGTTTTTTTGTGGTGGTAATCATCAAATGACCTCTCCCGCTCTGGGCTGAGCGGAAGGGCGTGTCAGACTTTTACAGACTAAACTGAAGAATATCGAACCATCAAACATACAGACAAGAAAAGCGACATTAATTGAAAAAATGAAAAAGTGTTAATTCACAAAAATATTTTTTTACAAAACATGATATTACCGCCGCCAAACTGCAATGCGGGTTGGCAGACGTATTAATAATATGCATAGATATAGTAGATTTTGTAAGATCTGTTTATTTAACAGTTCTAAGCGATTTAATTATTGCAAGGAAATGAATACCAACGTTTAACCCTAATAACATTTCCGGTGGTCGCAGGCGCTTGTAATATTATCTTTATAGGTATTAATATACAGGCGTCACTAGTATAGTGAAATTTTAGTAACAGTTAACTGGCCATAGTAAAGTTATGCTCAGCGACGTGCCAAGTCGTGCCTCTGCACTAATTAGATCAGCACTAATCGTCCCGTTAAGGATTATAACTAACTGAACGGCTGTATAACTTCATAATATGGATTAGTAAAGACGCCAGCACATCAAGCTACTACAATCGGTCAAATTTCTTTAACAGATTTTAAACTTTATCCCTAAAGCATTAAGGTTAAAGGTTGATTGCGAAAATTTGGCAGTTTCGGGTAGCTTAACCTGCTGGCGTCTGTACATATCTGAAGGCCAATTCTCGTAATTAAAAACGTTCAAAATCTAGTCGCAATCTCATCTCAGCGACAATCAATGTCAAAAACTTGTCAACAATGTCACTACATTGTTGACAAGTTTTTGACATATATTTGTTTTTAAAATACCTCTAATTACACTTAATTAGAGGTATTTTTGGCAGATTGAGACTGAGATCAGACTGTGAACGAAAAAAATTACGAGAATTGCGTCTCAGATCTATGAACCTAAAATAGAAACCATTATGACAACTTTCGCAAATGTTTTTAAAAAGTGATTTAATCCATAGTGTTTTAAGATATAGTGTCCGATCGAAACTTGATTTTCGGCCGAAACCGTAACCAAATATTCCGCTCGTCTAGTTTCGGCCGAAATCGAAAACCGAAAATTGTGAAATTAAGAAAAAGTTAGTTAAATTGACATTATTTTCCAAAACCCGTCGCTTTTCGCGTAGCTTTGTTAAAAAATATATATCAAGGGCTGATTTTGCAATAACTAGATTTATTTTTCGCAAAAAGAGATTGAAGAACTTTTTGGCCGAAACCGAAACTGCAGCCGAAATCTGATTTTTTGGCCGAAATTGGCTGAAATCGAACCTTTGGTCGGACACTAATACAGACTTTAACAAGTTTGTCGATCCACCACGAGAGAAGAAATAGGACTTCTTGAATTTCTTTCTTCATTAATAACAAAAGATACACAAAATTGCAACATCTTAGCAACATAATTTTGTCGCTAGAACAAATTACTGCAACAATATTGAGAAACTTTCTTCCTAAATAACAAATCCGCTGATGTCCTTTAATTTGATTAATCTTCCCATCTCTTCCATTGTAAAGCTTCATATAAACAACCCTTTCATCTTATACTAGGAAGTGATCATACAATTACAATGTTGAGACACAGCACCAAAAAGGTACCAAGACAACGGGCTACCGTGCCACATGCCAGTAAATTAACCAGAATGGTACCAGTTGACCCATGGGTCGCATTCCTACAAACGGGCCGCTTGACTAATGTCCGCGTAGTCTGCGTCATTGCGGACGTGTATTCTGTGTAGAATAAGCTGAAGAGTAGGCCTTTAGAGTAGTTGTCATGACTCCGGTTTAAGTTGTAAGTTGGAAGAAAATTTGACGACATGGTTGGCGCAGTGGGTGAGCGATCGACTGCTGCGCTGCGTGTCGCGGGTTCGATTCCCGCACGGAACAAATATTTGTATTGCCTACAGGTAGTTGTTCCGGGTCTGGCTGTTTGTGTATGTGAGTTTAAATGTTTGTAAACGCACCCACGATGCAGGAGTAATTCCTAGTGTGGGGCAAAGATTAAAAAAAAAAAAAATAGCGACTCAGTAGGTACTTGTGTTTTTTGGGGACTGATGTTTGAAACTTATATGAATATGTCGCAGCCAACTGGTTAAATTAGCCGTTTAGTCAACCGCCTGGGGGCCCAAAAAGGCCGCTTTAAGCAATACCTCTAAAAGCTATTCATTTCCTGAATTCCCAGCAGATCATTAGCAATTCCTCTAATTTTCGTAAAATTTCATTTCATATTTGGTGTAAACATTGCCGCATAAAAAAAAAATTAAAACCGTAATTTTATCGGTAAATGTTTCATTACAGTTTTTATTAAACAAATTGGTTTATTATTTTTTATTTCTACAGTTTAAATGTTATTTAATTGTGATATGAATTGCACACAGATCATATTATGAATTGTCAGTTTGTGACCATTTTACGATTTTTAATATGATTCATATTGTTATCCTATTATGATTCTGCCAAGGTGGCCTTTTTAGGCCCCCTGGCCTTTGGATGTAGTGCTCGGCTCGCTTCGGTCTGTCGGCTTGCACGCGGTTGATCACAGTTCTAACCTAAACCATTTGGTCGGGGTGCCCTGGCTTAGTTACTGCAACCAATTCGGCTCGCACGTGATTGGTTACGGTTCCAACCTAAACTATAATCTATTGAATATCATTCAGGCCGTTAGTTGAACGGCCGCCGTTTAGTTAAAAGGCTAGGCGGTTAACTAAACGGCTAATTAAACCAGTTGGCTGCGACATATATAAAATATTATATTTAGTTCGCCGCATTCGGTTAGTCTAAAAACAGTACAGGATTATTTCAAATTGGCTGACTAAACTTCGCATACGTAATTGTTACCGATATCTAAATACGATAAAATAAAAAGATTTTAAGTTTTTTTGGGAGGTCAACGACTGCTGTTTATTTTGTAACAGATTGCGCGTCGATGTCCGTGCCACCCTGTATTGTGATATTGAGTGACAAGAGATCAGTGTAATACGTAGTCGACTTTCCCGTCATAATAAATTTAACCAAGAGCTGGTCTGAGACCACACGATTTAGATTGTTAACAAGTTAAACAAAGCTGCTTACAATACTGATTGTTAGAATTAGACAACACCTTGGCAGAAACATGGAACCTTAGTTTGTAAATTACCAGAACTAGTGCATGTAGCATTGGTGACAAGTTGACAGTCATTCGCCTATTTAACAAGCATGTTGATAAAATTGTGGTGTGGTGGACTTAACTGGGACAACAGATATACCTGTATGTTTCAAGGTTTGGCATTTATAACATATCTACATCTATTTTAATTTTCCGCATGCTAAGCATTTGTGGACTACGAGAAAGCCTTCGATTCGATCGAGACTTGGACTACTATGTCAGTCCTCGACCGACCTCCTTCGGCTGAAATGATGATGATGATACACAGGCATTCATGCATTGCGTACATATAATCATATGGTTAGCTAAATGAATTTGATTTTGATATTTATTTAAATCACATAGCGCTAAAGCTAGTACAATTTAAAACCATTTGCGTCTGTGTGTTAACAACGTTTATTTGCCAGACTCTGAAATAAGGCAGCGGATCAACAAAACTCGATTTACCTACCAGAGATCCTATTTGGATGGTAAAGTAAATAGGTACCAAAGAGACAAGCAAACAAGATTCGGTTCGGGCGAACGGTAGAGCAATTTCGACTCTAGGGCTTTGTGTCTGCATATGAAAATAGCACTACCTACGATACGAATCAACCGTAAGACTAGCACAGCTATTCACAACTGCTCAATACGCTTCCGTATCGTATCGAATCAACGTTATCGTAGAAGTCCTCTAAACGCTGTTCACAAATACAAAACCCGAAAAATTTGTCAGATTAATTCAAATAGACGACCGCTATTCTTCCAACAGCAAACAGGTTATCGAAATGTGTCATTTTCGATACGATAGCCTGTCGGATGCTTGTGAATAGATATGCAGAATAGAATTTCCTATCGCCTATCGTCAATAATATGTATTGCATGCTCATAATCAGCCGATAATGTTCCCACTGCTGGGACACAGGCCTCCTCTCTTCGAGAGGAAGTGCGCTGTAATCTACCGCACGGGCCCAATGCGGGTTGGTAGATATCACAGATCTTCGACTTTTTGGTTCTTGGACATGCCGGTTTCCTCACAATGTCTTTCTTCACCGTTTTGAAAGTAGTGGCGATGAAAGCAGCCGGCCATATTCGTTTCTATTCCAAACATCGTATCGTATCTTGTGTACGGGGAGGAAAATCTATACTAATAATAATAATAAAGCTGAAGAGTTTGTTTGTTTGTTTGAACGCGCTAATGACTGGAAACACCAGCCTGGTATGTTTTTTTTTTTTTGCTTTTGTTAGCCCAATTTTTCTGGAGGACTATAGGCCATTTAACATAACTCGTAGGGACCGAGCAACACGAAAAAAGTAAGAAAGAACGGTAAGCGAAAACGATGTAATGGCGCGGGAAGGCGATGCGATACAACGAGGTGAGAATGCAAGAAATTTTACGAGGACGAACATATAAAGGTCTCTGCACACAGCGGACGGGGCGGGGCGGGACGGGACGGCGACGCGACGCTGAGCAGTTGTAATGTACTAGATATTACGGACGACGCCACAGAGCCGCCCCGCTCGACGCGACGATAACCGTCGCGCACCCACCGCCGCCGCGCCAAGCGGGCAATACAAGTCAGAAGCGGCGGGGCGGGGCGTGGCGCGACGCAAGCGCGTTTTTGATTTATTTCATGCACCCGTTTCCTTTTACGTTGTTTTTTCTTAGCTAGCGCAACTATGAGCAATAGCGTTTCCATGTCTGAATCGCTCAACATCTTTTTTGATGAAAGAAAGGCGCGGCGGGACGGGACGTGATCGCGCCCGCAGTGTGAACACTGCCGCCGCGCTAGCGCCGCGTCGCCGTCCCGTACCGCCCCGCCCCGCCCGCTGTGTGCAGAGACCTTAAAAGTAAAATCAGTTACCTATCATGCATCTTCATCCTTCCTCACCCACACTATGTACACACCACTGACCAGTCCATCGCCATCTTTTGTATGTGTTGTAAATAAAACTCTAATTGACTTCAATTTCCCTTTCTTTACTTCCTTAATTAAAAGCTAAAGTTAGTATTTTCTTGGCGCTACAGGACATTTTGGCATTAACTTATCTTAAAAGTTATAGTCATCATACCGTCTTATAGGGTAGTAACTAAGACAAAACTATAGCCGGTGATAAAACTCTACCATAAAATTGAAATATCCACGTCCACTTTGTGTGCAAACTCGGTTCATAGAACGTATTACAGTAAAAGACAGGTTTAGAGACCAGTGATGAAACTTGAATAACAGAAACGTATTCTTTATTACTACTTTACAATTAGCGACGACGTGAGTGATTCCATTCTTAAATATCAATAGCTTAATTAAACTTTGGTGGATTTCTTTTATTTATTTAGAATCTCTAACAAAAGATGAACACAATACATGACACAAAAATAAAGGGTAACATCAGAAGGCCAATTTTCCAAGTGAAAATAGTTCAAAATCTAGTCGCAATCTCATCTCAGAAAAAATCACTGTCAAAAATGTAGGGATTTTAGAGGTATTTTTGACAGATTGAAACTGAGATTAGAATACGAACGTACTTAAAAATACGGGAATTGCCCTTCCGGTATTAAGTAGGCCCATTCCTTCACTTATAGGAGACCAAATGTTTTCCGATTTTTCTGAACCCAGAAGGCCAATTCTCGTAATTTGAAACGGTCAAAATCTAGGCGCAGTCTCATCTCGGCGACAAACAAATGTCAAAAACTTGTCAAAATGTAGGAAAATTAGAGAAATTTTTGACAGATTGAGACTGAGATCAGACTGTGAACGTTCTTAAAATTACGAGAATTGCCCCTCTGGAATGTGCTGGAAACACCTGCGGTGACCTGACGAAGGTGAGGGTCTTAACCCTTTTGAGGTCAGCACAGGTGTTCGCCACTTAATCAACGTAAAAAAAACGGTTGCGTATTAGCCACAAATTGTGTCCGCCAGTGTATCAACGAGTTCCTTCACCTATCCAGTTCCGTAAAAGCAATAGAGTGGACAGTTTTATACGTCCGCTCTGTGATTTATAACTCGTTTTTAGGGTTCCGTGGTTTAGAGAACCGAAATTGCGAACATTTTTGATTATTTCTCGCAAGTTAACTTGCCCAACCCTTCCCCCTGGAGGCCTGTGTCCCAACACAGCTCTCCTCCCAGTGAAAGAAAGTGAGCCGTAATCCACCACGCAGGGCCCGGTGCAGGTTGGTAGATGTCACATGTCTTCGAATTTTTGGTTCTAGTACATGCCGGTTTCCTCACGATGTTTTGTTAAGTTAACATAGTCCACGCTAATATTATAAAGAGGTCAAGTTTATAAGTTTGGAGGAGGTTATCTCTGGAAGTACTGATCTGAGGGGCAATTCTCGTAGTGAAACGAATGTTCATAGTCTGATCTCAGTCTCAATCTTTCAAAAATACCTCTAATTTTCCTACATTTAGAAAAAAAATTGATATTTGTTTATTGTTCAAAATCTAGTCGCAGTCCCAGCGACTAGATTTTAAATTACGAGAATTATTGGCCTTCAAATTTGGAAAATTGTTTCACTGGCTGAAATCTGCTCTATTGCCGAGTGCCGCAGGGTATGTTTTATAGTATATGTAATTGACTACAAGGCGGGTGAAGTCATTAGCAGAAACGAATACGTAATAAAGTTGTCACTGAATTCGTACCCTTTGAAATAAATCTGATTTATTATTTAGAATCGTCTTCGAGGCAGGCCTAGGAAACGCTCGCGTGTCAATTTGGACTCGTTCTTTCCAGATTGGCAGATGGCAAAACATAGAAAACTGGAGATATATATGGATAGGGGAGACCTTTGCCGAGTAGTAGGACAAAACAGGTTAATTAAAAAAACTGATTTATCCTAGGGCTGACGATAATATTGACACAAATAACAGAATATAACATCACGCCTTTTTTCCCCCGAAGGGTTGGGCAGAGGTGTAGTAATAGTACAGCCACATTACTCCAGGTATGTTCAAGTCCCATGTAATAGGGAGCGAGCCTATCGCCGTCATCATCAGGCACAAATCCAGATTCCAGCTACTGAGGAATTCCAGATAGTAAAACCCAATAACACTTTGCCCAACCCGGGAATCGAAACCAGGACCTCATGTTCAGCAGTGGCTCTTGCGAGCACAAATAATTGAAAGTAATAAATTATAGTACCGAAAACGGATCGGGAGTGTCTCTATCATTAGACAAAACACTTAGAATATCATGTTCATCGAGTAACTTACCTAGAAAATTGGGCTTATTAGTGATTCTCACGAATTTACTTCTGTGCTCTAGTGTCCTTTTTCTATACTTTATTGCAATTCGCCAACAAACAAATTAACTTCGTGCGAGTCGCCTATAGAAAAAATAATGTAGGATGAGTGTTTTAATGTAAATCTATGAGAAATGGAACGCAACGCATGCGAGAGAGAGAAGGAACGACAGTGAAAGAGAGAGGGGAGCAATGGCGGATTAGCACTTGAAGGGAACGTTTGTCATTTTGTGGAAAGTAAAGACGCTAAGATTTAATCAATTATAATTAAGAAGATTTCCATATTATTGTCACTAAAGATTTATTTATATAAAATAAACCACCAGTAATTGTTTTCAAAGCATTTTACTTGCCCCACAATCCCAATTCTACATTTTGGGGGCTCGTCCCAATCTACAATAATATTATTTAAAAGTGACCATCTCGCTTCATTAAGATGAAAATTGACTTTGACAACTGACATTTCCGATAAGGACTTAGCAAATTGACGATGACAATTTTACGACAAGTTTTATTAGTGGAATTAGTGATACCGGAACTCTGTTCACTGTTCCATGACTATTACTGATTTAATGCTGATAACTAATTATAGCCTAATTAACTAATAAAGACTGATTTTTTTAACACCAGAACTTTATTCGAGTTTAATTTTGATTTTTGACATTACTTCCATACAAAATCTGTCAGACGTCAATTTAATTCCACGAATAACAATTATCCGTCGATTGAGAAATCAGGCCTTAGTTGTAAACTAAGGCCTGATTTCTCATATATTATGTATAATATATAGTTAGTTATATTATATTATATTATGTATAATATAACTGGCAAAATATGGGTGTAGTATAGAGTCGCCTCTGGCCAGCCCTTCAGGTATTACAGACGTCATGTTGTGTATAATATACTTTAATTTCGCCTAATTTAATTTCAATTGATCGTTTTTATCTGAGATACGCCTATGGGTTATTTGTAACCGAATAAATATTGTAAAATTTCTATATTAATGTCTGTAATTTATATGGTGAAAATAATAAAGAGTATTCTATTCTATTGCAATAAACCGCGATCTGTAGACAGACTTTGACAACGTAGCAAAATCAGCCTATAACGTTCCCACTGCTGGGACACAGGCCTCCTCTCTGTGAGAGGGAGTGGGCCGTAATCCACCACGCGGGTTGCACGGGTTGGTAGATGCCACATGTCTTCGAATTTTTGGTTCTAGGACACGCTGGTTTCCTCACGATGTTTTACTTTACCGTTTTGAGAGCAGTGGTGATGAAATAATTTGCACAAAGTAAAGCGCCTATCTGGGTTCGAACCCACGACATACAGCTCGTAAATCACGGCCATTACCACTGGGCCAATACTGCTCAGTATCTAATATTTACTACCATGTCCTCAATTAAAAGCACTAAATGTCAAACATTCAGTAATTTAAAACATTATTAAACGTTAACGGAACCCAGTTGATTGTCCCGCCTGACTCTTAGCGGTCGTTAAAATTCGCGTTTTCTAGTTGACACGGTCACCAGTCCCACGGTACAAGTACCAGGAAACTGTTTGCGGTTTTACTTCGCTTACTGTTTAATTTTGTTTTATTTACACACGTTTTCATATTCAGTAGAAATACAGTAAAATCACTGTTAAAGTGACACTAAGGTCAAAGTAACTAAAAAGAACAAAACAAAAGAAAAACAAAACAAAAGAAAAACAAAACAAAAGAAAAACAAAACAAAAGAAAAACAAAACAAAAGAAAAACAAAACAAAAAAAAAAACAAAACAAAAGAAAAACAAAACAAAAGAAAAACAAGTGTAGATTTTATATCCGAACTAATACTTACAAATATAGTTTGAACACTAGTAGGCCTGTATTACTGTAGAGTAGTGCTAGATGTTCAAGATGGTTCAAAGTGTGCTTGAAAAAGTATCTTATTAACAAAACAGTACAAACAAGGAACTGTATCAAAATAATTGCCTCTCCTAGGTTTTAACGGTACTCTGCGGTAATGGCATTTAATCGTACTCGAAATAATTCCCATTTTGATGTCCTAAACATAGTCATGCACATTCTAATATCTACAGGGTGGGCAACTTGGAGGTTGCCCACCCTGGAAAATAGCGGCAAAAAAAAGTTGTATACCTCCAAGTTGCCGTTGTTTCATGAAAATTATTTTGTGTAGATACGGCAAATTTGCTATCGAGCGTTGTACGACTGAACAACGTGTTTTAATAACTAAAACATTCCACTCAACCCAATCATGTATTGCGGAAACTAAGAAAATTGCGGTAAATTTTTGGTAGAAATCAATAACTAGAACTAGACCTAGAACTAGATTTAATAACTAGTTTAGTGATTAAATTTGAGCAGCATGGCATTGTAACAGTTAGAGCAGTTTTCTTACATCAAGTGAATCAGTTGGTCTTAGGAAACACGTGGTTCCACAAGACGGGGCCACATGTCATAAGGCACGAGCCACAATCGAGACATTGAAAAGAACGTTTCCGGGTCGATCAATTTCGAGAAAAGGTGACATTGATTGGCCCCCAAGATCCCCGGATTTAACAGAAAAAAAAATCAGTTGATCCACACATTATGTCGAGTTATGCGAACATAAATCTATGGATCAACTGATTTTTTTTCAACGATTTCAAGGTTGGTCCCGTAGTAAAAGTTGTTCATAATGATGAGTACAATGACCCTTTTTAAGGATTAAAACGATCAAAATTTAACGGTGTATACACATATGTTCTATGTTATGGGTATGGTTTCCGCACTTAGTCCTTCAAGTGGACCATTGTGCGTGTGCCATGGCGGCCGTCGGTCTCGGATGTCTATACTGATGTTTGTTTGTTTGAACGCGCTAATCTTCGGAAGTACCAATCGTATTTGAAAAAATATTTCAGAATTTCTTAGCCCAATGTGTAAGGAAGGCTATAGGTGATTTAACATTACGCTTGGACCCTTAGGAGCCGAGTGAAAAGATAAGAAATAAAAAATAACGCGACGATAACACGTACTATATAGCGCACATAGTAAAAGCGCGGGCATGCGATGCGATGCGACGGAAGTCGCGAACAGAAGCTAGTATAATAATAAACGTGTCTCTTTTGGTGACCCTCAAATAATTACCAATTAATTATTGGTTGTTAACTTCCAATTAACTGTGACTAGCTTGGTTTTAGGCGGTTGGTCACAGTTCTAACCTAAACCATTTTTCACCCTGGGCGGGGAAGCGAAAAATCAAACCCCAGAGGAATCAGCCTTCTAAAACTCGCCTACGCCAACGATATGTACATCTGCAACACTGGAACCACCCCGACTTTCAAGACAGTAACGCAGGGGCGCGTCTAGCTCAATGTACGACTCGCCACCCGCAGACCCACAACAAAAGGACAGTAACAGTAACTCTACCTTCTTATGTATATGACATGAAAGGAACGGACTGGGCAGCCTTTAAGGATCCTGTGCTGCACAGAATGCCGATCTCGGAAAAAACTGCACAGCTTCAAATTGACGGCATCGGCTTAACATTTGTGCCCAAAATAAGTTATTAAGTCCGCCTATATTCTGCACAAAGATTAAAAAATAAATAAAACAATGAAACACTGAACAGCACTACCACCGGCCGGCCGGTCTATTTTATGAAACATTCATAAAATTCTATCTTATTTCAAAACCTACGGGGGGCCTAAAAAGGCCACTTTAAGCTGCAATACATCTAAAAGCTATTCATTTCCTGAATTCCCAGCAGATCATTAGCAAAACCTCTAATTTTCGTAAAATTTCATTTCATATTTGGTGTAAAGATTGCCGCATGAAAAAAATAAAACCGTAATTTTATCAGTAAATTTTTCATTAAGTACAGTTTTTACTAATCAAATTGGGTTTTTAATTTTTATTTCTACA
Organism: Apamea epomidion; assembly: GCA_947507525.1. Lineage (NCBI taxonomy): Eukaryota > Metazoa > Arthropoda > Insecta > Lepidoptera > Noctuidae > Apamea > Apamea epomidion. Next base: position 13,605,237 of record OX382248.1, read on the forward strand.
GTTTAAATGTTATTTCATTGTGATATGAATTGCACACAGATCATATTATGAATTGTCAGTTTGTGACCATTTTACGATTTTTAATATGATTCATATTGTTATCCTATTATGATTCTGCCAAGGTGGCCTTTTTAGGCCCCCTGAACCTCATAAAAATACAAACACTCGCATTACAAGTTATATTTTAACTATTTACCGCAATGAAGTAATTATAATGGTCGGGCAATAATTTTCAGGCCCCCATTAAATTATGATAGGCCATACTCGAACACCATTACATAATATTATAAATCTCAAACGGAATCTTGTATGGGGCTTGTATGATATATTTACGGCGAATGCATGCCTTGCCCAGCTTGGATTAGCATGGCAATCAACATGGGATCTATAGAAAGATATTATAAGTAGGTACTTGAATATATAATTTTATATACTGACCTATCGTTGTATAAGTATGTAAAATAAATTGCTGTGTGACTGAAATTAATGGTTGAATATTAGTCTCCAGTGTGTCTACATATACTGTTACTGTTAGCTGCGTCATCGCACCGCTGGGCAAAGGCCTCTCCCCATGACTTCCAGCTCTTTCGAATCTTTTTTGTTTTTTGGTTACTTAGGCGTCGAAGTAGGAGAGGCTTGTGGCTAAGTAATAACAGCTGTATGGTTCGATCGATCAGGTTAAGCTATGCTTGCCGCGGTTGGTCCGTGGATGGGTGAGCATCTTTACATACTAAGATCGCTCCGTGCCTCGGAAAGCACGTTAAGACGTTGGTCCCGGCTGTCATTCGTGTATCTTTGACAGTCGTTACGGGGCGTCAGATGCCCGGAAGTCTAACAACCAGTATTATCAAGGAGTAACGTATTACCCAGCAACAAACAAGGAGTAACGTATTACTACAGCAGCAAAAAATGATTGTGAAGGTCAGATAAGCAGTCGCTCCATGTAAAATACTGGTATTCAGCTGCATCCGGTTAGACTGGAAGCCGACCCCAACATAGTTGGGAAAAGGCTCAGCAGATGCTGAGGCGTCGAAGTACTCGTCCGTATCGCTGTCATCTGGAAACGTGTCCAGAAAACTGACAGCATTGCCATCGACATATTTGACATGCGGATATAAGATATGATATTGATATGTGCGAACAAAATTAAGACACAACACACTTTCCCTTTGAATCGTAACTAACCACATGCCGCGTCCCCAAAGCATAAATGGTGATGAAGAAATTCCTGAGTTTCAGAATTGTTTTAGTGATGGCAGTAGACCGCTATTACAGGGCACTTAAACATACTGGCGAAATGTGGGTGTACTATAAATGATAAATGATTTATTTACTGTAAGTAGGTTTGTATAAACACTTTTACACGTCAATCATATTTAAAAAAACTAGATTAGGTCGGCGTTTCCTATCTGACTACTCTGAGAAGAATAGCCGAAACAAACTCAGAGGTCACAGTCTCTTTTAAAGTCCAGACATAATCTTGGTCAGATCACGTGAAGACCATGTAGATCGATGTCCAAGATAGTCTTTTGAGGAAAGAACCACACAGATTGAGTGGACCTGTCCAGCCAGTGCATGCATTTGTCAGAAATCGTGCAGCTCAACTCAAAACTTAAGGAGCTCAACGATTAAGTATATATTATTAGTAGACCTTTGCCTACCACTACGGGGAAAGCAAACGCGATTTTATTATTTGTTTATATTCGTGATAGACAATGCACTACAACACTAATAAAAACATGCCACCTTAATAACAATATTCATCTTATTTTATGTCCCTACAATATATATGTACGTAAATAAATGTTACTTAAGGAAGCCAAAACTCATAAAACAAACATCATAATACAAAAACATACTCGTACCTATACGAAGGAAATGTTATAAGACTTCCTACATTATAAGAACTCGTATGTCAATTAGTGCAATAATCATTTCCTGCCATAGAAAGTAATAAAGCTATTATCAAGATGGGAACCGGATAATATACTTGGAACACTTTCTCTGTGTATCTTAGCTATATTCAGTTCATGTGGAGTTAATATCAATACTTCTTTTGTATCATCACTGCTCCGTTGGTCTCCTGGTCGCAAACGCGACTGCTGAGAGCGGTTCCTAGGTTATATTCCCAGGCCCGGTAAAGTATTGTTGGGTTTTTCCATCAGGAATTTCTCAGTAGCAGCTCGAGACCCCTGTGACTCGGAAAATCGATGGTCCATCTCCGATACCGTTTAAAACACAGCTGATCCAAGCCTTGTACTGCGAAACTCAAGTCAGTGACACTTGAACTAGGAACCCGCCCTTAATGCTACTCTACTGGTATAAAGGTGCTATCAGTGTCACATTGCCACCATTGACATATTTGACATGCCGTTAACTGTGCGAACAAAAATGAGACGCTACACGCTTTCCCTGAAAATAACAACTAACCACATGCCGCGGCCCCAAGAGTATGGCGATGTGAAACTACTGATCGTAAACCACAGACCACGAATATTTTACACAGATTCGCATATATTATAAGAACGCTGTTTTTCAGTGGAGAGAGCTTGAAATAACTAGCACTAACATGCATGTCCTAAGCATTTTCCTCAAAAATCATCAACATCATTTCAGCCCAGAATCACCCACAGCTAGGTATAGTGATCCCCTTTTTTCTGTCATACATATCGGTTCCGTGCGTCCCTCATGCAGCACTGCTCATGTGCACTTTGACGTTATCATCAAACCAACGTGCTTTTGCGCCCGTGCTTATTCTTTGCACCTAAACACGACTGTGTTTACACAAATTTCATATAGTAGCTGGCCTGTAGAACTTTACATTTGCGACTAAATATTGTACTGCTTGCATGTATATTTGAGGTTAAACGTTTCATTTGTTGGTTACAGGCAAGGCTTCAACTATGTGTATGAAATTGGAATTGGAAAGCTGTTTACCTAAAGCATTTGCAATTCAAAAGCTATTCACCTGCTGGGCCCAGAAAATCGGTTACAAAATTGTCGTGGTCATCATGTAATACATAAGTATTGGTCACCTCATTGCACGTCCCTATTTCTATATTTCGGGACACATTCTTATACTTTACTGGCTTAGCCCGTGGCTTCGCCCGCGTTCAAAGTATCCCCATACCGAATTTCATCAAAATCAGTCCAGCCGTTTCGGAGATTAGCAGCAACAAACAGACAGACAGACATAATTTTTTTTTTTAATTGTTATAAGAACCGTAAATACTTTCATAATTATGCATTTAGTAAAAAAGCTGTTATTTTGACATTACAAACAGATACTTAAATTTTATTTATTCGCATAGATGTATTACAGTTCATTCATGTATGTTTGGCCAAGTTTCTGTCAGTTGGCGTCGTCTGTTTTGCAGTGCATAGCTCTTAAAATTGAATCCTCAACTTGAGACAAAACCAAAGCTTTAATAGTGTGAATTTTTACTTAAGCAGATAGGCGCAACTTAATCCCAGGAAATAATAGCAAGAGTACAGAGCAGAATACAAGAAAAACAGTTCCATGAATACTGACATCTTTTGTGAGAGCTGACTAGTAACCCGACTGTCTTGTAATTGGGTGGGTCCTATTCAAACTTCAAAATGTATTAAACCCTTCCTTTAACGCTTCAGCGTCTAAGTTCAAGACATTTCGACGGTGAGGATTGAGGCTACGATTTCAATGTATTGTTGGGATGTTAAAGCAATCAAGTAAATAGCAGATTTGGGACTAAATTAATTAAAACGTTTTTACTTATCACAATAGATGCTCGAACCAGAGACAGTTCTGGTGTCAGCATCTATTTAGATAACTAATTGAGTAACTGGCCCCGATTCCCTTATTGACAAACTAAACTAAAATTAAGTTCAGTGCATCTTTTTCTTTCTATTTCATTAAGAAAAGGACAGAAGATAAATATTAGTTTAGCCCTGTCAAATTAGTCAGCGCCTAACGTAGATTGACGCATTTTTGGTAGTCATGTTTTTAATCATGTCTAAACTGTCTATAGGACTAAACTAATATTTATCTTCTGTTCTTTTCTTAATGAAATAGAAAGAAAAAGATGCACTGAACTTAATTTTAGTTTAGTTTGTCAACAAGGGAATCGGCGCCATTGACTTATTTCTCTAACATAGAACCAATTCACCACCCACCACCACTTTCATTGGGTGCCCCTTCGTAAAATTTCTACATTTATATCTGTAACTGGCAGCGCACCGCGGATACACTAGCATAACTTTCGATCCCGTGGGAATATCTGGATAAAAACTATCCTTTGTGTTAATCCTGGTATCACCTCATGTACCTACCCATATTCTAGCAAATAAATGATTTGATTTTATTTGGTTATAAACTATCTGTGTGCCAAATTTCATCCAAATCCGTTGAGTAGTTTTTACGTGAAAGAGTAAAAAACATCCATCCATCCATCGTCACAAACTTTCGCATTTATAATATTATAAATAGGATTAGTAGGATTTATATGGTGTACATAATAGAGAGTATTCTTTTCTATTCAATCAATTCAATTTTTATTTTTTTTAAGAATTTCTGTTCAATGTTTGCATGACTAATTTGAAGTAGATTGTGCAGGGATCAGAGTATTTTATATTTTTATGTACAGACGCCAGCAGGTCATGCTACCCGAAACTGGCGCTGACTCTCTTGTACACAAACGCAACTAAATTTAAGTTCTGTGCATCTTTTTCGTTCTATTTCATTAAGAAAATGACAGAAGATAAAATATTAGTTTAGTCCTGTCAAATTAAGATACTCCATAGACAGATTAGACGTGATTAAAAACATGGCTACTAAAAATACGTCAATTGACGTCAGGCGCTGACTAATTTGACAGGACTAAACTAATATTTATCTTGTCCTTTTCTAAATTAAATAGAAAGAAAAACATACATTGAACTTAAATTTAGTTTGTGAACAAGCGAATCAACGCCACTGTCAAATTTTTCCAATCAACCTTCAACCTTAATTCTTTAGCGATAAAGTTGAAAATCTATTGAAGAAATTTGACAGATTGTAGTAGCTTGATGTTCTGGCGTCTGTACCTACTTTCTTAGGTTAGCTGACGGTGTTACCTTGTATGATACTACGAAGAGGAAAAAACGTTTTAACAAATCAGTGCCGCGAATTTTTGTTGATTTAGACTTTTGTGTCGCGTACAGCGTGTCACTATTCCCTAGTATTTTTATTCGGTTCTCATTTATACACATTTTCTGGAGACTTCTTTGAAGTTAACTTAATAGGTACCGAATCTTTAGGCGTGTAAATAATTACATCACTACTGCTCTCAAAACGTTGAAGGAAACCGGCATGTTTTAGAACCAAAAATTGGAAGACACACACACAACACAACCCACACACACACACACACCGCACACATCACACACACACACACACACATCTAAACAACCCGCACTGGGCCCGCATGGTAAATTACAGCCCTCTTCCCCTCACCTAGAGGAGGCCTGTGTCCCAGCAGTGGGAACATGGCTGATTATGGATTTTGAAGCTCAGTGAACAACGCTAATATCCCACAATCTTCATCATATTCATAGGATTAGATGGTTTATTGCTTGCCACGATCGTCTACAAACGCGTAAATTGAATAAGCCTACAAAACAAAATAACTTTGCCTATACAAAATGACAATATCAAGTAAATTACAAACGAAAGGTCAGCCATGACTCAGCCGTAAGGAGTATGAAATTTATCAACTTTAGATTATCTCATTAGGTAAACCTACGCTAACGTCCTACGAAGTCTTGCGAAATCTTTGATGAGAACGTTGTTTCATTGGGCTAGAAATGAAGACTGACCCATTTGTTGCTATTCAAATCCACATAGCCCGTAACACTCAGGGAGGGTGTCAAGATAAATCTAATTTGTAAAAACCATTATCCGTTGAGTCTACAAATCATATTCAGGGTGGCACGGACATCGATGCGCAACCTGTTAGTTAGCATATATTCAGTAAATACATGAGTTTGAACCCCCTTGCATTGAAATTTATCGTCGGTTATTTTAAAAAATCTGCTCCGTACAAACAGATTTTTTTTTTTTTAAAGACCGGGAAAGAAATTCTGCGGTCTAGAAACGTGCTGAAATCATGGTTTCAGTTCGCGCGTCAATGTTTTTTACGGAGGGGTATTTTTTTTATTTTAATGAAATCTTTGCCTCACACTAGGAATTTGTCCTGTATCGTGGGTGCGTTTACAAACATTTAAACTCACATACACAAACAACCACACCCGGAACAACTACTTGTAGGCCATAAAAATATTTGTTCCGTGCTGGAATCGAACCGGCGACGCGCAGCGCAGCAGTCAATCGCTTAACCACTGCGTCAACCGTGCCGTCGACGGTATGGCGGACTCTTACCAGTTAAAACCACCGCGTTGTTCCACCTCTGCCTATAGCCGGGGGTGCGAGATTCGCATAAGCATTCACCGTTCCCCCGACAGGCCTCGACCCGCTGTACCTCAGCGGGTCCTACCTCCTCTTGCGGCCCTTCCCACCATGGTTGCACCCACTCTGCGTCAATGTCCTTGCCACCCTGTCTGTATATATATAGATACATACCTACATAAATACACTCAATAAACATTAACCTTCTCCATCATCCATCTCAAAAGAGCACCGTTCACTATTTCTTGGAATAAATGTGATGTGGTAAAGTATTATGAAGTCTATAACCAATTTACACGAAATAAGCACCTATAACCTTTCTACAGTTGGTTTCCAATTTGCATAAAACGGCAATAAAAACAAATTCCACCTTAGACCTTTCTTTTTCTCTAAGATCACACGGAACTTAACTTCAATATAATTTCCCGCAACATCTAATAAATAATGATATTAAAAAGCGCATTACTATTCTCGAATCTTACGTCATCTGTTTATCTATCGCCTGGACGTCGATATGTGACACTATGGCTTATTAGTCGATTCGCCCGAATGTACTCGCCCGAAAAGTGCGAATCGGCACTGACATTGACATTGTCATTGACTGCCACCGCGGTCACCGGTGACCGCCAACAATAGATTTTCTATGTGTCTGTTGTCTGGCAGTCAATGTGTTAAATAATATAATTTTTTGTATAGACGACTCGCACGGATTGGCACATTTTGAATTTTATGCAGTGACGTTAGGAAAAACGAGTACACGTTTTATAATATTTAACTCGTATCACTTCTGTGCGCTAAAGTCCTTTTTTCTACACTTAATTGCATAAAATTCAAAATGTGCAAATTCGTGCGAATCACCTATAGAAAAAATATTATTATTTAAAAGTGACGATTAGCACTTTTTGGGCGAATAAACTCGTGCGAATCAACTAATAAGCCTACAGTATTTACTTAAGCCGTCGTAAAATATTGAATTACGTCGTAACGACGTATAGCTTTTATGATCAGCCTGTATAATAAGATAATGCCGGTTCGTGTTATTTTTATGTTATTGCCTACTTGTCACGTTTTAGCATGTTTTTATTCGCTTTTTTTGGCTTAATGGTGTAGTAGTAATGTGAAACCAATAAGGTGTCCATGTTGGATTAGGCTTTTTTTTGACGAAAAAAATCTAGTTACAGATAGACCACACGTTTTTAATTTTAAATAGGTACAGACGCCAACAGGTCAAGCTACCCGAAACTGTAAAATTTTCCCAATTGAACCTTAATGCTTAACTGATAAAGTTGAAAATCGATTAAAGAAATTTGACAGATTGTAGTAGCCTGATGTGCTGGCGTCGGTACCAATAACTTTAATTTTGACTCTTCTGTAATGATTCGTCTACCGTTTTTTTTTTTTCAAAATCCGTTTGCTCCCAGGCTCACACGGGCGCGTTTTTCCGCGGTGATTTTTTAATTCTTCATTCAAGCTCGACAATGATTGAATCCAGTATCTCAAGATTAATCTCCTGTAAACCACTTGAAGTAACGATTAAAAAATATGTTTTTTGTAAATAAAGCCATTTATTAATTTAATGTCGTCACGGTGTATAAACCCTCTCGTTACTGTAACGAGTCAGATTGAAGAGTGCAATAAAGCACTAATTGCATGCTCTGACAGGTTCCTAGACTATCACCTGCACTAAACAAACAAACAAGGTGCAGCAGTAGGATCACTCGAAAAAAGCTTTATCACGCGAACATATTCCGAACCGCTCCCGCCACAATCCGCTCTTCCAATAAGGACGCAGCTTCTAGAATGTTCTAGAAGTTGTGTGAGAAACAGACGACGCACACCTTTCTTTTTGACACTGGCTGTCTGACGTCCGTTAACTGGGCTGCGTGCCGAAAAGGGATTCTCTGTTACACAATTTACGGAACTATATCTTCGCCCCGGACCCTATTTTTTTTATGTATGTCAGAGTCATTCGTTTGACTATTCGGAACGTCAGCGCCACCCGGCGGCGATCGACAGAGTCTAGCCTGAGTTCGTGGGGGTGGGAGAGCTGCAGTTCCAAAAGCGGTGTGAAGCAGTTCGTAATAACCAACACTACTCATTGTACGCCCACAGTAATTAAAGTATGGCTGATAATAACGAGAGATACATACCTTCTCCGTCATTTATGTATTTATGATACTGGAAATAAAGCATTTACTCATATACAATTGATGCCTGTAATATCCCGTTATCGGGCTAAGGGCACTTCTCACAGAGAAGGAATGAGCTTGATCACCACGCTGGCTCAGTGCGCGTTGGCGATTTCAGACCGGTATAACACAGCGTCTTCAAGAATGGCTCTAAAAGCAACGCAATGAGATTTTAAATCAGCTCAGTATAATATTATAAAACGTTTGCCGCTCTATCGTTTCACCGTTCCTTAACCCTGAGTGGATTTATTGATAGAATTATTAACAGGCAAATATTCAGCATACAGCAATTCAAAAACGTCTAAGATTTTATGTAAATTTCACCCTTATTCGACGGTATTATTTTCTATCCTTTTCTACCTAGAAGTAAGAGATATGTTCGTTTAGTTCAGTTTTTTTGGTCTCTTAGATACTTAGTATAGTATAGCTATTTTAGCGCCATTTTAGCGTTCGCTTATTAAACGAAGTGGATTTACTGAAGCAATCTATTGAGTGTCCACAAGACCCATAGGTACTTATTACCCTCTATCAATCCTTACAATTTGCATTAAAAACCGGTATCGTAATTCCTAGCTAAGAATGGCATCAATTTCCTTGATATTGAAAAAGATAGGAATAGCTCTAGCCGCTAAACTAACATTGAGTAAGAGAAAGACCGCTTTTTCCATTCATTGGATCCGCTGTTGTTTTTTATGATTTTTTATGTTAAGTTTTTCTAGGGCGAATTTTTTTATCCGTAGTTAAACTGTGTTTTTTGATAAATTTTTAGTTTATCTAATGATATAATATCATTGCTAATGGCCAAATAAGTAACTATTAGTTAAAAAAAATTACCATTACTTACCATTAGATAAACTAAAAATTGATCAAAAAAACACATTTTGCAAAAATTTAACCATTACTTACTATTTTTAACAATTGGTTGAGTTTAACTACGGATCGAAAAACCGGCCGGCCCGAAGAAAGTTTTTACTTAAGGCGAAAGCGTCAGGCTAGCCCGCAAAAAGCAAAATTTTCTTACGTTCTTTTGCAATTTGCAATTTAGTATCAGGTTGTATGTTGGTCTAAATATGATCTGCGGCTGTAACAAAAATATATTTATAAAATTTTAATCATAAAAATCATCAATACAACTCTCCTAATTCATATTACCTACGCTATTGAATGACTTGACAAAAAAAGTAAGAAAACTTGAATTTCACGGGTTACCTTAGCGCATCCCCCTTAAGGGATGGAGAAGATTTACCTGAATTGTACAGCAGGTGAAGTACAAACAAATCTTTTGGTCGTCGTCTTAGGGCTGATTTTTCTATCGCCAGACAACTTTTATTCGAGGAATAAAATTGACGTTTGACAGTTTTTGTATGATTTTACTGTCAAAATGTTAAAATTATTCCTCGAATGAAGTTATCAGATGATTTAAAAATCACCCCTTAGTTATTGAACTATTGCACTTACAATCTGGGACAACAGTTAATCTTCAAACTATAAATAATTCAATCGATCACTGTGCACGCTACCTTAGCTAGCTCATGCATAATTTAGGTAGCAACAGCTGCACAAGAAGCTTAAAAATATCATATTTAAATTCCACATAAAAATTAACTAAAAATATTTAAATGTCAAATTCTCCAATAATCCATTCAGTCAAATAAAAAGAGGCACTAAAATCTACGAGTTTTATATTTAGTTTATGTTGTGTAACAAAATATACTGGCTATTTCAATAAACATAAAAATTATAATATTTTTACGACTTCCTCCAAACCCCATGTGGATTGATTGATTGTAAAGGTGCTTTGCGACTTGTCCCTTAGAAGTGGCGAAGCGAAACAAGACAAGAAAGAGAAAATATGAGGACATTTCCACCCTTTTGAAGTGCCATCATCGATGGAAATTGTCATGAAAGAACTTGTAAAAGTGTAATTACATTCCGAAGATGCCTCACTGCGATGCCTCGCGGTCGCGGTTTAGGTTAGGTTAGCTACCTCCCCCCGGTGGGTTTCCGCATTGTCGAGGCGGGGGGCTCAGTAGCCTTGGCTTGGACAACCACGGTGAAGCCAAGAGGAACCCGAGGAGGGGCCGCTCGTCAGGGCTTTGCCAGTAAGCCGACGACGTAGCGGCCAACAAGTAGGTTGCGGTGCCACTTGGGCAACATCGCAACTGAGGTGGGCCGCGATGTCGTATGGGAGGCATCGCGGCTGAGGGTTGGAGGCCGCGGCGGGAGAGGAGTGCCGGTATTGCGGTACGCCGCTCTCCCTACCTTCCACGGCCTTGACGGGGTCGCCACCGCCCGATGGCGGACGCGGTGGGGCCGAAGGGGAGGAGGAGTGTTGGTATGACGTTGGCCGCCCTCCCTATCCTCTGCGGCCGTAAATTGGCAGGCGGCGGGCGTCGCAGGGGAACCAAGGGTGCCCAGACACGGGGTCGTCTGGTGTGCTGGTTTGGTACCTGCGGTGGTCACGGCGTGCTATGTGTTCTGGTGCGCCGGTGATGGGGAGTACTCCCCAGAGGAGGGTTCGGTGACGGACCGCCGCGGCGGGTTCACGGATGAGTGCTAACGCATGCCTGTGTTCCCGCCGTAAGCGGCAGAGGAGGACACCGTGGAGTTTAGTGGGTTAGAGTCCCACATAATTGCACTATCTCCCCGTGGTAGTGCAGAATGCATGAGCATTTCTCCACGATAAAAATAAAAAAAGGTTAACTACTTCGATGTCACACCTCCATGTAAAACAAATGCATGCTAACAGACACGCACGCACATTCCGAAGGATACCTCACTGCGGTACATCGGTGGGCTGCTCGGGTGTTTACCTCGATGCCTTGCAAGTGCGTGCGTATCTATCTGCGTTTGGTTATTCCTGATTACTAGATTTACCATTCAGAGGCCAAACCAAATAGGTACCCTACAATGCTAGTCATTCCCTCATCGGTCTTTGTGGGGGTTTTGCTTCAGATTAAAGACTATAGCAAGAATTCTTCCTTGCGTTGCATGGATCAGAGAGATTGAGAGCAGTGGTGACCCAGTGGTGCCCCGTCTTACGAATTGTAGGTTGTGGGTTCGAACCCAGGCAGACCCCGTGAGGAAACCGGCGTGTCCTAGAACCAAAAATTCGAAGGCATGTAACCTCTACGAACCCGCACTGGGACCGCGTAGTTAACAGCCCACTCACTCTCGAAAAGAGGAAGCCTGTATCCCAGCAGTGGAAACATTATAGGCTGACTACCATTATGCTTGCATCAATCCAGTATAAACTCACCTTTATAATCCAACGTTACGCTTGGATGAATATGTAGAGGAGCTGCATATTATATTATTAAAAACTCTCTAGAGTCTAGACAAAATCAAACTGGTTGCTAATGTAATTGTATAATTTATTAATTTTTTTTGACATTGATTTACATTCTGTAATTACTTAAAGTCACACCCGGACTTATTACTCTTTATTTATTTATGAAAATCGTCTACTTTTAGAATGTTTGTAAATATGTGAGCACCAACCATGTATCTATCACATAGTTAATTAATATGTCATGTTTTCATTAATCCATTTTAATTCTTTTACCCATTGTGGTATAGTAATTTTATTTTTAGGTGCATCGTCTTCACATATAATTATATAATTAATGTATGCAAAAGATTATCAAAAAAATTAAAAGAATAACGGTGGAGTTTCTTGCCCATTCTTCTCCATACGAAAACTACCTTTTGGAAGGGGTGATCTATTTTATTTTAATTTTATTTTTGACGTTCAAAAGTGCCTTTTATGTGCCCAATGAGCTCCTGCCTTTTTCTATATTTTTTTGTGCCTATTTGAAATAAATGATTTGACTTTGACTAATGTGGATTGCGTGCTAATAATAGGGGTTAAAGTATGAAATTGCCGTTTTATTGTAATAGGTACTTCGAATTGACATAGAACCTTCATGTTTTGAGATTTTTGAGTGAAACTTTTTTCACATGGTACCTATGAAGTTCTTCTTTTCAAAAATGTGCAACATTCGATTATCGACTTTCAGTTGTTTTTTTTATTCAGCTTAGACAAGAAAGATGGATACTTCGAAAATTCGAGTTATTTTTTAATACGATTTCCGACGCGGAACTAACGCTGCAGAAACAGCTCGCAATATCAATGTTGCGTTTGGAGAGAGGACTGCTAATGAACGCACCGACCAATGATAGCAAAACTAGCAGTGAAACAGCCCCGACTCATGAATCGATCTTCACCATTATTGCTCCATGATAACGCGAGACCTCATACAGCACGAGAAACAGTTTTAACTCTACAGGAACTGCAATTAGAAACCATTAGTCACCCTCCGTATTCGCCAGACCTTGCTCCAACGGACTACCATTTTTTTCGTAATTTGGACAATTTTCTACGTGATAAAAAGGTTTCTTCTCAGAAGGCAGTACAAAATGCTTTCACACAGTTTGTCGAATCTAGATCACGAGAGTTCTATCGCAAAGGCATAAATGACCTTCCTATTAGATGGCAGCAATGTATAGATATTAATGGTAATTATTTTGATTAAATAAATATGTTAAATAAAAAAATAAAACAAATTTAAATTTTTCAGTACAAATCGGCAATTTTATACTTTAACCCCTAATATATGGCGGCGTGAGAGAACCGTTTTCCTAAACGTTTTGAAGTCGGATTTTATTAGAAATTATATTATATACGTTTATTTACTTGCTGATTATGAAATGATTGCAAAATATTATGGCGATTAGGTTGATAATTCAAGAATATTAGTAAGTCCTGGAACTCGAAGGTTCGTATCTTTTCTGGAATACCTTTGCAGAAAGTTGAGAAGAGGGACGTAGTGGAGGGATTTATATAAATGGCTAGCTGCACCCCACAGTTTCACCCGCATAAGTCTCGATCTCGTTGAAATATCGGGATAAAAAGTTTCCTATGTCCTAATCCAGGATATGGTCTACCCATGTGCCAAACATCCAAATTCGTTTAGCCGTTTTAGCGTGAAAGCGTAACAAACAAACATACAAAAAACAATTTTTATCTGTATGTATTAGTTTAGAAGTATAGATAAGGAGACAGCTGACACGAAATAAAGTTAAGCAAATAATTTTCAGATCAAGGTAGGAAGATGAAAAACAGCGAGCAATAAGTTAAAACTTGTTGCTCGCTATTTTGTCTGTGTATCTCTTATGAAGTCACGTAGGTGTCGCTTAAAACCTAAGCAGTCTTCAATCACATTAACCCATATTTATGACCATCATCATCTATTTTGCCTTTTCCTAACTATGTTGGGGTCGGTTTCCAGTCTACCCGGATGCAGGTGGATACCAGGCCGACTGCCTATCTGACCTCCTGATACAATACGCCTTGGCAAGATTTTCGGCCTTCTGACGACCTGTAACGACTATCAAATACCCACGAATGACAACCAGGACCAACGGCTTAACGTGCTTTCCGGGGACGGAGCGGTTTTGGTATGTAAAGATGTCACCCATAAAGGTCATGGTCATAGGAGTAACAGACAGTCCGCTGTGCAGGGCCTGCATGGAGGAGGACGAGACAGCGGCGCATGTGCTGCTAAACTGCCTGGTGGTCGCCACGTACAGGGCAAAGTACTTCGGTAACCCAGGTACCCTACGAGAGACGGTCAGTAACATCAAGGCGTTGCTGGCCTTCCTTGAGGAGCTAGGGTGGATCGAATAATCGATCTTCCCACCCTTACGCAAAATACGCGCATTGTCGTGGAGTTGCGGACACCAGCCCGCTGTACCTACCTACCTACCACCCATAAAGGTCACCCATCCACGGACCAACCGCGGCAAGCGTGGCTTAACCTGATCGATCGACCCTTGCGGCCGTTATTACTAAGCCACAAAGCCCTATACGCATACCCATATTTATGATCGACTTCAAAAAAGGAGGTTCTGGTCAGCATAACTGTATTACATATCCAACAATACCTTCACCATCTATTCTCTAAATTCTTTCAGAAGAACGCTTCAGCCTACATTCGGCCGCTATCATTCCGCAAATCACTCGCAGCATCGTATCGATTTCGTGGGAACGCCGCGAGCGTCCGATCTCCGAGTATTGATTAACCCCCTGATTTATCTGCTTATTGTTGGCATCTGATACACGTCACGAATATTGCAGATTAGATGGATGGATCGGGATTTGTCGTGGCTTTGTTTGCTTGTAAATAAAGGTGGTTGTTGACTTGTAGAACAGGAGAGTCATTGTACCTTTACTGATCATTGAGGGACTTGCTTCATGGCATTAAGTCTGCCGTGGGTAAAAAAATAACTAAGTCGTCTAGCTACTGTGAAGCTCTCTACGAGCTTTCAGGGTACCGGGAGGAATCAATTAAACCACGGTTTATCACGTATGTTCAATAATAATTCCTAGAAATCATTCTTCGTATTTTACATCTTTTTCCATTGGTTTGTCAGCCAAATCTGACACCTAAAAGTCTAAGTTTATATTTGTCTCGTATTTCATGCCAATAACTTTTACAGACTCATGGAGATTGCATGTAAGCACCAAATAGGCTGTAATATCTATATAATATGAGGATCTGGTGAACTCTTTTAAGAAATCAAACAAAGTTACGATTCCTTCACGTTTATTTTGACTGAACGTCTTTACATTTTCCCGACTAAACTATCACTGTTTTATTCTAAACAAAAAAACCAACACAACACAAAATATGACACCTCGTTCAAAACTTGCTTGATTGTTCGTACATGACCGGAGTTAATCTATTGCCAGCCTGAACTAAATAAGGTCGACTTTAGCGGACAACCTTTACAGTACAGCCGATCGATTCTGTAAAAATCTCACCGTGCAAAGTTAGGTGAAGTCAGCTGTCAATAGTGTCAATCCCTAGCATTAATTGGAATGACAGCTCACTCCACGCTCACGTCACCTAAGTTTTCACGGTGAGATGGTTACAGAATCGCACTGCTGGGATGAAGATAGTGTGGGGGGACCAAATGATACAAAGTTATAATTATTATGTTTATTCCAAGCGAACGTGTTTACATCAACGCGCCTATACTATCACTGCTTTTCGAAACAAAAAAACGCCTAGAACTAATTTGAAAGGTAACGTATGCGACCAGAGTTATTTTCTGCCAGCCTGAACAACATAAAGTCAACTTTTGCAGACAAACTTTACAGTTCTCATTTAACTTTAGATGAGACTAGTTTGAACAGGCAATTTGGCTGTCGAGTTGCTTTTCCCATCTAGTAACCTCTAACCAAGAACCTTTCAATAGCCGTTTGTTGTTTCATGCTTGCTAATACTAGACCACAAATCTGCTTAACCTAAATTGCCCTACAATCACAATTATCCGCATTTTTATACTCGAATTCTCTTTACTCTCTCTTTATTACTTTTAAAAGAGTAACCGTGGAGTTTCTTGCCGGCTCGTCTCCATAGGAAACGAACAATTGGAACCGTGCACCTAGCTTCTGACGTTTCATAAGTGCCCATGTAAATAAAATATTTTGATTTTGACTCAAATTTCATACATCAAACAACTTTCTCAGTAATATTCTTGCAAGAAGTTACAATAGACCAGTTTTATAAACTTATTAATTACAGCTACCATAAACAGCTTCCTTCAATTAACATAGAGGCCGCGCATGCGTAGATCATTAACTGATTGTCTGCACTTTCCTTGAGAAAGTGTGTCTTGTGCTGTCGATAAATGAGACTACACGCTGCAGCGCTGAAGCCGCTGCCAGGATGTTAGGAAAGCTTGGATGACAACTAAATTAATCGAGAATGCAAATGTATGGCTATAGATCTGACAGTCGTTACAGGTAATCAGAAGCCCAAAAGTCTTACAACCAGTCTTACCAAGAATGATCGTGTTATAACTGGGTTATGGAGGTCAGATAGGCAGTCGCCCCATGTAAAATACTCGTATTCAGCTGAATCCGGTTAGACTGGAAGCCGACCCCAACATGGTTGAGAAAAGGCTGGATAGATTGATTGCAAATATATATGACTAATATAGGAATACATGATCAACCTTGAAATCAAGTGAGGTATCATCGGCTTAAGTATAGATTTATGAACTAGACACAGCTTCATAATATCACTGATGACAAAAACATAAAATTTTGGAGTTGTGCTTATCGGAGAGTTACAGGTTTTCAAAGCGAGTTTAACTTGCTTAGTGGTTATTTGCGCACCAACAGCTAATAGATAAGTAACTAAGATTTAATTCATGCTCATCAGAAAGTTTTCTCCTTACCACGTTTCATTCACACAACTTTAATCTCAGAAATCAGCCATAACTTGGCCAGCGAAAGGGGTTAACTAGACATGGACATAAAATGACAGGCGATCAGAAGCAATTAAACCCGTTACGTGTTGCTGAGGACTAAGTAATCATAGATTAGTTAGCACTTTAATTTCCGTTGCTATAATTCTTCGCTAACTACAGTTAAATGATTGGTGAAATCAAACAGTCGCTTAGGGCTGTCATTTCTACAAACACGCTTATGTCAACGCGTTGTGAGTTGCTTACAGAAGGCAAGCTTTTACAACCGAACATAATATGTATGTAGGCACTCCTGCATAGAACTCGGTTTGTCAGTGAATAAAGGCGGTCATGAGGATTCCCTTCAGTTTTCTTTTGTAAACGTATTAATTTCAATAATTGCCTATACAAGGTTATTTTAAATTGGCTAGCTAAACTCCGTAGACGGGATGTGTATCGATATCTTAACACGATAAAATAAAAGTATTTTTTTTAAGAGGTCAACGTCCGCTGTTATTGTTGTTACTTGAAGTATGAGTTGAGAAAAACTGTTTTCTTATGTTTTATCGTGTTTAGTCATCGACAACTATCACGTCTGCGATATATATACGTCCGCCCAAAAAATATCATCAAATTACCCATCGCGTCTACGGACTTTAGCCAGCCAATTTAAAATAACCCTGTATAAAATCGTCCATCCTTCACCGCACAACAAAATAAGCCAACTCAAAAGCTGCTGTCAAGTTAAGACGACATTCTGTCGCATTAAAGAAATTTTATTAAACGTGTTTTAAAATTACATGCAGCACAATCCTTTACAACACAAAGATGATTCTAAACGCGGCCGCGTTACTTGCGAAATGTCAAAGAGAATCAGTCCCAGGCAAGCTTGTCTTAAGTGTCACAAGAATCGTGTTGTGTTTTAATTTGTTTAGTCGATTCCCATGACCTTGAATTGTTTCCTCTGGCTGATTTATATCAGAGACCAGACTATTTACGATGTATTTAAATAGTTCTATACTATTTTGGGAGGTAAGTACATAGATAGCGGTTAGACAAATTGAGGAGTATATTAATTTGATAGCAGAACAGACTACCCACAACTTCATACTCCAGGTTTAGTCTAATTTTGAATTTATGTGTTTAATTCTTCCAGTAGCGGTAAGGCAAGGCAATTGAGACATTTAGCTGAGATAAGAATGCTAAGAGGGATGTGTGGTTTTGCACGAATGGATACAATAAGATATAGTACATAAGAAGTCTAAAAGTGGCACCAATAACTGAAAAGTTGTGTGCAAATCGGTTGTCATGGTGTGGGCATGTGAGGAGAAATGTGAAAATGTCGTGAGGAAAGGTTTGGGTGTGAATGTCGATGGTTATAAGAGTAGGGGAAGATCAAAGAAATGATGGATGGACTGTGTGAATGATGATATGGTTAGAAAAGGGGTGACTACCGAGATGACGACTAATAGAGAAGTATGGGAGAAAAAGACATGTACGTCGACCACAAATAAATTAGGATATGGGCAGGAGAATGATGACTTCTTGTAGTAGCAGTATAAATGTTAAAATCAAGAGGCTATTTGGGTGGAACATATTAATTATAGTTTGACCGAAACTGCTGTACCGCGCCTTTGGAATGCGCAGCGAGGCGGGACGAATGCGCGGGGAAGGGGGGGGGCGTGAGCGATGACGAATGAGCGGCCTGCACTGCCCCCCCGTCTCGCCGCACATACCGAAGGCGCAGTACAGCGGTTTTGGTCAAACTATAACACCACAATGAATAAACAACGACTTTTTCTCCTTAACGGAACAGATATTAAATGACACATTCAAAACAGTTTTACTCGAATATTAAAACACTGTCGTATAGTTACACAAGCTCCATCAATAAATAGTCATTTCTGGGTAAATAAATAGGTACTTTTGTCTCTGACTGTGTGAAATCACCAAACGGGAAAAAGCAAGCGTGATGAAAAAAGGATGCCCTATACCTTGGGGTATGCCAATACAAGCATGAACTTCGCTTGTTTTTGTAAGTACAGACTAATATATGATCATACTGAACAGTTTTCATTTTTACAAAACCGATCTAAATCTAGGGACCAGAACACGCGAGAAAATTAATGTCCTAAATTCGATTCCCAGCTCAGTGAAGTTGTAATTCGAGTTTCCCGTCAGAAAATTTACAGCCTGGAGTTTATAATTCTGAGCGATAAATAGCGACAAGCTGGCTTCGGGACCTACAATACCGTTATTTGCTATCTGTGGGTGTACAATAGCACACCTTAGCTAACCCTAGGATCAGTGCCTATTTACAGTCACGTCATAAAGTTTAAATTTGAATGTAGCAATGTTAGAGACGGTATCTTAAAGGGAAAGCCGACTGTGTAAAGGGTTTTCAACTTTTTTTAACAAAAACTTGATTTCTCCAGTGTCTTTGGTGCCTGTACTAACAAATCCTACGCACCTACTATACCCAGAAAATAACTACTACCTGATCTGCCTAGCCTTTTCACAACTATTTTTGGGGTCGGCTTCCAGTCTAACCAGATGCAGCTGAGGAACAGTATTTTACGTAGAGTGACTGCCGTATCACCTCCATAACCTAGTTACTGGGTAACTCGACACCCCTTGGTAAGGCTGGTTGTCAAACTTTTGGGCTTCTGACGACCCGTAACGACTGTCAGAGACCCATGAATGACAGCCGGGACTAACGGCTTAACGTGCTCTCCGAGGCACGGAGGGATCTTGGTATGTAAACATGGTCAACCATCCACGGACCAACCGCGGCAAGCGTAGCTGAACCTGATCGATCGAATCATGCAGCTATTAGAATTACTTAGCCACGAGCCCATTAAATCAACTACCTGTATTTTCTAAAACCAGTAGTGCAAAAGCCAATTGGTCGTCGTATCTGGCAATCGAGCCGTCGTCGAAGTCACAGGACAGTTGATGTGTAGGGATATATATATATTTTTTTTATTTGATTATCCAACAATTGTTTACACAACACTTACATTAAGTTTAATTGTATGCCAACATTAACAAGTGTAACAATTACTTATAGGCTAACACCACATACACAATTTTTGGTTAAGCAATTAAAATAATTCATAACATTAATTAACGATACAAAAATATTAAAATATAAATAAATTGATTATAACGATTACAAATTAATAACAATAACAAGTTCATAAAAATAGTATGAAATTGGTTTAACAATTAATAGAAAAAAATTAAAAGCTTTCAAATAAATTAAAATTAAAATCATTAATAAAAATAAATCCCATTAAAACTAAAATTAATTAGTTAAATTCAATTCTCTCATCATTAAAACATTCAAATAGATTCGGATAAAAATAAAAATAAATTAAATTGTAAAAAATCACGTTCTCTCATATTTAGTAGCATCTGGTGAGACTGGATTACAGTTGCGGCTGCGGGGTGATTCGATAACACACTAACAATAGGAATGGCTTTCAATTTGACAGCTCAGCAACGTTCGTTGTGTTATTTACGTTATTGAGCAGGCACATTTTTCAAACACATGAAGCAATGGATTAGGAATATCTTTCAAATTGATTCAGATTGTGATTAATATTGTGTTACGCAATTAGGGTGCTGGTCTGATTTAGTTTGAGCTTTTTTTATATAATCACCTTTAATGTATTCCCTTAATTTATTAAAACGGACCCACCCTTTTCTGTTTTTTTTTTTTTTCTAGCGTATGGCATTCGTGGGTTGCGGCTGAAAATGAGCGTATTTTGATACACCTTGTGTTCTCATGCCCTTTTGGCATTATAATCATTGTTTTCTGTTTTTTACAGTTTGATATGTATTTTATGCTGTAGTGCATTGTCAATAAGCGTTTATTGGCAATGCATTACAGCAAAAAAAATGTTTTCCTTTTTTTTTCTTCATTTTGGTTATAATAACGTTATGTTGCTAATGACACCAGAGAGTATCACCTCTGCTGAGTACAATTGTTGTGTTCCAATTTGAGGGTTGATAGGTCATATGACCAGAAAATCTACTGAGATGATATATAGGTACCCAGGATTTTGTAATAATATCTTTATTTAAAAGAGTGTCCTTGGAGTTTCTTGCCCATTCTTCTCCATAGAGATCTACGTTTTGGAATGGGCAACTAGCTTAAACTTTCTGACTAACTGACCGACTATTTAATTTTGACAATACAAAAGTGCCTGTAAATGTTTTAATTGAAATAAATGTTTTGAGTTTGAGTTTGATAGCTGTCAAAGATGTATGGAAGAAGAAGACATGCTGGCGCCCATACCCGAAACAAATTGCAATAACGCTAGAAAGATACTGATGATGAAGGCTGACCTGCAAATGACAACTATTGGTGATATTATAAAAGGCTACGTTTATGTCTGCGCATCTGTAAGCCGTGGTGGTCCGTCAAGCTGCGGAACAATTACTGGCTATTTTTAGCATTATTATGCCTAAGTCGAGGCAGGCAAGAAAGGGATGATAAATGACTGATTGTTAATCTTAATGTGTTCATTTTATTCCCAGATTAATATGCGAACCTATTCAAGTTGTTAATTGGATTTTAATAACCAGAACCTTAGCTCTTAACGGGGGACAACTCTATCCTTCAAAACTGCAAGCAATCTTGAGCTTTGTCGTTCGAAAAATAAAGTCTAAATTATAAATGCAAGATTGTGATAGTAATTGTAAGTCGGCTTAGGCCAGCCATATATAGTGAAGTTTATATACAGTTCATATATATATATTCAATTTGCTGTACAGTACAGGAGACCTAGTTACAGAACTATATTTTAAACGTTTAATGCACTCTTGCGCAAGTTAAGCACCAAATAAAGTGGCGTGTTAGACTAGATTTGTACAGCAACTGTAAAGCGAGATAAAGGACATTTAGTTGTGTGTAGAAGATATTATGTGTCTAATTTATTTGTTAGTGCGTTTGGTCTTGAGGAAACAAACGCAAGCGCTGGGACTGGATTCGATTTCTAAAGCCCTTCGAATGGTACTCAAACATGAATCATTATTCAGAACCATCAGATTTCTAATAAATACTTAATCTATTATTAAGTTTTAAAACAAGATTATTGTTTGAACATTGGTCTAGTAGATATACTGGCTAAGTAAAAAACATCAAAAACTGATTCAGGATTGTATGAGTGACGATACTAAACCTCGTCTAGCGCACACGTAACAGTCAGCCCCGAAACCATTTTCTTTTTTTGACGCGCAAACTGAAACCATGAATTCAGAGCCCCTGTAGCGTGGAAATTTTTTGTTATCAAAAATATCAAAAAATAATCAGCTGTTTCATAAAAAAGTGTCCGTACTTAATGTATGTGTACAGACGCCAGCAGGTCAAGCTACCCGAAACTGTCAAATTTTCCCAATTAACCTTGAACCTTAATGCTTTAGTGATAAAGTTGAAAATCTATTAAAGAAGTTTGACAGATTGTAGTAGCTTGATACTGCTTTTTAAATTTCAACGCAGTGGGTTTCAGAATCATGTACTGAATCCATGGTAACACGTTGCTCGTCGATGTCCCTGCCAGCCTGTATATGATTTTAGATCGGGGCCCCTTTCCTAGCTTCTTCTTTTCTAGGCAAAACAAAATCAACGCTCAAATTGGAACACAACAATATTGTTTAGCAGTAAATTATAAATCATATTTTATTTCTGTTATTTAGTAGTAAAACAGATTGGTTCTTATTACCTAATAAACCAAAACGTGGACTCTTACGGTACGGCTGGTCCATAAATTCAAGGTCGCTCAGCGAGCTATGGAATGAGCTATGCTTGGAGTCTCTCTAAGGAATAGAATCCGGAATGAGGTGATCCAGCAGAGAACCAAAGTTGTCGACATAGCTTACAGAATAAGCAATGGGCTGGCCATATTAGCCGTAGAACCGATGACCGGTGGAGTACACGTGGTCCTGAGTGGAGGCCGCGAATCGACAAACGTAAGGTAGAATGCCCGCAGGCTAGGTGGAGCAGCTGGATGAGAGTTGCCGAGAATCGAGCTTAATAGCGTGCAATTCCAGAGGCCTATGTCCAGCAGTGGACTACTGCAGGCTGATGATGATATTTGTAAATAAAACACATCGCATGCTTAATGGAACACTGACCCATTAGTAGATAGGTCAGATGTGATTTCCATTATGTTTTTACTCAGATCTCATCAATAGTTAATCATAGACGTTCAAAATACAAGTATTCATGATTAATATAAATCAGTTTTATTTTTATGCATCAACAAGTAGGTTAAGTCCTCATAGCAAGATCTCCATTTGCGATTTCCCAAAAATCGTCTTTTTTTGAGTTAAGTCAGTATTCCATTAGGCATGCGACATAATTAGGTCGGTGTTTCCTAACGGAATAGGTACTCTGAGAAGAAATACCGAAACAAACCCAGAGGTCACAGTCTCTATTAAAGCCCAAACATTACATTTTGGTCAGATGATACGAGTACCTACTGTCTGGAGTCAATGTTGAACTTCGTTTACTATTCAAAGAATTCAGATTTTAGAATATCCTTCATCCTCATCCTTTTTTAACATCTACGTAGAGCCTTCCGCAGTCCCAATGTTGACAAATGTAATTCTTCATGTCCAAAAATATTTCTTGTTCACATTTCTATGTTTGGCATATTCGATCGAGAATTCCTAAGCTGCTTCTCAGTAGAAAACTATGTCATATTATAAAAGCCTTTATACAATAATGAAATGAGTCTTGCAAGGAATAATTTGATTTTGGGTATAATTTGAATCAATTTGGTCACGTCACTTCAGTCTTACATTTTTGGATGGATTTTCCATGATCCATGGATATGTTTGGAATCTTCAATGGAATTTATATCAAATCATTAGAATTTTTTAATCATATTTTCATTATATTATTTAATCATTTGTGTGCCCAAGTGGCTGATCATGGAATGAACATTATTAGGTATATAATATGTAATTAACACCTGTATGTAACCCATGTATTACAAATAAACAATTTGATTTGAAAATTCAGAAGCTAAATTAACACCAAAATAGTCTTACAAATCATGAATGGACAACACGCAAATGAAGATTCCTAAGAAGGTACATCAAGCTAAGACTATTTGCCGGTAAATAACTTAAAGTCAACTCGAAATGTCCCACACACAGGTTTGAAGTTAGTAACATAACGTCGCCTCTGAATCAAAGTTGTTTAGAAAGTGTACTCCTAAGTTAAATATAACTTAAGTTACGACTAAGTCATGCAAATGAGACTTACCTATACACTGGTCCCCTTTTTCCTCACAGATTTGACGTAGAAAATGTTTTTCCACATTTTCAACTGGAGTCAAATCCTTCCATATCCAACATGAGAGCGGGTATCAATCACTAAACTCACAACCACTCATAGTTTCACTTAACACAAACTTAATTAAACCTCAACTTTAACCAACTTAACCGAAACTTAACACGTCGGAACCGGGATGACAATGTCCATGGCACTATGACAACTATCAAGTAGCACTTAACTGTTACGACACTTTAACTTGTTGTACGGCAAGTTAGAACTTTTGACGATATTATTTTTCAATAGTTTTTAAAAAATATGTCAAAATAATTTGACGTGTGCAAGGGGTCCCTATAAAGCGTTTGATGACCTCTAAAGTTGCTTTACAACTGAGTGTTGAATGCAAAGCGCACGGTTTCTCCAGCGCGCGCGCAGCTCGGTATGCGGGTGCGTCTGTGTGTGAGTATGTAGGAACACGACAACACGCACACATACAAACGCAGGCTGCACGGTTTTTGTCGATGTCCACGGGGCAAGTAACCTTAGTAGAATTGCGTTGTAGCTCGAGAATTGACGAAGGTATTTTTATGGATTTTCTAAATATGGGTAATATTAGTGACAAGTTTTCTGACGTGAGGATCTCTTTGTCATCAAAATAAGTGTTAAGTTACGCTGTTTTTATGATAAATCATACTTAAATACAAGTTTTTACAGTTAGTATCTTTAATTTGACTCTCCAAAGACAAACGCAAGAGATTTAATAACAATGTTTTAATAAACAGCTGGAAATACTTTTCATCTACGTTTTCTTTATTTATTTAGACATTATATAATTTGTGTTATTCTAAATTCATTAAATATGAATACAATTTTATTACAAAAATATTCATAAAAAGTTCTACAACAACGAACCAAAAGTTTCCAAGTTGCAACGCTGCGGTGCTGCGTCAAAGTTTTTCTGAAAGCTGCTGGTCGATGTCCCGCTAGTGAGACTCGAGCTTCGTCACCCTTCTCTCTTGCACTTTACATTAACCATACATTAGAAAGAGACGACCATACATCTTAAGACGCGCTTTATTTTTGCAAAACTTGAAGCGTTCTTACTACGATAATATTGATGGCAAGAATTACGGTCGTTTAGATATAACCCGACTTATTTTAAAAGCGCATTTGAATACCGAGTCTCTTTGATGATGAGTTACATCTTCTTTTGGTCACGTTGGCGATATTATTCTCGGCTAGTTTATATGGATAGCGGGCTGATTGGTTCGAATATAAGTCTATTGAACAGTTTCGATCAGTTCAAGACCATTTTTTGTTAGATAATCTAATTATGAATTGGTATGTAGATATGGTAGTCAATTGTATGTTGTATAGACTTTTGTCGTGGTCAGTTTATTAAAATAAAATATTTTTATATTGAATTATTGTATACATTTTGTTGTTGTTACGGTAAACTGAAATGACAGTGTACCTACTTAATAATAGCATGACAAAATCACAAAATTTAAATCGTAAACTCATTCATCTCATAACATAGTCATTTGAAATACGCTTTGCAAACTTTTCACCAAATGCATATTACTTTTTTCAATGCTTGAATTTTGACAGCAACGTCTTTCATGTCCTAACCCACCTGAAGCCTTTACATAACAAATGATCCCTTGCCAATTTGATCAGCTGACTCAAACACCCTCTATCTACCAATGACAAAAAAAAAACTAAATCGTTCCTCCAGCCTGCGCCCGCCGCATTGCAAGTCGTTAACTAAGATAATAGCCATCATCCCAATACGTGGTCAACCCACAACAACGTCAGTAATTTGTTAACCGACGATTTAAATAAAAACAACTTACGCAACTTGATGTTTATAACTGTTTATTTTTTCAACAAACTTCGCATTTAACGAGATATGCTATTAGATAATAAATACATAATGAGTACTTCAATGCTTGGTTTTTTGTTTAAATGCAGTTATCGGGTTAGCTAGAATCACTCGCCTAAGGGGTCTGCAAGATAATAATATTATTGAACGTGCTATTTCGCTGTAATTAAGATTTTAAAATTTCTCATGCGATAGTCCTGTACTTAAAAATATTGATAAAAAATACAGGGGTCAAGTTATTATTCATATGGGCGTTGCCAGAAGAATATCAAATGATTCGTACTCGAAAGTTTTGAATCTTTGTTTTTTCTATACTTAATCTTGAATACTCTACTGAACATATTTTTTGAATAACTCACCCTTTTATACACAGTAACTTCTTTCTTTTAAGACACATCATTAAACAATCCGACTTACGAGTTAGTAGATCGTGAGTTCGAACCCAGACAGGCACATTACTTTGAGTATTTAATTTCATCACTACTGCTCTCAAAACGGTGAAGGAAAACATCGTGAGAAAACGATATTGTGTTAGAACCAAAATTCGAAAACATGTGACATCCACCAACCCGCACAGGGCCCGCGTGGTGGCCCACTCCCTCAAACATTATAGGCTGTATGCTATTAAACAATTTTCTCAGGCCTTGAAGAAGTGCTTAGCCCCTCAAATCAGCGTAGCAAGGAGCTCATGAATATTCAAGGATTCACTAAAAATCAACGTTATTTTCGAACAGCCAGTGTTATTCCACCTATAAATATAATTAGGCCCTCCAGACGGCAGATGACGTCACATTCATGAGCCGTACGGTGAACCAATGAGATTACACAACCAGACAGGCCCAGGCGCATTCAGGTGAGCAGAACAGCGGAAATGGGATTACATTCCGGATAAGACCAATTTTAATCAACGGGATAGGCAGGGACGAAACTGTTCATGTAAAGACAGACTTTATTTATTTATAGGTTTGTACATACATAAAACATAATTACCCAGACACTAAACGTTTACTGCTGAACATTCCTGCTTTGCGAATTCCTGTCTTCTCGAGTGCGAAATTAAAAATCAATCGTTCGTACCACGCTTAACAAACAGATGGGCGTCAATGTTACACCTAGATCTCATCTACAAGTACACGATCTCTTATCGACACCCAGGGGAAGATAGTGGCTATTTCTATCATTCATAAGAATTAGACAGCTAAAAGTTATGTAAGGGCTGATTTTTCCATCGCCAGATTACTTTTAATTAAGGAATAAAATTGACAGTTTTTGTATGAAATAACTGTCAAAATTTCAAAATTATTCCACGAATAAAGTTATCAGAGGGGCAATTCTCGTAATTTTAAGAACGTTCACAGTCTGATCTTGGTCTCAATCTGTCAAAAATTACTCTAATTTCCCTACATTTTGACAAGTTTTTGACATTTGTTTGTCGCCGAGATGAGACTGCGACTAGATTTTTAACGTTTAAATTACGAGAATTGGCCTTCAGATGATTGAAAAATCAGCCCTAAAACAAGTGAATCTATTATAACAGTTCATCAAGAAATCCAAAGATTGATACAAAATATAATTTTATAACCGACCTCTCTTGATGATACTTTCGATGAATAATAATAAAATGTTGTGTGACATTCCTTAAACACTGCCGTCTCTTTCGCACACACGTCTACCACAACGTTAGAGTGAGACAGCGATACCGAAGGAAGCACTCCCTTATCGTTCATTCCAGGAATAACTTTCCCATAGATTGTGATGGCAGAGAGGTTATGCATTTGGAATGCAAAAAGTAAGGCGCGCATTTTATACGAAGCGGTCATAAGTCATAATTTGACCATAACATAATCAGATGATTAGTTAAGGTGTGCTTACAATGTAAGTACCACCTCAATCATTGTAAGACATATGTAGATTTTATACGTGTAGTTTGCATAGCTGAGGGGCCCGTGGCTAAATAATAACAGCCAAACAGGTCGATCGATCAGGTTAAGCTACGCTTGTCGCGGTTGGTCTGTGGATGGGTGACCATCTTTACATACCTAAACCCCTTCGTACCGCGGAAAGTACGTTAAAACGTTGGTCCCGGCTGTCAGTCTTGGATCTTTGACAGTCGTTACGAGTAGTCAGAAGCCCGAAAGTCAGACAGCCAGTCTTACCAAGGGGTATCGTATTACACAGTAACTATTCCCAACTATTTTTGGGGACGGTTTCCAGTTTAACCGGTTGCAGCTGAATATCAGTATTTTACGTGGAGCGACTGCCTATCTCTCCTTACGTTATGTATGTTGAAAACAGAGGTCGATATCGTTGGCCAACTTGCGTATCACACTAACAATAGTGTGATACGCAATTACCCCACAAGTTGGCCAACGATATCGACCGATAGCTATTGTTAGCAATGGCTTTCATTTTGACAGTTCAACAACATTCATTGCGTTATTTACGTTGTTGAGCAGACAAATTTTTCGAACATCTGAAGCAATGGATTAACAATATCCTTCAAAATGATTCAGATAGTAATTGATAGTGCTTTACACAATTAGGGTGCTAATTGAAAAACGTCTTTGAACTAGTGTCACACCCAAAGGCGATGCGATGCGATGCGTTTCCGAACTTAAAGGCAAAGATAAAAATTAGCTAAATTACCTATTCCCTTCAAAAAATCTGGTCCAGCAGCAGAAGAACAGGAGTTCTATCTTCTCTGGAAGATCACTTTCACAAGTAGCACTTTTGATTGATAATAATTAATGATTAAACGATGTCTCTCTCCTGAGAGTGAATTTTTATCGTGATTATACGAGCGCCTCATCCGAAGAGATTAGTAATATCACACCTGTAATAGTGCATGTAGTGTGTATATGTGTGAAGTCAGAAAAACAAAAAGTCTAACAACCAGTCTTACCAAGGGGTATCGTGTTGCCCAGTAACTGAGTTGTGGAGGTTATAGCACTAAAACCGACCCGAAAAGGCAGATTGATTGATTGAGTAACACATAATGGCAATCATTTCTGCACGTAGCTGAAAGAAAAACTTCTTGGTTTTTTTATCTTCTTTATATACATCTGTCAGACTTTTCAGCTCTGCTTCATCTTCGTTCACATTTTTGTGCACGACCACTGACACACATCCTACTAATAATATTATAAACGCGAAAGTTTGTATGAATGGATGGATGCATGGATGTTTGTTACTCGTTCACGCAAAAACTACTGAACGGATTTGGATGAAACTTGGTTGCTTGGATGGTTTATAACCAGTATTAACACATAGGATACTTTTTATCCCGATATTCCGACAGTATCGAAACGTATGCATAGTTTTAGATAAAAATGCCAACAGTCAGGCCGTTGAGAGAATGCGTTCCTGACACCTGTCAGTGCGACGAATCTAGTAACTGATAAAGATCAAATTCGCGAAACACTTTCGTTCGTTTGTATGAAACTGACAGGTGTCAGGAACGCATTCTCTCGACGGCCGGACTGTAAAAGGAAACCTTCAAGAAGATTTAGACGATCTAATGCGCAAAATATGAAAACTACAACGCCACGTCCAGAAAGACGTGTTCTATTGATTGATAATATTATTGACACTGACAAGAATTCAATACATATCAATTATTCTATTAATTCACTTCCCAGTCTATGCCACCTGCCAGTCCTGCTGATCCAGTATAAGAAATCGAGCGTGAAGACTATCTTAATTCCTATAAATATTAATGAAACATAATCCTTTACTTCGTTTGAATAAAATGACTAAGTCAATTTGTTTTATACCACTCATTTTGAAATTGTAATATTCTGCGTACGACTAGTTATTCTAATGGTGGTATAAATATTTAAGTGGGGTTGTTAATATTATATTTATTACAACACTAGCTGTGCCCGTGACTTCGTTTGCGTGGATTTAGAATAGAAAACAATAATGTGTCTCTTCACTAAGTATTATTCTAAGATAAAAGTAGCCTTAGTTATTTCTTATAACATTAGCTATCTGCCAGTTAAACTCCCGTCAAAATCAGTCCAGCCGTTTCAGAGATTAGTCGGAACAAACAGACAGAGAGACAGTCAAAGACTTAAAATGTTTTTTTTTTGTTCTAAGTACCTACCGTAAGTATTTTCATATTATGCATTTAGAAAAAAGCTGTCATTTTGACATTACAAACAAACAGACGCTCCAATTTTATTTTATTGTATAGATACATTGCAATGGTTAAAATTTATTAAAACTAAATACACAAACTAATGTTCAAGTTAAAATTCTAATACTACATTGCAGCCGACGAAAGAATGCGTTCTTGACAAAACACGTATTCGTTTGTATGAAACTGACGGGCAGTTTCATACAAACGAATACGTGTTTTGCGAATTTGATCTTTATTAGCTACTAGAATTGTCAGAGCGACAGGTGTCAGTAACGCATTCTCTCGACGGTCGGACTGTAAGTTAAACTAAATAATCAAATATGCGACTTTTGCCACATAAAAACCTTGTATTGCCATGTCTCGTCTCTTGTTATATAAAGAGGGAATCAAATGATAGTCAATATTACGCACGGCTACACATCAAGCTATACATAACCAGTATAAGCTGACTTCTGACTGTACGAAAAACCTATACAATTCCCCCCCCCCCCCCCCCTCTATAAGCTAAATGGCTGGCTCGAAAAATCTGAAAAAATTCATGATTTACGAGTATCATGAACTTTGAAGGAAAACTATAACGTCTTAGATAACTTTGTTAGTTCAGGAGTTATAGAGCCTAACTTGTAAAATGCGCTTACTTGGAAAACTTCGTACAAAAATAACGAAATAATAAGTAAACATATAAAATATTAAAAATAAAATCATAACAATTATCTATTGGACATACGGAACCCTTCGGCCGCGAGTCCGACTCGCACTTGGTCAGTTTTAACCTAGGATACAGAAGCAGTTTTGGTTATTACTTCAAACGCAATAATGTTCAACCAACACGTCTATGCACAAAAAAACTGTTTAGAAATAATTGTCGTGCCAATTCCCTAAACAAAAAAAGTCTAGAAATATACTATTGTACGCCCACGGCTCCCTTATGACGATATTAACACACAAAGTGATAGGGTGTCAGTCTAGCGCCATTTATCAGCCAATTCCAGCCTATGGTTGTCTTTTTTTTCTAACAGGAGGACCCAATTACACTCTCTGCCTGACTGCCTATTGAGGTCAGTGTACGATGGGCTACAGTATATATGTATGGGATATAGTAGTTTCTATGATCTGCGCAGTGGTGACGGCTTCGACTTACGTGTTGAAGATTTTGGGTTTGAACCCAGACAGGCGCTTTACTTTGTGTAAATAATTTAATTACCACTGCTCTCAAAACGGTGAAACGGTTTCCTCGCGATGTATTCCTTCACCGTTTTTCCTAGACCCAAAAATGCAAAGACATATGACATGTACCACCATGTTCATAGACAAAACTGAGATAACAATAGTGTTTATTATATTTCTATATTTATATCTGTAATTCATATGGTGTAATAAGTATGAAAATATCGTGGGGAAGTTTTGAGTATGAATGTGGATGGCTATAAGACTAGGGGAATTCCAAAGAAACGATGGGTAGACTATGGGCAAGATTATATGGATAGAAAGGGGGTGACTCCCGAGATGACGACTAATAGAGAAGTATGGAAAAAAAAGACATGTCGCGCCGACCCCAAATTAATTGGGGTATCGGCAGTATGGATGAGTCTGGCACAGGGACGTGGGGATCGGCATATGAAAAGAAAGGCCTATGCTCAGCAGTGGGTGAAGTCAGGCTGTAGATGATGGTGATAATGATGGGCAGGAGAGTAATGAAAAGTATTCTATTCTATTCTGGTTTAGTTCGTGTTGGATATGTACGGGTGAACAAGAATCAAAAGTCAATGTTGAACGCACTGCACATGTATAATGTCCGTACACAGCACGATGTGTATATACACACATATATACACAGAAGGAGTAAAGACAGTGGAAACACAATAGATAGAACACGATCACAAATCCACAATAACTACAACAACTGCGAGAACGTTACTAGTGGCGTATTTCTGAACTATGTGGTAGAGATGAACCTTACACTGGATAATGGCTGGATAAGTAAAGTTAGCAGATTCAACACTGATGGACAATCTGCACGGCACATTCACGAGCGATAAACTCTAAAGTGAAACAGAGAGACAAGACAACGGAAAGAAACACGTTCCTACAGAGTTTCTATAGTGTTTAGTGCCTAATGTAATCATGTTATGTTAGGCATTTACTGCATTTTACTAAGGTAGTAAATGTTACCGGTGATAAAAACATTGATTATTTTCTTGCGATTAAAGTATTGGAAAGGTGAAATTAAAGGTAGACCTTGATTAATGCTAGGTACACACGCAGCGACTCGGCTGGATTTAAAATCCAGCCAGTCTATTCTGTAAAACCACGCCGTGAAAACGCAGGTGAAGTGAGCTTGGAATGAACTGTCAATAGTGTCAATCCCTATTATAGCATCGTGGAATGACAGCTCACTTCACTTAAGTTTTCACGGTGAAATTACAGAATAGATCGGCTGTTCTATTCTGTAAAAATCTCACCGTGAAAACTTGAGTGAAGTGAACTGTCATTCCACTTGTTACTATAGGGATTGACACTATTGACAACTCACTTCATGCTCACTTCACTTAAGCTTTCACGGTGAGATTTTTACAGAAAAGACCGGCTGACGTTTTGGTAGCCGATTTGTCGCTAGATATGTTAAAATCTGTGTGTGGCCGTGCGATTTTAAAATCGCCGGCGACATAAGTCGTTGCGTGTGCACCTATCATCGCACGACCTGTTACCCATGGCTTCGTTCGCTTACTCATTATAGGTGTCCCCCGGTTAAACCGTTTGGTGTTCAGATTTCCAAAATCCTTTCTTAGTGAATCTAAATGGATGTGGAGCTGACTCATAAACTATGCTCCACCTATCTACTACTATCCTGCCCTGTGTCCAAAAACCTGCAGCCAAACGGGGGGCCTAAGAAGGCCGCTTTAAGCAATACCTCTAAAAGCTATTCTTTTCTTGAATTCCTAGCAGATCATTAGCAATTCCTCTAATTTTCGCAAAATTTCATTTCATATTTAGTGTAAATATTGCCGCGTGAAAAAAACAAAAACCGTAATTTTACCGGTAAATTTTTCATTACAGTTTTTATTAATCAAATTGGTTTTTTATTTTTTATTTCTACAGTTTAAATGTTATTTCATTGTGATATGAATTGCACACAGATCATATTATGAATTGTCAGTTTGTGACGGTTTTATGATTTTTAATATGATTCATATTGTTATCCTATTATGATTCTGCCAAAGTGGCTTTTTTAGGCACCCTTTTTTTTTGGGTGGTTAATCATCAAATGACCCCTCCCGCTCTGGGCGGAGCAGAAGGGAGTGTCAGACTTTTACTGACTAAAACCCACCCGTGTTCCTTCAGTTGCTTGTGCCAGGGTCCACGGTATCTCTTTCGAACAACCCGCAGCCCCGGCGGCTTTTTAGGCCCCCTGACCTCAGCGCTGCCACCGATAACGCCGTGGAAGTAGCGAAGTTTTGGGCCAGTAATATTTGAACAAATGTCCTGCCAGTGTTATGAAGAAGAAGTGCATCTCTACATCCTTTAAAAAACATTAGTATTCCAAATTCAGTGTTCATATTGTGCCTTTTGCTCTTAAAACTCTGAAGGAAAGGCATTCCTAGAACCGAAGACATGTCAGTGTGACATCTACCAACCCGCACTGGCCCGCGTGGTAGATTACAGCCCACTCTCGAAGAGAAGAGGCCAGTGTCCCAGCAGTGGGAACATTATAGGCTGATTATGCTATTGTGCCTTCTTTCGTTTAGTTGTTTAGGAGTCACAGAATAGTAAGATTTCATATTGAAGCCTTAAAAAGTTATATACTACGCAGTACAATTCTCTTCAGTTTATTATAGGGGACTCCATAAAAACTTCTTCAGCACTATACAGGGTGGCAGGGAGCCATGTCCCTCGCGTCCATATGCGAAAACTGTAACCATGAATTCAGCACATGATTCTAAACCCCTAGTGTAGAAATTTTTCGTCGGTAATTTAAAAAAATCTGCCGTTTCATAGAAAGTGCAATAGGGTACTTGCCTGGGTAAAAAAATAATTATTATATTTAGTCCGTCAGTTAGATTATCGAAAAATAATGGACACGTATTTTTTCTTTTGTCAATCAAACAAAAAATCACAACGTTAAAGCGCGTCAAAATTTGGGAGTGGGGGTCGTGACGTCACTTGCTTGCAAAAGTGTCGCAAGCAAGTGACGTCACGCAGAACTTTAACAGGCGATATCTTCATCATTTTTTATATAACAAAAGAAAAAATACGGGTTTAATATTTTTTGATAATCTAACTGACGGACTAATTAGATTTTTTTAGGAAAATAGCCTATACCTACAAAATCTATTGAAGAGCAATTTTTTTTATAACTTACAAAAAACGCTATGCAAGGTGGTCCAGAATCATGTACTGAATCCATGGTAACAGAAGGCCAATTTCAAAATCTAGTCGCAATCTCATCTCAGCGACAATCAATGTCAAAAACTTGTAAACAATGTAGGGAAACCAGAGATATTTTCGACAGATTGAGAGTGAGATCACACTGAAAACGTTCTTAAAATTACGAGAATTGTCCCTCAGGTTGCGCGTCAATGTCTGTGCCACCCTGTATTATTACAAAAATCCTCATCCAGCAGCCCTGCCTGTAGCGATCAAATAACTTTTTATAATTCTTACAGCATATCTAGCAATGTACGTAAACCAGGAAGGAACAATGGAATACCCAAACAAATATTGTGTTTATAATTTATGACATATTCCAAGTAAAATATGGCCCATACAATGGAGTATTCGGCTTGTATGAACATATATTCCGAAGACATTTATGGCCTTTCTAAAATTATTTTATATCGCTGTATGTTTTGTTGATATCTGTTTAAGTAGCCAGTAAATATAATTTAGGTAAGGAACAAAATAATATTGTCGTAGGAATCTCGTATGAATGTGGAGGCGTCCATTTTGTTGTGCGCCAACTAAGCTAAGCTCAGACTGTGGCTGTCTTTGTCTAACAAGCGGAACAAGAAAGGGACGACAGAGATTTTGAGCGGAATATTTTTTTTATGTAAAACTGCAGTGTTTTCAGTTGCCTTTCTCTGTTGTATGCAGATGTTATCCCAACGTTTTTTCTTGTGTTTTACCAATTATTAATTACACTCGAATACCTACATAATTAGAATACCATACATCCCAAACAAAACGAGAACAAGATTCTCTATTCGGCTTTAAAATAAAAGTGCTTCATTTTTTTATTCAGGGAATCAAACCCAAAACCATTATCACATTCCGCCACTGCGCCACTCACGTCTAATTTATGGGCATACTCACAGCTACACAGCGAAATAACGATCCGCAATCGATAAATAACAAAAAACTCAGTCAAAATAAATCAACGTTTATCGATAATCTTCAACATCGATTGAATCGAAATGCGTATCGATAGGGAACGGTACCCGCCTGGGGCACAGAATGCTTACTATACAGAAACTTTATTGCATATATATTGTTCTAAGCGCTCGCACACATGGGCAATGTTTGTTTAAACAGAATTTTG
This sequence comes from Apamea epomidion, assembly GCA_947507525.1. Taxonomy (NCBI): domain Eukaryota; kingdom Metazoa; phylum Arthropoda; class Insecta; order Lepidoptera; family Noctuidae; genus Apamea; species Apamea epomidion. Next base: position 13,640,956 of record OX382248.1, read on the forward strand.
AGTGCACGTGGAAGTCACCTGCCGAAAAAACGCGTCGTGAAAAATTAGGAGAGGAGCTGTCAATCCATAACATCAGGTGGAATGACAGCTCACTCTACGTAAGTTTTCACGGTGAGATTTTTACACAACAGACCGACTGGCATCTGGTAGAGAGTGTAAGCGCACCATGCTCATGTTATGACAACGATTGTAACAACTACCAACTAGCGATAACTGACGAAGCAGACAATCTCTTCATAAGGTACAGGATTTGAAGATGACGACTTGCAATAATCCCAATAAAGGCACAGTACACACCAAGCATTTCGTGGTGAAAACGACTATGCAAGGCCACCTTTGCAGAATCGAAAGTTCATAAACAGACATTCGACCATCAATTTTGACAGATTGAGATCTCACTACATTTTTGACAAGTTTTTGACATTGATTGTCGCTGCGATGAGATTGCGAGTTGAATTTGAACGTTTTTTTTTAACGGAATCGGCCTTCTGACTGTAAACGTCTTAAAAATACGAGATTCGCTCCTCAGATCAATGATGATAAAATTGCAATTTTTTCATACTTATTTTCCACGATAACTATTTAATATCATTCCGACGCGAAACCAATAGTCATAAGACACTTCCCCCCTTGCTCGCCGCAAATTTCCATATAGTGAAATCCTTCACATGTGTGAGTGCATTTCTCCCATATGTAAGAAGTAAAGTATCTGTACCACACAGTATCTGTGGAGCCGCCGTTCATTAGCGGATGACGTCACGAGGCTCGTCCACCCGCTACCAATCGTTAACCTAATTAAAACATTCTCCAGGTTCGATTATCTGGCTGCACCGATACATGCATTATGTGGTTTTTATATAACCATGCATTACATAGTGTATGTGGAGATAAGTGAGTGAATACGTGTGTGTACTGGAGTTATTGGTGAGATATAATGGTTTTTGGTGTTCTGTGGTGGCAGTGGAACTGAACCGTTTCTCTTCTCTTGTTCTTTCTGGCTCTGTCTCGTATAGGGTCTTAGCATTATGCTGAGCGATGGCCGTTTTGCGTGGATGTGACGCATGTTTACCCTCAACTTGTTATTTTTTTTTGTGTGTTTGTGTTCTTTTTTATGCTTCATGTTTACAGCAAATAAATGTATTTCTTTCTTTTCTTTCTTTTTTTCTTGTGAGAGGATCAGCTATGCTAGAACACCTTTGAGCTTTGGGTAGAGCAGAGGTGTACCTATAGTAAACCCACATCTCGCCAGGTGTCTTAGTTACGCAATAGGGGGCGAGCCTATTGCTATCAACCGGGCACACATCTAGCCCCTAGGCAACCCTAATTCTGAACTCAATAAGAATGATAGTCCGTCAGCAAGTTGGCAGCAAAGTTGACTGTTCGTATAGCGGACAAAAAACATTCACAACGTGACATTCATACTGTGGCACTTTTGAAAATATGTAGAACGCGGCTGCTGTGGCTAACTTAGAAAGACTAAGAACTCTTTTTGTGGTCTTTTTTTTCGCTTAACTTGTGTTATCGTTCTTCCCATGGGGGTAGGCAGAAACTACGGAATGCCACCTCCTTACATACTCCGCTTCGTTTACATTCATACAACAGAGGGGCAATCCTCATAATTTTAAGAACGTTCACAATCTGATCTCAGTCTCAATCTGTCAAAAATACGTCTAATTTCCCTACAATTTGACAAGTTTTCGACATTTTTTTATCGCCGAGATGAGACTGCGACTAGCTTTTGGACGTTTTAAATCACGAGAATTGGCCTTCTGGTCATACACACATAGGTGTAAGTAATGTCCAAGATAAACTCAGAAAGTCCATATTATGAATTGAAAAAGTCACATTAGTACTTTGCCAGATTTGAACCCACAACCTCGTGCATGAGAAGCGATGCCTTAACCACTGGGCCATGAATAAAAAAAAGTCGAATTAAAAACTTTGCACTGCGTTTGATACCTCCTAATAAAGCCTACGGAACACTAATTGCGAAAGCACGACATGCACTTGACTGCTTTTTTTTTTCATCGTCGTCGGATCATTTCGTTAGTTATGAAACTCTTCGGTATTGCCTAATTGTTTTTAAGCCCTCGTTTAAAATAATTATGAACTACAGAAAGGCATTCTGTGTAATTAATATTATGTTATAATTAATTTTGAAATGTTTTTAAATCATAAAACATCGTGAGGTAACCTGGACTTACAGTTAATATGTATAAGTCTGAAATCGCCAACCCGTCTTGAGCAAGCGCAGTGATCAATGATCGTGCCTTCTCTGTATGAGAAGAGGCCTTTGCCCTGCAGTGGGACAGTAATTAAAGAAGGGCTGGTATTATTATTATTTCAAATATATTTAGGCTGGTTATCTAGCTGACACAATATATTCAAGTTTAAAATCTTATCTATAAGACGTTAAATGTGGTAGATGGCGTGATTCTACGAAATTAAGTTTAACCACATAAGTCATAAAAATATAAATTCATTTGATTATGTTTAGATTATATAATTATGACAATTAATTAAATAAATTGGAGCATATTCGGTATTTTATACTTAAATATAAAAATATAGATTTGCATTTACACTAAATAGCTTTTAAAAGAACCAGAAAATAATTTAAAAATAATATATTTACATAAAATATAAAAGAATTTTTGGTAGCACATAAAAGTGACATGGTGTCTGTATTATTATCAAACATTTAGATTTTATCTGATTTAAAAGGTGCGAGCGCGTTTATGTCTTTTATATGGAGCGTATCAAACGAGTTCTCGTACATGCAAAATTTTGTTTTATCAAGAAGTTAACTAAAGATTTAATATAAGTATTGTTAACTTAATGGTTGATGAAGAATCAAATAAGGGCCGGTTTGTTGATCCGTAGTTAAACTCAACCAATTGTTAAAAATAGTAAAGAACTAATGATTAATTTTTTGCAAAATGTGTTTTTTGATCAATTGTTAGTTTATCTAATGGTTATTGTTTTAACTATCAGTTAATTATTTCACCATAAGCAATGATATTATATCATTAGATAAACTAAAAATTGATTTAAAAAAAAACACATTTTGCAAAAATTTAACCATTTTTGACAGTTGGTTGAGTTTAACTACGGATCAAAAAAGTGGCCCTAAGTGTGGTCTATCATATTTATGATAGGACAACTAATGATGACAATACAATGCGGTGTGGTATGTTATTGCCTGCCTCATGAGAGTATGGCGTAACTTTAGGCACGTGGGTTTGATAATTACAGGGTGGCAGGGACATCGACGCGCAACGTGTTACCATGGATTCAGTACATGATTCTGAACAAAACAAAGTGTATGGAACAGCTTACATTTTGACTGTGTAGGTTTTGCACTTTTCTATGAAAGTCCTGGTTTTTTTTTTTCTAACCTAAGCAGTCTAGAATCTTGTGCTGAATTCGTGGTTATACTTTACTCGTTCATGTCCCTGCCATTCTGTACGAATATTGATATTTTAGTCTCAGTATGCCTCAAGGGTTGACTAGTAGAAAATTCCAGAAGCACAAAGATAAAACACAGATATCTTAGGTTTCAATCGTCACTTAACTAGCATAAAATAAAAATTATAAATCATCATGTTAACCCTATTAACTGTTTAAAAAACATGATCCTCCTTTTGGGCTTCGCAGCAGTTGGCTAAAAAAACAAGAATCATCAACTCCGAACGCAAATGTTAAATTAAGCAAAACAAAAGAATGTGTGTGTTTCTGCCCACGCTCGTCGTAAAAGCCGATTGAGTCAATTCAGAATACGTTTAATGTGATGCGTGGGAGCATATCATTTGTTACCGACGTTACTGCATTTTTGCAATATCCAATCTTAGAGTTATGTCTTTAAATGTCACATGCCTTAGGTTTACCACAGCGGTTTGGCATTTAAATTAATGATCCACAAAAAATAATTAATGGTGGAAATTTGTAATGATCGTGTTTGAGTTACGTCATTGGTTTAGAGTTTAGACGCTGGGGGCGATTGCTTGGCATGGAGTTTTGACGTTTCTTCTAACATACATAACATCACGCATAAATTCCCCGAAGGAGTAGGCAGAGTTATAACTATATTACATACACCCACATTTTGCTAGTTTTATTTAAGTCTCATTAATAGGAGGCAAGCTTATTGCCATGCAGAATGCATAATCACCCTATAATGTGCCCATTGCTGGAAAAAACTTTTTTCCAGCAGTGGGAACATTATAAGCTGATTGGATTGGCCTCCTCTCTGTGAGAGAGAGTGGGCCGTCCCGACGCGGCCACCACGTGGGCCCAGGGGCTCCAGTCTCGACATTCATAGCGATCGCTTTACGAACGAATTCGGTCGCAAAGTCCCGGATTGAGAGGTGTAATGTATGGAGTGACAGGACTTTGCGACCGAATTCGGTCGAAACGCGATCGCTATGAATGTGTCGAGACTGCAGCTCCTATGCGGGTGCGGAGGATGTCACATGTCTTCGAATTATTGCCATGCTACTTAAAGATTCCAGATGGAAAATAACACTTTGCCCGGCCTGGCAATCGAACCCAGGACCTCATGCTCAGCAATATTTTTCTAGTTTAGGTAAAATCTTGGGATTTTTCTGGAGGGGAAGTCTTACAGTATAGCCCCATTCCGGAGTTTGAATTTTATCGCTGGATGAATGAATTCGATGATGAATTGAATTTCATAGATTGTGTCCCACCAGCAAATGAACGATTAAAATATCCACTTCCAAAAGAGACTTTAATTTTAAAAAAAAAACATTGTTTCATTTAAAAACTTTAGTGTGTCCGATACATCCAGAAAGGTTTTACCAAAGAAATATGCGATCCTAAAACTTGTCTCAAAAATTTGACTTCTCGTGTGATGAGTGTTTTAACCCACAAAATAAGGGTGACAATTAGAGACTCCTAAGCAAATAACACCTTTTTGAGTTTTACACAAAGAACTGGTAATGGAAAACCCACCTTGGCAAGAAACTATTAACAACTAAATAGTTTTTGACCGCGACTTCGTCTGCGTGCAATTTCTGGTTCCTCAACCCACCCCCCGTCGTATGGCATCGCCTGCGCGCGTTATTATTTCGTTGTCACTTAGCGTCCTTTCTGATTTTTTTCTTTTTGCTCGGCTCCTACGTGCCCTAGCGTAATGTTAAAGCCTTTCTCAAGAATTGGGCTGTCAAATACAAAAATATTTTTTGAAATCCGTCTGGTAGTTCCAGAGATTAGCGCGTTCAAACAAACTCTTCAGCTTTATTGTTAGTATAGTAAAGATATATAGAAGATAAATGTTTTAATAATATCTCCATTTGGCTTGCAACTCTGGAAATCGAAAGACAGAAGATACCTACAATCTTATGCCTTGTCCTTAAAGCTCAAAATGCAGTGGCAAATTTGCGGTAAGTAAAACCGAAGAGCTCAGGACCGCACGGACGATTTATCAACGCGACGATTTTTTATGGCGCACTGGATTTTCCACTTTTGATGCTGAGCCGAACGTTGAAAATCCAACAAAGCGCATTTCAGCGCCTCAATAAAACACACTGTTGGATTTTCAACTCTCGAGGCTAAACAGTGCATTGAAAATGCAGTGCACGATAAAAAATCGCCCATGGTTCGAGGGTTTATGCAACAGCTACAGAGGTAGGGCCCCCTATTCCCAGCGTTTAGGTTTTATTTTCTCAATAGACATTCAAAAATGTTAGTGCCGCCCGGTGCGCTTTTGTTTTATGCAATTGTTTAGTTGCATAACTGGTCGAGTTGGGCTTTGACAATGCAACAACTGGAACTATACACACGGTGTAGAAATTCAGTCAACAAAAAGAGTTAGGTACCAGAGGGGCAATTCCCATAATTAAAAACGTTCAAAATCTAGTCGCAATCTCATCAGCGACAATCAATGAAACTTGTCAAAAAATGTAGGGAAATTAGAGGTATTTTTGATAGATTGAGACTGAGATCGGAGGGGCAATTCTCGTAATTTTAAGACCGTTCACAGTCTGATCTCAGTCTCAATCTGTCAAAAAATACTTCTAATTTCCCTACATTTTGACAAGTTTTTGACATTTGTTTGTCACTGAGATGAGACTGCGAGTAGATTTTGAACGTTTTAAATTACGAGAATTGGCCTTCAGACTGTGAACGTTCTTAAAATTACGAGAATTGCCCCTCAGGGCTTTGCTTATCCAGTAGGTACAGTCAGTCTCAAACAGATGTGTGTACCGGCCGAATAATTCATTTCATTACAATTAATTGTGTTCCATAATACTGTTACAAAAGTAAAGAAAATATACCTTATAGGGATAACAGCAAATATACGTTTGTCCGCTCAGAAATACAGGACCAAATTAAATATCTAAACATGACAAAGCCACAAAAAAATTGTAGATATATCTTAATATATTTATAATTCTTATGTGCGTGTGTTTATCGCCTAACTCCTTCTAAACGGCTGGACCGATTTCGATGAAATTTTGAGTGTATATTTCAATGGGTTCCTGGATGGTTTGAAAACACAATTGGCCTCGATCGGGCAGGACGACGTCTGCCGGCTCCTCCAAAAACTGTTTTTTTGTTTGTTAAATTCATAGACGTGTTGGGTATCGAACTATCGATAATTATCTAATTACTATAAGACAAAAAAAAACTGATTTTCTCAACTCATAATTCAACTTAACTACAAGCGGTTGCTGACCCAAAACAAAAAATATCATCAGAACTTTTTTTTGTCTTATAGTTTTTACCCATCACATCTGCAGAGTTTTGCTAGCTAATTTGACCTTGTAATTTAGGTTCTCTAAGATATCGTTCACACAGAACTGATGCCCTGAGACAGTGAAGCGGGGTCGCGGCAGACCACGTAGGAGATGTCGGGAGGAGTTGGATAGGTTCCGTCCAACCGGGAAGGTGGACGCGCGGGCTCGTGATGGAAGGAGTGGAGGGACGCATTTGCCCAGGAGTGGGACAGCGTAGAATATTATAAAACAAAAAGATATCGTTCTGCAATCCCCCCGACCCTTGCTCGATGAAGCTCCAGCCCGCGCCGTAGCTGAGCCTGTAACTTTAAACCCCCGACTGGGACCTCTGGGTTTGTTTCGGCCTTTCTTCTCAGAGATCGTCTTAGGAAACGCCGTGCTCATCAAAGCATTCATAATAAAAATTCGATCCAGCCTGTCCCAACTTGCTGCTCTCTCTCAGCGACGCCCTAAGCAGAGGTTCGTACCCCACAGGGGGTGCCCTTAGCGTGCAGTCGCTTAGTTTTTAAGCCCTGGCTGGAGGCTTTAAGTTTACTTAAGGTAACCACAGGATAATCCGGTTAAGTAGTCACGACCTCTCTAGGTCAACTAGGTGATGCCATTTACAAAAACAAAAAACATCTGCAATCCCAACAAAAAGTTTCAAGTTCCATTACCCCGTATGCTCCTTCTAGCCCCGTCCGGCGCCATGCAGTGACCCACTGAGAGAGTTATTTATATCGCGCGGCAGATATTTCACATTGTTATGTTTACCAACAGTTACCAACGGTTCGCAACCAACAATGGACACTACAACATTATTAAGCACATACTTATTCAATTTGCCTGATATGGCTTTAAGATCTTGTTTGAGGGTAGACTGTTTTGTAAGAAGATTTCAATGTGGGTAAATGGCGGCTTTGATTCGCTGATTCCTTGATCGTGTAGAGTAAAGCTGCGTTTACTTACACCCGTTTTTTAAAGGCTAATTCTTCATCACAGTTATGTCAAGTGATCAGAGGATCAACTCCCTTATCTTTAACAACATTCAGCACCCAATCGGTCTCAATCTGTCAAAAACATCTCTAATTTACTTTCTTCAACGAACACTCACTTCACACTCCCACTCACTTCTTCTACTTCTTCTCACTTTTTATTTCTACTTCTTCTTTTTTTCTTCTTATAAACAAATAAATTATACTTATACTTTCTTTTTTTCCGTGGGTTATCCTCATGGATACCCTTCGTCTGGGGAGAACGGAGGGTTATATCGGACTCCTACCTATTAAGCCCCACTGTTCCTTCCACTACCATGAATCGGGGGCCCGGGAGATACGTAGTGTACACCGCATCCCCGACTTGTGTCTCTAATTTACCTTTTTTTTTTACTAGTTTTTTGTATTGATTGCCGCACAGATGAAATTGTGACTAGATTTTGATCCTATAAAACTTTTGACAGATTGAGACAGATTAGAATGCAACAGTTCTTAAAAATACTGGAATTGCCCGTCTTAACGGACATTATTTTGTCCTGAATGTTCAGAAATTCTGTTCGCTCGCTCAAAACACCAAGTGTTTCTGTTCATACTCACAAGCGGCGTCAATGTCGTCGACATGCGTCGACGGCAGCCGTCGATAACGTGTCGCAACTGCAGTTACCTCTGCCGTTGGCGCGTCCCGCTCGTGCGTAATGCGTACACTTAGGTAGTAATAACTTGGTTTTAGGTTAAGTGTTATGTAAGTCAAACAAAGTAAATATATGCTTCTTCGTTAACCGTTGCAGTAATTTACGTAGAAACGATAAACGAAACAACAATTGATTTTCTATTGACGATTGTGTCTACGTCTAATTGTGTACCGTTATATACGTTAAGCGCTTGCCCATAATACTCTGCTATTTTCCAGTAATTTTCAAGGCGCATTATGAAACTTCATGAATTATATTTACTATACGTCCGGTACCTACGGCCTGGGTACTTAGCCCCGTTAACAACCTGACTGTCTGGCTTCTTACTACCGTATGGACTATCTTATTTATTTACTTTATGCACTAGTAAAAACAATACTGTACAAATTCTGACTTAATACCTGAGGCATTTATTTTATTTCCTGCCGCGTAAAAAGATACGCCTTGATAAAATCCTACACTTACGGCATTCACAAGAGCACTCGTTTTCACTAACACTAGAAAACATCTAAATGTAATGCCTAAACAAAAGCACTGTTAGATTTTCCACGCTTGACTCAGCGCCGAGAGTTTAAAACTCCAACATGCAATCTTTAGGTATTACATTTAGTGTAAATCAAAACGGGCATTAGAGCCTTATGCATGCCCGAATAATTTCTAAAGACGATGTGTCTATGTAGGTACTTACAAAATAACCATGTAAGGACGCAAACCCTTCCTCGTAGCGGCGATCGGCGGCGGCAATATCTCGCGCCCGGCCCTGATCCAGGCCATGGTACGGAGCGAGAGTGTATGGGAAGCCGTCACCTCCTTCTGCGAAGTAATAATGCTCGCAAAAGAGGAAGCGGAACGAGTGCGGGAGAGGCAGTCTTTGCGCTGTCACGCCCCTAGTCACCGCAGGAGACACCCTGGGCGTCGAGAATTGAGAGCCGATTCCCAGCCACTGTAGGCGCGGACTTGTGGACGGCGAGCAATGGGTATCTCGTCGTCCGGTAAGGACCAGGCCCGGGTCGACGGCGCGTTGTGTTCCTCGCGCGCCTCAAAGGGGTGTCAGCACTAACTGATGAAGTCCGCTAGGGGCGATGCCTGCCAGGGTCACGGGTTGTTCGAAAGAGTTACCGTGGCCCCTGGCACAGGCATCTGAAGGAACACGGGTGGTTTTTAGTCAGTAATTGTCTGACATGCCCGCCGCTGCTCCACCCGGGAGTAGTTAAAAAAAAGGACACAAACCCTGTTGCAATTCAACTAAACAAACTCAATCATCCATAAAATTCATATTACCACGCAACCTTACAAATATTTGAGCCAACCAGAATGACATGTAAGAAAACCGTATAATTGAGCATACAATACAATTAGTTACAATTAGTTGCAAATAAGTGTCTTAGAACTGGCGCCGCGGTAGGTACGACTATTAGCGTTATGCTATGCAGGTTATGCTCACAGTATGTTGTGCGGCTGCATTCTTAATGTTCGGATACCATTGCTAGGTTTGCTAAATGCAGTGCACAGGAAATATGTGCGTTCCCCGTTTCATTGGTGATCTTGAAGGCTCCTGTGCGCTGAGGACAATATCATGCTGTTTCAGCCGGTAGGAGGCCGACTATCCTGCACAAAGCAAAGAGTTTGCCTTTCTTTCAAAATGTTTTATGGTTTTCTTTTAGTCCTTAGCGTATCGATGGGAAAAATAACACGAAAAAATATTAGTTTTTCAAATTTGTTTGGCCCAAAATTCAACAACGCGATTACCGTTCTCTGACGCTGGCATTAGCTCCTCCCGTGTCATGTGCAGGTCACAGGGCGTGCGGTGCAAGATGGGAGGTGAGCGATTGTCTGGGGAGAGACGCCGCATACACACCAGAAGTCTGAGCTGTTGATGCTGTTTTAAAATGGACCAAAAGTAAGGGAAGTACTAGGCTAATCAAGACTACGCAGAACAACAATATATTAATACCAATATATTAATAACAATATATTTTTTAAACTCAATCTGTCTACAAAATACTTTTTTAAACGACTTCGACGAGGTTATGCATTAGATGAGTTCTTTTTAAATTCTTTTTCAGTTCAGAGCCCAATCCTTACGCACCAGTAATCCATCAATGGCATGTTTCACCGTCATTCACAAAACAAACCAATACCGACTAGATAGCAGACACCAACGTTCTTCGACATACCCAAGCTGTATCATAGACCCAATCGTGCATAACAAACTCGTAAAAAACAGATAAAATCTAACATATATCTCTAGATACAAAGCGGCAATGCATGCGATCCAAATCAAATGTGTCTGCTCGCCCGTCCTAAAGGATAACATCCTATGTCCCATATGATTGATGACCCCTTTAAATGCTACCTTACCACATCCATTTATCACAACACTAAAGTAAAATAAACCTTGTGTGAACAGACATAGAGCAGGACGAACGTGCAAGGGTATCGTGGTAACGCAGTACGGGGTTGGTCAAGAATGTATTTGTTTAAATTTTGACGTGTCTTCTTCGATACAGATTTAGATAAGATGTCTTTATGTTACCGAAAGCGATCCACTTTGTTACCGACTAGCTTTCGCCGGTGGTAAGTAGGTATTTAATGTTATTTTTTTCTTTTTTCTGTGACCCTAATCCGACATGAAAGAACATTATGAGTACATCATACGGAAAAGAGGTGGTATCAAAATATAATCATGATTGTATCTCAAAACGGTTAAAGAAAACATCCATGAGAGAGATAAGAGGAAACCGGCTTAGAACCAAAAATTCAAAGACGTGTGACATCTAGCAACCCGCACTGGGCACATGTGAATAATTACGGCCTACTCCCTCTCACCAACGATACGAGAGGAGGCCTGTGTCCCAGCAGCGGGAACATCGAACTCTGATGATTATTAGTCGTGTTAAATAAAAATTAATACAAAAATGTAGTTTTTGTTTTCAGGATTTAGAACGACGACAACGAAAATAAACGAGATTATGAACATACATCGTGAGTTCTTGATAAAACCTTCATTATTGGCAAAAAGGATGTAAGATGAAAGGTAAATGCTACAAAATAAAAAACGATTGTGAAAATATTGGCACCCGTATCAAAAGTCTCAATTGTGAATAAACTATAAAACCACCCGTATTACACCATCAAACAATAAAACTTCTGGAACCACAACAATACACCATTATATTGCGATTTCATTTTATAATAAAGTAGTTATTTTCTTATTACATATACTTTTGCAGTAAGAATACTACCCAGAGTTTGTAGGACAAATACTTTAACAACGTAAAATAAATTGCTTTAACGTTCTATTGAGTCTACGCAATAGAACTTGCCAAACCACAATTCTGAAATTCCACATAACTTATTATAATTCCCATGTTATGATAATGCAAAGATTCATCATAGATCATCAATACTTGTAAATCTTGGCTTGGACTTCGTACCCAAGTAGGCCGCAGCAGGGACAACCTCCACAAGTGGGGGTTTATGGAAGGCAGACAGGCTGCAGGCTGGAAGGCAAGCAGGACGCCGCGTACACCCTGGGGTAGGTGGCGTCTCACTTCAGACAATGGCCCATCTCCCATCATGCACCGCATTGTCACCTGTACACATGAGGCCCTAATGGCTGCTTAAGCAAACGCTGAACGCGTTGCTGAATTTTGCGTTGCCAAACAAATTCAAAAAACGATATACATAATTTTCTTGTTATTTTTTAAGAGAATCTTAGCTGGCACTAGCAACAGACAGAACTGTGTAAATTGGGGAGAGGGAGACCATTGCCCTGCAGTAGGACAACACAGACTAGTTAGATATGATTAGATAAACTTAAATCCGTAATACAGTAAAGTTTTATTCTAAACGTAGCGATTTAAAAGAAAATACTGTTTAAATAAAGTTCCCTTAGTTTTGACCATCCAATTAGTTTATTTCACCTTCGTTTGCCCATAAAAAAAAACTTTTATCCATATCGAACCAGTATCAGCACGTTTGAAAATTTTATTTCGCCAATGCGTCGAACACTTTAAGAAATCTCTCATATTAAACCCCTAACGAGCGACCATTTAAAAATCACATTCACTAAAATACAGGCCGAACTTGAAGCATAAGCCAAAACACGTCATGTTAGCACTGGCAGTAAATAAAATACGCCACAAGGATAATAAAGGGCAAAATAAAATCTAATTCTTAAGAACACTTTGCCACTACGTGGAGACGTTCAAAAGATTCATTCCTATTAAAACACGTTGGTTGGCAGCTAACAAGTGAACATCTTTTATTATTACACAAAGTTTCATAGACAAAAGGCATAGACAAATAGTACACATATTATGTAATACATGCCATTGGTAACTTCATTTTGATATCTATTTTTAACAATTCCACTATGCTTGGGTTTATTGGCCACGACTTAAAAGTTGTAGGTCGATTCGAACCCAGACAGGCGCTTTACTCTGTGTAAATAATTTCATCACCACTGCTCTCAAAACGGTGAAGGAAAACATCGTGAGGAAACCGACATGTCCTAGAACCAAAAATTAGAAGACATGTGACATCTATCAACCCGCACTGGGCCCGCGTGGTGGATTATGGCCCTCTCCCTCTCGGAGAGAGCCTGTGTCCCAGTGTCAGTCCCAGCAGTGGGAACATTATAGGCTGATTATGCTATGCTTGGGTGGTTATAGGAGCACATACCTATCCAGCTGCTTCTCCTACATACAATAGGCTTTTTTAACCGACTGCCCCAAAAATATGATGATGATTGATATGGACGATGAACATTGTTGGAAATTCCAAACATTGGCCCCATGGGGTCACAAATGATATCACACAAACAACCATGAATTATCTAACCAAAATGCTGTAACAATATTTTGATTTTAAAGAGTGTCCGTGGAGCTTCTTGCCCGTTCCCTCCATGAAACCTACTACGCTTTGGAATGGGCAGCTAGCTGCATCTTTATTTCTGACCGGCCCACCCCTAGACAATTCCGAAGTACCTGTGGTTCACTTAATTGAAATAAATGCTTGGATTGTGAGACCAAGTTTGTGACGGCTTAAGCACCATTTACACGATGCAAATTCGACGCAGCAACAAATAACTTGCATTGTCTAAACACTGTTTCCACTCGCGGGGTTGAGCAAAACATTGAGAATTCAACAGAGCGCATCCCAGCGCGGCAAAATCAACCTATTGGATTTTCAACTCTCGGCGTTAAGCAGTACGTTGAAAATTCAGTGCACGAAAAAAATCGCCAATACGAACCTGCCGCTTGATTCTGTAAAAATCTCACCATGAAAACATAGGTGAAATGAGTTATCGTTCCACCTAACGCTAGGGATTGACACTATTGACAGCTCACTTCACTGTGATATTTTAAGTTTTCACGGTGATATTGTTACAGTATTCAGCAGAGCTAATACGTGCCGATACGAGTAAAGCATAATATGTTTTAGCACAGTGTTGTCGTGAGTAGTCCTTCTGAACCCTCCTGCTCTGGGTCTTTACGATCTTGGGCCGTTTGTGTTTTACATACATTTTATTGATGTTTGTTCCAAAGCTTTGATATTTGTAAAGGTATTTCTATGGGCGGTAGTTTCTTTCTTCCCTTTCTGTAAGCTTGCTGGCTAAGTTTTTTGACCACTGAGGAGGTTGACATACTCACTTTAAGTGCCTAAGTTAGTACAGCAAACTTCTTTTTTATTGCACTGAATGGGCTGGCATGTAATAAAAGCTTTTTTATTTTTATTTTGAGATTTTTTTCTAAGATTTCAATTTCGAATAAATCCTATCACGTTACAATGTTCGAAACTTTCTTTACCGCTTCCTGCAAAACATCGACATTAACTCTGATTTAGTTTTTTCAGGATCCAAACTCTGGCTCTGGGCCTAACCCAGACTGATCTTTAGTGAATCCAGCCCACCTATTCTGTAAAAATCTCACCGTGAAAACTTAGGTGAAGTGAGCTTGAAGTGAGCCGTCAATAGTGTCAGGTGAGACGAGAGCTCACTTCACCTAAGTTTTCATATATTATTACAGAATAGGTCGGCTGACCTCAGGATTCACTAAAGATTCATCGCAACATCACAGACAAGATAAGTTACGTCTCAGTGAACACAGACCTTAACTCCGTAAACAGATACGATTTGGTAACGACTGTATTTGAATTCCTTGTTAAATTTATGTGCCCCTGAACAATAGTAGCGGTTATGATTACATAAATTGAGCAGGGACTATAAAATGTTATTATTGTCTTGAATTTCTTTTTATTACCATGTACCGGTTCAGTGGGCGACGGTGGATTACGGCCGATAGGCATTTGTTTTGATTTTTAGATCAGGTAGTAACTTGGATGAGGACTTTTACTGCTCTGTGTATTGTCACACGATGCTCCTGTAACAACGGTGGACAGTGATTGGATAATAACAAAATTCATAACATCATATCACGTCTGTTTTCCCCGAAGGGTTGGCAGAAGGAGAAGGGCAGAGAACCAAAGTTACAGACAAAGCCCGAAGAATTGCCGAACTCAAGTGTCAGTGACCCACTGCCACTGCCAGTGCCAGTGGGCAGGGCATATAACTCGCAGAACAGACGGCCGATCGGGCCGAAAGTTTCTGGAGTGGTTCGACAGCGCACCGTACAAACAGAAAAACATATTACACATTGGGTACTTAATTTTACTCATTGATACAGTATATGGAACACAATTTGTAGACAGGAAAATAAATTCTTGTCGACGTATTTTTGAGGCTGACTACATACGTAGTACACCCACATTTCGCCAGTCTAAAAGTAGTAACAATACTACAAATCCAAACCCTCAGGCACAGATTACTGAATAGTTACTACGTAACAGATACTTCACTCAGTAGAAAATTTCCAATACCTATTACGATAATTGCCTACTCCCTCGCGTCAACAACCACTGTATGCTAAAATGCGCCTAAATGCTCAAGCGTACAGCAGTGATTGCTTCGCACCGCGCGATTCCACAGTAATCGCAGGGCTGCCTCTTCGATAAAATTAAATTAACATAACTTTTTATCTATGTTATTGAGAACTGTGAATATGTTCTGACTTTTATGTGGCAGTTAAAAATTTTATCATTTATAAAATATTTAACCAACTTAAAAAGCACATAAGGCACCACACGGCATCGTAATACGCGTACGAACGAACAGCACTATTAAAATTGAACGGCGTGCGCGCGCTTCGCTTGCGAAAACCGCACTGAATTTGATCCGCCGGCGGACCGAGACCGCTCGGCTGGGCGGTAGGCACTTATAGCGCGCAAGTACATGGAGTGACGGAGGCCTGCCTCAGTTTCCTCTTAATATGACAGCAAATGGAAGAGCTACATGTCAATAATCTACCACAAGTTTTTTATAATAATTATAATATAATTAATTGCAGACAACCATTGATCCATTACATTACATTTATATTGTTAGTATGAACTTAAAAACTACATATGTTTTGCAGGCGGCACACAAGAAACTGGCATCGTGTAAGCGGAGCTTAACAGAAAAATTGGCTTTTGTTACTTTAATCAGTTAATCAGAGCAAATTTGGAAGAGCAAAACTTGGCAAATTTTATGTTGATTAGCATTTGGGAAACCATTTGAGAATCCAAAACCGGTTATTCCGTTTATCAACCCCAAAAAATCTACCCTAAGGTGGATATGCGGAAACGCATGTCCGATAATCCACGTTTATCCAGCTAGGCCTAGGGTGGATTTTTGGACATGCGTTTCCGCGTATCCACATAAAGGTGGATAAAAGAAATGACCCTCTAAAACGACATGAAACCCATAAAAAACAATGCCTTAGACATTATTTCAGATACTTACTGAGACATAGGTAACAGGATTAAGTTTTTAAAGCACATGTATTTTAAAATTATCCCCCAACATATTTTAAACGTACTTGCATGTGGTTTGCATTAAGCATATCTGCGACTGCAATAGGGATACAGTTTTCATAACTATTTGCATAATTTTCTTCCGTAATAAGGTTGGACTTAGGTTTTATTTATTAACCTATTTTAAGGCATTTAAACTGGGAAGTGATGGTGTATGCTTTACTAACACTTCCTGGTTGAAATGGCTTAAGCCAAGGCTGGTCAACCCGGGCCCACGGGCCACCATGCGGCCCGCCAACGCATCTGAATCGGCCCGCCAAAAGCTATCAGCTGGCGATAGTTTTTTGAGAACAGGTTTCAGGACTTCAAACCCACGGGGTAGTTATGTAACACTTTATACGTCTATGTGTAACACACTAACAGTAGGAATGTCTCTGTCCTTTTGACAGTTCAACAACATTAATTGCATTTACGTAGCTGAGCAGACAAATTTTTCGAACATGAAGCAATGGATTAGCTATATGAAAATGGTTCAGAATGTGGTGTGTTACGCAATTAGGATGCAGGTCAAAAACATATTTTGCTTCTTACGAAATTTCTGTTTGGTTTTTAAATATTTATATTCTTAAAAACCTTCTCAAGTCCCCTCCCCACTCCACCGACTTCTAGTCCTACAGTGCACGCGGTGCGATTGTGGAATTCACTACCGCCTGACATTAGGGACTGCCAAACTATTGCGGTTTTTAAAAGAAGAGTGAAAGAACACTATCTGTCCACTTCATCATAGTTGTGTATGTATTTATTATTTTGAGTATGATATAATTATTATCATTCGTGTAATATTTATTTTAGAAGTATTTATGTATGCTTATTTGTATGTATGTTAATATATTCTCGTAATTCTTGTTTAGTTTTTAAGTGAATTGTTTTTTTTGATTCTATGTATTATTTTTTGTCTCCTTTGCTCTATCACACGCTGTCTACATTTCTGTATCTATTGTCCTATCTCAGGTATGCTGGAAGAGATTTCTTATGAAATAACCATCACCTCTGTACCTATTTTTTCTGTTCTGTTTTTCATTGTCTGTTTATACATATATGTGTGTACATAAATGGTAAAATAAATAAATAAATAAATATTCCCAATTAGCCAACAATAAAAAAATCACACTGGATTTTGTTATCGACCTCAGATTTGTCGCCAAATATTGATATTTTAGTTAGATAAGTTGTTAGCATAAAATAAAATAAATACAAACCTCTTCAAAGGCATCAGTGAAGTTTTGTTTTAGATTATTCAAACAATACCACAACTGTTTGTAACTGTTGTAACTTAAAGTTTTGTATAATTTTAATAGCTAGGGATCCACCATAACTGTAGGCAAATTGTATTTACTAAATGGCTCGCTGGCTGACACGGAATCAAAATTACGGCCCACCTACAAAATTGGTTGGGCAGCCTTGGTTTAAGTTAAGATCTTTTAGTGGAAATATCTCCAACATATTCCAGCCCTAATAAAACAGGTACATTGTTTACGTGGAAATATTGAATATTGGTTTTAATAGATTATTGGCATGTACTGAAAAGTTTAAGTGCGAGAAGACTGGCCACGTACGTCTTAACGGAAAACACGCGATTATGCGACCGATTAGCCCACGTCCGCACAGACGTAAAAATATCGCGGCGGGATGTTATCGTGCATTGGATTTTCAACTCTCGGTGTTGAGCCGAGCGATGAGAATACAACAGAGCGCATCCCAGCGCGTTTAAAATACACATTGTTGGATTAACAACTCTCGGCATTGAGCAGTGCGTTAAAAATCCAGTGCGCGGAAAAAAAAACGCGCTTTTTTCCGTTCCATGTAATTGTTCATTTAATCCACCGCGACGATCGCTTTCGGTTAGGACGTGCCCAATGACGACCGTGCGACAGGCAACAAAGAAAATGGTGATAAGAACTGGACAAAAATAATCTCTAGTGCTAGAATGAAAGTTCTAAAAGCGATGGCAATGTAATATATGGTAGGTACGGGCTGAGTTGCGTTCGGACCTTCGCAGAATCCACTGGAGTACCTGGACAAAAATATAATAAAATTTTTCATGCGGTTCGGTTACCCTTTGCCTTTTGAAACGACGACGTCATGATGTTTTTTTTCTATGACAAGTTTGAAACTGACCAAAATTTTGTAGCATTTAAGAACCAAAAGATTTAGATACAAGAGCATACTTAGTGCAACGGTACTGATATAAATACGAAATAATCACAAAAAAATAAATACAACAACAATTCCATCCACATTCCTTGCCATACTTTTAATTTTAACGACCAACCATAACTCAGTCGAGCGACTACCAATGTCCCGATCAATCGACAAGGGCCACATCCCTACGCACATGCATTTCCCGCGCGTCGACACCCCACCGCGCATGCGCGTCGCGCCACGCCAACTGTCACTTTGACAGCGTATAAAGCAATAAACGCGATGATAAACAACCGGGCTCGTTCAGAAAACAAACCGAGCGATTGAAATAAATATGTAATCATTTATTAAGTTATTGCCGTTCCGCCGTTCGCTGGTATTGTCCGTTTAAGCCGGTTTTGTTTGGAGGCGATAACGAATAGTCCGGTTCGCAGTCGAAGGCCCTTTTGAATGTAACGGAAGCTTGGACAAGTTCGTTTCGTGAATGGCGATGTTGATTTTGAAAGTTTTGAATAATTTTTCTTTTGTTTTAAAAATATATATCCGATCGGAAGAAGTCAAAACAATTTTAATTCCAGCTGAGGCACAGGACTGTCTAACAAACACAAGAGACTGACCCCTCGATATAAAACCCACCTAACTCCATACCGTTCTAAAACGTAAACATTTTCGCAGAGGAATTGTACGAAGGAAAACTGGCATCTCTCTAAGATCTGAAGGGCAATTCTCGTAATTTAAAACGTTCAAAATCTAGTCGCAGTCTCATCTCGGCGACAAACAAATGTCAAAAACTTTTCAAAATGTAGGGAAATTAGGGGCAGTTTTGATAAATTGAGACTCAGATCAGACTGTCAACGTGCTTAAAATGACGAGAATTGCCCCTCTGAACTAAAACCAACCTGGACATAAGCAAGACATATTCTTATTCTGCAAAAACGCCAACAACCCAGGAAGAAGCCGGGAATGTGTACCAGCCAGCAAAAAAAAAACAAACATATCTACATACCTATACATTTATTAATAGTCTTAAAATCTATACTATTCTACAGCGGGAACCATCGTTGCGCCCCATCCAATCGTATGACCTCCCCGTTCAGCATTGGGTTTTCTACTATACTGGTGACTAGGTGCGCAAATTCTTCTGGCTTGCCAAGACGAGAGGGGAATGGTGTCATGCGCTTTATGAAATCCAGCATCTTCTCTGGTAGGTAGGTTGTAAGGGGCGTGTCGAAGACACCTGAGAAAAGAGCAGATATTGTAGCTTCCGTCTTAGTTTTACTCACGTCAAAGTTGGGTTTAAGAGTAGGTAGTTAGGTGTAAGAACAAAGAAAAGATGGATAGTTTGTGGTTTGTCCATCCATTTTTTCTTTGGTCTTCCCCTATATACAGCTACAAAGGGGGTGACTACCGAGATGACCACTAATAGAGAAGTATGGAAGAAAAAGGCATGTGGCGCCGACCCCAAATAAATTGTGATAAAGGCAGCAGAATGATGATTAATCAATTTAAAAAAAAACGCTTCTACCATTTGGGAGCTACGAAGGTGCACAGTCACACAGATACACCCATACACACGTTGAACTTATAACACCCCTCTGTTTTTGTCAGGGTTAAAACGTTGTAGTGTACGGTCACCAAAGGAGATAGTAACCAGGGTCGTCGGATACAGTTGAAGTTTTGTAAGAAACCGATGGATGTTTTCAAATAAAATATAATTTAATTAATAGAAAACAAACAGTTCATTCTTCATTTATCAAATTATATTTCATTCGAAAACATCCATCATTTCTTACTAAACTTCAACCGTATCCGATGACCCCGGTTACTTATCTCCTTTGGTGACTGTACAATTCAAACATTTGAAAATAGAAATTTAAATCATAATGTGACATAACAACTGAAAAAACTTTCAACTAACTTTTGGGAGGGCACTGTATTTCCGATTGTGATTAAATGTTACCAGGCAAACACGAACAAAAATTTGAGTAATTCCGTATAAATTAATAAATAGGTGAGGTATTAATTTATTAATCAACAGCACTTCGTCAAAGGCATTCTTAGTTCTAGAGGATATCAGATAATAACGCCTTTTGAATGCAGATCGAAATGTAAAGCAACACCAGTACCACACCACTCTACACCAGCTGTAATCGCGTAACACACTAACAGTAGAAATAGATTTTATTTTGACAGTGCAATAACATTCATTGCGTTATTTACGTCGTTGAGCAGACAAATTTTTCGAACATATGAAGCAATTATTTGCAGATTATCCTTCAAAATTATTCAGAATGAAATTGATAGTGTGTTAGGCAATTAGGGTGCAGTTGACCTTGATAAGATGCCTCGATGTAGAATCATAAGAGTAATCCAAGAACTAAACCGAATAGAAGAGACCTCATCAGAGCTCAAGAATCAAGTTAAAGTAAGCTAAATATAATTAAGAAAGAAAGGACCAGCTTTCTCACCTGGAGCAATAGTCATAACTCTAATTCCTTGTGAAGCCAGGTCCCTTGCTATCGGCAGCGTCATGCCAATAATCGCAGCAGAAGACGCCGCATACGCCGCCTGGCCTATATCCCCTTCATACGCGATGGTGGATGCTGTGTTCACTATCACGCCTCTTTGGCCATTGCCGTCAGGTTTGTTCTTGCCTATTAGACCTGCTGCTAATCGTATTGTGTTGAATGTACCTATTGTGTTTACCTGGAATTTAAGATAGGTTTAAGAAAAAAGGCCATCTATAAAATTTGTATTTATTGTAAACAAAAGTTGCGCAATGTAGTTGCAACATGTTTTTAATATTGAGTATAAAATGTTTCCCGCAGGACAAAACGGCAAGGATTTACCTTCAGCTGTGTTTGTCATAAAAGCAGGAAATACATATCTCAATGTAACCCTATCTGACTATTTTTTTTTTCAGCCATGTCAAATATCTTAACCCTCTTGCTGCACGCCGAGATCGATGCTTTATCATACTCTCCAAACAAAGTACGATAAGGTCTATACGTGTACTACCTAATACAGCCTAATCTCGGCAAAAAATAACATTCTCCACGATTTTTTTTAAAATAAACAATAAATGTTCTAGAAATTCTCTTCCTTATAAGAAAGTTGTAGGTAAGTAAACTGCTATAATTTACGCCCAGCTAATAACTGTGATAGACCGCAAAGATGAGCCGTAAATCCTACTGCCCACTAATAACTTCATATTGCAGTTGTTAACTTGCCTGTGTCGTTATTATGACGATTTACTTTCAATTTAATACTGAACCGACTACTTTTTTGACGACGACTACGCGCAGCCTGTTATTGTGGATTCAGTACTGTTGATTCTGAACCCCCCTGCATGGAAATTTTACGTAGGTTATTAAAAAAAAAATGCTTTTCCATAAATTTTGACCGCGTGGCTTTTTTGACACTTTCCTATGAAAAAGCTGTTTTTTGTTTTTTTTGTTTTGATAACCGACGAAAAATTTCTATGCTAGGGGGTTCAGAATCATGTACTGAATCCATGGTACCAGGTTCCGCGTAGTCGTCAATGCACCTTGTCGGTTCAGTATTCATCATCATCTTCCTGCCCTTATCCCATGTTACTTGGGGTCGGCGCAACACGTCGGTTCAGTATTAAATTGATAAATCATTCAACACAGTCACACGTCTACAAGACGTTAGTTGCGATACACCCACGTCTAAGCGATGTTAGTTGCGATACATACACGTCAACAAGACATTAATTGCGATTCACACACGTCTATGCGACGTTAGCAAAGTGACTATGCAGCGTAGACCAGCGCCAAGCAGAAACGAAGGCACCAATTGATTAAAAGTACCTATGTTTAACCTAAAATACCTCTTCCTTTAATATAATAAAATATAAGGTAGGTACTTACATTTACACACTGGACAAACCAGTCCATATCACAGGACTTGTCTTTGTGGAAGTTGTATACTTGATGAGTGACCGACTGTCCCGCACAGTTGATTAAGGTGTCCAGCCTCCCAAACTTATCTCTTACTATGTCTAGTGCTTTCTTTACATCCGCTTCTGATGTGACCTGCAATGAATAAAACTTGCAATAAATAAAATAAAAATCTTTTATTCAGACCCATAACGTTTGGTTAGCCAAATGGACGTTATTGAGTCTCTTAATGGCCGGCGCCCACTGGTGGCACGGCACGGCAAGGGATTTTTATGCGACGAATAGAAAATATAACTTAAAAGTATTTCAATAAAATTGAAATTTCCTCGGCAAAGATGCCGCGGTATCTTTAGGCATGCCGCGACGTCCTTTAGCATCATCATTGGAATTTCAATTTTATTGTCATACCTTTAAGTTACATTTCTATTCGTCGTACAAAAATCCCTTGCTGTGCCGGGCCGCCAGTGGGCGCCGGCCCTAAGTCTCTCTCGCTCTGGTTTGGTTAGTACTTCTCATCTACCATAGAATCAACACAAACATACATAAACGTATGGGGCTGTCCCACCAATCTACTATAGCATTCAGGATGCGGTTGGGGAAGGCGCGTACCCTGCGCATGATAGAGGCACAACGCTTGCGCGTGAAAACCATCTAGCCTCTGCCAACATGCCAGAAGCACTGCAGAAGCGCGGCAACCCCATCAACACCGTGAATGCATTATTGTATTAAACGCGCAGAGGTATGTGTGGAAATAGGTAGACTCTTACTTGTTTAAAAACTTTTCCAGAAAAATCCTCAAAGAAAATATTTGACCTCAAATGTTCTAGTTAAACGGTTCCTAATAATGATAATTTAGTATAATATGTCTTGTCCTAATAGCTTTTGTACAGTCAATTGGTAGCCCCTTTAAATGCCGTAGCAGTTTTTTGTAGTGCAAGTGTTACCATTGACTGTTCATTATGTTTTGTATTGTTAAGAAAGTGGTGTTGTGGCGCAGCCTTGGAGACTGGACTGATATTGGTGGAGTTGATTGTTAAGAAAAGTATGAAACCTATCATATTCTTTTCTGAAGTTGCATGACAAGCCTATCCACATAAAACAACAGAAACTAAAGGTCTAGTAAATGTGTTCCTTATACAGGGTGACAGTGAAACTCGACATATTCCATGAAATGGGTTAAGCTAGAGGTCATTAGCAACAAATTATGTCCAGTGAACTAGGTGTCAAAACTGCATGGTTAAAAAAAAATGTTTGTTTATCTATTAAAGACCTTTTACTTCTGAGATTTAAAGTTTTGCATGCAAGCATTTTTTTTTTAAATGCTCACTCATTTTTCAACTTTCAGAAAAGTATCAATTAAATTTTTGGAGTGGAGTAGATTTTTCTCATAATTAATTGTTTTTGGCAACAAGTAAAAAAATTGAAGAACCGACACAGCTCGGTAACCATCCAGTTTTGAACCGTAGTTAACTGTTGCTAACAACCTCTAGTATAATGCTTTTCAAGGAATACGTCGACTTTCCCTGTCACCCTGTTTATCATGCCATACTTATTCTCTATGACTATGCCAGATGACCCTCTGACCAAACTTTTTTCTTTCTTTCTTTTTAGTCAGAAATTGTCATTCTGACTAAAAAGAAAGAAAGAAAAACGTGTGAATGACCTCAGATTTTCCTATAGGATCTTTTCAACTTATAACTTGCTTGCCAATCAATACCTTATCTCAAAAGGGAAGAGTCCAATAATCAATATAATATAAAATAGTAAACTACTAATCCAGTAAAGGCGGGCCATAAAAGTCACCCAGAGGAAATACTATGTGAAAGGAAACATAAACTAGACCTAGAACCTATGATTACTGACACTGCAGCAAGCTTTTAACTACATAATTATGTCTGCAGCAATTACTGTGTTCCAAAGTAGATTTATTGAAGGTACCTACTGCCGTCTCTTTAAAGGAAAATTGAATCTAACATGAGCAGATACTCACCTACCCAGTTATGGGTTTATGAGGAGATGCGATGGGATGGATCAGGGGAACCAGAAACAAATAAAGGTACCTAATAAAAACTTACACAACCGGTGGCTACAGCTACGTTTTGGCCCAGTTCTTGAGCTACCTGCGTAGCTCTTGTGCCTTGCACGTCAAGAATAACCACTTTGCCGCCATTTTTCACAAATCTTTCTACTGTTGCTTTTCCTAGGCCCGAAGCTCCGCCAGTTACCAAGCTTACCATTCCCTGTAAGAGGTTATATTTGAGGTTATGTTTACAATAACAAATTTATGAATGAAAATCACAATGGTTGCTTCTGCAACCATAATATTTACCATTTGCAAGCTTACCTTTAACATTGTTGTTCTTTAGTTGCTTATTTGGTACATAAACACAATTTTAATGAAACTATCCAGACGATTATTTCAACAGAACTAAAGAAAGATGAGAGAAAATGTCAAACTCAAATTGTGTCATTAAAATGCGCGCGCCGCGTTCCGTTCCGGATTCTTTTCCAGCTTCATAGTTTCCAGTTAGAAAATTCTAAATGTTGCACTAGGTATGTGAAACTGTGTCTGTTACATGCTGAAACGTGAACATGAACATTTTACAAATTATTATTCATGTTCTACAGCTACAGTCTGCAATCCAAGATAAAAAATGCATAAAGAAGAAAATATAAGCCGACATTAATAAAAAGCATTCTAAAATGGACCGTACTTCAGTGCTTACAATGCGACAAAATTGAGGTGTCAATCATCTCTTGCATTTTACACTAAAATGTCCCGAATGTCCAACATTTAAAAACTTTTAGAATTAGTCGTATTTTAATAATGGCCGGCGCTGTTTGTTGTTTTTATTCTTCGGCAAGTTTTTAACATAATTGTGTATAATTATTGTGTTTTAACTGCATATTTACGCTCTGCAAATTGTAATCAGCTATGGCTAAAGTGGAACAACCTATATTTATACTCCCGAAGAAACGAAATGGGAAGAAACAGAACACAATAGCCAGCCATGTAGACCACATAATTACTGTACAGGTAAATATAATATTTTACATTCTAATTGCAGCATTTTCATCAGTGATTTATGTCCGAATACCTTCGGATAACATTGCAGAAGTTTCTAGTGTACAGTTTTTGTAATAAGGCATTGAAATTATTGTTGTATTTCGTCGAAAGCGGTGTACAGAGTTCTCTATTTCTATTGTGATTGCTTTTGCTTAAATATTTTATCAAGCCGGTTTTTACGCGAAATGCACGTATTATTTAGGAGTATTTGATATTCGGAATAGGTTGTAGAGATTTGATGTACTTAATATTTATTCATTTTGTAAACCATCTATTTGTTTCTTTGTTCTTCCTGTTTTTAATTAAAAAAGTAATTAGTAGTTGTTCAATATGTCGTCTAAATGAATCTAACACCTTGGCCATTTACACTCGTTTCCTTCCAATATCAATTATATTGTTAGGGTTATCAGGACTAAAGTAGGTCAAGTAATTATCATAGTATATTTATAAGGAAGCATAATTTTAATTTAATATTTTTAATGTTACAGGGAGTTGCAGATGATACCCAAACAAAATACAAGAATGGATTGTCACCAGTTTCAGAGCATGTGGTGAATGGTATAATCCACTCGACCATGGAAGGCCTAAAGTCCAACATGAAAATTAATCTTCCAATAATCAATGATGTCAACGATGAAGAGCTGAATGATTTTAATGGGGATTCAGAATCTCAGAAGCAAAATATCCAGAAGAATGGATATCAAGCTTTGTCTACTCTCAACAGCAGCCGAGAGATAATAGATCTGTCACCGATATATGAAAACTCATCTGATGCTTGCTCCAGTCACGGCGATCTGCGAGATGCTAACGAGAGTGACATACAGAAAAGCTGCAAGATCCTAAACTTTGATCAAAATGAAAGCTCATCAGCCACTCCAAACAGCTTGTCACAAACCCAGTCAGAAAACAGTTTTGAAATGGGCAATCTCACTGACAGTCTCAAAAACAGTGCTAAAAGGAAAAAACGAGTCAACATTGTCGCTGGAATCATGGAGGGAGATAACACTGATACTGAAATAACTGCTTTGCGCATTGAATCTGAAGGATCAATGTCCCCTGACTGCTCTCTGACAGATACTTCTAAGGATGGATATTTGACTATGACAGGAACCATCAAAAGAGGAAAAAAGAAGGGCCAGAATGTTGATGTAAAACTCAACATATCGAGAGAGGAACTTGAGATTATTGAGGCAGCCATTGTAGCTGAAGAGTACAACAAGATGGACATATCCAAATGTTCTCTTTACAATGGTCCACACATTTTTCTCTTCAGCCTAATGTGCATACCATTTATCGCGATAATTTCGGCCTTGTACTCATTCTACATAGGCACAATGGCTTGGTATAATGTATTCTCTCATGTCACAGAGCATTTCAGCTGCATTAAAAAGGTTTTACTGGCCCCAATTGTGGTTTTGTCATACCCATTTTTGATAGTACTTTTTACTATTGGGCTGGGTTTGTATGCTGGTATAGTGCAGCTTACTTTCAGTGCTGCCAATTGGTGGAAAGATGTATGCGATTTTGAGAAAGGGTTTTACGGTTGGCTCTGCAATACATTGGGTATGTCAGAGTGTAGCCCGTATGAAGTTGTTGTTCTGATGGATGTTAAACCATAGATGTCAACAACACCACCATTTATAGTCTATTATATCTTCATTTATTTGAGTCTCTGACAACAAGAGAATGAATGGTATTTACAATACAGAGTCAAATTAAATTAGCTAGCGAAACTCCACAGACGTGATGGGTATTGAAATCTATGATAAAACAAGAAAGAAATTGATTTGATGATGTTTTTTGTGGGGTCATTGACTGCAGATAGAGTAGTCGCTTGAAATATCACTTTAAAAATGTGTTTCTTTTTTGTGTATGTTTTACTGACGTGATAGGTATGATCACGACAAAACAAAAAATAAGTTTTTTAGAATAAAAATAAGTAATAAGACTACAAGCGGTCTTTGACCCCCCAAAAAAGCTTCAAATCTTTTTTGTTTTATTTTATCATGTTTAGATATCTATTCCCATCACTTCTGTAGAGTTTCACTAGCTAATTAAAATTGACCCTGTAACTTGCATCCAAAGCTGGAGAAGAACTCTTCAAATTCTGTATGAGCCTAATTTCTTAGTAGTAAGTCCAAATTAACCTTTCATAAAATTGTTAACTTAGAAAAATGTAAGTCTAAATGTTAGTTTTAAGATTTTTCAAAATCCATATTTGGAAGAGTATTAGGTAAAAGATCGATTTTCGAAAAGTGATATTTATACATGGAGTGGGAACAAGTGATGGTATACCTTTTAGATCTCTTTTAATAATATTGATGTGTATCCAGATAGAATCGTTTTGCTCAATTTCTTCCATTGTGTCATTCCATACTAAGCAATTATTTCTAGTCATTTTTAACCCGTTTGGTTGCATACTTGTTATTGTTAGGATTAAAATTGTAATCATAGATGTATTTAGATTAATGTTTTACATATCCACTAAGAGTTACAGTTGTAGTTTGTTGCAGATGTAATGGAATACCAAAGATCTCATATTATGATGTAATACCATGCAAGACTTTGGTCTGAATGCTACATTACATAATTTTGGTCCTGTTACTTCTTCATTTCAACTTTAACATAAGTTAAATTTTATTATTATGACTGAAATAGTGTTACATGTTGCTGAGCACAAATTCAATGTTTAAAGCTTTCAAGCACAATACAGACTAATAACAGCGCTCCATATAATCAGGTTTTTAACATTATAATATATACTTATTGCTGTAGTAGGGTAAGCAGTAAAAATCAGTGGAATGCATAACAAATATTTATTGATTTCTAATTATTTCAGCGTTACTTAATGGATTTAATGTATGGTTTTACTGTTTTTTAAGTTTTTTTTTTTTTTTGTAATGTATAATCAACAATGTATGTTATGAAGACTGATGTATTCTAGTCACTATTGTGGTATCCATTTTCTACACAATAAATATTTTACAAAACTGAACACTGTTTTAACTAAAACAATATCTACAACAATAAAAATAACAGCTCTAGTCCAAATTAATTAGCTTAGTTTCATGATGTATCCTTTTGTTGACTTTGTTTACTCCCTTCTTGCTTCACTTGTTTAAATTCTTCATCTATTCTTTCTTTTGCTCTCACGATTTTTGATTGTAAATAGAAGGATCCACCTTTAGCCTTATCATTAGCTTGAAAAAGATGTTCGTAGTTTTTGATCACTTTGTCCTTTTCTAATTTGTCTAAATTTAATATCTGCATTGCTTCTTCTAACGTGAGACCTGTGGAAGCATTTGCTGCCGCTCTTCGTGTGCCCTCAGGTCCACCACCAGCTCGCTTCGCTGCCTCTTGAGATGCAGCTATTTCCTGCTTGAGGGCTCTCGCAAAAGCTCGTCCCACTACTTGGGCACCTAGGACTATAATTTGAGCTATGTATTTAGCCATATTTTCGTTACTATTGATGAAATAACTACTGACATTACTAGCAAAATAAATGTCAAGTCTAAATAGTCATGTCAATGTTAGAAACTTAAAAATTTGAGGTTATATTGCGTTCATGACAGGAAAGTTCGAATTTTGAACGTAGGGACTTTGAACGCATCCACTTTTGTTGTGTTATTTCGCATGTGGACTGCACCACAACCCAATAATATACTGTATAATCTATGACCACAACCAAACGTTGTACAGTTCCAACCCAAATACCTAGATGGCATTGTAGTGACTTTGTATGGATTATGCTTTAATCGATAGGTATAAGGTTGAAAATTGCTAACAACATGTTTCACAGTTTGTCACAGAAGTTCACAGAACATTTCATGATTCGCGCGTTTTTTTGACATTCGTAAAGTTAACCCTGTTTGTTTTTTTGTAACGACGAGTTACATCGTATATTTGTGAATAAAACATTATTTAGTGTGTAGTTTTGTGTATTATTAGGTTAATAAGTTTAAAAAACAATGGTAAGTGAAGGTTTGACTACTTCTTCTTCTTCTTCTTACTGATCTAATACTGCTTAACTTTTGAGACCGCTTGGCATAGCCGTTATGAGCTTTGAGCACACACAAAAGTTTAATTGAATGTTCCTAATACTTCTAGAGACGTTATGTAACACGGGAAATTAAGAAATACAGGAAATTATGAAACCATTTATCATTATGCTAGTTTATTATTAACACTCTTAGAGAAGTTGTTTTAACCTTAAAGTGGCTTTGTATGTCTGATACAGTCAAAACGAGACAAACGTAAATTAATAAGTCCACAATCTTAACCATACAACACTCAATTATCAAACCAGAAGTTTAAAATTACTAAGTTTGACAAAATGTTGTTACCAGCTGGCAATTCTCTTATTCACTCTTGAGGTTCTTTTGTTCGTAATAGTTGGCATTTACTAACAGCCTATTATATTATCAACTTACTGTTTACTCTATGGCTGTACATAATAGTTTGTCTATAAGGCTGTATATATTAACCTGTTCAATGCCGTAATTACAGAAACAAATAAAAGCCATTGTGTCTCGCGTGGATCTACGTTCCGCATACAAAGGGTTAATATGTGCATTGTATATAGGTACTGCTAATTTACTGAATGAGGAGGCTGTTCTTTCAAGAAATTCCACCAAACAATTATGTTGCAGAATTTTAGAAATGGCAGATAGAATAGAATGGTGATGGTATTTACAATGGCAGATAGTCTAACAAGCTACTGTATTCACAAAATTACTAAATAATAAGTTACTTAATTAATTGGTTTCATTTCCAGAGCTCCCCAGCCCCCGACACACCTGCAGAGCGAGACGGAGCTCGGTCACGGATGACGTCACCGGCACGTGACTATGAAATGTTTGAAGATGAAGGTGCCATCCTCGGAGACAATCCTGAGGAAGAAGAGGGTGATGGAGAGGAACTATTCAATGACAATATGGAGGCGTAAGTTATTGAAGGACTGACTTTTATGCCTGCAATAAATAAGAACTGACAAGCGATAGTATACAAAAAGTAATGAAAAATAAATAAATCTGAATAAATAAATAAACAGTAGGGGGAGACCATTATTGATAAACAGTGGTAGAGTATAGGCTAAGTGTAGTTTCAAATGGCTAGATAATGACCTAGGTACCTTAGCAGTCCATAATGTTCCCACTGCTGGGACATAGTTTTTGTAGAGTAAAGTTTACAAGTGTTTGTGGGCAACAATATACACACATCAACACTGTCTAGGGATATTTTGGATTTACTCAATTTACTCAAAATTTATTAAAAATAACATACAGCATGCATATATTTTTATAAGGCCCATTTATCAGACTACACTCCAGAATAAAAGAAAACTATTTTTTTTGCGTAATCAAATTTTTATTCAAATAAAGAAAAAACGTGAAATAATGGTAAAACTAACAATGAATGTGTTTCTCAAGAAAAAGTGAATAATAAGGAAAAATTAATCTGTTTTTAACAGTTATGTGAAAAATCAGAAGTCAGTAAAACACCCCATGACGTTAATAACGGTCCTGCAACGGTTTTTCATGCTTTGGATTAAGTTATCCAAGTCTTGCTGCGGTATATTGTCCCAGGTCCGGTTAAGATGCAAAAAAAGTTGCTCTTCCGTCGCAATGTTTGCAGGGAAATTCCTCAAAGCCCTTCTTTGGAGCATGTCCCACGCGTGTTCTATGGGGTTTAGGTCAGGCGATTGAGCGGGCCAGCCTAAGACCGATACGTCGTGCTCCTGCAACCAGCTCGTCACCACTCTCGCTGTGTGCGGACGGGCGTTATCGTGCATGAGCGTGAATTCTTGGCCCATTTGTAGTCGATGGGGGTAGATTATTGGTACTAGCACCTCGTTACGGTATTTTTCAGCCGTCATGGTGTTTCTGATCCAAACGAGGTCTGTTCTTCCACCAACACGAATTCCCGCCCAAACCATAATTGTCCCGCCGTAGTATGAATGGACTTCCTGAGGATGTTGCAAACGGCTCTCACGACCAGGAACTCGCCAAACACGTACTCTTATGTGTATCGGGATGGAAACCGAACCGGGACTCATCGGTGAACAGCACTACAGACCACTGGTTATCTTCCCAGAGCAAATGTTCACGAGCCCACTCTAGTCGTCGTCCACGATTTCCTCGGCGTAGTGCTGGAGTACGAAGCGGTCTGCGAGCATGAAGGTTAGCTTCATGCAGCCTTCTCCTTACAGTTTGATCACTCACAAGCAACTGGTGCTCTGACTGGAGCCTCTGAACCAACTGCATGGCCGTAACATTTGGTTGTCTTCTCGCGGCAACTTGCAAAAATCGGTCTTGTCGTTGAGTGGTTATGCGCTTCCCGCCTGGGTGTCTTTCAGCCACATCATCAGTAGCACGATAACGTGACCATAACCTTGATATCACGTTTTGTCTTGTTCCAATCTCCTCAGCAATACTCCGTTGAGTAGCCCCAGCTTGGAGTATGCCTACTGCCCCTAACATTTCCTCTCTCGTTAAATGGCGCCGCTGCATGATGCACACAATAACATTAATTCGAAATTAACCGATAACTTGTTATAAAACTTAAATTTGACACAAAAAAATAGCCAAAAACTACTGTAGGTAAATGAAGCCTTCGGACTTCGCTACCATTATGCCGCGTAAATCTTTTGTTTTTAATTTATTTTTTCAAATTCATTAAATATGAATTTGAAAAAATAAATTCGAATTTCGAATCGTTCAAAAAGGTTTACAAAATAAGCTTTCTTCAAAAGAATTTAAAACTGGCCAGTATTTTTTGAGTTTAAGAACTTTATACAAAATATCCCTAGACGGTGTTGATGTGTGTACAACAAAAAGAAAAATGGCTGATGAAGAAAAATTATATGAAAATGTCCTTTGTTGTGGATGCACCTTTAGATCTCAGAAGGTTACAAGTGATTCTAAAGTTGGATAAAAATGAATAGATTGAACTTCGCGAGTAATTTTGCTGCTGCCTAAAGAATCTGTTTACTTTCACTTTCTAGCAGATGAAGAACTCGATTCCAGATCATATTAATTTATCTCATTGCTGTTTCACAGTGACTACCGCCCCATGCCGGCCCTAGATCGCTACGATGCTGAAGACTTGGACGATGATGACTATGACCCCATGTCAGCACAAGACCGCGTGGCCGCTGAGCAAGAGTTGAGGCGAAGAGATAGAGATGAGGGCCGCATCAGGAGGGATGATCGCGACTTGTTGTATGGTAAGTAAGAATGGGTTTCTACTGTATCATCATGTTCTATATTAAAATTTTATTTACGTTTTAAATTGACCTTATTTCAAGTAAAACAAATATCAACCTTATCTAAATGGATATTAAGTTGATTTCAGAGTGACTAGCACTATTGAAAAGTGAAAAATAACAACTTTAATTTCGGAATTAAAAAAAATTAATTTTGCAATTAAATGAAAGAAAATTTAAAACTTATATTAAAATTACACTTTGTAAGCAAGGATATTACAAATTAGAGGATTATATCCAAGATAAGAATGCTTGGAAACATGCTGGTCTTGCTCCATAGGACAATCTCTAGAGTCTAGACAAAATCAAACTGGTTGCTAATGTAATTGTATAATTTATTCTTTTTTTTTTTTTTTTTTTTTTTGACATTGATTTACATTCTGTAATTACTTGGGGTCACACCCGGACTTATTACTCCTTATTTATTTATGAAAATCGTCTACGTTTGGAATGTTTGTGAATATGTGAGCACCATGTATCTATCACATAGTTGATCTATATGTCATGGTTACATTTATCCATTTTAATTCTTTTACCTATTGTGGTATAGTAAGTTTATTTTTGGGTGCATCGTCTTCACATATAATTATATAAATAATGTATGCAATATATTGTAAAACATTTTAAAAGAGTAACGGTGGAGTTTCTTGCCCATTCTTCTCCATACGAAAACTACCTTTTGGAAGGGGCGACTAGAATCAATTTTATTCTAATTTTATTTTTGACGTTCAAAAGTGCCTTTTATGTGCCTATTTGAAATAAATGATTTGACTTTGACTTTGGAAGTCGGTGACAAAACCACAATTTACTAAACGACAAAGACACTGACTTCCGAAATTTAAGTAATGCATAAGCAATTTCAGCCAATCAATAGTTTTTCTTTTTTAGATGGAAAATCTGTCTTGACTGAGAAATACTACTTTTGAGAGAGAAAACGTAAGATTGAACACCATTCGTAGGTTTTGTCTCAAAATTCTGACAACTTTGTTATTAATGGCCGATTCCTAAACCGGACCATTATTGGTTGGGATTGAGACTCTCGTATCTTTACCAATAATGAAGCAAAGACCTCATAGCTTTGCATAGTAGACCCTCCCATATGAAAGTAGCATAAAAAATGCTACCATTGCTAAGCAAAACGTTTATTTTTTGTTTATAGGAACCAAACATAAGCTAATGCCGCTTTTTGAGTGTCATCCTTTATCATTCAGCCAGGTTTGATTAAAAAGACATTTACACGATATACCTTACAAAAACCCAGGGGCATAAAATATAGAAAACTTTTTTACAAAAAAAACCACAACCAACTTCAAAAAAAAAACACTGAAGTAAAAATAACTTTAAGTTACGAAGTTGGTGTCGTTGATTTCGCATTTTCTTTTTTTCCACCGCCTTTTGTTTTTGTACCTCCTCCTTTTTGAAGTAGGTTAGAAAGAAAGAAAGAAAGTTTATTTGGATACAGTTCAGTTTAGTTCGTGAAACACAAAATACAAAAAAAAAATACATTCTGAAATATTCCATTCTGCTAACTACAGATGAATCTGACGAGGAGAGCACAGGAGCACCGCGGGCGAAGCGTCGCCGTGCTGCAGAGAAAGCAGCCATGGGGAGTGAAGAACAAGTGGAGGAGGGGATCGAGAGTATTGAGAACTTGGAGGATACCAAGGGATATACCACCAAGGAGTGGGTGTCCATGTTGGGGCCCAGGACTGAGATTGGTAATAGGTTAGTAGAAAAAGTTACTTTACGTAATATTTCGCCGTTATTTCTGGAAGTTGGTAGTCAGAAGAGCATAGTAAATACTTAGAGGATACCAACATGATATAATTACATACTATAGTAGAGGCATTAGATGGGAGGGGCCCGTGGCTGAATAATAACAGCCGCACAGGTTGATCGAAGCTAAGCTACGCTTGCCGCGGTTGGTCTGTGGATGGGTGACCGTCTTTACATACCGAGACCCCTCCGTGCCTCGGAAAGCACGTTAAGCTGTTGGTCCCGGCTGTCATTCGTGGATCTTTGACAGTCGTTACGGGTAGTCAGAAGCCCGAAAGTCTGACGACCAGTCTCACCAAAGGGGTATTGTATTGCCCAGTAACTGGGTTGTGGAGGTCAGATAGGCAGTCGCTCCATGTAAAACACTAGTATTCAGCTGCATCCGGTTAGACTGGAAGCCGAACCCAACATAATTGGGCTAGACAGATGAGGCAGATGAATAGAGGCATTAGACTGTGCCCGGTCTAATGATGGTCAAGGTCAATAAGGTTATATTGTTACCCCACAAGGTCCATATTGATCTTTACCTTTTATATACCATATATGTAACACATATGGAATGCAATAAAGATTTGAGTTTGAGTTATTAACCCTACTAATATTATAAACGCGAAAGGTTATATTGATGGATGGGTGTTACTCTCACGCAAAAACTACTGAACTTGCCAGTTATGTTTAAGTCGCATGTAATAGGGGCTGAGCCTATTGCTATCAACCGGGTACAAATCCAGATTCCGGGCTGCTGTTGAGAAATTCCAGATTGAAAAACCCAATAACATTTTGTCTCTCATCTGGGATTCGAACTCAGGACCTCATGCTCAGTGGTAGCGCTTGCGACCCCTAAACCTGCAGTGCGATTCTGTAACCATCTCACCGTGAAAACTTAGGTGAAGCGTGGAGTGAGCTGTCATTCCAACTAATACTAGGGATTGACACTATTGACAGCTCACTCTAAACTCACTTCACCTAACTTTTGACGTTGATATTTTTACAGAATCGATCGGCAGATATTGTTTATTAGTAAAAAATGATCTTCAAATAACATAACTCTTCTTCCAGATTCAAGAATTTCCTCCGTACATTTACAAACAGTAAAGGTCAGTTTGTGTACAAGGAGCGAATCCGTCGTATGTGTGAACACAATCAGGCGTCGTTTCACGTGGAGTTCGATGTCCTGGCGAGGAGGGAACAGGTGTTGGCTTACTTTCTGCCTGAAGCGCCCTTCCAGATGTTGCAGATATTTGATGAGGTATGTTAAGCTCAGTTTTTAAAAGTTTTCAAAGTTCATTCATCAATCTCTTTTGAAACTTTAGTACAAGCAAGAAACTTGCTTAACTTTGACGAGTATTCCTGCTTTGGAGAGTTTCAGTTTCTAATCGTCGCGGCCGTTTTTCTTCGACCACTCTCGGCGAATTACATATAAGACATAGAAAAGATTTAAAATAATTATAAAAAATCGCATTAATTGAATCGCAACTAGGCGTTTCAAACGCCCCGGAACTACAGACTACACGTAACATCACGCGTGTAATCCCCGAAGGGTTAGGCAAAGGTGTACCTGTAGTACATCCACATTTCGCCAGTTATGTTTAAGTCCCATGTAATAAAGGGCGAGCCTATTACCATCAACCGGACACAAATCCAGGGTCCGGGCTGCTGAGAAATTCTGGATGGAAAGACCCAATAAAACTTTGCCTGCGTCAGGAATGGAACCCAGGACCTTATGCTTAGCAGTAGCCAACGACCGCTGCACCAACGAAGCCGTCAAAACTACAGACTAAGGCGATTATCACACTGCCACGCATCACGCTGCATGTTGCGTGTCAACGTACATACGCGCATAATGAATGAACGCGCGTGGATGCATTTTCTGTGTGTTGGACTGTGCATGTTTTCTATACAAACGGAGATACTTACAAGCAACGTTAAAACACGCATTCACGCGCTACGCTGCGTGGTGCGTGGCAGTGTTAATCGCCTAATAGTGCGAATTTTGCACGCGAGTGAAATTGTCAAAGTCAAATCATTTATTTCAAATAGGCACATAAAAGGCACTTTTGAACGTCAAAGATTAAATTAAAATAAAATTGATTCTAGTCGCCCCTTCCAAAAGGTAGTTTACGTATGGAGAAGAATGGGCAAGAAACTCCACCGTTACTCTTTTAAAATGTTTTACAATATTTGGCATACATTAATTATATAATTATAAGTGAAGACGATGCACCTAAAAATAAAATTACTATACCACAATAGGTAAAAGAATTTAAATGGATTAATGAAACCATGACAATTAAATTTCGAAGCCCTCAACTCATTACTATGTATTAAAAAACTCTTCAATTCCCTTGCAGGTAGCCAAAGACATAGTCCTCCAAATATTCCCGAGTTACGAGCGAGTCACCTCCGAGATCCACGTCCGAATATCCGACTTACCACTAATAGAAGAATTGAGAACATTCCGGAAGCTTCACTTAAACCAGCTTGTGAGAACTGTGGGAGTTATAACGGCGACTACAGGAGTGCTTCCTCAGCTGTCTGTGGTCAAATATGACTGTAATAGGTGTGGATATATCCTGGGTCCGTTTGTGCAGACACAGAATTCGGAGGTCAGGCCGGGGTCTTGTCCAGAGTGTCAGAGTTCTGGGCCTTTTATGGTGAGTTTTTTTTTTCTTTTTTGCGGCAATGAACTGTGGGTTACTATGCCAGCCTCATACGTTCAAACCGATAGCATAATGAATAGCTTGCAGTGGCAGCCTACCAGCAATCTGCCTTCCAGACATGATCTTCATTGTTAGACTCCCACATCTTATTAATATAATGTTTGGACTTTAAAAGAAACCTTCAGTCTCCCCAGGGATGTGCCTTACAGACGTTGTGCAGGCGGGGTTTCGGAATTGGTATTTTAAGAGGAACCGGGACCACCCCTATGTGCAGATGGTGATCACCGGGGTGGTTTTCCCACACTCGCCGACCTCACTCCCCGGAGGTCGAGTACGTTTTGAAGGTTTCCCCACGAAAACAAAAAAAAAAAACTTCTGAGTTTGTTTTGGCATTTCTTCTCGGGGATCTAGGTAACCCTAGGAGGATAGGAATAGCCTGCGCCATCTAGTTTTAAAATGTTGACCAAATGGACTTGTATAAGTATCATAGAAGATCTACTTAAAGAAACAAACATTTTATTTCAGACAAATATTGATATTTCTACCTGTGACAAGGACAGGGGGAAGGCTCCAAAAATCATAAAATTCGTGTGACGTCATTAATTTATAAATGACCCCTTACCTAATCTTTTCCTCATCTTCCCAGGTAAACATGGAACAAACAGTATACCGCAACTACCAGAAGGTAACAATCCAGGAGTCGCCAGGCCGCATCCCCGCCGGCCGTATCCCTCGCAGCAAGGAGTGCATACTGTTGGCAGACTTATGTGACCGCTGCAAGCCAGGAGATGAGGTGGACCTCACCGGGATTTATACTAACAATTATGATGGATCACTTAATACTGAACAGGTTATTTTTAGTGTATTTTTTAATTAATGTAACATTCGAATTGGCAGTATTTGTTGAACAACAAAGTCGACTCGAGTCGCAATTACTAAACAAATTCGGCTTTCTTTCATTCGCGTCCATCGGCAGAGCATTAATTAAGAGGCCTCCTTCAATAACATTGATGGCTGTTCGATTCGGCATGAAAACGTATCAAATGGTTGTTGAACTGAAGGCCAATTCTCGTAATTTAAAACGTTTAAAATCTAGTCGCAGTCTCATCTCAGCGACAATCAATGTCAAAATTTAGGGAAGTTAGTGGTATTTTTGACCGATTGAGACTGAGATCAGACTCTGGACGTTCTTAAAATTAGGAGAATTGCCCCTCTGGTCTGATGCATAAACGTAAATCAAGCAAAAGGAGTATGTAAGGATAGTGGTGGCATTCTGTGGATAGTGGTGCTGGTGGCATTCTGTAGTTTCTGCCTACCCCCATGGGATGGAGCTGCGAGTTTATGTATGTACAGTATTTTTATCTCACAAAGCGACGCGTGCATTGCTTGTTATAACCAAGTGTACAAACACGATGTGAATGTGTGCGTGAAGACGAGTAACGTCAGCACATAACACACACACTGTTCCGACTTTGCCATTGTTTCGGACGCTTTACACAAACATTTACAGCGTGTTTGTACACTTGGTAACCACAAGTAAAGCGCGCGTCACGTCGTGAGATAAAAATACTAATATGTGTATATGACAGCATTCTTATTTATTCCTTTCTTTCTCCATCAGGGCTTCCCAGTATTCGCAACAGTAATAATAGCCAACTACATAGTCGTAAAGGATTGCAAGCACATCGTGGATTCTCTGACAGATGAAGACGTCGCGACCATAATCAAGCTGTCAAAAGACCCGCGCATTGGAGAGCGGATCGTACAGAGTATAGCGCCGTCGATATACGGACATGACTATATTAAGAGGGGCTTGGCTTTGGCACTGTTTGGCGGGGAGCCTAAGAATCCAGGTATTTGAAATGATTTTATAGCACTGTGTGACTTAGTAGTCCATTTTTACACAGAAAAGCGTGATTAAAGTGCGAGTTTAGGTCATACGAGCTATAAAACAGTAAACGATATGTACGTAGTCTATTAAGTCATGATGTTTAGCACCCTTAAGTCACACGTACTATTAATTACAAACTTTTTCTGTGATATCTATTCCATAAGTAATGTATTATGCTCATCTGTCTGACTTAAGTTATTTTTTATGCAATACCACCGCAGTCAAACGTTTGATCAAGACATAAAAATTAAGAAAGATATAAATGATTCCCAGACTAGTAAAAAGTTATTTTGAATTAAATATGATGGTACAGTGAACCATAAATCAATGAAAACGACATTGCAGTTTTCGTATTGAAAGAGTTACCGTTACAGTTATACAGTAGACTATACAACGTTAAATTTTGATCGTTTTAATCCTTAAAAGGGGTCATGTACTCATCATTATGAACAACTTTTACTACGGGACCAACCCTGAAATCGTGAAAAAAAAATGAGTAGATCCATAGATTTATGTTCGCTTAACTCGACATAATGTATGGATCAACAGATTTTTTTTTTCACGATTTAAGGTTGGTCCCGACCCTTTGACCCCTTTGAAGCATAAAAACGATCAAAATTTAACGGTGTATGTTATACTAGCCTCTGCCTGCGACTTCGTCTGCGTGAAATTTCTTTTTCCCCCGCCCCACCACGTCGCATCGCATCGCCTGCCCGCGCTATAACTTCGTTTTCGCTTCTGTATTGACTTTTTGTATTTTTGCTCGGCTCCTTACGGTCCTAGCGTAATAGCCTTCCTCGTCAAGAATTGGGCTATCAAACTGCAAAAAGAATTATTTAAATCCGACTGGTAGTACCGGATATTAGCGCGAACACTTCAGCTTTGTTATTGGCAACAAAGCAGCACTTCAGCCAATCGATTCTGTAAAAATCTCACCGTGAAAAGTTAGGTGAAGTGAGCTGTCAATAGTGTCAATCCCTTAGCATTAATTGGAATGACTGCTTACTTCACGCTCACTTTATCTAAGTTTTCACGGTGAGATGGTTACAGTATCGCACTGCAGCTTTGGTAAGGTTCTCAACCTTATTCTGCTCACCACCTACTTTGAGAATTTCTTTTTTCTACACATCATTTGCAATAAGATTAGACACTTAAACCTTTTTTACAGTCCGTTCAACCGATTTTAATTTCTATGCCGTAACCATAATGATGGCATTAAAAGCAAAAAAGTGCAACTATTTACTGCAGCTTCCATTTGTCATGCCACCAACGCAATAGAAGTCAAAATGGGTTGAACGGACTGTAAGAAAGGTTTATTTTAATGTCTAATCTTATTCCAAATGAAGTTTAGAGCCTCCGATTTTTTGTTTACCTACCATCTATCGCGAATCTGAAATAGCTATTGCCACGATTATGTTTAAATATGGAATATAATGGCGCCGATTCCCTTGTTCACAAACTAAACTAAGTTTAAGTTCAATGCATCTTTTTCTTTCTATTAAATTTAGAAAAGGACAGAGGATAAATATTAGTTTAGCTCTGTCAAATTAGTCAGCGCCTGACGTAAATTGACGTATTTTTAGTAGCCATGTTTTTAATCACGTCTAATCTAGACAGATTACTGATTACTTCATAGACATGAAGTATCTTAATTTGACA
Organism: Apamea epomidion; assembly: GCA_947507525.1. Taxonomy (NCBI): domain Eukaryota; kingdom Metazoa; phylum Arthropoda; class Insecta; order Lepidoptera; family Noctuidae; genus Apamea; species Apamea epomidion. Next base: position 13,681,679 of record OX382248.1, read on the forward strand.
GGACTAAACTAATATATTTTTATCGTCTGTCCTTTTCTTAATGAAATAGAAAGAAAAAGATGCGCATAACTTAAATTTAGTTTAAGTTTGTGAACAGGTGAATCAGCGCCAATATCATTAATTAGATCCCTGAAAATTTCAAACGCCCACGAGGGGGTGTTATCACCTACTTTGAGAGCCTATGGTATAGATAGATGTATAACTATAGTATTTTTGTCTTATTTCAGGTGACAAGCACAAAGTGAGAGGTGATATCAATGTCCTCATATGTGGTGATCCTGGTACCGCTAAATCACAATTCTTGAAGTATGTTGAGAAGGTAATTAAAAGACATAATAATTTTTTTATTGCTAGAAAGTTTATTTTAATATGTACTTTTTCATATTTTCCTTATCCCAATGCTGCTCAGGATTCTAATGTAGATAGGGGGTAAGTTATCATACCACAATAGAAAATCTTATAACAGTCCGCTAAACAGGGACGTCGTCGTGCAAACTGTTACCATGAATTCAGTACATAATTTAAAAAAAAAGCTGTCCCATACATTTTGACCACGTAGGTATTGCACTTTTTAACGGACTTCAAAAAAGGAGGAGGTTATCAATTCGGTTGAATATACAGGGTGTTAAAGAAATTGTATGCCATTATTTTTTATTTTTTACGGGTTCCTTTATCGATACTGAACGCACCCAGAAGTTATGGCACGCAATTACTTTAACACTCTGTATATACATATATATATATATTTTTTTTATGTATGTTACCTCAGAATTACGTTATTTTCTAAAATTAATACGCTCTAGAATCATGTGCCGATTTCATGGCAACAGTTTGCGCGTCGATGTCCCTGCCACCCTGTATTTGCTATAATCACTTCATATTATCGTAGATCGCGCCCCGAGCCATCTTCACAACAGGTCAGGGTGCCAGTGCAGTTGGTCTCACTGCTTACGTGAGAAAAAATCCAACTACAAGGTAACAAATCAACTTTCGTCTGAGTTATTAAAATAATCTCAAATTCGTTTACTGACAGACAACACACAGCTCAAACTAGATCTATAAACATGAAAATTTGCAGAAAAGTACTTTATAATCCTACTAATATTATAAACGTGAAAGTTTGTATGGATGGATGGATGTTTGTTACTCTTTCGCGCAAAAACTAGGTACTGAACGGATTTGGATGAAATTGGGCACACAGATGGTTTATAACCAGGATTAACATATAGGATACTTTTTATCCCGATATTCCCACGGGATCGAAACTTATGCGGGTGAAACCGCAGGGCGCAGCTAGTATATAATAATGAAAGTTTATTGTGATATAACGGAAGTTATAATTCATCCCCTAAAGGTGATTAAATAGGGGATAAAAGTTTGTATGGAAGTTCATCATTTTTGCCAATTGGATATCCAATCGGGCACATGGCTTGTAGAAATTATAAACTAAAAGAAGGCATCGGAAAAAGCATGAAGCTAAGGTCTATTATAGATTGCTATCCCGTAGATAATAACAATGTAAATAAGTATCTTAACTAGGCTCGCGAGGTTGTCAACATGTGGCATGTGGACTCAGCAATCATTGTGCCGATAGTCGTGACAGCCAATGGGTTAATAGCCAAGAGCCTCGACCAACACCTGAGGAGGCTCTCGTTGGGCAGCCGGGTCAAGGGCTTGATACAGAAAGCGGTACTTCTGGACACGGCTCGCATTGTCAGTAGGTTCCTCTCTCTCAGCCCTGACCGCCGGTAGCTTGGACCCTGTTCCCGATACCTGTGGGCTAATATTTTTAAATGTTTTTTTTAAATATTATTGTTTATTTATAAAAATATTTAAAAGTTTAATTTATATAAGTATTTAATTGAAATAAAGGATGTAAATAATAAGAATCTCCCTGAAGATCTTCATAAAAAATCGTACTTTGATAGCACTTGTAATAGCATCAGATATTAACCACTTCCTATTCCACAGAGACTGGACCCTAGAAGCCGGCGCGTTAGTCCTCGCCGACCGCGGCGTGTGCCTCATCGACGAGTTCGACAAAATGAACGACGCAGACCGCACCTCCATACACGAGGCTATGGAGCAACAGTCGATATCTATTTCTAAAGCGGGCATCGTGACGTCACTACACGCTAGGTAAGATAAATATTATATAGTTGGTCAGTCATGGTGTATTTATCCTATGCCCAAGAGGGCTATGGCTCGGGACGCCAGAGTAAGAGACAGCCTGCATTATTTTTTTTAATACAAGCACTACCTACTTATCAAACTTTTAATCCTCGAAAGTTCAATGCAGACAGACCAGCAAAATGTTGAAGGAACTTTTAATTGGTATATTAAAAATGAAACTAAATCTTAATTGAAATAGAGTTCAAAATAGCGTACAAGAGCCCTGTGGCGTGTTTGCAAATAGTATAGTTTATAGCAGCGGGGTAATTGCCGGGTAGCGGGGTAATATCCTTCAAAATTATTCAAATTGTGATTCAATTAGAATGCAGAACTAATATCATACTACAGGCTCATTATTAATATTCCTGGTATTGGTAGCCATAATATTTCTGTCCCAATAATTAATCTATATTCATTCTCCTCTACAGGTGTTCGATAATAGCAGCCTCCAATCCAATCGGCGGCCGTTACGACGCGTCGCTAACGTTCTCTGAAAACGTGAACTTGTCGGAACCCATCCTGTCACGTTTCGACGTACTATGTGTCGTGAGAGACGAGGCGGATCCCATGCGAGACGCTCATCTGGCTAAGTGAGTAAAAATTTCATCATTATTTTCTGTCTATCCTTCTCTCAACTCTGTTGGTCAGCATCCAGTCTAACCAGATGCAATCTAATACATACAATGTGAAAGGGACTTACACAAAAGGCGGAACTCGCACTACAACGCGCCACGCGACGGGGCGCGGCAATCGGAGCCAAATCGCACGGACACGTGCTCTTATTGAATTAGTGCGGACACCGCGCCGGGCCTGCGGGGGCCGCACGCTTGGCCGCAGGAGTTTTATTTATTTATTAGGGATAAAAAACGGTAGTACAATCACATGTTATACACTATATATAAACTTAAAATAATAGCACTAATTGCACTACCAACACTATTATCCACTGATCTTTGAGCTTTAAGATTAATGCTACGTGAGTTAAATAAATTAAAAAATAATAATAATAATAAGTTAAAAATAAACAGCGATTACGGACGTTCAAGTAAAATGACAGAATTAAGATGAACAAAAATAAAAAGTTTTGACCTAGATGCGTACATTCATACTGTACACGAAGTTGAACATTCTGTTTCTATAGTTAACTTGGTCTGTGCGGCCACTGGCCGTGAGCGTGGCCGTGTTTCGAAAAACTAGTTTGCGGACTTTCGAGCTTTTACTACTATCCGTAACGATTGTGGTAGATCTACAAATGACAGCCTGGGTGGACGGCTTAACGTGCTTTCCGTAAGCACTTTTCAAGACGAGGCGCCTTCATCTTGTGGAATAACTAGCGACCTGTCCCTGCTTCGCACGGATTTTACGACATGACAAAATATCGAGATTTTTTTAATTATTTTACTTTTGTACATGTAAACCTTCCGGAATGAAGAATTCTCTAAATGATGGTGAAATCCCCATCAAAATCCGTTGCACATAGGCTAAGGACCTAGTAGTAATCAATTAGCTAATGCCCGGTTGATAGCCATAAGCTCCCCTATTACATAGGACATAAACATAACTGGCGAAATGTGGTAGTACTACAGTTACAGCTCTGCTTAACCCTTCGGGGAATACAGCCGTGGTGCTATACAATTGTAATTTCAATAACTTTAATAGAATCATAACTTATTAGGTACAGCGGGCTGGTGTCCGCAACTCCACGACAATGCGCGTATTTTGCGTCAAAGTCAAAGTCAAAGTCAAATCATTTATTTCAAATAGGCACATAAAAGGCACTTTTGAACGTCAAAAATAAAATTAGAATAAAATTGATTCTAGTCGCCCCTTCCAAAAGGTAGTTTTCGTATGGAGAAGAATGGGCAAGAAACTCCACCGTTACTCTTTTAAAATGTTTTACAATATATGCAATAAAAATACAAATATGCGTAGAATCATAACTTTTTTTTTTTTTCATCGATTTCTTATATTATTTAATTAATTATATACATAAATATTTGCATGTCACAGTAATGTGACGTTAAGGATTCATAACAATAATATTATAATACATGTTAAGACCGATATAAATTGAACTTACCAACACTTATCGCAAATAATTTGATTTGATTTATAAGCATATTCTTATGACAGATTCGTCGTATCATCTCACATACGTCACCACCCGACTCAGCGCGGCACCACACTAGAAGACAATAACGCGCCTGACCCCGAGTTTGTATTACAACAGGATCTGCTCAAGAAATACATTGTGTATTCAAGAGAAAATGTGCATCCTAAGCTACAGGTATGTTTGTTTTAATAATATAATTCATTTATCCAGACAACCATTGATCCATTACATAACATTTAAGTTGTTAGTATCTAATAACTAAGAGAGACTTAGTCTTTTGGATGAGGCTCCACACCATTGGGCTGTCTAGCTTACTGCTTATTACATCAAGGATGCTGTTACTGCTCCCACGCAGTCTGCTTAGCAGTGAGGCTGTCTTTTTGCGCCAGGTGGCATCAAAGCCGTCTGTGCGCGACTCAGCGAACATTGACATTGATTCATTGTTTTACAGGTATCTCCTCTACTTCTACCTTCCCCAACTACGTTAAGGTCGACTTCCAGTCTTACCAGATGCAGCTGAATAATAGTATTTTACATAGAGCCACTGCCTATCTGACCTCCACAACCCAGTTACTGCGTAACTAATAAGGTTCTGGGTGGATAAGACTGGTTTACTGATTGTCTAGCAATTTTTGATTTGGTAACAATGTGCCTTCCTTTGTTAGATAACTGAATTTTAAACTGAGTGGTGTTTAAGCATTACTTATTTTAAGAACCACTTATACTTAACGGATACTCAAAAAAAACGTTTGGGTATACGAAATTAAAGTTTAGGAGCTGCTCAAACATTTAAGCAGCCCTTAAATATTTGAGTAGCGTTTCAGTATTCGGCCGTTTAGTTACTCTTGAAAAGAACATGTATACGAGTACATGCTACTGCAAAATATTACGTCAATTTTATTTACTATTTAAATGGCGCTTAATACTGATCAGCAATTTAATTAAATCTGCCCATCCATTCTGTAAAAATCTCACCGTGAAAAATTTTTTGAAGTGATTATGTGATATTCCACCAGCCGCTCGATTTTGTAAAAATCTCACCGAGAAACCATAGTTGAAAGTAAGTTATCATTTCACCTAACGCTAGGGATTGACACTATGGGCAGCTCACTTCACCTAAGTCTTCACGGTGAGATTTTATACAGAATAGGTCGGCTTCTTATACAATGTATGTCGCTAGGCCGTGATTTTTAGATGTGAGGTTTGAAAATGGACAATATTGATGCAATAGTTATTATCTCAAAACAGCCTTTATTTCGAATTTACGGTTTCCACAACAATTTAGTACAACATACAATTTGTTACAGAACATGGATCAAGACAAGGTAGCTAAGATGTACAGTCAGCTCCGACAAGAATCTCTGGCAACTGGCAGCTTGCCTATCACCGTTCGTCATATTGAATCTGGTAAATTACCTTTTTTCACACCTAACAATGTTTTACATAGCATATCAAGGGGATTCCCCAAAGCTATATTTACGTTCCACATCACATAAAACCTTCAGTGCAGTGAGAAGATCACTGCACTGAAGTTTTTAAGCAAAGGAAAAATTTGAGAAATTAAATCTTTTAAGCAGTAATTTGAAGATTCTAGTTATTCTCTAGTATGTTGTGCAAGAGCTACACGAAAGGATCTCATTTATTGTATTGGAAAATATTATCAGATTGGTTATTTTTGCAGGGTTGTCTTCACTCGTACAAGCTCATAACCACCCATTATAATATTAAGTAATAGTGTACTCATTGTCGAAGAGCTAAATAAAATAAAATAATAATGCATTTATTTCGGACAAGATGGGGGTTCGTACTTTTGTTAGTGGCTAGATTTTTGAACACTATTTCAACATTCATTCATTTTGTCCCCAGTAATCCGTATGAGCGAAGCACACGCCCGCATGCACCTTCGGCCGCAAGTTGCTGAGGAAGACGTGAACATGGCAATCCGCACCATGCTGGAGAGCTTCGTAGAGACACAGAAGTACAGCGTCATGAGAGCTATGCGACAGGTAACATTAAAAAAAAAATCTATACGGCCAACTACCATGACATACATAGCTGGTTATCTATACTAACATTATAAAGAGGTAAAGTTTGAGAGTTTGTATGTAGGGGTAATCTTCGGAACTGCTGATCCGATTCAGAAAATTATTTTACGAATGTGACGCTACAGTATTGCTGAGTGTCATGGCATATATTTTATGTTAAACAAGAATTTTCATGTGGACGAAGTCGTGGGCTGAAGCTAGTTATTTATAACTTGGGTTGAGTGGGCCATATAGAATATAGCTAATAGTGCTGAAAGAAAGTCTAATAGGAAAGGCCAAGCCTCAGCAAATCGCTTCAGAACTTTTAAATAGTCAATAAAACAATTTATTAAGTAATGTATAATTTTTCTCTATTCAATTATGGTCTACCCATCGCTACAGCGCAGTTTTGTTTTTTTTTTTAAATTATTTTGTTTATTATCCTTTTATTGCGATCTATCATTCTTGCAGATATTCAGCAATATGTTTGGTATCATTAGCAGGTTTGTACGGAAGCCGCCCAGTGACTGCTCCGTTTATTCTTAGAACCTCTTAAATCAGGTCTTGAGGAATTCTTCTTTTCAGTCTTCTAGCGACTGTTTGGGTATTCATCAGGTTTACTGCTAGCATGTTTGTGATTCGCTCTTTGTAAGCTTTTGTCCTTTCTGAGATTTCTTTGACAGTTTTGATATTTGAACAATAATATGTTAATTTCGATTCGTTTAAGAGCGAATAAAAGAACAAATATGATCGCTTTATCCAATGAGACCACCCATTGTGTCATCCTACGTTAAATTTCGATATTTGGTGAGTTGGTTAAGGTGAAACAGATTTTAAGACCTTAACTTCAGTCCCTAAGTTATGACGACACCGAAAAGTTAATTTTATCAGTATCATAAAAGACGCGTATAATATGCAAAAAAAATTTAGACACTCATATACACAATCATGTACACTCACATGCGTTTGCTCACCATCACACATAAACACACAGCTACTCAAACACATACATACACCCCCACTCAGTCACACACACACACGCGCGCAATCACACGTTCGCGTTGTTCCTTTTTATTGTTTAGTTGTACTGTTTCAATAACTACTAGTGTTACTTATTAATTGTATTTTATTACATAAAAATTGAAATGTGTATTGATGTAAGGTGAAGGATACTGATATTCCTGTAACATAGGTTCGCCTAGCACGGGAGTCAGGGGCTTCACATGTATGGTTGTAATATTTTTTATGTCAATAAAGTTTATTATTATTTATATTTATGTTTTGACATATCTCGGGACCATGCAGGCGAACGAGGGGTATTATTATTATTATTTGTATCTGTGGTAAACTTGGTCTACATAATAAAGATCGATCTATCTATAAAGTATCCTTAAGTGCTGATACAAGCGCAATCAATGTTTCTGCCTACTCCAATATTAGTTTTTAGCTAATACAATACGCTTGATATTTATAACTAACCCAACATTTCATTTCCAGACATTCCAAAAATACCTATCCTTCAAGAAAGACCACAGCGAGCTACTCTACTACATTTTACGTCAACTCACAATGGATCAACTGGCATACATGAGAGGTCTACATAACCACTCTCAATCCACCATAGAGATATCCGAACGAGACCTACTAGAACGTGCAAGGCAGATCAACATCACAGACTTGAAGCCGTTCTATGATAGTAGAATATTCAAGATGAACAGCTTCAGCTATGACGCTAAAAGGAAGGTTATTATTCACATCTTGCCGGATGCACCTTCCAGTACTGTGTCTGTATCTTCGTAATTTTTTGTCTGCTGTGTTTTGTTTCCGATTTTTTGAGGATTCATGGCACTGTGTGGATTGGGTCTAAATTTAGTCTTCGGGATATATGTCGCAGCCAACTGGTTAAATTAGCCGTTTAGTCAACCGCCTTTGGAAGTAGTGCTCGCCTCGCTTCACTCTCGTTTCTCGCACGCGGTTGATCACAGTTCTAACCTATTCCATTTGGTCTGGGTGTCCTGGCTTAGTTACTGCGGTCAATTCGGCTCGCTTGATTGGTTACAGTTCCAATCTAAACTATAATTTATTGGATATCATTCAGGCCGTTAGTTGAACGGCCGCCGTTTAGTTAAAACGCTAGGCGGTTAACTAAACGGCAAATTAAACCAGTTGGCTGCGACATATATGTACGTACATACAAATAGTAAAATTGAAGTGTCTGTTTGTTATGTCAAAATAACAGGGCTTTACTAAATGCTTATGAAAGTATACATATACGTTACGTATATCAAAAAAAAAAAAAAAAAATGTTTGTATGTCTGTTTGTTCCGGGCGTTCCGTCTAACCTGCGGAACGGCCGATCCGATTTTGACAGGACTTGGTTGAACTGGTAGGTAGCTGATGTTAGGAACAACATAGGCTACTTTTTGTCCCGGTAGCACGTTCCTGTGGCATAATTTTTCGAAATCAACGCAGGCGAAGCCGCGGACAGAAGCTAGTCTCCAATAAACTAATCTCCAGTCTACCTAGCCTTTTCCCAACTATGTTGGGGATGGCTGCCAGTCTAACCGCATGCTGCTGAATACCAGTTTTTCATGGAGCGTCTGCCTATCTGAAGGCCAATTCTCGTAATTTAAAACGATCAAAATCTAGTCGCAGTCTCATCTCGGCGACAAACAAATGTCAAAAACTTGTCAAAATGTAGGGAAATTAGACGTATTTTTGACAGATTGAGACTGAGATCAGACTGTGAACGTTCTAAAAATTATGAGAATTGCCCCTCTGAACTCCACAACCCAGTAACTGGGTAACCCCTCCACATAGTGTCGTATTTACCTATACCCACCTTTACAATATCACTACATAATAATAAAGCTTTAACATTGTCTAAATAGTATTCTTTTCTTTAATTTAGTGTTATGTATAAATTTATTATTTCTCGATTGTTCTACGAATTCTGTGCCGGTCCCAGAAATCATGTTCTTATGTACACACGCCAGCAGGTCATGCTACCCGAAACTGTCAAATTTTCCCAATCAACCTTGAACCTTAATTCTCTAGCGATAAAGTTGAAAATCTATTAAAGAAATTTAACGGATTATAGTAGCTTGATGTGCTGCCATTGGCGTTGCTAGGGATTTTGTCTAGGGGGGGCAACCTTCCAGCTGAACTAACCACTTAACCAGTCATTTAATTATAGGTCATAAATGACGCCGAGTAATAAATAATGCCCCCATAAACATGTTTTTTTAGAATTCCTTATGTATTTGATATTAATTTCAACTTTATACCTCCACGCGTTTTACGCTCCTCAAGGGTCTTGACAGACAGACTCACGGACAACAAAGTGATCCTATAAGGAGACCCCCCCCGCCGCGCCCCCCTTTACTACGCCCATGCCTAAGTATCAAGTTAGCAATTTTAAGAATATTGTTCGATCGAATATCTGCGAATAGATACGCTAGCCCTTTGAAGTAGGTCAACTTATTAAATATTCATAAAGGCAGACTAAAGTTACTTTGAAGCTTTCAATTTTAGACGCAGATCGATACAACAAGTGGCATTGTCATTGAAGGCTCCCGCAGACAGGCGCAACGCGACGCAACTCTAGTTAAAAAATTTCTATGAAAACTTCATGGAGAATGGTTCTGCTAGAGTCGCGTCGCGCGACTGCGGTCTGCGGAAGCCTTGAATTGTGGACAAAACTATGTTCGTCGAGAGTAAAACGAAATTTATTTGTTTTGTCAAGTTCATCTTTGTTATTTTATAATCATGTATCACTTGTTCGTGTAATTTTAAATTGAATTTTCTCGTTATTTGAATAATATTAGGAAAGTCGGAAGTGCCTTTTTCAGTACAAAACCTTGTTGTTAGTTGTTTTGTAATAATTATGTGTACTATCAATTATTTCAATTTGTAATAAACTATTACTATGATCTAATATTTGGGTTTTATTAGTCATTATTCTTTGATAGTAATTTATCCATCAATCTGAGGTTCAATTCGCACCGCGATGGTACCGATATGGTGAGCAGTTTCAAAATGTTTGCAGTATTTTAAAACTTTATCACCCACTATTAAAGGTTGAACCTTTAATAGTGGGTGATAAAGTGCAGTTTGACTGTAAATAAGCGCTGCCATCTCGGTGTGAATGATTGAGCTTGTAGGTATTTTTAATTTTCTTTATTTACACTTCAAAGTCGCAAACATCTGTTTAGACTTTGCTCTTAGGAGTTCCTGTTTCAAAAGAGCCAAACTACAATGCTCTTCATCAGCATTGCAACTCATTCAATTAAGACTGGTTTGAGTCAAACCAGTCTTATTTAAACCCTAAAAGGTTTCATGAGTTTGATGTTCTACCCTCTTTATAAAAAGGTGTCTGGCTAACGATTCTTTTCCATATTATTCGTCGTTACGACTTATGAAGATCTTCACCATTCAAAACAAGGATGCAAAAACTTAAAAAAACAACCGACTGCAAAAAAAAACACTACAAAGTGAAGAATAACTTTAATTTCGGTGTCGTTCGTTCCGCATTTTCGTTTTTTGACACCGACTTCCGAAATTAAAGTTATTTTTCACTTTGTAGTTTTTTTTTTGCAAGTGGGTTGTTTTATTTATTTTTTTGTAAAAAAGTTATTTTTCACTCTTTAGTTGTACCTACTATGTATATATACTTGCAAGATAAGAAGCATAAACTGGACCAAATTGAAATGGAACCACACGGGAAGCAACAGATTTTAAATAAAAAAAGAATCGTCAAAATCGATTCACCCAGTCGATAGTTCTGAGGTAACAAAAATACAGTCGAATTGAGAACCTCTTCCTTTTTTGAAGTCGGTTAAAAAGGGAATGGTGTGCATGGGTGTCCTACAGGAAATGACATTAGATACTAGTAAATAGTAAGCGTTAAAATAAAGGGACCAAATCTCCAATCTCTGCCATACATAATATAAAAAATAATACCATTAATCTACTATTTCCTACGTTTGCTATAATTTTAGCTACCTCATCATATACATAATATTTTAACAAAATGCTTGGACCCTCCATCATGATAGCAAGATGGAAGGACCAAACTGATAAGACCCTAATCCCTGGAATGTTCGACCTACTTAGTGTTATAATACCTTAACTCTACCTTAATATTTTGGCTGCCCGAAACATATATCGTTTTAAAGATATCGATTATATAAGTTGGTCCCTCCAAATTGATGATTCAATTGTTTAGTGCAATAGGTAAATGGGCGGTTTATTTTCGATCTTCGAAGGATAAATATTTGAGGGGTATAAAAGCAAAGCCGCTTTAGTCACAAAACGTCTAAACTGAGTATCTACCTAATTCACAATTTTGTACTGTGTCGTAAGAAATTGTTATTTTTGAATAGGTACTTTATGTTATTGGTACATTCATTATGACTTTTATGATGCTTTTATTATGCAGCAGTAACTAGGATTAATAAAATTTACATCAGTTCCATAATAATTAAGAAATACTTTAGGACTGTGGTGTGTTTGCATTTAAGTATTGGACTGAAGCATGTTTGCTTCAAAGGGGCATGTTACATTTGTCAATATTATCACGATCTTAATATCGCGATATCGCAAGTATTGAAAGGGGCTATTTTATAGTCAATAATATCATCATCAGCACGCAATTGAAAATACTAGAATAAAGTAGTGTTTCGTACAAGATTAAAATTTAATAAATCCGAAATAAATCATGGATTATAGTAGAAAGACAGCTATAGCAATAATACTGGCATGCGCGTTAAAAACTAAGCGCAAAAAGAGGAAGCGTTGGGTAAAAGACAGAAGAAATATCTCGATGCGCTTGCACTTCAATAATATTGAAGCCACGCCCACTGAGTATCGCGGATTTCAAGATTTCCGACTAATCTGTTATATTATCACGATTGCGGTGGATTTGCACGTTATCGTTTATGGCATAATGTTGCAGCTTTCAAGTAGGTAGGTACTACAATTTGGTTATACCAGTTTAAAAAATTGCAATTTTGGACTGAAGCGGTTTTGCGTTTATAGCAAAACAATTATAATAATCATCAATTATAATGTAATAATTAATAATAATCATAATCCGTAATCATTTAATACCTATTTACTACCTTATAATCGTGCAAAATTTCTTATTAACAAAATTACACATACTATACTTAATCTACCTATAGCATAGCATAGGTAGATTAGGTATATGTGTAATATATATATATATCTATTATATGGCAAGTGATTCCAAGATTTACAGTTTTGGCTTCGGTTTTTACAAGAAACCACTGAACAACACGGCATTCTTATATTTTTTCACGATCACGGTCGAATGCGCACTAGTTCGCGGAGACGGCCATTTGCCTAGACATGGTCATTTTGAACATGCCGCGAAGACACAGACATGCCTCCTTGCCACTTCTCCTGTTTTTTACATTTCTATGGTTAGGAACGAGTCCAAATCGTCATGGTGCTGGTGATAAGTCTGTGAGGCTGAAATGGGACTAGGCGGGTATCGGTAGTTTCGGTATCCTATAGGATGCATCCAGACAGATGGGCCAAAGTCGTCACACGGTGGGTGCCTGAAGACGGGCGTCGTCACCGAGGCTACTATTAAATAAAAAAAAGAAATAATCCCAATTTAAATTATATTTCGTTTTATATCAAAATTCTTACATTTTTCTATTTAAATCATGAGACTATGTAATTGAAGAGACATTTTAATATACAGTCTTAGAAAATATTACGTCTATGACATGTAAATCTGTAATTGATAATTAAAGTTAATTCTATGCTATATTAACACAGCAGTTTCACAAAGCACAAACACAAAATGACTAAATTTCCACTAACCTAAGTTTGTTAGACAATTTATAGTTTAACCATAGAGTATTATAACATCGACAAACTTTGGCTTCTTTCAATTAATTTATCATGCGCTTTGTTTCCTAATGTTGTCAGTGGAAATAAAGCCTATCATTAAAAGTTATCAAACCTCTACAAACTCTCAATAACTCATTCGTACACACATAAAATTACTTTTAGCATCTCATAGAGTCATTTAAACTACCAACTTTCAACAATTTCACAGCATTAAAACTAGGAAGAATGGCGCCAAACCCATTTAGCTCTTTTCTAACATCAAAATTTTTATTAAAAATTACTATTTTAAGAATCTACGAAAACCAGTGTTCCACTAATAATCTGCTATTGATTATTATACAAAGGCTGAATGAGATAAGTGCCACTACTTACACAAATTAAAAAAATAAATAGATTATAAACATCGTCTGCAGGTTAAAAAAATCTTAAAAACAGTGTCATATATACTAAAACCTTATTTTTAATGTCCAGCATTAAGAATCAAACTGGTGACAGTTTAGCCTACATTCAATTCGTAATTATTCAATTGGGTGTATGTTACGGCTGGTATTAGCAAGAAACCTCTTTGCAACTGAATACAAAAATAATATAGTGCAGTATTGGTTTACAAAAACATTTGTTAGATAAAGACAATGTTTTTTTTTTATAGAGGGAATCAAAAGTAAGTTAAGAAGTATGAATTATGAAGTCTTAAATGAATAATTATTTTAAGAGCCACACATTCCCTTATAATGTAGACTAAATTAACATTTAAAAATAATATCTGTGCACTAAGACCTTATTCTTAAATTTTAGTCAGCAATATGTACAGGCACTGCCAAAGGTGAGGACCAAAAATAAAATGTGCTAATTTGCATAATACCAGTCGTAATTTATCAGCGCACACCAACTATCTCTCTAACAATCCGAACCAGATTCGGATCCGCTGCTGCTTTCGCTGTCACTCTCGGAGTCACTGCTGCTTCCGCTTTCTGACTCATCCGAACTGCCAGAATCTGATCCAGACGAGCTGCCCGAGGAGCTGTTGTCCGAGCAGTCAGCACAGTCTTCAGTACGTTTCTTTTTGTTTGGTATCTTGCAACTGCCATTGCTGAAAGAAGTTGTAAAATTGATTATGCTGCTAGTCTTGTAGTCTCGGCAATATTTTTCTTAGCAGTGGGTACTCTGAATATAATTTTCTACTACAGAAAAAAAAAAACAAATTAATTTCATTTTATGATTAAATAATTAAATGTTTTCAAAGGAAAACAAACATTATTTATTTATTGCAATGAATAATGAAATATGACTATTGTAACATATTAAATTCTGTAAGAAAACTTATTGGGGTAGAAGTAAAAAAATATGAACATAATTTTCTAGAAACATCTTTATATTTTACTGACATCTAAGATTTCAACATAAAATCTGAACATACCTGCATGATCCCTCTTCCCGCGACTTCAGATTCTTCTTGAAAACCTGTGTGCGTGAAGGACGCACCAATATCTTGCGCTTGCCCGTACATTCGTAGCTCCAGTGGCCATATTCCAGGCATTTCTGGCAACGGATCCCTTGTGGAAACGCCGCCGCCAACGCAGCTTGCCTAAAAAAGTAAAACAATATCAATAACAAGCAAAACCCATAACGATATACACTTAAAACGGAGGGAAGAAATGGTTTACTTTTTCTTTTGCGCCTGATGTCTATTGTAAGTTCCCAAAGTCATGATGGAATATTCAAGTTAGCTGTGCAAAAATAATAATATGTAGGTAGATGAAAATCACTTTTACACAAACTGTAAGATGTCTGTCGCCCGCTAATACTCCCAAAACACGAATGAATTATTAGAAAATCGCAGAAAAGGGAAGCATGGAAAATAAAAGATTTGTCAACTTGTCGTTGTCAAACACTGCACAGATTAGAAAGAAAATTCCATTTTGTCGATGATACGTTTTTGATATGTATCCGAACGTACTCAAAGATCCTGAAAATCGGAGAAACTCAGACCGCCTGCTACAGGTACAGGGACAGTTTATGTTAGTAAGGTAGTGATGTGTGTTGGCAAACTGGGGCAATTCCTAAATCATTGCCAAGGCAGGGTGGCAGGGGGCTCCAGACGTTCCTAGCTCAGTCCCTAACTCAGTGCCACAACTCTTGTAGCGTGATTGGTTTGTGTTCTTCTTACTTACAAATCATAGTACTCTTCGCATATTCATACTACCAGAGATGACTGAAGAGAGAGACTCTCTCAGTAAGCGGTTCACTCTCTGCTATGAAAACATCTTTAAAAAAATTAGAATATAGTGCTAACCTTACAAACTTGCTGACTGATGCAATAATTATTTATATTGAACCAACTTTAACGGTCACAGTGGTGAACTAAGCCTGTTGGGGGCTCGGGGTGGCAAAACTAATTGGGGCTCGGGCGATTAAGAGCGAGCGCAGCCAGCTCGATATTTTTAGCACGCTGCTTCGAAAAGATTAGGATTATTATTGACTGTTCATACAAAAATAGGAGATACATACTTGGTTTACTAGGGCTGATTTTTCCATCGCCAGATAACTTTTATTCGAGGAATAAAATTGACGTTTGACATTTTTTGTATGAAACAACTGTTAAAATTTCAAAATTATTCCTCGAATAAAGTTTTCATGCCGCATTTACACATTCGCGCGAATCGCGAGGTGAATCACGAGGTGAATAACGAACACGCATGTGTAATACCGCATTTATACATTCGTGTTCGCCATTCGCCTCGTCTTCGACGAAACATTCGTATACGAGTGCCGTCGCGAACTACTGTTCACACATTCGCGGGGTGAATTATTTTGACATTCGCGCACGAATATGGATGACGTGAAAATTATCGCGGCATGCGCGCTACATCTAATTGAATTCTTCTTTATTTTTGAGTTGCTTACTGGCAATAAGGTATTTGCCTGGGTTACATGCGTGTTCGTTATTCGCCTCGTGATTCGCCTCGTGATTCGCCTCGCGATTCGCGCGAATGTATAAATGCGGCATTAAGGCTGATTTTTCAATCATTTAATGCCGCATTTACACATTCGCGCGAATTACAATAACGAACACGCATGTGTAAACAGTACGTTCGCTATTCGCCTCGTGATTCGCCTCGCGGTTCGCGCGATCGCGTTGGGAGCGGTTTTTCGGACGCGAATCAAAGGGCACGAATGGCGAACACGAACTTACTGTTTACACATTCGCCTGCATTCAGTTGACAGCTAGCTCCCGACCCAACAGAACGTGTAGACAAAATGGAGTGAAGTGCGAATTTTAGAATTCCTAGAACTTTATAATAATAATAATAAATTATTACTTCATAAAAAGGAGATTGTAGTATGTACATGAGGCATACATAAAGTTATTCATATAAGTTTGTACCATGTCAAACACAATCTGATGGGTGAAGTTCAGCTTTCCTAATACCTAGCAGTCCCTGTCCCTACAAAAAGTTAGAATAAACTAGTACAATTATATATATTTTTTTAATACTACAACAATGATTATAATTGAATATCTTTATTGATTGTTTATCTTTATATTTATCAAAAGGAAGCGCTCATTTGGAACCCAAAACATCGCAATCATAAAAATAGACAAAAGACAAACGATGCATGGAACCGTTTATCAACTAGTATGGGATAGGCTATTTTCCTAAAAAATTGTAATTAGTCCGTCAGTTAGATTAGCAAAAAATATTGAACCCGTATTTTTTCTTTTGTTAATTATATAAAAAATGATGAAGATATCGCCCGTTAACGTTCCGCGTGACGTCACTTGCTTGCGATACTTTTGCAAGCAAGTGACGTCCGGACCCCGCCAATCCCAAATTTTGACGCGCTTTATCTCTGTCATTTTTTGTTTGATTGACATAAGAAAAAATACGTGTCCATTATTTTTCTAACTGACGGACTAAATATAATAATAATTTTTTAACCCAGGCAAATACCTTATTGCCAGTAAGCAACTTAAAAATAAAGAAGAATTCAATTACATGTAGCGCGCATGCCGCAATTATTTTCACGTCATCCATGTTTGTGCGCGAATGTCAAAATAATTCACCCAACGAATGTGTGAACAGTAGTTCACGACGGCACTCATATACGAATGTTTCATCGAATGGCGAGGCGAATGGCGAACACGAATGTGTAAATGCGGTAAGACAGAAAAGCTAGAGGATTAGACGAACATAGAGCGAGTGAATCGAGCTCGAAAATATTTGCCCTCCTTATGTTACATTTTGTTTTGAACGATTGTATAGACAGAAAATAACGGAAATGTAGGATGAAAGATTTTAGCACCTTGGTCCGGATAGGTAAGATAAGCTTTTGATTAGGTACTCATTCAAAAGTAGTACTTTGTCGACTTACACAGAGAAGTTTGACAAAGAAATAAAAAAGTGCATTGGATGCAAGAGCGAGTGAAATTGTTTTGTGATTTGATTAATAAGTATTTCTCCAAGTAGTATTTTTTTAAGGACCAGTAGCCCAGGGTGTCCCTTAGGGTATATATGTTCTGTGGCCCCTGCCCTTTTGTCCGCCAGTGAAGAGTGAACGCTCAATTTCTTCATAACCATATTAAATCATAATTATTCAATTGCTTAATGACTCATACTGCATAATGAACCAAAGAAATTATTATTTTAATGGGAAGTTGATCGACCCGAGATTGTTGAAACAAGTTTTGGTATGAGTCATCATTTCATCAACTAGAATTCACAAGGGAAATAAAAAAAATCAAGTAATGAACGAAACGCATTCTGTCAAGTTTTACAGAAATTACGTGGAGAATCTCTGCAGTCTGTGGTCAAAAGTTTTTACAGTCAGCTGCGCGTATCTCGTAATTTACTTTAAGAATTTCATAATAAAAATAAATCACCGGTTTACGGTTTGAAATGTTCAAAAATAATTCAACTGTAAAACAATGTCGGAATGGTTTTGGCGGGTAATTGCTTTGAAGGCAGCCTTCGCGTTAACTTTTATCGTTTGTCATGTACGTGCGGATGATACAGTGCAAAAGTTACCGTTCTGCAATCCCACTATTGAAAAGGACGGTTCAGCTCTCAACGAGTAAGTTTATATTTTTCATTCAGCTTAGATAAGTATTCTTAAAAAAAGTAGTAATTTACCACATATAAACTTCTTGAGAGTTAAATTTGACTGGCGAAAGGTTTGTTTACAAAACAAGTGGAGTCTTTTAACTGCTGCTGATACTGAAACAGGTTTCTTAGAACATACCGTGCGTTATTTTAATGACGAAATAGCTACTATTTACTTAATGTATTATTGACAACTACTTTTACCAAACTTTTTCAACTTCCTTGGACATGTCATAACATGCTGTGCTTAGTGAAATGGTTTGTTCTAGAATGTGCATGGAATTGCATGGAATTGTCTGGAACGGCCTATTTCTTTATTGTGCTTGAAAAGCTCTATAATTATATAGAAATGTAAACATATTTCTCAAAACAATGCATTCATCCAATTACTTTCGACCTTGATATCTTATCTGTATTACTTACCTAATTATTCATTGCTGTTTTGTTTTGTGATTAAGTCTTATAACTTTTTAATATCCCTGTGTTAAAAATATAGAACTAGTGTAAATTTTACTACTTAATTAAATAAAGTAGGTACTTAATTTTTGTTTATAATTTTATTACACAATTAATCACTGAAAGACATTTATTTCTTCTGAAATCACAACAATAATCAGTACAACTGTAATTTTTTTTACAATAAGTAAACTTTGAGCCTTCAGAACGCCACCTGCTACAACCCTTACCTACCCCTTTTTCTTTGTTTTTTTCTCTAATCTTTAGGCTCATTGAGACATACAAAATACTGACGAACACTATGAAGTGTCCAGCTTTTAAGATTCTGAATGCCAACAAACATTTGCGTGGGTATTCCCTAAAGTTATGGGAAAATTCTTCCAAGATAAAGCCTTTCCGAGTTTCCTCTTGCCTAACCAAGTTGTATATATAGCATTAAATAGGCTCCCGGAAAATGTTGTGACGGCTCCCAGACTGAACTGCTTTAAGAATCGAATGGGAAGATTAAATGTCTCCAAACTATTTGATACACACGCATCAGCTAATTAGTTGCTAGTGAAAATAATAAAATGAATAAAAACCAATCTTCAGTGTACACCTGGCGACACATCAACAAATACATTTCCAGTTTTAGCCGACCTCACATTGTATAGGTTTTTTGTACAATGAGAAGTTAGCTTACACTGGTTCTTTAAAGCTTGATGTGTAGCCCTGCCAGCCTATAACTTGTCTCTTTGTTACAGCCTGGTGATAGTAAGCACGTTAGATGGAAGATTGACGGCCTTCTCCACGCAGAATGGCATCAAAGCATGGGACTTGGAGACACAGCCGCTGCTCTCGTCCAATCTACACCATGTTGAGGTAATTATAAACTTAACACAGATATTCCTTCGAGAGGGATTGAAGATTTTTATATGGAGCCTGGCATACCTACTGTCGCGCCATTTTGTTTTTTTTTTTTTTTTTTTTTAAATGGCGACCAACATAGCCTTGCCAAAAAGTCAGACATGTGCTAAAACACCTTTTTATTTTCTGTATGAACAGTTTCTCAAATAGTCAGACCATTTGGTATGGTTGATAACCCTAAATATAGTAGGGTAGACTTTTTGGATGTTTAAATTAGTGACAATTCAAAAGTGCCTGTAAATGGTTTAATTGAAATAAATTATTTGAGTTTGAGTTTATTAAGGGCCGGCGCCCACTAGCGGCACGGCACGGCAAGGGATTTTTATGCGACTAATAGAAAATATAACTTAAAAGTGTGACAATAAAATTGAAATTTCATCGGCAGCAATGATGCCGCGGTATACTTAGGCATGCCGCGACGTCCTTTGGCATCATCATTGAAATTTCAATTTTATTGTCATACATTTAAGTTATATTTCTATTCGTCGCATAAAAATCCCTTGCCATGCCGTGCCGCCAGTGGGCGCCGGCCCTAAAGTAGGCCATTTGCCAATCTGTTACATCTCACAATGAAAACTGAGGTGAAGTAAGCTGTCAATAGTGTTAATCCTTAGCATCTAGTGGAATGATAGTTTACTTAGTTCACAACAACAAAGTTTTCACTATGAGATTTTAACGAATAAGACCATTGAAAATGGATTAGTAGAACTTTAACACTTCAGTAAGGTGAGGAGAGCTCTCAAGACCTTAAAGATTTTTATAGTATTAATGTAGCACTGCTTCATTAATTGATATCTTATCTCTTATTCTGATAAAATATTATATTGTGCATAATTCAACTCCCTTCTCTGGGAGGGAGTTGAATTATGCACAATAAAATATTTTATTCATGCAACTTTTCCAATTTAAAGTGTAAGTAAGTAAGTATTCTGTAAAGGTTATTGTTGTCTTCTTGTACAGTAGACCTTCTTTTTTTTTGGGTGTGAAATCATCAAATGACTTCTCCCGCTCTGGGCGGTGGGGGAGGACGTGTCAGACTTTTACTGACTAAAGCCACCCGTGTTTCTTCAGTTGCACGGTATCTCTTTCGAACAACCCGCGGCCCCGGATTTGCTTTACCACCTTAAGGGTGAATGTCACCTGCACGTCATTGACAAGAAGGACTTTTTTTTTGCTTTCAATATAGTATTTTTATATCACAAAGCGACGTACGCTTTACTTGATGTTACCACCGTGCAAGAGCTCTTGGTACCGTTCGAGACAATGGCGAAGTCGGAAGTGTGTGTGAGGGGGTGTGTGTGTGTGTGTGGTGTACTGCCGCTACTCGTCTTCACGTACACATGCAAAGCGTGTTGGTACACTTGGTTACCACAGGTATAGTGCGAGACGCTTCGGGAGATAAACATATTGTACCAATGTGGCTGTTTCATCCTTTGTGAAGTTTTTTGTCAAACATGGTAAAGAAGTTACGAGGTTGACTTTTGTACGCCATGTATTGGCAAAACATAGTTCACATATTTTTAGACAATACTAGCTGCGCCCCGCGGTTTCACCCGCGTAAGTTTCGATCCTGTGGGAATATTGGGTTAAAAGTTGTTAGTTGTTTGTTAATCCTAGTTATAAACCACATGTGTGCCAAATTTCATCGAAATGCGTTCAGTAGTTTTTGCGTGAATGAGTAACAAACATCCATCCATCCATACAAGCTTTCACGTTTAAAATGTTAGTACGATACTATCTGTAACCATACCTATGTTTAACAAAATAAATGATTGATTCATTGACTATAGCCAATCTTGATTGATTGATTGACTGCAAAGTATACTTTGCAGTCATTATTGTGACTCCCCAAAAATAAGGGAATACTCCTTAATATTCGATTAGAATGTGTACTTTATTTATTAAAACAAAACATGTTAAAATACACAAGACAAATCAAGGATATTTAATTGGGGAATTTTACATACTATTGTTTACCAATTTGGAATATTAGATAGCAAAATTAACATTTTAAGGTTTTTCCAAATGAAATGATTTTTTTTCTTGTCGCGAAAATGTCAGCAAAGGATATTGACGACACGGTTGGCGCAGTGGCTGAGCGATCAACTGCTGCGCTGCGTGTCGCGGGTTTGATTCCCGCATGGAACAAATATTTGTATTGCCTACAGGTAGTTGTTCCGGGTCTGGCTGTTTGTGTATGTGAGTTTAATTGTTGGTGAACGCACCCACGATACAGGAGTAATTCCTAGTGTGGGGCAGTCTTTAAAATATATAATATAATTATATATTATTAGCTTGGATTTGGAATTTTTCACTGCAGGGAAATATTCCATTTAAACTATTTATTTCAGCAGTGCAGATTTTTAATTTAATTCTTTAAATTACCATTGCTCTAAAATTTTCATAGGAAACAAGCATGAACAATTCAAAGATGTGTCATCTATCAACCCGAACTGGGCCCGCGTGGTGGACGATGGCCCACACCCACCCACATCTCCCCTTTCCCATAACAGGGACATGAGTTTTAGCAGTGAAAACATTATAGGCTGGTTTGATTAGATAATAAAATTATCTTTTATGAAATCCAATAACTTGACCTGAAGACCTACTTCATATCATGTATACACATTAATTAATATAAATTAAAGCTTTCCGTGTCTGCCTGTGTGACCGCGTTGTTCTTCACGTCACGCAAAATCCTGCATCGCGCAAGCAGAGTTTACCGCGCAACTAGCATAATATACAACGTCCCGACATCTATCGTGGGGCAGTTCCCACCAGATGCAACACCCGTCTGGTCGGAGGATCCTCCTTTTTCTATGGAGGATGAGTGAACTTTACACCCTGCTCCTCATGCCTTTATAAAGGAACTCCTAGCAACGGATTTTGATGTGGTTATCACGATATTCTTTTTTTACCTTTTTTTATACCTTATTATTAAACTTATAATAATAATCTCGATGTTTTGTCAAGTAGTAAATACCGTGCGAAGCAGGGGCGGGTCGCTAGTCATACTATAAATCACCAATTAATCCACAGCTCACATCAGGAGGCAAGTGGGTTCGCCTGGTGCCGTCTCTCAGTGGCACCTTGTACAGCCTCAGTGGGGACACCATTGAGCCCCTGCCCTTCGACGCGGAACAACTGCTGTCGTCATCGTTCAAGTACTCTGATGACCTGGTTGTAGCTGGTGAGTAATACAATTATCGTTGAATTGTCCATCATCATTATCATTTCAGCCGAAAGACGTCCACTGCTGGACATAGGCCTCCCGCAAGCATCGCCACTTCGACCGGTTCTGTGCTTTCCGCATCACAAGAACATCGGTCCACCTTGTGGGAGGCCTTCTAACGCTACGTCTTCCGTTCACGCGGTTGCCACTCCAGAACCTTTCAGCCCCATCGGCCATCTGCTCGGCAAGCAATGTGCTCTGCCCACTGCCGCTTAAGTTTGGCAATTCCTAAGGCTATGTCGGTTACCTTGGTTCTCCTACGGATCTCTTCGTAAATGGTTCTACGAGCCTTTAAATTCGCTGACATACGAGTACTGCAAACTGAAAGTCTGAAACTATGCTTTCGCCGTTCTTAATTGTGTGCCTTGGTCTGGGACAAATACATTTATTTTCTTTCTTGCAAAATGTATACCTATCTATCACTGCTAACGGTGGGTGTCTTAAAGGGTGACGAAGAAATTCTAAAGGATATCTTCTTTTTGTGTGTAGAAGTCTCATTTAAGCCCAATTGAAGCCCAATTTGGTGATCACAATAGTGTGATCACCAAATTGGGTGTCAAATCGGGATCTAGGGTCGTCATCATGGCAATCTCCCCTGTAGCTAAGCATACGATAACCTATGAATTACTAATGCTCTTAAAGATTGAAAAGATATAATATTAATATGATCGGCACTACCCTTTAATTACTAACTAAACATACACCTATTAGAAAATAAAAAAACTGTAAATAGTAAGTTCAAAACCAGTTCCTATGACTTTCTTTTATGATGAAATTGTGAATGCTTATTACCTCTCTCCTTAGCATCTTAACAACGAACATTGAGTATGGAAATTAGATGAAAGGAGTAATAAAAAAGTTATCACTTCAAAAGACTTCAATACCCAATACTCTTTTAACATAAAAGCAAAAATTCCCCTAATTATTGAGCCTATATGAATATGCTTGTTATGTTTATTTCTATAAAGAACCATTAGGTACTCCACCGGCCAAAGACCTCAAACAAATCACCTAATCGGTATCTACAATACCGCGAAAATCGCCACCAAATCTGATTAACATAATCACACAAATGTATATATCTAACAGATACGAATATGTAAATAAACACGACGTAGGTACTTAGCCGGTTAGATAACGTAGTTAAACGTATTTGCCTTGATTACGTGTCAAGCCGTAACTGACCAATGTCGTGTCACCACGCATTGTCAACTCATTAATAGACCGCGAACTACGTGGGCGGAGTTAACGTAATATGCGTCAAGTATTTATAGAGATTCAATTGTACACGGGTCACGGGTGGTCTGGTCCTTCGATGCAAATAGCATTCTGTTTTCTTCCTGTGGATATCATAAGTTTTTTGAGAACTTAAAAACATAGATAGGAATACTCTTCATTTTTTTTTTTTTACTTTACTCTTCATCGATTTTTATGAGGAGTCCGAAGTCCTAAGTCGCAGTTTAGGCTATAGTTTGACCAAAACTGCTGTACCGTGGCTTTGGTATGTGCGCGGCGAGACGGGGGGGCAGTGCAGGCCGCTCATTCGTCATCGCTCACGGCGTCCCGCCCCCCACCTCGCCGCGCATTCCTAAGGCGCGGTACAGCAGTTTCGGTCAAACTATAGCAAATAAGTCAGCTTAAAAAATATGTTTATAATAAAGATCATGATCTATCTCCAGTAAGCTATAACCCATATACTTAGCTAAATAATTGTTAATATTATTAGTTAATAGGGATCGGTACCCACCCTAATTTTTTTATTATTAAAATGAGAGTGAGTCTGAAAGACCGGAGTGACAGAGGTGAGGGGGTTAGAGGACCAATCGAGGATATTTAAATGATTAAAAGCTTATGCGTCTGGTATGTAAGAGGATGAAACAAAATTAAACACCCGATTAACACACCAGGTTTGTTTTCGTCTGAATCAACGAGTGTTTTTATCATTAGTGGCATGAGGCACAATTTGGCCAATTGCCAGGCACCTGGTTTAGTAAACTTTTAACCCACTGACTGTGCCAGGCGCGCTTTCAATTAGATAACTGGGATGAATAATAGAAAGAAAGAAAGAAAGAAAATGCATTTATTTGCGGCAAACATGACGCATGAAAAAAGGACATAACACACAAAAAAACAAGTTGGGGGTAAACATGCGTCACATTCACGCAAAACGGCCATCGCTCAGCATAATGCTAAGACCCTATAAGAGACAGAGCCCAAGCGCTGGTTTTCAGCGGCAGCCGGCGTTGACGTGATGACGTTAACCAGTGCAGCATGCAATTATACATAAATAAATAAAAACAACAATCAAAACAAGAAAATAAAATAAACTATTCAACATATGATTCGACACAAAACAAAAAAACAAAAATCAAAACATGTAATAAAATAAAAATAAACATACATAAAAGAAAAGATGGTGAAACATTAAATATATATGGTAACTTTCCGGGCAACGAATCTCGCGCCGCGCCGGATAATTTACATAAAATTACGCCCGTTTTTCCGAAAGGGTAGGCAGCGGTGTGATAGTAGCTTCATACCCTTATTTCGCCAGTTATGTTTGACGCGACGTCTTACGTAGGCGATTCAAAGGGAACGCGACTGCTAGCGATCCGATGCGGTCACACGAGAATTCAATGCGATGTTTTTGACCTACGAGCGCGCGCCCTGCCTTTCAGTGTTGTCATTGTCATGGACGGACCGAAGCGAATATTAGTGGAAAATTCATTTCTTAAATAAGAATCGTTATATCCAGCACCCCAATTGCGAAACACACAATCAATCTCAATCTGAATCATTTTGAAGGATATTGCTAATCCATTGCTTCATAAGTTCGAAAAAGGTTACCTTCATAAAGTCTGCTCAACACGTAAATAACGCAATGAATGTTGTTGAACTGTCAAAATGAAACCGATTCTGATTGATTGTGTGTTACGCAATTAGGGTGCAGATCCCATAATATGTCCTATATTATGGAATCAGTTCCTGGATTAAAAAAAAAAAATACGCCACCGCATCCAGTTCGCGCGAAAATGTCAAGCCAACTGATCGCGTTCGCTTCACATTCATTTCGTGCCGTGCCGCACACACCCCACGTGCGTTTGGTCGCGTAGGCCACTTCAATAGGTATCGACAGTTTGTTGTTGTCCTATGTAATTGTAGCCATATGCCATCAACTGTGCACAAATCAGAAGTTCGGGCTGCTTTTGAAATATTCGTAATGAGGAAACCCAAGGACAGTTTTCCCCACTATGGAAGAAATACACGCGCAATTTCAATTAGATTAACATGGTTCTTGTTACATATTGTATAGTGCAAATAAAATGCTTGGTAAGCGCATCACTTGAGAAAGGCTCGATCGATTTGGCTATTTTTTCTTTTTTCTCATAGTTCGAAATAAGTTTTACCAAAAAAAAAAAAATTAAAAAAAAATCCCGGAAAATGTCAAATTACTTTTTTATGTAGTGTGTTTTTGTACGAACTCATGACCTTTGGCCAGGACAACGTCTGTCGGGTAGTTATAGATATAAATACGTTATGGTTACTTATGTATGACTCACTGCGGCACACTTTGCACAATAATACATACATTTTGTTTGATCTTAGATGAATGCTTGTTACTTTCGGAATATTGTGTAGAAACGCACCGCCGTATCCAAACATAAAATCGTTTCGCTTCGTTTAGATTGGTATACTAACTCTCGATACGCTTTTTTGTTCCGCTTGATTTAGGGCTGATTTTTCAAACGCCAGATAATTTCATCCGAGGAATAATTTTGAATTTTTGACAGTTCTTCGATACAAAATCTGTCAGACGTCAATTTTATTCCACGAACAGAAATTACCTGTCGATTGAAAAATCAGCCCTTAGTTCAATAATTTATTGCGTCAAACGACAGTTCTTATCTTTGATTAACTTATAGAAAAATTCTGAAGCTTTATGCAATGAATACGTCATCATTATTATATCAGGCGAAAATGCCCAAAATGCTTAGAAGGAGTCCATAACGTCGATGCATTTTAGGTCGCGTCAGCTAAGCATGCAGAGGCTAGCGTTATCAAAGACTGTTTTTGTTCAGAATCTTCACATAAAAGCCATTTACGAGATCCTACAAAATAGCCGATGAGTGTCTACGTACTCTCATTTACGAGACCCTACAAAATAGCCGATGAGTGCCTATGTACTCACATTTACGAGGCCCTACAAAATAGCCGACGAGTGCCTAGGTACTCTCATTTACGAAACCCTACAAAATAGCCGATGAGTGCCTAGATACTCTCATTTACGAGACCCTACAAAATAGGCGACGAGTGCCTATGTACTCACATTTACGAGACCCTACAAAATAGCCGACGAGTGCCTAGGTACTCTCATTTACGAAACCCTACAAAATAGCCGATGACTGCCTAGATACTCTCATTTACGAGACCCTACAAAATAGGCGACGAGTGCCTATGTACTCACATTTACGAGACCCTACAAAATAGCCGACGAGTGCCTAGGTACTCTCATTTACGAAACCCTACAAAATAGCCGATGAGTGCCTAGATACTCTCATTTACGAGACCCTACAAAATAGGCGACGAGTGCCTATGTACTCACATTAACGAGACCCTACAAAATAGCCGATGAGTACCTAGGTACTTTCATTTCAACTCGTGATCGTTTACTACAGAACACTAGCTTTTAATCACCGCTACCATTACGATTAAATTGCCACGCTTGACCAACGAATTAGCGTTCGCAGTTTAAAGTAATTAGGCAGGAAGTCGCTACTGCCTACTGCCGATCATCATGACGTGATTTTACGTCATTTAGGAATTTACTCTACACGGAAACAGGAGACAGATAAGGAAGGAAGTGGGACGTTCTCTTTGCTGTGGGTCAGATAAATCTTTAAGAAGAATAAAATTGTTTTTGAATACAAGCACAAGCCGTGTGCCCAATGGAATCTCTCATCGACGGCTTCGCAGGAGTCCTTGGAGATGGATTTCCAAAAAGATTCATCCCCTATTTAACCCCTTTAGGGGGTGAATGTTCAAAAATTCTTCCTTAGTGCTCACTTTCTCTATACATACATGATATAATATACCTAAGGAATACTTGAGATTTTTTTTTATGATTCTAGACCCACAGGTTTATTAAAGGCTTTGCGTTGTCTGTCAGTGAGTGATTGAATGAATTAATATTTTTAATAAGTACTATTTATTAGGTTACCTATGAAATATTAATAAATAAGTAGATTGATTTTTTTCTCGACATGAATTTCTTCATCTGTCCGAAGGCCAATTCTTGTACGCAAAAAACGTGCAAATTCAAGTCGCAATCTGATTTCAGCGACAATCAATGTCAAAAATGTATGTAAATTGATTGTATTTTTGACAGATTGAGACCGAGATTCGAATGCTAACGTTCTTAAAAATACAGGAATTGCCCCTCTGAATAAACTTCTTATCTTGTTAAACCCCTCCACAGCCAAAACATAGCCTAAACCGTGGCCCAAGGCCAAACAAAACACTTGATATACAACATGAACAGCTCTCATATTTCACGGCTCCCTTTCACTTCTAGTCTAACCATAGTTCATAGCTAGTAGTAGCTTCAGACAATTTGCGATTTAGCGAGTATTCAACCGTGAAATACAATGTCATCTCGTTCACGCTGATTACTGACGTCATTAGCAGATAACTGAAACAAATCGTCTATTTTACGTGACTGGCGACTACGCCCACGATTTTTTTTTCTTTTTGCTCGTCTAAGAGTTCTAGCGTGATGTTAAATAGCCTTTAAACTTCCTTAAGAATTGGGCTATCAAATGCAGAGAGGTTTTTCTAATCCGACGTGTAGTTCCAGAGATTAGCGCGTGGAAATAAACAAACCCTTGAACTTTATTATACAACGTTTTTTTTTTTATATCCCATAACTCTAGGGAGTCATTGTACTCATCATTATGAACAACTTTTACTATGGGCACAAACCTGAAAGCGCGAAAAAAAATGAGCTGTTCCCTACATTTATGTTCGTATAACTCGTCAAAATGTAGGGAACCCCAGATTTTTGTTTCGAAAAAAACACGTATAGCTTCTGCTCACGACTTCGTCCGCCCGACCCACCCTATTGCATCGCATCGCCTGCCCTTACTTCATTTTCGCTTAGAGTTCTTTCTGACTTTATTTCTTTTTGCTCGGCTCCTGAGGGTCCTAGCGTGATGGTAAATAGCCTATAAACTTCCTCAAGAATTGGACTATCAAATGCAAAGAGATTTCTTCAAATCCGTCTGGCAGTTCTAGATATTGGCGCGTTCAAACCAACAACAATGTTAGTATATTAGTATAGGAAAGTCGGAACTAAGTATACAGAAGTAGGTCACGAGTTGAAACGCAGGAAATGAGATATTAGAGCTACTTGTCTTCAAGCCGTTTACTGATTTGAGATTGATGAGAATTTCAAGTTCAATTCAGATAAAGATGGTATGTAATAAAGCCTTATCATTGTATTGTGTGGATGTATATTTAGAATGATGAATCATTTCCTTTTAATAATAATAATTATAAATATTCCACAACTATCACACAACGCCATCTAGTCCCAAGCTAAGCAGAGCTTGTGTTATGGGTACTAGACAACTGATAAACATACTTATATATTTCTAAATACATAAATATTATAGATAAATTACACCCAGACACAGAACAAATGATCGTGCTCATTACACAAACATTTGTCCTGGGTGGGAATCGAACACACGACCTCCGACATAGCAGTCAGGGTCACTAACCACTAGACCAACAGGCCTGTCAAGGCCTGCCTTTTGGTTTAGATAACGTAAACTTGAAGTCTTTCCTACTTTTTTTTGGATAACTCTCATATGGGGAAAGTAGGTACGCTTTCAGCTTTTTAGTCTATTTTTGCTCATTTCGGTTTCGTCTCTGAACTCGTAAGCACGGTGCAAGGTACGCACGGGCGCGTTTCTCCCGCAGCTAATTTTTTGCGCACTGGATTTTCAACGTACTGCTTAGCGCCGAGAGTTGAAAATCCAACAGTATGTTTTTATGACGCCCTGTGATGCGCTCTGTTGAATTCTCAGTGCTCGTTTCAACACCGAGAGTTGAAAATCCAGTGCGCTATAAAATCCTGTCTGCCTGTATAAAATATTAAACTGACTTAACTTTTATACTTTCGCGACTCCTCTGACAATTTAGTGCTGGGAAGCAAACCCGCACTAATGAACAAGAAAGAAGGAAAATTCTTTAACAAGATGTCGAAAGAAGTCATCAGAAGCACCAATCTCTATAATTATTTCCCCAAATAAGATTTTGGAATGAACGAACGATGATATTGAACCATGGAAGTTAGGTCCAGGTTTTAATATTTTTTTTTATCCTTTTGTATTCATAAACACATTTTAATGTATTTTAGAATGCATCTACGCCGAAATTACTACAATGCTTACCATAGACATATCCATTAATCCTCAGGTTCCCGCGAAACTCTCTGGTTCGGTCTCGACGCTCACACAGGCGGCGTTATCTACGAATGCGGTTCGGGAGGTTGCAGCAGTGAACAACAAACAGCCAATGCGGGCCGTGACGTCATAGTACTGAGGAGGCACTCTAATACTGTGAGAGCGCTGGATCCCAGGACTGGTAGTGAGAAGTAAGTTAATTCTTTCCCTTATTGCATTGGACATAATGTTTAACATGGTTTGATTTTGAAATCTTTTAATCCTTCTGTACACTTTATTCTTTCAAAGATTCTTTTTCAACTTGGGTAATCCATACTAATCCTACTAATATTATAAATGTGAAAGTTTGTATGGATGGATAGATGTTTGTTACTCTTTCACGCAAAAACTTCTGAACGGATTTGGATGAAATTTGGCACACTGATGGTTTATAACCAGGATTAACACATAGAATACTTTTTATCCCGATATTCCCACCGGATGGAAACTTATGCGGGTGAAACCGCGGGGCGCATCTAGTATTCTATATTTCGCATATTTCTAAAACCGTCTAGGTACTATGCGAGAAACCATGCGCTTTAATCTCTCTTTTTTTCTTACAGATGGAACTTCAGCGTGGCCGAGCATCGAGTAGCTTTGAGCCGAAGAGAATGCGCGGACGCTCCGACCGGTTCCGTACCTGTCGCCGTGGCCGTAGCGTTGCCGGAAGGAGTCGTCGCTCTGAGGGATACCACGGGAACTAATCTACTGTGGCAGCAGAAGGTATGCCTCTTTAGAGATTCCGAAATATCGATGTTTATGGAGAAATCTAGAAAGATTTGGAGAGCAAACAAAGTAGGCACACCACCTAATGGTCAGTGGTCATCACCGCGTATCGTATCTATATCGTCGTCTGTAATAAACGAGGCACCCCAAGTGCGTTGCCACCCCAGAGACTGGCGCCGATTCCCTTGTTCACAAACTGAACTAAATTTAAGTTCAGTGCATCTTTCTTTTTTATTTAATTAAGAAAAGGACAGAAGATAAATATTAGTTTAGTCCTGCCAAATTAGTCAGCGCCTGACGTAAACTGACGTATTTTTAGTAGCCATGTTTTTAATCACGTCCAAACTGTCAATGGAGTATCTTAATTTGACAGGACTAAGCTATTTTTTTATCTTCTGTCCTGTTCTTAATGAAATTGAAAGAAAAGATGCACTGAACTTAAATTTAGTTTAGTTTGTGAACAAGGGAATCGGCGCCACTGTCTCATGTGCTAGTGTTTACACTGGCACGTATACCGAAACATACCCCTGCTGCTTGGCGACAGAAATAGATACGGTAACAGTACTTCCTCTACCCTCACGAACTCCTTCTCAAAGAATTCCACAAATACTACTATTTTCTGTAAAATCACTGTCAAACCGCATTAAGACCGCCTTTGTATCTTTTTGTGTGAAAAAAAAAAAAAAAAAAAACCGCCATATTTATGAATCTTAGCTAAGATTTATTTATTTATTAAGTACTGAACCGACGATCTTTACTTACAGTTAGACGCACCAATTGCTGGTATGTGGCGCTTAGCTGCAGGAACTCTACAGAACATCGACGTGCTATGGGAGGCCACTCAAACTCTCATACAGGGCGGTGTCACACAACACCCATCGCTCTATATTGGAAGCCATGATAGACAGGTTAGTGTATCACGAAAGTTAGGATTTTATCCAGTTATCTTAAGGCTTGACGGAATGAAAGTATTTGCCAGCTTTGACTTTCCATGCAGTGTTTTGGGTAAGCCATGATGGGCTTACCCAAAACGGTAACCTATTTCATAGCACCCGGATGGGTACCTACTATTTACCAGTTAAATAAAAAACCAAATTAAAGTTTCTGCCAGATAAATTTAGTGGAAGTTTAAAGAAATTATACTCGACTATTGATACTTACTACCATTACATTTTATATTTTACCTGTTATCTGTTCCGTAACTGTTTTATAATATTTATAATAATGTTGCGCGCCACAATTAATGCCTGATGCATGGTGACATTAGTTACCACTAGCGCCATCTAGTTTCTAGTAGAAGAACTAATAGAGTCACTAGCGCCATCTATTATCGATTGGCTGAACTTACTAGAACTATCGACATCTGGTCAGTCGGGGCCGGTATGTACTCGAACATTCTAGATGTTTCTACAATAGAAGGTTCTGGAATTATCTGCGGCACTATATAAGGCCGGGACTAGCCGCGACTAATCAGACTTGGTTCTGCGATAGAAGCGAATACATCGAAAGCGATCTTCGAGTGCGACTTAAGAGCGATTGTGTTTTATAATTAGTGTGTTTGAGTTGTTCTTAGTGTTGTTTAAATAAATTGTAACTTTTGGTAATTTTTATCGGCAGTTTTTATTGTCACGAACCCGAAGCTCGTAACAATTGGTGTCAGAAGCAAGGATTAAAATCATGCCGATTTTACCTAAAGACGACACGGAGGGTATCCGTACCCGGAGTCAACGTCAACAGGAGACGGACCAGAGACGTTTTAGTGGAGCAATGCCGCAGAGGTCGGAGGGCCAGCTACCAACCACGGAGGCCGAAACGTCCGCAACAGCTCCAGCATCAGCAGCACCAGACTTTGCTGCCCTGATGATGATGCTGCAGGAGCAGTCCCGCCGACAGGAGGAACAGGCCCGCCGACAGGAGGAACAGGCCCGCCGACAGGAGGAACAGGCCCGCCGACAGGAGGAACAGGCTCGTCGGTTGGAAGAACAGCTCCAGCGGGACAAGGAGGAACAGGCTCGCCGACAGGAGGAACAGGTTCGCCGACAGGAGGAACAGGCTCGTCGGTTGGAAGAACAGCTCCAACGTGATAAGGAGGAGCAAACGCGCCGCCAGGAAGAGCAGATGCTCCTTATGAAGGACCTTCACGCTACCTTCGGGAAAGACATGAAGGAGGTGAAGGATAAGGTTGATCAACATGACAACCGCCTGTCGGAAGCTGAAATCCGGATCGACCAAGTGTATAATCGGGTTGACAACGTGGTGGCTGACGTAAAGAAAACCGTGATGGCTGATGTAAAGAAAACGCTGGATTACCTTAAACTTGGGGATGGAATCGCAGCTCCCGTAGCTACAACACCTTCGCTACGTGGATTCAAAGTGCCACCGTTCGACGGAACTTCTTCCTGGTCGGCCTACAAAATCCAGTTTGAGGCTGCCATGAAGGCGAACGGTTGGAATAAAAGTCAGGCCATGACTGCCCTCACCCTAGGCCTGCGTGACCAGGCCTTAACTGTTCTGGAAGCTCTCGGTAAGGAAGTGACTTACGAGCAGCTCTTTGAGGCATTGGAGGCTCGGTATGGCGACGCTCACCTGGAACACGTGTTTCGTGCGCAGCTCAAGGATCGCGTGCAACGCAGTAATGAAAACCTGCAGCAGTGGGCCCTTGAAGTGGAGAAGCTGGTGCGTAAAGCTTACCAGTCCGTACCTGCGCTTATTGATGGGAACCTGGTGCAGGCATTCATCGACGGCATCCGCGACCTTGAAGTTAGAGCTGCTGTGAGGCTCGGGCACCACGGGACGCTGAAGGACGCCTTGGCCCATGCACTGGAGGTGGAAGCCGCGCGACAGGATCATCGTTCCCATCGCGTCAGGGAGGTTGCAGCGGCTAGAGTTCGCGACCGCAATAAAAGATACAGCCCTAGGTGCTACGGCTGTGGGGAGAGGGGCCACCTTCGATCCAGTTGCCCCAAGCGAACTACAGGAAGGGTAGACAATGATCGTCCATGGAAAGTGGGACGAACTTTGGTCAGAGCCCCCGACATGTCAGGGGTACGTGTGCCGAACCTTTGTGATCAGGAACAGGTTATGGAAAAAGGTACACTAGTTGGTACTAGGCAAGAAAGTATAGAAGTCGTTCCTGTGAGGATGCTCAAGACAGACCTCAGCAACGAGTGGAAGGAAAGGCTACAACGTGCACAGCAGGAAGATTCGGACATCAAGCCTATTCTCGAGTGGATGAAGGCCAGAGCTCCTAAGCCCAGGTGGAGCGACGTCTCAGCAATGAGTTCGATCACAAAAAGCTATTGGGCCCAATGGGACAGCTTGGTGATTCAGGATGGAGTCCTGTGCCGTAAATGGGAAAATGCTCGGGGAGACAGCTGTCATTTGCAACTGGTTGTCCCTAAAGCTCAAGTACCGGATGTTCTACAGCTGTACCATAATGGTTGTTCAGGAGGTCATCTGGGAGTAAAACGGATTCTACTGAAGATACGAGAACGGTTTTACTGGGTCCACTGTCGGGATGATGTGTCGCAAATGTACAAGTTGTGCAGCTGTAAAGGGACCTCAGACTCGTAGTAGAGGTGCATTGAAATTGTACAATGTTGGCGCACCATGGCAGAGGATAGCCCTTGACGTTGCGGGGCCGTTTCCGGAAAGCGAAAGTGGTAACAAGTATTTCATGGTTGTGATGGATTACTTCACTAAGTGGCCGGAAGTCTTCGCCATTCCAAATCAAGAAGCTTCGACAGTTGCAGATAAATTAGTTTATGAAGTCTTCTGTCGGTTTGGAGTACCTTTAGAGATTCACAGTGATCAAGGAAGGAATTTTGAGTCCCAAATATTCCAGGAAACTTGTCGAGTTATGGGTACTCATAAAACAAGAACAACTTCTTACCACCCACAATCGGATGGAATGGTGGAACGATTTAATCAGACATTGGAGAGGTACCTAGCAAAAGTTGTGGAAAATCGGCAACGAGATTGGGACAAGCACATACAACCGTTTTTGTTGTCATATCGAAGCGCTGTTCACGAAAGTACATCGGTGACACCAGCTTTCGCAAACTTTGGAAGAGAATTACGGCTGCCTACAGACCTGATCACCGGAATACCACCTGATGCCCCACGCAGTATAACCGATTATGCGAATAACTTGCGGAACAAAATGAATGACATTTATGAGCACGTCAGACAATCGGGCCAGCAAATGTCTGAAAAGATGAAAACCCGTTATGACCGCAAAATGAACAGTAAAGGGTTCGACGAAGGTTCACTAGTGTGGTTGCACAATCCAGTCCGCAGCAAAGGGAAATCTCCTAAGCTTCAAGCTAAATGGGATGGACCGTACCGGATTGTGACAAAGATCAATGACGTAACCTACCGGATACAGAAAGGTGCAAGAGGTACTCCTAAGATCGTCCATGTGGATCGATTGGCGCGTTATTATGGAGCCGATAATGCTCGGGACGAGCATGTCTTAGGAGGGGGCAGTGTTGCGCGCCACAATTAATGCCTGATGCATGGTGACATTAGTTACCACTAGCGCCATCTAGTTTCTAGTAGAAGAACTAATAGAGTCACTAGCGCCATCTATTATCGATTGGCTGAACTTACTAGAACTATCGACATCTGGTCAGTCGGGGCCGGTATGTACTCGAACATTCTAGATGTTTCTACAATAGAAGGTTCTGGAATTATCTGCGGCACTATATAAGGCCGGGACTAGCCGCGACTAATCAGACTTGGTTCTGCGATAGAAGCGAATACATCGAAAGCGATCTTCGAGTGCGACTTAAGAGCGATTGTGTTTTATAATTAGTGTGTTTGAGTTGTTCTTAGTGTTGTTTAAATAAATTGTAACTTTTGGTAATTTTTATCGGCAGTTTTTATTGTCACGAACCCGAAGCTCGTAACAATAATATTATGTATTTAATGTAGAATCCATTTTTATCAAAAAATTACACGTTACATGCAATGAAGCTCTTCTTTTATTTCGCTACAAAATTATGTAACTGACCATAAACTAATATTAAATGAATAAATAACCTTCTGTTTTTGAAAGCTTTTTATTTTCTTGTCAATTACCTCCTTATTTAATTGGTCAAACAACCACAACTATATTGTGAGATGTAGATTTATTACTCAAAAACAAGATCAGACTCAGAAACTGCCTGAACCGTTTCCACCCACTCACCTACCTTACTATCTCTTGCAGATGTACATCCAAGAAAGTCAATTCTACTCACGGAAACTAGAAACAGCAGTGGCAGCGAAGCCGTTGCCATGGAAACTGGTGACAGCCCGCCCTAAGATAGAAGCAGAAAAAACTGACAAACAGACAGCCTTGTCTGTGCAACATGATGCTGACCCGAATGCTCTGTCGTTGGTCACCTTGTATGGGCAAGCTGCGAATAATTTTGGTAAGAAAGAAATAAAGAAAATAAGTTTATTTGACCCAGGATAAATAAGGCAAAGAAAAACAAATAAAAATAACTTAAAATAGTATTGTGTGCCTCACGGCAGCAGCATAAAAGTCAGACAACTAATGCCTGGCGCTGGTTTTCAACTGGACCCTGGTAAGTACCTGTATACTTACCAGGGTCCAGTTGAAAACCAGCGTGACTTTTCCAAATGGGCGTGGTTGGATAAATCCGAAACTTTAAGAAATAGCGAAACTATTAAATATTCAAAGAATTCACACGGCCGTTTTTTGACATAAACTAAAGCTGCGTCAAAAAAAAAATATGAAAGGAATGATATTTGAGTGCTTGAAAATATTAATCAGCTTATCTAAAATCAATACTTTCGTTTAGTTTGCCGTATGTTTTTATTTCGCAGAATTTGATGTTTATTAGAGACGCCGACGGATGGTTTTTTTTTTTCAAAATTCCTTATTCGATTCCTGGCTAGAAGAATCAGGACCCGCGGTAGTGGGTTAGACAAATCCTATCCTACTAATATTATAAACGTGAAAGTTTGTATGGATGAATGGATGTTTGTTACTCTTTCACGCAAAAACTACTGAACGGATTTGGATGAAATTTGGCACACTGATGGTTTATAACCAGGATTAACATATAAGATATTTTCCATGGAATCGAAACTTATACGGGTAAAACCGCGGAGCGCAGCTAGTATGAAAATAAAAACACCTTGGTTTTTAAAAAAATCCAATGATAATAAATCGTCTGTTTCATCCTACAGGCGACCACGGCTACTTCATCTACCTACAAGAAACCTGCGACCAATCAGTCCAAGTAACCGACGACCACTTCGACAGCCTCCCGAAC
This sequence comes from Apamea epomidion, assembly GCA_947507525.1. Taxonomy (NCBI): domain Eukaryota; kingdom Metazoa; phylum Arthropoda; class Insecta; order Lepidoptera; family Noctuidae; genus Apamea; species Apamea epomidion. The sequence goes on from OX382248.1 coordinate 13,719,087, forward strand.
ATCAGCGACGACCACACAGAACAGCATCACATCCACGTGCACTACTCCTCGCTGTGGTAATAATAATAATATCGTTATTTGCATGAGGTACTGGTTCCGATTCCCAGGTCGGACAGTGTTATTGCGTTTTTCCATCTGGAATTTGAGAGTGAAATTTCAAGGATGCGTCACGTTTAGGCACGTTTCGTTACATAAGAGAGAAGAAAGATATAACTCTCTCTGTCTCTCACACTAAATCTCTTTTATTCTTTAGGTACTGGTGGAAGGAGGTACTCCTCATCGCGGTGTCGTCGGCGCTGCTCATGAACCTTATGATCTGGCCGCGGTTCTTCGCCCCGAAGATCAGCGCAGTATCGCCTTTGCCCAGTACCCAAGAACAGGTGAGTGCTAGTTGTCTTGTATACAGGTTCTGGACCCCTCAAACCTTTAGGGTTAAAGAGTCCGCTGACGAGAAACTGCGAAAATACTCGAGGTTTTTATTTGGGTACCTGAAGGCCAATTCTCGTAATTTAAAACGTTCAAAATCTAGTCGCAGTCTCATGTCAGCAACAAACAAATGTCAAAATGTAGGGAAATTTGGGGTTTTTTTGACAGATTGAGACTGAGATCAGACTGTGAACGTTCTTAAAATTACGAAAATTGCCCCTCTGTTTTCTTATCGAAGCGATTATCATAAATTGCGAAAAAAAAAACTTGTTGAATGCATTACATTCTCCTTTTTTTGAAGTGGGTTAAATATTCTAGGGTTTTGTTATACAGGGTGGCAGGGACATCGACGCGCAAACTGTAACCATGGATTCAGCACATGACTTTAGACCCCATAGCGCCGAAATTTTTCGTCTGTTATTAAAAAAAAATATTGCTGTCCCATACATTTTGACCGCGTAGGTATTGCAGATTTTTTTTTTATAACCGACGAAAAATTTCGGCGCTATGGGGTCTAGTATCATGTGCTGAATCCATGGTTACAGTTTGCACGTCGACGTCCCTGCCATCCTGTATTGTGTGTATTATTTATATGTTATATCGTTCCCCAGGTGGTGGTCCAAGTGTCCTGGCCGGCCGGCCCCGCGAACGTTCCCGAGTACTCGGGGCGCTACGAGAACGACTTCACGCCGCTGCGCTGCCTCGGGCGCGGCGGCTTCGGAGTCGTGTTCGAGGCGAAGAACAATATCGACGACTGTTCTTATGCTGTTAAGAGGATAACGTTGCCTAGGAGGTGAGATTTAAAAAAGTACAATTCCGTGTGCTGCCGAGGTCGGCCCAGAAAGCGGTGGCGAGATGACCTGGACGCGTACCGCGAGGGCTGGTTCGAGGTGATGCGGAAAAAGAATTCCTATAAGGAGGGGGGGGGGGGGCTTTGCCCAGCAGTGGGACAGTATAGGCTAAAAATCAATCGTAGTCGGCCCTAAAAAAATACACTGCATCATTTTCTTGGTTAATGTTTTGGTAACCACCATAATACTGTATTGCAGAGAATCAAAGCGTGACCGCGTTTTACGTGAAGTGCGAGCACTCGCGAAATTAGACCACGAACATATCGTGCGGTACTTCAACGCGTGGGTCGAGGAACCGCCGCCGCTGTGGCAACAACAACGAGATGCTGTTTGGATGAGGTATGTAGCACACACAATCTAACTATGTTGAACAGATTGGCCAGCCTCTTGGATTTGGTTTTACACAAAATTTTCGGCATCAGCACCCACAAAACTACTTAGTTCCACGAAGAATCAAATGCAATAATTTGTTGTAAGAAATTATTGCTTTATCATTACCAAGAACAGTGAGCAGTGGTGCCCCAGTGATAACGGCCGCAACTTACCGAGTTGTATGTCGTAGGTTCGAACCTAGCCAGGCGCTTTACTTTGTGTCAAATAATTTCATCACCACTGCTCTCAAAACGGTGAAGGAAAACATCGTGAGGAAACCGGCATGTTCTAAAACCAAAAATTCGAAGACATATGACATCTACCAACGCGCATTGGGCTCGCGTGGTGGATTATGGCCCACTCCCTCTCGCTGAGAGGAGGCCTGTGTCCTAGCAGTGAGAACATTATAGGCTGATTATGTATTACCAAGAACTTCCTGCACTAGGTCCGCAGCAACTTGCAATTTTACATAGCCGCTATTTGATCGGAAAGCGAAAGCCCTCATGATTATGTACCAAACTGCAGCATAGCAGTTTGGTACATGCTGTCTCCTTCCCCGACGATTACGATTGACGATTTCACGACGACGCTAGGAGTTAGTAACGTATAAACGTAAATATTAGGAAGACTGTGGTTATTTTATTTCATTTATTTTAGGAAACTTACAGCTAAACTGATACAGTAAATAATAGTTTATACAAAATATTGCCAATTACAAGTTTCCACATGTAGTACATAAATCATATAAAACAGAAAATTGATAATAGACTACATATAAAACCGAAAAATGACTATTTACACTCAAAGGCTTCTTTGCGCGTAAATAGTCATTTTGAAGAAAATTTTATCTAATTGCTTAATTAGATAAAATTTTCTTCAATTTAGCAACACTAGTATTGAAAATGTCGTTATGCAGGGTGAAAAAAATAAGAAAAAAAAATTTTTTTTTCCAACCTGGTGTGTCAAAGTTAACTGACAATAATTTTGTAAACCATAACTCGTCTAAACTTAATTTATTTTACTTAGTTAACAATGTTTATTACTTCGATTTGTGGTTGCGATTAATAGGACTGTTATTTGAGATTACATTATTTATTAAAAAAATCACTGTAAAATTATAAAAAATTGTGATCACAGTACTTAAAAATGTCTATTATCGCTTGACTAAGTGACATGAATTTTTTTTCTTAACTGGTATACCTTGGCCTCTCGCCCGGTACCAGGTTATCGTTGACTTTCGGGACACCCTGTATAGTAGTTGTTGCATTTTTTCGCTAACTTATTCTTTCCCATTCCTTCCATTTTTCGCGTAACTTTACTTTATTTTATTTTAAGGCCATCAATTATAATGCAACATCTTTGCAACAATAATTATTCGTTTCCCAGGGAACTAGACGGAGTCTCAGTGGCCATGACAGATGAATACACGGCGACGTCTCCACCGCACGCCATCTCATCGCGTAATGACGTCATGCTCAACCTGCACAAGTGTACAGACAGCTACGACGCCCTCGACTATGAGAAGAAACTAGGAGAACCTAGCAAGAGACTCAGGTACTTATACATAACGTAATAGGGCTCTAAATGCCGAATCAGTAGCCATGACAGAAAAATACGCAACATCGTATCATATTTTCTCTCGTGTGTACTTTGTAAAGACTACTCGCGTAACTTGTTCCAATGATGTAAACAACAATGGCCGCTCGAAATTGTCTGCGGTTTAGTGATGTGGTAGATTTTTAAGTTCGGGTGTTATTGATATATATTCTAGTTACTTTCTCGACGTTAAAAATCGACCCGTCGTCGTATTGAGTGAGATCAATAAGAATTTGAATTTTCAATATCTGTATCTATACATAATTATAAATTAAAGTCGCTTTTCATGTGTGATCGCGTTGTTGATCATCCAAACTACGCAATGGATTTTGATGAGGTTTTCACCATTTAGAGAATTTATTCCTGAAGATTTATTAGTTATTTATTTAACCATTTATGTATACACATATGTATATAAACAGACAAGTAGAATAGAACAGAAAAATACGTAGAAATCTGATGCTTACTCGCTTGGTGGAGCTTGCTTTTATATACATAATACATTCATATTTAACTTGCTTTAAAAAAATTAAATAATTGAGAGTAGTGGTGGCCCAGTGGTATCGGCCGCGACTAACGAGTTGTAGGTCCAAAGTTCGAACCCAGACAGGCGCTTTACTTTGTGTAAATTATGTCATCACCACTGCTCTCAAAACGGTGAAGGAAAACATCGTGAGGAAACCGGGATGTCCTAGAACCAACAATTCGAAGACATGTGACATCTACCAACCCGCACTGGGCCCGCGTGGTAGATTACGGCACACTCCATCTCACAGAGAGGAGGCCTGATTATATATATAATAAGTCTCTATTTTTTGTCAAGTTGTAAAGACCGTGCGAAGCAGGGGCGGGTCGCTACGCTAGTTGGAAATTTGAAATAAAACCTTTGTTCTCAGATCACTAAGCTGCAACGATTCTTTCAGCATAGTTTTTGATGATAACGCCCCCTATTCGTCCAAACCGTCTGACTTCTCTCACAACTCGCTTGCTAATCCAATCAGTGACGAGCATTCTTCCCTGGCTAAGCCAATCAGCGACGACGATTCGTTTATAGTGTTCGCTCATTCTAATGAGGGAACGGAAAGGAACTCTTCGTTTGATAAGAGATTGGAGAGAGTGAAGGAGTGTGATTATAAGACTGAGAGCTCGCGTGGGAAGAAAAAGAAGAAGGTAAGGTTTTAATGTGCTTTTTTTTCTTTAATGCTCGACATACCAAGAAAAAGTAATTTGATTGTTTGAATTTATTTCGGATCGTATAGTATTTTTAGGGCAGGACCACAATGGCGCCTATTCTCTTGTTCACAAACTAAACTAAATTTAAGTCCTGTGCATCTCTTTCTTTCTATTTCGTTAAGAAAAGGACAAGATAAAAATATTAGTTTAGTCCTGTCAAAATAAGATACTCCATAGACAGTTTAGACGTGATTAAAAAATTGGCAACTAAAAATATTTACGTCAATTTACGCCAGGAGCTGACTAATTTGACAGGACTAAACTAATATTTATCTTCTGTCCTTTTCTTAATGAAATAGAAAAAAAAAGATGCACTGGAATTAAAAGTTTAGTTTGTGAACAAGGGAATCGGCGCCAATGTTATGTTTGCATGCAAACAAATGAACAAAGTTCTGAAACTCTTTTTGTAATATTTTTTCTTTATAGCCCCTTGTAACGTGGATCCACGCGAGACAGGGGCTTTTTAATTGTTTCTGTAATTAAATTCAACCGGTTAAGTACATCCCCGATATCTACCGGGATGATAGTTGAATAACAATAACAATCCATTACCTGTTTAACACCTTCAAACACTCATTTTATACTGCTAAGTAGCAAGGAAGGTTAATCCATCTAAGTGAACAGTGGCGTAACTATACCCTTTGGGGCCCGTGGCAAATTCATGGGATTGGTAGGGCCCTCCCTCAATGTAAAGAAGCTCAACCATCGTTATATTTTTTTTTTACTGGCACTTCGCCCGCGATTTCGTTCGCGTAGATTTCGTAATTTCCCTACAAAACTGAATACCTGACCGCTTCCTTGGTCTAGTGGTCGAAAAAAGTTTGCATTTCTATACTTAGGTATGTTAGAATCCTCCTGGGCTCATGGCCCCTTCGGGCCGCGGGCCCCCTCTGGCTGGGGGCCCGTGGCATTTTAGCACTCCTGCTACCCTATTGTTACGCCACTGTATGTGAATCACGTAATCTCTGATTAAAAATCGAGAACTATACCCTGCCCATTAGGTAAACCGTTTTTTGACAGATGGAACTAGTGATTGCAGTAACACACAATACATTGATTGATACACGTACGGTATTATAATGTCTGTCAGAAGCCATAAATAAGATAATTCAATAAGATAAGACAGTTTATATATTTATTTTATTACGCATTTTAAAGTTAACTTTTACGTAATCTGGAATATGTATGTATGTTCTAAGACAGCTGTAAAAAAACGGTTAACCTAATGGACAGGGTTATACGTTTCCGATTTACGAGTTATTTTATTCTTAAGTAAATGTTTTCTGTCTAGATTTTAGTATTAATATAGTTACGTCACAAATAGTCTACCAATAAAAAAATATTCCTCCCCCACAGAAAGGCCACACCCGCCACTGGTCGCTGGACATGGTAGTGGGCGGCACAGACGCGGGCCCCACGGAGCCTGGCCCCTCCAAACAGATGTACCTGTACATACAGATGCAGCTGTGTCGACAGGACAGTCTGCATGACTGGCTTAGAGATAACAAGTGTTGCGAGGCTAGAGCTGATAAGGTATGTTATAAAAAACTTACTAATATTTTATAAAATAAAGTTTTTTTTTGTAACGAAAACAACAAAAGCTCAACCACCCTTTAACAGCAGAAGGGATTTTTTTTAGCTACTTGAGCTCATTATGACCTGGATGAACGAATTATAGGATACACTTTAACTGGGTAAATTTTATGAAAAAATGAAAAAGTGTTTATTCACAGAAATATTTTTTTTACATGTAGATATTCAACATTTTTTTTTTTGACCTTGACACTCTTTCACGTAAAGGTTGATAAAACTATTCCTTCATTTAAAAAACATACAATTTTTTAGATACAGTGAGACTGACAAACAATATTAAGGTGGTAAACCTCGGCCATAGTACTTACTTGTGTATTTTATTTTTAAAGACGGTTTTTCTGATACAACTGTTTATATCGACTGGAAGGTTGTTAAAAATAAATTAATGTGAAGGCAAACTGCGGGCAACATTTAACATTTTATGAATCTATTCATAGATTTATTCAAATAGGACTCAATTAAAGGTTATGTACCAGCATTAATATGTCAACACTTGGCAACTTTCAAATGCGATTTTTTCGTGAACTATCGAATGCATCATTGAAATACGATACATTACATAAACCTATGGGTTCGAAAATGCTATGTTCGTAACAACATAAAATTTCATTAAAAAATAAAGGACTAAATCACTTTTGAATAAAGCCGAGTGTATACATAATTTTGCTTGTGACTGTACTTTCTGAACGTCTATTTTTTATTGTTTTCTAGTCGCTATGGTTTTATACTACTTTATAGCCTCTTAGCTTCAACGCAATACAATAACTTTGGTAACAAACACCCCCTCCCCTCCCCGCTTTGGCCCCTTATGTATAGTCACCTAACCTAATCATCTGTCTACTCAGGTAAAAGTCCTCTTCAGCCAGATAGTATCAGCAGTCGAATACGTCCACCTAGCTGGCCTCATTCACCGTGATCTAAAACCCAGTAATATCTTGTTCGCGCCCGACGGCCGGGTCAAGGTGGGCGACTTCGGCCTGGTCACCGCCATGAGCGACACGTCGCAGGTCGGAGGAGAGAAGACTGAGCTTGTTGATGCGCATCACAGGCATACGTACAGAGTTGGTGAGTACATAGATGAGTAGTCATAAACCTAGCAACATTGGGGTTTATTCATATACGTTGCAGAAATAAATAAAAATTGTTTATTCTATACAAACAAAATGCACATTACAACTAAAAAAAAAACATAAAATATACACATACAACATAGTCAAAAGCCTTGTACTCAATTATATAAAATTTTGTCAATTTTGTTCATTGCTTGATGTCAGCAAAGACCATACACATTAAACAAATTAATCTGCTTAAACGTCTAAAATGTATTGTTAAACAGTCGCTAATCATTACTTAAGAGACGTTTATAAATAATGGGGTCTATGTTTGTGAAATCAAAACACAAAGTCGGTAGTGTACATTGCTCGTAGAACAGATGGCTGATGGGGCTGAAAGGTTCTGGAGTGACGACCGCGTACTAAAAGGCCTTCCACAAGGTGGACCGATGACCTTGTGAAGGCCGCAGGGGATCACTGGATGCGAGAAGCAAAGAACCGGTCGTAGTGGCGGTGCTTAGGGGAGGCCTATGTCCAGCTGTGGACGTCTTTTGGCTAATATGATGGTGATGACTGTTATTCAGTTGCATCTGGTTAGCCTGGAAGCCGACCCCGACATAGTTAAGAAAAGGCTGCGTAGATGATGGCTTACTAAGGAAGCGTGACTGGGCGTATGACACGTTTCGAAACTGCAGACGCGAGTTTTGAACGCTGAACGACCGAAGAACGTGTTCATCAGCCCGTTCCTTAACTGATGTGCAATTGCGGCATTATTTCTGCAATATTTTGTTTGTTTAGCCTATACGGTCCAACAGCTGGGCAAAGGCCTCCCCCAAGTCCCTACAGGAACTCTTTTCCCGCGCCACCTCGTACAGTCAACAGCAAAAGTAGATGATCAAAATCAGAATTCAATTCAATTCAATTCTAATGAACGGAGTTCGCGTCAGAACTGTGTGGCGTCGAAGTGATTCAAAAGTATGTGATTATAAATTATACCAAACGTTTACTACTAGTACAGCCACACAGTTCTGGCGCGAACTCCGTTTATTAGTATTGAATTTCTGATTTTGATCATCTACTTGTGCTGTTGACTGTACCAGCCCTCGCAGTACGCGTCCAGGTCATCTCGCCACCGCTTACTGGGCCGACCTTGGCGGCGCCGTCCTTCTTCAGGCACAATATTTTACAATATATAAATAAATATAACTTCATCCTCAGGTACCCACCTCTACATGTCTCCGGAACAGCTGCTGGGTCATCCGTACAGCTACAAAGTGGACATATACTCGCTGGGTCTCATACTCTTCGAGCTGCTACAACCGTTCGGCACCGAGTCTGAACGTGTCGCCTGTTTGCTGAACTTGCGACAATCAAAGTATCCTGAGCAGTTTATGTTGCATTATCCGCAAGAGGTAAGTATTTAATAAACATCTCTATATTTAATGATAAGTATAACGTACCATCATCACTCCTGTATTCGCCGACATATTTGCCACTTCATATTTTCTGCAATTTTGCCAGACCTGGGAACTTGCGACCACTACACCAACGTGCCAGTCCGAGATATAATAATGTGGATAATAATTTATGGCAGCAGTGGAACACTTTACCAACAACAATGTCACCCGTTTGCTAAAACTGTTAACTTTTAAATTAAGTAAATATTGTCTAAGGAAAATAATTATAAAGTCCGTCGGGTTACTGCATAATCCTTTTGAATTCAAGAATTTTTTTTTTTTGTTCCGAAATTACGATAAATTGGACGAAGGTCGTGGAATGTGGATTGAGTGTTCTTTTGTTTAGTTTTCTGATTTCATAAAAAAAAAAATTAAACTCTTCCTAGAAAATCTGTGAGAGCATTATATGCTCTGATTTTATTATGTTCTTTTTATTAATCAAACATTGTTTCCAGACGGAAGTCCTTAAAATGATGCTGAGTGAAGACCCGTCGAAGCGACCCACAGCGACCGGCGTGCGAGCACGCGCGCCCTTGTACCAACTCACCAACCCTGATCATCACTTTATACTGCCTGCAATGGCTGCTGCGTAGATACACCATTACACGATTTTTGTTTAATTGTACTAAGAAGGTATGAGAGGCAGTAAATCTTGTTGCTACAACATTATGTTGACAAAAGGAAAGGTTTTAGGCCGCGACCTAACCAAAGCAATTGTCGCGCGAACATGCGACCGACGCGTGCACATTGTTCGGTATATCCGAACGTGGGGTCGCGACGACAGAGTGCGTCTTCCAGTTTTCCGAACTAAAGTATATTATGAACGCGACCGATCGTTTTAGTTAGGACACAGGGTAACACTATATTAGCGTTGGCTGATAACTGGACCTGTAGAAATAACTAGAAAAAATATTTAAAGCGTTATCGTTACGAAAATGATTGAAAAGATAAGAAAAGTGTGAAATTAATTATGAAAATTCTGTTGAATAAACCAGTCAAAAATAACCTTTAATTATATCTTCATAAGATACAGTTTAAAGTAGCTAGTTTTGCCCATAAGTTGTTAGGCATAATGAATGGTCAAAGATACTATGGAATGCATACAAAGACTTTTTGTGATGACATAACATAATGTAATCGTAGATGTAGAATATAAAAATATCGCTTGTGCCTTTAAAAATCGCCTTTATTCGTAAAAATCTTGATTTTGTATAACCCTGTTAGAGATTTTCTAGGCCTAGATATTTTACTCTTAGAACCTAGGTAGCTAGGCATTTTTCTTGGGTCCGAGGAAGGTTTTACCCAACGGCTCTTAAGGCAAGATTCACAGACAGCACTTTGACATGACTCAGTAATCGTTTCATAGGAATGTGAACTTTATTTTAATGCAAATAGTGTTCATATTGCTATATGCGAATGTGTGTGCAAGCGTTTCATTCGAATGTGAACTTTAAGATATTACGAATATAGTTCACATTCGTGTGTGATGCTTACTTTACGTTAGCTCTCACACGAATATAAACTTAATTCTAATGTTCATATCCGTATGAGCAATTGTGAAGGGTAAGGGATTCTCACTAGACGTTGAGAGTCAAGCTATCACTTTTTTTTTTTTTTGTGTAACGCCCTTACTAGAAGGGCCTAAATATTTATTCTTATAGTTAGAATAACTTATTTTCTCTTTACCTACACTTCATTTGACATGAGATTAGACACTTAAACAAACAATTTTTACAGTCCGTTCAACCGAGTTTAAATTCTATTCCGTAGGCATAGGGATGGCATTAAAAGTAAAAAAGTGGTTACAATACCAACTATTTACTGCAGCTGCCATTTGTCATGCCACCAACGCAATAGAAGTCAAAATCGGTTGAACGGACTGTAAAAAAGGTTTATTTAAATGTCTAAGTATTTTTCTTTTATCTTATTCCAAATGGAGTTTAAATCTTAACGTATTCTAAAGCATTTACTTTTAATAATTTGCAGCTACTATCACTGGCCAGTGAAATTAAAAGATTCTTTAAAAAAAAAAACTTTTGTACATGAGGCGTAGCTTTTTGAATGTTAGTTTGATGTTCTAGTAATAGTTCCAGATATTTGCACTTTAAGTTAGTTGAAATTAATCATTTTCAACAAGATGGAATCTTCATAATATTCACCAAAGTTTTTTTAGGTCATCTAATAAATTTGTTTTGCTCCTCGATTAACTTATATGGCAGAGGATTTATCTAGCGGATAGCATATCCAAAGACTGTGGAACCGGGCCTCATTCTTCTTAATTAATTTCTTATCAGGTTTTCAGCTTTAGCGATACTAACAAAAATGTCGAATAAACATATTCTTCTGTACTTATTGAAAATGATTGATTAGTAAGCAATAATTAAGTAGGTATAATAATTTGTTGTAATTTGTATTCATGAACGTAAGACTGGCGAGTATTGTCGGAATGTGTCTGTATTTTAGAATATAAGTAACTATAAACGATAAAATTTTACAATTAAGTACATACAAAATAAAATGTTTAAATATTAAGCAACTTAATAATAATATACCAATCCACTATAGCCACCCAAACCCATAGCCAATATGTTTTGTTTCCATGTTCTGAAATAGTCCTGCACCAACCAGGGGTTGTCCTTGGGTGCACTTACATAGTGCATACAGGGATAATGGCCGGTTGGTGCCTTCTCATCATTTAAAATTATCTAAGGGCACCCTGCGAGTCGGCTTCGGCCCCTCGTACGCCTTCCAAAGGTCCGGAACCCGAATGTTTTGATGAAACTATAGATTCTTTCATAGTTGGCTTCGTTACATGTTTTGATAAACTTACGTCAATGCATACTCCCTTGTATAAGTAGGTATGTACTAATATGTTGTACGCTATAAATTAAAACAGAAAAGCTATTATTACTGTATGTAGTAGAAACTGTAAAATTTAACTAGTATTAGAAAACTAAAAATTCAATGTTAAAATGTTTGCACTTACCAATGTTATTATTGTGTATTGAATACTATACCCCCCTTGTTGATAAACGCCGAGTAAAATTTACAACCTGTACAACATTAGATAAACCATACATTTTTTGTACTGTTGGATTTTAAGCTTTCGGCGCTGAGTCGAACGTTGTAAATCCAACAGTGCGATTTAGACAGACATTTTGGGTGTCACGTGTTGTTAGTAAACACGATCATAAGTTTGGCATAGCTAACTCCGCGTTTATTACAGAGGGATAAATGTTAACACTGCTATGAAAGCGATTCTTATAATTTAGCAGGACTATAGTTACGAAAGTTTTTTTTTGGAACATGTTTAAATATTTGTAATGTGCGCGATTTAATCACATTCTTATTGAAATATTTTAGTTAAGGTAAACAATAAATGAATGATAATGTAATACTTTGTTTTTTTTACCCTCCACCCTGCTCTTTATGAGAGGGAACAGGTCGTACTCCATTACGCGGGCCCCGTTTGCGTTGGTTGATGGCACATGTCTTTGCATTCTTGGCTCGAAGAATTATCTTAAGGCCAACTAAAGGCTGAACCCAATTACTTATCTACCACCGGTTTTGGCATACTGAAGATAGAAAAACCTATCTATTTCTGGTTTTAACGTCCCAATAATCTATATCAGTAGCGATCTATCTTTAACTGAAAATAGATTATTGGGTTCGGCCGTAAACGTTCAAGTCGTAATGCCATCTTAACAAAAAACAATGTCAAAAACTTGTCAAAAATTTAGGTAAATTGCAAAGATTTCAATTCTTAGATTTGCCCTTACCATACTTGAAATCCGTCGCGAAACAGGTGTCTACTCTGAGAAGAGTGAGTTCACACATCGCGTATATGGCGTTTCTATGGCGACTGCGACATTGTGTTTGACAGAGGTATCAGAACGAAAAAAAAACGCGACCGACTTTACGATCATCTTTTTTAACGATATAAATCCTTGGTTAAATTAGATGTGCCAGATTGAGACTTATATTAGAATGCTAACGTTTAAAAGAAAACATGAGGTATTGCACCTCTGGTTTACTCACGGTGTTTTTCTTGACCATTTTAAGAAATTAAATTGTGATTCTATAAATAGGATATCGGAATGACGTATACGTCATATTATAAAAAAAATAACCTAGATGAGGTCGGTGTTTGCTATCAGACTAAAGAAAGAAAAATAGTTCATTTCGCACAAACAAAACGCACATTACAAATAAAAAAAATAATAACTACTCTGAGAAGAAGGGACGAAACAAACCCACAGTCACAGGTTTAAAATCCAGACATAATCTTGGTCAGACCATGTGAAGACTATGTAGATTGATGTCTGAAATGGTCTTTTGAGAAAAGTACCACACAAATTTGAGTGAACCAGTCTAGTCCGTGCAAGCATTGGTCAGTAATCGTGTAGCTCAACGCTAAGAGCAGTGATGATGAAATAAAATGAGAAAGTTAAGTACATCACTGCCTGGGCTCGAATCCACAAGTCATTATTCGGAGCCGTTACCACCATCCTTCCCCTGTTTTTCATTAACAGGAACATTATTTTACGAAAAGGAAAACAAAAACAACCCATTGGTTAAACCATAACTTATATTTAGTTATAAATTAATCGTCACCAATTAAAAATAAAACATATCTATACATTTATATTTCGATCACATACATAATACTTCATTTTAATACTATTAATAAACTAAATGTGCTTTTAGCATAATAAACATTTACTAATTATAAAATTAATAGGCATACAACAAAAATAGATACCACTCTTGCTTGTTAATATTTGCCTCTCATTCACACACAGTATGTGCTAACGAGAGGTGAATAGACGAGCCGCCATACCTAATTCGATTTTGTAAATAAAATTCATCTAATATTTACAAGGCATCACTAGACTATATGAAAATTTAAAAGTGGTCCCAACAGAAGTATTTACAAATTCGGATCTTACATGTTTAGAATCTTGATTTCTTAGTTTTATAAAAACACAAATAAAGTACTTTTGAAAAACATCTTTAAAACTGTTTGAAATGATTCAACTTGATATCTGGTACTGCACCTGCACAAATACATAAATTATTTGCACGCATATACGAATGCACTTCTAAAGTTGCAGATAATCTTATGCTACGCCAAGACCTTGATCGATTTTCTTTCTATTCTAGTTTCTTCCGAATGCGAATTACGTAAAGTCTATTCAAAGTAATGTTTGGAATTGATGTTGTTTTATAATTTTAAACAAATATCACCTTTATTTTAATAGTAATTAGGTTGATTTCAGAGTGACTAGCACTATTGATAAAGTTATAAAAATGTTGTGAAGTTGTAGCGTAAACTCAACTTTATTGTGTAGGTATTAAAGTTATTTTTCCATACACTCATATTTGTTTACATTTTTGACACGCGAATGAATTTTAGGTATGTACAGTCTGGGATATTAATCGTTTATCAAATTGACACGCCACGTCGATTTGCCTTGTTTAGCCATTTCATACAATTGCCAAAGAATGACAGTTCTGATTTGATTATACAGAAGATTGGCAAGAAGAACAAAAAAGGTGGCACCGAATTACAACAAAAAAAAATCATGACTACATGCACCTCTGCCTACGCTTGATGTTATGTAGTATAAACCCGGGATCTAAATAGTACAGACGCCAGCACATCATGGTATCCGAAACTGTCAATTTTTCCCAATCAACTTTGAACCTAATGCTTTAGAGACAAAGGTGAAATCTATTGAAGAAATTTGATGTGCTGGCTTGTGTACAATAAATAGTGATTAGAAAACTATGTTGCCAGTACTTTTGACGTCATTAGAAGATATTTACATTCAGAATACCGATAGTAGGTGTCTTATAATATCAACCTATAATAACAATTTTATTGGTTTTTACGACAGTGGCGCCGATTCCCTTGTTCACAAACTAAACTAAATTTAAATTCAGTGCAACTTTTTCTTTCTATTTCATTATGAAAAGGACAGAAGATAAATATTAGTTTAGTCCTGTCAAATTAAGATACTCCATAGACAAGTTGAAACGTGATTAAAAAATTGGCTACTAAAAATACGTCAATTTACGTCAGGCGCGGAATAATTTGACAGGACTAAACTAATATTTATCTTCTGTCCTTTTCTTAATGAAATAGAAAGAAAAAGATGCACGGAACTTAAATTTAGTTTAGTTTGTGAACAAGGGAATCGGCGCCAGTATTGGGCTTCTAACCTTTTAGATGACATACGAAACGTGTTAGTTGAAATAAATAATTAAACTATAAAAAAAACTTAATGTAACATAAAACGAGATTTAATTTTATGATTAGGTTACGTACACTACTGATAATAGAAGACATTGCAATATAGTATTTATTTTATCAAAATCGACCTTCAACATGATAGAAATAAGACAAAAACTCAAAATGAAGTAACATACAAATGAACTCAATTTTTTTTAATGGTCATTTGTTTTTAACACGAGACCGGGTTTTTTTTGGGTTCGTAATCATCATATAACTTTTCCGCTCTGGTCGGAGCGGGAGGGCGTGTCAGACTTTTACTGACTAAAACCCACCCGTGTTCCTTCAGTTGCCTGTGCCAGGGGCCACGGTAACTCTTTCGAGCAACCCGCGACCCGGGGGATTTTGTTGATCCCAATTTTGATCAGTCAATTTTAATTTCGAATAACATACTTTAGGATAAACCGAATTTCATGAAGTTCCGCTTTCATTGAATAATAGAGCAATGCATGATTAGTGTATTTAATTATTTACTAACTTTTTTTTATTATTAAGTTTTAATGAATTATTGTCCTTGCTTCCTGTCTATTAAAATGAGGCATTCACTCAGATTACGGAGATAAAAAATTAAAATACACCACATAATTTTACTCCTGTACATTTCAAAGGACACTTCGCCAAACTCGAATATCATACTCCATTTTTTTAAATCAATTAATTATGCATCTGCGTAGGAATGTATGATTCCTACTTCAAAATTATTATAACAAAAGAAGCACAACAAAAAACAAGTATATATGTATACACACAATCTGCAATATTCAAGATTTTTATTTCATAATTATATATCGGAAAGCACGTTAAGCCGTTAGTCCCGGCTGTCATTCTTGGATCTTTGACAGTTGTTACGGGTCGTCAGAGCCCCGAAAGTCCGACAACCAGTCTTACCAAGGGGTATCGTATTACCCAGTAACTGGGTTGTGGAGGTCAGATAGGCAGTCGCTCCATGTAAAATACTGGTATTCAGCTGCATCCGGTTAGACTGGAAGCCGACCCCAACATAGTTGGGAAAAGGCTAGGCAGATGATGCAGATGAATTATATTAAAAAAATACGCGATTTTGCGAAATTTCTAAAACTAATAATCCTCCGGAGACAAGGGCATGATGTTATGTTATATAATAAAGTAAAAATCATGAAAGTTCACTGCCTATAATCTAAACTTAATTTAGTATTGGTCATTTTCCAGTACAATACTATTATATTACATACACCTACATATAAAGCTATACGATTATCAAATATCACATTTGTAAACGAGATAATATAATTATACAAGTTATATCAGACACATCACTGTAAGTATACAACTAAACAGGCAAACTACGTTCCAACTGCAAACCATGGACAAAATGAAATAAATTGACCTTTAGTGGATATGGCAACATTTTCTTCCTTTCTCCTTGCCAGTATTTTCCAATTGTTGAGTATACGTCTTCCTATATGATTTGCAAAAAAAAAATATAATTCTAGCATATTCAGGCCCGGACTTAGGGACCCAGGGCCCCTAGGCATTTTAGGCACCCACCATCACGGCCTGGAGAGGTCAGATTTCTTTCCTACTGGTGCTGTAGGTACATAGCATGATATGAGCACCCCCCCCCCCCCAAGCGCGGGGCCTGTAGCATTTGCTATGCAGCCCTATCCTCCTGCCATCAGGCGTCAGGCAGACAAACTACCTGGTCGGGGTGGCTTTGGGGCCCCTAGGCCGGTGCTTTGTGTGCCTAGGTCTAAATCCGGGGCTGAACATATTGCTTCAATAGAATAGTTTTGTGGTTAAAGAAAGTTTTTTCTGATGCAAGCCCGGCTGTAAGGTATATGTGAAGTAACCACCAGTGGTTTGATTTTGATTACAATGAAGTCCGACTTTTGCATAAGCGAAGTCAAACTGTATTTTGCCATTGGCTTGCAGTTTTAATGTAGTCTCACTGAATACAAGCTTAGGATAGGAGACAATTAAATTTTGAGATAGCTAAAAAGCATAGGAGCTATCTTAATTATCACAAGTGAAACTTAGGGCTGACTTTACCAAAGTTCTAGTACGGAAAAACTGTCAAAACTTCAAAATTTATTCTCAGGATAAGACTTATTCTAGGTATAAAAGTTTGGTGAAATTCGCGCATAGGAGTCTTTAGTGCATAAGCACACAATATAAAAAACAGTTCAACTGAGCAGTGCGAATCTAAAACTAAAACAAACACTCAATAACAAAATAATTACATAATCACATTTATAAAATAAAGATCTTTTTCATTAATATACATTTCGAAACGTCCATCTTACTTTTCTAAAAAAAGATTTCAAATTCGAATAATATCTCTTTCTAAGCCCAGGTTTGTACGGGCGCGTTTTCCCGCGGTGATTTTTTTTTGCGCACTGGTTTTTCAACGCTCTTTTTAGTGCCGAGAGATGAAAATCCAACAGTGTGTTTTTTTGACGCCCTGGGGTGCGCTCTGTTGGATTCTCAACACCGAGAGTTGAAAATCCAATGCGCGATAAAATCCCACCGCGATATTTTTACGTCATCGACCGTGGGCTAATTTTATAAAAAACGTTATCAACACCTTAGTTCTAAATTAAACATTATAATCTTAAATTCCCTGTCAACTCTTATTAAAACTATGACTCGTATTATTGTTTTGTAGAAAACTTGGAGTCTTACCCTCTTTCACAATTCTTAAGGCTTGTAACACCCTTGCAGTATCCAACTCTTTCTCCGACGCCTTTTCGTTGTCAAGGCAAAGTTCCGTCATTCGAGCGTTGAACTGTTCTAGAACTTTGACCCTGTAGTCTATGGACGAGGCTACGGGATTGGCTGTCAACCACAGATTTTCCAAACAAGGAAGTTTGCATATATGCTGAACTTCTTCGACGTCGGTGATGACATTGCAGCTCAAATCCAGGCTCTCCAAAGAGTATAGACGCGAGAATCCTTGCAGACTTTCTACTCTGTTTTGTGATAGGTCTATTCTGACTATGTTGCCTATCTTTGCGTGCCAGTTTTCGCAGGCTGCGAAACTGTTCATAGATAGATTGAGTACTCTTAGATCGTGAAGGCAGGAGATGTCGCATAACTCTCTTAATTTGTTGGATGATAGGCTTAGATGTTGTAGCCTCGGGACCAGTCTTATCGCCCAGTCCACGTTCTGTATGTTGTTGCTCGCGAAGTTTATTAGAGACAGCTTCTTCCATTTCTGTTGACAAAATGAATAAAGATATTATTATTATGAACCGTTAGACACGATTATGTTTAAGGGCCGATAGGGTTCGAATTGTTGTTCGGGTGTAAATAATTTCATCACCAGTGCTCTCAAACCGGTGAAGGAAAACATCGAGAGGAAGCTGGCAAGCCCTAAAATCAAAAATTCTAAGACTAGTGACATCTACCAACCCAAGGGTTCGCGTGGTAGATTACAGCCCACTCTCGCTCGAAGAGAGGAGGCATGTTTCCCAGGCTGATTATACTAGAGTAGAACTATATATATATACTCTATTACTACTATGTACTATACGTACACATCTGCCTAACCCTTCGGGAATACGGGCGTGATGTTATCTTATGTGTAATATTTTACTGCAGTACCCCACCTGAAATGATCTCGGCTGCCAAAAATAACATGATAATTAGTTATCATTTAAAACTTGACAATAATTTATTAAGTTAAATTAAGGCCAATTGTGACGTATATATCAACAAATAAAAGTCACACTCAAATTCATTTTAATATTCACATATTTTGAAACATTAGTTAGATAGATAAAACTTTTATTCAGTGCAACAAAAGACACAAAACAAGTAATAAAAAAAAAACATCAAAAAAGGTGAAACATAAAAAAAAACCAAGATTAAAAAGCTAAATTGACCCATAGACACCTCGTACAAGTAAATAACGTTAGTCTATAATGGTCGATCACTACTGGGCGGTGTGTCTCATGGTTGCACCAAAAGAGGAGTCCAGCACAGCTTATGCCAGGTACAGTCACGAGCACCAATATGTCAACACTTGGCAACTTTCAATTGCGATTATTTCGTGAAATAACGAATGCAACGTTGAAATACGACACATTACATAAACCCATGGGTTCGAAAATGCTATGTTCGTAACAACATAAAATTAAATTAAAAAATAAAGTACTAAATCGCTTTTGAATAAAGCCGAGTGTATACATACTTTTATTGTACACCTGACGCTGGTATTCACACTAGCATGCTCACTGGCATTAGTCACTTTATGGTAAATATCGCATTGAACTTAGAAGTATCTAAACATACTTTTCCCATGACTGTACACTTCTTTCAATGATTGTGTAGCTGTTGTCATACCTATCATTTATATACAACACTTTGTGGGCCTAGCACGAACGGTATCGTAAATTCGAAAGAAATCAAAGTTAGTAATCTTAAGTCAAAATTAATTCTCGTTTCGCATATACTTTTAAGACTATTCAAATTCATATCTATGTTTGATACTATAGGCCAACCGCTTAACTGAGACGTTGCCTGAGGTAGCAGCGCGGTGCGGGAGAGGTGATAGTTGTGTGGTAACGTGATGCGAGAGCTCAGTGATTCGTCAAGTTGTGACAACTATCACCCCTCCCTCACCGCGCAGCTACCTCAGGCAACGACTCAGTTAAGCGGTCAGCCTATAAGTATGCTGACCGCAAAACATAAAAACCAAAATATTATAGGATAGTTGTATTCTCGATTCAAAATCGTTCGAATTTTCGTTACGTTTACTTCGCGAGTTCGGAGTGTTTTTTATTATATTTATCTATTCGATCCTACACATGAACGCTGCTATCAGTCCGCACTAGACATGTGATGGGCGACCTATTTGGTGCTGATAATTAGAATAATTACGTACTGCAGATAAACCTATTGACTCACTGTCCACGTGCGCCGAGGTCGCCCCACTATGATAATATTAGCGATATGTTACATGTGTACTGGAATTTACATTCTAGTAGGTAGCCCTCAAAATACATCACTTTTCAACCTGTATAGTGTATTTATTTAACCATTTATGTACATACATATATAAACAGACAAGAAAAAAAAAAAACAAAACAGAAAAATAGGTACAAGGGTAATGCTTATTTCATAAGAAATCTCTTCCAGCATACCTGGGATAGGACAATAGATAGAGAGATGTAGACAGCGTGTGAAAGAGTAAAGGAGACAAAACAAATACATAAAATCATAAACAATTCACTTAATAAAACTAAACAAATATTATGAGAAAAAAAAATTATACTCTATCTTAGTATCAAAATATTTTATTTCACATAAACCTACATGGGCACTTATGAAACGTCAGAAGCTAGGTGCACGGTTCCAATTGGTCGTTTCCTATGGGGACGAGTCGGCAAGAAACTCCACGGTTGCTCTTTTAAAAATAATTGGCTTTTACAATGTTATCAAATTACAGTGTTAACAGAGGGGCAATTCTCGTAATTTTAAGAACGTTCACAGTCTGATCTCAGTTTCAACCTGTCAAAAATACCCCTAATTTCCCTAAATTTATGAACATTGACTGTCGCTCAGATGACATTGCGACTAGATTTTGAACGGTTTTAATTACGGGAATTGGCCTTCAGGTATGGAGGAGGAGGAGTGTACGAGCGACAGTATATGAGCTGGCAGCCTCGGAAGTTCTTGGTACCAAGGCTCATTATTCATACTATCTGGTAAATTAATCCATATCAGTATAATCTAATCAGGCGACTCCCCGTAGGATTAGGCGAATTTTTACCATCAACTGGCTATACAAGTTCCCCAGCTGAGGTGGAAAACCTAAAACTTTGTCTGACTCGGACCCAAAACCATGACTCAGCACAGCAGATGCGCCTGCAAGACCTCGACCAATAAAAAAAAAATTATATATGTATCTGTACTTTCTAATCTTTGTTTTTCTGTTTTTATAGTTTTAAGGTGTATTTAATTTGCTGTAATGCCAATAAACGCATTTTTCTTTCTTAATTTCTTAACACGTTGACTGCCAGACAACAGACACAATAGAAAATCTATTGTAAAACCTACTTCAGACACCAGTCTCTCACAAAGGTGGAATTTTTTTTACAGTTTTAAGTTTGCATTATTTTTAAGAGCATTTATTGTAAAGAGAGAATAAATGATATATATTATATTATACTGTTGGCGGGCACCAGTGACCGCGGTGGCAGTCAATAACTTAACGACAAGTTACAACAAAATTATCGTATAATATTTTTACGACTACACATCATCCTCAGCACCGTCATTATACATATTTATGATTGTATAGGAAAATATGTGCCATGATGTCATAGCTATTATTATCATCACACTAATATTATAAAGGCGGTTTTTTTTTGTGAGTGAATGTGTGTGTTTGTGTGTATGTTTGTTACTTCTTCACGCTTAAACGGGTAGACCAATTTTGATGATTTGGTATGGACGTAGCTGAGACCTTGGATTAACAAATAGAATACTTTTTATCCCGATATTCCCAGGGAATCGAAACTTATGCGGGTGAAACCGCGGGGCGCAGCTAATTAAATCATAAAATCAACTGTAACTTAATACCGTTTTGAAGTAAGATTTGCATAGCTGGTTATCTAGTTGAAGCCTACAATATGCAGGAGACCTAGACATGAAATGAGCTGCATTTATAATAAGCTTAGACGATTATAAGACTAGTCGGACTGAGGAATGTAGCTGTATTCAAGTCTTCGAAGTCACGACTGAATTTTATATCTTGGTGGCCCAATACTTTGGCACTTCCACGGCATCGTCAGTGGCAGCGCCGAGGTCACTTTTACTGCATGTTTTTGGAGGCAGGATAGGAGTCGGAGCATGGTTTGCGACATAGCTACATAATCACACCTTTCTGCCATTCCGTCAAGGTAGCCCCACTGGACCAGGATGGACTTACATCTTCCCACTTGTCTCCGGAGACGGTTCAGGGACTTCCAAGTGGACCACGGAAGGTTACACCCTGCAGGGAGATACTCCTTTGGTGGTAGATAGTAAGTAGGAGGGGAAGAGTATCCTGCCGCAGTTTACAACGGGCGTCGGCCGTATTCAAGTCCAAAAGCGAAAATCTATCGAAAATCTGCCAGCGTCTGTCTTCCCTTCTACCTACCGCTGGGGAGTTCTTTCCAGCTGAAGCACTAGGAAGTGGTGAAGGGCGGGCGTTTTGCGGGACTGTCTTTTGCAATTTTGACGTTCAAAAAGTGCTGAGTCTCAACACTTTTTATAGTTGAATAAATGACTGATTTTTTTTTTTACCTATAAACCGTCAACCGTGAAAGCAAGATTACACAAGCATCTTCTGGGGACGCTCTTTTCATCGTAGACCGACTAATTGGAATCATGCAACTTTTTTTTTTTTTTTGTCGTGGAGAAATCATCATGGACACCTTCCGTCTGGAAAGAACGGAGGGTTATGTCGGACTCCTACCGACTAAAACCACACTGTTCCTTATAGTACCATGAGTCGGGGACGCGGGAGATACTTGACACATTCGCCGCACCTCCGCCTGGTATCAGCCCGCCATGCCCAGCGGGCCCCGTCACCAAGTGCGGTTAATGCCACGACCGCACGTCCTTCCATTAAGGCGCGCATACTGCGTGCCATCTTTTTGAGCCTGACTGCTCGAGCGACGACACGGCCCCAGTTTCGCCGCCCGCAGGCCCCTTGCATAAGTGCCCATGTAGGTTTACGTGAAATAAAATATATTGATTTTGATTTTTGTTAGTGTACCGTGTTGGATGAACTGATTATAAAATCGATAACGATTTGAAGTAGTCGTGTATGCAAATATCCGAAGTATCTTTATGGCTATTCTGCATACATAACTGCACACATACATGACTGCATTCTTCATACATCGCGATAAGGGACATCGCATTTACGATAAATAACTGTACCGTACTGACGACCTACATCAGTATTGATTTCTAAAGCATCTTGATGTGCACTGAACTTTAGTAGGTACTTATTTCTTTTCGATTACATTGGGATTTGATAGTATCTATAGACAGGCGCGGATACGGGGGGGGGGGGGGGGGCAACGGGTGCACTAGCCACCCCCTGGGCTTCCCGCTCTATTCCCTGTGGTGACTAGACGTTTCCTTTGAGTTGTGGTGTACAGACGCCCGTACATCAAGCTAGGTACGATTCCTGGCTAGAAATATTGATTTTTCAAGAATGCAATGATGCAGTTTTAGTTTTCATCAAAATCGAGCCCGAGACTCCTTTGAGTACTTTTCGCCATTCCACATAGTTTCGGATTTGGCCATCCACCCCTACTTGAAAAATTCACCTGTACACTTTCATAATTGCATTTAGTAAAAAACTGTTATTTGACGTTACAAACAGACTCTTTAATTTTATTTATTTGTATGGATGTATAAATTGTGTTGACCCATCAATGTGAACTACGTCTTCACTCAAGGTCAGTTCTATGTTTATTTTGATCGTGCATAAGCTGATCGCATTAACCTAACCGTCCATTTATAACAATAGCCATAGTATGGTTGATTACTTAACAATATGCCAAGCCTTTTCCCAACTATTTTGGGGTCGGTTTCCAGTCTAATCGGATGCAGCTGAATATAAAGAAAGAAAGAAAAAGTATTTATTGCGACTCGTACAGGAAGATCATAAACTAAACTAAACACAGTCATATCAGAATTTTACATGGACCACAAACCAGTTGCTGGGTAACACGATACCCGTTGGTAAGAGTAGACTGTTGGGCTTCTGACTACCTGCTCGAATCGTAATGACGGTTAGATCTGTGACTGACAGCCGGAACAAACTGCTTAACGTGAATTTCCGAGGCACGGAGAGGTCTCAATATGGAATGTATGGTCAGACCATCCACGACCCGACCGCGGCAAACGTAGCCTTCGATTGACCTGTGCGGCTGTTGCATGACTTAGCCACGAGACACGATGGTTGAATACTTGATTGAATTTTAAATGTTTTCAGTATTGATTTCTTTTCCTTTGTAAAATTAATGACTCACAGCGTCTTTGTTTTACGTTATTATACGATAAATTGACGTCAAAGAGCGTCGTCATTTTCGTATCTTATCTATTTGCGACGATTTTTATTTAAGCTATTTATCTTTTGCTAAAATTAGGAGGTTCTACCTCCATGAAGGACATTTAGTATGTTGCATAGATAATCATAGATTTTTTTTTCCGAATTTTTAAACTCTTAATCATAAACAGGAAAAATGTCATCAACCTTGAGGCCAAGATTTTTTTCAAATTCATTGGATCTGTGGTTTCTTCATATTAATAATGATATGAGGAAATCACAAGTCAAAATTACGACTCTAAAATAAACCCAACTGCGGGTTCTTCGATTAAAAATCATAACTCCTATTATCTTTATTTAGATAACATTAATAAAAAATCAACACTTTATTATAAAACCAATTTTAGACTTTATCACTTTCAAATCCTGGTTGAATTTCTAATGCCATGTAACAACTAGATCAATCTGACTCATCAGCACCTTATGTAATTCTAAAATAAACTTTAATACTAAATAAATAAGGTTGTTTTTTACTTACAACAGTATCGGCGATGCTGGAGGGATCCTTATGCAGTATATCGACAAGCAGGAACTCATTTAGTGACACGACACTCGCTGTTGACACTGATAGACTCACTAGAGTGTCACGGAGGCCACCTGAAGGAGAAAAATAACTGATTAACCCTTGGTAACGTGGATCCACGCGAGACACAATAGCTTTTTAATTGTTTCTGTAATTAAGGCATTCAACCATTAAATTACACATTATATTTAATACAAGCCCGATGGGATTTCCCATCGACAAAAATGAAGAAGTTCTATTCAAGTTTTCATCCCATATTTAACCCCTATAGGGGGAATTCGCAACACTACAACGACCAAATTAGCAACACCACAATACGCTACAAGACAGGTATCGCCGATGTTGGCGATAAGTCTGCGAGGCTGAAGTGGGACTGGGCGGGTCACACCTATAGAATGCATCCAGACAGGTGGGCCACAGTCGTCAGACAGTGGGTGCCTGAAGACGGGTGTCGTCACCTAGGCAGGCCTGAGAAGCGCTGGCGTGACGATTTGGATTCGTTTCTAACCGATTGGACGGAGAAGGCATATGACGAAGAAAAGTGGAAAAATATGGGGGAGACCTTTGTCCAGCAGTGGGACAAACTAGGTTGAGGAAAAAAAAAGGGGGTGAATTTGCAAAAACCTTCCGTAGCGTTCGCTTTCGTTAAATAAGGAACTCTTGTGCAAAATTTCATGCTTCTGGACCCAGCGGTTTAGGGTAATTACATGCCAAAGATGCATCATGCATAGATCGTGATTCCGGTTTAGCTCGCTACCTCGATGCCAGCTCCATGTAAAACAAATGCATGCTAATAGATACGCACGCACATGCCGAAGAATACATCGCGGGCTGCTTGGGGGTTTACCTCCATGCCTGGCGTGTGCGTGCGTGTGCGACCGCGAGGTATCGCAGTGATGCATCTTTGGCATGTAATTCCCTTAGGCTTTGCTTTGTCTGTTACTGAATATAAGATTGTTATTAAAATTAGATTTACATGCTACACATTACAACTCACGGCTAGACATTACAACAGTGTCTAGCCGTGAGACAGTAAATGCATCATTTATTTTGAGTTAATTATTCCATTGTTTAAAAATAAAGAGGTCAGTTCCTGGCTCAGTTAGATTGCTTTAGGGCTGGGCGTCGGTAGTTGAATGATGGCTGCCGGGCGTGACTGGAACCAATCTTTGATCACTATAAGCAAAGCCTCGGAAGTATGTTTTCTTAGACCATGCGGCAAAAAGTTAGTCACAGGCAGTATAAATTACTCAGTCTGCAGCCGCTCTTGCCAGCAACCATTGAAATATATTTTTATGCCAAAGACCAAGTTGAGATGCAACAGCATTAACAAATAAAAATGTCTCTTTATCATGCAATCAGTCCATTGACTATGAGCAGACGTGTTGCCCGATTGAGTGTAATGCAGTCATTTCCCCATTGGTATTGGCTCATTGTAGGCTATCCAGCATTCTACTTGCGAAAGACACTATCAATCACCATCATCACCATATTTAACTAATTTTGAAGGATATTGTTAATCCACTGCTGTGTCTAAGTTCGAAGAAATTGTTTGCTCAACAACATAGGTAAATAATGCAATTAAAGTTGTTGAACTGTCAACATGGAACCCATTGTGACAATTACCATGCAGGTTAAGGATATTGCGTCTCTTTAGGTGAGTCAGGTATATAGTGACCTGAATGACTACATGGGTATCTTTTCTATTCAAAGCTTTGACAAATTGTCATCTGTAACACTGGATAGCATCGTAATTTTCTAAACTCAAGGTGTCTTTCGACTTTGAACCCTATAAACAGACTAAATTGGTGTACAACTCGTTGGTTCTATTTTCAGACGTCTAGCAGACAGACAGATAAACATTATTATGTATTGAGACATGCTTTGTTCAATGATAACAGATAAATGACAGGTTACTGATTATCACTCACTTGAGTTACTAGCACAACAAGAATGTTGTGGAGTGATATTTGTGTTTACTATATAAAAGTTTGTTTATATACACAGTTGTAGATATTTTTGTTGACTTGGTATGTTGATCTTATATAAAAGTATCTTGGAATTACAAGCATAATAATTATGAGTTTAGATGTTTGAGCTTTATGTCTAAACTCTAGTTAAATTGCAGATATAAAAAATTATACCTGCAATTCAATCATCGCAGCTGTCATTTTGCTAGCAAATTAAGAATCAGAGTAATAGATATGTTTGCATTTCAACATGCATAGTAAATAAAATAATAAGCAGCCTTTTTTATAAACTTTTTGTGAAAATTGTGACTAAGTGTAATGGAACCATTAACAAACTTGTTATACCTATGTCACGGGGCCACTGCCACACAGCTTTTATTAATATAAACAATATTCTTTAAAATAAAAACCTTTCTGAATCATAATCAACCTATATTGTTCCCAATTGTGCTGGGGCACAGGCTTCGAGAGGGAGTGGGCCATAATCTACCACACGGGCCCTGTGCGGGTTGGTAGATGTCACATGTCTTCAAATTTTTGGTTCTAGGACATGCCGGTTTCCTCACAATGTTTTCCCTCTACCGTTTTGAGAGCAGTGGTGATTAAATAATGTACACAAAGTAAAGTACCTGTCTGGGTTCGAACCTACGACCTACATCTCCACTGGGCCACCACTGCTCACTGCCTTTCTGAATGACCATCACAAATTAAATACAAATGAACACTTACCAACACTTTGTATACAAGCCATCGGCACACCAAGTATCTTCAACTCAAGCAGTGACTTAAACGGTATCAGATCGAAGTGCAGGTCATTCGGCACTATGTTACTCGTACCCAACTTCTCGTAACTGCCTTCAATGTTCAGGGACCGCAACTGAGAGCAGAAGTCCAGGACGTGACTAAAGTCATACATCTGATCTTGCTTCTCAGTCAGTGGACATGCCATTTTTAACCGTTCACTTATTGCATGCAGCTGAAATAAAAAAGGTATTCAAGAAACAGTCATTTGAGGAAAAGAAAGTGGATTTGAATACAAAATAGGTGAGTTTTTTTGCATGACTAATCAGTGAAATTTATGTATTGAGATCATGGGAAATTTATTATAACAATGTAGGTACATGTCTTAACAATATTTGATTTCATAGAAAAACTCTATTATTGATTTTATTTCCTCTGCTAATATTAGTTACATAATTACTTAAGCAATGTTGAAAAAAACCCGTTTTTAGGAAAATTTTAAACTTTGAAATCTGTGCAGAATAAGTATCAGGACCGAATTTGAGTACTTTTAGTAGTAGATTTGTTGCTACGTACCTCGAGAGGTGTAAAGTGATGTGACCTTTCATCCTGTAATAGCTTATCACCCTCCAAAAACAATGTCTTTGCTAAATCTTGTAGCAAAAAGAATATATCGTACAAATGGAAGTCTAGGAAGTGAGCGAACTCGGACGGCATCGTGAGCTTTAAATAGTTAAAAACATTCTTCAAGTATTCGCTAAGGCCCTCTCGTCTTTGCTCCACAAACTTTGGTGTTTTGTTGCGAATAACCTTCTTAGGCGGTAGCAGCTCTTTCGCGACCCCATGGTCCGACACCAACTTCTCGTGCAGCTCCACAAAGTCACTGTACCGATGCGACACGTTCCAACGCACTGGCCCCACTTTAACAGTTATTTTGTAATAAGTAACATTATCTTTTGTTGAAGTGTCCTCCACGCTCACTGTGCTGTCCTCGCGGTAATTCACAAACGAAGACATTTTGTATATAACGGACTCAATCACTAGCACTGATAAGTCGTATGTTTATCAGTGTGTTTTATTTTAATTAATTTTCTTTAAGCATGTCGTGAGCGCTACAGGAAAATCGCAATTTGTCTCGACTCTCGCCAACAAAGTGACGAATTCATGAATGAAAATGACAGTTATTTCATTTGACGTCCTACTCGTACATCAGTTTGACAGTGACGTAACGAACTGCGTTCCAGGTACATGAACAGGAAATATTTAAGGGAACCTTAGACGATCAATCAGCCATCACTGGGAAGTCTGACATCCAGCTATCTCAATTGACCTCCAGTCACTCTATGTTAAAGTCGACTCCAACATAGTTGGGAAATAGCGCGGTGTGAAGGAACGTTAAATCAATTTATTTACTCCAAATGGCGCTTCTCTATTGACTAGCATCTGTTCTCAAACGTCAATCAGTAGTAATTCTCTTTTGACACTGACATTTATCATACTTGTCTGTATTATTTATTCGGATAATTACTGTGTTGTGATAAAAATATTAAATTTTATAGAGCCAGTTATAATGATTTGATGCTGCATTTACAATCTCTGATCGCTTGTTTGTCATATAATCAAGGCTTGTGTTATGTTTGATTACATGTAAAATTATTTCGTGTTAAAATGTTGAGTCGTTTTTCGGACGTGCTACAAACTGCGGCGGACGTTGTAAGATCAAAACAATTAATATTATCGGTGAATGTGCGTGTAGTGAACAAATTAATGAGATTTAATTGTTTTAGCTGGCACCTCCAGCTACGCGGTTGGAGGATTTTGAGTATCACTGGAAGATGATACTGAATTTTTACCAGAATTATGACGAGAATAACAAACTACACGTCGAGGAGACAAGGATACCGCATCACTTGCATCAAATGTTACAGGTTTGTTACTAATTATAACCGGAAAATTTGATTAGTTATTCAATATATACAAAATTATTTCGCGTCGACTGAACTGAAAGCAATATTGGTTTTTTAATATTACTTTTTATACCGAAATTGTAGTTAAAATGTTTATAAACAACCTAAGACTAGCATACTTACTCACTAATCAATATATACATCGTACCAAAAAAATCATAATCAATAATGTCTTGCATCTCTTGTACTGATAAAACAGTTTAAGATGTTATGTTTACAGTGTCCTTGATTATGAACATTAATAAATTATTAAGTCAATTATTACCTAATTATTTTGAACCAGAATGTAGAGGAACTAGTATGAACTCAGCTGTATATTGGAGTATTTATTTCCTTACATAACATCGCATGTTTGAACAGTAGATAAGCAAGTGTTTACATGTTACTGTTTTAGCATTGTTGAGTGTTTATAATAATATATATAGATTATATTAATGTTAGAGCCGGGAGACAAGAAGAGAGAGAAAACAAGTCAAAATATGTGACTTTTTTACTTACTTATATTACTTATTCTGCCTTCTGTTTCCTGAAAG
Source organism: Apamea epomidion (assembly GCA_947507525.1). Taxonomy (NCBI): domain Eukaryota; kingdom Metazoa; phylum Arthropoda; class Insecta; order Lepidoptera; family Noctuidae; genus Apamea; species Apamea epomidion. The sequence goes on from OX382248.1 coordinate 13,748,787, forward strand.
TTTTCTATCTATTAATGACTGTAACACGGACTTTACAGACTAAAGTTTTCCTTTGCAGGGAATAAGCAAGTATATGCATTGGCTAAAAAAAACTATTAATAAAATATGAATGTAAAAATACCAATTTTATATCAGATAAGCAGTTTCAATTAATGTCAAAATCATACGTGAAGTATGATTTTGACATTAATTGAAACTGCTTATCTGATATAAAATTGGTATTTTTAAAATTGGTAATTGGTGTTTGGTACTTAGTATAAAAATAATGAAGTTCAATCATTAAACAAACATTCCCAAAAATTAATAAAAACTGCATTAATTCAGATTAATTTTCCATCACCAGGAGATATAATTGTACAATATAATTCAAAGAAACATTATTGCTTGATTAAACAGGTCATTAGTTTATTTTCTTTAAAAAAAAAATCAAGCCAGTCCAGAAGGTGTGTCCGTTAACTGATAAAAGTACCAATCCTATTTCCTACATGAGAGTTAATTAATCTAGGTGCTGATAGTAGATAACAGTTATAACAACACAATTCAATTTATCAAGTCTATCAGTTGTGTTAGGTAATAGGAAAACAACCAAACATTACCGCTACACTTACATAATATCCGCAAAAGAATTTTGCTAAAGGTTTACAACCGATTGCATGATAAACACGGAAAAAAAAATCTCACATGTTCTTTTTGTGTCGATAGTACTCTTCCTCACATTGATTGCGGCATCAGTGACATTCTTTAGATCATCATCATCTCACATCACACATTCATTCATTTTATTTCAAGTTGTCTACATGTATTGTAACAAACTGACCTGACATACTTTGTCCTGTCATAATTTCAATCTATAGAAAATAACACTCAGTTTTTTCCCTGAATATTCCAATTTTCCTGACAACTTTTCAATTTTTTCTTCCTGTAAGAATCTGATTCGGAGTATTACGAACATTTAAAAACAAAATATATCCAAATCAGTCCAGCTGTTCTCAACGGATACACTAACCAATGAACAGCGCTTAATTTTTATTTATACAGATTTTTATGGTGTACGCCAATGCGCCAATGCTAATCCTCTCTGCACTGTATTTTTGTAACAGTCTGAAGTTATGTGCAGAATTCTAATTAGTCTTATCTATACAGTAAAATCATTAACATATTGAAGTTTAGCATATGTAAATACAGGATATAGCCACTGATTAAATTAGGTAACATTGCTGAACAGGTTGATATATTTATTTACAAATAGTGATCAATGCTCATGCCTTCTGTATGAGAAGATGCCTCTGCCCTGCAGTGGGACAATAATAGGCTACTGTTATTATTATGTCTGCGCTGATCATATTGGCCACTCTACAAGGCCTTTTGATTGTTACTTGTAGATTTGGTCCTTACATACATACCTGAACGTGCTTTTAAACTGCTCAGTGGTCACCACATACAGGGCAAAGTACTTTGGCAACCCAGGTACCCTCCGTGAGATTGTCAGTAACATCAAGTTGTTGCTGGCCTTCCTTGAGGAGCTGGAGTGGATCATATTAAAGATTTCCCACCAGTATCCAAAATACGCGCATTTATAGGATACCAGTCCGCATTTCCTATTATACAGGGTGATTTTTTAAAGACCAGCCAAATTAAAGGATGTGGTAAAGACCATCAAACTGAACAACTTTCTCCATGGGACCAACATCGTAATCGCGAATAAAAATTCAGCCGTCCCATACATTTAGGTCGAGTAGGTATTGAAGTTTTCTATGGGACAGTTGATAAAATTTTCGCGATTACGCTATTTGTCCCATGGAGAAAGTTGTTCAGTTTGATGGTCTGTACGACATCCATAAATTTGGATGGTCTTTAAAAAATAACCCTGTTTATTTAATTATAGGAGAACCAACAACTATAACAGAAGGATAACAATTGTATATGAGACATAAAGCCAATTATAATTACACACCTAAAGCCTACTACACAGGCACACAAATTTTTTATACTCAATACTCACTCATTTATTGTATTCCACAATCATAGAGCAACACGGGCCACCGGCGGACCGTCTGCCGGTGGCCCGTGTTGCTCTGTGTCTACAATGCACACTTGGGTCGTAACTTAAAATTAAATGAGATCATTATGGACCCTGTCAGGCACAGCAAAATAGCAGGCTGAACCTTAACGTACCGATTTGTTTTTGAGCATACTTTGGAGGTATGAGGAAGAGGGTGTAAAGTTCACTCAACCTCCATAGATAAGGGAAGATCCTCCGATCAGACGGGTGTCGTGTCTGGTGGGCAACTGCCCGACGATCGACGTGGTGACGTTGTATATATGCTAGTTGCGTGGTAAACTTTACTTGCGCGATGCAGGATTTTGCGTGACGTCAGTATGATCCCTAGTTCGCATGTGGCATAGATGCCGCCACAATACTATGACATAACATCATGCCTGAATTCCCCGAAGCGTTAGGCAGAGGTGTACCTATAGTACACCCACATTTCGCCAGCCATGTATAAGTCCCATATAATAGGGGTCGAACCTATTGCCAAAAATTGGGCACAAATCCAGACTCCGGGCTGTTGTGAGAAAGACTATACTAGCCTTAATTCTCCCTGTACTCATAATAGATTAATTTATCAACGTAAATGAATGTGTTTACATAATAATCTCTATTACCTTCGCTGACCTTAACCTTGTGACAGTAACAACACAACAATAACTAGTAGTTGATATGAATATTGCACTGTAAACAGCTGACCTAGAGACCATATCAGTTTTCTACTCTGTCTCTTTAAAAGGAAAATGAGTGTTGGACAAGATTTATAGTTCATCCATTGATGTACTTTAATGTTTAGGGTCCGTGTTTTATTAGTGTTAACAGTGTAAGTTAATTCTTCAAAATTCTTATTTTTAGGGTTCCCAAGGGTGCCAATGGGACGTCTACTACAGGGCTATATCTTTTGAAACATAATAGGTCGACGCTTGAAACTGTCACTGAGTGTGTACGTACTACTATGCTGCTAAAGCAACAAATAAAATGACGTAAAAAATTAAAGCGAGGTGGACGGGGGCATATACAAGCAACGTGTCTTTTTTTAAATCTGTTAAGTTAAACATTGTACGGTGGAACGGAACCCTTCGTGTGCGAGTCCGACTAGCACTTGGCCACTTTTTTATTTAATTCTGTTTAAAAAAACTGTTTATCCTCCTTGTCACAATAAATTTAAGTTAGTCATGGCTGCTGAAAAAAACACAATTTACTCAGGGCATGATAAGCTCCACCAGCCATAGTCTTTTTTAGTTACAGTAGGTGGGTGGACAGATACCGATAGCAACATGTATTACGTTATCGCTTTATCCTACAGGAAAATGTTAATTTTTGAAATAATCCTTTACTAACTTATTACGATTGTAATGGGGGAAACAGTTCTATTTTTTACTTTGCTAGGTACCAAAATCCGTACATAAAACACTCTCATCTAACTCATTATCTGCCTAGCGTTTTCCTAACTATGTTCGGGTCGGTTTCCAGTCTAATCAAAAGCAGCTGAATACCAGTATTTTACCCAGTTACTGGGTACTTAATAGGATACCCCTGAGTAATACTAGATGTCAGACTTTCAGACTTCTAACTACCCGTAACAACTGTCAAAGATCTGCAAATAAAAACCGGGACCAACGGTTAACGTGCTTTCCGAGGCACGGAGGCGTCGATACGTAATTGATGGTCACCCATCCATGGACCGGTCTCGGCAAGCGTAGCTTAACCTGTGATTGAACTGTGAGGCTGTTATTATGTGTGTTATTTAGCCACGAGTCACTTTCATCTACTAAAAAAAGCTATATTTAATTGTAATATCACTTTCTCTAGGCAGATATTAAAATGACTGCATTGCAACACTGTTGAATTTCACGGTATGGCGGGTTTTAACAGTACCATTGGCCTTGATTTTAGTATTATCATAGTGTGTGTATTTGTTGTTTCAATGAATAGCGTTTTTATGGCACTGGTATTGTGCATGAAGTTTTTTTTGTTTTTTTGTGAAAGGTTTTTAGAATTTAATTAATCTTCGAACATAAGCTCAAAAATTAATTATACAAATTACACATAAAAATTAAAATATATAAATAAATTACACAGACAGAATTGACGTTCAAACTGCTCAGCCTAGTTTGAATAAATTCCTTTTGATTGATTTTCGTCGAGACGTCTCCCGGCAAAAATGAAATGTGTTGCAGATAAACAACAAACTCATTCATTTAATCGCATTACAGAGGCATTTATTTAATATCCAATTTGGCTAATTAGTAAAAGTCAGCTAATTTGGTTATATCGAAACAAATGCGATTTGTAACAGTAATTTATAGTTATTTTTAATTTGCGCTCGTCATGCTATGTATTTAAGTCATCTAATTATTATTTACTAGCTGTGCCCCGCGGTTCTACATGCATAAGTCTCGATATCGGGATAAAAAGTATCCTATGTCCCAATGCAGGTCATGGTCTACCCATCTGCCAAATTTCATCCAAATCCGTTCAGCCGTTTTAATCTGAAAGCGTAACAAACAAACACACAAAAAACTAATCTTTTGTCTTTTTAACTTAAGAACTCAGTGTCTCGATTTGCAACTTGCGAATACTAAATCTGGCTTTACGAGTATACCCTGGATCTTTGTAATCATACTTAAATTAAGGTCTGATTTTTCAATTGACCGATAATTTTTACTCGTAGAATAAAATTGACGTCGTTTTTGTATGGAAGAACTGTCAAAAATTCAAAATTATTCCTCGGATAATGTTATCTAGCGTTAGAAGAATCAGCCCTAAGACAAATAAATAAAATAAAACTTAACAAAAATCTATTACCTATACCCATAGAATATTATGCTGACATTTTCTTAGCTTGTCGGTGCCAATCTGAATTGAGTCAGCCCAGCAGGGTGCTGGATTGACACACTATCAATCTTAATCATTTTGAAGGATATTGCATATCCATTGCTTCATATGTTCGAAAAATTTGTCTGCTCAACAACGTAAATAACACAATGAATGTTGTTGAACTGTCAAAATGAAAGCCATTCCTACTGTTAGTGTGTTACGCAATTACGCCACTGAATTTGGCTACAAGAACGGAAAGGCGGTCCATTAAACCATAAAGAAATTATTTTCAAAAACATTTTTTTCTTTTCAGTTAATAGTCGACGAAGAGAAAGAGCAACAAGGCGGGACAGTGGGACCATGTATGGAAGCAATAGTACAACGTTCCATCTGCCTCTTAGACGCGTTATGTGCGCTTGCGGCGGCTGAACGACCGCCGGGCGCGAGAGCACTGGCCCTTACAACTGGTACTGCACTGCTAAGGCGGACGCGGCAGCCCTGTGTTAATAGTGCACATGTTTATAGACCTTTGCAGGTAATATTGACTTATAGTATTTTTATTTTGGTCCTTATGGCAAAAACCTGGTCTTTTCAGGCCGGTATTAAAGAACTCAAGCATTGCTTTAAACTAGTTTGAAGTAATGGTGTGGTGTAATGGTGGTGGCCGATGGGGCCGAAAGATTCTGGAGAAGCAACTGCGTACCGAAAGACGCAGCGTTGGAAGGCCTCCCACAAGGTGGACCGATGACCTTGTGATGGCCGCAGGAATCCGCTGGATGCGAGAAGCACAGAACCGAGCGAAGTGGAGGTGCTTGGGGGAGGCCAAGACATCCACTGCTGGACATATCAGCAGTGGATGTCTTTCGGCTGAAATGTTTATTTGTAAATGTAAATGGTTGAATGTTTATTTGTAAATGTAAATGGTTGTATGTTTATTTGTAAATGGTTGAATGTTTATTTGTAAATGTAAATGGTTGAATGTTTATTTGTAAATGTAAATGGTTGAATGTTTATTTGTAAATGAAAATGGTTGAATGTTTATTTGTAAATGTAAATGGTTGAATGTTTATTTGTAAATGGTTGAATGTTTATTTGTAAATGTAAATGGTTGAATGTTTATTTGTAAATGTAAATGGTTGAATGTTTATTTGTAAATGAAAATGGTTGAATGTTTATTTGTAAATGGTTGAATGTTTATTTCTATAATACCGGATTGAGACAATAAAGGATGAAGGGAGTAAATGGATGCATTTCTTAAAGGGTGGAAAGAAATTCTAAGGGTCACCGAAAATGGGAGGAGGCACTTAGTCTATTCACTGTGGGTCATCATGGACCAATAAAACCAATTTATCGCTTTTTTTACGCACAAAGTTGATTTGATTACTGAAGTATAAGGAGCAGTGGTGGCTCAGTGGTAACGGACGCGACTTACCGAGTCGTAAGTCGTAGGTTCGAACCCAGACAGGCGCTCTACTCTGTGTACTTAAATAATTTCATCAGCACTGCTTTCACAACGGTAAAGGAAACATAGTGAGGAAACTGGCGGCATGGTCTAGAACTAAAAATTCGAAGACATGTGACATCTACCAACCCGCACTGGGCCCGTGTAGTGGATTGCGGCCCACTCCTTCTCACAGAGAGGAGGCCTGTATCCCAACAATGGGAACATTATATGATTATGCTGATTATGCTACTGAAGTATGCCTCTTCCTTGCTCATCTACCTGCCAGTTTGACAAATCCGAAGCGATCACGCAACAGGGAAGTACGGAACAACGTAACGGAATACGATTGGACGGAATTTAGTCTATTTAGCATTCAAATCAAATCTTTAATCCGCCGTTTCCTCTTGGGGCTGGGAAAGCGCAAGGTTTTTAAAACCTTTCTTCTCTTCTAAGATTTTTCTTCATCATATAACATCATGCCTGTAATACCGAAGGGTAAGACAGTCGTGAATCTATAGAAAAAGTATTTATTGCGACTCGCACATGAAGACCAAAAACCTAAACTAAACACAACCAAAAATATAAAAAAAAAACAAATTATTTAAAAAAAAGTAACAAAACCAAATTATGTAAAAAAAAAATAACAAACAGAAAAATGAAACAGAAAGTCCTGTACGAGGCCAAAAGGCTCCTACCTCAGCATGATGCTACGACATTTAAAAAATAAATGACGCAGCGCTGGTAGTATAATTTATTATATTTTGCATCGTGGACGTGTTTACAAACACAAACATCTAGAACCAGCACTCGTAATAGGCTATTTTCCTAAAAAAATCTAATTAGTCCGTCAGTTAGATTATCAAAAAATATTGAACCCGTATTTTTTCTTTTGTCAATTATATAAAAAATGATGAAGATATCGCCCGTTATAGTTCCGTGTGACGTCACTTGCTTGCGAAATTTTTGCAAGCAAGTGACGTCACCACCCCCCCCACTCCCAAATTTTGACGCGCTTTATCTTTGTCATTTTTTGTTTGATTGACAAATGAAAAAATACGTGTCTATTATTTTTCGATAATCTAACTGACGGACTAAATATTTTTTTTTTTTACCCAGACAACTAACCTATTACGTAATAAACTATCAATCTCAATCATTTTCAAAGATATTGCTAATTCATTGCTTCATATGTGCGAAAACTTTGTCTGCTCAACAATATCAACAACGCAATTAATGTTGTTAAATTGTCAAAATTAAAGCCATTGCTACTGATTTTGTGTTAAGTAATTACCCCGCTGATCATCTGTATGTGGGCCATACAAATATTAGTTTCGTGCGAGAATCGAAACCGTGACACGCATAATATATCGCAGGAAATCGCTCAAGCACTGCACTAACCGTGTCGCCATTTAATTACTTTAAGATATTTTCGCATCGCTTTGTAGCATTTCTAGCTCAAATAGGATCTGTCTTCGATAAACCCATAGCAACGCACTGATTTACCATCGGTTTTATAAAAGAAAGTTATATTATGGAATAAAGCAACTCGCGTGCTTATAATTTCGAGATATAAAGTATTGTGTCCATTCATTGTAGTCATGGACGTTAATCTAAGCTGTGTTAAATCAACTTGGCCGGGTAAAATAAAAGAATCGAAATAAATCTTTTTGTAGACCTTAAAACCTAAGGGCTCATACACACCAGCGACACGCGTCGATGACATCCGTCGACGTCTGCTGTCGACGCGTCGGCGGCTGCCGTCGACAACGTGTCGCTTGTGTAAGTATTTGAGTACGGTGCTCAAATACACTAGCGGCATGTTGTCGACAGCTGCAGGTGGCACTGTCGTCGAAGCGTGTCAACCGTGTGTATGCACACTCTGCATATCTCTAATACTTAAACATTTTTTTTCAACCTGCGGTGTCCCACTTTTGAGCAAAGGTCTCCCCCAAAGCTGTCCACTGTTCCCTGGGCTTTACCTTCTCCGGCTAATCTTCCATAAAAGCATCTAAGTTGTCACGCCAGTGTTTTGTAGGCATCCCTCAGCGACGACGCCCGTCTTCTGGCAGCCACTGTGTGACGACTCTGGCGCATCCGTCCTGATACATCCTGCATCCATGTTCTGCCCAATCCCACATCCGCAAGCAAAAATATCATGCTAAATTCACCCTTATTTTCTAGCGGATGCTAATACAATGCAACGAAAGTCCGGCTTCACCGACAGAGAAAGAAGAAGTCGAACTCCTGCTCACTCTCTGTGGCTTGGTGCGGCAGGAGCCAGGTCTTGCGAACATATTCACTACTCCCTTCGTTGAAGACAAGTCCACGTTACTCAGTATACCAGAGGACATACAGAAATTGATACCGATTAGGAGTAAGGTAAATCACAAAACTCATATTAATATTTAAGCAAATGTGTACCGTATTTCTAGGACCTAATGTTCGAATTCTAAAGTGTTGGTAGAATAATTTTTAAAGTTTTTTAAACCTAAGATACCTTTAAGAGAAGAACCAGTACCTTTTAATAAAGGGTAATTTAATCAACCTTATAAACTATACAGGATACATTTTTAACCAGTACGCAAACTTTAACCATGAATTCAGCACATGATTGTAGACCCTATAGAGTAGAAACTTTTGGTCGAATATCAAACAAAAAATCCACTGTTTCATAGAAAAGTGCAATACCTACGGGGACAAAATGTATGGCAGCGCAAATTTAAAAAAAAAATCGACCAAAAGTTTCAACGCAGGGTTGTTCAAATTCCTGATCCTGTAATAAGGAAGGACCCTCCGCACGCTTTAAAAATATGTCAACTTCTTTCCATAACTAGTCCTTGGGTTCAACTAGCCAATTCTGGATCTGTATCATGATAACATTTGAAAGTTTTTCGACAAGCAAATGATTTAGTTAAAAAAAAAAAACAGTGATTGATATAATGGTATCGTAGTATTTAGTAATTAATTGATAATTATTGTTTTTTTCAGATCCAAACACCAAAGAAAAACCCTCTGTTCGAGGTCGAACTACCCCCAAATCCCTTAAGAAACGTGTCCATAATAAGAACAGGGAAGGATGACAACTGTAACGCCACGTCCAGTAGTTCTGCCGATGACAACGCGTCGTGTAAGAGTCACAAGACGGTGTACGATGATAATGACAAGTTCCTACTTATTGATCTGCTTCTGTCTTATTTGAATAGCGCTGTGAGTATGTTTTTGATGTTGTAGTTGTTAAGGAATCATCATCTGCCCAGCCTTTCCGAACTGTGTTGGGGTCAGCTTCCAGTCTAATCGTATGCAGCTGAGTACCTGTATTTTACATGGAGCGACTACCTATCTGACCTCCACAACCCAGTTACTGGTTAATACGAAACCCCTTGGTAAGACTAGTTCTCAGACTTTCGGGCTTCTGACGACCCGTAACGACTGCCAAACATGATGAAAGATGAAAGAATGACAGATGGGACTAACGGCTTAACGTGCTTTCCAAGGCACGGAGGGGTCTTGGTATGTAAAGATGGGTGACCCATCAAAGTCAAAGCATTTATTTAAAATAGTCACATAAAAGGCACTTTTCAACGTCAAAAGGACACCATCCACTGACCAACCGCGGCAAGCGTAGCTTAACCTGATAGATCGACCCGTGCGGCTTTTATTACTTAGCCACGAGCCCCTCTCCTTGTAGTCGTTTAGGAATATTGATTTGTATTGGTGCTACGACGTAGCTCCGATCGATGCTCGCGATGATGTCACGGCTACGCCTGCTACGTGCTCGTAGCAAGGATACAGGTGACCTGCTAATCTTGAAGAAAGTTTTGCTACGTGTTAACTTTTTAATTTATCTTTTTGTTTTTTATTTGTTGAAGCTGGTTTTTGGCTAATGAAAAAATGAAAAATTTTGGCAAATCAAAAGTCATTTATTGAAATTGGGCAGTCCCGCAAAACGTCCACCCTTCATCTTTATTCATAAACGTTGCTTAAAGTTAAGTAGTGATTACCGACTGTTTACACATAATTTTGTGACGTTTAATCATCGTTTATAAATAAACCCCTTCATGCCCTTTTTTGTAATGTGCGTCTGGTTTGCCCAGTACAAATTGTATAGCCTAATAATTCCAGGACATTTCTTCTTTAATTTCCAGGACAACCAAGTGGTCCTCCGAGCCTGCGAAGGCATAATGATAGTATCCTCCCTCCCAGAAGACGACATCGCTAACTTAGTGACCAGCTGCAGCCCCGCGTGTGAGACCATCGTGGACAAGCTCGCCGCTAAGTACAAATGTGTGCCGGCTAACGTCGTCGCGAGCGATGTGGACCATCTCAATATTACGTGGGCGTGAGTATATTTACCTCAACACGCAAAAAAAAAACCTTTTCGAATACATTTTATTTGCTACAAACTATGAGCCCGAAAGGATTTCCCATGGCCAAAAATGACGAACTTCCATACAAGCTTGCATAATTGGCATGAAACGACAATTTCATAATTTAGGTTTTAAACTGCTCTATTTTTTACATATTCAATTCCTAGCATATCGAATATTGTTAAATTTCCAAGCCATATCGCTCGAAGAGATCTCTCATTGGTAAAATAATGAGCTTCTACGCAAACTTTCATCCCCTATTTAACCATTATAGGGATGAATTTTCAAAAACTCTTCTTTAGTGCTCACTTTCGTTATATACATAAGGAACTATTGTGCATAACATCCTGCTAGACCCAGCGGCTTCGGCTGTGCGTTGTCTGACAATGAACGAATGAATGATTTCAAGTGTCCTGGGTACTGTAATGGCCCACGGCTTTACTTGTGTGTCAAACATCGTTCAGCGTTAAGGCGCGAATAGCCAACCCCAACAGCGCGTGATCAGCGGTTCGGCCCGATGACCATTCGCTTCCATGGACTTCACCTCGACAGACGATACTCCTGTCTCTCCTTTCGCATTTATAATATTATTATAGAAGTATGGATTTTAAAAAAGTATGAATATACCAGCTGTTGCCCGTAACTTTACTCGCATCCTATGGGAAAGGAAAGGGAGCTACTTTAGCACTTCACATTTTAAAATAAATATTTTGTTTAATTTCAGATATGTTGCACACGATTTCGGTGATAAATCCTACAGCAAATTCCACGGATATAAAGAATTAACTAGTTTCTTCTCTTGGTTAGATTACTGTGATACTTTAATGAAGGTGAGTGCGAAAACAATTCACAAGGAAAATCATTCTCAAAATAAACAAAAACCCAAAGAAAACCTTCGCTACTTTTTTATTATTAAAGCAGAGTATTTTTATCAACCATTTTATAATAGTAAAAATGAGACCTACTAGAATATTTACTGATCAAAGATTTGAATTAATTTCAAAGGATTAAAATCTTCAATTTTACAAAACTCAGGAATATTCTCTGATTTATCATCCCTTGGCAAACTCAGGCCGCGATCTATAAACGTTATGAAGCACGCTTTGGCTAAGCGTTATTCCTGTCACTGTCGCACAACTGTCAAACTACAAGTGCAAGATAGAGACGGGAACATGTCTAAGCCAAAGTACGTGGAACGTTTATAGATGTTGGCCTCAGTTACCATTTGCAGCTAATCTAATATGTTTGTTCCACGCAGGAATGCCACCCAACGATAGCGGCCCACCTGTCCCGAACGTTCCGTCAGAACTTCCTGGAAGGCGTCGCAGAGAATGGCATCACGGATCTACACCACGCTGTCATCGTCACCGCCATATTAGCTAAATGTCTCAAAGTTGTGGATTCTCCTGACCTTATCAACGGTATGAAATCTTTAAATTACAATGATTATTTACTGAGCAAAATAGGCAGACGACAGTCAAATCAAGTCAGTTTTTTTTTAATTTTTTATACGTTGCCCCACACTAGGAATTTCTCTTGTATCGTGGGTGCGTTTACAAACATTTAAACTCACATACACAAACAGCCAGACCCGGAACAACTACTTGTAGGCCATACAAATATTTGTTCCGTACGGGAATCGAACCCGCGACACGCAGCGCAACAATCAATCGCTTAACCACTGCGCCAACCGTGCCGTGTCGTACCGTGCCGTGCTAAATGTGTGACAACTAGGACCTACGGTTTATTGGTCCTTTTGGGACACAGAGACGCTTCGCGTGTTAACAATTTGAAAATGTTTTAAGTTTTCTATTGAAACAGAATTTTGGTGATGTGAATGATTACCAAGAATTAATAAACAATTGGCCAGTTCCCATGTAGCAAACATCATAATATTTTAGGAAGAACTTCACAAAAATGAGCCAGCAGGATTCAAAATAATTTGATTAATTGACGACATTATTAAACACTTTACTGTGCCTTTTCCTATTTCCAGCTACACGAATGGCCAGAATTTTTGGCTCCTGACTTTTGCTCGCCGAAAAATGTTTTAAGTTTCATTAATTAATGATAGTAAATTTGATTCTTTGTAACTGAAATTGTATATGTAAACAATATCAGAGTTCTCCAACTGGTTGGTGGGTGACGGCGAGGTCTCGGAGTGGCCGCTGCTGCACACGCTCATCAACAACTGTCTCACCGACAACTACGAACTCACGCTTGAAACATTGCGGTTCTTTGAGGTGAGATAAAATTTTACACTAATATAATAGGCTATTTTCCTAAAAAAATCTAATTAGACCGTCAGTTAGATTATCAAAAAATATTGAATCCGTATTTTTTCTTTTGTTAGTTATATAAAAAATGATGAAGCTATCGCCCGTTAAAGTTCCGCGTGACGTCACTTGCTTGCGACACTTTTGCAAGCAAGTGACGTCACGAACTCCCAAATTTTGACGCGCTTTATCTTTGTCATTTTTTGTTTGATTGACAAAAGAAAAAATACCATGTCCATTATTTTTCGATAATCTAACTGACGGACTAAATATAATAATATTTTTTTTACCCAGGCAACTACCCTATTTCATAAAAATATATAGACAGCTTTCTTAAACTTTAACGACAGCAACTTGAACCCAGTTAAGATTAGTACCGTAAAACGGGGTGAATCGGGATGCATGGGTGAATCGGGCCGAAAATTTAAAATGGATTTCAACGTTGAAATAATATAGTTTGTTGCCAGAAAAGACTAATGTGTTTACTGTTTCTTAATTAAAGATTAAGTGTCCTTGTTTGCAGCAAACTATATTATTTTAAAGTACAAATCCATTTTAAAGTTTCGGCCCGATTTACCCCTGCATTCCTATTCACCCCGTTTTACTGTAATCCAGAAACCCATGTTTACAATACCGCATAATATGACGAACAATGAATAAATTCTAAAATTGGAAAATTTTTGAATCCTTGTTCTAAAAAATCTTGCATTGTCTGATTTGCAATTTGAAAATACATTACTCACTAATAGGCATTTTTATCAACAGACCATAATAGAAAAAGGCACAGAGCACAGTATACACCGCGTGGTGCTAGCGCGAGTGACGTCACGCGGGTACTTCGCGCCGCAGCCTCTGATGGAAGATGATGAGCGAGACAGACTCAATGATCTCTCTCTCGGACGAGAGCGGGAGTATAACAGGTGAATATATAATATATCTATACATATTATAAATCAAAGTCACTTTTCGTGTCTGTCTGTATGACCGCTTTGTTCGTCTAAACTACGCAACAGATTTTGAGGCGGTTTTCACCATAATTTAGAGAAAATATTCCGGAAGGTTTATGTGTATAAAACATTAATATTGAACTTACTTTTAAGAACGTCATTTCGATGTTTTGTCAAGTCGTAGGGGTGGGTTGCTAATAATAAGTATAAGTCACATTTGACTCGTGACAGTCGCGGTAATGAAACGTGCGAGTAGGACGGTAAATATTAACAATACTGAGTCTAGTGCTATCTCGCTCCCGCGTTGCGACGAACATTGGCGTATACTATAATTTATTAAACGTTACGGGTTTTGCAACCTAAGTCTATCTACTTAGGTTACTACTTACTTAGCTACTTATTATTTAGGTACCCTTAAACTGTATTGAGGAGATTGTGGAATGAGATCTCATCTAGTTTTAAAATATTGTTATTTCCTTTTAATGTGTAAAAGTGTTTGTTTTTCAACTTACAAAAATAAAATATGATTTACGAATTATCACTTCTCCGTGATTTAAAGAATACTTACACCCAATAATATTTTAGAAGCTGTTGTTTTGGACAAGTCTAGAAACTAAACTTATTTCTCATTATAGTCTGAAATCGCCAACTCCTCTTGAGCAAGCGCGAGAATCTCTTCTCGCGCTGCCCTGCAATAGGATAAAAATATGCTGGTTTATTTATTTATTTCTCATTTTCCACAGAGAGGCGATGACACAGCTGCAGCACGAAGACCACGTGAACGAACAGATCACAGACATACTGTCTCACGAAGGGCTAGACCCGAAGCATCACGATGAAGGTTCGGAGAACATACACAGAGTCATCAACAGGTCAGTATACCGCTTCACTGTGATACTTCTAGTATGTAATGTTGTCTGTCGAAAATTTGTATGTGTACATCTTTCTTCTAGTCTGGTCCTTTGGTTTTTTCTATAAATATGGTCCTTTTGGTCTTCATAAAAATAAATATTATTTGTGGTTGATACATAAATAAGAAGTAGAGACATGAAGCAGTGCACGAAGAGATCTCGTGTTTTTCGTATTGATGAAAATTATAATTAGTCCAGCCAGGTTTGGTCCGTATAGGCGTCACTATTATTTAATGGTTTCCCACTAGAGACGTATGTTAGTAGACCTTCTGTGGGACTACCTTCTAATACGGGGTGGCAGGGACATCGACGCGCAAACTGTACCGTACCATATACTGTACCATGAATTTAGCACATTAGACCCCCTAGGGTAGAAGTATTTCGTCGGTTATCAAAATCATGGTTCAGAATCATGTACTGAATCCATAGTAACAGTTTGCGCGTCGATGTCCCTGCCATCCTATATATTATTATGATGAAGATTGGACCATTAAATAGACAAGAACAGGATAGTTAGGTTTTAACTATATACCCAAAATACTAATTACATACATATTCTGACACACAGCGTAACATACGCTTTGATAATTTCCCAAAAATTGAAAACAAATCACAGAATAGCTACCGGTGGCTGGTTATTGCTTAGCAACGAATAAACAGCTTTATAAACACTATAATAAGAATTATATTATATTGCAAAAGCTTCTCGATTTTAACCAGAGCTTAAATTTCTAGCCGGCTAATACGACTCAAAACGCTCATCGAGGATATTATGAATAAGGAATCACTCATACCCACCGAAAGTTCTGCCAGTGTCATAAATAATTAATAATTTTATTAATTTTAATATTAATTTATATTTATACTAATTTAATACAGGGTGTAAAAAGACCTACCACATAGCCGTCAACTACGCATTCTGTACATCAAACTAAGTAAGTTTGTGCAAAAATAATTGCTGGGAAACGACTTTCATTTTTGGCGTGAAAAATCGCTGTTTACGGTAGTGAGCAACGTAACGCACGCAAAACATTGTGCTTATGGGTGCATGCAATGCTACATAGGGGTATTCAAAGTTGTGTTATATCATTAAACAATTGTTTTCGTAAAAAACGTCATTGAAAATTGTATTTTCGACCTTCAATATCTCCGTAACCAGAAGGTTTCCTGGTATAGTCCAGTACAAAAATATTATTACAATGACGAGAAATACCAGTGACTCTCGGCTTCGTTAAAGAGTCTTTTTACACCCGTTATAGATGTCTAACATCGTAAGGTTAGGCTACAAGCTATATCTAACATAATATAACATCACACCTGTTTCCCCGAAAGGGGTAGGCAGTGTATAGTATTCCTACTTTTACCCAGTAATGTTAAAGTGCCATGTAATAGGGCGAGCCAACGCATTGGTTGTTGATTTTAATTGAAGTATTAATTTCATTAGTGTATCTTCGGTAGGAGGAGGTAGGTAGGGTGACTAATCACTCTAGGGAGGTTAAAGGAAGGAAGATTATACAGGCTATTTCGATGCGTGTATGAAATTTTGCTTGTTTTTTACAATTCGGGTATGACTTTCATAGCGAAAGTTGTTTAAAATGGCGGGTAGAATCGCCCCCTAGACGGTTGCAGATGACTTAAATCGCCACCCTGTATATTTTTTATTGTTTTTTTTATGGACTCTTTTAATGTGAGTGGGACACTTCTCACATCTCTAATTTCAACTTGAATGATATAACAAATATTTTTATTTAAAAAAGTGTCCATGGAGCTTGCCCGTTCTTCCCCTACTACGCTTTGGAATGGGCAACTAGCTTCATCTTTCTGAATGGCCAACCACTTGACAGTTCAAAAGTGCCTGTGATTGGTTTAATTGAAATAAATGCATTGAGTTTGAGTTTGAAAGGCTAGGGGTTGTAAAGCACAAATCAAATAAAATTAACTAAAGGCGCCAATTTAATTAAGCACAGACAGAACTAACTAAATCTATTGCTGTCCTTTTCTAATAGCTAGAGTACAAAAGAGACAGAGATTTAGGGTACAGTGTTTTTATCTTACGAAGCGACGCGCGCTTTATTTGTGGTTACCAAGTGTAAGAACACGTTGTGAATGTGTGTGTAAGCACAAGGGCTCTCGGTACCGTCGAAGACAATGGCGAAGTCGGAAGTGTGTGTGTGTTATGTGCTGACGCTATGCGTTTTCGCGCACATATTCACAGCGTGTTTGTACGGTCACCGAAAGTGATAAGTAACTACGGTCGTCGGATACAGTTGAAGTTTAGTAAGAAACCGAAGGATGTTTTCGAATAAAAATAATTTAATTATAGAAAACAACAGAAGGCCAATTCTCGTTATTTAAAACGTTCAAAATCTAGTCGCAATCTCATCTCGGCGACAAACAAATGTCAAAAAGTTGTCAAAATGTAGGGAAATTAGAGGTGTTTTTGACTGATTGAGACTGAGATCAGACTGTGAACGTTCTTAAAATTACGAGAATTGTCCCTCAGATCATTTATGAAATTAAATTTCATTCGAAAATATCGATCGGTTTCTTATTAAACTTCAACTATACACGACGACCTTCGTTACTTACTCTTTTGGTAACTGCACACTTGGTTACCACAAGTAACGTGTTACGTTCATATTCCTCTTCACAGAGAGAAGACCTGTGTCCCAGCAGTGGCAACATTATAGGTTAATTGTGCTTATACTTGCTATATTCTGAAATGTCATCTAAACTCGTTTATTATTTTAGCTGAAACTTCTGTGGCAGCTCTTTTCTTCTTTCGTCTCTTTCTCGCTTTATGTGTTAGTAACGGATGGCAATAGTTTTCGTTTAGTTTAATAGGGAAAAGGTTTGGGTCTACTAAATTTTAATTTATATCTAGGTAAGATATTTCTACGGCTGTCATAATCATCTCATGTACAAACACACTTGCCATAATCTCATTTATTATAAGTTCTTTATGTTGTAAATAGTTTGAAATGTTAAAAAAATGATGCAGGTAATTTTATTTGATTAATTATCGCATTTGCGGACTGTTTCGCGTTTATTCTTGTTAAGAATTAAAGATATTTATGATTGCTGAAAAACTTATCGATCGATTGTTGCAAGTATTCTGATACATAATATCACGCCCCGTTTTCCCGAAGGGTTGGGCAGAAGTGACCATAGATTCACCTAGTACAGTACATTTCGCTAGTTATGTTCAAGTCTACTTCTAATAAAATCATAATATCAGCCAGCATTTAATTTTTTCTAATAATTCATTAGAACGAAAAATCTGACCATTGCGTACCTATTTTATTTAGCCAGTGTTGCTATTATACAAATATCTGGTAATTGATTACGTATTAAAATAATGAACGCGAAGTCTTCCGTTTACTTAAAAATGGTTGCTCATAGTGTAAATATAATAATGTTATATGTTATGTGTATAAAATCTATGAAAATATAAAAAAGAGTTATTAATTTTAATTGAACGACTTGCCTAAATAGTTCAAATACATTTTGTAAAAATCGTTTTTGAAAGGTTAATATGTATATTATTTTATTATGATGTCATATAATGTATAATATAATATATACGTATAATTATAATTCAAATCGTCCTTCCAAAGGAACTGAATTAAAAAATCTGGTCAAATTGAAACTTTTTATAGAATTTTTTTAGTTTGATATATGATTTATTTTTTCCAAATTTTTATAAGCACGTCGGGTAAATTAATACAGGGCCGTAGCTAAGAACAACATTTGAGCCCTTTTTAAATTTAAATACTGTTTATCAATAGGTAACTAAATAACATGGTATGGTGATAAACGGATTTGTTCCTATTTATCTTGTGATGTCTGTTATCTTTCTGGCTACGGTCTTAAATTCTATAGTCTATATTAATAAATCACTCTTACGTTTTAGCTCAATCAAGATTATTATTTAATAAACTGAGATTTTATAAGAACACACTTTTCAGAGGCCGATTTATTAACTTGTAGTTTGACAGATTTGTCGTTACGGGTCGTCAGAAGCCCGAAAATCTGAGAACCAGACTTTTCAAGAGGTATCGTGTTACCTAGTAACTGGGTTGTGGAGGTCAGATAGGCAGTCGCTCCATGTAAAATACTGGTATTCAGCTGCATACGGTGAGACTGGAAGCTGACCCCAACATCGTTGGGAAAAAGCTAGGCAAATGGGGAGTTCGACAAACTTGTAAAAGCTAATGACAACATTAAATTTTGACAGTAACTTCAGAACTTCTATACATATTTTGACCTATTCTGAGAGTGAATTAATAATAAAGCCTAAAATATAATTTGTGATATACAAAAATCTGATAGCACGATAAGATCTGTGATTGTGTATGCTTTTCGAATGTTCGACATATCTGTACATATGAGATTAAATGCGTTGGAAGCGAGTGTGTGTTTCATTGTCCCCCTTCGTTGCAGTTTCTTGCTGCTTCTGCCGCGGGCCATACTGTCCGACCCTGTGGGCGCCGACTACGAGCATTATATTCACGATGCACATAGGCGGTACCAGGTAAATATACGTAGAAAGAAGTACGTCTGTGCACAAACAACACATCAACATAACATCACGCCTGAAGACTACGAAGGGCTGAGCAGCAGGCGCGGTCCGAGGGGGGTCGTGGGGATTATGACCCCCCAAAATATTTCAAGCTGTCGAGAGTCTGCATGATTTACTTGCTTTACTAACTTACTACTTGGTGAACCTCTCCAAAATCTTGGGCTGCGACCGCGCCTGCTGGGCAGAGGCGTTGCCAGAGATGTTTAAGTCCCATGTAATAGGAAAAAAGTCTATTGCCATCATCCGGACAAATAGCCAGACTCATACTGAGAAATAGAAAAGATAAATGAATATATAAAAAAAATTGATTCCATGGTTTGATCATAGAACAAAAATTAAAAAACCCCCGACTATGTGAAACCCTATAAAAAGAAAAAAAAAATAACCTTGAAATTATGACCCTACGTAAGTACGTATGAAATTTTTTGATTAAATGTTGTCCCGTCGGGGGACCGCTCTAATTATTAGCCTAACGTTCTGTTAAAGTTTAAAATAGTAGTAAATAGTGCACACACACACACACACACACAGACACGTCAAACTTATAACACCCCGTCGTTTTTGCGTCGGGAGTTAAAAATAAGTATCTTAATAAAAAAATGGTTTTCCTATAAGGCAACATTGCCCAATCTAGTAAACATATGCTGTATTTATTACAAGCACATGAAATAACATAACATACGCCTGTATTCCCCAAAAGGCTGGGCAGGGGTGTATACACCGTTAAATTTTGATGACGGGACCAACCCTGAAAACGTGAAAAAAAAATCAGTTGGTATTATTTTATCCGAGGAATAATTTTGAATTTTTGACAGTTCTTCCATACAAAATCTGTCAGACTTTACTTTTATTCTACGAATAAAAATTACCTGTCGATTGAAAAATCAGACCTTACAGAAATAAAATCATTTATCATTAACAGGCGCATAAGGCATTTTAGCGTTGTCCCTAGAATGTCAACGCACCTACAATGCCTCTAGTATTGGAGATATTCATAGGTGGTGGTGATCATTTACCATTCGTGGGCCGCCTGTTTGTTTGTCATTCAATAACATAAGTGAGCGATTATTGCTAAATATGTATACCAGGTGTATACAAACGGATAGATATTCTGGCATTGAAATATCGGTGTAATTTTATCTGAGTTTCTAAATATGTACCAGAGAAGTTGACAGTTCACAGAGGTTTTAATTGATAAATAGTTGTACATAGCCAAATAATTTAAAATAAACCCTTGGCAAAACCCCAATGTTCAATTTTTTTACTAATAAAGAACTACCTTTATTATAACCCTGTCCATTAGGTGAACCGTTTTTTGACAGATTGAACTAGTGATTGCAGCAACACACAATACATTGATTGATACACGTACGGTATTATAATGTATGTAAGAAGCCATAAATAAGATAAGGCAGTTTATATATTTATTTTATTACGCATTTGAAAGTTAACTTTTACGTAATCTGGAACCGTTTTTCGAAAGCTATCTTAGAACGTACATAACGTTCTAAGATAGCTGTCGAAAAACGGTTAACCTAATGGACAGGGTATAGTAAAAAACTTGGATATTATATTGTATCGTAAATCAAAACAATACAAACACCACAAAATAATCGTTCCAGTACTGGCTAGACGCCACATCAACGTTCCACTGGCCCTCCGACTTCAACTGGGTGGACACGACCGCCAGCTCGACACACAGCTACGACAGCCGACCAGAAGCAGACATACACCTCGACGACGCCTTCGAACCTCTAAAACCCGACAGCCTAGTAAAACACGATGCAAAACACTTCTCACAAAAGCTGGTCTTACGAAGTCGAGATCTTACATCCCAAACTTCAGAAGAAGAATTCGACGAAGGACCGTTTTTCAAGATGCTATTCAAACTTCTTGCCAACATGCCTAACCAGCCTTATCAAGTGAACCTACACTTAACTTCTATAATATCTCAGTTAGCTTTGCTCCCCCATCCGAATTTGCACGAGTATTTGCTTAACCCCATGCTCCCGACCGCCAAGAAAACGCCGACGCTGTTCAAAACTCTGCAGGAGGTCGCGAAGAGATTGACTATGGAGATACCGAGGTTAAGGAACTTTAAGAAGATTATTGAGAATACGCGACTGTGGCTCATGAGTGAGGATCCTACTTATGATGAGAAGTAAGTATGACAATATTGTCCTACTTAATCCTACTAATATTATAAACGTGAAACTTTGGATGGATGGATGGATGGATGTTTGTTACTCTTTCACGCAAAAACTACTGAACTGATTTGCATGAAATTTGGCACACAGATTGTGTGCCAAATGATGTGTGATGAGATGTGTTATAACCAGAATTAACATATAGGATATTTTTCATCCCGATCCCGTAGGAATGGATAGAAACTTATGCGGGTGAAACCGCGGGGTGCAGCTAGTAATATTATAAATGTGAAAATGTGTGTGGATGGATGGATAGTTTTTACTCTTTCACGCAAAAACTACAGGACGGATTTTGATGAAACTTTACAGTAATATGGCTTATACATCAGAATAACACATAGGATATTTTTTCTCCCGATAATCCCACGGGGTAGACACTTATGCGGGTGAAACCGCGGGGCGCTGCTAGTTTATTAATATAATCGCGAACATGAGATTGTCGGTCTGTTACAAACGTGTGTACGTGTGAGTCAGATTAAGAATTGTGTTTGATGAAATATGAATTCCAAACCATTTGGTAGTACAGTATTTTTATCTCACGAAGCGACACGCGCTTTACTTGTGGTAACTACGTGTACAATCACGCTGTGAACGTGTGCGTGAAGACGAGTAGCGTCAGCGCATAACGCACACATACATTTCCGACTTCGCCATTGTCTCGGACGGTATTGAGAGCTCCTGCGCTTACACACACCACACATTTACTTGTGCTACACTTGGTAATACAAGTAAAGCGTGAGATAAAAATACTGCAGTTCGTACACCCACATAAGTTAATTATGTCTGTCCAAAGGATTGACATTACATATTATTAGGATAGAGGTGTAATTGTAATGGCACAATCCAGGAAAACCTTGACAAAGCCTAAAAGTCAATCTTCAGGAGAAAATGTCGTGTGAAAGGTTTTGAGTATGAATGTCGATGGCTAGGCTAGGGGAAGACCAAAGAAAGGATGGATGGACTGTGTGAATGATGTTGGTTAGAAAGGGGGTGACTACCGAGACGACGAGTAATAGAGAAGTATGGAAGAAAAGGACAGGTTGCGTCGACCCCAAATACGTTGCGATGAGGGCAGGACAAACCATGGCCGTCAAAAACGCCGTGGGTTGACGATATCGTCAAAGTCGCTGGAAACACCTGGATGAGAGACGCACAGGACCGGGAAGTGTGGCAGACGAAAGGGGGGGCCTATACCCAGCAGTGGGTGATTTCCGGTGGGTGATGATGATTATGACTTTGTGTGTGTGAGTGACAGCTATGTGAACACAACCCAGCAATGCATAAATATGTAAGCTGTCACGCCCTTTATGCCTGGAGGCTATTATTTAGGTAGTAAGTTTTTATTTACATAATAATTTTAATTAATTATTTTTTAGCTTGAGTACGTATAGTTTTTATTATATTTGTTGGTATATTGGTGTGGCTAGCTGACATATGGCAAATAATTTAATTTGATGTTCTGTGTCTTGTAATGTTAATTACTTAATACCTAGTAAGTATTGTATACAATTAAGTATCAAGTATTTGCTAACTGAACAGACAGCTGTACTGCTGGGGAGTTTGTTGCGCCACTTCTTCTTCCCAGCGATAGCACTAGGAAGTAGTGAAGGGCGGGCGTTTTTGGGGGACTGTCTTTTGTAATTTTGACGTTCGAAAAATGCTGATTCTCAGCCTAATTTGAATAAATTACTTTTGATTTTAGGTGAAAATCGCTATTGATCTTGCGTAAGCACAAGGTTATTTATGCTCGTGACTGGACACCAACGCTGGAACTGAACAAGTTCTCACTAAACCTTCTTTTTTATGTTTTCCAGTGCCGACCACAACCAGCTAGTAGAAAGTCTGATAGTTCTGGAAGAATTCTGCAAAGAACTCGCAGCCGTAGCGTTCGTCAAGTACCAAAACACGTTACACCTGCAGAGATAAGATGCTTTGTAAAGGTATATCGTGTAATGGAAAGTTATGTTTGTGTAGCTCTGATTGTGGTGGGATGAATGTTTTACTCCCGGATTTTTGAAATTGCGGCGCGTCATTAGGCATATTAATTGTTCAAATATTTGCGTTGTTTGGGCTATACAAAATATACCCTAGAACTATCAATCAGAATTTTGACAGTTCTACAACATTCATTGCGTCATTTACGTGTTGAGCTGACTTTATGAAGGTAACCTTCTTCGAACTTATGAAGCCATGGATTAGCAATATCCTTCAAAATGATTCAGATTGAGATTGATTGTGTGTTTCGCAATTAGGGTGCCGATGACTCATTGAAACGTCATTTTGTAATAGCCAAATAACGGGACAGCGAATATGTCAACATACGAGTGTCGCCTGTGGATCAATAGTGTCCATTATATTTATTACAATTTAAATCTGAAATAATAAGATAAATAAAAGAATCTATTACGTTTGCGACTTGTAATATTATGTCGAAATCGTTCATCACTCACATAGTTGGGACTGCACATACTGCAAATTACTTGCAGACCAATTGCAGCAAGTATTTTGTGCTTGCAAGTCATATAATATACATAATAATATGCTGTGTAACAGGTCGCTAAAGTATTACATTATTTATATAAAATTTAGATATAGTACAAAGGGAATTTATGCATTTCATGCCTAAGTTAGCTATTTCAGTTGAACTGTTTTAAATTGTATAATTTAATTTATTTTGTTTTGTAATATTTTATAAGATCAGTCAATTGCTAATAACCAATGTCAGGGCTTTAGAACTTAAATATAAAAAAAAAAATATTTTTATTAAGTTTTTTTTTCTGTTGGAGGACGTATCTGTGCAAACATTGACTTTTTTTTTACACAAAGTAAAATAATTCAGTATCTATTGATATTAGGCACAATATATACATATAGAAATTGAAGTCACTTTTTTGTGTCTGTCTGTATGACAGAGTTTTTCTTCTAAACTCCGCTACGAATTTAATGCGGTTTTCACCATCATTTAGAGAATTTATTCCGGAGGGTTTATGTGGCTAATAAACATGTATAATAACTTACATAATATAATAAAAAAAAAAGAGATTTTGTCAAGTTGTAAAAACCGTGCGAGACGGGCGGATCGCACGTGTTCTATGATTCAAGACAGATGTTCGAATATGCAGGTAAGAACTAAATCAAACATTTCAAATATGTAGGTGCTTTTTATATATTAATAATACACTCCCTGACTACTAAATCGAGCCTCCATACATTTCCATGTAAGGTATAAAAGGCCTACAACAACAAAATAGTGTTAAGTCAAAGAAAAAGGTTTGATGCAGACAGATTTGACATACAGGCCATTATTTTGTTGTCATCATAATTCTAAATTTAAGTTCACAATCATTTAAAAGCTATAGAACTGAAGGCCAATTCCCGTAATTAAAAACGTTCAAAATCTAGTCGCAATCTCATCTCGGCGACAATCAATGTCAAAAATGTAGGGAAATTAAAGGTATTTTTGACAGATTGAGATTGAGATCAGACTGAACGTTCTTCAAATTATAAGAATTGCCCCTCTGATTACAAAATAAAGCAGGGTCGCTCGATTTGAAACTCTGGGAGTGTATTTAAGTAAGTTGTTATTAATTTTCATTTCTACTCACTGAATTTCTGTTTGAATAGTAGGAATTTTACTTATTAATGTTATTAGCACAACAAATACATTTTCATCAATAATGTTACACAAATAGTTGCAAGCCTTTATTGTGCCTAATTTGTGTCTTATCATTAGTTGAGCATTCGATCATTACCATTTTTGTAAGCTGTTCAACACTGTTTCGAATAAATACGTGTAACACAATAGATTTTTGTTGAACTTTCTTCTTTCGACTGGCCTAATATTGTATTTATTTATTTATTTATTTAAACTTTTCGCCCAAAAAGGTACAAAGGCGGACTTAATGCCTTAGGCATTCTCTACCAGTCAACCAAGGGTGGTGAAGAGATTAGATGGCAGGTGCTTTAATTGAAAGGGACAATGATAAAAAAAAACAGTACAGTATTGATAGTTTTCCAGTTTGGTCCTTTGATCCACGATGTTTTTTAAGTTATTTATTTTAATACCTCAAATCTAACATACAGGTTGCCCTAATCCGATAGTTAAATCTTCATGCTTTCTAATTATCAAACGTACTACCTATTATAATCTAAATTTACAATAAACTAAACAAACAACACCTAAATTTTTATATATTATGGTTTTTTTTAAATTTCTTCCCACAAATACAGGCTGCAAAATAGGACTGTGAGAAACTCCACCATCCTTGGTTAGAACCTTGTCATAAACGTGATGCTAATGGCAACATCACAAATGACGCGTCAACGTGTTATTCACAAGTCATAAAAACGATAATCATTTTGTAGTTCAAGTCCCAAGATGCCTTGTACAGACGCCAGCAGTTTAAGCTACCCGAAACTGTCAAATTTTCTCAATCAACCTTGAACCTTAATGTTTAAAGCGATAAAGTTGAAAATCTATTAAGTAAATTTGACAGGTCGTAGTAGCTTGATGTTCTGGCACAGCAAGCTACTACAAACACACACTAGATGAAAAAGAGATTGATATTTTCATCAATTTTTTTTCAAATTCACAATAATACAAGTGCTATGTGGATAGGATCAAACTCGTGACCATCAATCTGACCAATTTATTTTGATTTTCACTCTTAATTAAACTAGATAATTATGTAATGATATTATACAAAGTTTAGAATGTCTATATTATCCACTACGTGTGTTCGACTTGTCATGTTAATAATTCTAGTCTGAAAGGGATATAGGCCTACTCAACACGACACTCAACCTTAAGTAAGCACCTGTCCCATCGCCGGCGATTATCGAGAAGAGAGTTGAGCTAGCAACTAAAAATTAGTTTGTGACGAGCGATTCTTCGCAGGTACGAAATGTGTTATATGTACCCGAAACTGTCAAATTTTCCCAATCAAACTTGAACCTAAAAGCTTTAGCGATAAAGTTGAAAATCTATTAAAGTAATTTGACAGATTGTAGTAGCTTGGTGTGCTGGCGTCTATGCCAAGCGCCAGTCTTTTGGCGACTGTTCTGCCCGCCAAGCTAGCGTCGTTGAGTTAGTACTCTCTTTGATAGCTCTGAGCACTCGCCGCGATGTGAACAGTCAGCGATGAACTATTAATATATGTATATCTTTTACTTACACGGGACCTAAAATGTTTTGTTCGTTTCTTGAGGGAGGAAATGGTTGATAGCATATTATATATACATATTTTGTTGATAGAATTCGTCGTCGCTCCCTCGTCAGCGGTGGGACAGGTGTGGTCGGTATAGCAAACACTGCCATTGTTTTGATTGTATTAAATTTATGTCAAAAATTGCTTTCAGCTCGCAGCTACGAGTGTATTGAAAGAGAGTAGGCTTACAGCCCGATATTATTATGTATTTGTATATTATAGAACTCACCAGTGCAATATATTTTTTATAAACATTCCTTGAAATACCAGTGAATTAATTAGTGCTTTGGTTCCATATAAATATAATAAACATAATATTTGTTTGCACAAATACAAGATTGTTATGAATTATTGTTTATGTAATAAATGCCTCAATTTGCTGTTGAAATAAATATGAAAGGATGTGTGATTTTTATTATTTATTTTTATATTTAGGGTCTAATTATACATTTTGTTGGAGCAGTCGTGGCGCAGTAATAAAGACCAATACTTGTAGGTCAGTCGACGCAGTCCACTGCTGGACATAGGCCTCTCCCAGGCTGCGCCACAATACCCTGTCCTCCGCCTTTCGCATCCAGTCTGTTAAATCCACCGACACCTTCTTAACGTCGTCTATCAATCCTGGGGGGCGTCCCGCACTACGCTTGCCGATACGCGGTCTGCACTCCAGGACTCGTCTGCTCCACCGGCCATCGGTCCTTCGACAAACATGGCCAGCCGAACGCCACTTCAGTTTACCTACTCTGCAAGCAATGTCGGTAACTCCTGCTCTTTTCCGGATAATTTAATCATACAGGGGTTTCACTTTGTGGAAAATATTGCATCATCACTGCTCTCAAAACGGCGAAGGAACACATCATGAAGAAACCGGCCTACATGTCGAACAAAAAATTAGAAGACGTGTCATCCACCAACCCGCACTGGGCCTGCGTGGTGGATTACGGCCCACTCTCTTTCAGTGGGAACATCATAGGCTGATTATTATGGTAATTATAGTTATTGAATATTGGATAAATAAAACACAAGTAATAAAATGCAATGGTGATTATATTTTTCTCAAATATTAAATAATAATGCGTAATAAACATTGTAATAACTATCAAACAAAAGTTGTTAAAACTATGTACAACATGGAATTGTAACATTTAACCATTTACAGGAAGACTTCCTTAGTTTATCTCTAAAAAGTTAAAAATAAAATAATTAAAGTAGGTAAAAAATTAATTAGTAGAAGTAGTTATTAAATTAAATATTACAGCAGGTATAAAAACTAATTAACTAAGTTCCGATAAAAAAGATAATTTACACCGCAGAGTTAGAAAAAAATCGTTAACACCATATATGACCCTTTCCAAAAGATTGTCTTATAATAACGTCTTTCATTGGTTTTAACAAATATCACAAAACCTTTAAGAAAAGGGCTAAAGTATTAAATATCGAATGAATAAAATATGACAGAAACATCTTCCCATAAATAATTAAAAATCTATAAACACACTCATTCATCTTACCTCTCACAGTTACTTACATAAATACATACATTATATTATCTGTGTAAGTTTTTTAAATCTACTTGTTACAAATCGTACGGGTTTCATATTGAAACTACATACATATAACGGTTACTTGTACGAATACGGAATAAGTTAGAGATTGTACTATGTTTTAATACGCCTGTGTTGCAAGGCTCGTGGCAGAAGTTACTTATTTATACAAAAAAACAATCGTCATTTATTTAAAACTGGCAGCTGGCACTATTGTTTGAAAGTTAATTTTGCTATGCACGTTCAAGTCATGAATTGTATGTATAGAATAGATCCAAGACTGCGCGTCCATTACAGACGACCACGCCCAATGATGGCTAAGCTCCGCCCCTTAGGTAACTAATCAAAATTAGCCTAGCTGCCGTATTATGACATTGTAATGCCATCATGATTCCAGCGCGAGAGAGAGACGGAGCTATACATTACCGATAGCATCATTTCTTTTTCAGATTGGAAACATGATGGCATTTAATACTCCATAATACTAGGTACTCGCAGATATTTTTCCCACGGCGATAATTTTATACGCACTCGATATTGAACGCACTGCATTGCGCCGAGAGTTGAAATTCCAACACTATGATTTTTGCCATACACCCTAGGACGCACTCTGTTGGATTCTCAATGCTCGGCCCAACACAGAGAGTTGAAAATCCAGTGCGCGATGTTATCTCGCCGCGATATTTTTACATCTGTGCTAACTGCGAGTCAGCACGTATGGGCGATGCCACACGGGCGTTGCCATTTCGCTGCGTCGGCGCTGCATCGCCTGTGCGGTGACGTCATTGCGGCGCTCATGTAGCACTCAATGCGTCGAAATCACTGCGCTACGACAACGATCGCTCTATGACGTTAACCTTGCAGTGTTTGAAACAAAGCGGAGCCACGCAAATCGCAGCGCTTTGTTTGCTTCCTCATAATGCATGAGGAGCAAATTAACTAGATCAAGGGCAGACCAGCGCAGCATATCTTAAAGTTCATTAGTCACCTCTATGTGACGCGCGGTTTTCATGTATCATGCAGAGAAAGTGTCACATTTATTTGACACGGCACACACGGCCTTATTACAAAACAAGGTTTATCTTTAAACCAACGCCATTTTTTAATTTTGATCTATAATCCGACGAAGTTGTTCTTATTGCAAAAATTGACGTAAAACCAGAATGTAAGTTGTCAATTTTGCATTAGGAACGTTACGTTTGTCGGAATAAAGTTCAAAATAGTTTAGGCTTGGTCTAAAGTTAGAACTGCAACGCTTGGTTTGTATGGAAAGTACGGTAAACTGACGGATTGTAAGGCGATACCTGGTGGCAGTTGTGCGCTCAACGCACTTTCAGCGCCACGAATTTTATAAATACTATATTCCGTGAAGTTTATGATTGCATGAAAATTCTTCAAAGTTTCCATGAACATAAATATACGTAAATAATTTAAAACAACAAAAAGTTCACAAACAATTTGATGTAACTGCCTATCTAAGTATGAAAGTTGTCACTGCATTTATTTAGCTACAAATTTTAAAATATTCAACAAAACCGGTATTATTTAACGTTTAATAAAAAATTACATTACAAAATGGTTTTTACTAGAAGGATAACCGAAATTAAATTTACTGTATTTCATAAAATCTACTTGTTATATTCATTAAAAAATTACCTTCAAATATAGTCATTTTTATATTTGTGTCAAAATTTGATATATGTATTGAAAATAGCAAGATATGACTGTATATTATATGTATGAATTGGAAAATATTAACTACATAACATGGACATTACATATAGTTGCCTAAAATAAATTCCCATTATTTTAATGTATTTACAATATAATGCAAGAAACAGATTTTGTTAGTATCAAACTATTTAAAAACTATTTCGGATTCTGTTATATTAGACAATCAATATGTAATGAAATATTTATAATAGCAACATTATACTACTGTCATCCAATATTGGCGTTCACATATCAAGTTTCATTTTTTTTTTCTTAGGGTTTTAGTTTAAAAAAATACCGTATTTTATAACCTTGCGACATGGCAACATTGGGTAGCTTTAGTACCGACGTTTACAGATAATTCAAACAATGCCATCCATTTCTATTTGTATTATGTAGCTGCATAAGAACGTATTGAGCAATAAAATATATCCCGTAATAACAAGACTACGGAACTTCGCGATTTTAGAACATTAAAAATTTAAACCCGAGATATGCTTGCTTTTCACAAGCTTACTCTTGAAAATCACATGTATCGTATTGCCTAGTAACTGGGTTGTGGAGATCAGATAGGTAGTAGCTCCATGTAAAATTCTGGTATTCAGCTGCATCCGTTTAGACTGGATGCCGACCCCAAAATAGTTGTGAAGAGGCTAAGCAGATGAAGCTGATAATTATCGAAAATCTCATAGAACGTATTTTCTTTTATAGACAACTATTTTCTTTACATAAGTTCTGCGGCTCTCAAATAATTATTAAAAGAAAAACTATTCTTTCTATATTAAAATTTTATTTATGTTTCAAATTGACGTTATTTCAAGTTAAACAAATATCAAATTTATTTTAATTATCATTAAGTTGATTTCAGAGTGACTAGCACTATTGAAAAAGTTATAAAAATGTTTGAAGTTGTATCGTAAACTGAACTTTATTGTGCAGAAATTAAAGTTATTTTTCCATAAACTCATATTTGTTTACATTTTTTGGCGAATATGTCCCGAATGCAGATAAGGTATAAGTGCATTGTCGAAATATTCTGTAAAGCGCTTCATGCACAAGAGATGGTTGTCTGACCGTATCTCAGAGTATTCGACTAGTGGCCCAACGCGGCGAACATTGGTTATCAAATGTCACATAACATTATTTATATATAATTGTACCACAGCTAGCGAGGCGTTTATGGAGACCGGGGTTTGTTATTATCGTTTTAAGTCCTGTTTAGTACCTTACAGAAAAGTTACCGCGCCATAACTGTTTGACAAATGACAAAGTAAAAGAAATCACAGTAAAAATTTATAGAGTAGCCATTATCAGGGGCCGTTTAGCATATAATATCTCCAGTCGTATAGAGCAGTGTTAGTCATTGTCAGAATGAGAACGGGATGGCGCTACACGTCCTGTATAGCTCCGTCTCTACTTCGCACTGGAAAAACGATGTCTTTGACAATGGACTATGCGGCCCCAGAGTTCGTAACGGGCACGAAGAGCATGCTATTATTTCTTGGCATACATTCGATTATTAAATTCTACTATTTCTTATGTTATTAAAAATAACAATTACTACGATAAAACTTATCAATTCTTTATTAATTTTCAACTGAATTTCCCCAGTCGCCTAAACTGCCATCTAGCGGGATTCCATAACATCTTTATACAAAATAATAAGTAATTAAATCTAAGAGCTGGGGCTCTCATTTCCCTATCGAAGCATAAATCACAAATAAAATTATACAAAAATAAACATTTTTAGCCAAGGATTGTAGGCAATGTCGTTGATAAAAATTATAATAAAATTAACGCTAACTACGTACGATACGTCATAGTTTTAAAGTATGGAAGAATGGTAGAAATGGAATCTTTATGTAAACCTAGAACGACAATGGAAACTATTTATAAAAGAATGTAATGTTTTAATAATTATTAACAAAAGAATAATAAAATACATAGTCTATTCAAATGTATGTTTTAAATTGATGTTATTTTAAGTTAAACAAATATGAACTTTATTTTGATGGGAATTAAGTTGATTTCAGTGACCAGTGGAAGTTGTAGCGTAAACTGAACATTATTGTGTAAGAAATAAAGTTTTATTTTTCCATAAACTCATATTTGTTTACATTTTTGGCAAATATTTCGCGAATGCAGATTAGGTATAATATTCATATTATCATAACAGTATTATGACTTATAATAAATAAATTAGCAAAATGTAAGGTCGCGTCCTCGAAAAGCGATCGTCGCGCGAATTCGCAATCGGCACGTTCATGTCTTTACTTTTTGTATTTAATTTCGTCACCACTGATCTCAAAACGGTTAATGGAAAACATTGTGAGGGAACCGGTAGGTCCTAAAACCAAAAATTCGAAGACCAACCCGCACTGGGCTCGCATGGTAGATTACAGTTTACTCCCACTCACACAGAGGAGGCTTGTGTACCAGCAGTGGGAACATTATAGACTAATTATGTGTTCATAAGTCACTTTTTGTTTTTATTTTTCGATTAAAAAGTGACATGAACGCGACAATTGCAAATTCGCGCGACGATCGCTTTTGGTCAGGACGCGGGGTAAGTGTTCTTCACATCCCTGCCTATCCTTTCAGGACACACGAGCATGATGTTTATATATAGTTCGAGGAATTATACACTAAATAAAAAAATCGAAGACAAATTCAAATATCCTAAAAAAATAACACAAAACTAATATTAAAAGATACCATGACATATCGCACGTCGCCGCGCGTTTGATCTACCTCGAGCAGTAATTTGCTAGTTTACAATAGTTCTAATCTACGTTACATTATACATACATATACATACAATTGTGTTTACCTTTACATCTATATGTTATCAGCTTCAGTGTGGAACTTCTCACCATTTTTTGATATAACGTCTGGGGAAGAAAGAAAATTGATAGTTAGATTTTTAGTAACTGCAAAATTTTATAATACATTTTTATTTTAATGTGTCGCATGGAGCTTTAAAAAGAGTCTGTCATAGAGTATTACAGTCCTTTCACAGTTGTTCTACCTCTGATTTTGCATCACCGTCCAAATCACAGTGATCTTGATTCTCATTGCCGCCATGATCTTTATTCTGGTCAACTCTTTGCTGCCATGGCTTATTTTGATTTAATTTAATATTTGAACTGTTTTTTTTAATCTTTTCATTACAGACGCTTTTGACGTTCTGCATCGTTCTCACATGTATAATTTTTAACATGAATGATGTAACCAATACTTTGCAACCATATTATTGTGATTTAAAAGAGTGTCCGTGGAGTTTCTTGCCCGTTTTTCTCCATAGGTACCTACTACACTTTGGAATGGGCAACTAGCTTCATCTTTTTGACTGACCCTTGACACTTTACTTGCTTGCAAAATTGTTGCAAGCAAGTGACGTCACGCGGAACTTTAACGGGCGATATCTTCATCATTTTTTATATAATTGACAAAAGAAAAAATACGGGTTCAATATTTTTTGATAATCTAACGGACTAATTAGAGTTTTTTGGGAAAATAGCCTATTACAGGAATACATAATAGTACAGGCTGACAGGCACTTCTGGCAGAAGTTAGTGTGGCCATTGCAAAATTCCTTCATAAGTCAGCAGACTAACTAGCTACGTATATGACTTCGTTAGGAGTAGGTACATAGTTTGAAGTGCTCACCTATCTAGCGGCTCGGCCGTAGCCTCACCACCAAGAGAAGAAGGGCGACTTGTGCTGGAAGCGTTGCTGGAACGAGTCGAAGAAGCGGGACGATGTGGAGCCGCTCTTGGACCTACAGAGAAAGTATTTAATATTCATTAGTAACTGAAAGGAAGAAATTACGAGCAATTATTGCTCAAAGTTAAAAAAAAACACACTTTACAATTATCAAAAAAGAAATCAGAACCAGCACCCTAATTGCGTAACACACGATCAATCGGAATCAGAATCATTTTGAAGCAAATTGCTAATCCATTGCTTCATAAGTTCGAAAAATTTGTCTGCTCAACACGTAAATAACGCAATGAATGTTGTTGAACTGTCAAAATGAAACCGATTCCGATTGATCGTGTGTTACGCAATTAGGGTGCAGCTCAGCATAATGTCAGCCACTGGGTACTACAATCTGACAGCTTCATATCATTGCGAAGAAAAAAGTAAAACCTCTTTTCTGTATAAAACAGTCTTGAGATACAGGTTTTCGTAGATTTTTTAAAGACTACTTTAAACAAGGTTGACTGTCGGATATTTGTCCAGCAGTGGGCGTGGGCTAGCACAACATACCTCTCTACGATGACCGCGGGCATCTGCACCAGCTGCACGGGGCTCTTGTTGTCCTTGAGCGCCTGCGTGAGGTTCAGCACCTGTCCGCGCATCACGGACATCTGTCGCTCGAACAAACTCTTGTCGAAGCCCTTATCCTGCTGTGACAATGGTCGTTTTTGTTTTGTGAACATAATTGTATGATCATGCAATCTAACAAATGTAAATGTTTGGAATAAATGGATACGATATGGAATTATGAATGGAGAATCAATGGATTTCATCCTCATCCCCCGATATCAAAATGACAATCCTACGAATACATGTGAAAGTTGTTTATATGTTTGTTACTCAATACCGCAAAAACGCCTGAACATATATGGATGAAATTTGGTACACAGATACTTTATAACCTGGATTAGGGGCTGTTCATTTATTACGTACGACGATTTGAGGGGGGAGGGGGTTCGAACCAGTCTTATTTTTTCTTACGTGGGGATGGGAGGGGTCTAGATTGTTCTTACGTAAGATCACAAAAGTAAGCAAAAATTATATTTTTGCGCTAATTTCGGTAGATACTGATCTTACGTAAGATTGAAAGGGGGAAGGGTTCATCCAAGTCTTATTTTTCTTACGTAGGGGAGGGGGGTCAGAAAATGGTCAAAATTGTCTTATGTAATAAATGAACAGTCCCTCAACACACATACTTTTTATCCCAGTAGTACGTTCCCGTGGGGTAAAGCTTAAATAATATAATTGTCATTTAGAAATGGCGGGGGTATAATCGTTCGTATCTAATAATAACTAGTCTTTTCAAAATGTTTTTACCTCTGACAGCAACCTTATAATGACTGGAATAAAGATCACTATGATTTGACAGTGGTGCAACGCCAGAGGAAAAAAAGAACTAAAAGACTGTACGGTACCCGCGCATTAATATGACTAATCAAGTTATAAAAAGAGAACGTAACACAGTCCATTGACAGTTATTTTACATCAGAGGGGTAATTCTCGAAATTTTAAGAACGTTCACAGTCTGATCTCAGTCTCAATCTGTCAAAAATACCTCTAAATTTCCCTACATTTTTGACAAGTTTATGATATTGATTGTTGCTGAGATGAGATTGCGATTAGACTTTGAACGTTTTTAGTTACGGGAATTGGCCTTCTGATTTCGCATCACTCTCAAGATTACTGTGGTCTTTATACTCCTTGCAATAAGGGTGCTTTTGGGGTGCTGCTGTCAGAGATAAAATTACTCTGAGAGGACTGCATGTATTCGTGACAGAATCGACGTGTTGAAAAAACAAAACCTTTTTAACCCCCGACGCAAAAACGACGGGGTGTTATAAGTTTGACATGTCTGTATCTCTCTCTCTCTGTGTGGGGGTGTGTGTATGTCTGTCTGTGGCATCGTAGCTCCTGAACGTATGAACCGATTTTGATTTTGTTTTTTTTTTTTGTTGAAAGGTGAATTTGTTAAAACTTAATTCTAAATAATTTATTCCACATGGGAACTTATGAAATGTCAGAACAACTGGATGTGTCATATTTAAAGCCGGGCCCTGAATGACGTCTTTTGAACTATGTTTAATAAAAATATTTTTATATCAAGGCAATTTAAATTCTGGAATATTGTCCTACTAATAAAACAACATATTTATTGGTAGGGCAATAATGTAGCAACTTACTTTGAATAATAAGTGTAGTTCATCACATAGCTCTTGAACGAAGTTCATATCCGATAACAATGGAAGCACTAATTCCCTGGAAACAATTAAAAAGATTACATCAGTATTAGTTTCACAGTGTACAGTCACCAAAAGAGATAAGTAACCAGAGACGTCGGATATAGTTGGAGTTTAGTAAGACACCGATGGATGTTTTCGAATGAAATTTAATTTGATAAATTAACTGTTTGTTGTCTAATAATTAAATTAAATTTTATTCGAAAACGTCCATCGGTTTTTTACTAAAGTTTAACTATATCCCATGACCCTGGTTACTTATCTGCTTTGCTGACTGTACGTCAAACGAGGTGCATAGATGGCGCCAGTAGCGTAAGCAGTAAATACATTCCAGAAATGAGTAGATATATGTTTTTTTTTTCAATGTGATGTAATATTTAGTGTAAATAAGACTATTTCCTGAAAATTTAAAGATTTGCAGCAAAAATATAATTTCAAGAGGATTGGTATTTTTCATTGATGATTTAAATAATTATAATTTAGTAATTATTCTGTCATAATTGCCGTGCAATGAATTTTGTTCAATATGCAGCGTACAGCGCCACAATTTGCAAAATAAAAAAATTGCGGTTTTTGAAATGATTCTTGAAGAACAGTTTTTTTTTTAGATATTGCGTCCAGCCTACTGGATTGGCTACTTACTTAGTCTCGTGGCTAAATGGCTGCTTAGCTTGAGGTAGCCATGCCCAGTGGTACGGGTAGGCTCGCCATGAGTCCGGGTGTTTGAACGGGAACGCTAGTCCGTTGTCTATGGCCGCTATACGGACCTCTGCTCCCGTCCACTCCTGGAATCGACAAGGCACAAATTATACTTAGATATACGAAATCTAGATGGTCTTGAAGTCAGTCATATATCTTTAAATCTGATAAAACGCAACGGCTCTCTGTCTGTCTGTGTATGCAATAATCCTCGAGAAACAGCTCTAATTAGGTCTATATGAGCTTTAAGAGTCGTACTTACCAGCCAGCCGTCGTTAACTTACAGACTATATTAAGTATAAAGCAATATGAACTCACAGAGGGCTGCTTATCAGCTGCTGGATATCAGCTTGATGAGTCGTACTTTATCAGCCAGTTGTCGTTACATTACAGACTATAATCATCATCATCTGCCTAGCCTTGTCAAACTATGTTGGGGTCGGCTTCCAGTCTAACCGGATGCAAATGAATACCAGTATTTTACATGGAGCGACTGCCTATCTGACTTCCACAACCCAGTTACTGGGTAATACAATACCCCTTGGTAAGACTGGTTGTCAAACTTACATTACAGACTATAATATAAAGTGCAAATCAAAATGTACTTACGGAGGGGTCCCGAAGGTCTATATCGGCGTGCGGGGGCGGCTGTTGGCTCGGCGAGTCGTACTTGATCAGCCAGTTGTCGTTACCGCGGTCTGTGTTGCGAATTATGTAGTCTAACACCACTAGACGCTCGAATTGAAGCTGGAATCTGAAATAAAGAACGTTTATTAATATTATATCGACTGCATTTTTTTTTTACGAGACTTTCCTACTTGGGGCTCCTAATGAATGGATAGGCAACAATCATGACACTAGTAAGAAATAATTGCCTGTTTTTGTCACCTTTTACAGGGAATTAGGGTCAACTCTATCCGTCAAAGACCATTTTTTATTTTATCAAGTACCTGGTACTTGTCTTTTATTCCCATCTGCCCCCTTTGAGCTTGCCACTGGGGTGGTGGTTGGAACTAATAGGTGGCGTTTACCGCCCCGGTGGTGAATGGTACCTAGTTAGTTTCATCTGTCCCCTTCGTAGTTATAGTACAGGGGTTTATTCGCATTTCGTATTGGACATTATCAATAGAAATTTAAATAAAACCACTGGATATCGTTAGCAATAAAAATTATGTTTAATAATGGCAAATAATTTTGGAACTCTTCTATATTTATAAAAACAATTTGCATGTCCTACGCTGTCCTCCCATACCTACTGTAATTTGAAAAATAATCTTTTCAAAATAATTGGCTTTTACAATAAAAACCAATTATTTTTAAAAGAGTAACCGTGGAGCTTCTTGCCGGCTCTTCTCCATAGGAAACGACCAATTGGAACCGTGCACCTAGCTTCTGACGTTTCATAAGTGCCCATGTGAAATAAAATATTTTCATTTGAATTAAAGTAACTCAGATCGCTAAACGACAGAAAATTTTAAGGGTAGAAACAGACTGCCACGCCATGCCACATGACGTCAACAAAGCATGCTCATTGACCATATTTTATCTCGCTATCGCACGATTCATCATTTCACACATCTTTCTACCAATCACAATCTAATACATACGTTCTTTAGTTGAATATCAACTTTATTCAATTTGCCTAACCATTACACATGTGTGATGTTACAAAGGCCAGATCATTATCAAATTCGAGAATTCAGTTAAAATGCTGATACGCTACAGTTAATACAATAAAGCACTCACTTCCTCATAACATGTGGCGGCGGCGGGTCCTGCTCGAACCGTCGCAGCCAGTAGTCTGCGTCCTTGTAACCCTCCACGAACAACTGGAATGAACCCGCCTGCAAACAACAAACAAAAATTAAATTAATCTTTAGGGACAAAAAAAAGATCAGACTCCTTCCATGGTTGTTTTTAAGGTCGACTTTTTTAAAACTTACCAAACAGCACTGTTTTGATCATGATTAAATTTACCGAAAACAGCGAATTTTTACAAAAAAAAAAAAACAATAACACCATAATCCATAATCAGCCTCAACATTGCAGTCGGTGAGAGGGAGTGGGCCGTAATCCACCACGTGGGCCCAGTGCGGGTTGGTGGATGTCACATATCTTCGAATTTTTGGGTTTAGGACATTCCGGTTTCCTCACAATGTTTTCCTTCACCGTATTGAGAGCAGTGGTGATGAAATAACTTACACAAAGTAAAGTGCCTGTCTGGGTTCGAACCCACGACCTACAACTCTTAAGTAGCGGACGTCACCACGTGGCCACCATTGCTCCCAAAAATAAAAATGAAATAAAAGTCATTTTCCAGCAATTATTTTTGCACAAAGTTCGAATTCTGGACCAGACAACATAAGTTACAACTTTATTTTAAAAGACGCATTTGAACATCAAAATTTTATTAAAAGGCAACTAATGTGGATGACCATCTGGATTGAGATTCAGGATTCTCTCAATGGGTGGGACGCCCTCAGGCTAGGTGGAGCGACGATCTTTGCAGGATGGCTGGTACCAGCTGGATGAGAGTTGCCGAAAATCGAGTTGAATAGCGTGCAATAGGAGAGGCCTATGTCCAGCAGTGGACTGCTATAGGCTGATGCTGATGATGATGAGGATTCTCTCAATTCGATGGGGAGCTGGGTTTGCACCCCCAAACACCCTGCCTGCGGCCTTGCTTGTTTGGTCTACAGCCACATAGTGTAATAATAAGAGCAATCGTACCTTTGGCGGTAGTCCCATTCTATTGAACCGCAGATTGGGGAACTGCTCGGTGATGGCGCGCTTGAGCCGCGAGCGCTCGCGGTCTATCCGCAGGTAGTTGAACGTCTCCGATACCAGCTTCACCACCTGGAGACAACGATAACATATTAAAGTATAGAACATGGAGGGGCTTATGGCTAAGTAATAACAGCCGCACGGGTCGATCGATCAGGTTAAGCTACGCTTGCTGCGGTTGGTCCGTGGATGGGTGACCATCTTCACATGCCAAGACCCCTCCGTGCCTCGGAAAGCACGTTAAGCTGTTGGTCCCGGATGTCATTCGTGGATCTTTGACAGTCGTTACGGGTCGTCAGAAGCTCGAAAGTCTGACAACCAGTCTTACCAAGAGTATCGTATTACCCAATAACTAGGTTGTGGAGGTCAGATCATGTAAAATACTGGTATTCGGCTGCATCCAGTTAGACTGGAAGCTGACTCCAACATATGTAGTTGGGAAAAGGCTAGGCAGTTTATGGTCGGAAGTATAAAGTAGATAATAGATATCGGTAAGTTAGTGAAATTTAATCTGAGGGGCAATTCTCGTAATTTTAAGAAAGTTCAGTCTGAGCTCAGTCGCAATCTGTCAAAAATACCTCTAATTTCTATTCATTTTTGACATTGATTGTCGCTGAGATGAGATTGCGACAAGATTTTTAACGTTTTGAATTAAGGGAACTGGCCTTCTGATCAGATTTTCTCAGTTATTGTTGTCAGATTGTTAACCGATTTTAGTTTATAGATAGACCATACAAATTAATTCCAACGTGTACATGCATCAAGCTGCATGCATCTAACCTAACCTTAATTTAATACTTGTTCATGTCTAGTTAAATCGATAAAGTAACTAAATCAAGTGCAATTAGTATTTGACCTTGACCTTACTCCGCTTGAGAACTAACGAGAAGGCTGTAATTAAGAATGTTTTGGTTTTATTTCAAAGTCACATCTTGCATTTAATCTATAGAATGTATAATATGTAAGTAAATGGGACACCCTGTTTTAATATGCTGTGGTTATCATCATCTTCCTGCCCTTCCATATTACTTGGGTCAGCGCAACACGTTTTTCTTCTATTATTCCGGTCAATGTAGCCGTAAAAATAGGGGTACCCTTGGATAAATTCCCAGAAAGCTGAAAATTTGCATGGTCCTTAGGGACACCACTGTAATGAAATTGTGAAAAGTCTCCATCGATCCCATGTCTGCAAAAAAAAATATTCAAGGTCAAAGTTTACAAAAATGGGATTTATGGATTTTTTGGCAAAACGGTTACTTTTATGATAAAAATATCTGAGACAAAAATTGTAGATCATGAAATTATCTACATAAATTGTCCTCACATTTTTTTTCATAACGTTAACCATTTCTGAGAAAAAGCGATTACAAAATTTACTCAGTTGTATAATAAGCATGACTACGCTGCCTATGTACATCATGGGACTTATAATATAAATAAAACTATTAGTCTGTGAGACAAATACATTAATATTGAACGATAATTCTGAGAACGTGATCTGAAAACAAACAGAGTCCCTCATTTTATGTGACCATGTGATGTGGCCCTGAGCAACATTTGCCTGCTGTTCAATTGTCCTCGTGAAAGTATCTATCCGTCTACCTGCTCTTATTTCTGAGGTCTCAACTAAATTACCTTTAGCCTTGAACATTCCCTCGTAGTGAAAACACGTGGTTATTTTAAATATTTTCTGCTTAAGTTTTCTGCAAAAAAAAGGTAGTGACACCACCTCACTACCTTTTTTTTGTCAAAACCTGGTAACCCTTCAACTGTCAAGTTACTGAATACGATTAAAAGTCGAGGCATAAGTAATCAGTAAATTCATCCCCCCCTTTGAATACTCGCGTCAATTAACGTCTTCATGCCACGATCAACAGTAACACGTTCACTTGAAGGGTAAGGGTTCAGTGCAAATAAAACAAAATTGCGACATATTTAAAACAAAAAGTGAATACAGCACAAACTTTAGCAGAGAATATTTAAAATAACCACGTGTTTTCACTACGAGGGAATGTTCAAGGCGAACGGTCATCTAGTTGGGACCTCAGAAATAAGAGCAGGTAGACGGATGCTGTCACGTGGACAATTGAACAGCAGGCAAATGTTGCTCAAGGCCGCATGGTCCCATAAAATGAGGGACTCTGTTTCTTTTCAGATCATATTCTCAGAATTATCGTTCAATGTTAATGTATTTGTCACGCAGACTAATAGTTTTACTTCCTTCTAATATTATAAACGTGAAAGTTTGTATGGATGGATGGATAGTTGTTTGTTACTCTTTCACGCAAAAACTACTGAACGGATTTGGATGATATTTGGCACACAGATGGTTTATAGCCTGGATTGACATATAGGATACTTTTATCCCGATATTCCCACGGGATCGAAACTTATGCGGTTGAAACCGCGGGGCGCAGCTAGTATATCAATACGTCCAACGATGTACTATCAGCAACGCTCACGGTGACCCATTTCAAAAACATTTCGCTTGCACTCAGAACCGTAGCTTACTCCGCCCATTACGATGTTGACCAATGAGATGCAAGCCAATTTTGGAACAAAAGACCCTTTTTTATAAACTTTTATTAGACAAAATACCCTTTTTAAAATCTAAGGACTGTTATAGTTGCTTTCAGAACCAGTCGGTAACTCGCAACTTACACATCACTTGCGTACTGAGATCTGTTTAATTTTCGTTTAATAAAAGCCATGAGTTCACATCGCAACCTCAGTACTTTTGAACGCTCCAAAATAATCCACCTACGTGATGAAGGTGCGCGAATGTGCGAAATAGCTGAAGAGCTTAATATGTCGGTGAGTAATAAATATAAATGCTTAAATCAATTACATATTAGTGTTTTTATGATTTTATTAACACTGTCGGTCAAGTCTTATGTTGCGCCTTAAAGGGCCAGTTATCTAATGTTCATCTTGTGTTAAAATAACCATTGGATTGAATGTTTATTTTTATTATTTTGTATGTTTTTGTTCTTTGATAAACACCCTTATTGACTGTTCACTTTATTTTTTCAGAGAAAAACTGTCCGGCGTTGGTTGACCCGCTTCGATAGCGAGGGGCACGTCGACAACAGACCACGTGTGTGTCGCCCTCGTGTCATGACACACGAGCGCACGGCGCAGATGGTGGCCACCTACGAACAGGAACCTTTTACGCCGACAAGAAAGTTTGCGATGGAATACGAGTGCAGTTTAGAGACAGTTAGAAGACATTTAAAGAAGGCAGGAATCCAAGGAAGAAAACCGGCTAGAAAAATTATATTAAGCGATGCTCACAAAACAGCTCGAGTCCGTTTCGCTCGTGATTACAGGGATTTCGATTTTTCACACGCCATTTTTTGTGACGAAAAGACTTTTAAATCAAGTCAAATAGGTCGTCGCCATTTATGGCGTGTGAACAATACGCGATATGAGCCAAGGAATGTAGTCCCAAACAATGAGTCCGGCAGAGTGGTGGTCAACATGTGGGCTTGGATGAGCGCCGCAGGCCCCGGCGAACTGGTTTATATCCCGGAACGGTCAAACGGTGCAAATTATTTAGATTTGCTGCAAAATACAATGTTGCCGACAGTGAGAGTGGTGTATCCGGAAGAAGAAGTCCGGGACATTGTTTTTATACAAGACAATTGTCCGATACATCGCTGTCGCTTGGTTAGCAGTTGGATCGAGCAGCAACCTAATTTGCGAGCGCTTCCGTGGCCGTCTCGATCTCCGGACCTTAACCCAATAGAAAATTTATGGGCAATAATGGTCCAGAGATGGGACACAAGAGCTGAAAGAACAAAATTAGCTCTTGTGACACATGTTGACGAGGTTTGGGACTCATTACGAGGGTCAAATCTTTGCGAGATCCTTGTGAAATCGATGCGAACGAGATTAGACGCTGTTATCGATTCAGGCGGGGCGCTTACAAAATACTGATAGTTTTAAGTAGGTAAGAGTTAGCTAGTCATAGGCCCAGCGCACACCGCTGGAAGCGCGGCGGAGCGCATTTGAAGACACCAATTTAATATAAACCTTAACTACCTTGGCATACGGTCTAAAAAAGCATTCGCGTGCTTGCTCTTGTAGTAGCTTGAAGGCGCTCGAGTGCCGCATGCGAATTTATTCTTTTGTAGACTGAATGTCAAGGTAGTTAAGGTTTATATTAAATTGTTGTCTTCAAATGCGCTCCGCCGCGCTTTCAGCGGTGTGCGCTGGGCCATTGAGATTTTTTTGTCTTATTGTTGTTATATTGGTCAGTTTTTTTTTTACATTGTTGATTTTTTTTAAAGTATTTGTAAGATAAAATAGTTGGATGTTGTGTTGTTAGCGATTCTACATGGTTCAGTCAGCTTAGAAAGTAAATATATTATATTAATTGTAATTTTTGTGGCACCTCGCCACTTCTGCCGGTTTTCTTTAGATTTAGAATATTAATTTCTGTTTATAAATTGTATAGGTAGTTACGCAATTTTTTTTTTATATTGTATCGGAAATGTGAAGTTGTAACGTTGATCTCTTATTTTAATTGTAGCAAATAATAATGTTTTAATTTATAAGCTAAAATAGAAAATATTATTTTTAAAAGAAACTATTTTTATTTCACTATTCTCCCATGCATTCCAAGACCACTTCATTTGTTTTGGTATTGAGATCAATCAGGAACTACTAATTTATGTTTTGAAGTAGGTGTTCAAAACAGTCAAAGTTTTTTGAGTGCACACTTTCAGCTCAGCACACTATAAATCTCAAACTTCTTAACGACAATGAGTGATATGTTTTAAGATTATGGAATACTTCAAATTAAAAAAGATTAACTTCTCCTGAACAGCATATCGTCAGTTCCCTTTAGTTCGCGTTGTTGTGCTGTTGCCTAACTGAAAAATGGTTGTCGTAGTAGATGTCGACAAAGTTTTAAC
Organism: Apamea epomidion; assembly: GCA_947507525.1. Lineage (NCBI taxonomy): Eukaryota > Metazoa > Arthropoda > Insecta > Lepidoptera > Noctuidae > Apamea > Apamea epomidion. Next base: position 13,793,256 of record OX382248.1, read on the forward strand.
CAAAAATGACCTAAACTTAATAGTTGCTGAAGAAGCAGTGTGGCCGTGGCCGGGTGTAACCCATTTTGTGAGGACTGAGGAGAGCTTGTGCTACCACTGTGGGCGCGTAGTTGCACCGAACCCAACCACCAACCATTTCATAATAAATTGCCATAACAGAGCAATAGTGGCCACATATTTGGCCACAAATTATGTTTGGTGCGTCTGCGGTCGATGCCTCTACGACCACTATCCGCAAGGGTAAGTTTGTATACCTTTTCACTTTGATTACTATCTTTTGTTAAAGACAATACAAAGTAATTTTTAGTGTTTCTTTGTCTATTAAATTTGTAGGGTATGGTATTAAGTTACTATGTATGCATGTGTTTAGAGGCGGCTGCGCCCGCCGTATAAGAATTTAGCTCAGTCGCAAATAAACGTAGATTACGATAACACGTATATTCTTTCTCAATATTTATTTCCTTCATCATTATAGTTCACTTAACACATAACCAACCTATACTGGTGACCCCGACAAAGTGAACTCAGTGATATCCTGTGTAAAGCAATAGGCTGTGTAAAAACTTTGGATAATGGCTAATCAGAGCGTTAGTCAACCTGCAATGCGGGTTACAGACCCGAAGCTCGAGCCGCGTGTGGAAGGAGAGTCTGCGTTGGCTAGCATAACCGTTTCATCGAGAATACCAGAGTTTTGGGCAGACCAACCGCGACTGTGGTTTGTCCAATTTGAGGCAGTGGTGGACAATCAGAAACTCAGTGATGCCGCAAAATCAAACTTAGTTGTTACGAAATTAAATAAAGGTGCTATACAGCAAATCAGTGACTTACTTTTAGCCCCACCGGAAACACAGAAATACCAGTCCATGAAAGATAGATTGCTACAAGTTTTTGAAGAGTCTGAGACTAGACAGTTTCAGAAGTTGTTGGGGGAGATGGAGCTTGGTACCCAGAAGCCTACGCAGCTTCTAAGGCGGATGAGGGATCTAGCGCGAGCAAAGATACCCGACGCAACCTTGCAAATAATGTGGAGTGGACATCTTCCAACGGCGGTGCAGGCTGTTTTGGCAGTCACTGAAGTGAAGGATTTAGATAATTTGGCTGTTGTAGCAGACAAAGTAATGGAGGCAACTCGTCCTGTGGAGTTAGCGATGGTGACAACTAACCCCGCCACCAAGGACGTTACCAAGGATTCAAGTTCAATGACGGAGTTGGCCGCCACCGTGCAGAAACTGAGCATTGAAGTCGCAGAATTACGTCGTTCGCGTCAAAAGAAGAGGTATGGGCGTGGTACGAGTGGTTATCGTCAGTCAAGGTCATGCACGAGAGATGAGAGTAGGGGTCGTAAAAATCCCGAATGGTTGTGTTTCTATCATCATAGGTATGGATCCAAAGCTGCTAAATGTGTCGACCCATGCAATTGGAAAACATCAAAAAATGTGACCCCATCGGAAAACTAAGTGTGATACAACCTGAGGCGGAGGTTTGTATCGTTGCGTCAAATAATCGCCTTTGTGTGTTGGACAAAAACAGCGGATTAAAATTTTTAATTGATACGGGAGCCAACGTGTCGGTAATTCCATTTACTAGGTCAAAAAATATCGCGTGTGATAAATATAAACTTTACGCAGCAAACGGTACCGAGATAAGAACTTATGGTGTGCGTTCTTTAGTTTTAGACCTTAGCTTGAGAAGAGCTTTTCGATGGACATTCATCGTGGCGGATGTTAAACAGCCTATTATAGGGGCAGATTTTTTAACCCATAATAGGTTGTTGATTGATTTAAGCACGCGGAAACTTATAGATCAAACCACTCGTTTAAATGTTATCGCTTCAGTCGTGTGTCACGGTGATGGTGAGTCGTCCATTAAAACAATAGTTAATAATAACGTATGGCACGGGATATTGTGTAATTATCCGGACGTGACTAAACCTGTATCTTTTAAAGAAATACCTAAACACTCGGTGTGCCATTACATCGAAACTTCGGGGCCGCCGTTATACGCTAAAGCGAGACCACTTCCTCCGGACCGATATAAGAAAATTAAGGCAGAATTTCAGAATATGATAGAGTTAGGCATTTGCAGACCATCCAAAAGCCCTTGGGCAAGCCCATTGCACGTAGTGCCTAAAAAAAAATGGAGAGCTTCGCCCGTGCGGAGACTATAGACGGCTGAACGCAGTGACGAAACCGGATCGCTATCCTATTCCGCGCATAAATAATTTTAAGTATTTATTGGCAGGAAAGAAAACCGTATTTAGTAAACTTGATTTAAATAGAGCATATCACTTTATACCGGTTGCCCCGGAAGACGTCGAGAAAACTGCAATCATAACGCCTTTTGGACTCTTTGAATTTCCTCGAATGACTTTTGGATTGCGCAACGCAGCGCAATCTTTTCAGAGATTCATGGATTCAGTAGTACTGCGTGGTTTTCATTTCGTATACAATTATATTGATGACGTATTCATCGCGAGCGAGACAGTTGTTGAGCACAAAGAGCATTTGAATGCAATTTTCCGACGATTTGACGAATTCGGTATTACAATTAATATCTCTAAATGTGTATTTGGGGTATCGAAATTGGAATTTTTAGGTTTCGATGTATCGACGGACGGCGTTCGTCCGCTAGACGATAAAGTGCAAGCGATTGTAAATTTCCCGAAACCCGAAACGGTCGATAAATTACGTCGTTTTCTCGGCATGGTTAATTTTTACCGCACACACATCCCTAAAGCAGTCGATTGCCAGTCAGAATTAAATAGTTATTTACATAACAGCAAAAAGAATGATAAAACCGTTATAAATTGGACCAACAAGGCCAACGAGGCATTTGAGAAATGTAAGTTAAGCTTAAAAAACGCTGCTACATTATCCTATCCGTTGCCCGATGCTAAGTTATCATTAATGTGTGATGCTTCAAACGTTAGTCTCGGTGCCGTGTTACAACAGCAAGTCAATAACATTTGGCAACCACTGGGATACTTTTCTAAAAAATTAACGCAAACAGAAGTTAAGTACTCTACATACGACCGAGAGTTGTTGGCGATATTTATGGCTATTAAGCATTTTAGGAGTTTAGTGGAAGGTCGCAATTTAACAATATACACGGACCATAAACCACTTTCATATGCGTTTACTAAACTAAATAGCGACAACGAAAGTCCCAGGCGAATTCGTCAACTATCATTTATTTCCGAATTTACTACCGCTATATGTTATATTAGTGGTAACCAGAACGTGGTAGCAGACGCTTTTTCTCGAATAGAAACGATAAGCTGTCCCACGGTGTTGAATTATGCGGAGTTAGCAGAAAAACAAGATAGTGACGAATACCTACAGCAAGCGTTACGAGTATCGGATAGCAACTTGCAGTTTAAGCAGTTTTATGTGCCGGACTGTGAGAAGCAAGTTTATTGCGAAGTCTCGCATAATAAAATTAGACCATATTTAACGGAAGAATTTAGGGTGACAGCTTTTCATGCAGTTCATGACCTTAGTCACCCGGGCATTAAATGTAGTAAACAGATGATGAAACAAAAGTTTTTTTGGCCAAATATGGATAAAGATATTACTAAGTGGGCCAGAGCATGCCCTCACTGTCAAAAAGTGAAAATTACAAGGCATACTATTTCAGGCGTAGGAAAATTTGAACGGGTTGATCGTTTTCAACATTTACATGTCGACATAGTCGGACCTTTAATGACTACAGCTGATGGGTATAGATATTGCATAACCATGATAGACCGTTCCACGGGATGGCCCGAGGCCGTGCCCGTACAAAATATTACGGCGGAGACCGTAGCGAGAGTAGTTTTTGAGTGCTGGATATCTCGGTTTGGATGCCCTTCGAAGCTTACAAGCGACCAAGGCAGACAATTTGAGAGCGATCTATTTATAAATCTCTTGAAGTATTTAGGCATACATAAATTACGCACGACACCTTACCATCCGCAAAGTAATGGCATGGTCGAACGTTGGCATAGAGCACTGAAAGTGGCTCTCATGGCACGTTTACAATGCAACACTTCCTGGGTTGAGGAACTTCCAGTCGCATTATTAGGCCTGCGTGCAGCCATTAGGAACGACAGTGGAGTGAGTGCAGCGGAATTAACATACGGTAAATCGATCAGGTTACCGGGTGATTTTTATGTCGAATCAAAAATATTTACTTCGGACTCGGAATATTTACAGTCGCTTAGGGATGCAATTAATAAGTTAAGGCCACGACCACCGAGTCATGGGAATTCACGGGCGTTGTTCGTATCAAACGATCTTAGTTCATGCCAAAGTGTGTTCGTTAGGAACGATTTAATGCGAAAATCACTCCAGCCACCTTATGATGGGCCGTATGATGTTGTAAAAAGAATAGGGAAAACTTATATTATAAAAATAGGGGATAAGGAAAAGACAATTTCTATAGACAGGCTCAAACCCGCCTATGTAATTGGGGGTGATAATAGTAGTAATGATAGTTCTAAATTAGAAATAACGGATAAAAACGACGACAGTTTAAGCAATAACAAGGCCACTTCTAGCAAAGTTTTACATCCGAAAACAACGCGAAGCGGCCGAGTAATCAAAACACCGTTACGTTTCGCATAAACGAAATATGATACGTTAATTATATGCAAATACACCGTCCAATTGCAACAACATTAAGATCAAATAATAAACACCTTATACCCTTAGAATAAGATTCATTTTTGTGTCAAAAGATGTTTTAATAAATAAATTGGAATATAAATAACGTGTAAGTATAGCAATAATTTAGCGAGTAAGCTAGACCTAAATAGGATAAGTTTAGTTGCTAAAAACGACTTCTATATAATAGTTTATCGATCAGAACTTTGTATCACTCAGTACGTTGTAATTTTTAAGTATCACTTTAGAACTTAACTGTTATAATGGGTTGGAGTCAGAGCAAGGAGCAAAATACAGACACCCATCTGGTTGCCCAAACAGTAAATAACAATTTCCATGAAAAATTGGATAATATCGCCTGGATTGTCATCGCCCTTGCAGTAGTTATATGCATTGTCGTTGGATATGCGATGTGGCATCGCTGCAGGAGCACTGCAAAAGGATGGGTACGGAAGCAAATGGCTACTGACCCAAAAATTGTCACCGTGCAATCTGTGCCTCAGCAGCAAGCAGCTGCGGGCACATCGTACATGTAGTGTGGTGTTGTGATTTATTCAGTGTTAAGCATAAGTTTCAGTTGTTGGGCAAAAAGTTTTGTTAAGGGGGGAATGGTGTAGGGTATGGTATTAAGTTACTATGTATGCATGTGTTTAGAGGCGGCTGCGCCCGCCGTATAAGAATTTAGCTCAGTCGCAAATAAACGTAGATTACGATAACACGTATATTCTTTCTCAATATTTATTTCCTTCATCATTATAGTTCACTTAACACATAGTCAACCTATAAAATTGCAAAAAGGATTAATTGAAAATTCAAAACACATTATTTTTACGGCTGCCAGATGTTGCTTTTAGGCGTATTGTTTGTTACCGTGAACGGTATTTTATCAAACGGAGTAATGACAACAGAATTGCACCTTATTCCGTTGTTATTGTGGGAATTTTTTCCGAATACCGTTAACGGTATTCGGAAAAAATTCCGAAAAAATCCCCATCTGAACGCTTCTCTAATAATGAAACGACATAAAAGCATTTTTAAAAATGTATACTTAAAAAATAAATAAAAATAAAACTTAAAAAGAACTAAGTACTACATTAGAACTAAACACATTATGATATAAAATAATTAACTATGTGCCCGCCTTCACAGGCTCTGCAGGCACATGGCTGCTGCGCCTCTGACGCTGGAGATGGTGGCGGCGCTGCTGGCGATATCCTGGCGGACCTCTGGGAGCTGGAGCTGGTCTGGGAGCCGTCTGTTGTCACGGATGACGATGACATGCTGCCCATGGTGCTGGATCTCTTCTGGTGCACCGCTTCGGACCTCTGGGAGCTGGAGCTGGTCTGGGAGCCGTCTGTTGTCACGGATGACGATGACATGCTGCCCATGGTGCTGGATCTCTTCTGGTGCACCGCTTCGGACCTCTGGGAGCTGGAGCTGGTCTGGGAGCCGTCTGTTGTCACGGATGACGATGACATGCTGCCCATGGTGCTGGATCTCTTCTGGTGCACCGCTTCGGACCTCTGGGAGCTGGAGCTGGTCTGGGAGCCGTCTGTTGTCACGGATGACGATGACATGCTGCCCATGGTGCTGGATCTCTTCTGGTGCACCGCTTCGGACCTCTGGGAGCTGGAGCTGGTCTGGGAGCCGTCTGTTGTCACGGATGACGATGACATGCTGCCCATGGTGCTGGATCTCTTCTGGTGCACCGCTTCGGACCTCTGGGAGCTGGAGCTGGTCTGGGAGCCGTCTGTTGTCACGGATGACGATGACATGCTGCCCATGGTGCTGGATCTCTTCTGGTGCACCGCTTCGGACCTCTGGGAGCTGGAGCTGGTCTGGGAGCCGTCTGTTGTCACGGATGACGATGACATGCTGCCCATGGTGCTGGATCTCTTCTGGTGCACCGCTTCGGACCTCTGGGAGCTGGAGCTGGTCTGGGAGCCGTCTGTTGTCACGGATGACGATGACATGCTGCCCATGGTGCTGGATCTCTTCTGGTGCACCGCTTCGGACCTCTGGGAGCTGGAGCTGGTCTGGGAGCCGTCTGTTGTCACGGATGACGATGACATGCTGCCCATGGTGCTGGATCTCTTCTGGTGCACCGCTTCGGCTTCAGGCTCAGAAGCCGGCTTTTGGCAGCAGAATAACCTTAAAATAGATTTATTTACCTATTAGAATAAGAAAGTGCGTGAAAATTAGTGAAAGTGCAAACGGACAATATTTTTAGTTTCACCAACTATTTTATCTTACAAATACTTTAAAAAAAATCAACAATGTAAAAAAAAAACTGACCAATATAACAACAATAAGCCAAAAAAATCTCAATGGCCCAGCGCACACCGCTGAAAGCGCGGCGGAGCGCATTTGAAGACAACAATTTAATATAAACCTTAACTACCTTGACATTCAGTCTACAAAAGAATAAATTCGCATGCGGCACTCGAGCGCCTTCAAGCTACTACAAGAGCAAGCACGCGAATGCTTTTTTAGACCGTATGCCAAGGTAGTTAAGGTTTATATTAAATTGGTGTCTTCAAATGCGCTCCGCCGCGCTTCCAGCGGTGTGCGCTGGGCCTATGACTAGCTAACTCTTACCTACTTAAAACTATCAGTATTTTGTAAGCGCCCCGCCTGAATCGATAACAGCGTCTAATCTCGTTCGCATCGATTTCACAAGGATCTCGCAAAGATTTGACCCTCGTAATGAGTCCCAAACCTCGTCAACATGTGTCACAAGAGCTAATTTTGTTCTTTCAGCTCTTGTGTCCCATCTCTGGACCATTATTGCCCATAAATTTTCTATTGGGTTAAGGTCCGGAGATCGAGACGGCCACGGAAGCGCTCGCAAATTAGGTTGCTGCTCGATCCAACTGCTAACCAAGCGACAGCGATGTATCGGACAATTGTCTTGTATAAAAACAATGTCCCGGACTTCTTCTTCCGGATACACCACTCTCACTGTCGGCAACATTGTATTTTGCAGCAAATCTAAATAATTTGCACCGTTTGACCGTTCCGGGATATAAACCAGTTCGCCGGGGCCTGCGGCGCTCATCCAAGCCCACATGTTGACCACCACTCTGCCGGACTCATTGTTTGGGACTACATTCCTTGGCTCATATCGCGTATTGTTCACACGCCATAAATGGCGACGACCTATTTGACTTGATTTAAAAGTCTTTTCGTCACAAAAAATGGCGTGTGAAAAATCGAAATCCCTGTAATCACGAGCGAAACGGACTCGAGCTGTTTTGTGAGCATCGCTTAATATAATTTTTCTAGCCGGTTTTCTTCCTTGGATTCCTGCCTTCTTTAAATGTCTTCTAACTGTCTCTAAACTGCACTCGTATTCCATCGCAAACTTTCTTGTCGGCGTAAAAGGTTCCTGTTCGTAGGTGGCCACCATCTGCGCCGTGCGCTCGTGTGTCATGACACGAGGGCGACACACACGTGGTCTGTTGTCGACGTGCCCCTCGCTATCGAAGCGGGTCAACCAACGCCGGACAGTTTTTCTCTGAAAAAATAAAGTGAACAGTCAATAAGGGTGTTTATCAAAGAACAAAAACATACAAAATAATAAAAATAAACATTCAATCCAATGGTTATTTTAACACAAGATGAACATTAGATAACTGGCCCTTTAAGGCGCAACATAAGACTTGACCGACAGTGTTAATAAAATCATAAAAACACTAATATGTAATTGATTTAAGCATTTATATTTATTACTCACCGACATATTAAGCTCTTCAGCTATTTCGCACATTCGCGCACCTTCATCACGTAGGTGGATTATTTTGGAGCGTTCAAAAGTACTGAGGTTGCGATGTGAACTCATGGCTTTTATTAAACGAAAATTAAACAGATCTCAGTACGCAAGTGATGTGTAAGTTGCGAGTTACCGACTGGTTCTGAAAGCAACTATAACAGTCCTTAGATTTAAAAAAGGGTATTTTGTCTAATAAAAGTTTATAAAAAAGGGTCTTTTGTTCCAAAATTGGCTTGCATCTCATTGGTCAACATCGTAATGGGCGGAGTAAGCTACGGTTCTGAGTGCAAGCGAAATGTTTTTGAAATGGGTCACCGTGAGCGTTGCTGATAGTACATAGGCAGCGTAGTCATGCTTGTTAGGGAGAATACAACTAAAGTAAATTATATAATCGCTTTTTCTCAGAAATGGTTAATGTTATGAAAAAAAGTGTAAGGACAATTTTTGTAGATAATTGCATGATCTACAATTTTTGTCTGAGATACTTTCATCATAAAAGTAACAGTTTCGCTGAAAAATCCAAAAACCCATTTTTGCGAGCTTAGACCTTGAATTTTTTTTTGCAGACACGGGATCGTTGGGGAATTTTCACAATTTCATTACAATGGTGTCCCTATCTTCCATGTAAATTTTCAGCTTTCTGGGAATTTATGCAAGGGTGAATGTCAATTGACCGGAGTACATTCCCCGTCAGCCGTTAATCATTCACTCCTCTTTCTTTCATAACATCCCTCACACAATCCGTCCATCTGTTATTTCACCTTCCTCTGCCTCTCCATCCATCAACATTTATATTCATCACCCTTTTAGTCACAGTAGTTTCATCGTTTTATCCTTTCTCATCACATGTCCATGCCAAGAAAAAGGATTCCCTTTCAATTTTTCTATAGCTGTCGCCAACTTCAAACGTCCCTTAATATACTAATTTATTACTTCATCCAGTCTTGTCTTTAATATACTGTAGTATAACGTGAATATATCCTAATAACATGCATTATAAATAAATAAACATTTATTTCTCTTCCACAAAGACGCCTTTAAAATATATATTATAATGTAATATGCATATTATAACATACTATTACAATAACAAAGATGCGGGCAAAATTAAAATCCCAGGGACTGCAGTCTCGACATTCATACCGATCGCTTTACGACCGATTTCGGTCGCAAAGTCCCGGATTGACAGGGGCTGCAGTCTCGACATTCATAGCGATCGCTTTACGACCGAATTCGGTCGCAAAGTCCCGGATTGACAGATGAAATGTATGGAGTGACAGGACTTTGCGACCGAATTCGGTCGTAAAGCGATCGCTATGAATGTCGAGACTGCTGGGGCAGGTGTAATGTATGGAGTGACAGGACTTTGCGACCGAATTCGGTAGTAAAGATATCGCTATGAATGTCGAGACTGCAGCCCCATGTTGCCATTTATATCTGTAATTAATATGGTGTACATAATAAACACATATGCCTGTATTTTATACGAAATATTTCCTTTAAAAAAAATTTTACAAAAGAAAAGATCTTTTATGTTTTAAAAACATGTGTAAATCGAAAGTTACGAGGCAAGATGCTACAACCTCTTACACGACCTACGACTGACATTTTCGTTAAACAATAATCAAGGTCATTGAAGTATTTAATGAATACATAATCGTATGAGATTACATCAAGTTAACATGAAGTTCAACCGACGGCGAGGTCGGTTGGGTGCGTGCGTACTGAATTACTTAGCGTATATTTAAGATCATATTAATATTGTATTATTAACTTAAGTGGTACAAAAATGTGTGAGGCATGTTGATACAAGAATGGTGATTTTTATTAATTAATTATAATGGTATTGTATATGTTGTATTATTTATCAATTTTTAGAAACACTTATTTTCGGTAAAAAAAAAATCTTTAAGTATTAATCACAGGTTTATTTTTCTAGCAGTTGCCCGCGACTTTCTCTGCGTGTATTTTGTATTTAATATCAATATAAATTCATTCCGATGCAGGAGGGGCTTGTGGCTAAGTAATAACAGCCGCACGGGTCGGTCGATCAGGTTAAGCTACGCTTGCCGCGGTTGGTCCGTGGATGGGTGACCATCTTTACATACCAAGACCCCTCGGTGTCTCGGATAGCACGTTAAGGTGTTGGTCCCGGCTGTCAATCGTGGATCTTTGACAGTCTTTACGGGTCGTCATAAGCCCGAAAGTTTGACAACCAGTCAGTCTTGCCACGGGGTATCTTATAACCCAGTAACTGGGTTGTGGAGGTCAGATAGGCAGTCGCTCCATGCAAAATACTGATATTCAGCTGCATCCGGTTAGACTGGAAGCCGACCTCAACATAGAAAAGGCCAGGCAGATGATGATTAATATAAATTCATTAATAAAAATATCCAGGATGAATGTCCATCGCCAGGTGCCAGGCCATCTGTCAAATTTCATAACGATCGGTTTACCGCACCCTAATTGCTTAACACACGATCAATAGAATCGGTTTCATTTTGACAGTTCACCAACATTCATTGCGTTATTTACGTTTTGAGCAGACAAATTTTTCGAACTTATGAAGCAATGGATTAGCAATTTGCTTCAAAATGATTCTGATTCCGATTGATCGTGTGTTACGCAATGTTTAGGCGTGAAAAGGTAACGTACGGAGTTATTTTCGCATTTATAATATTATTATGTATTTATTGGTTGGATCTAAATAAAGGTGGATGTGGTGTAGTGGTTTCTACATTCCTTTAGATTTTGTAGTGGTAGTTCAGTGCTTTTATCAGTACTGACCTACGGTGATATGGAGTCATTACACGGACTTCTAGTGCTTAATAATTTTAAATCATTATTCAATAATATTGGGTGTCGATATAGGTGCATCGTCTTCACATATAATAATTTTATATAAATAATGTATGCAAAATATTGTAAAACAGTTTAAAAGAGTAACGGTGGAGTTTCTTGCCCATTCTTCTCCATACGAAAACTACCTTTTGGAAGGGGCGACTAGAATCAATTTAATTTTAATTTTATTTTAGACGTTCAAAAGTGCCTTTTATGTGCCTATTTGAAATAAATGATTTGACTTTGACTTTGATAAAAATATTAGATTTTTTTTTTTTAATGCTGTCTGGGACCGCTCTTGACCTCGATCACGAGGTCTATGATGGAACGAGCGTGCCTAGAAGATACCTGTTCACTCTTGCTTTGAAGGCAGACGGGTTAAATGTGGAAGGGGGAACACAGACGACAACATTTACCCACTTTATAAAAGTTTTTAAAAGGATTCATTAGGGTTTATTTATAAAAGTTACATAAAGTTAATATACGTCAAAAATGTGCGGTTAAGCAGGCGTTAATCATTACTTAACTTCAAACAACGTTTATATATAAACCACATTATGTATAATTTTATTAATGTTACATAAGTAATTGAATACTAGACAAATAAATTATACCGTATACATACATAACACTTTAATATAACTTGTTTTGTAACTTCATAGAGGTATATTTATACCTATTTAGGACATCAAATCCTTCCTACTAATGTTATAAACGCGAAAGTTTGTATGGATGGATAGATGGATGGATGGATGTTTGTTACTCCTTCACGCAAAAATTACTACACGAATTTGGATGAAATTTGGCACACAGATAGTTTATAACCAGGATTACCACATAGGATACTTTTTATCCCGATTTTCCCACGGGATCGAAACTTATGCGGGTGAAACCGCGGGGCGCAGCTAGTGTAAATCTATACGCGTGTGCACGTCAGTCAAAACATGCATAAGTATTGTAAAACTATTTGTAGCTATAAAAAATAAATATAAGTTATACAAGGAATGTGTTTAATGTTAAAAATATTCAAACACTTATGTATTAAACGTCACATTAATTTTTACTTAAGGTCAGGTAGTAATTAATATAATATTTCGCTATCATCTGTCCCCGATTTCCTTCCGCGAGGAAATCATCCATAGGATGTGTTTTACGGTATATATATACCGTAAAACATATATTGTTTTTTTGTGGGTTTATGTCCTTTTTTCATGCGTCATGTTTGCCGCAAATAAATGCATTTTCTTTCTTTCTTTCTATGGTACTCGGCAATAGTGTATCTTTTTATCAGTGAAATATTTTTTGTAAGAGATTACCTCTTACAAACAATTTAACTATTTGCATGGACAAAGCGAAACTTCAGGGAAAATATTATAACCACTGAACACTGGCACAGTGGCGAGGTAACAAGAACAACTGTCAGTGAAAATCAATTGTCAGAAACAGAACGACGTTTTAAAAACGTTTAACGCTAAACGCATTTAGTGATTTGTGGTGCAACATCTGCCTTCGAGGATCAGTGGCGTAACAATAGGGTGGCAGAAGTGGCAAAATGCCACGGGCCCCTAGCCGGAGGGGGCCCGCGGCCCGAGAGAACCATGAACACAGGAAGATCCTAACATACCTAAGTATAGAAATGCAAACTTTCGACCACTAGAACAAAGAAGCAGTCAGGTATTCCATTTTGTAGGGAAAATTAAGAAATCTACGCGGACATACTTGCAAGTGTAGTGCCAGTAAAAAAAAAATATAACGTTGGTTGAGCTTCTTTACATTGAGGGAGGGCCCTACCAATCCCATGAATTTACCACGGGCCCCAAAGGGTATAGTTACGCCACTGTCGAGGATTAACACAAAATGCGACTAACGCTAAACATATTCAAAATATCATTCCGTCTGTGTCATCTTCATACAATTGTCAGAAACAGAACGATGTTTTAAATACGTTTAACGCAAAGAGCTTTTAGTGATTTGTAGTGCTAGCGGACCTAAGGCCACGAACAGATGACAATTGACGATCGCTGTCGACGAGCCAATTTTACCCCTGATTTTACAACACAGTGACCTTTATTTCCGTTGCCATAAAGTTGGTGTTAGTAAGAGGTAGAATAACTGTAACCGGACTGTAGACATCGGTATATCACCCATACAACGGAAGGCTGCTAATTCCCGTAATTAAAAAAGTCGTAATCTCAACTCGGCGACAATCTATGTCAAAAACTTGTCAAAAATGTCGGGAGATCACAGGTATTTTTGACAGATTGAGACTGAGATCAGACTGTGAACGTTCTTAAAATTACGAGAATTGCCCCTCGATTCTTACATGACGCCAGGATACTGTTCACGTCTGAGTACTGTGTACATAAGCGAGCGCTAACGTGCTTTGCATGTCAACTAGGGTTTAAGAAAAACATTGTCTCCAAGTTGATCATGACCTATAATAAGGAATTGAGTAACAAAGTTATCCACATTGCCAAGTTCTGGCAAACTGCTCAAGAACGGATTGAAATAAATAATGGAGATAGGCCCTTGATGGAAGTTGGTATAAGATCTCCATTTTCATCAGCGGGATAAATGCCTAGTACACTTACAAGAGCAATCCCTTTTATGTTGACAGTTCAACAACATACATTGTGTTATTTTCGTTGTTGAGTAGACGAATTGTTCAAGACAATGAGCAATGGATCGGCAATTTCCTTAGTATTGTAATTGAAAGGGTGTTACGTAACTAGGGTGGAAGTACAAAGATCCTACCAGACGGTAGCCTTGCCCAGACCTAGACAAAACACAGCTGTTTTGAGTATCGTTGTAAAAACAAGATATTTCATTACATTTCTACAATGGATAATTTTAGTCTGCGAATAATCGTGAATGCGTAATCTAGGGATCTTAATACATAGCACGGTCACTGATCGCTTAACTACCGTGTCCGAACAACGCAAACACACCACATAATATAAAATGTAATTGTGTCTAAAGCCTAGGCTGGTAACATTGTAGTACTAGGCTAAAATGAGGGCGAGATTAATACTGGCTAAGATTATTTTCCATCTCTATCTTGCACTTGTAGTTTGACCGATGTGCGAGCGTCAGGAATCAGCCAAATGAATGCTAAGTACAGTTTATCAGTATCGGTTTTAGGGCAAGACTCAGAGACCGCAGTTTGACCTTATTTTTAATAAGTAAGCGTTCCATACGAATATGGATATTATTTTTGCAAAAAAAAATATATATTCTCATAAGCGAATGAAACGCTTGCTCAATTTCAGCAATCGTTTCAGTCGGATATGCTCATACTAGCTGGTGGCTTAGTGGATGTCGAAAATCATTTCAAAAGTACGTACTACTGGGACATCCTATGTGTATCCAGAGGGGCAATTCTCGTAATTTTAAGAACGTTCACAGTCTGATCTCAGTCTCAATCTATCAAAAAATACTTCTAATTTCCCTACATTTTGACAAGTTTTTGACATTTGTTTGTCGCCGAGATGAGACTGCGACTAGATTTTGATCGTTTTAAATTACGAGAATTGGCCTGCTGGTCATAAACTATCTGTGTGCCAAACATACAAACTTAGTAGGATATTGAGACTATTGGAGAAATAATTTTCACATTCGTATGCGATGCGTACTTAGCAAAGTAAAGCCAAAGGGTGTTCTGTAACTCTTGGCCTTGTCTTGTTAGCATCGGCTTCCCCTATATTTGTTCAACTCACCCTGGTCTTTGGCACAATCTTGAGGCCTATCTTGGAGTCGACGAGGCTGGCGCCCGCCTCGCTAAGGTACCCCTGGTTGGGGATGAGGCACGAGCGCCCGAAGCAACACGGACAGCATAACTTGTGCATCCATTTTGTCCATTTTGGGTTGAGGCGGCCGTACGGCTCCTCGTCTTTAGGCTTGAATACGCCTATGATTTTCTGGAATAGAGATTAAATGAAATTAGACATGGTAAAACAATTAAGACACTTAAAATAGATCATAGTTTCTCAATATGGGCAATAACGCCCCTCGTTAGCGATAACGCCCCTCGTAGGCGTTTGAGGGGGCGGTAGAAGACCCAGAGGAATGAATGGCGCGACACAATCAAACGCTGGGAAAAAACCTGTGTAGTCGCAATAAGCAGAGATGGTACTCCTGCCCGTTTCTAAGTTAGGATTATAATCCCGTAATCCAAGGAGGATTACAGGATAATCAGTTCCTTTCAACTAAGGGAAACCGGCTGCTCTACGTTGTCTATGGTTCTACAGAGGAACGAACGAAACATAATTATACACTATATTTGGCGCTTGAGTGTCATTTACAGGAAGGCGTTGTAGGTAATCATTTGGTTTTTTTTTTGCAAAATTGTATAGTAAATACAAGAGTCATCGGAACACATCGTAAACTAACGCAATCAGCGTTAGTTCCGATTTTGGTCACGAGCCAAAAGATCTGTGTACAACTACTTATAGATACCTAAAGGGCACAGACTTGTTAGTGTTTATTTTCAATGATAAACTGTTTTATCTGTATGATAGTACTCAGTAATCCTTATACAATGTCACGGCACATCATTGCACCTTGTATCGTGATTAATTAAGGGCTGATCTTTCCATCGCCAAATAACTTTTATTCATAGAGCAACCGGACCGTGTTGCTCTATGCTTTTATGCGATGAATAAAATTGACGTTTGACAGTTTTTGTTTAAAATAACTGTCAAAATTTCAAAATGATTCCTCGAATAAAGTTATCAGTTGAAAAATCAGCCCTAAGATAAATAGTAATTAAAGATGTAAAAGTCAATCTGTCTGGATTTAACAGGCAAGTCACAACGATTTTGATGATATTTAATTACATGAAAGCAACAGGCGAAAAATTTGGCCACTTTTCCGCAAAGAAGAGACCAACAATTCGACAAAAAATTGATCTATACAACACAAGGACACTCGATCATAATAATTGAGGAAAAATATTTTGTTTACAATCCCGGGACCATGGCGTAATAACACATTAATAATAGCAATAACATTTTCGACAGTTCAACAACATTCATTGCGCTATACACGTTGTTGTGCAGACTTTTTTTTAAATGAAGCAATGGATTAGCAATATCCTTCAAAACGATTCAGATTGTGATTGAAAGTGTGTTACGCAATTGGGGTACTGGTCCTTTGGAAGGCGTACGGGGGGCCGAAGCCAACTCGCATAGGCCCCTATATTTTTTTTTTGGGTGGGAAATCATCAAATGAGTTTTCCCGCTCTGGGATGAGCGGAAGGGCGTGTCAGACTTTTACTGACTAAAAACCACCCGTGTTCCTTCAGTTGCCTGTGCCAGGGGCCACGGTATCTCTTTCGAACAACCCTCGGCCCTAGCGGACCCCGCCAATTCGTGCTGACATCTCTTTGAGGCGCGCGTGGAACACGCATGGCCTTAGACACTTAGTGGAAAATTATTATTGTTTAGTGTCAGGGCAGTTTACCCGGGGGTGCAAAGGTCTGCGAGGCACCCGGGCGCAAGGTTTTAGGGGACGCAAGTCAATCGCCTTATACCTACACATACCATGCATAATCATGATCAGTTTTAAAAATTACTGAACAATATTCATTCCACCTTTAAAAATGTAGGCACCAATATTGTTACGCCTCATGCAGCTTTCGGCATATTCGATTTGCGACTAGCGATGTGCAACCCTCTTATTGCTACAAGAAAAAAAGAGCTTTTCAAGTAAAACCTTTGCTACGAACACAATAGGTGACAACTTGGGCACCGAACCGATTTTTTTGTTGTCAACCAACTTACAACAAAAAACATTTGCGCAGGCTGATTCTCGCACCCCGGCGCCCAATATGGTAAGACGGCCCTGTTTAATACCTAACGGGAGGTTTGTTGATGTTTGACCGGTTTATCTTTATGATATAAAACGTTCACAATGTTGTAGTTATAACACCTTGTAACGTAACACTTATCTAATAAATCAATATTTATCGACGTTCAGCTAATGTTTGTATGATAAAGTATCTGTCCTGTCTGTGCAACATTGTTTAGTAATGCACTACAAGTATAGATATTATATTCTGAACTACGCGCGAAAATAAATACTAAAAGGGATGACAGAAATCTCAGTACTGCCCAAGGCTACCAAGCCTATCCTCATATTACATGAGACTTAGGGCTTTTTAGTGATTTTTCCAACGCCAGATATTTTTATCGGAGGAATAATTTTGAATTTTTCAACAGTTCTACCATACAAAAACTGTCAGACGTCAATTTTATTCCACGAATAAAACTGTCAATTGAAAAAACAGCCCTTAAACATAACATGCGAAGTGACACGTGTACAGGTCCTAAACCAGTGATTGGCAAAAAATGGATAAATGCACAGAATAAACAATGACTAGCCAAAATAGAAACGAGCATGGCTGAAAACATGCCAAATGGAAAAAATTGCGCGTGCGGCGCCGTATCTACACGTCATATGAAACTTCGTAAAAAGTAAAGAATAAGAGATATTTAGTGTGAGACAGAGAGAGTTATTTATTATTATTATTTATATTCAATAACAAGTAACAAAGGACTCAAATATGTTAGTAACAATATCTCTTAACAACTACGTTAGTAAACTTGACCTAACACTGCAATATAGTTCATGCTAATCCCTGCTACAAGCTCAACACCGATGTGTTATATCTTTCCTCTCTCTCATGTAACGAAATGTGCCTAAACGTGACGCGTCCTTGATATTTCACTCTCAATTCTCGCCCAATTATCGAATCGCCACCAAAGAAGTTTCACTTCAAAAAGTCGCGATTTCTTTGTTCTATATTAATATTATACATATTTGTGTCTATGCTCAGAATACAGATTCGCAATATATTTATTTCCTGCCAAACACATCTTACCACGGATTTCCTTGAATTTCTGCCCCAGAAATTCATTTTTGTCGGATTGTTACTGACGTCACATATTTCATTGAATTTCTGCTTCAGAACTTCTATTTGTCGGATTGTTAATGTTATTGTTTGAAACACGCTGGAGCTATAAACACTAAAATTGTACTTGAAAGTTATTGACGTAGAGCGAGATAGTTTTGGGTGAGACAATGAAAATACCTGCGTCTCTTTCTTACTCAAAACCTCAATCGGCCTTTGTGTAATAACTTATTTTCTTTTTTTAACAATAGCATTCGAAATCTGTCTAACCTGAATATCTAAACCTAGTATTTGTTATAAATACTGAGTCACCATACTTTGGCCAGGCATTGTTTAACCATGTTTCATAGACCACTATCAGCCAGCACAATATCAATGTTTGCTAGGTTCTGCCTGCGGCTTCGCCCGCGTGGATGTCGGAAATCATCCCCCAGGAAAATGCTACCGGGCATATATGTTACTCCATAACATCAGCTATCTGCCAGTCAAAGTCCCGTCAAAATCGGTCAAGCCGTTTCGAAGATTAGCCCGAACAGACAAGACAATTAAAAAAGAAGTTTTTTTTGTTGCTTTAAGTAACGTATGCAGGGTGGCAGGGACAACGACGTGCAAACTGTAACCATGAATTCAGCACATGATAGTAGACCCCATAGCGTAGAAACTTTACGTCGGTTATAAAAAAAAAACTTCTGTTTCATAGAAAAGTGCAATACCTACGCGGTCAAAACGTATGGAACAGCAATATTTCTTTTTAATAACCGACGAAAAATTTCGACGCTATGGGGTCTCTAAACTCATGTGCTGAATCCGGAGGTTACAGTTTGCGCGTATCGTCCCTGCCACCCTATATACTTTCATATGCATTTAGTAAAATTTGTTATTTTTATATTACAAACAGACACTTCCATTTTAATTATGTATATGTTTAGATGTAAAGATTTATTTATTTTGGTTTTTCCACAACGTGCGCGTAAGATAAGTGAAAAGGTTATATAAATACACCCCCATTTGGAATTGCCGTCAACCATCATTTATATGGTGTACAGTCACGAGCAAAAGTATGTATACACTCGGCTTTATTCAAAAGCGATTTACTTCTTTGTTTTTTAAATAAATTTTATGTGGTTACAAACATAACATTTTCGAACCCACAGGTTTATGTAATGTGTCGTATTTCAACGTTGCATTCGAAATTTCACGAAAAAATCGCTATTGAAAGTTGCCAAGTGTTGACATATTGGTGCTCGTGACTGTATATCATCATCATACTCCGGCCCCCAATATTTACGGTCGGCGCAACATGTCTTTTTCTTCCACACTTCTCTATTAGTCGTCACCGCGGTAGTCACCCCCTTTCTAACCATATCATCATTCACACAGTCCATCCATCGTTTCTTTGATCTTCCCCTACTCTTATAGTCATCGACATTCATACTCAAAACTTTCCTCACGACATTAATATTACCTAGCGGTGTTCAGTCACGAGCACTAATATGTCAACACTTGGAAACTTTCAATAGCGATTTTTGCGTGAAATAACGGAAACAACAATGAAATTTGCACACGACACATTGGAAAAACCTATGGGTTCAAAAATACTATGTTCGTATTCAAAGTATTCAAAGTATTTTCAAAGTATTTATTTCTTTGCAAACATGGGTATAGTACATAGGTGATATTTTACAGATAGTTCTCCATATTTTACCGTCACATGGGCATGCAAATGTTAACAATTCAAAATTTTAATTAAAAAAAAAAAAAAAGTATAAGCTACAGAACTTTGGAATTACAAAAAAAAAAATATATTAAAAAGGTGTCAAACATGGTCACATAATTCATAAAATAAATAGTTAATAATTCCAAACAGAAACATAATAAAAAATAAATCGAAACAATCACACTAACTATGTTACAATAACTATGTCAAGCAGTCTAAACAGTACGTCAATCAAACAAGTGAATTATCATTAAGAAAATCGTCAATTGTATAATAAGTTTTCACAATTAAAATGTCACTTAGCGCTTTTTTAAATTTTACTGCTGTCAAATTTCTTATAACATTTGGAACCTTATTATATATGCGTGGGGCAACACCAAAAAAACTTTTTCGCATTAGTGCGGTTTTACATTTCACTTGACATAGTTGGTTAACGTATTGAGCCCGTATTGGATTTCTTTTGACCTCTGATATTTTTATAAATAAATGTGGGTTACATTTCGTAGCAACATAAAACTTCATTAAAAAATAATGGAGCCAAGTGTAATACATACTTATGCTCGTGAGTATAAAAAAATAGTAGAGTAAATAGAAGATTATTCTATTTTCAAACAACAGGGTACGAATCCATGCCTCGGCGCTGCTTCTGAGGACTTAATCATGGAAAAATTCAATAACACTACCCAGCACATGCTCGGCAGTTGTGCATGGAGTCACTAGAGCAGCGAGTTAGTCCCAGGCATAATAATAAAACCTTGGACTATGTTTCTTAAATGTTCCTGTCATACCAAAAGTGGGAGCTAAGCTTGCAGCCCTCTCTTCCCCGTTACATGATAGGTTTTAATATACGCTTCATGTCGTTCCCCGCAAACTATTTAAGTTTACGAGTGAGTTGTTTGTTAATGAGCGATTCATATATAACATATTATACTGTATATACCTACAAAGTAGGTAATCTGTGTTCGCGATTAATTTGCCAAAAATGTAAACAAAATCTTTAATTCTTACGCAAAAAAAGTTCAATTTAGCGTAAATTGAACTTTATTGCGTAAGAATTAAAGTTAATTACAACTTCAAACATTTTTATAACTTTTTCAATAGTGCTAATCATTCTAAAATCAACTTTTAAATCAATAAAAATAAAGTTGATATTTGTTTAACTGAAATAACATCGATCGGAAACAAATTTGAGTAGACCTAGATTACGTACTTATTATATTTTTTGTTATTGGGGTTTGCAATTTAAACACTTTTAGCAGTAGCCCCGACTTTGGATATTTGCCCGGTTAAAGGCAATAGGGTCTCGCCTCTTAGCAAATGGGATAAAAAACACTACAGGCGAAATGTGGCCGTAAAACTGTACATTATGTACTATACACATCTGCCTACGCCTTCGAGAAGTATATGCAGTTGTGTTCTACATATTTTTACATAACTTTTAGGCCTAGCCTTTAAAACTAACTTTTTTTCCCATAGCTTCGACCGCATTGATGTCGGAAAATATCCCACGGGAACGTACTATCGGGATTGTGTGCCAAATTTCATCCAATATTTACGCGCCTAATCCTACGCGCGTAAATAATGGATGGAATTTGGTAAAGCTCGCAATCGACATGATTTCATCCAAAATCTTCAACAATCATCGCCAATTTACTCAAAACCTTAATGAATTATACACCTAAACCTTCCTCATGAATCATGACGTCCATTGGTGAAGGTCGTACAAAAATACGTTCGAAAGTTTTTGAGTTTATCGCGCTCAGACGCTCAGACAGACAGACACGGGGGGGGGCGGGGGCTCTTTTTAATATGCAGTGATATCATTCCGTTTCTGTCATTTTCAAAAGACTGACAGAAACTTAACGATGTTTTAAAAACCTTTAACGCACTTAATGATTTGTGGTGTAAGTGGTAAAGCTCACTGTGTATATTTTATTAAAAACTAATAAGTCTATTGACAAGATGTTTTCGGTCATCACATTTCAAAAAGTCAAATCATTTATTTCAAATAGGCACATATAAGGCACTTTAGAACGTCAACATTTACAAATAAATAGAATTGTTTCTAGTCGCCCCCTCCAAAAGGTAGTTTCGTAAGGAGAAGAATGGGCGAGAAACTCTACCGTTGCTCCTTTTTTTGAAGTGAAAACTTGTTTAGCGGCGTTGTGCACTTTTTTTGTGATGGGTAAAAAATGTGAAACTCGCGTCAGGATACGTGACCTGATCGAAAATTCGTAAGACGACGGGAGTTTTTTGTGATGGGTAAAAAATGTTAAACTCGCGTCAGGACACGTGACCTGATCGAAAATTCGTAAAACGGAGGGAGAGTAGACCGCATTCCAAAATATCAAAAATGCACAACGTTAATATTCAAGTTTTCACTTCTGCCGGTACTCCCGGAGTGCAACCCGTTTTTTTTTTTAAATTTCATATCCTAAATATAGTCTCATTTTATATCATCAAACAATTACTTAATATAGCATCTCAAAACCAGCTATAATTCAACACCGCATGAAACTACATGGAGCTATAACGTCTCATATTTAAACTAGTTCCAAGACAGGCCAAGACTGCAATTTTGTGGCCAACCAACGTGTCCTTCAGACAGACGCGAGACGTCTCAACTGCTAAACGTCATAAGTCCATATAATAAGACCGTTCTGTGATTCGTCCTTCTAAGGGCTGATTTTCCCAACGCCAGATAACTTTATCGGAGGAATAATTTTGAAATTTCGACAGTTCTTCTCTACAAAAACTGTCAGACGTCAATTTTATTCCACGAACAAAAAGTATCGGTCGATTGACAAATCAGCCGTAAGTCTTCTAAGTCCATACATTAATATGTACTAGATAAGACTGAATAATATGGAGTGGTTCGCGACGAAGAATGAAGTATAACTATAATCCTTCTATTTAAAGTGCCCAAGGGATTTTTAGAAAATGGACAGCTTTCATCAGAAATCTGAATATATTAATTGCGATAAGTGCAATTTTAAAGGCTAAGATGGGTCATAATCTGCCGTTTTCCCAGCTATTTTGTGATGGGTTTCCTTCCAGTCTAACCCCAAGCAACTGTCTTCCCAATGTCCCTATTGAACACAGGCTAATTATGATGAAAGTATTAATGAAGAAGGTATATTGCTTTCTTCTCAAGTCTAATACTTTTTACTCACGTGACAAAAAAACCCGTGAAATTACGAAATCATGATTTAATCGGTAGAATCACACGTCGCGAGTCGAACATGAACGTGAATAAAGCAGTTAACATGTAAATGAAATTATAACAAAAGCATTCTGTTATTTTTCATTACATATAGTCAACAAAAGAGCAATGTTTTCAACTACATTTAATCCATATTGTGTGTCTTTGACATCGCTCTTCTGAGCGTGTCTCCTTAGTTTTTTTTTTTACCTATATCAATTTAGCTCATAAGTTCTCAACGTAGACGATAAAGCCCCTTCGTGGGAGTTTGAGACTTTCAGGGGGCAGTGGAAGACCCAGAGATAATCCTATCTTACGACTATATAATATTACACTATTCAATATAATCGTGGCAATAGCTGTTTCAGAGTCGCGACGGATATAATATAACAGAGAAAGATATAATATATAATATATATAATAATAAGCTTACCCCTCCAGGATTCTTGACGAAGTAAGACCCGCTGGATCCCTGGTATATCCTCTCCGGGAAGATACCGTTGTCGATGGCCACCTCCGCCTGCCATACCAACTCGCTGAATTGCGGGTCATCTGTGGTAAGGAATCATAGATTAATATAATGAGAAGTTTCCTACTGTGAATATGCTTTTTCTACCACTGTTAATTGTATGTGGTATGCCATAAGTCGAAGCAACAATGACAGTTGCACCGTCTAAACAGTGTCTAGACGATGAAGTAATTTGTTCCCTCAATTTCATTGTATGCTTCAAACAAAAAAGTTGCATCGTGTTTCTTTAGATTATTATACCTTTTAGGAAATGGCAGCAGGTTTAAACCCTTTTTACCTTCTTCTAAATAAGAAAAGAAAAAGTAAAGAAAATACGTTTATTTGCGGTAAACAAGACGCAAAAAAGAACATTAAACACAAAAAAAAAAAAAAAAATGGTATGCATACAATTAGTAAGTTATATTCTGTATAGTGATTTTTTTGTTTTGCCTGTCACTGACGATGATGAACATGGATGGCGAAGATTGAGAAGGATATACTCTGAAGCTCCGATTCAAATAATGATAAATAAAAGTTTACATAAATTCTTGGATTTCTTTGATCGTTTCTAGGTAAAAGAGATGCGTTTTATATGGGTTATCATTCCGGGAATTCAGCACTCTAAAATTTATGTAAACACAGATATATCTGATTATTTATTTATTTTAGATCAGCGTTATATGCATTTACAAAATTTAAATAGAGCACCAAAAATATTCTCAGAAAATAGATCATCAATTCATTACCCTAATTGCGTAAGACACTTCTCAATCTCAATCATTTTGAAGGATATTGCTAAACCATTGCTTCATGTGTTCGAAAATGTGAATGTAATGTTCAAGAATGTAAATAACGTAGGTAATGAATGTTGTTGAATTGTCAAAATGAAAGCCATCGCTACTGATAGTGTATTGCGCAATTACAGCACTGGATTTGATATTCGCCACTGAGCAGAGAGATAAAATTATATTTGCAGAGACGACTTCATAATCATTGCATATACTTCAAATTCTTCAGACTAGACTACCTTATCGCGAAAACTGATAAAACCAATATTACTATTAGTTCCGTATGTACTGAATTAACCTCATATAAAGGTCTTTATTATAAAAATTGTGTACTACGCGATGTTTTCCGTATTATAAAGATTACTGCGTATCATGTTCTGATAAGCTAATCAGCCATGACTCCGTGACTCAAATGATATTCTCTTTATTTTTATTTTTCCTGACTTTTGCTTGAGTGTGCCTCATTTTTCTAATTTACCAGCCCTGTGCCCGGTGGATTTCCCATCGGAAAAATTACGTTCAGTACAACAAACGTTTAGAAATTTTCAAAAATTCTTAGCGCTCATCTTCGTTATGGAACGGTTGTGTAAAATTTCATGCTTCTTGACGCAGCGGTTGTTAGGCTGTAATGTGTCAGTAAATGAATGAATTTATTAAGTAGAAGATTTAAATACGGTCACCAAATGAGATCACCAACCAGTGTCGTCGGATATAGTTGAAGTTTAGAAAGAAACCGATAGATGTTTTCGAATAAAATTTAATTTAATTAATAGAAAACAAACAGTTCTTTTATCAAATCCAACCGAAAACATCCAGCGGTCTCTTACTAAACTTCAATTATATCCGACGAGCCTGGGGGCCTACTCCGAAGTGCAAAGTGCGAATGTTCGGATCGTACCGACACATGGCCGAACCGAATATTATTGAAATTTGCGAAAAAAGTTCGGATCGGCTCAGTTGGGTCGGGACCATAGTAAATATTCGATTCGAGTGTAGGAGTGTAGGATCGGAACCGACCGAACCAAATAGTAACTTCGTAGCAGGAAACGGCCGAACATTTGGCCGATACTACTTCGGAGTAGACCCCCTGGTTACTTATCTCTTTTGGTGACTGCATGCGTCTAGTTTATATGTAAGTATATCTTCCACGTACAAAAGGCTCTATGACATCAGAAAACGCCTACTTTTAAGTATAATTTAAAGTTTTTCAAGGATCCTATATTTTTGTCTGGCTACAGACGAATACGAAAACGCGAAACGAATTGCACGAAAAGTGACCTTTTCGGGTAAAAGTATTAGGCACTATTAGGTAGGTACTTGACCAAAGAATGGTAGGAATTTCGTCAGCCGACATTTGAGTGAAAAGGTCACCTTGGTACTGACGGCAACAAATTGAGTGAGAGCTCTGAGGGCGAAAATAGGGAGAGTATCGACATCTTTCTATATGATAAAACGTCTGTTAGACTTGTCTAGGTTATTTCATGACATAAGCATAATCACCCTATAATGTTCCCACTTCTGGGCCACAGGCCTCCTCTCTGTGAGAGAGAGTGGGCTGTAGTCCACCACGCGGGCCCAGTGCGGATTGTTGGATGTCACATGTATACTTCCTCATCCATCATTCTGCTGGGGAGTTTGTTGCGCCACTTCTGCTTCCCAGTAAAAGCACTAAGAAGTGGTGAAGGGCGGGCGTTTTGGGGACTGTCTTTTGTAATTTTGATTTTCGAAAAGTGCTGATTCTCAGCCTAATTTGAATAAATTACTTTTTATTTTGCTGGATTTCTGCGCTATACAAAACAGCACACGATATCAACGTTTCGAGTTAAAGTGCTTGTTTGTAAATGCAGCCACGATACTGGCGAAAACATAGTACTTTTTTTTTTTCAGGATGGGAAATCTTACTGACTAAAACCCACCCGTGTTCCTTCCTTAGCCCTTTATGTACCAGGGCAGCAGCGGTAACCCTTTCGGACGATCCCGCTACCCCGGCAGGAAATCATAGTACTTATGTACGGGGCTTGTAAAAGAAAGAAATCGTGCACTAAATATCGATATTTCTAGTGGTCATAATGGGAAGCCTTTGTGGTTGGAAGCCATTCATTATAAGCCTTTTACATAACAACAAAGTTACAATGTTTCGCTTGACTTACTAATAACTTGAGCCCGAGTTCTATTAGAATAATTCCGTATCTATTGCACAAAGTACCTCATCATCAAACATGAACTGCAATATCTATATTGGTTTTAATGAGTCATAGTTGTGATCAATTGCCGCTTGTTTGACTTTGTACGTTCATAATTACGCATGATGTGTTTTACAGGGGTGCAATATTCATTATTGGTGGTGAGACTTAAATACAGGGTCAAATTAAATTAGCTAGCGAAACTCCGCAGACGTGATGTGTCTTTATCTAAACATGATAAAATAAAAAACTCGTTTGCAGAGTTTCGCTAGCTAAATTAATAGATCCTGTATACATATGTACGTCTGGCGCTGCACTCTGGACATTCAGCCTATCTACCACTTGCATGCTGACTGGCAAATATTTTTACCATGACATGAACTTTTCTCAAATAGTTTATGCCGACAGAGACAAGAGAAGACCTTCACTACAGTCCAGTCAGTTATTTTACCTCTGACAGCAGCATCCTAACAGCAACTTTATTGTAACGAGAATAAAGATCACAATGATTTTGACAGACTTTGCAGTAGCAGCAACCCAACAGCAACCTTCTTAGAATGAGAATAAAAATCACTCTCGATTCGGACAGTGTAAGATTATTTTTTTTTCGTTATAAACAGCCTTATGCAGATGACTGTAAGTCAGCGGGGCACTGTCTTTGGTCTTAGCCGCTATTATGTGACTAAAATGGACTACAGCGCTACAAGCATGTTTCGGCGCTTGAATGACATCGACAGGGGGGCGTTGTTGGTAGTTTTTTGTGAAGTTGGATTGAAAAAGCAAGATGGCGGCGTTAGTTCCGATTTTTGCCACGCACCAAAAAATCCTTGCATGCACGACGACATATCAAGCTATACATTTCCAGTATAAGCTGACTTCTCATTATACGAAAAGCCTATACTCACAATGCGAGGTCAGCTCAACCTGGAAATGTATAGCTTGATATGTCATCGTGAGCACACTTGTACAGACGCCAGCACATCACGCTACTGCAATCTGTCAAATTTATATCATAAATTTTCAACTTTATCGCTAAAACATTAAGGTTCAATGTTGATTGGGAAAATTTGACAGTTGCGGGTAGCTTAACCTGCTGGCGTCTGTACATAAAAATGAAATAATACAAATCATGCAAAAAGTATGCACGCTTCGCAGCGTTTGTGCGCCGCAGACTTGATAACACAAAAGGTCTGACGTCTGAGCTGCCCTAGGTATGGCTAAACCTGCTTTGCAGTCAGTGCACTCAAGATAAAGGATGAAAGAACGTTCAATTTTTCGTATGGATTCCTTATTATATTATGGATAAGGATTTCTTTCTTTCTTTCTTTTGTGTATCGTCTGATCCGAATTAGTTTTTTTTATGGGTTCGAAGTTGCGACTGATGTAGGCTAAATAAAATACAATAACGATATAATACCAGCCTGTAATTGTTCCACTGCAGGGCTTATGACTCTTCTCATACAGAGAAGGCACCTGCACGAGCTTTAATCACCACGCTTGCTCAATACGGATTGGCTATTTCAGACTAATATTAATTATAAGTCCAACGGGGAAATTGGGTAATACACTAACAGTAGGAATGGCTTTCATTTTGACAGTTCAACAACATTCATTGCATTATTTACGTTGTTGAGCAGACAATTTTTTCGAACATATGAAGCAATGGATTAGCACAATCTTTCAAAATGATTCAGATTGTGATTGATAGATGTTACGAAATTAGGGTGCAGGTTTCTTCACGATGTTTTACTTCACTGATGTCTTAGATAAACTTGGAAAGGTAGAATTATGCTACGTTAGGAACATTATTGCAAATTTTCATAGTACAGACGCCAGCAGGTAAAGCTACCGAAACTGTCAAATTTTCCCAATCAACCTTGAACCTTAATGCTTTAGCGATAAAGTTGAAATCAGCCAGCACATTCCCGGTCGCCGAGAAAAACAAAGGAAGGCATAGTTATTACGTCATGCCGATACCATAATAAAAAATATAATTAAGTGCTATGAATACCTAATGAATCGTATGACGTATCGTCATTGATAATCGCATAATCAACTTATGACGTGGGGCAGGTTTTATGATCAACAAATACTGTCTGACTTCAGGTGCTTACAGGGAAACCGGAGCTTAGGTTTATGGACTCCAAGTGGGTGACCTTACTCATCCCCAGGAGGAGACAAACAAATATTTTAGAGCACACAGTTCCGGGTCAGGGCCTTCCGAGATCTGCGGGGTAATTGTGTAAACAAACTAACAGTAGCACTGGTTTTCATTTTGACAGTGGAACAACATTCATTGCGTTATTTACATTGTAGAGCAGGCAAATTTTTCGAACAAATGAAGCAATGGATTCGCAATATCCTTCAAAATGACTCACATTGAGATTGGTAGTTAGACTGCCGGGTTTTCTGAACTCAGTGACAGTAGCGGCGTTAGAGCATGCTTCAGAAAACCGAGGTCCTAGTCGGCATGGAACCGAACATGGTGAGTAGGTAACCTCATACTAAATCCTTTTGCCGTCTCTGACGAAACGAAACCAGCTGAAAATCAGCGCTGGGGCTCTTTACATAGGGTCGCAGCATAATGCTGAGCGATAGCCGTTTTGCGTGGATGGAACGCATTTTCCGCCAACCCATTCTTATATTTTTTTGTGTTTTATGTTCTTTTTTGCGTCATGTTTACCGCAAATAAACGTATTTTCTCTCTTTCTTTCTTTCTAAACACTGAGCTTGGAAGGCTCTGCTCCCGATGTACGCATCACACAAAAACAACACATATAGGTACTAAATTACGACACAGACAATTCTCTAGCATAATATTTAAAAAAAAATTCTTACTTTTGGCTAACAAACGGCGCCACTTGCCTAAGCAGCGATGTCAGAAAGAAAGTAAAAAGAAGAAAATTAAAAGCATCAAACAAGAAATTGCTGAAAACGGAACACCTGCAGCCTTGCTCGAACATGTGCAGTATTTATTATTTATTGAACAGATAAATAATATTGATGACTTGCTAAAAGTAGTTTGGTTATTCAATAAACACTCACTTTGCGCTCTTTCTGAACAGTGAAAAAAACTGAACCGAAAAACTCGGGTCGGTGACGCTGAATCGGATTACAAGGTCAAATTAAATTAGCTAGCGAAACCCCGCAGACGTTATGGGTAGCGATATTTAAACATCATTTTATTTCGTCATCGACCGTAATTAGTGTAGTCACTTGAAATATCAGAAAAAAAAAAGTTTTTTTGTGTGTAAACTTCACAGAAGTGATTGGTATCGATACCTGAGCACGATAAAATAAAAGAAAACAGACTGTCTCAGTTCATGCTTCAAGTAAAAACACTACCAGCGGTCGTTGACCTTTTTTATTTATCGTGTTTAGATATTGATAATCATCACATCTGCAGAGTCTCGCTAGCTAATAACTTTTGACCCTGTACTCGGCTCCAGTCGTCATCAGATTTTAAAATTAGGAAATCGTATGGTTTTCACTTCTATCGTGTGGACATATGAAAGATAGAGGGGTCACTGCTCACAAAGAGCAGACCTTTTCTGGTTGGATCGAATAAATTGACATTTTTAATCAAACGGGGGCATCAAATGAAAGGCTTTAATATATCGATAAGCAGAATAAGCTCAAACAAATAGGTTTTAACTACGTTACGAGTGCTTATTATTTTACAAGAGCCACATTGAAGAGTACATTTACTTAAACCAACAAGCACATTCGTTGGATTGGACCTATCTTCAAAGTGGCTGCACTTTGAAGACAGGTCCAAATGTGTTTATTAGCAAAACGTAAGTCTGTCACCCATAAAGTTGACTTAGCATTCACAACCACTCTATACGCTTCCGTACCGTATCGAACATTAATCAATGTTATCGAAGGAGTCCTCTAAACGCTGTTCACAAGTCCAAAACCCGAAAAGTTATCTGGCGTTAATAGTAATAATTATATCCCAGGAATAATTCTGAATTTTTGACAGTTCTCCCATACAAAATCTGTCAGACGTTAATTTTATTCCACGAATAAAAATTATCAGTCAATTGAAAAATCAGCCGACGACCGCTATTCTTCCGACAGCTGTTTGCTGTCGGGGGCAATGCGAATCAGGTTATCGAAATGTGTAATTTTCGATACGATAGCCTGTCGGATGGTTGTGAATGGTTACACAGGTCTGGTTTACGTAATATCCAGTAGGTAAACTCAAGATATTAACGCAATTTAAATCGGGACTGCGCTTTCAGTTTCAGGCTGAACTGAAGTCACGTGGCTGAGAATGCTGTGATCACGTTTTGATTGGAAACTTCGCACGTGGTAACTAGGTACACGTGTGTAGCCACGTGACGAGAACTATACATATTTCTATATGAAAGCCAGTCATGAAGTTTCTTGATATTGAGCAATACCAGAAGAGAAACCAATACGCGCTTTTAATTTCATCGTGGACGTCCACGTCCACGTCACGGCATCACTATAACACAGGGAAGTAAAATGTATGGAAATACAGGTGGCAGGGAAATCGACGCGCAACCTTGCGTAGAAATCTTTCGTCGGTTATAAAAAAAAAATTGCTGTTCATTTTGATCGCGTATGTATTGCACTGTTCTATGAAACAGCAATTTTTTTTATAACCGACGGAAAATGTCTACGTTAGGTCTAGAAATATGCGCTGAATTCATGGTTAGTTTGCGCGTCGTGCCACCCTGTATTGAAGACGCTTTTAGATTTTCGTCTACGATAACATGCACGTTTTTCCATTTATTTTATGGCCGTGGACGGGAATGTCTACGATACAGCTGAAATGTAGGCACGGCTACACATCAAGCTATACTATAACCAGTATAAGCTGACTTCTGATTGTAACAAAAACCTATACAATTCGAGGTCAGCTAAAACTGGAAACTGGAAATGTATAGCTTGATGTGTCGCCGTGTGTACCATTCTTTTTGTTTTTGTACACAAAAATGTAAAATTACTGAAAAATATGAGATAAAAACATTGGTACAATGTGCGGCCTTATCACGAACTGCGATTTCTTCAAAGCAACCTTGTTTATTATTATTACAGTCAAAATACATTATTGTAAACAAATCATGCAAATAAAATCTTGAATGCTGAGGCTATTTCCCAACTCAGATCTAGCGGAATCGTGACGTGGGTCGTTCTCAATGACGCATGCAAGTTGTACACATGTATCAATATTCAATAAAGCGTTGGTACAGACGCCAGCACATTAAGCTACTACAATCTGTCAAATTTCTTTAATAGATTTTCAACTTTATAGCTAAAGCATTAGGTTCAAGGTTGATTGGGAAAATTTGACAGTTTCGGGTAGCTTGAGCTGCTGGCTAAAATGAATTCATTCACAATGTACAGACGTACATTGTGAATGAATTCATTTTAATCAATGATATTGTATGTGTCTGAGAGTGTGATAAATATGTTTTTGAATCGTTTTATTGCTCAAGCAGATAAAAAAATTGGTAACTGTAGGAATTAAAGAGTTGGGTCATGCAACTGTTACCATCATCTCCCTAGCCTTTTCCCAGCTATGTTGGGTTCGGCTTCCAGTCTAACCGGATGCAGCTGAACCTACCAATATTTTACATGGAGCGACTGCCTATCTGCCCCAGCAGTCTCGACATTCATAGCGATCGCTTTACGACCGAATTCGGTCGCAAAGTCCTGTCACTCCATACCTGTCAATCCGGGACTTTGCGATCGAATTTGGTCGTAAAGCGATCGCTATGAATGTCGAGACTGCTGGGGCTGACCTCCACAGTGCATGTGGAGGAACCCTCATGCAACTATGTAAATAAGTAAATAAAAAAAGCCTTTCATTTCTTGTACATTATAAAGTTTCTATATAATATATCTCTAAGGGCCGGCGCCCACTAGCGGCACGGCACGGCAAGGGATTTTTATGCGACTAATAGAAAATATAACTTAAAAGTATGACAATAAAATTGAAATTTCAACGGCAGCAATGATGCCGCGTTATCCTAGGCATGCCGCGACGTCCTTTGGCATCTTCATTGAAATTTCAATTTTATTGTCATACATTTAAGTTATATTTCTATTCGTCGCATAAAAATCCCTTGCCGTACCGTGCCGCCAGTGGGCGCCGGCCCTTACTTAATATAAATCTATGATAAGATCTTTTTATAAAATCAGTTTCTTATTTCTAGTATTAATATTCTTATTTTAGTTTTGTTAGTTTTACATTCTCTATATTTAGGTAAATATTAGAAGAAAGAAACGATGGATGGACTGTGTGAACGATTATCATTATTCACACAGTGCATCCATCGTTTCTGAAATCGCTATTGGATTCCAAGTGTTGTCATATTAGTGCTTGTGACTGAGCACCATTAGGTAATATTAATGTCGTGGGGAAAGTTTTGAGTATGAATGTCGATGGCTATAAGAGTAGGGGAAGACCAAGGAAACGATGGATGGACTGTGTGAATGATGATAATATGGTTAGAAACGGGATGACCACAGAGATGACGACTAATGGAGAAGTATTGAAGAAAAAGACATGTTGCGTTGACCCCCAATAAGTTGGGATGAGGGCAGGAGAGTGATGACATTAGGTATTGGTAGTAGTGTTTTGTTTTGTTAGTTTATAATTTTGCTTGTTCTACAAGAACCCCAGTGTGGGTGATGGTCTGCACAAAAGTTCTCCATTATCTCTGTCCTGTGCTATTGGTCTCCAAGGTGGGCCCAATGTTCTTTTAATTTTGTCTTCTCAGCGTGGTCAGGTCTATGCAACTATGTAGTACCTGGTATAATAAGCCTATACTGTTCCCACTGCTGGGACATGGCCTCCTCTCTATGAGAGGGAGTGGGTTATAATCAACCATGCGGGCCCATTGCGGGTTGGTGTTATGTCACATGTTTTCGAAGTTTTGGCTCTAGGACATGCCGGTTTCCTCACTTTGTTTTACGTCAGCGTTTTGAGAGCAGTGGTGATGAAATACACAAAGTAAAGTGCCTGCCTGGGTTTGAACTCACGACCCGACTCGTAAGTCGGGGCCGATACCACTGGGCCTAACTGCGCTAAAGTTGTCAAAAAACAAAAGGCCCGTTTTGACATTGACAGTTCTAGTAGTTAATAAAGATCAAATTCACAAAACACGTATTCGTTTGTATGAAACTGACAGGTGTCAAGAACGCATTCTCAAATGTCAAAACGGGCCTTTTATTTTTTGACAACTTTAGTACTTGGTAAATGTTATGTAATACATTACCTTATCACTGAAACGTACCTATTTCTGTGTAAGGTTGCACACTTTGGCTTTTAGAATTAATTTAGCTAGAAGCCACTTTATGGAATTGGTTCCAGCTAAGTAACTTTCCATTATGCAGGGTAGTAAGATATGAAATGTAAACCACCAACTACCCAGTTTTTAAAATAATTCTTAGGAGGGTTCAATTACACTGCAAAACGGGTAGTCTTTCGCAAGTACCACTGCGGAGAATGGGGTCGTAAGTTTGATTCTCAGGTTGAATTGTTTTTTTGAATTTCTCCCTATTACTTGGGCCTCAAACGTGACTTGCAAAATGGCTGTACTGGACATCTCTGCCTACCTTTTCTGAGCAAATACAGGCGTGATGCATAGGCTAAAATGTCTTTAACCCTACGTGGGTGGGTCCACGTGGGACATAATGGATTTTTAATGATTTCTGCAATTTCAGCGGTTAAAAGTGCTGTTTTCTTGAATATGTTAAAGCTATCAATGACTTTTTTATTTCATTCTTCTAATAGACTCAATTAGAACTGCACCCTAATTGTGTAACACACAAACAAACAGATAGTGATTGATAGTGTGTTATGTTTGTTATTGTGTTGTGTTGTGTAGTTAGCAATAGCTAATCCATTGCTCCATGTGATAGAAAAATAGTTCTGCTCAACAACGTAAACAACGCAATGATATTGAACTGTCAAAATGAAAACCATTCCTACTGTTACAAAATTAGAGTGCTGATTGAAACAACCTATATTTTGCAAGTAGAAATCATCAGATAGCTACAAACACTAAAGATACTAAACAAGACAATCAATATCAATTTGCATGAGACCAGTATGTTTGTTTACCTAACTGTGTCACCAATATGTGGGGTAAGTGACACATAGATATGCGGACGCTTAATTTGCATATGTTTAGGCTGTGCGTAGAATTTGAAACTTTACTTCAGAACTGTTTTTGTGGAATTGTGGCCATTTTTAACAGCGTATTTTTAACCCCCCACAAAAACAGAGGGGTGTTATAAGTTTGACGTCTGTATCTGTGTGTCTGTCTGTGCCATCGTAGCTCCCAAACGGGTGACCCGATTTTTTTTATGTTGCACTTTGGAATTAAGTACTCTTTTTGCTGGGTACTGATACTGGTCTCATTAGGCAATGAAATAAATTATTATGTGTAGTATAGTGTATGTATAGTGAGGGCATTTGAGGCAAGTTTTTTTTGGATTTTATTTTCCATATAAATTACAAAAATCCCAATAAACACTTTATTTATTAAGGATCTCTAACAAAAGATATACATAATACATGAAATGGGCAAAATCAGGTAATAAGTAGGTGCACTCCTTCACATACAGGAGACCACAGCATGCACAATAAAATTAAATCCAATGCAATATTTTTGGATATCTTCACCATTTCAAGAGTACTATCAATAAATAAATAATAAATATAGTGTTCTTGAGTGGAGACCGCGAATCGGTAAACGTAAAGTAGGAAGCCCTCAGGCTAGGTGGAGCGACGTTCTAAGCAGGATGGCTGTTAGCAGCTGGTTGAAGGTTGCCGAAAATCGAGTTGAATGGCGTGCAATAGGAGAGGCCTATGTCCAGCAGTGGACTGCAATAGACTGATGATGATGGTGATGAATAAGTAAAATTAGTAATTTTTTTAAACATTAGGTATTTTTGTAACAGTACATAATATTAGTATGATGAGTGACAAATGTGTGGCTCTACCTTGAGTAGTTCTAGTGTCACATTAACATAGTAACCTGTTTGGTTATCAACCTATCTCTGAGGTTAGCATACCATGCTAAGTGTGCTTAATACTCCATTATTTATTTTAGGCTCCATTATTTGGTTTAGGGTATTTTAGGCCTAGTTTTAAGAGTTTTTTTTATCATTGTCCCTTTCAATTAAAGCACCTGCCATCTAATCTCTTCACCACCCTTGGTTGACTGGTAGAGAATGCCTAAGGCATTAAGTCCGCCTTTGTACCTTTTTGTGCGAAAAGTTTAAATAAATAAATAAATAAATTATGGCACCATAAAGAGTAACTTGTTTTAATTGGTAAAAATATTGGTATCATTAATAAAGTTACGTAATAGTATTCTAGTCATTGTGTTTAATTTTAAATACTGTTGTGAAATGTGTGTTTACACCTCTTTCTATCTCTTTAGAGAGTACAGGGGCCAGGGGCCAGAGTCTCAACATTCAAACGATCGCTTTACGACCGAATTTGGTCCGTGCCGCTAGTGGGCGCCGGCCCTTAGAGATATATTATATAGAAACTTTATAATCTACAAGAAATGAAAGGCTTTTTTTATTTACTTATTTACATAGTTGCATGAGGGTTCCTCCACATGCACTGTGGAGGTCAGCCCCAGCAGTCTCGACATTCATAGCGATCGCTTTACGACCAAATTCGATCGCAAAGTCCCGGATTGACAGGTGTAATGTATGGAGTGACAGGACTTTGTGACTGAATTTGGTTGTAAAGCGATCGCTATGAATGTCGAGACTGCAGCCCCTAATGTCAATATGAAAGCAATTTGTGACAAGTTTGGAAGGATTAGTACCTACTACGTACCTACAAGACATGTCCTAATATGACTATTACAATGTTATAAAGAATATGTTTATTTTAATTTTATAACTCAATTTATCTAGCTTTCTGCCTACTCTCTTAAAGTTTATTGATATTAAATGATGGCTTAATAAAATATGTATTGTATAAAAAAAAACCAGAACATGTTTTTGTTTCCAATGCAATGCATTAATTACAATGCAATTCTACAGTAGATACTATCTTTAAAGTGGTTGTTTATCAAAAAACATAATCTTGTTCATTAAATGATGTTATACAGTGTAACACAAGGAATTGTTTCGTCACTACACTTCAGTGCCACATAGCTGTTCTAAATCGAACACATTTCAGCATAAAAATATGCAATATGCACAAAAAATAGGTTTTAACCTTGAGACAACCAACCTCTTTACTTAATTTTAACTACAGATTCGTAAACAATTTGTGACGGTAAAGTTTAACAGTACCGTAACATCAATACTGGTACCTGCCATATGGCTTATCAGTAACAAGTGCTACTAAACATTTTCCAGATGCAATTCTACTAAATATACAATAACATATAGCAATATTGTATTTGAAATACTCACTGCACTCAAAAGGACCTTCCATTTTTAAAAAACAAAGAAAAACATTGGCACTGAAACTACAGCACGGCCGTTACACTTCACTGAAAATAGTCTGTGGCTATATTCATACATTTGTGTGTGTATACATTTTTGAATTTACTACACAGTGAAGTTAGTTCAATCAATAACATGGTACTGATAAAAATATTCTATTTGGTAGGTAGTAACACTAACATGATACGAATTTCTAATCATGCGCGATAAGTGAGCTATTACAGCGTCAAGGTAAACAATACGTAGTTATGAACATCTGTTATTTGCGAAAAGATTAACGATGTTCATGGAAGCCATACAACACATCATGAGAAGTCTCACAAGCGTTTTTTTTAACCTACTGCACTAAACATTCTGTTGCCCGTGTTTTAACACGAGCTAATAAGTCTGATAAAGTTAATTAAAAAGGTAACATGAGTCAGTGCGACGTTACAAGGGCCAAATTTTCGTCTCACCTGGGAAATGATTGAAAGAAACTTCGAAGTCGCCGCGGCCGCCCAGCAGCGGCTGCGACTCCCGGTTCACCCCTGGGGAATCCACGTTGCCCTCGAACCCGACCTCTGGCACTAAACAAATCTCCTCTGAACTACTCGACAAAGATACCACACCGTCATCGGGCGGCGTAATTGTTGTGTTCGGTTTGTCGAAATCGAGATTCAACAGAGTCTCTTCCGTACTCATGAGTAAAGTTAAACAGTAAATCTCTACCGAGCCTCATTTATTTCGTATAAATCTCTTTGTTTCACAACCATTTAACACAAACACATAACTTCATTCAGCGATGGTGCAAAGACTATAGATCAGACCGATGACAGCTGAAATTGACAAGCTGTAAGCCATAGACAAGACGTCTTTTTGCGATAGTGTTGTTCTAAAATATTTGTTACTAAATGATGAACACCGGTTTTTATTTATCTAAGACGTAACGTTTGATTACAAACAATACATTATTTCCAAGTTGTAAGAGATCAAAATGTATTCCTAGAATATTATAAATTAATGTAATTCCAAAAAATTTGGCTGGTCTTTAAAAAATCAGCCTGTATATTAGGGGTTAAAGTATGAAATTGCCGATTTGTACTGAAAAATTGAAATTCGTTTTTTTTTTAATTTAACATATTTATTTAATCAAAATAATTACCAATATTATCTATACATTGCTGCCATCTAATAGGAAGGTCATTTATGCCTTTGCGATAGAACTCTCGTGATCTAGATTCGACCAACTGTGTGAAAGCATTTTGTACTGCCTCCTGAGAAGAAAACTTTTTATTACGTAAAAAATTGTCCAAATCACGAAAAAAATGGTAGTCCGTTGGAGCAAGGTCTGGCGAATACGGAGGGTGACGAATGGTTTCTAATTGCATTTCCTGTAGAGTTAAAATGGTTTTTCGTGCTGTTGTCGTTTACGTGTTCGTTATCATGGAACAATAATGGTGAAGATCGATTCATGAGTCGGGGCTGTTTCACTGCTAGTTTTGCTATCATTGTTCGGAGTTCGGCACAGTAGACATCTGCCGTTATTGCTTGACCAGATCGGAGAAAGCTATAGTGAATAACACCATGCTGAGACTACCAAACAGTTACCATTACCTTTTTATTGGTAAGCTTTGCTTTAGGACACTGTAGCGGCGTTTGACCTGGGGTCAGCCATTGCATTTTCGCTTACGGTTATCATAAAGAATCCACTTTTCATCACATGTCACAATTCGATCCAATATTCCTGCATTTCTGTATCGATTCAACAAGGCAACACAAGTTTCAATACGCGTTTCTTTCTGCAGATCAGTCAAATCATGAGGCACCAATTTCTCATATTTTTTTATTTTATTGATTTGACGCAAATGAGTCAATATTGTTGGTAAGGTAACGTTAAACCATGCCGCTAATTCCTGGGTAGTTTGGCTCGGATCGGCTCTCACCATCTCTTTCAATTCATTGTTATTCACCTGTGTGGGCGGTCTTCCACGTGGTTCGTTCTTCAAATCAAAGTTTTCATCACCAAAGCGTTTAAACCAAAATCGCACGATGCGTTCATTAGCAGTCCCCTCTCCAAACGCAACATTGATATTGCGAGCTGTTTCTGCCGCGTTAGTTCCGCGTCGGAACTCGTATTAAAAAACTCGAATTTTCGAAGTATCCATCTTTCTTGTCTAAGCTGAATTAAAAAGAACAACTGAAAGTCGATAGTCTAATGTTGCACATTTTTTAAAAGAAGAACTTCTTATGCACCATGTGAAAAAAGCTTCACTCAAAAATCTCAAACCATGAAGGTTCTATGTCAATTCGAAGTACCTATTACAATAAAACGGCAATTTCATACTTTAACCCCTATTATATTAGTCTATGTTCAGGGTGACCCGCGAATGTCAAGTGATTAAAGCTGTAAAGTAATTTCCGTATACGTTTTATTAATTAAACTGTTTAGAAATAATGACAATTTATTAATAAAAAAGAAATCTGGGGATCGACCACTGACCTATATTAATCAAGTATAATAGAGTCCAATGTGATCGACCCAATCGTCTCTACCTATTTTACTCGACAGCTAAGAAGGGTTATGTGATTAAATAATGTATTATGAAAATTAAGTTCTGACAGTAAAACTACCTGTATGAATTAGGGTCCTATAATATGTAGATTTTTCTTTCGTAGATTCACAATTTTCAATTGTATTAAATTTAGACAGTTACATTGACAATTTATTCTATTGAATTTAGACAGTTACATATCAAGTTCATTAGAAAATTCGGCATCTATGTCTTCGGATTCATCAAATTCACTAAATTGTTTATCTACGAATCCGTTATCTAAATATCCTTGCTTGCCATTAATGCCTTTCTGGCGATCATGTTTGAAGCTGCTCTTATTAAAGCCTGCACCAGCACTTGCTGTCGATCCTGAAGCCTTTGCGCCAGCTCTGTTAATAGTTCCTTTTGTTTCATCATTTTCGTAGAATTCCTGATCTTTCTTATATTCATCTTTGTGTTGCACTCGATGGAAGCCGGTAGTCTTCCTACCTCTTGCGTAAGTCCTAGTTTCTTTGCCTTTGGTGACGGCTGCCTTTGCAGCTATGGCGTCAGTTCGAGCAGACTCGTCAGCATCATCATAATTACCATGATCGTACGCGTCGGCTTTCTTGAAGAACGTGTTAAGATCACCAGTGCTGTGAGTGCTGTGTACACCTTTATTTGAATTGTTCTTCTTTTTCAATCCTGATGTTTTCACATTCGTTTTCTCGCTAGCCTTGCTCGCTTTGGCATCCTTTGAAGGTTTCTTGGTCGTTTCGCCTAATAGTTTTGAGAAGACGGCCCCCCATCCTGCAGCCTGCTCATCGCGTTCGTATACTAAGTCCGGATAGTCAACGTCGAGGTTGTCGAAGTCAAGAGTGCCGACATTGATTGGGGATGACTCAGCAAAATACACGACGGTCAATGTCAAAAAGAGTAAAAAAGTTTTCTTTAGCATTTTGACCTAATTTTTTCTCCACTCTTGCGCAATCGAAGTAGGTTGCGACACTGACATACATGGATACCGCTAGGCTTATATAGCCTTTTGTTTACAATCGATAGACAAGGATGTTTTTTTTTCTTATAAGATGAGCGGTCACCGGTCGTTTCAAGCTTCACTCGATTAGATTCGTAATCGGTGCAACGGTTTGGATCGGTCAAGGGCTCCATTTATTTAACTGTTCACACGAATTACCTCTAGTGGTCTGCCTATAACTTTTTCGTTTTCAATATAACATACAAAAAATGCCTTGTTGAACTTCTCGGGACAGACCAAATTTCTACTAGAACAAGGCTGAAGTTAATGTATAGTTAACTGGGTAAGTATATGATTATCATTGCCCTATTAGACCGTGCTTTTGAGCGTTAGCTCCTGGGTTGGATTAGTAGAAACGAAAAGCATAGAGTTTGGAATCGTCCTTGATGGCAATAAGTTTTCCTCAATCATTACAGAAATTTAGACTGAAAGTGAACATGTACGAGGTGGTAGTCGTTGAATTGGTCCAATACTCCAAAATCTATTTTAACTTGTTTATTAATAGAG
Organism: Apamea epomidion; assembly: GCA_947507525.1. Taxonomy (NCBI): domain Eukaryota; kingdom Metazoa; phylum Arthropoda; class Insecta; order Lepidoptera; family Noctuidae; genus Apamea; species Apamea epomidion. The sequence goes on from OX382248.1 coordinate 13,834,334, forward strand.
CTTTTTTCTAGGTACTTAGAATAGAATTATAACCTTCCTTTCCCTCTTACCTAATAGGAGCATAGGTAATTAAATATAGGTATCTTTTTTTCTTGCTTGGTAAAAGTTTCCGTGTACAATCATTGTTTTATTTTTGAACTAGGTAGGCTATACAAAAAGTAAAATGGTGAGAATCCTTTGTTCAGCCTTGGACAATGATTGGCTGACTTTATACATTTAAGCATAATGTCCTATCTATGTACATATACCTATACATATAATAACCTATCAAATTATAGTAAGAGGCATCGTACCCTATTGGTGGTTTTTTCCGCATCCAAAGTGTTAATGGTACCTACCTACCCTATTTCTACACCTACACGGTCTGTTAGTCTATCACAGGTATATTTCTTTTTAACCGCGTAATGTAGGAAGCTAGTTTTTCAGCTTTTAAATGGCCACACGTCGTATATAACAATGTAATCCGAACAGCGAATCCACCCACGTATGGATGCTAAGAAACCCTGAATAAGACAGTCCATTAATCAATTTCACACTACGATTTCGTGGCAGCAGGTAGGTAGGAACTTTTTCAATTTATAATCATCGTTGTTTCGACATCATTCGATTTTAATAAAAACGTCAGCATTAACAGCTTCATAACTTGACCGTTATTTTTTGCAGCCATTCAGAGTCATTCATTCATAATAATTCTATCACTGACCTCTGAAATTATAAAAAAGTTTTATTTTACTCCAATATTGCTGCCGTTGTTACAATAATAGGTATCAGAATGTGTTGTCCTTGATAGTTCAAAAGTGTCTGTAATTGGTTTATTTGAAAGAAATCCTTTGCTTTGAGTTTGATATGGGCCGTTTTTGACTGGTTGCGACGAAGCCCAAAAGGAGGTTATTGTTATTTTACAAAATAACTAAAATAGCATACTGACTCGGGAGGTTAAACTGTCACTATGAATTTGTGATCCTGCCAAGAGAATGCCAGAGCGAGCGTAGCGATCCAGAAAATTAGACCATCCTGCCTGGGACAAGATAATTAAGCGAGCGAAGCGAGCTTGAAAATTGGAATATTCTGAACCAGGAATAGGATAATTCGTTTTTATTGCAATTTTACTAAGAGAATGCAAGAGCGAGCGAAACGAGCTAGAAAACTGGAGCAATCTGATTCGGATAGGTCAAGCCGTCATTTTGATTTTCCTAAGATGATGCAAGAGCAAACTCGGATAGGTTAGGTTTAGATTTTCATGCGTCGGGGGCCCCTTTACCTTGGGGCCCCATCATTGATATGGCTGATACGGCGGTAATTACACCCCTGATTTAAATAACTGTTTTTAGTCAAACTGTTTGGTCTAGTGGTCGAAGCTGTGTAAGGTCCTGGGTTCGTTGTTGGGATCAGTCAAAATGTTATTAGTCTGTTACATTAAGATATATATTCAGTATGAGTTAGGCCCCCGGCATCTGGATTGGTTCCCGGCTGATAGGAATAGGCTCGTATCTTGCATTTATGGTTATATGGCACATAGGTACGAAATAAATAAAATCATAATCGAATAAATCGGTACCTACTATCAATAAAAATTGCACGTGGAACGGGATTTGAATGATGACTATTGTATTATAAGAATAAAGGGGTATTTAAAAAACAATTGATTATTTATATATAACACCTAGCATCTATAGGTTCATTATACTAAGCAGAAATGAAGTGACATTCTGCTATAAATAGGTAAATAATAATAATAATATTATTTATTTCCATAAGTAATGTACAGTACGTATGCGCAGCATTTACAGCGTAGGACTTACAAGTGCACAGAGATTTGATCAATAACCCCCATTCTAGGTGGAACCTGTGTTTACACCGTCCATTATACAGATTACAGTTAAGTAAGTGGTACCTACCATTAATTTCATAGCTATTAGTATCACCTTCTGGGCGGCCGACGCGCAAACTGTAACCATGAATTTAGCACATAATTCTAGATACCTTCATTCTAGCGTAGAAAGTTTTCCGTCGGTTATAAAAAAAAAATCTGTTGCTACGTTACATACAAAAGTTTAAAGCGTTTTTTATCTTTGTTCCTCTCAATCAAAGCACCTGCCATAATCTCTTCGCCATCCTTGGTTGACTGGTAGAGAATGCCTAAGGCAGTCCGCCTTTTTACCTTTTTGTGCGAAAAGTTTAAATAAATAAATAAAAGTGAATTACTTACGCGGTCAAAATGTATGGGTCAGTTTTTTTTTTTTAATAACCGATGAAAAGTTTTAATTATATGGTCCAGAATCACGTAAGTACTGAATCCATGGTAACAGTTTGCGCGTCGATGTCCCTGTCACCCTGTGATCCTACTATGGGGCCACCACACGGACTAAGAAGAGAAGTACCCTGGGCCACCACGCGTGCCGGTTGATGGACGTCACATGCCTTAGAATTTTTTGTTCAAATCCGGTTTCCTTACGATGTTTTCCTTCACCGTTTAACCAATTACATTAACTTAATTAAATGGTCATAATCGAATTAATATTTAATTAATCCGAGTGTTTCTTCTAATTGATTTTTATAGTTATTATGGACGCTGACTATCATCAAGGTAGCGACTGGATTCGATTTTTATAAATTGGGGTTATGATGACCTTGCTAGTTATTTTTATTTGAGAATTGAAGCAATGAATATCAACTATGTATGATTAAAGTCCTGCTCTTTTTCTTGTTCGTGTCGCTGGCACTGTCATATCAGTCATTCAAATTTTGTTGGCTCAAAAATTCGCCACTACCTCTTCAAAATCCTACCGTCCAACGCTCACTGACTTTTAGGATTTCGTATAATTTGCATTTTGTGTCGTTTAGTGATATCAATCAAATGGCGAGGAGGTCTACTAGTTGCCATACGATCATGTGGGTTGGTTGACTTGGTTGCTTCTTGGTTGTGACATATTTGTAGCATCGGTAGCAGCATTGCATAATATGATTGTTTTTACTCGGGCACTTAGTCATAATAAGTGTAATAATGAAATTGAAAAAAAACAACATATCTAATAATAATGAAATGGGCACGGGGCCTAGTTTTGTATGTTTACTTCTAGGATTGGTAAATACTGTAAATAGCTAGAACAATAAAAAGATATGTTTTCTTAAGTCATTTATTCGCTTGTGATAAAAAAGTATTTACTAGCGTCGTCATCGAGAATATCAAACATAACAAAATTAGTGAGAAAATTAAATAGTCAACAGATATTTACAATAACCGCAGAGTTCGGTGAGCTTATTCCTTATCATCATAATGACTGTCATCATCATCGTCGTCACCATCATCATCAGCGTAGGCGAATTCCTTGCTATGGGCACTGCCTCCCTTCTTGCCGTAATCACCTTCGTCATGGTAATGGCTCTTATGGCCTTGCTCAGCAGAATGACCTGCGTCGGCATCATCAACATGACCCTTAGCGTGGAAGCCAGCCTTTCCGAAACCACCCTTGTCAAAAGCAGAGTCGTGATGCTCAGCTTCCTTGTGTTCACCTTTTTCGGAGCCGTGGTGTCCCTTCTGGTATCCGTGCTTGTTGAAGTGTCCGCTGTTGTCAGCAACATCGTAGAAGTCATGGTCCTTCTTGAACTCGTCCTTGTTGAACACTTTGTGGTAGCCGGTGACTTCCTCTCCCTTGCTGTGGTGCTTCTTGTGTCCGTGATCGCCTCCCTTGTAGCTCTCGCCAGCTTCGTGGTGCTTGCCGTGGATTGCGGCCTCGTCGTGGTGTCCTTTCTTGCCGCCTTCAGCTTCCTTGTGGTAACCTTCACCATGCTCCTTGCCATAGTGTCCAGCTTCGCCCTTAGCGTGATGCCCCTTGGAGTGGAAGCCCTTGCTACCCTTCTCACCATGAGCGGAGTGATGCTTCTCGCCGTAGTTGCTGCCCTCGCCTTTAGCGAAGTCGTGTCCATGGTCTCCTCCATCGATGTATTCGTCAGATTCTTCATCGTCATCGTCATCATCCTCGGCGTCCTCAATAATGATGGGTTTGGCAGCCACGTAAGGCAGAGGAAGGGGCGCGAGATCGTAGGCCTCTAGGGCTCCGATTTTGGGCTGTGCGAGCGGTAAGGGTGCGGCGAAGGCGTTGTGGCCATGGTACGGCGCGGGAGCCCCGAGCTGGATGTAGCTGGCTGGCCCGTTGTTGTCGCTCCTGTAGATGTAGCTGGTGGCCGCTGGAGGCACGAAACCCACCTGCACCGCTGCCACAGCGGTCGCAGCCAGCAGAACGTATAAAGCTGTGCTTGCCATGTTGAGATGTGTATCGTACTACAACTCGTACTGTTATAATTTGATAAGCCCGTTGCTCAATATTTATATCTAGTCTAGAGACAAAGGTCCGTGAGTGTGTTTGCTACCTTTCTTGCAGCCATGTAACAAATTGCTTATCAAACGAGGTTATAGGTGACAAAGACGGTGTTAATGAAAAAAATTGGCTATTGTGCAATTTGTGGGCATGCCGACCGCACTGGTAACAGGCGTGAAATGCTTTTTTTTAATAGAAGAATTTACGCGCACCGCTTCACTAGGTAAAGGTAGCATTGACCTACAATGTTATGTCACTAATGTAATTTAGTTTTGACAATGAATGAAGCTTCTCGTACAATTTTTTTGTCAGTATTTTTATTTGGGTTGCACTTTACTTGAACCAAAG